>CM033447.1:17790714-19092857 GCA_019425775.1 Rafetus swinhoei | reverse complement strand
CAAATCCTGATGTGGAGAAATGAAACATGAGGCCTACTGACTTTTAAAAAACATTTTAAATAACATTCTCTAAGGTTTCATTTTATACCGAAGGCAGCTGTAATAAGTTTTGGAAGATGGTGTAAGGTTTCTATTAAAGGCAGATCATGCTTGTTGTTTCTGTACATAGAAGAAGGAGCAGGGGAACATGGAATTAGACCCTACTTAGTATAAGGTGAGAAACTTTATAAGTTCTCGCCAGGACTATAAAATAGTAATTTATACATTCTACTGTAATTTACCAATTAAAAATATTAAACTGTTCCTAGGCTTTAGAAAATAAAATAATTTAGTAACTGCAATGCAAATGCACTTTTTCCAAAAGGAAAACAAGACGGCCCCTTTGTAGTACACTGCCAGTGTTGCGTCAGTGAATAAATTCCTAGTAGATGCTTGCAGCATGCCAAATATATTGGACTGTATGAAAGATCCCATTGTTTAGTGGGCATCGTTATTTGCTATTACACTAACAATGTTTGTTTGTGAAACAATTTACTGGAAATTAGTATGTTTAAGAATGAACACTTGATTTGAAATTCAGTTGATTTGGCTTATAACTTTTAAGTTCTTATAACACGGTGCCTCTGTAAATATTTAGGTCCATTATTCTTTTCTTGTTTTTTAATAAAATGTTTTGAAGGAGCTCTGGATGGCTAAGGAGATTTGGCAATGTGACTCTCACTTCTAATTCATGGGTTCAAATTTGATGTAGGGATGGTAAGGACTAGTTGACTATCCGATAAGGCATGCAGCACAGAAGTGGGGTCAGCTGCGGAGTCCCCAGCTGCGTGGAACTGGGGTCAGCTGCGGAGTCCCCCGCTGACCCCAGGCTCCATGGCTTTGAAATGCACATGAGCCCCCACTGGGGACTCTTGTACATTTCAAAGCAGGCACCAGCGTGCAGCCCAGAGTCAGCAGGACTTCCCGCTGGCCCTGAGCTGTATGCGGAATTCCGCATTCCTCTTGTTGGGGCTCTTGTACATTTCAAAGGAGGAATGTGGAAGTGCCTATCAAGTAGTCGATGGAAATTATTTAGTGACTTACATGAAGTGAGTGGCTGGTCTTAGTCTGATTTGCAGTAGGTATCCAGATTACAATGGCTGCGTCTAGACTGGCAAGTTTTTCTGCAAAAGCAGTTGCTTTTGCGGAAAAACTTGCCAGCTGTCTACACTGGCCGCTTGAATTTGCGCAAGAACACTGGCGATCTAATGTAAGATTGTCAGTGTTCTTCGCAAATACTATGCTGCTCCGTTCGGGAAAAAGCCCTCTTGCGCAAATGTATTTGCGCAAGAGGGCCAGTGTAGACAGCTAAAAACTGTTTTGCGCAAAAGCCCGATGGCGAAAATGGCGATGGGGCTTTCTTGCACAAATCGCGTCTAGATTGGCACGACGCTTTGCGCAAAAAGTGCTTTTCGCAAAAGTGTCCGTGCTAATCTAAACATCTTTTCATAAATGCTTTTAACGGAAAAACTTTTCTGTTAAAAGCATTTGCGGAAAATCATGCCAGTCTAGACGCAGCCAAAAAGTTCTCTCATGGTTAGTTCCCTTGGAACCACTGTTCATCTCAGAAGAAAGGGCAAAGGAGGGATGGATATGGAGATTGTACTACATTCAGTTCTAGACTGCTCAGAGTTGAGGAAGTTTAATGATGTAGCGTGAGGAAGTTTTTATGGCTCCTACCAATTCTTATGTGTGGTTAATTAGGAGACTTCAATTTGCAGGGCTGTTGTGTAAGTGAAAGTTTCCATAACTATAGTTAGGTGGAATGATTTTAAGCTTTCCCAGAGTTCCTTGTCCACCCAAAACAAGTGTAGCCAATGAAAGGTTTGAGAGGCTGATCCTGTACCATTGACTCCAGCGGGTACAAAATTAGGCTCTGTGCCCATGAAGAATGCAGAAGCAGGCTCCAAGAATGAAATCCTACCTTTGTGGCACTGAATGGCAAAACACGCACTGACATAAATGGAACCAGTATTTCGTCCCAAATCTTCACCTATTCGACAACAAATATCTGCTAGTCACAGTAGCATATGGACTTCTTTTGTAGGTTCACAGACTATTGAAGTAACAGTTAACTGATAGTAAATTCATCATGGTATTGAAGATAATTCCTTAACCCCCTAAGCCATACTGAGAATAGGAACCAACTTTGGTATTTCTGATGCTGTGGTTGATAAAAGATTACTTTTGTTCACTGTATTTCAAAAGTCAACTTAATTTTTGTTCATTTAATGCCAAAAGTTTGATACCTAGGCAGCTGTTTTAATAATGCCTATAATAACTTCATTCATTTTAGGGCAATGATTATTTAATTTTATAAAGTGATAAAACTTTTTTCTGGTTTTATGTTAAGTAAAATAAATAAACTCAAAAGCTCTTGTTATGCTGAACTGTAAAGTTAAATTTATTTTCCTTTTTCCTTTTTATAGGTGGCCCAACCTTGGAAAAAAATGTAAATTTTGTTAAGCGACCTCTTTTTTCCCCTAAATGGGTATTCTTTGTACTACAAGTGTACTACTCAAGTGATTTCCTTTGAAGTGTAGTTTTTGTTATACGCTTTGGCTGCAGAGTTATTTCAGAGGAGTCAGCCAACAGGCTTACAGGGCTTTTTGGCTTGAGTTCACTAACAGTGTTTTTGGCAGCACTGCTTATTTATTTATGCATCTTTATTTTTTTTCTCTCTCTCACTCCCTCTCCCCAACAGAACGATCACCACACAGGCCTATTCTCCAAGCTGGCCTACCAGCAAATGCCTCCGCAGTAGTTGGGGGTGATGTGGAGTTTGTCTGTAAAGTGTACAGTGATGCTCAGCCTCATATTCAGTGGATTAAACATATAGAGAAGAATGGCAGTAAATATGGGCCAGATGGATTACCATATCTTCAAGTTTTAAAGGTGAGTCTTTCCAGCATTCAAGTGGTTATTTGGAGCATGGAATATATGTTGTGTGAATCCAAGCATTTTGAGATTGGGTCTTCTGTTTTCAAACGGATTAACTTAAAAAAAAAAAAAAAAGTACGTATCTTACAAATGCAATACTGTGTTGAAATTTGCTAGTCTAAATGCTAATTGCGCTAGCTTATGGATAGTCTGTTGTTTTTCCATGATTTCTTAAATCCATTTATCTCTCAAATAATGTATGCATGTTTTATACAAAGAAATGAAAAGCCACTAAAAGAACATCAAGGATATTTATTTGTAGAGAGCATCCAAAGCAAACCAAAGACAATCTACTCTGTTTCTCACATTTCTCGAGCCTCTTCATTTCAAAGGCCCCATAGTAATGATGAGATCTGCTGCCAATGTCTGTTGGCAGTGCTGGATTCTCAGCACGAAGAGCCTTCAGAGATGTCCATTTTTCATCAACTTGATGTGACATATCAATGGCACAAGGTTATTCTTCTTGGCAGGAATTCTAAGGAAGTTCGTTTAAGGATATTCTCCGTTACGAAGTTTTCCAAACTGGTTGGCAATGCCAAGAATCCAACCAGCTGTATACCATGTTATTCCATGTAATTAATATGCCAGCTCTGTGCTCACTCCCCCCCCCCCCCCCCCCCCCCATTCTATTAATAACTCCTCTTAGTTACTTCTACTTAAAAGAAAAACACCCCAAAAAAACAATGTTTTGACACTGGTATTAACACTAAGTGGAAGAGATGTTCTCGTGGAGTATTGGTGGTGGGACCATAAACAGAGTAATGTCCATATTGGGCAGCAGTTACATTGTTCTCCTATGTTATTGGTCTATTCTAGCATTCGGGGATAAATAGTTCCAATGCTGAAGTGCTGACGCTGTACAATGTGACAGAGGCGGACGCTGGAGAATATATTTGTAAGGTCTCCAATTATATAGGGGAGGCCAACCAGTCTGCCTGGCTCACTGTTACAAAAGGTAACAATGTTTTTTAAAGAAAGCTGGATGTAGAAGCTGGAAAAAATGGTGCTTTGGGAGACTGCAGGCAGCTTTTAGGATAACTCTTTGGCCTTGGTATATTTATAATCCTCCTTTGGTGATGCAACTGGTATTACACCAGCAGCCATGGAAAAATTCTCACAATAGTCTCTGTCTGTGCTCTGTGTTTTCTGAAGTTGATCTTTCTTAACAGTTTTATTCTCTCTTCATTTGATGTCTGTCTCTGCGTTCAGGTTTGTCGTTAATGCTGCGTATTTCATCATAAAAAACAGGGTTGCATTACATGTTAATGTTTAATTTTTGCTACAGCAAATAATATACACACACACACACACACACACACACACACACACATCAAGACATTAGTACAATATTTATATTAAGTAAAATAAATAAAAACTCAGAAGAATGTATGTTGACGATTAGTACAATATGTATTTATATTCATTGGTGACCCTTCTACATTACATGTACATGAATTCCATGTGATTGATTTCCCCCCCCATTACTTTGTTTTAAAATAACTATAAAGATTTTGCTCATTCTTTCATTTAATTCAATTTAGTTGTTCTTTATGTTCTGACCTAGTTCCTCCTACAAGTCAATGCAGTGCTATGCCCCGTTGAACATTTGGTAAAATCAAGGGCTAAGCGTCTTTCTGGATTAATTCTGTTTGTACAAGTTTGGATAATAGATTACACAAACGATGACTTGAGACGTGATAGGTGTTATCAATATGAAACTTTTCAAAATTGTAATTCAGTCAAAAATCATGAGTTGTTAATGTGTTCTGAGATTTTTATATATACAATTGGGTTCTTTTGATTTGCCTCCTGATTTTTAAAATAACTTTTAGGACTTTCTAACTATTCCTTCACAATCACCAGCTTATAACATAACATGAGGGGAAAAAATAAAAAGCAGCACAAGCATCTGAGATTGTCTCAGAATAGCATGATTCTAGAAGATGGAGTTTTAGGAAAAGCACATCATGAGGCAAGATAATTGAAAATTGTGAGACTTGGCAGCACTGCAAATCTATCATATTTAAATATAATGTGATGGAAAAGGAACTCTTAAGGTCATATTCTGCTCAAGGTAGCGAGCAAGTTGTTTGTGTATGGCATTACTCTCTCTGGTAGCTGAGTGGTACCAGAAACTGTCCTACTTCATTTTCTGTGTTTTTCTTTCAATGTACTTTTATTCTTAAAAAAAAAAAAAAAAAAAAAGGAAAGAAAACTAAGTGTTGTGGGTTAATTTTTCCATGTCATCTGATTGCATGCATGTTTAGGTGGTGTGTTTAAGTCTGGTGAAGGGTGTTGATTACTCTCTGAGGTGAGCTGGGACCTGTTGGCAAACACCTTTTGGATGAGGAATTTGTGGATGGGGAAGGAACTTTGGATCTGCACACCTCTGACTTCACAAAGTGCAAAGCCCTGTGGTTCCACAGCCCTGTCCACAAGAATTCCCACAATGTCTAGCTTTTCTCTTGCTTCCCTTTTTTTTTCTAGGCCGCCGGTGTTAACACCACGGACAAAGAGATTGAGGTTCTCTATATTCGGAATGTAACTTTTGAGGATGCTGGGGAGTATACATGCTTGGCGGGTAATTCTATTGGGATATCCTTTCACACTGCATGGTTGACAGTTCTGCCAGGTATACACTGCTCTCTTTCAGTGGTTTTTCCTCTTTATTTTCTTTGTTGGTTGCTTCAGAGTTAGCACAGCTTCTGTCTCAGAAATGGGGCTTTTATTATCTTCAAAATTTTTAATTATTATTATTTTTAAGGAAAGTAGCCTTGATGAATCTTACAAAACGGCTCTTAGTCCGCAGCTATGAAAAATGTAAAGGACAAATTGAGCCACTCTCAGGCTTAATTTAAACATCTTTACATTCATCAAACAAGGAAATGTATCTCTTTAGCACTTATAAGATGCTGAGAATCAACACATTAATCCTCAAAGATTTTTCCTATAAGAGGAAATTCAAGATTACCTTGGTAATTTTGAAAGTAATTTGGCTATTATAAAGGACATTTCCATCAAAATCTCTAAGCCATTTAATATGATAGTGTTCAACTTTTACCTATAGCCAGTGTCTTGTGAGAATCATTGGGTCGAATTTTAAAGCCAACAGAATGTATACAGAAGCAGTGTATTATATATCTTGGGAATCGGCTCTGTGCATCTTTCAACATTGCATGTTTTAAGAGAATGAATAGCAAAGCAAAGCATGTCCTGGAATGCTGGGATTGATGTTTTTCTTGGGAGAAACAAACATCAATGTGCTCTATTGCCTGAAAATTGTTAGCTGTCAGAAAATGTAACCTTTTAGTTTATTTCTGTGCTAGTGAAATTTTCTTATGTATAACAGCTACAATGCTACTGCCTTGATATTACCTTTGAGATAACTTGATGATCTGAGATTTGCTGGGCCATTACGTTCTTCAGCATTAATTAGTTCTTAATCCTAAGAAAAAGGTGCAGTTACCTGCATGTGTCTTGCATAATTGTATAGTGGAAATTTGTGCTATGTGAGTGAAATGTTCTTAATAACTATAGACATTTTGTCTTTATTATTCAAATGCATTGGACAAAACAGCTCCATTATATTTCACTCTCCTCTTGCCCAGTGAACTGACGTCTGCATGGTTCATTCATCACTAAACAGTCAGACAGTGCTTATGCTGAGCTTGCTTCTGCTAGCAGTGTTTGCATTTTGCAAGTGACTGATTAGCATCTTTTAACCAATTTGCTTGAATGAAATATGATGTTAACCGAAGACGAGGTGCAAGAAAATGAAACCTTGGATGTGCACTGCTTGCAAAGTGGCACATGATTATTATGGTATGCTGCCTTTTTGGAGGCATATTCCAGATGAAGGCTTAGGTAAAGATGAACATAGAGTATTTGCATATATGTAGCCATCTTGAGGATAACTTCAAAATCCCACACATACATACACAAATCTTATTGACTTGTAATCACAGATGAAGTTAATAAAAAAGCTGTGTTAGTAACTATAACGTAAGTCTGACTGAAGGAGAACTGTTAAAATGTGTTGAAAACAATTCCCTCATCATGTTTGTTAGTTTATTCTCTTTTAGTCTGCAGATGGGCTCTTCAAAAAAGTCTAATGGAATTAGGCACCCAATTAACATAGAATTGACTAAGAGTTAAGCAGCTAACTCCCTTCAACTCATTTAAGAATCCCAGCCTGAGTTAGGAAGCACACTTACCATAAGGGGCTTGATGGGTCCTGCATTCCTTGTGCACTTATTTCCCAGTGGAAATCTTGGATATGCAAGCAATGCAGGCTCACTCCCATACTATGTTCTGTTTAGTAGTCTATAAGCCTTTCTTTTAGCCCAATTAAATGAATACGTTTTGACTGTAAATGTGCATATGGCTGGATAGCAACGTTAAATAAAGTGCTCTTGTGAATTATTTTGATTTTAGTCTGTTATTTGTTGCTATCAAAAATTGGTTTAACTATTTATTCATCTGAAATGAATTATGTGCCGATTTTCTCCTCCTTGAGAGGTTGGCTTATAAGTCAGAATTGGAAAACAAACTTGGGCATAGTTTTACTTTTTAGCACTGAATTCATAATGAAACAAAATGCATTATCCCCTCTCCACACACACACACACATTTCGTGACCCAGCAATCTGGAAAAGGAGACCAGTTCTATCGGTTATGAGATGTTCTAAACAAGTTCTTTGGAGATTTACAGTATTCTGTATTCCATGATATCAATGCATGAAGTCCACATGTAAATTAATGTCATTTCAATCACTGTACTGATACATGTTTCTGCTGTGTGCTAACTCTGTGGCATGATTATTTCTCCTTCAAAATTGCAACCTAGCTCCTGAGGAAAAAAAAGAATATCCAGCATCCCCAGACTACCTGGAGATAGCCATTTACTGCATAGGGGTCTTCTTAATTGCCTGCATGGTGCTGACAGTTATCCTGTGTCGCATGAAGAACACTACCAAGAAGCCGGACTTCAGCAGTCAGCCTGCTGTGCACAAGCTGACTAAGCGCATTCCTCTGCGCAGACAGGTAACAGAAAGTAGATAAAGAGTTTACAAAACTTTTACCCCTGCATCCCACCCTCACCCCCTCCAAAAAGAAATTATATATATGAGAGAGTGAAAGAGCCATGACATTGATTTGGTAACATCAGAGTTTTGATATAGATTCAAATCAGTTGTGAACAAAATTGCCGTTCTAGAGATGGTTTCAGTGCCTAAAATAATAGGAAGCCAGAATATGGAGAGCCTCAATGTAATGTAGAGAATGTGCCTCAAGTGAAGAAGACAGTAGGGTATATGGCAGGAGTAGGGACATTAAAAATGAAGCATGTTTTATATTGGCCGTCTAAGGGAGAAATGTACTTGATGCAAGTTTTGCCTGATCCACAGTGTTCATTGAAGTCAGTGAAAAATTTCCAGCTGGTTTAAAAAATGGGTGTCATAACAGAGCCTTAGTTAATTTTACTTATAATTTTGTTTGTAAGGTACTTATCAGTGTAGTAACTAGATTCCAGGCAGAAGGGAAATTTTAAGGAAGCATTTCCAGTAGGAAGGAAGGAATTTCAGTAAATCATAACCCTAACCAAACACCCAGTACCAGCTTCAGAAATACATAGGACCATAATCAAATAGAAGCGGGGGAGAGATTAAGCAAATTCCCAAAGGTAATCTGATTAAGCTGCGGATGCATTTGGAACTCGCCCGTAGGGAAAAACTAATAACAAATTTGAAACATACATCACAAAAAAAGTTACATGAAACATTCATTGCATCTATTAAACCAAACCTTGATTCATCATTGGCAATAAAAATCTCTGGAGAGGGAAGTACCAGGAACTACAAACCAGTCAAGCAAGTAATAGGCATTTTGGCCTTGTTATAGGTCCTATGTGTGCCAAACCAGCAAGATTCCCACGTACTGTCCTCTTTTAAAAGACTTGTTTCTTTTGTGGTTGTAGTTTAATATGTTTTGAATTTCTTGTTTTTAAGTCTTCAGAAGAAATGGGCCAAATCCACAGAAAAGTCACACTCATATTTCTAGTGACTGGGGATTCAGAGGGTCTGGATTTGGGGGTTTGCTTCATTATAAAAAGTGTAGGGGCCATCAGCAAAATTTAGATTCGAGTTCTGGTTTCTAATGTTCAGAAGTGTTTGGCTCTGGCTCGTCTTTGGTTCAGGCTCATTTACAAGATGAGTACAGGATGGACCTCCCTGGTCCAGCATCCTTGGAACCTGAGTGGTCCTGAACCAAGGAATTTGCAGAACCAGGAAAGGTCAGACTCCTTTCTGGGCTGTGTGGGATCCCAGAGCCTGGCCTCCCCACCCTGCTGCTGGCCCCATGCTGGGTTTCCAGGGGTCAGCCTCTTCGGGCCAGAACTCTCGAGCCTCCACTGGCCCCACTTCTGCCAGGGTTCCCTGACAGGGCTGGGGATTCCCCCCTGCTGCCACCGGGGCTCCCTGGGCTGGGGCTACCTGGAGCTGGACTCCCCACCCACCACAGGACCAGCCCTTGCTGGCCCAGCTGGGCTCCCCAGCACCCTCAGGATTCCCAGCTGGCTCATGCTCCTCACTTCCGAGGCTCTCTGGTCCAACAACATCCGTCATCCTTCTGGTCCACAGATGTTGCTGGACCAGAGAGTCCCAGATTTGGGAGGTTCAACCTGTAGTTTGTACAAAATTCCTGTTGTTTTTGCAGGCTGGCCCGAATAGTATATCATTTGTAATAATGAGTGTCCCTCATTACGTGCACACACGGTTTTTTAGTGTATTTTAAGTGTATTTTTTTAGTCGATTTTTAGATGCTTAATTTGAGAGTGTCTGAATTTCTTAAGTTATGCTTTTTTGTTTGCTTTATTTTGCTGGATTTCTAGTTTTTCTAGGTTAGAAACACTGTGAGAGGAACCTTATGTTGCAATATTTTAGTCCTCTGATTCTGAATACAGGAAGTGCAGAGGTTCACAGAATTTGAATAGGGAGAGAAAAATGCCCAAATTTTGTTTAAACCTTAAATATGTTTGGTTTGTGTTATGATCAAAGATTTTTATCAGTTCTTATTGTATTTGAATGTCTTTGTTCATTATTAATCATTGTAATTCTTTTTCTAAACTGTCTTGCATTTGTATTTGATTGCAAGTTAGGAGAGAGAAAGTTTGGTGTGACTCCGAGAGGCCTGCCAATTAAGCCAGTGGAATTCGATTGGTTTATCTGAAATAGCCATGACATGTCTCTGCTCATCACATAGATACATATTAAAATTTCTATGTCAGGTTTTCTTCACAAAGAAGGCCTTTTAATCGTAGCCCCTTATCCAGAGAAGGAGATGTGTATCAGCTCCTACGATAAAAGACATTTATTGGACTGTGGCCTGACTGACAAGAATTGTACTGAAATGAAGAAAGGTTGATGACAGAGAAAATACCATAGAACTCCTTTGTTATGCCTTCACTGTCACCAACCATGCTTAAAGCTCATTGTAAACTCAGCTTTTTCTGATGGCAAATACCTTTAGATTGGGGTTGGTTTGGTAGGTGTCCATTCAGTATGGCTGTGTCTACACTGGCACCCTTTTGCGGAAAAGGGATGCTAATGAGACACAGCGCAATAGCAAATCCGCGGGGGATTTAAATATCCCCCGCGGCATTTATGAACATAACTGCCGCTTTTTTCCGGCTCGGTTTTGCCGAGAAAGCGCCAGTCTAGACGCGATCTTGCGGAAAATAAACCCTTTTCCGCAAGATCTCTTATTCCTACTTTCAAGTAGGAATTTCAAGTAGGAATAAGAGATCTTGCGGAAAAGGGTTTATTTTCCGCAAGATCGCGTCTAGACTGGCGCTTTTCTCTGGCAAAAGCCCGAGCCGGAAAAAGCAGCATGTTCATGCAAATGCCGCGGGGATATTTAAATCGCTGTGTCTCATTAGCATCCCTTTTCCGCAAAAGGGTGCCAGTGTAGACACAGCCAATGTGTCTGATATCCTATGCCTATCATTTGTTGTAAAGTTATGCAATGTGGAATGCCTCCAAAACCCTTGTGGTTTTCTAAAGTATGTTTTATAATGAGCTTTTCACGTTAATTTTTGTGTGTCCATTTCTGTGTGCTAAATTTACTGAGCAGAGTAGTTCACTTTTAGAAATGGGAATACTTATTTTTAAAACAAAATATGTATGAAAGGGATGACTCTGTTATAACCCAGTAATGTCAGCTCTGATACACTCTGATTTTGAGTATTTGTTTAACAATACTCTTATTCCAGTGCTTTGTGCCCTTGTTGTTTTTTGATGCACCGTGAGGCTTTGTCTACACTATGAGCTAGGGGTGTGATTCCCCCTTGTACATGCAGTTGTGCTAACTCATCAAGCTCACATGAGCATAAATAGGAATGTAACTACAGTAGCATGGGCAGCAAGTTACAGTAACATGGCTTTACCATGCTGAACACTCACCGCTGATTTCAGTCAGCCTGCTGTTTATGTATGTTTGCTAGCTCAGTGAGAGCTAACCCGAGCATGTGTATAACATTAGAGGGGAATCATACCCTGAAGTCATAATGTAGCCATAATCTTGTCATTTTCATGCAATCTGTATTCATAGGTGACTCGGGATAGCAATCAGGATGTGCACCCACCCCTTGTTTCCTGCCAAAATTTTAATTGCTAAATGGGGTGCACCCTCCCGCCTCCTCTCGGTGGCCCTCC
The DNA here is from genome assembly GCA_019425775.1 of Rafetus swinhoei. Taxonomy (NCBI): domain Eukaryota; kingdom Metazoa; phylum Chordata; order Testudines; family Trionychidae; genus Rafetus; species Rafetus swinhoei. The sequence continues at coordinate 19,081,170 of CM033447.1, read as the reverse complement.
TTGCACCTCTTCCCCTGCAGACACCAGTCGCCCCTGTCTGTATTCATGTTTTGATGGTGTCAGTAATTGTTTATATTAAAATACAGTCTTAGAAGACTCACTTGCCAGCATCCATAACTGCTAAGTTTTCATTTCATGCTATTGTTGATTTCTAAGCTTTAGGTAACTGTTTATTTTCTGTACATTGAAAAAGTGGTTAGATTTCAGAATAGATGCTGCAAATCAAGAGGGAAAAAATAGGGGATATTTTGTTTAATAGGCTTGTGTTTCTGGATTAATCAAACAGGTCTTTTTTGTTGGGACACTACGTTTACGCAGCTTGTTTGTGTTTCAGATAGTCTTTTAAAAAAGTTTTGCAAGGATTTGATAGTAAACCCGTATTTATCTGTTCAGTTAAATAAAAGATGCTGAATGTTCATTCGTTCGTTCTGTCTGTCTGTCTGTCTGTCTGTCTATCATATATGTTATGTAAGAAAAATACTAAAAAAAGGGATAATTAACAAGGCGCATGACCCTGAAAACCACCCAGCATGGGTCTCCCTTTGTCGTCTTTTCTCAAGACTAAACATGCCCGTTTTTAACCTTTCCTTTTAGGTAAAGTTTTCTAAATCCCTTTTTTCTTTTATTTACTCTTCTTTGGACTCTCTCGCTATTTTGTTCTAAAGCGTGGAGCTCAAAATTGGACACATTACTTCAGCTCTGATTTCAGCTGGTAGACTCTAGATAGTCCAGTAATATAGTACAAATAATAACAACTAATAAACCATCTCTGCATATTCTAATTTTTCAGTCTGTAAAATGGTCAAAATTACTTAGCATCCGCATCTTAGGGTCTTTTTATTATATAAAGCAGCATTTATTAATTCCCCCAATGTAGTTAATTGTGACCATTTTGCTAGGAGGGGTCCCTTTTGTTGTATTTAAGCCTTTACTTGGTCATTGCTACATGTATTATATTATAATTAAAAAGGCCATAAAACCACTACCTCAAGTCCTAAATCTTCAGTGACACGATGGCTTTTGCAATTTCTGTGGAGATACTAAACATACTTACTGGAAGGTAAAAGTTAAATACTGCACATAGACCGAAGCTAATGACTTTTTGAGCTAATGACTTCATGTCCCATTTGAAAGGGAATACTGCTATTAGAAACCACAGAAAACAATTAACGGCACTCACAATGTTAAAAAAAAAATTATGTCAGCAGTTACGTTGGGTGACTATAATGGAAACTGGTCATTCTTTGCAGCTTAATAAGCAATTTTCTATCTGCAGGCAGCATGCACTCTGATAGAAAACCAAAAAAAAAGTGCCATTCTCAAATAATTATTTTTAACCACGCATTGTGTTGTGCATATTTAAGAGGAAACTTGTGGCATTGCCACCATCACCACAAATGTAGCCACTTAGTCTGATCCCATCAAGTCTGGAGAATGATCGGGCCAATGTAGAAGGGGATGCACAAGAGTTCAGAGCCACATTGTTAGAATAGTTCTTTCTCAGCTAACGTGCCGCCACGGCGCTCCCCACACGGTGGCTTGGACCTGGGCCCTGGCCGCCAGAGCTGCTGCTACCGCCACTCACCACATGGCCAGCCTTCGCTGCAGCTCCAGCCCTAGGGAAGGGCTGAAGCTAGGGCCAGGGCAGCATGGTGGGTGCTCCTGGGGTAGGGCAGCAGCCACTGCATAGCCCTGCTGAGGAAGCGGGCAGCAGGCAAACCACACTGCGAGGAGCCAGCAGCCCTCCCTTCCCCGCTGCCGCTTCTGGCCCTCCTTCTTCCATGAGGCTGCCAACTCCCATTACCTGGTATGCATCACCCATGATGGCTGATGCTTACCAGGTAACTGGTTACCCATTCACATCTCTAGTGCCAATGGCATTCTCTTTGGGAGTAACTGTTCATAAGGCTGGCAGGTGAATTGCTTCTGGGATTGGGTTACATGACTTCAGTCAGAGCGTAGGTCTCAAATTGTCACTTCATTGTGTAGCCTACACACCTAGTGTGGTTCACCGTCCCATGTAGTAGCACTTAGACCACTTACAGTGAGAGGTAAGAACAAGGAAGGGGGCTCTACAGCCTAAGCTGAGAGCCAGCTGGCTTTATAGCTCAAGTTGTAGAGGTCCCACGTTCAGATCCACCTGGTAGTGGTTACTGTTGCACAGGGGAACCAGATTAGAGGGTTGAAAATCAGTAAGAACTTTCATTTGTTTTGCGGAACAATTTTATGCCTTTTAGTAAAGGAGATTGCACTGCACTTTACTGTTCTGAAGATTAGGGTTTCCATAGCTTGTGAGTTTCACCAGGGTTAATGGATGAGTATGAATACTCTCATTACTAGCAAATTTTCAGTACTGATCACAGTAATGGATCAAAAGGAAATACTTTCAATCCTGCCTCCTTTTTGTGTTGAGAAGAGAGGGCATTTTACTGAGAGACACATTTTAAATATATGTAAATTAATTTGATGAGACTATCTAGCCTAGAAGTAACAAAAGACAGGACTATGCAGCACTTTAAAGACTAACAAGATGGTTTATTGATGAGCTTTCGTGGGCCAGACCCACTGCCTATAAGTAGGCAGTTTGATTCTAAAACTATGTAGATATAGTAAATATACGTGAAATAGTAAAAAGGACAAATAGGGTTAATTGATTTGAGGAAAGACTGAATTCATCAGATGGCATAACAGTTTCAAATGATGTGATTTAATAGGTTTAATAGAGAAGAGAGCGTGAGAAACAAATCAGATTTAGGAAGTTAAGTTTGATCAGAATGGAGGATAGATAAGGATTACAGGTCAGACATACATAGCGCTTGTATTTGAAAAGGGTAAGAAAGAGAACCTGGAGAATTATAGACCAGTCTGCCTAACTGCAGTGCTTGGCAAGACACTGATGCGCGCTTTTTATAGGATAGAATTAGAATCCAAAACAAACTTGACAAATTGGGGAATTTGGTCTGAAATCAACAAGAATGAAATTCAGGAAAGACGCATGCAAAGTTCTGCACTTAGGGAGGAACGATCAAAGGCGCGGCCACAAAATGGAGAATAGTTGGTTCGGTCCTGCTGAAAAGGATCTGGGAGTCATAGTGGATCACAGATTGAATGAGAGTCAGCAATGTGATGCAACTGCAAAAAAGTTGTGTGTCATTCTGGGGTGTATTAGCAGGAGTATCATGTGTAAGGCATAGAGATAAGTGTCCCACTCTGGTTGACACTGATGAAGCCTCAGTTGGGATACCATGTCCAGTTCTGGGCCTGCCCTTTGGGAAAGATCAGGATAAATGAGAGCTAGTTCAGAAACAAGCAGTACAAAATGATAGAAGGATTAGAAAACCTGACCTGTGAGGAAAGGTTAAAAAAACTGAGCATGTTTAGTCCTGAAAAAAAGAAGACTGAGGCAACCTCACACCAGTATTAAAAAAGTGAAAGGCTGTTGTGAAAAGGGTGGTGGTTAGTTCTTCTCCATGTCCGCTGAAGGTAGGGCAAGAAGTAAATGGCCTAATCTGCAGCAAGGAAGATTTAGGTTGATTATAAGGAAAAACTTTCAAAGTATAAGGTTAGTTAAACTCTGGAATAGGCTTCCAGGGAAGATTGTGGAATCTCCATCCCTGTAGATTTTTAATAACAAATGGGGCAAACGCCTGTCAGAGATAGTGTAGGTTGATTTGGTCTGGCCTTAGTATAGGGTGCTGGACTTGACCTCTCAAAGTCTCTCCCAGACCTACATTTCTCTGAATCTGTAATATTTCACGTACAGGTTGAACTTCTCTACTCTGTCACGCTCGGGTCCAGCAACATCTGTGGTCTGGTGTGCTTTTAGTTAGCTGGATGTGTGTTCACAGCCACCAGTTCTGGCTCTCAATGATCTGTGCTGTTACTTAGCTCTAATTTACCCCTAAATGTCTTCTAAGAGCCCAGTAAACAGTTGAAGTGTTGGTAATGCTGCTAGACAATATTGACCTCTATGGCTTGGCAAACTCTCTGGTTTGGTAGTAATCAGGTGCCAGAGTAGAGGGGTTCAGCCTGTAGTATTGATCTATGAATTGGGCCCTGATCCTACAAATTCTCACAAACAGATCTGTATAGAGGATATTGCCCAAAATGTTTTTCTTAATTTATACTTTTATTTCAAAAATATATATTATTTTGTTTTCTTTCTTTTATATAATTGGCACTCAACAAGGAAAGCTGCCTTGCCTGGTAGTGCTGTTTAGGTTCTTTGTTATTTTATTGTGCAGAAACTCTTTCTGAAGTTTCAGTGTTTGTCAACGTGTTAAGTCCTCACTTAATGAATTTGCTTTGTATTTGCTTAGGTGCAAGCTTTCAGAAGTACTATCAGGATTTCTGTCAATAACTGATTGCATTGCTTGCTTACTAATTATGCATGTGACTTCAGATTAGCTTTTAGAATGAAGCCTTCAAAGAAACAGAAAATAGGCATTCACTGCTAGAACTTCAGAGCCTGAGTTGCAGAACTGACAAGTCTAGGTTTTAGGATACTGCATAAATCATAAATGCAGGCAAATATCCCTTCTTAATCAATGACAGAAAGTGATACGCTCTCTTCCGCAGCTGGCTGCATCACATTACACTTGAATAACGATCCAAGATTTATTTATATTTTGATGCCCTATACCGTATGTGAAGTGTTTTCTTCCTGAACTGGGTAAATTCAGCGCATTCAACCCAAGGACAATTACTTCATTATAGACATTCACTCTGGTACATGCAGAGGGAGTGGAGTGAGTGGCAGACTCCTTGCTTCCCATTTTAAGCCTGTACAAGGGGATAGCCAGAGTCTAGGGCATTGGTATAGCTAGGACAAGAAAAGTGGGTGGGCCCAGCTTTCAGATGGGTGGGCAATGATGGGGGGCAGGGTAGTGGGATGGAGATCTTTGGAGGGGGTAGGAAGGATCATATGTGCAGGAGGGATCCAGTGTCATGGGCAGGGGATGGGAGGGATCTGGTGCTTGGGAGAGCGGGGGCAGGAAGGGGAGGGAGGCAGGAAAGATCTGGAGCTCTGGAGAGTGGGGCAGGAAGCGAAGGGAGGCAGGAGAGATCCATTGCCCTGGAGAGAGGGAAGCAGGAGAGATTTGGTGCCCTGGAGAGAGAAACTAGGAGGAATGGGAGACCAGTCTCTCCAAACCCCCCGCTTACTTCTCAGCAGGCAGCCCTGCTACATTGCTCTCCTGCCGGTGTTGTGCATGGCTGTCCCAGTTTCCAGATCCAGCGCTAGCCCCGCCCACACCTTCCTCCATGAGGTACGCCCTCTGTGGGGCTAGAGCTAGGGCTGGAGACCAGGGCAGCAAGGTGTGGCCTGTCAGAGAGTAGTGTGGCCGGCCATGGATTTGGGGGGCTCCAGCCCTGATTTGGGTAACCGGGATGCTAACTGGCTGGGCCACGGCCCACTCAGGCCCACCCGTAGCTATGCCCCTTGTCTAGGGAGTTCAAAGATTGTAGAAATTTGGTTGGCTCTAGACTGATCCTCCAAAGAGAACTGAAGTAAGAGCAGGATCATAACTACACTCCACTGTGTAGTAGTCAGTGAACCTTCTCAAGAATGAGTGGAGAGAACGTGCACCACACTAATCCAGTTAAAGGCTAGCAGAGGATCTGTTGCGTGCATGCTACAGAAGGAATTGTAATTGAGTCTGGCAAAATTTTGCCTTGGATTTTCACTGTAGTGCAGTTTCTCTACATCTCCTTAACACTGGGCTTTGACTTAAAGGCACAATGTAGCACTTAATATTTACACCATAAATCTCTCAGATCATTCTGTAATTAAAACCAGAAAGTGCTGTGTCTCATTGCTGAAATGAATTCTCCATTATAAACTTTGGGGCACAACTCAGCAAAGGAACAAGCTCTAGGATGAGGTTGTCCATGTCCCCAGAAACATGGGGCAGGAGTGATCTACTTTAAAAGGAAATTTAATAGGCAAGAAAATGTGAGTTTTCTACATAATGCTATTTAAATATATTCAAGTAGGTTAAACCTGCTGTTTTGTATCATTGACCTTAACCTAGGTGGAATATTCTTCATTGTTACATAGTTGATTGTTCTCTGATTTAGGTATGTAAAAGGTTAAATGGTTACCCCATTACGCAATAAACATTAGTCTTACTGGCATCCTTATTGGGTAACGGGTCAACTGGAGGGCCTGGCTGGCAGGAGCAGCCCCCTGCCTGGTGGTTAACCAATTAAACAAATCATTTAACCAGATAACTAATTTAGATGGTTTTTACATCCCTAGTCTGATGCCTGATAAACAAAGATGTTTGATGTAGATTTGAAAGGCTTATTTTTGCTACTTTTGAAAGGGAAAAGAGCTGTTTTAAAATCACTGTCTAACTTCAGAGCACCTGCCTTTCTCTTTTCTGAGGCAGGACTTTTATAGCCCTTCAGCTCCTATAATTCCTTGCACTGCTCCAATTAATCTATCAAAATTATATTCCCTGTGAGCATGGTCTATTCCTTTCAATGTGACTAATACTGGGGAATCCCTCTGGATTTCTCTCATCAGTCGTGCCCAGGTTAATGCAGTTCTACTGCCTATAGGGGTTAGTCAATTATACAGTTACTATGTGATGTAAACAGGTTCAGTTACATCAAAATGAAAATTGGCAAGAAATTTCAGCCGTTTTTCTACAACATTATTGCAATCCTACACTTACAGGTTTACAGTTTCTTCCAAGTTTAAATCTGAACATGTTTTTAACTCAGTAAACCCCACTGATCCTCTTCTAAGCTAAGGAAAAGCAAATATCCTATCAATGAAAAAAGTCCTGAAAACCCATTCAAATCCTTCTTTGTTGTGCATGAGGTATTAGTAAGGTATGCTAAGTAATGCATCTTTTTATTCACACATTCATGGTACAGTGCCCATTGAAACAACAGTGGCCATCATGATGAAGTAAAATATCTGTTGGATCACTACAACCTTTACTCAAAGTTCTGTAAATTGATGTTTTTTTATGTGAACTGTTTTAGATTGTTACGTTGCTGCTAACGGTGAGTACGATCATCATCAATGAATAATTCTACCTGCCAAGCATCAAGAGATTGGTGCTTCTGTTCCGACATTTGCCAAAACTCTGGGATGTTAACGATGCCCAAGCAAATTTGGGTGGAATATTTCAAATTCCTTATGCTTTTAAACTATTTATCTCAGGAAATGCTTGCCACCTTGAGTCTACCTATTTATAGTTGTAGAAAACAAACAGTCTTTTGTACTGCCCTGGGCATGTGTCTGGTTTTCTGATGTATGCTATTTATTTGCATGCCATTTCATTGTTTTTTATTAGTTCAGAGCTTCTCAGTTAATACAGAAGAACAGACAAGCATTTGTAAATAGTAAATGATATAGGTAGGATATAGACATAAAGGGTGAAATCCTGATACTGTTAAAATCAATGTGCAAATTGCCAGAGACTTCAGTGGGGCAAGGATCACACCCAAGGCATCTACTCCTTGATGTGGAAATATAGAAAAAAGGTAATTTTTGTTGCACTGAGTGCGCTAGATTCTTGACTGACAAGTATAAAGACAGAATAATTGCCTAGAAGATCTTTCAATCTAAAATAAGGTATAAACAAAGGCAAGGGGAAAAGTAACAAAGAACAGTGTGACTGAATGATGAAGTAGGATTAGCATTTTGTGAGTTTTGCAGTTTGTTTAATGTTTATCATTAATTATCATGATGATTTGGCATTTTGGTCATGACCGGGGATTGAACTGGAGACCTCTATATTTAAAAGCATTGGCCTTTCTGCAACTTGAACTAAAGGTTTAGTTCTCAAATCTGTGAGTTGTATACAGAATTTCATTCTCTGTGAATCGGACACATTAGCACTTCAGCTGAAAGCACTAGGGTTTATAGGCCGTAGGAAGAAGTGTTCTTTAAAGAGGAAAGGCATAGAGGATGACAGATTGGGTCAGGGAGGAATGTTTAGGCTTAAAAGACAGCATGGAAGGAGGTCTAGCCTCCAGAATAAAGAAAATTAAAGGTCTAGGTGAGGGAATAATGAAAGAAGATGAAAACAGAAAGGTAAGTAGGAGCTAGATTTTGCAGGTCGTTGAAGTTGAGCACAAGGAGTGTGTGTTTCATGTGGAAAGCCTGTAAAAGCAAATTGAAGAAGAATGGGATGTGGTCAGAGTGGCAGGCAAGGTAGCATATTTGGGCAGATTGAAAAAGCCTGAGCTGAGTGTATAGAAGGCACAATAGGGAGGAATGAAGTGAAAAATAATAATAGCCTGGGAAAGGTATGAATGGAAAGAAGTGGGTGAATTCTGGAAACAATGACAGATAGCATCAGTGTGGGAAGGGAGGAGAGGAGAGGAGAGGATAAAATTGAGGTTTTGAGCTTCAAGAGTATATGGGATAGTAGAGTTCCTCCGTTTTGTTCAAATTGGTCTGCATATTTCTAGTTGTGCTCTCAGTTCATTTTAAGAAGTATTATTTTAAAGGGCACTTGTGAAAGGAAATACTGTAGATAAGTAAAAATGGAACTCAAATTCTAATCCTGGGCCTTATACTCACTCACTGTGTGGCTCTGGGCAAGTCGGGAAAAATTATTTGTGTATCACTGTCGTGTTGTGGGGATTCTTTTTGGTTAAAGTACATTCACTGCTTTGTAGAGTTGGTAATAATGGCCTATTCATGTCCCTAATGGACAAGGTATTTAGTGCACAGAGTCATTTGTGCCATGTATTTGTCTTCTATAAATGGATGATCTTTGATGATGATGAGGAAAAGAGATTCATTTGTGTTTTGACTTTAGTTTGAGTTGTCATAGTCACTTGTACCTGAACACATACATCACAGGTGTAGAAGTTGGAGCTGATCAGTGGCAACCCAGATTTCTTTTGAAGGCTAGGTGGCCGATCAGCTGTAAAAGAGAATGGTTTACTGCTATGTCAGTTTGCTAAAAGCAGCCCAGAACATCTTTCTCCCCATCAAAATTTTTTTCTAGATGGGCAGCCTCTGGGGAGCTACATCAAGAGGTGAGTTCCACTTGATGCGACATCACAGTCTTAGGGATCTTCCTTTGAAAAATACATTACAGCAAAACAGAAGACGTTGTCCCCCACACGAGATCCAAAGTCATGATTACAAATGTATTTCTGAGATATTAGGGCACGTGTATATTTACCGCAATATCGATGCTCCAGAGGTCAATCTTCTAGTGTTTGATTTAGTGGTTCTAGTATAGACTTGTAAATTGAATGCTGAGGGCAGCCCCGCCGGTGTCTAGTACTCCTCCTTGTGCACGGAGTAAGGGAAGCCGACAGGAGCGTTTGCTTCCATTGGCCTCCTGCTGAGTGGATGCCATCAAGGCTCGGTTTAGGGTAAGCCAACTCCAGATTTTTTGCATAGCTGGATTTGCGTACCTTAAGCCAATCTTCCTGGTCTAGTATAGACTAGACTCTAGTCTTATCAAAATATACCATGGGAGGGCATCATTACCCACCATATCCTCCACCCTCCTTAGAGCTGCATTCCTGGACACTAAGCAATTTGATGAGCAATGACATTGTAACTATACTGGGGTTTAAAGTAGTTGGGAACCAAAGTGCAGTAGCCTGACGTCACAAAGGCAGCAAGGATGCGCAGGATGAGTTTCAGTGGCATTCACAGGAAAATGTCTTTCTCTCGCTGGGTGAATCCTGATGGTGTTGCGAGCTGCTTTATTTATCATTTTTTCCATTTCATTGTATTGATGAATATCTGGAACAAATGTGAACCATGTGGCCTGCTAATACTGTACACCAGCCACGTGTCATTCAGCTGTGTGTGAGCCATGAGCTCAGGATTGACCTCAGGATTGACTCCTGCTCCCTGCTATGATTAAGATCAGGTGTTTTAGTCATACTGATGTATTCAAGCTCTGGCTTGGGATGGGAGCAAGCCTGGCCACTCTTCAAAGACCTCCTGCCAGCTGATTGAGGCTTGGTGTTGATGGCAGCATTGCAAGAGAACCTCCATCCTACCCTACCAACAAGAAAATGGATTTCCAGGAAGATTGCAAATATCTGGGGGAGGAGAGGAAAGATGGACTCAAAACTAAAGACAGAGACAGGGTGGCAATAACACTACAGATAAGAGGGTCTAGGGAACGGGGAAGGAGGGAAGCTATTTTGTTTTTAAGTGATCTTGCAACAGTGAGATTAAATAGCAGTTGGATGCAGGCAAGAGAACTGCCATAAGTAAGGTGGCATCTTCTCTTTATTTGTGCAGAAACTCTTATAATCCTGCACATATAACCTGTGACATTGCAGGGTGCCAGTTTTGCTTTGCAGTTAGCATTAAAGGCCTCTAACATTATACTGTGAATTCCTGAATGTCTGTCTGGGATGTCTGTATGCATCGACTGAGGAGCTGTGACGCTAGCCATAGAGCTGGGGAGGAGGGAGTGGAATTAAAACTTATTTCCATTATAAAAACTAAAAATGCAAAAGTTCTTTTAATTTTTCAATGTTTAAAATGGAGTCCATTTTTCATTTCCCCCCCCCCAAATTTTAAAGAATGTTTTCAATATTTTTAAAAAAATTCTATTAATATGGTTATTGAAAATTTTCTTTATCCAAAAACTTGGTTTTTTTTAGTGAGCTGAAAAGATCAATATCCTTTTTATATTTTCAGTAATAATTTAGGGGAAGGGGGGACTAAAAAAAGCCCTAACAAAAAATAACATTACATTCCCCTCGTCCCCCCAAATAAAATATTTAATCAACACTGATAAGTTGTTTTTCATAAAAAGTCCCACTGAACTCAATGGTAGTAGTTCCATTAGTTCTATTGACTTCAGGGAGGTCAGAAATTTACCTCTTTGAGGTTTTGTTTGGAAGGGGATTGTGTTGTAAATATAATTATTTCTTTGATTAGTTGGGATATGACTCTGAACCTGTCCTTAGAACAGGACTTTTCTGTATTTTGTTGAGCTCCCAAACTATTCTTGCCAAGTTGAATACCAAGTAAATAGTCTCAGAGGAGTAGCCATGTTAGTCTGTAACTTTAAAAACAACAAGTAGTCCTGTGGCACCTGAGAGACTAACAACAAATATATATATATATATAGTATCATGAGCATGAGGAAGTGGGTTTTGCCCACGAAAGCTCATGTTCCAAAATATATAGCCCTCCTTTTCTCTCCACTCTGCTCATCTGAGGAAGTGGGTTTTGCCCATAAAACCTCCTGATACTATATATATAACCCTCCTTTTCTCTCCACTCTGCTCATCTGAGGAAGTGGGTTTTGCCCATGAAAGCTCATGATACCAAGTAAATAGAAATTCTTAGAAAATAAGTGTATTAATTTGTTTGTAGGGTAAAACTAATAAAAAGGACAAGTGAATGTTTCACCATGTGTGGAATGGAAGAGGAAAACTGATGCCAACTTAATTAATAATGAATATGTTTAAACATATAGCGCTCTGGCTACGTTACTCTGCTAGCGCAACTGACTCCTCCTTATTGACTTTAGAATTAGAGTCAGTGCTTTATTTAGAAAGGAAGATAAACATGTCCAAATGTACACTAGTATTTTCAAGTGAAGCTTGTGGTTTCATCCACTCTTCATTTTCTTGAATATCAGCTGGTTTGGTTACAATGTATTGCCATTGTTGAGTAGCTGGGCCAATATTACATCTCCTTTTGCATCTTGCATTCCAATAATAGGTGTCTGCAGATTCTAGTTCCTCCATGAACTCCAACACACCTCTGGTGAGGATAACAACTCGTCTCTCATCAAATGCTGATGCCCCAATGCTAGCAGGTGTCTCCGAGTATGAACTGCCAGAGGATCCAAAATGGGAATTCCCTAGAGATAAGTAAGTTAGACGATTTTCATTAACACCACTTGTAGACATCTGAAAATCACAGCTTGGTACTTTGAAAAGGTTTTCTTTCCAAATTTCTTCAAGGATTACTTTAATTGTATGTATTTTCCTTAATACAATTAAATGAAAATCCCAAATATGGGAACTCTTTCTAAAAATGTCAGATTCAGTTCTGTTTTATGATTCCAATGTTTATAATTCTGATTTACTTACAAAATTTCCTATGTCCCTCAGATACATTTAGATAACCATATTCCACCTGTAGAAAACTTTAGTAAATCTGTATAACTGACCTGTTAGTAGTAAAGGAATAGGGCCAAGTCTACATTGGCACTTTACAGTGCTGTAACTTTCTGACTTAGGGGTGTGAAAATACAGCATTGGGAACTGTACTCCCCTCGCAGAGGTGGTTTACATAGAGCGCTAGGAGAGCAGTCTCACAGGGCTAGTGCTGTGGCCATATCAACTGCACTTTAAACTATTAACTGTAGACAAAGTCTTAATCTTAACTGTGATTTAGCAGTGAGCCAAGAGATTATACAGTCTGGATCAACACTAGGTAATATCTCATTTGCAGTAAAGTTAATGGACAATCACACCCATGGGATTCCTATCCATTAAACCATGTCTCTTAATCGATTTGGGTAATTAATAAATAGAAAGTGTAGTACAGTGCTAAAGGAGATAATCAGTTTTGGCCCCTGAGAAACTTTTTCTTTTCTGAATTAAACTATTCTGAAAAATCTATTTTAGGCATGTAATAAGACTGAGTATCTGCAAGATGGGCTGGAGCATAATCTTGACCATAAATATCATCCAGGGTTTTAATCTGAATGCATAAGTACTATGAAATATTAACTGGGGTAAAACCACAAACCTAGAGTAAAGTTAATATTAATTAAAAAAAAATCCCATTAGGTTGGTTAGAGAAAGCTACTTGTTTTTACCATGAATGTCGCCTTTGTAAGATCAGTCTGTTGCATAGAGGAGTTGTAATCATGTATATTTTGAGAACGGTTATGGAAATTATTTGAATTATGTAGCCAAAAACTGGTGCAATGCACTGTAATTGCCACCTGCAATGTTCTGGTCAACAGTGGGGGTCTGTGTGCCTAATTTCGTCAGCTTTTACCTTGCGGGGATTCACTAAATGCGGAACATTTTAGAGTGCTAAACGTTTAAAAACAGTCTTTAGCACAAAAGTAGGTGGAGCTGCTTTGCAATGAAAGGAGGCTATTTAGAGGCATTTTATTAGGTTTGGGGGGCAGCAAGCACATAACGACAGGATTGTTACGCTGGTGCTAGCAGTGCAATAACACATAAATTAACCATTTTCCAATGCAAATGTTTGTTCTCTGCCAAGACCTTAAATTCAATTTTAGCTCTGGATAAAACGCCAAATGACCTCAGCATAGCATACACTGCCCTTCAGTCTTTGCACCTTTTCAAGCTAGGTGTGCACACTAAAAACAGCCCCAAAGCATGTTGATTAATTTTCACTAGTATTATGGTTCAATTAAAAAACAATATTTAAAGAAAGTCCCTCCAGTTGCCCCAGCAGGAAATATCTTTCTGTTGTTTTTTCTGTTATAACCAAGAACATCAGCACATAAGAATGGCCATACTGGATCAGACCAAAGGTCCATCTAGCCCAGTATCCTGTCTGCCAACAGTGGCCAATGCCAGGTGTCCCAGAGGGAATGAACAGAAAAAGTAATCACCAAGTGATCTCCTGTTGTCCATTCCCAGCTTCTGGCACTGGAGGCTAGGCAAGGAAATGAATGTGATTTTAAAATAATTTAGCACTGGTCTAATGTATTCCTGCTGGCCAAAGCCTCCTTTTACTACAGTGGTAACAGATATAATCCAGGGCGCAGCACTTTCTTCTGAACTTTACTTTCCTGCAGACAGGAGCTGGGAAACTCAGGAGGGAGTTTGGGGAGCATACAGCATGGAAATTGTCCCCATAGAGATCATACTGGAACACAGTTCTAGGTAAACATAACACTCTGATTTCCTCCCTGGTGAGAGGAACGGAAGGATTGGGAATGGGCATCCTGCTGCTGACTGGGGAGGGTGGAGAAGGTGCACTATAAGGGAGCACTTTGGGGAGAGGTGTTGCTCCAGAGAGCACTTACACCAATAACTGTCCAGCCAGGACAGAGGCTGCCTCTGTTTAAGTGGTGCCAGGGCTTGCAAGGGAAGAACAGAGCCAGGGAGAGCCATCAGCAGCAGTGGCAGTTCCTGGCAGTGGTTCAAGCCTGGGAGGCATTTAGAGAGAAGCTTTCTTATGCTTTCACAGCTGCTTTAGAGAAATAGCTCCTCCCAGCTCCCCATCCCTCTGGACTAGCTGCTTGGTTGTCACTGGCTTTTCCGCCTTTCCATACCTTCTCACCTATTCCTTCCTTCCTTCTCTTCCCCTCTCCCACAAGCAGAACGTTCCCTGGCCACTTCTGTGTCACAACTCTGGACTCTTCAGTGGGAGAAAGGGGGGTTGTGACCCAGTATGGCACCTGCTGGGGCACTGTCTTTGTGCTGCCTATTTCCTTCAGTTCAAGACCTTGTTAGCGAGAGACTTGCTGCCCCTGCCTTGAAGCAGGAAATGGAAAGAGAAATTTGATTTAAAATTAAACTGTTCAGAAGCCATTTTAATGCCTTAATTGCCTCCAGACTCTGGGCGTATGCCAGATGAGCCACAGATATTTAAAAGGTCCCAAAAGTGTTGATACCACCCTAGAACACAAAAATTGTGCCAACTCCAACTTAAACAAGCAGAGTTGGAACCAAACACAGAGCCACACACACAAATAAATCCTTTCTCGTCACCCTGCAGCCTGGCTGGAAAAGAAGAAAATGACCACCGTACAGTGATGTGAAAAGTTCAGCTGCTGTTGGTTGGTCTGAAACATTGCATTTTAGTTGCATCAATTTTTCAGGACTACATATCGTGAGCCCTGCAAATCTGACCAGCTAGCCACCAAGTAGGGTGTCTGGTATTCTAAGTAAAGGGAGAGTTCAAAAACTGGTGTAGTAACTGTTCTGGCAGTAGTGAATACTCACTGTAGTGTCACTAAAAACCAGTGTGCATGAAAACTGCTATGCAACAGGAGTCTCAATTGTTCTTTATGATAAATGCTTCATGCTGTAGCAAGTTTTTGAAAGTTTTTTTTATGTTTTGCTCTGGAGCTTCGCTGGCTGTGTGCTAATTCTCTCTTTACACCTCTAGGTTGACCCTGGGTAAACCGCTTGGAGAAGGTTGCTTTGGGCAAGTAGTCATGGCAGAAGCAGTGGGAATCGACAAAGACAGACCAAAAGAGGCAGTTACTGTGGCAGTGAAAATGCTGAAAGGTAAAGGGAAAAGGGGAGGTGAAGTGGTCATTTTTATCAAGAAAGTTTCTTTTGGGGCATCTGATCTCTCTCGTTATGGGGAGGTCAGAGTGCACATAGTTGACCTCAGCCTTCAGCAGTTTTCAGTATAAATCAGTGCCTTTGACAGCCTATTTATCTCCAGCAATAGGTATTTACAGCAAATGAAGTCTTGTTAGAACTGTTCCGTTTTCTTGTCTGTTGATTTCATTCACAGGAGACACTGTATATATGTAGCTATACCCATGATTTTCCATTTTCAGGTGGACAGGTATGTTTGTTATAAAGATTAGCTCTCAGAAAAGATGTAACTGTTACTTGCTCGAGAGTTCAGTGCAGGTTTTGCAGAGACTGGCAATCTCCCCATATTGTTTGCTTTTTTTCTCCAAACGTTGAATGGGTGGGGGTGGGATGGGGGTTGACCAGCCTGTTTCAGGAGACTAAAACCTGTTTATTAGGTCACATGCTATGAATCCTGGACGCTCACATTTATTCCTAAACCCATGTCCTTCAGATGTTATCACATGAGCTGATAAATGGCTGACAACCCAAGTGAAGCTGGCTCTCCAGAAAATGTGAGATGAACTTGTTTTCTCTTGTGCAGATGACGCTACAGAAAAAGACCTATCCGACCTGGTGTCAGAGATGGAGATGATGAAAATGATTGGGAAGCACAAAAATATCATCAATCTTCTTGGAGCCTGTACACAGGATGGTGAGTAAAAAGCAGAAAGCTAGTCAGTGCTTTCATTCAAACAGGTCTGGAAGTGTCTCATTTATCATCATTTTTCAGGAGTTTTTAAGGAAACAGTCATGCTGTGATGGGATTTGCAGATATTTCTTTAGCTTAGCAGCAATATTTTAACTTCCATATCTGATTATAAACAGGCTTTGCAGCTGTAATGTTAAGAGGAATACGGCATAGTGTCAAACCTCTGTAAATTATCTCTGGAAAAGTGTTTTTAACAGCAGTTTTACACACTTTATTCCTACACTGTCAGTCCTGTTTTAGTGAAACTTTTAATAATGTAATTTGGAAGGGATGGCTTTAACGCTGTAAATGTTTGACCGTTTTGTTATTACAAGCTAATTATGAGGTATAAGAGAATCTAGTACAGAGTAAAGGTGACAGGAAAACTTTTTTTTTTTTTTTTAAATCTCAGAGGGGTAGCCGGTAGTCTGTAACTTTAAAATCAGTGAGTAGTCCTGTGGTACCTTTGGGTATGTTTAAACTGCAGAGAGGTATTTTGGAGGCATCCCAAAAAAGCTACCCTGCGTCTACACTAGCTGCCCGTTATTTTGAAATATTTTTCAAAATAATGGGAGCGCTCTTTTGCCCTCCAAGTGAACCTCATTGCACTAGGGTTAAGGGATGACTCGAAGTAGTGCATTATTTCAAAATTTGGTGCTATGGTGCTGTGCCAAATTTCAAAATAAGCTATTTTGAAATAGATTCGAAATAAGATAGGCAATTTGTGCTACACAAATTGCATGTGTTATTTCAAGTTTAGGGTGATGTGTAGACTAACAAAAATATATAGTACAAGTTTGAGACTAATAAAAATATATAGTACAGGTTGCATCTCCCAAAACGGGCAATCTCTGGTCCGGCAACATCCGTGGTCCAGCACGATCCCGGGTGTTCCTGGATCAGAGAGCCCAGTAGCCTAGTGGCAGGAAGGCTATCTGAAAGTGGGTCCGGGATGAAGCAGCAGGATGGGGCAGGGGTTGGAGCTGGCTACAACCCTGAGCAGCCCACAGCAGTGGGGCTGGAGCCAGCAGCAGCTCCCGCCAGCTTTTGGCACTGAGACCTGGTCCAGGGCAGCACCCTCAGCACAGGACTGGGCAGTCAACAGCCAATGGTAGTGCAGGGCCGGGGCCAGAGCCTTGGGCAGCTCGTGGGAGCATGGAACCAGAGCCTGCGGGCTGCCATGGAGCTGGAGTCTGGGCCCTTGACAGTACCCAGGAGCCCTTGGCAGCAGGGCCGGGACCAGAGTTAGCCCCCACCAGCCCACGGTAGTGGGACCAGGATTGAAGCCAGCAGTAGCCCCTGGCAGCCTGTGGCAGTGGGGCCAGGTCCAAATCTGTGGCAGCCCACAGGCAGCCTCTAACCAGGGCAGAAGCATCAGGGCCGGCCGGGGCTGGGAGCAGTGAGGGGCCCCTGGAGCTGGTAGTGCTAAGGGCTATGGGGCTGTGGCAGGGGACCTTCCCTGGTCCAGCAAATTCCCTGATTCAGGACCGGTCAGGCCCGGAGGATGCTGGACCAGGGAGCTTTCATGGGTAAGGAGGCAATGCCATCTTTTGGGAGTTTCATGCATTTTTTGTTTTGCAAATGATCAAAGTGCAGGAAACAGCATGGTCTGAAAGGAATAAAGTCAAGGCTGGGATTTAGGAACTCTTGAGTACCTGATTCTGCCACTGATTTGTGGGGTGGCCTTACACAAGTCACTTAACTATGGTTCTGTCTCCTTTTTCCCTATCTTTAAAATGGTACTTGCTAATTTCCCAGGGCTGCTGTGTAGCTAAGTTAGTGAATATATATGTGTACAGTGCTATGAAGATGAAAAACACTATGTAAGATTCTGTTTAAAATTATTTTACCTTTTGTCCCTTTTTCAACTCT
Source organism: Rafetus swinhoei (assembly GCA_019425775.1). Classification (NCBI taxonomy): domain Eukaryota; kingdom Metazoa; phylum Chordata; order Testudines; family Trionychidae; genus Rafetus; species Rafetus swinhoei. The sequence continues at coordinate 19,063,337 of CM033447.1, read as the reverse complement.
CATGTTATCTGTTCTGTTTATCTGAAGGTCCATTGTATGTGATAGTTGAATATGCTTCTAAAGGGAATCTACGGGAATACCTGCGAGCACGGCGACCCCCTGGAATGGAATATTCATTTGATATCAACAGGGTACCAGAGGAGCAGATGACATTCAAAGACTTAGTATCATGCACATACCAACTGGCAAGGGGCATGGACTACTTGGCTTCACAGAAAGTAGGTAGAGATAGGCAAATGGTGCACAGAACTTTCTGGGAATCTTTGTTTGAGGCTTTAAATTAATTCACTTGGATTTTGTCTGTCCCTTTTTGTGTTAATTGAAGAACGTATTTACCAGTAGAAATGTTAGTGAAAGTCCTGTTCATGTCAATGGGACTCTACTTGTGCTTAAAGTTATGCTCGTGCTTAAGTACTTGGCTAAATCAGGGTTGAGAAACTTTCCATAAATATCAGAGAATTCATAATTGCAGGAACATAATTGTTCATACTGAACAAATCTTAAACTGCTCATGGGTATTTGTGAATAGAAGATGAGGCAAAAACAAAACAAACAAACCTCTGAATAAATTATTCACTGCAAATTATGCCTCAACTTTGCTCTAAACCAATAGTTGTCAATAGAGCACACTTATAAAAGAGTACATTTCCCAGTCCTTAGAAACCTACTTATGGTAAAAATCTTCTCAACCTGTTTCTTGGATTAAATTATAATTAGGAAAGTCTTAAATAGTACTGTGTAACCAATCCAACAAACATACTACATTGCTATGCTAATACAGGGAATTAAGAATAAGACCTGTATAAGAATAAGGGTCCTGTTTGAGACCTAGTGCCAGATTCTCTAAGGCTGAGAAGATGATGTAGTTAGTAGGCATTATACCAGGTTCCTTGCTTGTCCACCCACAAGGTTGTGGCTGTTAGCGGCAAAAGACAGCTAGAATATGAGCCTCCAGTCTTTCTATCCAAGAAAGGGGTTGACTTTATTGCGTCTCATGTGCAGATCTGGTTGTTGGATCACGGTCTAAATTTGTTTTATCCCTACATTATGGGACACTAAATGTCAGAGTACAACCTGGACAACTCAGAAGCCACTCAAGTGTGAAGTTTACTAATGGAATACATCTGAACCCAGGACAGGAAAAGCACCCTAGGTGCTGAGGCTGGTGTAAATTACTCGTGAAGCACTTGACTGGCTATGACCCATAGCCTTTTGGTGTAGGGTGTCCACTAAAGAAAGCAGGCAACCAATGTGAAAGGAAAAAATTAACCTCTTGATTGACACATCTTGTGCATATGGGAACACTCCAGGAACGCTCCAGACACCAGAATGCTGTTGTAAGATGCTGCTAGGAAGGCCACCTTTTTCTTCTCCCCACCCCCCATTCCATCCTTGAGCTAGTCCCAGTCCTGGAAACATTTGATCACTGCAGAACTTGACAAAAGGCTACGCATTGCACGAGGCCAAGAGCAGAGAGAGAAAACCAAGGGAGTTTGTAGTAGGATTATGCAGTTCTGGTCGTTCAAAGATCTCACTATTTGTGTTTATATTTCATTAGCTCTTTTTTCTTCAAGGATCCACTTTTTGAAATGTCCTAATAAGAAAACTGATCTGCTCATGCTGTTTCCACCATACGTGAACTGAGATACTGCGGGAAGACCAGATTGTTTGCTATTTCAAACCAAAAAATGGCTCACAGAGGCATTTAAAAATCCCATGACAAATGTAAATTCAAATTTTAACAAACACCTGTAGTATATAGTATTTATCGGTAACATTTTCATAAGCACCCTTGAGATTAGGACCTCAAGTTGGCTTTTAAGTGTCTGCATCCCACTAATCTATACTGAGACTAAGTTTCCTAAAAAATGGGATTTAGGAGGCATTTCTTAAAATTTTACCATAGATCTCTTGACACCTCTTCTCCCAACCTTATAGCCACTGTATGGTTCTCAAAATGTGCCATTCCATGGACCACAGTTTGAGAATTGTTGAGTGCATAGTTATGGTTTGGACAAGATCAAAAGGGACAGGGAGCAAATTATCACAACAAGGAAGTCAGTAATCTAATATGGCTCTTTGTAATGGCACTGTTTTGGTGGTAGGAGGCAGGCCAAAAGCAATGAGGGGGCAGTGTTTAGAAAATGAATGGCAAAAGGGGCCAGAATTTGTATGGGCAGAAGGTGTTGAGGTGACTGACACCTTTTGTCCCTGATCAAGTTTCCCTAGGCTGTGGAGGAGACATGTGCAGGAAAAAGACCATCCCAGCTTATTTCTTCCTCTGAGGCCTCCTTGGAGTAGATCAATTTGAAGCTCTTCCTCTGGTAACTCTGTTTTGATGGCTTATCATGTGTATGCGTGGGCACAGTGAGGGCCTGTTGTCCCCTGACAGGCTTGCTTGGGGAAGAGCAGAAGATGGGCAGGTCAGGCAGAGAGAGGAGAAGAATTACTAGGGTAAACTACAGAGTATGCGAGCCACCTAATAGAGATGTATACACACCCACCCATCTCAAAAACCATGATCTAGTATACGGTAAAACTTAACTAATGGTTTGCCTGGAGATACCCATGCAAGGAGGGATTCCCAAAGCTAAAATAAAGAGATCATCTAAAAATAAGCTAAAATAAAAAGAGAAAGAGGAGGGATTGAACTCCAAAAGAAACAGGATATCCTGGAGAGAAATCCAAATGGAAAGTTTCTCAATATGTCTCCTGTTACTACCTTCTATTACCCATGACAGAGCTGCTTAAACATAGCAGTGGTATCCATCCGCAGTGAAGATTTCCTTTCAGTGCTCATTTGTAAATTTTAAGGAAGGAGCTTCCATGAAGACAAAAATATATGAGGTGGTAACTTTTCATCTTTAACATATGGGCCTTCCCAAAAGCAAAACATGCTCCCCAAGTTGTATTTTACAAAATTAAACTGTTTTAATCCAGTGGATAAACTGAATGCACACATCCCAGACACACAAACACACAGAGCTCTTGACAGGTTTTTTTACATTGCACGGTATGTTTTTGTTATAATTTTAACAACTGTTATATTAAAAATAGTTGCATTTATTTGGTATTTAGCCAATGTTTTGACTGCACTTGTGGACCAGTTTAAAAAATGTTCAAGGGGATCAAATAACTGAACTTAGCCAAATCTAGTCCATCCAGGAAGCAATTCTTAACTCTCATAATGTTCAACCTTACACAGAAGGTGTGCTTTAAAGGTACATTTTCGAGCCAGCACTATTCATAGTATGATTTTACAAAATTCTGTACACATCATTATAATCCAACCTTATAACTATGGTTTGTAACAGTCCTTTAACTTGTTTTGTTATGTACTTTTCTTTGTTTTGGATAGTACATTCCAAACCAATTGGGCATAAAGGTACATCCCAACCTGTACTAGGTCACACCTTTTATGTGTCTTTGCTTTGACAGGCTTACTATTTTCTAATGCCAAAACTGACTTCAGCCTTGCAAAGTGTTGTGGGATAGCTTACATGGGGTGAATGGCGTTATAGGGAAAGCATAATATATTCAGTTAATGTACCTTCACAACACTTATATGTAACATATATCCTACTATTAATATCCATTAATGTGGTATACACTATGCCTGACTATATGCATAGGCTCACACACTGATCCAGTGTGTCAGACTGAAGCTTTGTCAAAATGATTAAATGCTCATTAACAGAATTTATAATTAAAAAGCTGGAAAACCTGTACTGTAACTGGAGCTCATATAATATGATAGGTAACTCAGAGAAGGCTTGGTTCTGTTAGGATAAGCACCCAAGCCTTTGGATACTGTAAAATTAAGCCCAGAGTCTTATTAAAAACTGGCTTTTCCAAAAGACTTCTGGAGCAGTTCTTCAAACTGGATACACTGAAAAATTGGACTTGAAAATTATACTCCATGTTCTTTTTGATTATAGTATAGCAATTATCATATGCTGAATACACCTTCTGCTTCAAGAAAATCTTAAGGGAAAATGAAGTCATGTATTAGAAGTAATTTTAATATCTCTCACATATTTTTCTTCTTTCTTTTTCAGTGCATTCATCGAGATTTAGCTGCAAGAAATGTTTTGGTAACTGAAAATAATGTGATGAAAATAGCAGACTTTGGTTTGGCCAGAGACATCAACAATATAGATTATTATAAAAAGACTACTAATGTAAGTGGCTTTTGCAGTCTTATCTCTGGAACCAGTATTTCTTTCAGTAGGTCATTAAAGTATTGTGATTATAATCCTAATGGATTTCTTGTACACTGGCCTAACTTTTAAGCATAGAAGATAAAATAGTAATCAGGGGCATAAGCATCTCCAACCACTTTTACTAAGCGATGAATGTTATCTGTTTACACAACCTGAGAGAATATTTATTACATGATTAATTATGAATGATAAAATACAGTAATTCTTTTCATAGGGCCTGATCCAAAGGATCATTCCATGGAATCAATGGAAAGATTCCCTTTGTCCTCAATGGGTTTTAGATTAGGTCCCATGGTCTTTGAAAACTTTTAGTAAACAGTAAAATGTTTGCTTTTATGGTACCTGAGTAATGTACATTACTGTACATATTGCATTGTATTCCGGTTTGTAAACACAATACTCTGGTGGTAACGAAGTAGGGCTGGAGTCAGGAGAATGGGTTTCATTGCCCACTCTGCTATAGATCTGTGTGACCTTGAGCAAAAGGCAGTTCGGCCAAAAATGTTGAAAGTGGTCACTGATTTGGGGATAATTGAGATACCTTGTGCCAGAGGCTCTGAGCAACCAAATGTCCATTTGAAGTCATTGGGAGCTTTGCAAAGTGCTTTGATAGCCTCTGATTCAAGTTTCTGCGTCAATGCAAAATTTTAAAATGATTTAGTACGTGAAGTTGTCAATTCTTAAAAATAAGTTTCTAAGCTACAGGTTGGACCACCCTGGTCTGGCACCCTTAGGGAATTTGCCGGATCAGGGGAGGTTCCTTCCCACTGGCCTCCCAAGACATTGCCCCTCTGGCTGGCTCTTCTCAGGCCCCACTGCCAATGGGCTCCAGCCTGGCTACTAGAGGATTTGGGGTCCCACCTGCTGCTGCCAGCTGTCTGAAGCTCTCCAGCAAAGAAGCTCCCCAGCTGCCAAGGCCCTGCTTCTGCCCCACCCGGCCGGGGCTCCCTGGCTGCTTCGCTGCTGCTGCACCCAGATGGGGCTCTCATTGGTCCTGATGCTGCCCCACCTGGCCGGGGGGGGGGTTCCCTGCTGCTGGGCTCCTAACTGTCTCGCACTCCCGGGACCAGAGCTCTCTGGTTCAGCAACATCTGTGGTCCTACCGGACTACAGATGTTGCCGGCCCAGAGAGTGTTGGATTTAGGAGGGTCAGCCTGTACCATCCATTGCACTTTTAAGGGGGAAACTGGGCTTTTTGTGGGCAACCCCATACTCTTTGTCATGGAGAGAACAGAATCTACCATCAACCTCGAAGCAAGACATAACCCCTCTGCAGACTCATCACTAGAAATGCCAAGCCTCTAGTCCATTGCACCTCCACCTGGCCCACCATGCCTGGGTTGGGCCATTGGAGCAGGATGGATGTGAATTTAACCCTAATCTCACCTGTCAATTGGTCCTTCTATGCTAGTCTACTGGTTAAAAATTGCTAAAGTTCATATTTGCAGAGGGCCCCTGGGCAAGGCTCATCCATATCAGGCTACTCACTCTTTATAAGAACATAAGAATGGCCGTACTGGGTCAGACCAAAGGTCCATCTAGCCCAGTAGCCTGTCTGCGACAGTGGCCAGGGCCAAGTGCCCCGGAGGGGGTGGACCGAAGACAGTGATCAAGCGATTTGTCTTGTGCCATCCGTCTCCAGCCTCTGACAGACAGAGGCCAGGGACACCATTCCTACCCCCTGGCTAATAGCCTTTTATGGACCTAACCTCCATGAATTTATCTAGCTTCTCTTTAAACTCTGTTATAGTTCTAGCCTTCACAGCCTCCTCTGGTAAGGAGTTCCACAGGTTGACTATGCACTGTGTGAAGAAGAACTTTCGCTTATTAGCTTTAAACCTGCTACCCATTAATTTCATTTGGTGTCCTCTAGTCCTTATAAGTCTTTCCACCTCTTCCTCCCACTGGAAGGCAATGTGGGGGATAACTGGCATGAAGAGTCCTTTCTGTGAAACCTCTGTGCCTTAGCTCATTTTGTCTGAAAAATTTACATGTTTATTTGCGTCTGGGGGCTGGAGGATATAAGTCTTTGTTTTCTCTAAGAACACTGAGGTAAACACTACTTTCATTGACCTGTGCTTTTTTATATTACAGAATTAAATATTTTAGAATTCTCATTGCTGACATTGCCTTGTGAATAACTACAATTTTAATTCAATGTATCTCATTTCCCATCCCCCTCCCGCTTATGTTACTAGGGCCGGCTCCCGGTAAAGTGGATGGCTCCAGAAGCCCTGTTTGACAGAGTTTACACACATCAAAGTGATGTGTAAGTAACTTTATTTTGTTTAGCTTTTTTATTTTAGTTACAGTTTGGTGAATCTTTATATATTTTTTCCTGCTTTCTTCAAACCTTTACTGCTTGCTTTCTCTGTTTCACATATTAATAGAAGGAGCAGACGTTGCTCTTAGAAAGTGAGGATTTTATGCTAGACTGCTAACCAATGCTCTGTTACTAATCTGCCTGGCTTCAAAGGACATGAAAGGTGGAGAATGCTAACCTCCTTCTATCAGTGCGGAAGTTTTTCCCCCTTGAACTTATCTACGGATGTGCAGTTACAAAGCATCTATCTAATTTGCCTGGCTTTGGGAATATTCTGAACTTTGTTCTATTTCTTTTTAAAGGAAATAATCCTGAAATATTCACTTAATGAAATTTGTGCTAAAAATGTCTGTGATTTAGGTAAATCACACAGTGGGCTCACTTGAAAACTTCATTCTAATTTTACAGATATTACTGCTTCCAGAAGTGTTCTCTGTTTGAAGTGAAGGAAATAACTGGAATAAATTATATCTCTAAAATTGGAAGAAACTTTTTTGAAGTGTCCCCATTCTATCTAGCTGACATAACTTTGTTTTACTGTCTATGAAAGTTTTCTAGCCAGTAGAACAAACTTCTATACTTGGCTTGATTTAAGCGGAAGAGCCCGCTTTTTCTATCATTTTGCGTCTCTGAATCACTGTGCTAATTGACGCTGTTCATATTTAAGCATTGTTTTTATAAAGTGCTGATGGAAAATTCACATTTTATTTTTATATGAGAAGCTATTAACCCACAAGGGCTTCTTGCTTCACAGGCCTGAGGAAGTGCAAGGTTAAAATTAGGGATGTAAGAGAGTAGTCGATTAGTTGACTACCCGATAAGCTTACGCTTATTGAGTACGGCCGCTCTCCGAGTTACGAACAAGTTACGGACCAACACTTGGTCCGTAACTCGAAGTGTTCGTAACTCGGATCCCATAGAGTTACATGGTGACTGCGCTGTTCGTAAGCACAGATCGCCGTTCGTAACTCGGATCTGCATTTACAACCGCTTTGGTCGTAAGTGCGGATGGTCGTAAGTGGAGGTGGTCATAACTTGGGGAGCGGCTGTAGTCGAGTTGACTACTTGCATCCCCCCTCTTTCCCCCGTCGCTGCCTCTGGGGAGCCGGCTTACAGATACTGATAATCTATCAGAGAAGCAGGGGAGGCTGCTCTGGCAAGGACAAAACCCAGCTGTGGCCCTGCAATTTAAAAGTCAGTAGGGGCCGGGCAGCCTGCCCCCCTGGCTCCTCTTGTGTTTTAAATTGCAGAGATGCAGTAGAGTTTGGTCCCCGACACAGCACGAGCAGGGAATGTGTGGGGCCACCTGACTCCTACTAAATGTCCCTTCTCGTGCCAGGTTGGAGACCAAACTCCGCTGTGGCTCTGCAATGTAAAACACAGTAGGAGCAGGGGAGCAGGCTGCCCAGCTCCTGCTGCCTTTTAAATTGCAGAGCTGCAGCAGGGTTTGGTCGTGGTGCATGCCAGGACTGAGCTGGCTGCCTTCCCCTATCGAGTAATCGAATAGTCAATAAAAATTCTACTTGATTACTAAAATAACCTAAATTTCACATCCCTAGTTAAAATTAAAAGGGGACAGGACGGGAAGGTTTCTAATCCTGCACTAATCAGACTACTTGCATCTATATGTAACTGGGGTGGAGAAGCTCAGGCCCAGGGGCCAGATGTAGCCCTCGGCTTGCACTCCAACCCCCCCCACCACCACCACACACACTTTCACCCCAGAGGGCTGGAGCACACACAATCTACTAAGCCGGGCCCCCGTAGGCTCTGGTGTGCCAGGGGAATGTGGGGAGGGTCTTTCTCCTTCTCAGTCAGGGGCTACATCAGTGAGGATTTGTTTGTTTTTTTGTTTGCTTCTCAATTGTGTGTGGCCCCTGACCTAAGTGGTTCCCCACCCCGATATATAACCTCCTCTTGCACTTAAATAGGAGTGCAACAGCCATGTACACCATATGAGGAATGGAAGGGTTAAAGCCAAGAGCTATTGTTTACTCTATAAACAAGAGCTGAGGTTTTCAATCATAGCTAGAGATTTTGTAATCAGCACCACGAACCCCCATTTTATATTTAAAACAGAGTTTAATTTTAGCAACTTTTGAGCAAACTTGCAATGAAAGTTATCCCTATGTCTGCATATAGTTCTTACATTGACAAATAGATTTTATCGTCTATATTTTATAGGCTTCCAGTTCGCCAAGGTTCTTCTAGGTGCTGAGCTCCAAAGCTCCTTAAGGTTTCCTGCCTGGTTTCCTACAAAATAATGGCCAAAAATGACACACGACTGGAACATTTTGTTTTTAATGAATTGGCATTTTTGAAAGAGAAATGTTCTGTCATAACATTTCCAACCTCTCTTCCATATATGTATTCTATAAACAATTATACTGTAAGATACAATTTCAGTTTTATTTACAATAGCCCTGAAAACTGACAACTTGGACATTTGGAGAACATCAAACAGAGGCGCCTCAGTTCAAGAAAACATTTAAGAATGTGCTTAAGACTGTCCCTATTCAGCAAAGCATTTATGCACACAATTAAATGTAAACATTTCCTTACATCCCATTGAAATCAGCAGATGCATAATGTTGCAAATGTATAATGTTAATTTTATCCATAGCTGTTTTTCTGAATAAGATAGACTGTTGCATTCTGGCCAAACTTCGGACCAGATTCTGCCACTGTTTCTCACGTTGAGTAGTTCTTTATTTTATGAATCTTCTGAGTGAAATCCATGGATGTATTTGAAGGCTCAGGTTCTACTCAGTAAGTCTGGTAGAATCTGGTCCATAAACACAGAACTGCTGCAGAAAGTAACAAGGAATAACAGTTCTGCCTCTTTTGTGTTACCTTTTATTCCGTAGTTGGTCATTTGGTGTGTTGATGTGGGAGATCTTCACTTTGGGAGGTTCGCCCTATCCAGGAATTCCAGTGGAGGAACTTTTTAAGCTGCTTAAAGAAGGGCACAGAATGGATAAGCCTGCCAACTGCACCAATGAACTGTAAGGACCATTATTTGTTGAAGTAATAAAACACTAGCATAGACACATATTGGTTTAAGTCCCATGTGGGACCTGCTTGACTCTATAAATGGGTTCATTGCATATTAAAAAAAAAAATGGTTTAAATATGTCTCCAGCAAATGTCTGATACAGAATAGACATTTCCCCACTTACATTTGGTACTACTGAAAAACAAAGACCTCAACAAATCAATCTTTGGTGTATTTGTTGTTACACTCAGTCCTAGTGTATTAAAATCTATTAGCCAACTATTATCTGCATTCACTGAGGCTACAGCTAGACTGCAGAGTTTTTGCGCAATAACTCGTGGAGCGTCCATACTGCAAGCACATTTTTGCGCAAGTAAATTTATAGTAAATCAGAAGAAGAGATGTGTTTTTGTGCAATAGTTATTCCTCTTTCTACGAGGAATAAGCCTTTTTGCGGAAGAGCTCTTGCACAAAAAGGTGTGTGGGGACGGGAAACGTGGGTGATTTTCCGATGCGCTTTTGCAGTGTGGACACACTCTTGCGCAAGAAGTTTTTGCAGAAGATCTCGTCCGCAAAAAGCTTCTTGCGCAAGAACCTTGCAGTCTAGACGTAGCCTGAGAGAGAGACTCTCTTCTCTTACAAGCCTTTGACTATGATCCTCAACTATCTTTTCCCCCCGTATTGTTCTCTTCACCCTCACGGTCCTTTGTAGTGTCCATCATTCCTTTAGCTAAAGAGGGGGAGGTGTCTGTTTGCACTACTTATTAATCACCTGACAGGATAGAACACTTAAGCAGCCACTCTTCCTATTGCCAAGAGCCCAGAGGGTCGCTAGGCAGTACGCCTACCCTTTGGAGGCCAGAGGCTTGAAGTAGTTCACAGTACAGACACAGGGCCCCCCCCACTGCCCGCTCTACATATTTTTATTCAGATGAAAAATATCAGAATGCAAAGTTAATGGCACATGTCTGCACCATATTATTTTAGCTCCCCAGTCATAGGCAAAGTGAAGCATATAATTAGTGCAGCAGTGTTCCTTGTAAGCTGAGTGGTTGGGTGCGTTGCCCAGGAGAGATTCAAGTGCCACCTCGCTGATTGGCAGAGCACCCACAGCTGCCCACAGCCAGTAGCATGTGTTTCTATTGGTGTTGCACATCTGCACATGCCTCAGTGCACATAAAATTTATTCTATACATGGATGGAAAAAATTGGAGGGAACATGAATGTGCGGATACAAATTATCCACAGCTGCAAAAATGAGCCACAGATATCCTCATTGACATCCATGGATATAAAGCAGATATGCACAATTTGCAGGGTTCTAGGTAAAAATTTGTATCCACAGCTGCATTCATATCCACAAAAATGAGCTGTGGATATACAGCTGCAATCCATGGATTTGCAAGACTCTGCATTCAATTAACTAGTTGTTGTGTTTTTGTGTATCTGCAGTGTGCTGCACACCTATATCTGTCACAGTAGAGTACAAAGTGAAGCACTGCTTGTAACGTACATAGTTCTATAAAAACAACTAGTAGTCCTGTGGCACCTTAGAGACTAATATATTTAGAGAGAGAGAGAGAGAGAGTATCATGAGTTTTCGTGGGCAAAACCCACTTTTTCAAATGAGAGTTCAATAATAATTTGACATGATTGGTCCAATGTGGATAGGAAACAGCCCTGATTTTCACAAGTGCCGAGTACCAACAATTTCGTTAGCTTCAACTAGCAAGTGGGTGCTCCTTGCCTTGAAAGTGAGGCCATATATGTCAAAATCCATGCATGTTGTGTCAAATGTCATACTCTGCTTGCATGTTTTACTGAAACCACTAATCTGCCACCCACGCGGGGTGGGGTGGGGAGGGGAGCACAATTGAGGGTAAGGAGTGCAGGGAAGAGGTAAAAAGTTTGGGACCATTGCAATAATTACAATTCAGAGACTCAAGTCCTTAATTTAGCATAGTACTTAACATGATTTAGCTCCATTGAAACTGATGGAATATAAGTGCTTCCTTGTATCAGGGCCTAAATGCTGTGATCTACAACAGGGCCTCAAACTCCTGGCCCGCCGGCCATCCCCAGCCAGAACAATTATGCAATCCAGCTAAGGATTCCCAGCGGGCCGGGGGTAGCTGTCCATTACTACCCCAAGCCACACCCCTTTCTGCCATTTCCATCCCCCTCTCTGCCCCCGTGGCACCCCATTCCTGAAGACACATCAGGGATGGGGTGGGAGGGCGAGGCAATGTTGGGAAGGGGCGGGGCTTGCAGGCAGTAATGGACAGCCCTCTTCCCCTCCCCCCCTCGCCAGGAATCCTGCGGCAGATTGCGCAATTGCTCTGGCAGCAGATGGCCCTCAGGCTGGGACTTTGAGCCCCCGATCTAGAGGCTGGGTTTTGACAGCAATTTGAAGTGGAATAAAACTAGAAATGCAAGCTCATTGCCAGGGCTCGACAAATTATACAATCTACTCGCCCGTGGCAAGTAGATTGTAACCTGGAAGAGCCGGGTTCAGGCGATCTGCGCATGCACAGAACGATCTGCGCATGCGCAGATCGCCGGACAGTGCGGCTGGCGAGCGGGGCTCGCCGCAGTTCGGCGAGCCCTGCTCATTGCAAGCCCTAATTTAACAGAAGTGAAGTATTGTACACTGATGCCCACACTGGAGTCCATGACCAGACGTCCTACATGCTGCAGTAATACAATAATACCCATGAACCTCTCTGGCAACCCGGGGAAATAGGGTATGCTGGATTAAGGAAGTTTTGTGGACCATGGAGGGTGGTGGGGCAGAGTCTGGGAGGGAGAGAGAGTGCATGAGGGGGCTGGAGGTGAGGTGCTTACCTGGTATCGTGTTCCCAGGGGCACACATGGCTCTGTGCTCCTCTCCCTCCTCCTCCCCAACACACTCGCACACTGCTCCCAGGCACTGGGGGCAAAGCCTCTGGAGAAATGCTTCACTGTGCTGCCATTCCCCCGGCTGAGGGGTGGGGTAGGGAGAGCAGTAGTGTTCAGAGCCACTTCCTCTTCCCCCTGCCAAGGTCCAAACCACGGGCGTTCCCAAATCAGGGACACCCGGAATACAGAGGTTCAGGTGTAATTGTGAATTGAGTGGACAAGCAACAGGAATATGTAAGGCTAATTAACCCAATGAAATGCATATTTATACAGCTATATGATGATGAGAGATTGCTGGCATGCCGTGCCTTCGCAGAGACCAACTTTTAAACAGTTGGTAGAAGACTTGGATCGCATTCTCACTCTCACAACTAATGAGGTAAGTAAATTATTCACTTCTTAGTCAGCAGATCAGAACAAGGAGTTCATTAGATAAATGTATTTAACTAAAATATGAAACTGCTCTCTTTCTATTATTATTCTATTTATCAGTTTTCTTCTGGGGGGTCACCTATGGTTAAACTAGGTGGCTTAATGAAGTCATGGTTTCCTTCTAGAGGTTTTGATTTATGTAACAAAACAGTCTCACACACACACACAAAAGCAGCTCTTGGCATATCTCATAATGCTTTCAGCATATCAACATCCAGGAAAAATGTGTGTGTGTGTGTGGGGGGGGGAATAGTGATATTTCAATATTACGTTTTTGTGGGGTGGGGGGGAGAAAGTTTTATCATATTCTGGATTCACCAACTTAATTTGATTCTCAGTTAATTAGGTCAGAAAAAGCAGCCAAAGTAATGATCTAATTTCAGATGGTCTGTCTAGGAGTTAATTTGGATCACTGAAATAGTTCTTTTGAGGGGAACAAAAACCCAGAGGGGAATATGGAGAAACCATCCAATTCTACAAGGGCAACTTCTAGCATTCCAGTTAAAAATATACATGATTCTAGTTTATTCTAAAACCTAATTTTTAGAGGTCTGAGAATCTTTTAGTTGCGGCAAGCAATGCATTAAGACATGGAGATAGGGATGATTTCAGTTCTCTTACCACTAAATCACAGCTATCAACAAGTTTGGTGGTTTGAATAAACGCTGCATTCCCAAGAGGAAGAGAAGGGGCTTAAAGCCATCTTGTACCCTCCTGATACTGTGCTGCTCTAGAGACTATGGCGTCTACAGAAGCCGATTTGTTACTGCAGACTATCTAGCTAACTGATGGACAGCCCATAATCTCCCCAATGCTTTGGCCATGTCCCCCTACCACCCATCCCCATACCTGCGCTGGGGCTTGCAAGGGGTTTTTGGAGGGACCTTATCACTGTATTCTACCAGGCCAGCTTCAGTTATTCTCCTCAAGCTTGATATGAGGGTTTTAGGCCCCTTTACATCATTTTGGCTCTTCTACGTGGTGTAAAGGGGCTGGAGTAGGAGAGGTGAAGATCTCCGCCCAGATTATTAACTGAACTATGTGAAACTCTTGGATCTGGGAAACTGAGCTAGAAAGGTCACGGGAATTCTCTCATACACACGTATGTTCTAGTACTTCCTGCTTCCCTTTGTGTCAGAAATTTCCAGACCATTCTAGTGCCCTAGAGCTGTGTCTTTAACATACAAGTATATACTGTCTTCAGACAGTCAGAAAATTGCTTGTGAAATAAGAAGTTATGTTGGATCAAAACTGCAGGAACCGTTTTGTTGCCTCCTAGGTACATGTGTTTGTTTTAAAGCCTCCAATGTTGCCCTCGTTTTAAAACTACAACTACAAAGATCTGACACTGTACGATATGATTTTGCAAAATAATTTTAATCAAATAATTAAATGAAAGTATCCACTGCAGTATAAATTGAAGAGAGATAAGATTTGTCTCGTCAGCCTGATCATAACTTGTGGTTTAGCAAATGACAAGAGAGCATTAAATGAATACAGCTGCCCTCCAGGAGTTGAAAGAGAAGTAACATTTCAAGGGAAAAAATAACTTTATTCTCTTGCCAAAATTGCTGTTTCTAGCAAAAAGTTTTGTGATGGGGTGCGGTCACAGAAGACCCCTGGGGGCTCCTTCCCAGTGTGCTGATAAAGCCACTGACACTTGCCTCCTTGCTCTCTGGAGCTTCTCACCACCCTGTCCTGCTAGGCCAGATCTCCTAATCTCCCCCACAGGACAGAGCTGAGATCACTGCCCTCTCCTCCCCCCCCCCCCCCCACCCCAAGAGCAATGCAGACACTGAATCACTTCAGATCTGAGGGGAATGCAGTTTCAGGCATAGCATCCAGGGAAGCAACCCCCAACTGGGATCAGAACCCCAATTAAACCATTCAGGCAAGCCCCTTTTAACAACGAAAGGAGGATGTACACGTTGATTGCTCCCCCCCAGGTAGGGTTGCCAGGTGTCCGGTATTCACCCGGACAGTCCAGTATTTGCGGGCTCCGTCCAGTAAAAAAAAACAAAACAGGAAATACCGGACATATGAAATGTCCAGTATTTCCTGTTTCCCCCTGCCGCGTCTGGCAGGTGCGGGGGAGTGAGGAGCGTGGCAGAGTTGTAGTGAAGGGGGGCAGGATGAGGCACTTACTGGGCGCCACGCTAGGGGGGCATCGGGCTGGGGTGGGAGCGGAGCACACACTGCTCTGGCCCACGTGACCAGCAGAGACCCGGGAGCTGGCCATGTGATGCCTCCCTCTACACCAGCCATGGCCAACCCACGGCTTGCAAACTGCATGCGGCTCTTTCCAGCAGGATTGTGAACCATTAAAAACTACTCTCTGAGTACGGTTATCCAGCCAGTTATACACCCACCTTATAGTAGCCCCATCTAAGTTGTATTTACCTAGTTTATTGACAAGAATATCATGCGAGACCGTATCAAACGCCTTACTAAAGTCTAGGTATACCACATCCACCGGTTTAAAACCATAAACCATTCCCTACCACAAATCTCTAATTTTATATACAAGCATGATACATGCACCAAAATCAGATACACAGATCCATTAAAATTGACAGGTTACATGAGGTATTTTATCCCAAGTGTCTTTGAGTTATGCATGTTTGTATCCAGAAGACAATTTCATAAAGCAGTGGGGGGAGGTCCACCACAAGTTTCTGAACCTGAACCTTGGATTAAACTGGATTATTTCCTTTTTGTTGCAATGGTTTGGTCACTGATGGCTACTTTAGGACAGTAGTTCTCAACCGTACTTGGCTGCTTTACCCCTTTCAGGAGTGTAGAGTTGCTTTACATACCCCACGTGTCATCTCCAGGGGAGCAATCAGGATTTCCAAACCCCTGGGCATAGGGGAAGGAGCTTTCTCGGTATGTCTGGAAGAAGCGGGGCCTCGGGCGCACAGGACGGAGCCGGGGCAGCCAGCACCCCAGCACCTCCTGAATGATGTAGCGTGACTCACCCCACCCAACCCCCCGCTGGCCCGGCCACAGCATGTGACATGGGCTCTGCAGCGCAAAACGTAGCGATTCTAAAGGGCCTGGGGCAACAGTAGTGGCAACAACAGCGGCCGAGAGCCCTGGACCCTTTTGAATCTCTGAGCCCCAGAGCAACTGCCCCTTCTGCGTACCCTGTAACTCCCGTCAGCAGGCCTGGTCACCTCATTTAAAAACTGCTGGCTTACAAAATTAGACATCAAAATACGAAAGTGTCTCAGCAGGCTGTTACAGAAAAATTGCTTATGCTGTCATTTTTTCTATATGACATTTTAGTTTGTACTGACTTCACTCATACTTTTTATGTAGCCTGTTGTAAAACTAGACAAATATCTAGATGAGTTAATGTACTCCCTGGAAGACCTCTGCAAACGCCCCAGTGATGCTGTAGGAGACGACAACAACACAAGAAAGAACAGAAAAAAACATGTTAGAATATTTAGTGTAGAGTAGCAAAATCCAATGAATGTGGATAACTTCTTTTTCATTTCAGTTCTCATAAGTGTGTCCATGCAGTACTTGTTTAAATCTGAATTTAAAACCAGATAGTCAAACTGACCAAAGGAATATGAGAATGGAAGTATCTTTTTCTCCAAATCATTGCCATATGCTAGAGAAAAATGGTTCTATTTAGGATGAAAATTTCATTTTTATCATTATAAGTGAAAAGTCCTTTTTTGATGTGGTGAGCGCGTTTATTTCCACTGGTGCGGTTAATGCTCATGTTATAAATGACTTGTCTGCCTTAGACTGACTGTCTTTCTTTCTTTCTTTCTTTCTTTCTTTCTTTCTTTCTTTCTTTCTTTCTTTCAGATGTATAAGCAGTAGTTAGATGAGTTACATTCAAAACTTTCTTAGCATAGAATTGCTTGATCATTTTTTTGACTGTGAATATACGTGTTTCATGACAAAGCCAAGTCTGGTGCCAATGTGCTATTGTCATTTATATAAATAACATTGTCTCTTCCGTTACAGGAATATCTGGACCTCAGTGGACCCCTTGAACAGTATTCACCCAGTTATCCCGACACTAGGAGTTCATGTTCTTCAGGTGATGACTCTGTTTTTTCTCCTGATCCAATGCCTTATGAACCCTGTCTTCCAAAGTACCAACACATAAATGGTAGTGTTAAAACATGAAAGGAAAGCATTCTTATTCCTCAGAGGAATAAAGAAACAAGAATGCCAACCTACCTGCCATAAGTAAAGAACTCTTTTCTCCAGGACCCTGATGTTTCTGTTTGTACATATGAAATATAAGAAGAAAAAATATCTTGGAGGAAGATGGTCAGAACATGTGTAAAGAGTTATATCGTTTGGAACTCTTAAGCAATTCCAAAAGGAGAATGTTGATGGGCCATGTATGGACGTACCTCACCATGTCAATTTTCTAGCTGGCTGCAAGATGCAGTGGACTTTGTACAATTGACCAGTTGGACTTAAGGCAAACTCTGGGTCTGCCTTTCTTGTTTATTTTGTAATATTGAAGAAAATATATGTTGGCACACACTTACAGAGCACAAATGCAGTATATAGGTGCTGGATGTATGTAAATATATTCAAAATATGTATAAATATATATTATATATTTACAGTGAATTATTTTTTGTATTGATTTTAAATGGATGTTCGAATCCACCTAGCAAATTAGTCCTTTTTTAAACAGTTATTTGCTAAATGCTGTTCTTACACAGAATTTCTTAATTTTCACCATTCAAAGGTGGAAAATACTTTTTGCTTTCAGGGAAAATGGTATATCTTTAATTTATTAAATAATTGGTAATGTACAAAACAATTAATCGTTTATAGGGGTTTTTTTGTAATTTAAATGGCATTTCTAAGCAGGCAGCACAGAGATCTAGTAGTTATATTGCTCAGACTTTAGTAGTTGTCAGATCTTTAAAAAAAAGAAATATTTACACTATATTACTAATTTGGGAAGAATTATGCTTTTGATTTATTTGTGTTTGAAACTTCAATGTCAGATGATTGTTATTAACAATATCAAAATTTCCATATTTAAAAAAAATCCTTTAATAAGAAGGTATTCTGTTTTCTGTATCTCGGGTTTTGTAGCTATCACTAAAGCATTTTCTAAGGCCAAAATAGCAAACTCATTCTAGGGGGGGTGGGGGGAGGGGGAAAGAGTCTTTAATGAGTTCCTGAAGTAAGGAAAGACATTAACTTGCCTATAACCATAGCAGAATGTACTGCTCTAAAAAGAGTAGAGCTTCCATTCTGTTTTGCTCATGCATCAAATTAACTAGTATTGTCTTCATTGACTTGATAATGGGTTCCAGATCTTCTGGCCTGATAGTAGCCTTTCAGGCTGTTCCTATATTGTATCATAAGTTAAAGAGAGAGAGAGAGAGAGGTTATAATGATTTGCCATAGGAATACTATCATCTTTTTAAGGGATTATTTCATGCTGGCTCCAGTATATTTTTCCAAACTGTTCCTTAATATCAGGTATATTGCTGGTGTCAGACAAAATATTACTGCATTTCTTTCATTTGTGTTTGTTTTAAAGCATTGTGTTTTTACTTTCAAAATACCCACTCACACTGACATAGCCATGCAATACAAATGCAAATTACACTGATTTACTTATCAAAAATTTTGGGAAAAAGTATTAACATCTGTTAACTTTTGTACCCACAATAAAATGTTTCTATGGATTTTAATGTTAACATTACAAAATAAATGTCATGCAGCTTATTTTTTTTAATCCTGTGTCTTACAAAATGGTTTCCTGTACTTAAAATGAAGGGGCATATAAAGCAATTCTTTTTATTGGC
The DNA here is from genome assembly GCA_019425775.1 of Rafetus swinhoei. Classification (NCBI taxonomy): domain Eukaryota; kingdom Metazoa; phylum Chordata; order Testudines; family Trionychidae; genus Rafetus; species Rafetus swinhoei. Next base: position 19,044,656 of record CM033447.1, on the reverse strand, counting down.
TTTATAGTAGATCTCATACTAGCAAACCATTCTCTTAGTACAGGGGCTAGTAAACAATCTTTCACACACGTAAGCATGAGTCATTTTACGGACCTGAGTGTGTGTGTGTGTATGTATGTTTTGGTGATTGCAGAATATTAGTTTGAGCTGAAAATGTTTTGTGTGATTTGCCAAGAAAAAAATTATTTCTGAAAATGTTTTTCTCTGTTAATTTTAGCCAGCTTCTATCCATTGCCAGTAAGCATTTATATTAATATCTGAAGAGTACTATCCTTTGTGTCAAAGGTTGCTCAGAAAGGAAGGGAAATTGAGATAAATCTTTCATTTTTGCCTTACGTTCCTGCTTTATTACCTTATGCAAAATTTTAGGAATAATTGGAGCTTCTTTCTAACAAATGTAGCATATGAAAAGAAGGGCTGTCTAAATGACAGTTTTCAATTAGTTCCATGGGAAGTAATTTGTTAGATTATGAGTTAGATTTTAAATGCTACCTAGATTCAAACACAAAACATAAGAGCTAAATCAATTCTGATGCTTCAATTCAATTCATATATATTTGGTGCGGTAAGGTGCGGAGTTTGTCATAGAGTCCTCCAAAACATGCCTTTTAAACATTAACGTGCTTTGTTGGGGTGTGTGTGTGTGTGTGTGTGTATTTCCAGTTCCTTACATTTGTTTTGTATTCCACTCATATCTAGATACTCAGTCATATTGTGCTAGGTCAGACCTGCTGACGGGGTGGAAGAAAGGGGAGACAAAGGGAGCAGTTGCCCCAGGGCCCAGTGATTCAAAGGGGTCCAGGGCAATAACAGCATTAGCAGCTCACAGAGCCCCAAGTCATTTAAATTGTTGCCAGAGTGCCAGGTGGCTCTGAGGGCTGCATGGGGGCCAGCCTGATGTGCTCTGAGCAGTGCAGAGGGCTGATTGCCCTGGCCCTGCCTTTTCCACCCAAGGCCCCACCTCTTCTGCCCAAAGCCCCACCCCTTCCAGGAGCATGAAGCCAGCTCCTCCCCACTTGGCCCAGGGACACGCGGAGGCTGACAGCACCCCTGCGCTAGGTACTCCACACACGTATAGCAAATAGACATTCAGTGCTCTAAAGAGCTATTTAGATCCACGAGGCATTCATTACTCGCCAGAGCTATGCTTGGTCCAGACCCAAAGAATTCATAAAATGTCCAGTAAATATCCACTTGTGGCACCTTGGTTCTGTTTTGGAGAGGATCTTCTTGGGGGCTATGAGAAGAAGCTATTTTTAAAACGTTTTCCCTCACTTTCAGGGTATCTCTGAAATTAAACCATTCATAGACTCAGAAATTGAATGGAAAATATCTATTAGGTCATCTAAACAAGTGCCTGTCAGTTCAGGATTGTTCCCTATGGTATATTTGCTGCTGCTTTGTTCATTCTTGCATTAAATTTCCCAAGGATATAGGCTTCTACCACTTACTGTGGGAAATTTTCTACAGTTTCATAAATCTCACTGTCGGGACTTTTTCTGATGATTTTCTTTCTCTTTTTCCTTTTCCCGAATTTCACACCATAACTTCTATTTATATTCTGTTGTGCTACCCTATTTCTTTTCCGTACTTTGGAGGCCAATACTACCCTTAGAAGGAGTCATTTCTGAAGCAGAATGTAGCAGTACACTAAGAATGTGCAACTCCTTCACAAGAGGTGAAGAATAGCATATCTAATTGGCTGCCATATGACGAGAGATTAATAAGACTGGGATTTTTCAGCTTGGAAAAGAGACCACTAAAGGGGGATATGTTAGAGATCTATAAAATCATGACTGAAATGGAGAAAGAGTATAAAGAAGAGTTATTTCCTCCTTCCCATAACACAAGAACTAGGGGCCACCCAAATGAAATTAATAGGTAACAGGTTTAAAAAAAATCAAAGGAAGTACTACTTTACACAATGCAGAGCCAACCTGTGGAACTCCTTGCCAGAGGATGTTGTGAAGGCCAGGGCTTTATCAGGGTTCAAGAAAGAACTAGATTAAACTCATGGAGGCTGAGCTCATCAATGACTATTAGCCAGGATGTGTAGGGATAGTGTCCCTAGCCTCTGCTTGCCAGAAGCTGGAAGCGGGTGATGGGATGGATTACTTGTTCTTTTCATTCCCTCTGAGCACCTGGCATTGGCCACTGTCAGAAGACAGGATACTGGGATAAATGGACCTTTGATTCTACCCACTTAATTTGGCCATTTTTATGTTTAATTGCAGGGGCAGTTTAGTCAGGCAGAATATAAGCACTCAAGATAAAATTTGGCCAGGGCACAAGGCCAATTTTTTATTCTTGAAAAAATTGTAATGGGCTTTCATAAGCAGGTCAGGAATTTTTTTTTCACATTTCATCTGAAACATGAGGCCACTACCGCTACCATGTCCCCTTAGTAGTCTAGAGTATGACTCAAGGAATGACTTGGATGGGAAAGTTTTATGTACTGAATCCAGCACTGTTTCCTGAAGCACCTAATTGTTCCTAGGCTGTCTCCCATCCAAATACTGATTTAGCCCAACCCTGCTTAGAATTTGAGAAGGTAGAATTATGGCACAATATAATATAGTCGCAGGCTATAAGGAGGTTTCCTTCATTTGTTTTCATTTTTGCCTTGTCTTGTTTTTACCTCACATCCTTTGTTAGGATGTTACATTTCCTACCAGTCAAACCCTAATTGGTGACGTTGAACATGCAAAATTATGAATGAAGGTCAAAGATGGGGTAAAATTGGTTTCTTTAAAATAATGAACATTTATTCTGGAGATCTTGTGGTTTCTACCATCCATACTTCAGAAAGAAAATTGAAAAAAATAGGAAATAATTCAGGAAAAAAAGTAACAGGAATGATTAAAAATGGCGAGTAGTCCTTGACACCTTAGAGACTAACTATAGAGAGAGAGAGAGAGTATAGTATCACGAGCTTTCATGGGCAAAACCCACTTCTCTCATCTAAAAAAGTGGGTTTTGCCCAGGAAAGCTCATGATGCTATATATGTATATTTGTTAGTCTTTAAGGCGCCACTGGACTACTCATTTTTAAAGTTACAGACTAACACAGCTATCCCTGTGAGACTTTAGGAATGATTAAAGTTCTGGAGAATATGCTCTATAGTGGAAGAGGCTTAAAAAGCTCAATATAGTCAGTTTATACAAAAGAAGGTTAATTCGATGACTTGATTGTGGTCTACCATTAACTACACATGGAAGAAATTTCTGAGAGTAAAGGACACTTTAACCTAACAAAAAGGACATAAGATCAAATGGTTGGAACCTGAAGCTAGACAAATTCAGATGAGGCACAATTCACAATTTTTTTTTAACAGTGAGAGTCATTCATCTTTGGAACAATTTTCTTTGGGATGCATGTGGTTCATGTGCCATCACTTGAAGTCTGGATAGACTGTTAAAGAATATGCTATAGTTGAAACAGAAGTTAATGGACTTCATGCATAAACTAGTGAGCAAGGTTCTGAGGCCTATATTATGTATGAGGTCAGACTAGATTATCACAATTGCTCTTTCTAGTCTCACAATCTAGGAAAGGAAAAATTACTGCCATGAAGAACTGAATTGCAAAGCTAGATGTCTTTCAGTTGCTCAAGTAATTGTAAATGAATATAAAGTATCTCCTGAAATGGGACACCTTTATTGAAAAATTTTGTACATTACTGATTGAAATTGTTGAATAAACTTGCTGAGACACAAATCCCCGGGGGGGAAATTTCCAGAGATTTTCTTGGTGATGTTTTTTGTTTGTTTTTGCTTTGGTTTATGAAGTGTTTATGGCAACTTAAAAAAATCTAGATACAGATGTGAAACTGATTCAGTTACTAGGCTTAGAAGAAAAAATAGTAACCAACATTTTTAATTACTATAAGAAGCTTTTTATAAAATTGAAGGTATGTAAGTCTAATGATCTGATTGCTATGAATAATTATTTTTACATGGAAAATGGAATTCCCCTTGAGATAAATTTGTTCTGCTAAAAATATCACATTCAGTTATAGCTAATAGTTCATGTTTAGAAGGGTTGTTAACCCTACCTTACTTATAAATATGGATACAAAGCATTGGTTATGAGTTTTCATATTAGTCATATATGGAAGTGACATGTGAGTTAAGATGTCAATTGGTTTTGTTTGTGGAGAAAGTGAGCTTTCTTCTCTTTTTACAGCTGCCAAATCCTTGATTAACTGTGTTTTCCACAGAACTTCTAGCATGGTTCTTGCATAATATAATCTCAGTTTGGAGAGGAAGTCTGGAAAGCTACTCTTTTCCTTGTATTCATGTAGGATGCAATATACATTACAGTTTAAGCACTAAACATAAGAAAAATGTCTGATCACAGAAATGAATAACTAAAAATTAATTTCTGATTAGTGCTACTATAGGTTGTACCTCCTTAAACTGGGACTCTCTGGTTTGGCAACATCTGTGGTCCAGAAGAACCATGGATGTTTCTGGAGCAGAGAGCCCCAGAGCCAGGAGTTCAGTGGCAGAGGGGCATCGGTTGAGACCTCTGCGGGGGCCTGTGGTCGCAGGGCCAGCAATGGGGGAGGTGGGTGGCCAGTGTCTGGCAAGCCTGGCCAGGGCTGGCAGCCCAGCCAGGCTAGAGGTAGGGGGGATGGTTGGATCAGAAGTGGAGTCAGTGGTGGGGAGGGGTGGCAGGCCTGGGGGGACTGGTGGCCGGGGACCTCCCCTGGTCCGGCAAATTCCCTTATTCCACACCAGTCAGGTCCCAAGGGTGCCAGACCAGGGAGGCCCAACTTATAGTAAGGAAACAGAGAAGGTAAAACACTGAATGGGCAAACAAATTAAATATTGAAATCACCCAGAACATATTTTTATTGCACATGGCAAAATAGGTGGTTGATAGATCCAAATGAGACTTAATTAACTGTACAAGGTTAGAAGTTCAGATTGAATCAGATTTTGAATATGATGACATCAGAATGTTGTGAGCTGCTCTCAAGGTATTTTGGATGCATATGAACCAGAGCCAGGAAATACGTCACTAAACTGGGCCAAAAACATAGGGGACATGATTGAACGTGGAAGCGTTTGAACCTGATTCTCCCCCACTGCCTCTTATTCCCAGTCCACTAAATAGCTGATGTGGCTGGACATTTTCTGACAGCACTTTCTGTTAGAAAAACAAATCAGTCAAAACAGAAATAGGCACTATTGATTTAAATTAAATTTTCTTTATCATAATGGAATGTTTTTAATTCTAGTTTCAAAGCAGTTTCTAATTTTAAAATTTACTAGGGGGCTGTATACTCTGTACCCTCTGCTCACTACACTCCCCTTCCCCGCTCTCTAGCCGCTTTCTCTTCACTAAGAGAGCCTGTTGACTGCTTGACTTCATCCTGTCGCCCAGCAGGAGCATTCTGTTGTCTGGCAGGAAAAATGTTTTTATATATAGAGAGCGATTTTATAACTTTATGATATGCAACATTTTTTAAAAATTAGAACAAAAGCCTTTTGAATGTATTGAAACTGAATGCTTTCACCCTATAAGTATGGGTTTTTTTAAACTTGTGTGTGAGAATTTTTAAAATATGTTTTTTCAATTGGGAATTAAAACAAGTTTCAAACAGTTGAAAATTCCTGCAGAATAGAAATTCCAAGTTTTGATCAGCTTTACTAATTGTTATATGTCATCAAGCTCCTAAAAGAAAAAAGCATTTCTGATGTATGACTTCTGTGGTAATGCACCAGTTGTAAAGAGCACAGGATAGACACTGCTTGAAGGTATGTGTGTGAAAAGGATTAACTGCAATTCCTTCATGCATTTCCTATGGCAGACCCCTCAGATGTGGGTCACTAGGGAAGAGGCAGGGCCCTGTCCCCTTTCCATTAACCAGCAGAGTGTGCTGGAAGAGTATGCTGTACCCCTTGAAAGGGTTTATTATTGAACAGCTCTCATATTTTCTAAGGAAGTCTGGGGAAAGGTCTAGTGCTTTCTTTGGAGCAGAAACTCTGTGCTGCTTTTAAAGTGGTGCAGTGTTTTAAAGCTGTCCTGAAGCAATAGGGACAGAATGGATGAAGAAATAGAAAGGAAGACCAACGTCTTCTTCCAATGCCCCTGCCATTTGGAGACCTCCATGGCATGTTCTATCTGAGCAAGAGAATGAGCATTTATGGAAAAAACTGAAGTGCCAAAGACTGCGTCTTAAGGACATTTGAAAGAAGAAGATAGCCAAGGTGCACTGTTTTGTCTAGACATGTTTCCCTGCCATGGCTATATTTTTTTAAGGTCTATTCAGCAGTATGTAGTCCTTTCTCTTCCAAAATTATGTTGCCACAGAGCGCTAGAAACAAAACTACATAATGCTAACTGCAGATTTGAAGACATTGAGGGATCTGAGATCTTAATTATCGTTTGGCAGTTTACAATATTGGGCTAAATCCAATTCAGGAATAAGCGGGAGCAGCGCCATTGAAAAGAACAGAGTTGTACCTTCTTGCACCGCAGCTGAATTTGGCACATTGTCTTATAAACCATAAGACATCCATAATATCTGAGGACACTCTTGCCACTGGAAAAATGAGTTAGTGCCAATGGTTCTGAAGAAATCTCTAGCCATTCATGCTTGAGGTTTGCATGTGATGATTTTGTTGGGAGAAAATCAAATTGCAATGGAAGAAGAATTCCGTTATTTGATGTTCTATCCAGCAGGATGATAAATTGCATCTCTTCACTTTCTGTTACATTAGGTGGGTCTTGGCACCACTGAAGTCAATAAGAGTCTAGCAATTGACTCCAACAAAGCCAAGATTTTTACCCATTACTTTAATCATGAACTTGTACTTGTGTGTTTCTGGTGGTGGTAATGCTGAAGGGAAAAGGAAATGTGACATGAGTTAATTGAGTATCCTCTCCACCCATCCTTTCCTCTATCCATTCTATTTACAAGATGACACTTGTACTATACCACAAACGTTACACAGTGGTATGTGTATTTCCTATATAGCTGGGTTGTTTGAGTCTTAATAGTACTCATCACTTGTGATGAGTAACAACTCCCTGGTGTAACTTAATCTAGGAAGTTCCTTTTCAACAGACATGAATTTGGTACAATACGTATTGAACATTTTACACTGGTTCCATTCACAAAGAACAGAAGACAGCCTGCTCCTTCTCCCAGCAAACTTAAAAGGAGTTTTGCCCTTTAGTTCAATGGCAATAGGGTCAAGTCCATAGCACATTGCTATTGGCTCTGTAAATACTCAAGATGGAAAACATCCCCCATGCAATCTACTCTGGTTGACGCAGCCTCAATGATCACATACTGCCTGCGTTGCTCTTGATGTGCTCTGGAACCTGGCAAAAAGAAGAGAATAGTTTTAGAGAACAAATGAGAGAGCCCTACATAGAAGATCAGTCATCCCTGCTATTTGCTTTGTCACTTGAATCTATAAGAAGAAACTGAGGATGGAATATGAAAGTGTGGAAGAAGATCCATTTTCCCTGGGTATTCTTCAAACATAAGGACTCAAAGACACCATCTTAAAGAATAAGTTTTGACCACAAAATGGATATCTTCAGAAGAAAACCTACACAACTTGTGTTAGTTCTTAATGGAAGGTTTGTTCTCATTCTCCCCTCACCAGGCCTGTGAAGATGCCAGTATGAATGTCTGGAAAGTGCCACTAAATATGAAAATTGTCTATAAGCAACTTTTTCCAAGAGCTTTTCTTTATTGTTCAAGGCAGGTTTTTTTAATCTATCTTTACTTTTTAAATATTGGAAATAATTCATGAATTTATTTCCATTTTGAAAATATAGGGGGGGGGGGGAACAAATGTATGTTTGCTAATTAGCAAAATCTGCTTGACTATTTATAAAAATTGATTTTACTTCTAGTGAAAAATTTCAGGGGCTTATTTATGGCATTTTTTTAAACACGTAGGTCTAGCCTCCCAGCTGGTGTAAATCAGCATAATTTCATTGATTTGAATGGAGCTATACTGCTTTACTCTAGTTCTGTATCCTTCCCATAAAGTTGGTTCTAATTTTTTAAGCCTATAACTCATGCGTTCTGAGTAGCTTTCAGAAGGAAAGCAAATACTAGCTCCTTTCTCTTCTGCTGATTGCTAACCATGAAGCTAAATACTCGATAGACATAAAGCACAGTGTAACTACTCAATAGACATAATGCATTTTTTTTGAAGTCTCCAAATATATTTAACTGGCTGGGGGAAAAAAGAAGTAGAAATGTTTACATATGTGAATTAAAAGGTTTTTTGTTAACATTTGGCAACATTTTGTTTGTTGTTCTTGTCTGACTCTGTGCCCCAGTGTTCATGGATATTGTGTTTATCCTTGGCTGATTTAATGATCAAGAAACAGCATTTATAGCCCAGGCTATTTCTAATAAGTCTTAAATTGTCCCAAAATTTCATACCCAAGCTCCTTGCTTTAAATGTGAAGGCTGTCGAAATCAAGCCTTACTGAAGTCGTCCACATTCTGGGCCTTCTGAAGGTCAATAAACTTTATTTGCCATATACTGCACATGTGTATAGTCAAATTGTGAATATGTACTGAGCTGTCTTAATTGTAAATATTTCAGTATGCAAAAAGGCAAAATCTGCTGTGGTTTTCCTCATTCTCTGTCTGACTTGTTGCAGATAGATAAAGAGCGAAGAGGCAATGTGGTTAGTTGCTTTTGATTATACTGTATATGCTGTCTTTCTGTCTGGGTTCCTTCTCCTCCTCCTCCCCAAATTCCCCCAGGCCCCTCCCTGATCTGCCATCAGAGCACAGAACACATCAGCAGTTCAGAAACATGCACCGTTAAAGACCTTCATATTTCTGAAATCTCTTTGTAAGACTAATGACAGACAGCTGTTACTCCATTAATCACCTTGTTCTGTTTGACAATTGGTAGATTTACGATACTGTGTTTATGAAACACAGAATGCAATTAAACACAATCAATCAACTCAACTGAAGTTTCCAGATACTGCTCCTTACCAAATCTGTTTCAAACATCACTGTGGTTTAGTGAGAGTGTGGCTTTGGGAAACAGCGAGGGAAACAAAGAAAAGACTTTAAATGCTCTTTTCAATGACTCAGAAAGAGATCTTTTAAAACTACATCAGGCAAAGGGCAACAATGTCTTTGTTGCTTCAAGTCTATGACTTTGTTTCAACTCATGGGGGGTGGGGAGGGCTGGGAATTAACACAGAAATAAATCTCCAGGGCTTTAGTGATTCGTATGGGCGTAATGGCTGCCCCTTCTCTTTTGAATGGGACTGCAATTACAAATAGCAGGTTCCTTTGAGGAAAAGAGACTTGTTTTTGTTAATACGTACTAGAGAAATGGTCTCATGTAAACCCTGTAAAATCACTTGCTAAATTTGTAAACAATTTTGTCTTTTTTAAACACCTTCAATTCTTTTGATGTACATAGTTTCTCCTCTCCATCCCATACTGAAATATATCTCTGTGTGTGCATACATACACACACACACACACACACACATATAAAAAAAATGAGAATTTGTTCATCTGTGTGTCTGTCCATGAGTCCGCCTGTCCATCTGTAAGTCTGTTTGTTCAAGAACTCCTCCTAAACAGTAAGAGCTGAGACCACCAAATTTGGTGTGCAGCTTCCTCTTATCCTAACTTAAAGCAAGGTCAGGGGATGGTTGTGCCAGGAAAACTGGATGTGCCTGGAATCTGATTGTCTTCTATTGCATGGAAAGGGTTAGAGCAGGGGCAGTTCTGCTCTGCCATGACCAATGAGGGCAATGAGTGTAGGAGACAGTTATACTGCAATGTGACCACAGAGGAAGAGACTGGCCAGCTGGGGACAGAGCTCTCCATATCGCTGGCTACCAGCCACAGGTATGGTGGTTGGAGGACAAAAGACTAAGTGATTTCCTGCCTCGTTGTCATCAAAGGAAAATCCCTCATGGGTAGAGACTCTATCACCTTGTTTTCTTTGTTGAGAAACTATAAATATGGATTCAAAGCAATATCCTTTGTTTGGACTCTTACAGGGTGAGTAACAGATGCAAAGCAGAGATCCCAGAGACAATGTGGGTATCCCGAAAGGCATTTTGGAAACTGGCAGTTTATTACGTCACTGCCACCATTTGGAATTACACACTGAGACTCACCTGGGCATATATTTTTACCTGATTTAACGTTTCTTTAACTCTCATTTCCTTTTCTTAGCAAATAAACCTATAGTTAGAATTTCCCACCTGCATTATCTGGAGTAGGATCTGTAGTACCAATTGCTCTGGGGTAAGTGGCTGGCACCTTGGGATTGTGAATAATCTGATGTGGTGTGATTTTTCTCTTAAATAACCTTTTATCATAAAGTTTGGTTTGTCTAGGTGGTAAGACAGACTGGAGAAGCTAGGGGGACTGTTTGTAACTTCGTGGTAAAGCTGGTACTGTGATCTAGCTCACATTTGTTACTGGTTTGGTGAAATCAACTTACAGTACACACCACCAGTTGGCAAATCAGGCACTCTCAGTTGTGAGCTACACCAGATGGCATGACAGACAGTACCATAAAACCATGGTAAAGGTATACATTCAGTATAGTAAAGTCCATTTTAATAAGTATCACTATGTTTTCTATTGTTATTGAAAGGCAGACATTTTCAATATGGAATTTCATGGTTTTCTCAAATAAACTTTAAAATGTGTATAATGTACACCAGTAATGTTACATCTCACCTTTCTGAGAATGTGTAACATTGAAAGTTTCTACACTGTGTACATTCTAACACACAAAATTAGCTTAAAAAAATCAGAATGCAAGCTTTCTTCCTGAACGTATTTAGAAAACACAAGAACCCTCCTCAGATGCCAAAATCATTAATCTGCAGTGACTTAATTATCACAATTAGACCATGTGAATATGTAAACTAGTTTTGGCTGAATTCCAGATAAAAGCCATGTGTTAAACCTTAATTATTCACCCACTCATACAATGATAAAGCAGCTACCTGGCTGATTGCTACATGATAGGTAGACATTTTACACCTGTGCCTAGTACACAATGTGGGCCCTGCTGAGCCTGGCTTTGAAGCATCCCTTGCTTTGGTCCAGGTGTCCTGTGTAGGGCTTCATTAGCCAGGGGAGCAGAGGGTAGACTGTGTTCCCCCCAATACAGATCAGCATGACCATGTCCCTGCTCCTGATGGTGTGGTTGGGGAAAAAACTACCAGCGTGCAGCTTCTGGTAGAGGCTGGAGTTGCGGAAGACGCGGGCATCGGGCGCCTTCCCCAACCACCCGACGCAGATGTTCATCATGGTCTGTGATAGTCTGCAGGACCATCGAAAAGTGCCCCTAGCATTTGATGTATTTGGCTGCCCGGTGGTCAGGGGCCCAGATGGGGATGTGGGTGCTGTCAATAATGCCCCCCTTCAGGTGGGAGAGCCCATGTTGGCAAAGCTGGTGATGATGGGGTCCACGTTGCCCAGGTTGATGATCCTGTGCAGCAGGACAGTGTGGATGGCCCGCACCACCTATGGAAGGAGACAAAGAAACAAACAGAGAGTCACAGGGGTGCCAGGGCCCTTGAGAGATCCACAAGCCCACCACCCTTTCCCCTCCACACACCAGGAGCAACCCCCTGCTGACCCCATCCCCCGTCAGGACTTTGTGAAGGCAGGACTGAAAAATTTCCCAGGGAGGGGGCTTCCACCACTACTCCTCCCCTTCCTAGGGAACTCCATTCCAGCAGTCTCCCTCCCAGGACAATAGCCAGAGAGCATGATACCTGCATGAGCATAGCCCGAAGGTCCATCTCCCCATGCTGAACTGGTTCCTAACAGATCAGTAGCTGTCCGCAGTGGCGAGCTTCCAGATGGCAATGGCTACCTGCTGCAGGAGAGGGATGGTGGGTTGCTTGTGGGTGTCCCATCACCTGAGGGCAGGGGCGAGCCACCCACACAGCTCCAGGAAGGTGTCTTTCCACATGTGGAAATTCTGGAGCCACAGCTGATTGCTCCACCCCTCCACGATGATCTGGTCCCATGAGTCGAAACTGGCGTCTAGATGCCATAAGTGGTGGTGCACACTGTGCAGGGGAGGGCATGTGGGGTTGTACTGCATGAGAAGTGCCCGCAGAGAGGAGGAAGATCCCCACAATGAGCTAGGGGTTGTGTTGCTGCAGGACCTGGAAGGTATCCCACAGAAAGAGCTGCAGAAGGTGCAGTACAACCTGTAAGAGCTGTTGACTGCTGGGACGCAGCTCTGGCTCCATTGCTAGAGAGCTGAGGTGGCCGCAAGGGCCACCACAGCAGGCAGAGAAAAGGCTTTGCTGTCCTTCAATGAGGTAAGCAAAGGTGAGGAACCTGAGACATGACTGTACAGGGGTGTCCCCGTAAGCTCGAGCCTCAGATAATCTCAGGCAACAGCTCCAGAAAGTAACTGCTCTCCAGATGCCCTGCCTAAAGTTCTTCCCAGTGGCCTTAAATGCAATTCAGTGCTATTTCGATTGGCATTAGCTGAGTAGACGCACTATTTTGAAATAAACAACAAATGGTCTGGTAGCACTTTATAGACTAACAAAACATGTAGATGGTATCATGAGCTTTCGTGGGCATAGCCCACTTTTTAGTGCTACCAGACCATTTGTTGTTTTTTTCTGTAACAAACTAACTTGGCTAGCTTCTGTATTTTGAAATAAGCTATTTCGGAGTTTTTCTTCTGGTATAGCTTATTCCATAATAAGCATGCAGTGTAGACATGCCCTGAGTGTTACAGAAGAAGGAAACATCAATGCCATCAATCTGGTCATTGGTCCGTCAATTCCATTGTCTTGTTTCTAGCAGTGGTGGAAGAAGAAGGCCTTAGTGTACCTAACAAAGTGTGCACTGCTCACCTCCCCTTGGATGGTGGGGAGAGTTTCTTCTTGACCAGTGGCAGTCATTTTACCCCAAACATGAGATTTTAATAATTTTATCTCAGAAAGTACAACTACAAAAGCTATTATAACCATGAAACTATTCAGCTTTTTCCTAATTCCTGCTACAGTATTTGACTTTCTGACCTCCTATAGCAGTGAATTCCACCTGCTGGGTAAAAGAATCATTTTCTTTGATTTGTTCCCACTTACTAACCATTAATTTTGTTAAGTGACCCTTAGGTTCCTTATTAATGGACAGCATACAAAGGAGGAATGGATTAGTGCCCACAATAGCTTTCATTACTTTGAAATATCTGAGTCAAGTTCACACTAAAACATTTGCTTTCCAGGTCAAATAATACTAATTTTTTGTAATCTTTATGCATACATATCTCTATAACTTTTTTAAACAGTAGCATTAATCCAGGAAGGATCACACCAAATCATGATGTAATCACTTAATAGTCACTTTATGAAAATCACATTGTTTTCTAAAACATATTTGAGACAAAGAAATATCAAGCTGTGGATTGTGATTTGACTGACTAATGGAGGGTGAATAAACTACACCAACATAGGTGTAGTGTTAGGAGACCCTGTGACTAAGACCCACAAGTCTCATTGCTTCCTCTGCTTCATCTTTGCTTATGGAGGTAATTTACTGCTATCCTATACCACTGTCTCATCTACTCTGTCCATCAGGAGGTGGGTGGAACCAACACTCAACCCATTCCAGTGCCCATTCCTGCAACTCCTCTTTGTAAAAAAGAAGAGGGTGAATAGTTTCTCTTCTGTGCACCTGGACCCAAAATCCATGTAATCCATTAGGGGAACTAAGGAATTTGGTCCTTTGGCCTAATGCAAATCATAATCTAGTATTAAAATGATTACTGTTATTGATAATGCAGGGAGGCTTCCAGGCTTCTGTATTTTAGCAGACCAAGTAGGCATGGGAAGGACCCATTAGATGTTAGCTTTGTCTGGTTTATTCCCATGTTTATGCTATATTTCTCAGATTTGCAGACCTCCAAAGTTTGTGTGAAAACTTCTGTTAAGTCTTATCAGCAGTTCTGATGGAACATAATGTACTGCATAAATTGTTCCATTCATTTCTTCTCTGAACAAAGAGCCCACTTCAAAAGAGAATCTACATTCACTTTCGTTTTTGTCATGGTCTTTACAGGCCCGTCTGAAGGAACAAAATGTGTTGTGTTGCTCCACTGATCACAAGGAGTTGCACCTGCTCATCCTTCTCTAGGGATGAATTTGACCCCTAATCTGTATTTAAACCAGGGATCAAAATAATAATAATAATAATGAGCAATGGAAGGTTTATTTTTATTTAGATTTGGTTAGAGATATTAAAGAGGTTTGGATGTTTTGAGAGAGTGGTCAGGTCTGGAGGAGTATGGAGACTTTTACTTCCATGTCCTTAGTACTGAACAAATTGTTATGTGATGATAGGTCATTAGCTATGTGAGAGAGTTCTCAGTCAAATTCCTTCTAGAGCAATGCCATCGTCACAATATCCTTCTGCAAAAAAACTGATCGGTATCCGCGCTGGCAGTCTCAACGGCGAGAGCAGAGATGGAGCCTGAATGGAGAAGAAATTATCCTCTCATTCTAAAAATAGTCACTCTGTTTCAGGGTAGCTGGGAGACCTGAAATTCTTCTAACTGATGAAAAATGAAAAATGCAGTTTGGGCCAACGCAAAAGTGTTAGTGAATTTGACAAGAATGTTTTCAGCCATTCACAAAATGCACTAATAGGAGGTGACGGTGATGGCACAGCTGCCTCCCCCTCCATAACCATTCCCCCAGTGGCTAGGATGGGTAAAGTGCTCATCTGCAATGTGAGAGACTCAGTTTCAAATCCCTACTCTGGAACCGACTCAAAATGGACTTGTTTTGGTTCTCTGCAGATTCTACAAAAGCTCTGATTTGGTTTGACCAAAACCAATTTTTTCCTCCTTTTTTTCAGAACAGCCACCGAACCCAAAAATCCATTGTTTGCCCAGTTCTAGTAGCTGGCACTGTGCACCGCAGTTTCCTGGGCTCTATGCAAAATAAATTGGAGCTCAGCCTCCAGCATGGCCAACCAAGCACCGTTTGCGTCAAATAAAAGGAAAGGCTTTTCTTTTAAGAAAATATTAATTTCAAGAGGAGGGCAGGTGTGTCTATAACACAGGTGATTAACAGAATTCAAAGGTGTTACATCAGGAGATAAGTGTGGTCCTTGGACTGTCAGTTTGAATTACTGTATGGATATGGTCAACATGGTATGAGGAAGTCTGGGTCATTTTAGTATCAAAACTGGAATCAAGATGCAATGGAAACATCACCAACAATGTTAACTCCCTTTGTGGGACTAAGAGGTATGAGCATGTTGTTATGTTGGTCCAAAATAAAGTGTCATGTAACATCTTGGTCTATCTATATCAGTGTTCTTGGTAATTGTATCAATTAAAGTTACAGCAGCTTTGGGTAACTACAACATGTTCATGGCATTAACAAGACTTCTTTTCTGTGAGAAGAATATTACTAATCATGTTGGCAAGTGTGCAATAACTCTAGCTTTGAAATTAAAAAAGCACGCAAAGAGATTTAGTTATGATTTCAGTCCATTAAAACTTTGGCCCCCTTTTTTAAATGCTTCAAGGAAGGAAATTAAAATCTGAGAGCATTAACAATTAAAATAAATGAGAGACTCATTTCAGCTGACTAACGTAGCATAAACTGAAGTTTTAAGGGTATAATTCAGGTTCAACTGGCTTTCAGTTTAAAGAAGTTCAATTGTTTTAATGGCTAAAGTACAACTAGCTGTTTATCACCAGGTAACCTCTTTTATGGGGATAAGGAAATAGAAGGCAGAGACAATTTTAATGCACAAAGGAGAAGATTATCTAATGGTAATTCACCACACACCATCCATATCTATAAAGTGTCAATGTGTGTAGCATGCACCACATGTGCTTTTAGTTTGGTCTTTATTAGCCAGTGATGCTTTCACAGGTTGCAAGGAATATTTTCAGTGATTCTGAATATGTAAGCTGATTTTTAAGGCAAATCTCAGCCTTTGCTCTTTAGACTCTTCATAGTGCATAGACCAGGGCAGGGCGGGCAAATACCAGCCCGTGGGTCAGATCTGGTCTGGTGGGCACCCACACTGCCCTATTTACCTGCGCCTATTTACCTGCGCCTATTTACCCACACTGCCCTATTTACCTGAATGTATGGGAATTACAGCTCCTGTTGGCCATGGATTGCTATTCCCAGCCAGTGGCAACTGCGATCACCCATACCTGTAGTGGTGCAGGTAACTATAGTGGCAGTGGCCCACCAGGGGCCCACCCTGGTGAACCACTACCATTTTATTGCCCACCCCAGCATAGACATTATGAATATGCCTATGGCCATGACTTCTGGACCAGGGATGTTAGATAGCGGGTAACAGAACAGTCAACTAACCGCATGAATTCTTAGTGATTAGTCAACTATTCTATAGTCCCTGGGGGTGGGGCCAGCTGCCAGTGCAATCTGGCTCCACTCCCAGGGAGCCCCATGCCATCTCACGCTGCTGCCTCTGAATCAGATTAAAAACCAGCTCCCCTCATGGACTGGCTGCCTGCTGCCCCCCGCTGCTGCCTCTGATCCAGAGCAGCACTGCAAGATCGCTGTGGCCAGATTGCACTGGCTGCTGGCCCTGCCCCCGGGAACTATAGAATAGTTGACTAACTGCTGTGTGGGAAGGCTGCAGCCCCTGTTCATGTGGGGTTTGAATTCCCTGCGGACAGAGACTGCTGTTGGGAGGAAGGGCTGAAGGAAAGGGGGGAGGGATGCCACGAAGCAGCCTCTGTCCACGGCAGCCCGCGCTGGCTGTGGACATAGGCTGCTTTGGCAGCAGGCCCTGCCTGCGGGGAGCTTGGACCCCCACGGACAGGGGTTGCTGCTGTGAAGCAGCCTCTGTCTGTAGTGAGCCAGGGCTTTGAGGCAGCCTCTCCTGGCTGATAGAGGCACCAGCATGGGGAGGGAGGACCGACGGCGCTGTGGAGCCAGTGCTGGGGGGAACCAGCTTTTAAGTCAGCTCTCCCCAGCACCAGCTCCTGCTTCCCTCCACTTGCTGCCTCTGATACAGAGGCAGCAATGGGGGGTGGGGAGATGCGAGTTGTCAACTAGATTAACCAATAAGCCTTTCATCATAAAAAACAATATTTCTGAGCCTCACAGTTGCAAAGAAAGTTTCAGAAATGTGAATCAAATAACGTCTGAGACTGCATGCAACTGGGAATAATGGCTTTGTGAGGTGTGAACTGCCCCCTTCATCTTAATGGGTTAACTCTGAAATTCAGTCTCAAAGGACACTACTGACACCAGCTCTCCTGAGGACTCTGGCCCCGATTCAAGAAAGCACTTGAACACGTGCTTTAAACACACATATTCTAACTACTATTTTCAAGTCCCATTGAATTTAAAGCATGTGCTTAAGTGCTTTCCTGAAGTGGGGCATCTGCATTTGGAGAACCTTTGTTAGTGCCTATTCTGCTCTTGTGACAAGTAAAGTGGAGAGCATGGACGTGGACCACAATGCAGGGGTTGGTACATGGGAATTCCATGAATGGGGTGTGCCAGAAATCCTGGATTGCTTTAATCTGACCCCGCCCACATGTTGACAAAATGTTGCGGACACTGATTTTCTCCGGATGAAGACCATGTCAGGCAAACAAATCACATTAGTTTAGTTCCAAGGAATAGCCAGATGGAACATTTTCACCTAGGGCGCTATCTAACTTAGAAGAGCTTTCAATTGTATATTGCACCATATTCCAAGTTATGTATCATATACATGACTTACACAGCAGAAATGTCTACCAGTTTTTCAAGGTGAGATGGTCACAAATGTACTATAGACTCAATCTGGTTGAA
Organism: Rafetus swinhoei; assembly: GCA_019425775.1. Lineage (NCBI taxonomy): Eukaryota > Metazoa > Chordata > Testudines > Trionychidae > Rafetus > Rafetus swinhoei. The sequence continues at coordinate 19,026,838 of CM033447.1, read as the reverse complement.
TAATCCACAGACGATTTGGTTGGTTTTTATTTGAATTTTTAACATAAATTGGCCATATGCCTACAGGTTGTACCTCCCAAATCCAGGATTCTTTGGTCCAGCAACATATGTGGTCCAGCATGACCACGAATGTTCCTGGAGGAGAGAACCCCGGAGCAGGAGGGCCAGCAGCTGGGAGCCCAGTACAGCCCTGAGAGTCTGCTAGCAGCAGGACTGCAGCAGCCTGGGTGGAGCACAATCGGGGCTGTCTGCCGCCCAGCAGTGGGGCCAGAACCACAGCAGTCCAAGAGGGGAAGCCTGGCTGGGCCACAGCACCCTGGGCAGTGGCAGCAGATTGAGGCTGCCTGCCGCCGTGCAGCAAGGCTGTGGCTGCAGCATCCTGGGAAGGGAAGCCAGCTGGGGCAGAGCAACCTGACAGAATCAGTGCATCTGGGCTCACATGCTGCCCGGCAGGGGGACTGCTGCTGCGGCAGACCAATCAGGCAGCGTGCCCTTTGGCAGTGGGGCTAGAGCCGCATGCTGCCCGGACGGCAGCAGAACTGGGGCTGGGACTGGCCAGCAGACAGCCCAGCTGGGCAGAAGGAGTCAGGGTCTGGTGTCAGGGGACCTCCTATTGTCCAGCAAATTCCCTCATCTGGGACTGGTCAGGTCCCGAGGGTGCTGGACAAGGGAGGTCCAACCTGTACCACTTTTGAGTTCATGCTCTAAGAACATTTCAGTGACCAAGTTTCACTGGCACATATGGATGAGGAAAACAAATCTGAAAGCTCACGCCACAATATTTGCAGAAAACACTCTATTACTATTTGCAAGTGTTCACCTCTGAAGTTCTTATGTGCCTTTATAGGAAGGGAACAGAAACAAAACCACGTGACAGAGCTGACTGATCACAACTACAATTCACACAGCAACAAATAAATACTTGTGAAGGTGTAAACAAATCAATGTCACAAGTGAAATAAAATCATAGAATGCTTTCTAATAAAGAGTATGTTTAAGCAGATTGCAATCTGTTTATTGATGTTCTAGGACCAGTAAACAGGCTAATTTAATTTATTAATCACTCAACTCAATTACAGATTGAGTTTTAGAAAGAGGGTAGTTTATTACCTTTCTAATTAAACATATGAACCAATTGGTAAATCATTATTTTGGAGAAATTGTTGTCTGGCTGAAAGCTGACACCACAATCACTGTCTTTTGACTCTTTTCCCCCCGTGCTTTTTTAGAGAAGCTAGCTTCCTAAACCACAACTTTGGCACTTATGTCCCCCACCAGTCCGAGTTCTTTTTTAAATTTTAGCTTATGCATTTAATTGGTAATGTTGTAACCCTTACTTGTAATCATTTACAATGCTGAGATAAAAATAGAACTTCTTTAGGTATTGATTTTTAACGAGACAAATGTTAACAGTCATTTGGGAGTCTGTCAGATTGGTGCAGATTGCTCTCTAAAACTGTGCATGGGACATTTTTTAAATTAAATTAAATTCGTGAATAATAAAAATGGACCAAATTCTCTGCTGGTATAAATCAGTGTAGCTCCAGGGAAATTTTACACCAGCAGAGGATGTGTAAGTGCTGTGAAGGAAGACCAAGAATAAGCTGCTATTATTGCCATTGTTTTGGCTACTTAATTAAAATTAATTACATTCTGGAAAGGTTATTTCTATTGCAAAATGGGATACTCAGTTCAGAACTTACATGCTGGAGAATATAATAATAATAATTAATAAATAATGAATAATACATTTATAATATTATCCAGGGATAGGCAAATAAGTTTTGGGTAATAGTTAACCAGTTGAGCATTGTGGGTTTTCAAAATTTGATGTATTGTGTTCACATTCTGCTAAAGACACATTTCCTGTCTGGGAGGTCTATCACTGTCACCACTGAGTAAGTAGTGAGTTCACCATTGCTTGAATCATTTTATAATGATCAGGAAGAAAGCTTTGAAAAGAACAGACTTTGGGGAACAATCCTGCCTCAGTACGACTACCTCAGGCTACCTAATAAGTCTCTTTGCATCTAAGATTCTGTGAACAGCATAATGTCTTGAGACACCCTTGTTGGAATTGGCTCATTGGAAGAAACTGTCAGCATATTAATGTCTTTCAGGTGATGGATTGAGCACTCTCTAGACCAAATGTCAATATGGGACAGATGACCTCAGGAAAAAACTATAGATGCAGGAGCTGAAGTTGCCATGTTGTGATGTTTAATAATGTTCCCCATGTGAGTTTTACAACTCTGTTACAAGTAACTTTGTGAACTCCTTGCCACACCCTTTTATTTTCCCTCATTATTAGATTTTTTCCCATTTGAACATCTTTTCCTCCCAAAAGCTATTGTTACCTTAATTACTCCTGTAGCAAATGAGAAACACCTGCACTGCATGCTGCTTCATAAAAAAAATTCAAATCCCAAAAGCATTTGCTGAAAGTAGGGCCCTGTGGCTTCAGATTTCAGCGGGAGAGGAAGAGGGCAGGGAGTTAAGGGAGGTGGCTATTAGCACTTCTTGTTAGGCTGGGGAGGAAACTGACCTTTCACATTGTTTGTCTTGGGATCAAGGACAACAGGATTTGGGAAGGAAATGGAAGGAATAGCTTTTTATTTTATCCTTACCTAGTGGCTCCATGCTCCATGCTGTGGGATCCTGCTGAAATAAGAATCATTCTGGCCAGACAGTAGTAGTACAGAAATATTAGTGATGCATCAGTGGTGGTTTTTTTTTTTTTTTTTTTTGGTATGTGACTTTTTATCCTTTCAGTCTCTAAAAACAAAAGGAGCCACCTAAACTGGGCCAGATTCACCACTACATATGGCCTCTTCATGCCATTCTAGTGGCTCGGGCCCCCCAAGGACAGATCTGGCCAATGAGGAATACCCAGGGTGAGGAATATTCCTTGAATGCCATAGAGCAGGTGTAGATGCTCTACCCCATTTCCTGACAGCTTCTGGGATAGGGCCCATGTAGGGACATGGCTTAAGAGAAGCAAGTATAGCCAGACCGCTGTTGCATACAAGCTATTCTAAGCTTAGGGAACAACCTCCCTTTTAAGCATAATTTTATGTGGTTTCTTTATGTTCCATGGTTTATTTCTTACCATGTGCCCCACATTTTGATGATATCAACTCCAAATACAATGACAGGGACTTGGATCAAACTTTTAGGAGTGCTGTTGAGTTGAGGGCATTTTCACTTTCAGTCCTTATCAACTGCACATTCAAACCTAATTCATTTCCAAGGGTTTCTTCTACAGCAGGCCCACCAACAGTAATTCAGGGCCCAGGGCCGAAATCAATGCACCCCTTGCTCTCCTCTCTCAGCTGGGGCCATAAGGGCCTCATCCCCAGCCTCATCCCCTCCCTCCCTTCCTCTTCCCAGATCCTGCCTGCCTGCTCTGGGGAAAGTCACAGCAGTGTCTCTTGGTTGAAAGATGCTTTTGATATGCCACATGCAGGTTCTGGGGCTGAGTTTCTTGGCCCTGGAACCTGCATGGGGCATATTAAAAGTGTCTTTCAATCAAGAGATCCTTTTTGGGTCAAGAGCTATTGGCAGCAGCAACTGGGGCTGTTGAGCCCTTATAAATTGTTGCCCCCCTCTCTTGTCAGCAGGCCTGTTAAAACTTTCTCATATATATTTTTAAATTCATATAGTGGACAATCAAATACATGATCTTCTATTTTATATTACAAATAGACAACAGGACTGGTAATTTAGTGACTAATAACTTTTCTAGCTAAGTATGGTAAAATGAGGATAATCAGAGCTCATGCTCCTGAATGTAATCTGATGGCAACAGGTATTAAGCAAGAATTTGTCTCTCCAAATAGGCTTTCGTGTTTAGCATAACAAACATGATTAGGTGCATTAGGCGAGGGAGTTCATCTCCTATAATGCATGAGATCTGGTCACTTTCAAGAGATCTGATATTGGAAAATAAATACCCTGAGAAGAACTTATGTATTACAATCTTTCTGAAAAGATCTGCTAGTTGTATCCATTTGTGTCTAATGAATTAAGTACAAAAAAAAAAAAAAAAAAAAAAGAAAAGGGCAGAACCAGTATATCTTAGGAAGCTTCTTCTTTTGCATCAATAAATTTGTTTACTAAGTTTGTCAGTTTAAACCTACACAAACCCACTGAGGGCAAATGAAAATAATTATTTAGTTGTTGTAACTCTGGTAACCAACTACAATCACTATCTGAGGCTTCTGTAGTTCTGTAACCGTGCAATATAAAACCTCCAGCAAACATAGCTGCAGTTTGGCCCTAGAATAGGTAATATCAACAAAGAATACATGGGCAACAACTGGTATTTCAGACTAGTTTATTTGTTCCATTTGCAAAGAACAAGGCTGCAAATGTTAAGAGTTTTCCAAGTATGGATTTAATTTAGATTTCATTAAAAGAGCTATTAAATGTTGAATAAACACCAATTCATTATTAAACAGAATTCACTTGGATGCCCTGGCTTGTTGTCTCAAATGTAAACCATCTTTTCTTTTCATTATGGCTGGAGGTTTTTATAGTTTATGCCTGACACCATGCCCGGCTTTCTGGGCAAAAAAGGTAATTGTTCATTTTTGGTGGCTCAAAATGGCTAAAGATATAAATCAGACTGTAAAACCTACCTAAAGCTATGGGGACTAGGCTGGCTGGGGGATACATTGACTCAGTGCATGTCTGCTTCCCCAACCCTTGGCCAACTTTTTATGGAGTGCCCAGTGAGGTTGCTGGGTTCAATAGTCCTCATGGCTCAGTGTGGTGCTAACTGAGCCAGAGGGATAAATCTGGATAGATAAGCAATTTAACTTTTTCCCCCAACTAACAAAAGGATCAAAATGAAATAATGCAATGGCGAATGGAAAGTAAAGCAATGGAGAGAGATGAGCTTTATGAGAAAATGCAGTAACTGAAAGAAAAGTAGCCAAACAAGCAATTATTGGCAAGAGACTCGTGTCCTGAACTGCTGCTCCAAGGACTTGGAATAGTCCATTTATATTCACTGCCCATAAGGAAGGGCAGGCCCGTATGACCCTTTTGGCTCCCTAAGGCAAAAGGTGGGTCACTTTCACCCCAGTCCTGGCAAAGCCTCCGTACTGGGGATGAGGGACTGGGATATCCTAGCTCTCATTTTTCTTGTTCCCAGCCTTCCCTATATGCTCTGTCCCTCCTACTCAGAGTGATTTGGTAGTAGAGTTTTTGCATGAATAGCCAACTTTAATCAGACCTCTCCCACCTACTTGAGATGTCTGCAGCCTTCTATCTAAAAGGGCAATAGAATTAGCCAAAGTGAGTGAGTATTCCTGAGCTGAGGGAATTCAAATGAACGCTTATTCCTTCCATCCCATTTGCAGGGCCGTACTCTGCTGCTGCAGAAAATTGTCTGCATAATCATTAAAATTAAGGCTTTTCACAAATCTACCCGTGGCTCATATTAGACGACAATAGACACTCACTGCCCATGTGTTCCAATGCTCATAATGGGTACGTGTGTGTCTGTGTGTGTGTGTGTGGGGGGGGGGTGTAATACTATCTGATGGATAAGAGGCCCAAATGAACTCCCAGTTGTTGTGAGCTGTATCCTTCATTTAATGTTGCTGTAAGAGGATAGGAGCCACACCCAAAAGTAGGTCTAACAGTGTTTCTTTAGGAACTAATACCAGGTAGGCAGCAGGTTTCACTAGATATTATTCTGCACAGGAGAGAGACAAAGACAGAGTGCACACACACAAGAAAAAGATAAGCTTGTGGGTGGTGGGGTTTGAGAAGGACAAAAACTGGAAGAGATTCAGAGGCAGCAAGAAAGCCAAACAGCAGCCTTGTAATCATGCTGTAACCTTGAAAGAAGCCTAGAGAAAGGTTCTGGGTTGGCAGTGGTGGCTCACAGCAGCGTGGGCCTGTAAATTAAGAAACTACTCCTTTATTTTTGGTTCCTCCTGTATTTGGAGAAGCATGCTTTGCACACAATGCAAGAAAATAGCAGACTCCATTAGCAATTTCTAGTGCCAAATGGAACATTCTCAGGACCCCAGACTTTGACTAGATACTTAACTCAAAAAGCAGTAAAAATATTTTCAAAACCCGTCAAATAGAGATGAAAGCACAGGTTTAGCAAACAGGTTGCTGTTTGTGATGATGGGAGCAATACAAGAATCTAACCAGACTAGACAAGAAGAGAAAGTGCAGCCAACAGAGTTGGGCAATTTTGAGAGCTTTGCTGAGATTGGCTCCCTCCATTCAGAACATCAGAGGGGAATCCTGCCAACAGAAAGCTCATGTGTGTCATTAAAGACTTTTTCCCACCTAGCCTTGTATATGTATGTGATATATAATTAGGACTGAGTATCACTAAACCCGTTGAAATGCCGATTAAGGGTAAGCAAACCCTAAGAAGTCTGACTGTGATCTCCAAGATTCCAACTGAAGTGAAGCCAAAATGTGTCTTTAATATTATAACCCATTATGCAAAAAGCTTTTTGAGCATCCCAGCTATCGTCTCCAAATGTTCCATTCAGCCACAGCTGACTACAAGGGCTCTCCTCATTACAAACCCACATTTAGCTCCATCCCAAATCTGGTTTTCATCCTGCATTTTGTTACTCGCATCTGATGTGCAGCATTATGAAATACAGGCTAGTAACGTTAAAGCCGTTCGTAAGTTACAACATCTTATATTTTTAGTGGGTCTTTGTCACTAATTGTATTTACTTTGACATATCTAACTGAATGTAGCTATCGTGAATTTGGACCAATGACACTGGCTTGCTGCAGCCAGTCTAATGTATCTGAATCATAACCTGGAAAACGACTCTAATTCAGGCTTCTAGCTGTGCTGATTGGAGTACTGGGTACTCATTGCTGTGACAAAGAGGGAATCAAAATGGGAATGACAAACTTATTTTCACTTGAGATTTAAGCAAAAATATTGGCTGTGAGCTGCAGTGGGAAAGGCAGATATATGGACTCACTATGCAATCTAGATTCCATTCCAAGTTTCGACAACATGTGTTCTAAACACAGGCTCTAGACACAGGTTCTAAACCCAGGCTCTGCCAAGTCTCCCAGAGTCCCAAGTCCTATCTTTAGTTTGAGCAACCCTACCAACTTTGGTGAAATGTGCAATTGACCATTACAAACCAAATCTAGGAGTAAGTTCTTTTCACTGTGTAATTGGCTAACTACACTACTGTATATAACGAGGGATGTGGTAAAGAGCATGTGTGTGACCTTCTGACCTCACATCTGCATTCCAAAAATTGTATCTGTCAGTGATTTCTTTTAGACAAATCTGCATTCACTTATGTTTTTGTTTTTAGTCTGGGTGTTTGCAGAATGAGATTAATTACACTGAATGTTCAGAGTGAAGGCTAGCACTCAAGGAGCAGTTCATGGAGGAATGAATGCACCTTATCTCAGATAAATTATTTTTTTATTAAAACATGAATATTGTTTATGGAAACCCTGTAACCTGAATCCCTAGAGAGTAAAGAACTCCCAATGATCACCCGTTCATGAAATGGAGAAGAGCGACTCCACTGGCTGAGTGGGCCAGACTTCATTGGCATGTGACAATTTGGGACATTTTGGTCAAAACACAGTTAAATTTTGTAATCGGTGGCAATAAAATGCTATTGACATTGTTGGAAAATACCAGGACACAACACCAGCATCAAATGTGCTTGGTGTCCTGATTGAGCTTGTAGTCTGGCACAGCTGGGAAAAGGGAGGGAAAGAAGGAAGAGAGAGGGAAAAGAGACTTCTACCATTTTCTGTGAGCATGTTACTGCTGATACAGACACTTGCTTTCACTTTTTCGAAAGATGTTATTTCTAAAAGAAAGTAGTGTAGACGTGGTTCTTTCGACAAAAAAACCTTTTTCAAAAGAACTGTTCTTTCCAAAACAATGAGGTTGAAACCGTTATTTCGTGCCGAATTTGCATATCTTCTTTCAAAAGTGAAAGCAAGTGTAGACGTGCCCTAAGTGTTCGAAATGCTACCGATCCCTTCCTAAAAGCTGAGCTGAGACTGCTGGAGAGCAGAGGATGAGACAGAGTGGCAGGAGCCCCCAGGTGACTCGTGGTAGCACTTGCGGGTGCACTGCCCCTCGATGCCCCCAAAATGTGAATGACTAAATGGGGTACCTCCATATGCCTCCCCTGCCCCTCTGTGAGACCCTCCTTGCATCCCTTCCACCCTCAGGCACCTGTCACCCCTACTCAAGTTGAAGGGTGACACAGAGCAGTAGTGACCAAACAGAGCTGAGGCAGCTTGCGTTGAAGCCACAGAGAAAGCAGCAGCCTGCCTAAGGGACTCTGATGCAGACTTCTCGGCCAGGCCATTAAATCGTTCCAGTTGGATAAGGCATTAGAGCACTCCAGGAGGCAGTACTGGCCTGTCACTGTGTTAGGATTTCTTCCTACCCAGGCTGGCTAACTAAATGAATGCAGGGGAGGAGGGGAACTAGAAAGTACTAGCCACTCACAATTGCCAGGAGGACTGAGTTGGGTCTATGGTTAAAGAAAACTAGGGATGGGAGATTTACCTCATAGAATTTGTTTGTTTATTAATTGCTTTTCTTCTCAGTTTAATGTGGGGTTGAGGCCCCCCCACCTCCCAAAAAAGTTCTCATTGGTTTAAATCCATGGATCCATTGCTTGCCCCCTTACCTAGCTGGAACATAAGCTGTTCCAACTGTCAAGTCATTCCTAGGGGTGCAAAAGTAATCTCTCTTTAACCTCAGGATTGTCAAATACTTGACTTGTTGCTTCATTACACTGTCTCGTAAAATGAGACACTTCAAATTGTGTGGGGGCAAAAATTGACATTACGAAGTCGACAAATCATGCAAGGAATTCAGCGATCTGTGTATTTAATCTAAATGTGTTAACACTGGCAAGATAAAGGTCATTTTGACTCCATGCCTACTCCTGAAACTGGGACGCTGTTCAGAAATTCTGAGTTTCTACATCCAGCTGTGTACATGTGCCCTGTTATCTAATACTTTAATTGCTAACAAAACAGTATGTGGCAGCATATACACTGTTCTGTGTCAATATTTAAGCAGGAGTTTTACTTCGTGGCTCAAATTTATTCACCTTAAGAGAGAATTTTTGCCTCAGTTGGAACCAGGGATAAGGTAAAAAGCAAAGTTTCAGCATGTTCTTGTGGTCTGTGGCACATTGCAGCCAAATGGGTAGACAACACATGTGAGCACTACCCCATCTTGCCCCGATGCTGCTACCAGGCTGTTTCCAACTCTTCAGGAGACTAGACATTTCAAAATAGCTGCATGGTTGCTGTAGTGTAAACCTTTCAATGAAAAATCCTTCATTATGAAGCAGGCTATCTTACATCACCTACCTTCTTGTGGCTGGATAGAAATGTTACCATAGGAGGAAAGGGCCAAATTTTCTTGGAGATGGGAGTTTAGATGCAGATTAAATTTTGGTTGGGAGAGTGAGTTTCTTTGCAGAATTAAAGTTAGGACAATCACGTCAAATATCTAGGGTCTCCAAGACTCTTAGTTCCCATCAAACTAAGTTTTCTTATAAATTCTTCCTACTACTTTGTGGGGTCTTACAGAGGCATTGCAAGCTTGAGCTTCCATAAATTAAGACAAGAACAACAACAAACATGACCCACAGCATGTGTAGGGTGAAATAATGTAGAAAGCTAGACCTGTTCTACAAATACAAGGCTTTAAAATATAGCCATTGTGGAAAGTTTTTTATGCCATTTTTATAGCCTTTGTGGTTTTTAAACAAATGTTTTTTCCATCTGGTGTTTGTATGTGTGCAGTATAGAAACTATGGTGAACTATGAAGACAAAGAGACACTGAATTTTGATCATCTTGCTTGGACACAATGTTTGAATTAAGAATCTTTTTACATGAAGGGTGGTCTCTTGTCCCATTATTTAAGGAACAATTTTAATTTTCATTCCTAATGTTCATTAGGCCATGAAAATAATAACAAACAAGATAATTAATAAGTTGCATACTTTGATCATTGATTCCTTCAACTCCCAAACTATTTCCTGGCTTCCAAAATGGTAACGTCTGATGTCAATGCCCTCCAAATTCATTCTGTATTGTGAAATTCATTCTTCATAGACCATACCTCTTCTGGGCTGCAGAAAGTCTCCTAAAATAGAACTGTTTGATAAAGTCCCCAAATCTGTGCCTTAGGTACACTCTTTGTCCTGCACTGAAATAAGACAAAGTTGTCAAGTATGTAGCATATCGTATGGACCTGTTGAGCAACACAAGGTTGTAGACATTAAAGATTTTATCGCCTGGATAAATATGACCTAGGATTTGTGTGTGGTTATGTGTGTATATATACTCTGTGGCTGTGTCTACATTGGCACCCTTTTTCGGAAAAGGGATGCTAATGAGACACAGCGCAATTGCAAATCCGCGGGGGATTTAAATATCCCCAGCGGTATTTGCTACCCCATAACTGCCGCTTTTTTCGGCTCGGGGCTTTGCCGGCAAAAGCGCCAGTCTAGACGGATCTTGAGGAAAATAAACCCTTTTCCAAGAAGATCTCTATCACCTACTTGAAAGTAGTTGACTTGAAAGTAGGCATAAGAGATCTTGCGGAAAAGGGTTTATTTTCCGCAAGATCCTCGTTCAGACTGGCGCTTTGCCGGCAAAGCCCCGAGCCGAAAAAGCGGCAGTTATGTAATGCAAATACCGCGGGATATTTAAATCCCATGATTTAGACTGCGCTTGTGTCTCATTAGCATCCCTTTTCCGAAAAAGGGTGCCAATGTAGACACAGCCTGTGTGTGTTATTCCTCAAAATGCTAGTTGTTCAGCGTTGTAACTTCATTTCTCCTGTGGAGCAGAAATTGAATAGATAATTACATTATAGTGTTAACTAAGTATATTGGTTGCCAAAACTTCTGCTTTTAATACTGCTCTCATTATTAGTTTAAAATTTGACTTTTGCATTTATGCCCAAAAAAGTTGTTTGAAGCACAGATGATATACAAAAAGCACCCAGAATAATATAAGCAAATTGAAAGATTATGTGAAGAGATTAAGAAAGAGCTGCACCTTCTGAACAAAGGGCTTTACTTTCCCATAATGTACATGCTCATGCCATCCATCACTTCAAATGCTACCAAGAAATACAGAGCAGTGCTTCTCTATGTGTCTCATTGTGTGGGAAGAATAGAACCTTAAAATCATTAGAGGGGAAAATTCAGTAAACATATTCTCCAAAGCAATGGGTTTTGGGGTCAGACTGAGGCTGAGGCATGCAAATATGAGGTGGGGGTAGGGAGAGAGTGTTCAAGGAGTCTGCAGAGAACCCACTCAGGGTCCAGGTGCATATACATAGTGGATGTAGAAGGAAGGCACTCAGGCTTTGTCTATACTTATGCAGAAATTGACACTCTAGAGATTGATCTTCTGGGGTTCGATTCAGTGGGACTAGTAAGAACCTGCTAAATCAAATGAAGGTGCCCCCAGCACTCCACCGGGTCATGAGGAGTAAGGGAAGTTGGAAGAATTTCTCCTGTCAACCTCCTGCAGTGGGGCCACCCTAGATGTTCGGTTTAAGGTACGTCGACTCCAGCTATGTAATTCCCGTCACTGTAGTTGTATATCTTCAATTACTTTTCTCCCCAGTGTAGACCTGGCCTCAGTCTACAAGCCAGCATTGCCACTGCACTAGCCTCTCCAAAGGCAGTGGGATGGCTCCACTTTTTTATCTATCCACTGGCCATTAGATCAAAGTCAGCTGGGGAAGCGGGAATGCTTTCAAAGGGTGGTGGAGTTGCTGTGCCACCCCAGAACTTAAATCAACCAGAATTTCTAGGTTTTCCCCTGCAACTTTCCATTTCCCTTCTCTTTCTCTTCATGTAGACTCTGATTCAAAGACTCCCCCTTCCCCTCCAGTCTCAATAGCCTTTAGATCAGGCCTCCTCTCCTTGTTAAGAGCTGTACTCAGTTCACTTCCTTCATTTCTTATTCACATATTCTTGTCTCTTCTTGAAACTTATCTGAAAGTTTATCACCAAATTTCACTCTAAATTTGTCTCTTGAAACTGACAGCCCCTAGCAGGTGCTTATCAACACTTGGAGCTCATCAGAAAAATTCACATAAAACTTTTTTTTGGTCAGAATTTGCTAGCTTGTCAAACCCTGGAGAGAGAGTTGACTTTCGATGCAGATCAGATGGAAGTTTGCCTGGTTTCCAGTGAACATGCCCACCCACCTCTAGGCAGCCTGGTCTCCCAGAATTTCTCTTGTTTTGGGGCAGCCTGCCAGGCTTCCCTTCCCATTTGCGGAGCATTTTGAAATGTCATTCTGGATCAAAATGAACTCAAATTTTGAGGCATCAAAATCCTTCACAGAACAATTATCTGTCTCCACCTCACTCTAATCAATTTGTTCCACAACCTAGTAATATTCCTTACTGATGATCTCCACAGCATCTCTCTCATTGCTGCTGGAAAAGCCTTTATGAATTCCAGTAGCCTGGCGAAGCATGACTCTTTCATTTATGAAATCATGATGGTTTTCTCTAATCTAGTTTTTGTCTTCTCATTTCATCCAGCTTTGTCTCATAAAACCAGCTAGATTTAATTTCCTACATGTCTCTCAGGAATCTCCTCATTACCGAATGGGCTTTTGTTACTGAATGAAATGTTTACCCATGCTACTCCAAGTATTTTCCAAACTTTCATTATTGTTTCATGGGCTCAAAGTCTGAACTCTTATTTAAATGATTTAATTGTTTTATAGTTACTTCAGAATCTAATCTAATCTAATCTAATTTTTCTATTTGTTCAGGAGAGTAATTTATTGGTAAATGAAAATTTTGAAATGTCATCACAAAATAATCATGAAAGTCTAAAACATATTATGACACTGTAAAACCAATAAATCTGATCTAATCTGGTACAGGTTGAACCTCTCTAGTTCAGCACCCTCGGGACTTGACTGGTGCCAAACCAGAGAATACAGTCTACAGGAGATCAATATTGTCTAGCAGCATTGGCAATACTTCCGCTGCTTACTTGGATATTAGAAGACATTTAGGGTAATTTAGAGCTAAATAACAGCACAGAACACTGAGAGCCAAGACTGGTGGCTGTAAACAAACTTTGATGGGACCACTCAAAACTTGGCCACATCCATCGTAAATGGACGTCCAGCTTACCAAAATCATGCCAGACCACAGATGTTGCTGGACCAGAGTGCCAGATTAGAGAGGTTCAGCCTGTAGTGAAGATGAAGGAATCATAGAATACTAGAACTGGAAGGCACCTTGAGAGATCAAGTCCAGTCCCCTGCCCTCAAATCCAGTCCCCTGTCCTCATGGAAGGAAGGATGAACTTGGACTGCCCCACTAAAATAATTAGATTTGCTTAAAAGTTATGTGAAATTTTTTTTAAAACTTTTTATTTACCTTTTGGATTTTCAGCCTTGAAGGCTCACATTGCCAAGATTTTCTCTGTAACCTCAAAGGCTAAACCCCTACTTTTCTTTTTAATGAAAGCTGAGATACTCACATATCAGCTGATTCTAGAAGTTAAAGCTTTAGGGATAACGCACATACTCATGCAAAGGAATGAAACTGCATGGAGGTTCTCATACCTGCAAGAACCCATGCATGCTGGGGAACATAGAATTACAAAAAGCAGTCACATCCTATTATAATTAATGCATAAAGTGACAGATATGGATGAAGAGTCTGCATTACATTAATAATAATGACCACTTTATGGAGAACTATAATATGGTGTTTTTCCTCCATGAGAAAATGATTTGTTTTTCCTGCATGAATAATATTTGTTTAGGAAAGACGTCAAAGTGGAGAATACAAACCTGTTTCCCAACAGTTAAGGGGGGAAAACCTGTTTGCATCTAATCCTAGCACTTAACTCCTATCATTATCAGGGACATTGCTCCTTTTAAAGCCATATTGTCTTAATCTCTCACACACATTTATTTTATTTTCCTATTAATTGCAAATTATGGACATCAGAAGAGCAGAATCATAGGTCACGGCCAATGTTTCTACTAATGAAGTTAAATCCATATTAGTTTACATTTCCTATGTAGTTAATTTCAAGATTTTTGGTCTTTTTCTCATATTTGCACCTTCATAGGCTGAAAAGTACAATCTGTTACACTGCACTCACTGTTCAAGCTACTGTGGACAAAGCAAATGCAGGGATTATTTGTTGCTTAATTGTCAATATTACATAATTTAAATATATATTGGGCAACTTTAAGATGGACACCCAAGTTGTTCAAACATTTTTAAGAAGGCTGTCATTCATGCTTTGTTGCTATTATTGAATTCTATCCCATTTCCTCATGCTCTACTGTGTGGAATGTACCAGCTGTTAAAAATGAAACCAGGATCTCATGCTTCATACTTGTGGGCTACCATTCACCTGCGGGCTACCACTGCTACCAACCAGCCTGATTCTGTGGGCTTTCTTATGTCTTATTCTTGCTTACATGCCAGAAGTTATCTGTGAAGTGGACCTGTAGGCATGTCTACACAGCATTTTGGACCAAGCCTCCCAATCTGAGTTCACAGCCTTGGGTAAAGACAACTCACACTAGTATTATAAAAAATAGTGGCGTAGACAGCACTTTGATGTTGCAGCTAAGGTTCCCCTCCTCCAGAGGCTTCAGAGCCCGAGCTTCAGTGTACTTTCAAAGTGCATGCAAACAGCTATTTTTAGAGTGCTAGTGCAAGCCCCCACCACCTCGAATCTGTCAACCCAAGGTGGGAGGTTCACTTCAAAATACTGTGTAGCTATTTCATTAGTGTCTTCGGGCTTCTATTTAATCAGTCACTCCTGGTTCATCACATAGCAACAGAGATGTACTCAATGTAAACACTCCCGTATTTTGGAGATGTTTGGACCCCAATTAAACAGTTAGTGCTTATCGCCATAGTGAGACAAACTCAAACATGGGACTCGTACCTGGTGCATGCCAGATCCAAATGTGGATTCCTACTTTGAAGCGTGGGTCCTTTTCCAATCCAGCCTTATTTCAGAACATGGCTTGATCTTGCTCGCTAGACCTGTTGTACAAGGAAACTACTCTGTGGTAATTCTAGAACCCCCCCACTTGTTCTTGCTTACCCGGCCACTGTTGTTACTCCAGTTCAGGTAAGTAAATTTCACGATATCCTACCCAGCAACTGATGCAATAAATGTAACCTCTGTGGCATTAGGAGAGATCTCTGCCAGATTCACTACACCAGTGGTCTCCAACCTTTTTAACCGCAAGATCACTTTTTCAATTTAAGTGCAATATAAGATCTACGTCCAAATCCAAATACCCTTGCCCTGCTTCTACTGGCCACAGTTTCTCATTGCTGATCAATGAGAGCTGCAGGAATGGTGTCTGCAGGCAAGGACACATGTGAAGACCCCTTCCTGTGCCTTTCTCAGGGACTGCAGAGACATGCCAGCCACATCCAGGAGCAGCAATTAGCACAGGGATAATTTCCCCAGATAGCACAGGTTAAGCATTTTAGAACTCACTAGTCAAAGAATTAAATTTAAGTGTAAGAGAGAAATGAAAATTATGAAATGCACAGACCAGTCAAAAAACAAACATAACACGCTTTGCAAGCAGGAACAGAAGTAACAATAACCCCCCATGTGTGTTGGGTCTGAAGATGAAAGGGAAGGACAGTGTGGCTATGTCTACACTGGTGGGTTCTTGCGCAAGAAGTCTTGCTCAAGAAAATGTCCACACTGCCATGTGCGAGCTGTGCTTTTGCGCAAAAGCGCCCATGGCAGTGTGGACACTCTTTTGCGCAAGAAAGCTCTGATGGCCATTTTAGCCATAGGGCTTTCTTGCACAAGAAATCCCTGCCAAGCGTCCACACTGCTCTCTTGCACAAGAGCTCCTGCGGAAGAGGGCTTACACCTATTAAAAAAGAGCATAGCTCTTGCACAAGAAGCCCTCTCTTACCACGCCGTACTGTAAATTTCCTTGTGCAAGAGCGGGCGGGCACTGTGGACGCTCTGTGGATTCTTGTGCAAGCACGACCATACTTGCGCAAGAAGCCGCGAGTATAGACATAGCCTGTGTGTTTGTGAGAATGACAGACACACACAATGTTTGAGTGACAGAGATTTGCATTGCCAAGCTCCCTCCTGTACCCTATCTCTACACAGAGAAAAGGGCATGAAATGGGGAGAGGAAGGTCACCCTGACATCAGCGCACCCTTTTCTCCCTCCTACACCCTGCACAGTAAGCAGGAGGCTCCAGGGGGAGAGGGGGCAGCTCCAAGGCAGGGGACAGGCGCAGCATGACAGTGGATGCAGGAGCAACTGAATTGCCAGCACTTGATAGCTTCCTGGCCAAAACAGTCAGGATCACCTGTCAGAGGCTCCAAGATCTACTGGCAGATCCCAATCTGCTGGTTGGTGACCACTGCCCTACACTGATCCAGGGAATGGATCATATAAAAAATAAGATTCTTGTTGTAACAGTGGCTGCAACATATCATCTTCCCAATCAGATCTCAATTTTTTTCTGTAGCTGGGATAGCCACGGCAACTACCTTTTCAGAAAGAATCCGTGCAAGGTCACCAAACGCCTTTTGAACCAACCAACTGTTAGCTACTTTCTTCTGGAGGGAAAGATATCTTCCTTGAGTTGGAAGCCACTTTGGAAAACAAAGGAGAACAGAAGTTTCACACAGTGATGCTGGGACAATTTGTATAGAGGGAGTGCTGTTCCTTGCCCTCCTAGGCCTTTCTCACCACAACCCCTTCCTTCCCCACTTCCCTGCACTGTCAATAAAGACACCAGTTTGGATTGGAACAACCAAAAGTTTGTTTTTTTTATAGTAACTGGGGAGGAGGGGGGCTGAGAACCTGGAGAGGGGAGGGAGAAGGGGCATGAGGGCTGGGAGAGGAGTGTGGGGTGGCTGGTAGTGCCATCTTGGGTCCGGGGACCTCGGCAAACTTGGGGTGGGTGGGGCATGGGACAACAATGGGGTGGGCAGGATGGGGGTCTGGAGCAGGGTCAGGGATAGCAGGGGGAGGACCGAGGTAGTGGGCATAGGCATGGCAGGGGGAGCTGGAGTGGGGAGGGCTGGAGTGGGGACAGAACCCGGGTATGCCATCCCTTCCTGGATGGTGGCACACGTTTTGCTCTGTGGCACAAGCTGGTCCCACATGCAGTTCCGCCACTTGGCATCATCCCGGATCTTTTGGGCCAGGGTCCAGTGCATGTCGTGCAGGACGGTCACGTGCTTCCTCATGAGGGCCTCGTGTACCCTCCTGCACTTGCAGCTCCTCCAGGGTTGGGCGGCTGGCTCAGGTGGCGTGGCTCACCCCTCAGCGACAGCTGGCCTGGCTGTGGAGAATAAAGAGGGAGAGGTGGTCAGTCATCCATGCAGACACTGTCCCTGAGGCCGTGCCCTTCTCTGTGAGCAATGAGCAATAGTCTTTGGGCCAGAGGACGAGGATGTCCCAAGAGCAAGGCTGCACAGCAGGCCCTGCCTCACAGGAGCCCCGAGGTGCCCAGGGGACCAAGCTGCCCGCTTCCCCTACCCCATGGACAAGCAGGCAAGGGAAGTGTCTGTCCATAGTGGAATCGCATGTGCGGGAGAGGGGCCTGGAGCAGCCTGTCCCTCCCTGGGGCCTGCATACACACCTGTGCCTGGCAGTGCTGTCCGCGGGAGCGGGTGGTGCCTAGCATGGGCAGGCATGCCAGTGTGCAGCACTCCTCAGTCTGTATGGGGTAGTGCCTGCGCCCTTGTGGCCAGCCTGCTTCCTGCCTCCTGAGGCCGCGTGGTGCACATTGCCACTGCACGCGGTTCCACATGCACAGACTGCAGTACAATGTCCAGCCTGAGCAGACCGAGCAACGATTGCACCCCATCCCCTCTGTGCCCACCTCCCCATCCTGTGTGTGTGTAAAACTGAGAGCACTCACCTGATAATCCCTCCCCACCGTCAGAAGATGCCTGAGACACATCCAGGCTTAGAGATACTGGCTCCAGGGTCAGCATGACTGTACTCGTCGTGTCCGCCTCCTCCTCCTGCCCCTCCTCCTCCTCCACGATCTCCAGCCGGGCAACAACAGGCGTCTCAAGGCTGGAGTCAACCACCACGTGTGCAGAAAGGGCTTCCCCACCCCCCCAGGATCTGGTGCAGCTCCTCATAATACGGGCAGGAGTGGGGTCCTGCCCCAGAGCATGAGCTGCACTCTCTGGCCCTCGCATAGCCCTGGTGGAGCTCCTTAACTTTACTCCGGACCTGTTCTAACGTCTGGGGGTGTCCCTGCTCTGCCAGGCCCTCGGCCATGTGCCCATAGATATTGGCATTTTGGCATCTGGAGCGGAGATCCTGTAGGGTCTCCTCCACTCACAGCTCCAGGAGGGATAGGATCTCTGCTCCAGACTAGGAAGGTGCCCACCACTTGGTACCTCTTGGTGGGTCCTGGGAGCTCTGGTGGTGCTCCCTGCAAAGGCCAGGGGGGTCCTCCGGGGCCTTGTGGCTCGGCCATAGCTGGCAATGCCTGTGGTAAGGAGAACTGCATGGTCAGGTGCTGCTCCAGGGCCAGCTTCCTGACACAAGGCTTGTCCAGGATCCCTGCAGATTTAAGAGATGCCAGGAGACAGGAACTATAGAGTTCTGATTATTTTGGACGGAGTGGCCACCAGGGCACCTGTGTTATTTCCTGGAGATCTCTTCTTTCAAAAGAAAACCTCTCTTCCCCATCCACACACACCTTTTTCCAAAAGAGCTCTTTCAGAAAAAGACTTCTTCCTTGTAAAAAGAGGTTTTCCGCTGTTGGAAAAACCCCTCCATTCTTTTGACTTTTTGTCAAAAGAACACGATTGCAGTATGGACGTAAGTGAAGTTTTTTTGGAAAAATGGCCATTTTTCCGAAAAAACTCTGCAGCGTTGACATACCTCTAGGAAGGAACAATCATTTTCACACATACAGAATGGGAAGCAACTGTCTGGGATGGAGTACTGCGGAAAGGGATTTTAGGGGTCAAACTGGACCACAACCTAAACATGAGTTAACAGTGTGAGATAGTTGCAAAAAAAGCAAACATGATTTTGGGATGCATTAACAGGAGTGAGCAAGACAGGAGAAGTCATTCTTCCTCTCTACTCTGTGCTGATTAGGCCTCAATTGGAGCATTGTGTCCAGTTGTGGGCACCACATTTCAAGAAAGATGTGGAGAAACTGAAGAAGGTCCAGAGAAGAGCAACAAAAATGATTAAAGGTCTAGAAAATGTGACCTACGAGGGAAGACAGAAATAATTGGGTTTGTTTAGTTTAGAAAAGAGAAGACTGAGAAAATTTCACCGTCCTTGTTGTATGTTAGGTGTTCCTATAGACTTTAAGCAATATTTATAATGGATGATGGGTGAAGTAATACATTTTATTGGACTAACCTCTGTTGCTGAGGGAGAGACAAGCTTTCGGGCTTATGCACAGCTTTTTGTGAGGTTGTGTAATCTCGAGAGCTGGTCTCTCTCCAGTAGAAGCTGGTCTAATGAAAGATAGTGCCTCACCTTCCTAGTCTCTCTCTAATATCCTGGGATCAACATGGTATAAGAACCCTGCATGCATTTATTAAATATTAAGGGATAAACCAGACACTTTGCTTGTGTATTGAATGTAAAGTTTAACATTTCTTTCTGCCAGTTCTTTTCTCTTGGTATAGGAAGAAATTGGGAAGTAGTATGGTTGCCCTTATACTCCTGAGTTTGCTGACCATCACCTTCTTTTACAATCTGAGATAGCACAGGTTTTCCCTTACATTCAGAATAGGAAATAATTGTGTGTTGACTATTTGCACATGCTGACTGTATGAAGGTACTTCCTATGGCTGGGATTTCAAAAGTACCTACAGGAGGAGTTAGATGCTTCTTTGCCATGGGCACCTAATTCCCTTAGGGTATATCTACACTAGCCCCCTAGTTTGAATGAAGGAGGCTAATGAGGGCGACCAAAATTGAAAATGAAGCGCGGGATTTAAATATCCCGTGCTTCATTAGCATGTTCCCGGGCGGTCGCCATTTTGGAAATTGACTAGCCCAGAATAACTGCCCGCGTCTACACGCGGCAGTGAAATGGGAGTTCGGAGTAAAGCCCTTAATTCGAATTAGCTGTTAAACCTCATTCTAGGAGGAATAACAGCTAATTCGAGTTAGGGATTTACTTCAAACTCCCGTTTCACTGCCTAATTGTCATGACCTATGAGGGAAGACTGAAGGAATTGGGTTTGTTTAGTTTAGAAAAGAGAAGATTGAGGGGGGACATGATAGCAGTTTTCAGATATCTAAAAGGGTGTCATAAGGAGGAGGGAGAAAATTTGTTCATCTTGGCTTCTAGGGATAGAACAAGAAGCAATGGGCTTAAACTGCAGCAAGGGAGGTTTAGGTTGGACATTAGGAAAAAGTTCCTAATTGTCAGGGTATTCAAACACTAGAATAAATTGCCCAGGGAGGTTGTGGAATCTCCATCTCTGGAGATATTTAAGAGTAGGTTAGATAAATGTCTATCAGGGATGGTCTAGATAGTATTTGGTCCTGCCATGAGGGCAGGGGACTGGACTCGATGACCTCTCGCGGTCCCGTCCAGTCCTAGTATTCTATGAAATAGCTCTTTAGGTAGATTCTTGTGTTAGTATCCCCTCTATCCATTGACTTTGATCCTTATCTGCTTTGTTTTAACTATCCAAACTTCAGGTACTTACTGATTGCCTATTCTGCCTTCCTGTTTTTCCCTTTGATTTTTTCATAACCTCTGCTCCTTGTTTCCTGCCCCCCTTCCTTTTTTCCCCTTCCCCCCTCTCTCTTCTCCCCTTTTATTTTGGGTCTGCACATCCTAAACTCAAAAGTCCGGTCATCTGAAGAAGTGGGCTGTGCCCACGAAATCTCATGATACCAGCTACATGTTTTGTTACTCTATAAAGTGCTACCAGACCCGTTTTTGTTTTTTAAGTTGAATAGAAATATTGGTTTTTGTTTGAAAGAAAGGATGGGAACAGGAATTGAATTCACTAAAGAAAATATCTTGCTTATTACCTTTTTGGCATTAACTATTTTCTTCTGCCATTTTTTTCTAACTCTTTGATATCCGCTCTCCACTGAATACTTGCTGGCCTCTTTTCTTCTTTATGTACCTTATTATCCCATCAGAGAAATATGATTTATTGATATAACTACTTCTATTCAGCTATAGTTTTTCTGTCCATCCTTAAATAATTCCATCTTCTCACAGTTTTCTTACTTTTTAGCTTTGTCTGAATGAAGTTTCATCAGTCTACATAGCATCTTGCTTTTACACATCCCCTGTACCAAACAACATTTGAGGAACTCAGGTAAACCTAAGAAGTCCTATGGTGGCCCTTTATGTCTTTCCTTTTTGTTGTTGTCCAGATAAAACATCTGAATGTTGTCTTTCTAAGTGCAGAATCCTCTTAATGCTACTGATATAT
Organism: Rafetus swinhoei; assembly: GCA_019425775.1. Taxonomy (NCBI): domain Eukaryota; kingdom Metazoa; phylum Chordata; order Testudines; family Trionychidae; genus Rafetus; species Rafetus swinhoei. Next base: position 19,005,354 of record CM033447.1, on the reverse strand, counting down.
GTACCCCCTTTATATGTATTGCTACCTCCTCAGAAGCATTGCAAGAATGTTCTTTACACTGTAGAACCAAGTATTTGAAAGTTACAAAATGCCAAATGTATAATTGTCCATTTGCATTTAGCTTCTATTTTGGCAAACTATGAAAAATTTCCTGAGGAATGCAAGGAAGAAAAGGTAATTGATGATTTTTAACAGCATATGTCTCATAAGCAAAACAGAATTTGATGGCACAAAGAAGATGCATTTATTTAACTTAAGGGTGTTTCTACTGCCAAGTGTCAAAGGCATCTGTAAATGATAGAAGTGGGAAAGCTTCTCAAAGGAAAGCAAATAAAAATCCTTTGTAATGTAACAGGTAACCTAAATATTGGGGGTAATATGTGTTAAAATATTTCCCTATAACATTTCTTGCTTTCATTTCACATTGGTGTTCTCATATCTCATAGCTTTTTGCCGGGTCAATCACTATTCGTTTAGCTCTGTCCTCTAACCAAATCTGTCTATTGTAGAGCATGGCAAAAATATTAATCGAGAGAGTTTGGTTGTCACTAATATCCAACCTATTTTAAACTTACACTTAAAAGTGGGAAAGCTCAGAGCCTGCTATGCAAGTTTGTTACAAAGTACTCTTTGTTTTCTATTTCCCTTATCTTTAAGCACAATACAATCTTAAATATTTTTATTGGGAGCCAGAAACATGTGCTGTAAAGTATTTACAAATTTCCATGGAAAAGCTGGGTGTGTATTATGAAAGCTGGGGGTGTGGGGATGGTCAGGGTGGTGGCAAAGGAAATTATATTTATACTGAACTGTATTGGAGGTAGGAGCCACCTTGCAAGCCAAATGATAACTTTGTTATTCCACAATGAAAAGAACTAGTCACATGTCACACCTCACTAATGGGAAAGTTGTGAGTTCCCATTATTTGATGAATTTCTTTTTAAGACCATTGCACCTTGTACTGCAAATAAATGGATCACTTTAGAACTTCAGCAGCTAAACTGTTTATTACTCAAATAATTAAGCAGTAAGTACAACATGTTTGCTTTTTTGTTATAACAGATATGTTTCTTTTTTCCTTGGTTTGCTATCAATTTCCCCCTTATGTATACAAGCTGTAATACTGATATTTTCTCTGCTCGCTTAAATATTTAATCTTGTTTTTCCCTGATTGCTGATTTGTCAAGAACTAAGGTCTCTAGAAAACACCAGAGCTTATTCTAACAAACCCCATTTGATTAGAAGGGTTGATCCTGCACAGTTGCAGGTAAGTTATGTTTCATACATATATGCAAGGTACTAAGGAATGAGCAGACTATTTAGGAAAACCTGATCTTCCATTAATGAGAAATCTGTTGCATATTCACCAAGTTATCCCTCTGTAGGAGCAGAAGTGATAATAAAAAGGGGACCACAGATAAGGGACTGACTTGGACATACAGCCCACATTAGCATAGATGTGTATCATGCTCATGAGAAGAGAATATCTTGCAACTGCTGCAAGTTAACATAGCTACTCTTTAGCTCAGGAGGTGGAATTCTATGCTTCAGATTTGCCACTCCCAGGTTCACACCCTTATGGGATTAACTTTACATACATGCTTGGCCTCCTCTTTCACTTGTGTTGGAGCACGACTTTGCACTTCTTGCTCCACCTTACATAATGACTTGCAGGACTAAGGCCAAAATAATAAAAAACAATTTTACTTAAACCTGCCCTGCTCCAGTTGTTTCAGTTCATATTGTTCTTTATGTAAAAATGACATATAGGCCAAATCTGGAACTTCATACTGGAATCCATTCAGATGTTACAAAGGTTCAGGGTTGAATCCTCCAGTCCAAGCCTGCCCATATTATTTTGGTCACAGCTCACGATCAAACGGGCCTTGGGTTCAGTTCAGGTGCAGCTGCAGGCTCACATAGCTGATATTCTGAGATTTCTGCTTTTTTAGGGTAGATAGCATGTGAAAATAGCTTGAGAGATTTTGGCACAATGTGAGCAGAAAAACCTAATTCTGATTTTATTTTAACTCAAGATTTTACAACAGTTTAACTTTCAGGTTAACGGGGGAGGGTCGAGGGGGGTCCTCCCTCTACTTTCACATTCTCATTGTTTTCTATTTGGAAAACAGTAAATATGTCTAAAAATTGGGTTCTTCCCTACTCTTCCAGCTTCCCATCACTTCATCTCCTTAATGAAAAATGGTATGTGGGGGGAAGGGAAGAGAATTGGGAACCGAAAATGGAAAGTGACTTTTTTTTTGGTTTCTAAAAGCTGAAAGAAAACATTTTTAATCAAAATGAATTAACATTTTTAATTTCGAATGTTCCAGTAAAAAACTGAAAAAAAAAGTGATTGAAACTTGCAAAACATTTTGATTCTGATGAGAAAATTTTTCAGTCAAAAATTTGGACCAGCTGCATTGAATGGGGATGAATACTGTAAGAAGTTAAAAACCTGCATTTCAATAAGATGTCCAGCTGTTTAAACTATGTTCAATCTGTATCATCTTATGTTTCAATCCATTTGTCAAAGGACTTGAAAGTCTCACTGCAAGGCAGGAGAAACTCTGAGCAAAGAAAGCTAAACTTTTTAAAAGTGTTTTATTAATTAAATACAAAATAAAGGAACAAATCAAGGTGGATATTCATGTTCTTGCCAACTCTTTCCTTTTGCAGAAGCTTTTCTGCTTTTGGTCATTTTTTTTTCTTTGCTTTGTTTTTGTTTCATAGATTTTCCTCTCTGTCTGAGAAGTTGTTCAGTTCTCTTTTGATAGAGCCTCTTCCTTCAGGAGTTTTATCAGAAGAAATTTCACTCCTTATGCAAAATCAGTGCAGGAAAAAAAAAAAAATCACTTTCCTACATAAAATATATGATTTAGTGATTCATTACAACTTATTTCTCTTAGATATGAGGGGACCCTTCATAGATATCCTCTGTACAATTTGAAAAGAGTGTTCTAGTTAGAGGGAAAAAGTATTTTAAAAAATTAGTAATAAAATATGCATATTCAATTAAAATGGAAATATTATAAGGAGGAAAAGGAGGAGTGCAACACTTAATGGCTCCAGTTCAAAAAAAATGTAGGCTGATTAAGTTATTCACTGTGCAAGAGAGTGATTCTTTGCTCTCTTACACTGGTTCTATTCTAGTCCTGGTTACCTGTGAGATTCCAAAGCACCGTGTCATGCTCCACTGACTGCGTCAGAGGTTGCATGTGCTTTCTGAGAGAAAATGCAGCACTGGTTTTAAAGAAACACACCCAAACATGTCTTTCATATACATTTTTATATAAATTTTACAAGCAACAGAAAAGTAATCCAGCATATGTTTCAAGGAAAACTAATGTCAAACACATGCTGTTCTTTTTGCTCTCCTTAATGGGTGTTTTAAAAAATGTTTTAATTAACCAAATGATGTCAGTATGCATGTGATGTTTTCCTACACAGTGTTCTGACTGGTAGGTATGTAGAATGGTGACTATCGCTGTTGCCTTAATTAGGGGCTCATGTAGATTCCAGGTGCTGACAGTGTGGTTATTCTTATTTATAAAACTACAAACAGTTTCTGCTCTTGTGAGGTTTTCTGGTCTTCATTTAATTTCTCTGTATCAGTCCCTGGAAAATCTTCACTAAATCTCATAGGAAAATTATAGTATTTAGCAACTACCATTTTGATTTAGGAAAGAAAATCGGACACCAGGGCATTTTAGATAGTGTGATAAATGCTCCCATTTTGGCCCCAGTTAGTCAGATCTATGAGGGCAAACGTCTCTGTCTGATGCAAACCTTGGCGAGCCCAGCACATGGATTTGCCTGTGCAAATTTGATTACAGGATCAAGACCTGAATTTGAGTCTTTGCTACATTCTCATCCTCAGAGACTCCTTTTAAAATGGAGAAACATGCCAATAAGAGTGGCTCAAAAAATTGGAATTTTGAAATGCAAATGTATTTCAAATGTATGTTCATGAAAGCTGCTCCCATTTTTGACAAAACTTACTTTATCCATAAGAACAGTGAGTCTTAATTAATTCCATGGGTAGGGAGTGAAGGCACAGCTAGGAAAGGCAAGTCCCAACCCTGCTGCTTCTGCCTGAGGCGAGGCCTGCCCCTAGAGGCAAGCCCCGCCCATCCCCAGCCCGATCCTTTGTGGTCAAGTGGAGGGCCGGGGATGTTGTGCTGCAGCCCCGGTCTGGCCCTCCCCAGTGGCCAGGGCTGATGCACCACAGCCCAGTCCCTCCTTGGTGGTTGGGGAAGCCGGGCTGCCACGCTGCAGACCCAGCCTTCCTGGGCACCGGGGGCATGTAGGCAATTTGGGAAGGCTGTGCCTTCCCTTGCCTACATTACTGGCCATCCATGATTAATTCATATATCCACAAATTGCTGAGATGCTCAGATGAAAATACAGTAAAAAACATCTCTCTCTCTGTTTGAGGGTTTTATACCTCTGCTCATCATGAGAGTATTTGAGCGCATTCCACATAAAATCACTAGCAATAGTGAAGCCCCTAGTAAACTTCATGGAATCTCTGGCATGTCTCCCTTCTTGTGGTTCGAATTCTGCTCAGTAGGAGTTTGGGAATAGAAGGATTTGAATAATGAGCATTACTGATGGGGTGGATGGCTTTTAAAAAGTGCCCATAATGTAATTATTTTAATTGTATTATCTTCATAGAGTAAATGAATGCTTAAGTGAATGAGATTCTGCTACAGTTTCAATGATTAAAGCCTGAATCCAGTAAAATATGCTACTCAGGTGTGTAGTTTACAACATGTATCTTGATGGATGTTTCATGGTGAGAATCCAGTAGGCCTACAGTATATAAACATTTCTGAGAATTAGCAAAATGCTTCAGAGCACCATCTATCATACCACTGTCAGAAGATGAAAAAGGGTGGCTCATCTTAGCTTTATTTTCTGAGCAGTTACGTGTTCTCATAGCTAGATTAGTAGTTCTCAACTGAAGATACACAGAGGTCTTTCCGGGGGGGTGTCTTCAACTCATGTATTTGCCTTGTTTTAAAACAGGCTACATAAAAAACACTAGCGAAGTCAGTACAAACTAAAATTTCATACAGACAATGACTTGTTTATACTGATCTATATACTATCCATTGACATGCAAAGTATTTATATTCCAATTAAACTATTTTATAATTATATGGTAAAAAATGAGAGTACGCAATTTTCAGTAATATGTGCTGTAACATGTTTGCATTGGTTGATTTTATGAGTAAGCCATTTTTAAGTGAGTTAACCTTGAGGGTACAGAGGCAAATTAGATTCCTGAAAGGGGTACAGTAGTCTGGAAAGGTTGAGAGGCACTGACCTAGATCACTGGTTTATAAAAACTAATGCAAATACTAAGGAAAAAAATAATGTGAGGGTTTTGTAAAGTTTGGATTTATAGCTCCTTGTTGTAATCAGACATCACAAATTCGTCCATGAGAACAATCAAAAGTTCTCATGAGAAAAGAATACAGAACAATAACCTCCATGAAACAATGGTGAATTTCTAGCCCAATGCCAGATTATGGGAGTGGAGAAGGAAAAGTACCCAGCAATAAATCCTTTGCACAGCTTGAAAAGCCAAAGCTGCTAGGACTTGCTTGGGTGACTTATTCCCAAACAATGGCAATGGAAGAGAGTTTATATAACAGCTGCAAAGTTTCACCATCTCTAAAGTGTAGTCATTGTCTTTGTGAAACATCTTGATATACACATTGTTTTTTTTTTTAAATAAATTGTTTGTCATTATCTCCATGATCATTGATATTCAACTCTGCAATTCCAGCTGACTTCAGTCACCCTTGCTGTATTTTCCTTCTCAGGAATAGGGATGACTTTATTCCTTCTCCACTGAATATTGCACTAGAGTGGCAGAATCCCCAGATTCCCCTCAAACTGCATAGATGTCTTTTTCGACTGTTCTTCCCAGAGCAGAAGAAAAAAACACAAAGTTCACTAGTGCACCAGAAAAACTTCAAAGGCAATATTTCCTTCTCCCACCCTACGTGGCATCTGAGGAGCCAACCCTGGTAACAGAGTGGTACCTTGTAATTGGTTTAGTGTGTGTGGGGAAAAGTTAATTCTTTTAAGAAAACAGATATTGGATGTAGTCATGATATCAGCACTGCTGTGGTGAACGTGGGGTCTGATCTGATGCCCATCAGTGAAGAGGAAAGTGGGCTTTGGATCAGTCCTGTGTACATATTGATAATGCAAGTAGAATGGCCAGTTAGCTAGATATAAGGACAGGTTGCCACTTTGCATTAAGATTAACCTTAGAGTATAATCACTGTGCTTGAATGGTTGATGGTTATTAAAAGGCACTGAAAAGCTCAGCAACATTTTCTATCTAATGTATCTAGAGTGTGACTGTGTGTCTGTCTGTGAGTCTGTTTATTCAGGAACTCTTTCTAACCAGTAAGAACTAGGGCAGTGGTCTGCCACTTTAAGCACAAGATCACTTTTCAAATTTAAGCCAATCCAGGATCTACCTCAAACCCAAATACCCTTTTCCCACCTCCTTCCCTACTCCTTCTCCGAGGCCCCGCCTTGCTCATTCTGTGGAGATGGGGGTACAGAGGTGGGGAGAAGGGAAGACCCTGACATCAGGGGCCCCTCTCTTCTGCCTCCCTCACCTGAACAGCAAACAGAAGCCCCCCGGGGGGGCAGCTCCAAGGCAGAGGGCAGGAGCAGCACAGCAGTATGCGGAAGGGCAGTTGAAGTACTCTAGCTCCAAGCCAAACCAGTCAGGATCACCTGTCTCAGGCTCCAAGATCTACCAGTAGATCCCAATCTGCTGGTTGATGACTACTGAGCTAGGGCCACCAATTTTAGTATGCAGCTTTCTCATTTCCTAGCTTAAATCAATACCAGGACAACCCCAGGAAAAGGACTGGTTTCCATAACGTAAAGGGAGGGGCTGCTGTTCAGAGGGACATGATATGAGAGTGGACACTGGGGCCAGCAAACCTGCAAGGGAAAGCCATCCTGCAGAGTGTCCACTGGGGGCAGTCGTACTACCAAAGAAGTGGCCAGCAGGGCTGGGGCTCTGCCATCTTGCCTGTCAGCACACTGGTAAGAAGCCCCTTATCCCAAACCCTTTGCCCCTTTCCTGGCCCTTGGTTGCAGACTCCCCCAGGCAGGCTGCAGGCCATAGGTGGGTAGGAGGGGGACTTCTGGAGATCTGGACAGACCCCCCCAGGTCCTGCCCCCCCTGCAAAGAGCCTGCAGGCTGTGGTGGGGGGCAGCTGGAGGCCAGGGCAGGCTCTTGGAGCCTCAATGCCCCCCTCGAGTCAAATTGTAGGCCAGGGTGAGCCCATGCAGCCCTAGCCTCCTGGAAGGAGCTGCCAACCAGGGATTGCAGCTCTGGCCCTGCAGGAGGAGCTGCTGGCTGAAGAACACAGCCCCAGTCCCATGGGATGATCTGCCACCGCAGCAGTGCCACCCTTTCTGCCTGGGCGCCCCTGGTAAGCTCACCCTTCTTCTCCCAGCAACCTGCCCTGGGTCCCTGCCTTGAGTTCTGCACCTCCCACTCTCTGCCCTGACTCCTGTATCCCCACCCCATGTCTGAGCCCCCTCCCCACCCAACCCTCTGCTCTGAGGCCCCCTCTCCCAGCCCTATAAAATCATGTAAAAAAAAAAGCATGTACATTTTCCTTTTAATGTACAAAAACAAGCCCAAAACATTACTACAGTTAAGGAACAGCACAACACCGGGTACATCTGCTAGTACATACATAAACTTTAATATAGGTTCTCTCAGTAATGCTTCCGACACATCTTGATTCCTTATTCTAAGAAACTTTGTCAGTGTACAACATTTGAAATTTTCACAGGGGTAGCTGTGTTAGTCTGTAACTTTAAAAACAATGAAAAGTCCTGTGGCACCTTTGAGACCATGAAAGCTCATAATACTATATATTTGTTAGTCTTGAAGGTGCCACAGGACTACTCGCTGTTTTTAACATTTGAAATTGTTATGACTTTATGCTATTCAATTTCCCTTCACCAAAAGTGGTTGTGCATTTGGTGACTAAGTCATGTTTCGTGCATACGATCACAGTAATTGTGCATCCTCACATAATGGAGCCATTTCATACACTGTTCTATTCAATGGGTCTTGATTGGCATGACAAGCTACACAACTGTTTTCAAAGTATAAGAAAAAGACCAACCTCCTTGGCATGTTCAGCGACAGGTACATTCCACCCAGGATAGGGTTCCACATTGTGTTTGGGGGTTGTTTCTGGATGGTATACTGATTTGGGATAGGACCTATAGGCCTTGGTTCTGAAAAAACAAACAACCCTTTCAAGTTCTGTATTTTACTGTTTTCATAGAAGGACAACCCAGAACACGGATGTAAAACTGCCCAGCTGCTCTTCTGGTCATGAAGAGGTGAGGTGTACACAAACACAGAAGTTTATCCCCTCGCTCACTGGCGAGGTCAATGAATTGTTAAATATATTTGGTTTGACTGGCTCCTTGCAAACATGCATGAGGTGCTTTCATGAAGTTGAGCTATGGCTCTTCAGCTTTCCAGGAGAATATTGTGGCAGAGGTTTTTTGGTTTTTAAATTGGTGGCCTTTTCGGAAACAGGCGGAAGCTGGTGATTTGCCAGGATTATATTGCTTTTCTGCTTTTGGGTTATTTCCTTTCCTACTCTTTTCCTTGTGTGCTTTGTTATAAGAAAGACATACAGTATTCTACCAACCCTCGAACAAATGCATAAGAGATGAGTATCTTTTAAATTAAATAAAACTTGAGCTGACCTGTCTCCAACTTGGATTTCTTAACAGTATAAAACACAGCCTTTCCAACAGTCTGAAACCTGTGGTTCTTCAATCTTAATCTAGGTATGATTAGTGGTTAATGGACCTTGAAAAGTGCTTTTATTTGTAACTGCCACAGATTGCTGTTGTCTATATACCAATCTTCAGCTTTCGGTTTTGTCTTGAAATATCTATAGTAATGGGACACAATTATGTACTTATATGCTATATTTTCTTTCAGAAACCATCTTCTTTGGAGAATGATGTTGTATATTTCTTTGACACTGGAAACAATGCACTTCTTTATTCAAGTTACTATTGATAACAGCATGTCTGTTACATAGACAAGAGCCCAGAATTAAGAACATCTGAATATGGGACAGTTGCCCTGGGTCCAGGGAGGTGAAATCACAACAAGTATTAGTAGCAAACATGAGACTGTTCTGCAGCTAGATATTCTCAAAACACACAGGGAATTGTGCCACTGCTAGGTGAAATGGACTCTTGCCATTTATGGGTGGTGAAAGCCAGTGAGTAGCCTCTAGGCCTGGTCATTTTCTTTCTAAGACTGTCTTAGGGCTAGTCTACACTAGAACTGCTACTGCCGTGCCACTGTAGCTATGTTGTGGTAGACCTGCTAGTGCAGACATGCTCTGCCAATGGGAGACAGCTCCCCCATCGGCATAATTATTGCATATCCCCAAGTGGCAGTAGCTATGTTGGCAGGAGAGTGTCTCCTGTTGACATTGCACTGTCCACACCAGCTCTTAGGTTGGTGTAACTTACGTTGTTGAGGGAGGTGGTTTTTCCACATCCCTGAGCAACACAAGTTATTCTGAAGTAAGTGCTAGTTTCACTTAAGAGGCTTGATCCAAAATTCCTGCAAGGCAGCTGCAGTCTTTCCACTGAAGCCAGTTGGTATGCATCAGACCTTATGCAGAAATGATCTCATCAGATATGACTTTGTTTCTAGTGGTTGGGGTCAGAGAACTGAAACTGATGATGAACCATTTGCGACATTTCATGGTCTCTGCCAATATTTTGACCCTTCCCAGCCAGGGTTCCTTGCAGAATGTGATACAGAGATGAAGTGTGTGGAACTGGCAGGTGACCATAAGGCTATGGCCTGAAGACAAGCATCTCTGCTAATACTATTGAATCCATAGTTCTCAGATGAGCCAACAGCCTAACCAGGCCCCAGGCAAGGTGTGTCTGGGGGGCTCTGCACTCCCGGAAGGGGCAGGGCCTCAGATGGGGGCAGTTTGGGAGGCCTGGAACAACTGGGACAGTAGCAGAGGCAGCAGCCGGGAGCCCCAGGCCTCTTTGAATCCCCAGGCAACTGCCCTGCTGCTCCCCCATCAGCGGGCCTGATAGTTATCTTTTGACATACTAAATCACAAGTGCTTCTGCTTCCTTATGTGATCCAGCAGGGGTGAGCAGAGCTGCACTGAGCTGCCATACATATTCCTCAGCAATAGATTCCAGAAGGTAGCCACTTCTCTCCACCCCAGAAGCAGATATGAATATAACATTCCCCAAAGTTTGGGGCTATCCAGACTTCTTCTTGTCACTTGGGCCCAGTTTTTTTACAATATTTATTAGTGATATTATAAAGGTAGTACCTAGAGGTTCCACCTGTGCTTGGATCTCTATTGTGCTAGGCACTATACAAACATACAGTAAGACAGTTGATGCTCCAAATAATTTAGAGTGAAAAGATCAGGTAAAGGAAAGGAAGTGCCATCTCCTTGTTACAGATGGGGAACTGAGGCACAGGGAGATTAAGAAACTGGCCCAAAGTCACAGAGTCTGTGGCAGAGTTGGGAAATTATTCTGGCTCTCCTACTCCAGATCAGTGTCTTAACCACAAGATCATCCTTTCTTCATATACTATGTTTTATATCAAACAATTCCATCCTTTGATTTTAATTTACAATAACTGCATGTGTGATCATTTGTATACATAGTTATCCAGAGATAGGCAGGAAATTATTTTTCCTACCCTGAACTGGGACAAAGTAGATATTTCAAACAAAAAAGTGTGAATGTAAATTGGAGGAAAAATAATGTTTCATTTTGCATTTGAGCCTGTTAACCTTTTTTTAAGAACAGTCATTTTAAGTTTCTGGACAAAAAGTTGTTCGACTAAAAAAGATTACTTTGACAATGTTAAAATGGATAATTTTGGCAATTTCAAAACTTTTCAATTTTTTTTGAAAAAGGGCATTTCATCAAAAACAATCCGTTCCTATGAAAAATTTCAGCTTTGACAAATCCATTTTCAATGAAAAAATTCCCAGTTGCAATTAGACCTTTTGGAGCTGAATGCATTCACTTCTATCTACCCATCTGTTTTCTATAGTGCCCGTCATTATAATTTCTAAGTGCTTGTCTTACTATTAACATTTTTAAAGTACTTGCTTAGAGTTTTAAACCACTTTAGTTTGAAATGTCTTTTCATCAGCTTTCTTTCTCCCTTTAAAACTGTAAGCAGAATGTTATTGTTATCTGACAGACTTGCATCTCTATCCTGAAAGATGACTTAATCTCCTAGAAGATTAGAACATACTGATGTAGAATTAATCTTGAACCCATAACTCAACAGATGAATATTCAAAAGCAAAATCATTCCTCAGAGTTCTTTTCACATAAGGAAATTAAGCATAGTGATGGGTCAAGTACAGTTTTGGTGCCAAAAAAGATGGAAGTGGTATGTAGCTAGCACATACAATATAAAGATTTTGGTTGAAAAAAAAAAAAAAAAAGCATTAAAATAGAATTGTGACTTTCTTCTTTAGCATATTTTTGTGATAGGTCAGTTTCTTAGAAGAAATGCAAATTAGCATAGATGAGATTCTGATTGTCATATTATTTTAATATATTCTCATTTCATTATCTATAAATTTATGAGCTTTGCAGTCAAAAAAGGCATTGAATAGTGAGAACCACCTGTACAATTTAATACATAGAGTTTGAAAGGGATGACTTGATTAATAGTAAATATGCATTCCTACATGCAAATGTGCATAGAAGACGACTTTTGCAAGGAGTTTTCTGTTTAATGCAGATAAGAAAACACAAGATTGGAGTGTAGGCAAAAGAGAGCCTTGAGATATCCTCAAGAGTCTGCAGTAGGAAGAATTCATGAAAGAAATGGGTAACTGATAGAGGAGAGGTGATAGGTTCATAGTGCAAGGCACGAAGCATCAGGCCCAACAGAATAAATATTTCTCCTTCCATTCCTGGATACCCCTGTGTTTGACATTCTCTCATCAATCGTCTGCCAGAGCATTACAAAGGCAATTTTCCCTCTGAATATTCACATCTCCAGACCAAATGCTATAGGACATGACCCACTTCTACCCTGACTTGATTAGCTTCATTAACACAAGCAACTTCTCCCTTATACTTCCTCCTGCTTCTATAACTTCCATTCCAGTTCATCTGATGAAGTGGGTTTTACCCACAAAAGCTTATGCCTGTCACATAAAAAGTCATATGTGGGTCCTGCAGCTTAGCAGGCCTGGGATGGAAGTTTCCATCCTTGAAGTACATAGTCTGGGACCCTGCAAGTACAAACATCAACTGGCCCTTATCAGCTTTAACCCATGCACTTAAGCTGGGAAACTATTAAGTGGTAAACAAGTTTGACCTCGGTCTCAGCTCATAAGAGTGATAAGAATGGCATTGAGCCAGTACATTTACACCCAGTAAAACTACTGTAGTATAACTACTGTAGGGAGTCCCATGCCCGGTGAGTTTCACCAGGGACCTAGACCTCGGAGGGTGCCCTGGATTCCCCCAGCTGGAACCACGTCCACTGTGGCCTGGTGCGAGGTGACAGGAACAGGACTCCCCGCAGACTAAAGGGGCATAAGCATTTCTAAGGGCCTGTAACTTTTTTTTTTTAATGCATTGCTCTGCTTATGCTTATTGATGTGTCCCTTTGCAGTAGCTGTGTAACCATTTGGCAGTATTAACTCTGTAATAGCAGTGACATGGCAAGATTAATAAAAGCAACTATCCCTAATTGACTGCTGTCAAGTGAATCCATAATCCTGTTTGGCCATTTCCCTGTAAGTTGACAATGCCCTAAGGACTCCTCATTGTTTTTGCAGATACAGACTAACATGGCTACTCCTCTGACCCTCTTCCATAAGCACTTCTCATGCTGATCTATTATTCTACTCTAATCAGGCTCAGATGATACCTTATTGGTTATTCTGGTGCGCACACTAGATACGGGCACACTAAATCATTAAAAACAATACCCACCTTGCATCCCGCTGATAGTTTTGGGTTGGGCATGTGTAGCCACAGCAAAAAGCAGGCTGCATCACACTGTGGTATGTAACCTTTACATTTGGCAGTGAAAGGCCCTGGCAGGCCAGAGGCTGTGGGGAAAGGTTCTGGCAGCGGGAAGCTGCTGTAGCCTTTCCTCACTGAAGTGCCCTTCTAGAACCTTTCCTCAATGGGCTCCAGTAGCTCCATGCTGCTGGAATCTTTCTCTGGTACAGAGAACTGCCAGAGCCTTTCCTCATTGCCGGAGGCTTTCATTGGGGGCAGGAAGGACTCCAGGAGCAGGGAGGGGCTGGGACACTGCATTGCTAAAAATATCCCTGTGGACAGAAGAGGCAGTGCTCGGGCATATGGAGAGCCATGCAGGGTGCATTCCTTATAGGTTCTGCCATGTCTTAAGTAAATAAAGAAGTGCCACATCACTAAGGGTGTGTCTATACTGCAGTGTTTTCCCAGAAAAATGGCTGTTTTTCCAGAAAAACTACACTTACATCCACACTGCTATTGCATTCTTTCAACAGAAAGTTGAAAGAACGGAGGGGTTTTTCTGATAGTGGTAAATCTCTTTCTATAAGGAAGAAGCCTTTTTCTGAAAAAGCTTTATTGGAAAAATGCGTGTGTGGACGCAGAAGAGGGAGTTCTTTCAAAAGAGGCGGCCTCCAAGAAATAACAGGTGCCCTGGTGGCCACTCCGTCCATACTAATCACAACTTAAATGTGAGATAGCGTACAATCAATGTGGATGCTATCTTTCAAAAAAGCACATCGCTTTTGCATTGTGCTTTTGCTGTGGATCTCTTCCGGAAAAGCTTCTTCTGAAAGAAGCTTGCAGTCTAGACATAGCCTAAGGGGTGTGCAGTGTCCTTACTCTACCCACCACAGTAAGGAGTGTAAATCATAGATTGACCCAAAATGTGACTCAGTTATGAAAGGCAGATGAACCTAGGGCAGGAGAAGGCAAGCCCCCCGCCCCTTCCCCTTCTGCCTGAGGCCCCACCTCTGCCACAAGAAAATGGAAGGGGGAGCAGCATGCATTTCAAGCCTGAGCATGGGGTGATGGGGAGACTGGTCAGAGAATTTGACACAGGGAGGGCAGATGGTGCCCAGCCTCAGCTTCCCTAGCCCCTGGAGAACTGGTGGCATGGCTGCAGCCTTTGCAGGGCTAAATCCCAGACAGCCCTGGAAAAGATGCACTGCAGGGAGGGCAGGAGCTGGGACTGACATGTGGGTGGAGCTGGGCTGGCAGTTTGGGAAGGCACTGCCTTCCCCTCCCTCTTACATCTGCCATCCATGGCTCAATACATGTTTTGGTGAAGATTCACATTATGAAGGGAGGGCTTGGGCGATGTAGTAACCCACACGGCATATTTCAGGAGTAGGCCAAATAAGTTCCCTGTGGCCTCTTTCATCCAGTCCTCTTTGGCTGAAAGTTGGAAGTTTCAATGCTGCCTGGTAAAGGATGAGGATAATGTGAAATGACAACTCAAATGCAGGAAGGAAGGGTTCCTAAAAAGATAAGGGCTCAGATTTCTCAGAGTTTTTGTTGCAGAAAACAATTACAGTAGCTAAGAGTCTTCACTTGTTGCAGTACAATGCATATTGCATTATGAGCCAAAGATATAATTATAGACTTTTAATAGAAGAAAAAGGAGACAAATACAATATTGCACATACTGGACACTTTATATGGTTTAGTATTTTTTCAACTGTTGGTGTATAAAGTATATGATTCCTTTTGTTGATCTTTTCTGACATTTAAGGAATTTGAAATATGTTTTGCCGACAGAACTTTAAACTATATTTACTCAAATATTTACTTGATCTACACATACATTACTGATAAGGCTAAGGATTTTTCACAAATTCAATCAAATATTTGAATAATTTGATGTTTAATCTAACTGTTTAAATCTCTTAAATTATCTGGTAGGAGGTCACTCTCCTTCCCCCTAAACGTATATCTCCTTCAGGGCAGGGGGCTGGTGGTGTGTGGGATGCAGGAGTCAGGGCAGGGCCTTGGATGTGGGGAGGGAGTGCAGGGAGCTGGAGGTAGGGGTGTATGGGAGAATGAGAAGTGGTGGAGAGCTCAGGGCTGGGGGGGGGCACCTAGCACCGGCCTTTTTCAACCCTCTAACCTCCCCAGCCACTAGGGTTGCTAGATGGTTGAAACAAAAATACCAACCCCTCCCCCCCCAAAAAAAACACCAGGAAGGGAAAAGGGGGGGCAGGGAGACAAACAAACAAAAAAAGGACTCCAAGAAACATATCCCCTTTAAGAGTGAGTACAGGGATAGGAACAGGGGAGCGGTTGAACACTAAGACCCAGGGAAGGCATTGCTTCCCCTTGGTCGGCAGCCATTTTGAGCCGGTAGCCTTGCGGAACCAGGTAATCATGGGGTCGGGGGGCTGGGCATGTTGGTGCCAGGGGGAGTCTCGTAGGGGAGGGGGAGAGGCCGGGCACTGAGTGTTTGTAGGGTTGCCAGGTGCCCAGCATTTTCACCTCCTGGCCGGGGGAGGGGGGGGAGAAAATCAGAAAATATCGGACATTTTAGGTGTCCGGTATTCTTTGAATTTTTTTACCGGACAGGAGGCGAAGATACCAGACTGTCCAGGTGAATACTGGACACCTGGCAACCCTACCAGCCACCCTCAGCTGCCCCAGCCACCATGGGTCCTTTTTATCCCCCAGCAAGCTCCCAATCGCCGGGGCATTTTTTACCACCCCCAGCCACTAGGGGCCTTTTTTATCTCCATTCCCCAGCCCTCGTCCAACCACCAGGGGCCTTATCCCCCTCCTCCAGCACCATGCCCAAAAGTTTGGGTTGGGGGGCTACTTACCGGTGTTCTGGCAGGCAAGATGGCAGAGCCACAACCCTGCTGGCCATACCCTTGGTGATATAGCTGCCCCCTGTGGACACTCTGCATATAGCTCTCCAGTGGCCACTCATTTCATAGTCCTCAAAATAGCAGCCCATTCCTTTGCATGTTATGGAAAACTATCCTTTTCCTAGGGCTTCTGGTTGTCCTGGCACAGCCAAACCCTGACCTTGCTTTAAGTTAGGAGAAGAAGAAGCTGCATACCAAATTGGTAGGCCTAGCTCTTACAGTTTAGCAGGGGTTCTTGAACAAACAGACTTGCAGACAGACTGTCACTCTAAAATATATATAAATAAATGCATATATAGTGTTGAGGGTTTGACTCACTTTCACAGCTTCTTCCCTCTGGGTGGCTTTTGGGGAAGTAACCTGCTGCTCTGATGCTGACGTGCTCCCTTTAGGTGAGGTGTTCTCTTCAGGGCACTGCCCTCCGGCAGTGACCACTCTGGTCTTGGTCTGTGTCCCCTTCCAGGGGGAGTCATTGTTCTTCCTCTGCTCCTCCTCCAGGGTCCTCCCTAGGACCCCCAGTTCTTCTCCCACTCTGCCTGCCTGGTTGCCTCCTGCAACACTGCCTTGAGGACTTATGGCCTGGGGCTTCCCTGTCTCAAACTCCCCCAGCCTACCGCAGCTGCCTCCTTGCAGCCTGGCCTTTTAGGGCTGCCTCCATGTAAGCCCCACCCTCCATTTCTGTCTCATTGCCACCCCTGGGCTTCAGGCCGGGTAGCCTGGGTTTGCTAGGCTAAAGTCTCTCTCATGGCAGGGAGGTCTTCTCCTCCTCCCAGGAGCTGCTCTTATGTGGCCTCCAGCTGGGCCCTCCTTAGCTGCCTCAGCTGGGCTTCCTCCTGACTCCAGGTCTCAGCCCCTTAAAGGGCCAGTACAGGGCAATGCCCTGCCACAACAGATAGATGGGAGACACAGGAAGTGCTCTCCAGTATATTTTGCCATTCTAGTTGTTTTCCATAATGCAGATTTATGAGTGGACAACATATTACTGGAATCATAAAGCCAGATTCTTTAGATGGTGCAAGTCGCTACTGCTCCATTAAGCATTTTACACCAATGGTGTGCAATTTTAGAACTGCCTTACATAGTTGGGGCTGGTTCAGGTATAAAGGTCAGAGCTATAAACCTCTCTTTTCCTTCTGCATCTCAGAGTGGTTCCCTTCTTCAGGAAAAAGTCATTTCAGTAAATAACTCTTTCCAGGGTTGGTCCTTTGTTACACTCACATGTGTTTTAACTCCAATTAGATTGTGAGATCCTTGGATCTCTCGTTGACCTTGTGTCTGAGAAGCAGCTAGTACAATATGACCCTGATTCTCACTGGGTTCCTAAGTGCTATGTAATATAAATAATAATAGTGTTTCCTGAACACACATGGAACAAATGATTCAATCAAACCGGGGCACTTATTTTTAAAATATTAATTTGAAATCTCCCAGAAAATTTGAGCGTATGCCAATGGCCCATAATGGAATCTAGGGGTAGTATATAGTTACATTTGAATAAGGCAAGTCATGCCCATGCTTCTTGGCATCTCTAGACAGCCCCTTGCATTTGAACATAAACTTGTTCCAAAAAGCTGTTAACAATGGAAAAGACAAATTTTGTGGTTTATTTGAATAAATTGTAAGGTTTTTAGATAAACAAATGATAAAAATGAAACTCTTCCAATTTTACTAGCTAGAAATGTGTGGGTCACTTCCAATGCACCAACAAGCGCAGGCATGTTGTGCATTTGTGAGGGAAAAGTCACAGCAGATACTCCATTTGGATTGAAGGAGCAATAGGGAATCTCTATGAGCTGCTAATTAATTATCATGATTCCTATTTATTTATTACTGTTTTCATGATACATTTTGAAGTCTAAAGACCTCCATTACTCATGGATAGTAGTTCCTTGTTCCTGAGTAGTCTCATTGATTTCAAGGAACTAATCAGTATAGGTAAAGGTGACATAATCTGGCCCTTAGAGTTGAGGTGCATCCTCTAGAATTTTCCTCGGTTAGGCTGCCAGGTGTCAACAGTCACCTTGACACTGGCTCTGTAAAACAAATGAACACAGACTTGCTGTGTGTTCACTCTGTTAATGATCAATAATCAGGGCCCACACAGGTTTGAAGCATCCTACCCCTCTCTGTCAGATGGATATTCATAACTTGCCTGCAGTCCGATCATTGTGGCTGAAAGGAACAATGCATCTTCTTAATTTTTATATTGTTCAGTGGTGTTTTTTTTCAGGACAGTTTCTTAAATGCCCTTGCTGCTTTTTGCGATAAAAATACAAAGTGCGTGTTGTAGCCTGCTTGGAACTGTTAGCAGTTCCTTCTAATACACTCATAGAATGGAGGCTGTAGAACAGAACCTGTCTCTGCAGTGCCAAAAGGAAAGCTCTCATCAGTTTCAGGTTGAAGTGCAGAAGCAGGGCAGTGAGAGAGCAGTGTTAATAAAAACACTGAAAATGAAACGTTAGCATGGGGTGGTGAAAGAGCTCAATTTTATTTTGTTTTCGCACATTAGGTTTTGCTTAAAGCAGACAAGCATCAGGGAGAGCGTTCTGAAAAGGGGCTTTGTATAGGAGCTGGAGTTCTATCCATCAGATTTGTCATTTCAGGAATGTAGCCAGATGTATTGACTTGCTAGCAATTGCACTGGTGCCATCTGGCCTGCTGGAGGCTGTATTAAAGATGGAAAAAAACTGAACAGGAGAAATGAAATTTGTTCATCGTGCCATTACCCTTGCTGCTTATTTAAAGAGGGAAAAATGTAACTTCTTGGCAGGGGTTTTACTATTTGAAAATCCAAATATATGGTTTTAAGGAACACGAATTCCAAAACTCAAACCCAAGCAATGGTGTTTATATGTAGACTTGAAAACTGGCCGCCACTGTTGTCATTTTGTATATTTTTCAATATAAAAGCGCTTTCAAATCCTACTGTTTTGGGTGGAATGAAAAAAAATCAACCTTAGCCCACTGCAGTATCCTAAATGAATCACTCTTGATTCTCTTTAATACCAGATGGGTTTATTTTCCCTTTTGTAGTCCTCTCATCTTTTCTGAGTAATGTACTCTATGCACAGTATTTGCTACTTTAGACAGGAGAGTAGCCTTCTATTCTATTCTAAGTTCAAATAATTCATTTTCTGATTAATACAAACTTTTCTCCTGCCTAAAACTACCATTCATAGAAAAACCTAGAACTTTATTTACATTTATTGTTTTTATACCAACACTCTCCCCGATATTCCCATTTTAAAGACTAAAATCCAATAAATGTCAGACCTTAAATATTTCCATAAATATTTCCATAATTTTTCCCTATCAAGATAGGTTTTTAAAATTAATATTAGATGAACGAGGAGAAAGGTCACCATGAACTTTTTATGTAGGTACATAGGACCCAATATAACACTTATTAACTCAATATAACACTTATTAAAATCAGTGGACAGGTTCCTTTCACAACAATGAATGTTGGATCAGCTCCTGGAATGCTCCCATAACAGAAATAAATAAGCTCCTCAAATGAATTGATCAGTTGTTCATTGTCATAGAGAAGCACCATAGGGAGACTAAATGATTTGCCCAAGAACACACTGGAAGCCTATGACAAAATCAGGAACTGAAGTTGGGTAGCAGAGGCTGAGGTTGCTTATAGCACTATGCCTGAGACACTTGCCTTTGGGAGTGCTGGGGGACCATAGACAAAGAAGCAGCTTTACCCTTGTACTGTGATGTGTACTTCTCCTGTCACCCATTCCCAGATTCTGACAAACAGAGGCTAGGGACACCATTCCTATCCATGCTGGCTAATAGCCATTGATGGACCTATCCTCCATGAATTTATCTAGTTCTTTTTTGAACCCTGTTAAAGTCTTAGTCTTCATAACATCATCTGGCAAGGAGTTCCAAAAGTTGACTTTGCATTGTATGAAGAAATACTTATCTTTGTTTGTTTTAAATCTGCTACCTATTAATTTCATTTAGTGACCCTTAGTACTTGTATTATGGAAGCCAGTAAATAATTTTTCCTTATCTACTTTCTCCACACTGGTCATGGTTTTATTGACTTCTGTCATATCCACCCTTAGTCTTCTCTTTTCTAAGATGAAAAGTCCAACTTTTATTAATCTCCCCTCATATGGCAGCCATTGCAAAACCTTCATAATTTTTGCTGCATTGCATCTCAAATAGTTCTTGTTGTTTTAGCTAATTGGGAATTTTCCAGATAAATGGGTTTTCACTGGAAAATTCTGATGTATGAAGACTGAAATGATTGGTGGGAAAGGATCAGTTCTGACAAATCTCCAAGTGAAAAAAAAATCTTTTTTTTCCTGTTTCAACATTTTCACAATGAAGCGTGTTTTTTAAACAACTCTTTGTTTTGAAATGTTAATTAATTCCTATTAAATATTAAAACAAATTTAAAAGATCAACACTGAAATGAAGTGTTTTGTAATTATGATAACTTTAAATATGTCTCTTAAACCAATCTGAGATTATCAATTTGCAAAAGTTTTTGAGATTTTGACTTTTTATCCTGATTTAAGATGGGAAAGATTTTTGAAATTTCAGAAATTCTCATGCAATTGAAAACTCTTTCCTCCCCGTTCTAGTTATTTATTCTCTATTTTTGTTTTTATTACGTTGTCAGCAGCCAAAGTTAAGGTACTGACAAAAGGTGAAATTCATTGGTGTGCAAAGAGCCTGCACAGTTTTTTCTGTCGTAATTATGGCTCATCCTTTGTGCAAGCTTCCTGCACACCAGTGAATTTCATTCAAAGACATTTCCTTTCAATCCAAAAGGTGCTAGCTGAATGTATGTGAAAATCTGTTTAAAAAGTTGCCTAAATCATTTACACTGTTGGTGATTAAACAGTTTTATGTGAAGCATTCACATTAATAATATAATAGCACAGTTTATGTGTTACAGTACATTCAAT
This sequence comes from Rafetus swinhoei, assembly GCA_019425775.1. NCBI lineage: Eukaryota > Metazoa > Chordata > Testudines > Trionychidae > Rafetus > Rafetus swinhoei. The sequence goes on along the minus strand of CM033447.1, from coordinate 18,984,452 downwards.
AGTCATAGTGGGCCAAATTCTGCTGATATAATAGCACATTTCATTTGTTACAGTACATTCAATAGTGATAGTTTGGGTGTAGGCATGAGCAACTTCCACTTAAATCAATGATTTTTTTGCTTAACCTTTTTATGTTTTAAAATAAATTCATATGAATAGCAAGTTTTGGTGTAACAAACCTAGTTCACTACAGAGGAAATAGTGGCCAACGTGGCTATGTAATAGAGGACTGGCTGCAGAGTTTAACATCTATGCAGTTTTTACATTGATAGATTATAAAGCCAGAAGTCACCAATGTGATAATCTAGTCTGACCCATATAGCGAAGGCCAGAGAATTTCCCTGAACTAGTACAAACCCTTTAGGAAAGCTTTCAGTTATTGATTTTAAAATGGTCAGCAATGGCAAATGTATGTGTTCTTTTTCTAGTGTATTGTACTTTCTTATTAAATAGGTTGTCCACCAACTCTGTCTGTGTTAGGTAGGAAGGCAGGATTAGATGGCTTTACCCTTGCAGGTCTTTCACATGATGTTCATCAAAGGGGAGGTGATCAGATGTAGTCATCTACGTCTAGACCACTCATCAGGTCAAATCTGACACAGTGTGGTAGTTGCTTTTGGGCATCCACCAACAAATAGCCCAACTGATTGAGTATATGGTCTAATTCCCTTTGGAGCTGACAAGATTCCAGATAATAAACAGGGAGCCAAAGGACTAAATGGCAGGGGATTGACTTACCTTTTCAAATCAATGAATGGTTATCCAGAATGGTGAGTCGAGGCTTTTGATAAGGAATTTGAAGAAGCTTGCACTTTTGTTGCTTGCGATGTATAGGCTGAACCTCCCTGGTCTGTACCCTGGGGACCTGACTGGAGAGGTCAATGCCAGCCCCTCTTTTGCTGGTGGTGCAGAGGGGTCAGCATTGACAGAGTGGAGCTAGGGAGCACGCAGGGGAGGATGCAATGCAGCTGTGGAGTCCCATAGCTGGGGGCCAGAAATGTAGCCTCGTGGCTGGTGGTGATGGAGCCCCATGGCTGTCAGGTTGCACTCCTGACCCCCGGCCAAGGGCCTGCACTCCTGGCCCACAGCTGCAGGGCTCTACCAATGCCCTGCCTCTTCTCCCAAGTGACCCTCAGTCCCCACTCCTCCCTCTCCTTCCCTGAGCTTGAATGCTGCAAATGAGTCTCTGTAGTGCTCTGGAAACTCTGGGAGGGCAGGGGAGGAGTTACTGAGCGGGAGGCCTGACTTCTCCCCATGAGTGCTCCAGTCCTGGATTCTGGACCAACAATGTTGCCAGACAAGGGTAGTCCAGTTTATAGAGGTCCAGCCTGTACCTGTTTCCTGGATAAATGGAGTATTGTAAACTCAAGGGTTCCACATCATTCATGAGTGCCATGGTCAGTCAAAAAATTTAAAACAGTGTAATGCATAGCCAACATCCTGGCCATTTGGTTCTTAAGTTCACCTACACATGCTCCAGGATTTACTTTCAGTGGGGTCAGGATTTCATTGCCAGTACTTAGAAGACTGCAAATTGGTGTTTTGCTCTAGACAAGGCCTGTTATGAATGAAGCCTCATTTCTTAGGAAATATGTTTTTTTTATCCCCATTTTTTCAATATGGAACATCAGCTCAATGTATTAGGGTTAAAAATAAGGAATGTACTATCCAATGAGAAACAGCTGTGAGATATGGCTCCTCTGGCATTCCATGTCACTTCTGTTATGTTGAAACAGTTCTTGATAGCTGAAATGACTGGAGTCTTGCTGTTCCCTTCTACAGTGTCAGCTTTGTCTGAATTTGATTCAGAAGAGGAGCTGGTTATTGCACACTACTTTGCTAGGGCTGACAGCAATGCTCTTTCCACTGTTGAGTGCACTTAAAAGTCAGCTGACCAAAAGAAGACAAACTTTTGAACTGTTGTTGCTCTGAAGATTTTGCCGAGGTTAAGCCCCATTCTGTTGGTCATTCCCAAACCTCCATATTAAATGCAGAAAGACCTAATTTTGCAATTAAAATAGTCCGTATGCACTCACGGTGTGATGGAACCCATGTGCTTTCTCTCACTAAACACCTACACGCATCTATGCGCACACACAAACACAAGCTATTGCATGGAGGTCCTTAGTTAAATCAGTGTCCCATCAATAACTCTTAATCAGAAACTCTACTGTATATCTCCATTTGCCTTTAGCAGGTGATAATAACTGTATTTTAGTAAACACAATATCTGAAATCAATTGTCAAGCTACTTCCTGGTACCTAAAATATAATCCTGTACAGTTGACTTATTTTTTTGGGGACCACTCTCCAGCCTGTGCCTTTTTTTTAACCTTTTGAATATCCCATTATCCATCTGTTTGGGTGCTGCTGTGCCCTCATTCAGCATAAGGTTGAAGGGTAACCAATATACACAATATTATTTAGATAGGTTTAATTATCTGGCTATAATTTGTGTGCATGCTGTGAGAGTGCATATTGCCCTGAAAATATGGGGAAAAACTCCAGACACAAAACCAGGGTGGGATCCCTGGAACATGGAGGGGCTACATGGGATGGGCCTTCCCTGGGAATAGTCCCCCCCAGCATCATGTATTGATAAAGTTGGAAGGAAAGCTCATGGCCCTCCATCTTGTTGTGGGTTGTGGAATCTCCATCACTGGAGATATTGAAGAGCAGGTTAGACAGACACCTGTCAGGGAGGATCTAGACAGTGCTTGGTCCTTCCATGAGGGCAGGGGCCTGGACTCAATGACCCCTCGAGGTCCCTTCCAGTTCTATGATTCTATTTTCTCACCCTTCCCGGCCCCTTTTGGATGCTTTTACCTACACTTGGAGTGATTGTTCCTAACTTTTGTGCATGGCAGGGAGCACTGTTTGTGCCCTCCCTTCCCCTGAAACACCCATAAGGATAAGTTGGTATTTTATTGTTGCAGTTACTGTATCAGACATTCAGTAACAGAGCAGTATCAATACCTTTCAAAAAGACACATTTGTACTAGCCTGACATAAAGCCTTTAGACTATCAAACCCCTTCTTCAACCAAGCCAAAAAAATAATTGAAAACATATTTAACTATATGAACATAGAAACCTAGAGGAATTCCACTGGTATTGTGGTTAGTTAAAGACAAATACTGAGAGACATTTAGACTATGGTTTGTATGAGCCACATATTCATATCCCTGAAATATGAGAGAATATCTTTCACAATGATATCCATTTTAAAAACAGGGTTCAAGGTTCTTTGGAATTGTTTTTATATGATTTTGGCCACACCAATAATCCTTACTGGGGGAGGGCTCCAGACATGGATCTGGCCTTATTCATTGGAAGCAATCTGAACTTTCTTTAGGCTATTGTGCTTCTATTTTGACCACACTGGAACGCTCTTCAGCTAATTTTCCAGCTTGGTGGATAATTTTTTTCCCCCAAAGGCAACCTCTCTCCAAGATTGCAATCAATGCAAACTTTCCATTCAGATGAGAGTTTATAGGCTGGCTCCGTGTTATCACCTGACAACGGTATCATAGCTGTCAACTCAGATATGAAGGTATTATTTACCCAAGCTTCAGTGAAATATTGAGAAGAGGAGTCTATCACCCATAAAAGTCTTTCAATTTTATAAGTCTTTTTCTAGTTCTAATAGCTTCAGTCTGTCCTTAAGTTGGATTTCCCTCTTGTTTTAAATCATACTCAAGACACCTCCTAATAAATTAGCTACATGATTTGTAACCTTTCAACCATTTACGTACGGATTTATTTTATTTCCTTACATTTATTAAAGCCAATATAGGTGTCTACCCTATGTTCTGGGAGTGTAATCTCCTTTTGTTCTTGTTACTTTGTCGTTACATTCATGAATAATACTTCTTTGTGTTGTGTTAACATGCACAAATTCTTTAACTTCCAATGATGGTGCTTGACTGAGAGTGAGTTAATGTGAAGTGGGACAGGATTAGGACGGGGGAGTTTGCCAATGTTAATGCTCAACTCGCAGGATTAAGGTAAGGCTATAATTGAGCAATTGAGCTAACCTGGGATGCTTTTCAGAAGTACAATATCCTGGCATGTCAATGAAGGGAACTTTTGATTGTCAAGCAAATGTCATATTGAAAGGCTCTAATTGCATGGTAACAGGGTTAAGCACTTATCTCGTTCTGCATGTATAAATGTAAGATTCTCTGCTGTTTTTGGCAAAAGGTTTGCATGAAAATCAGTGTTTCTGAATGTTTAAAGATAATGGGATGACGAGAAATGAAAAAGTGTTTTGTCTGAGGAAGTCAAAAATGGTGGGCAGATGATAGTATTTATGAAATCCCATTAAAGACACAATATCTGGCAGAATTTAAAGGGACTCTGAAGTGATAAGTAACCCCAAGGGACTTTTAAAAAGGCATTTTAACAGAATCCCTAGTTCCAGCAATTTACTGGATGAAGACAGATGAAATTTCATATAATTCTATAATCCCTCTAGTTCATGGGTTGAAGTGGGTAAACTTGTATGGCTTTAACAAATACATCAGGGATGCAATTCACCCCTGTGCAGATGGTGCTCAAAATAGGAGTGATGTGAGAGTTAAAAAGGTATTCCTTATGCTGGTCCCCTGCAGAGGGGTGGATTTCACCCTCAATACATACAGTTATGGCTTTCAGATGAGTAATATAATAATTTAAAAATTGGTGAACTGAACCTTGATAACTGATCCCAAAGTCACACCGCATTAGAGGGTCCAGAAACATGGATAACTCTTTAAATTGTTTTACTTTCCTATATACCTGTACTGCCAGTCATCACGCAATCATATTGCTTAAAAATCTGTGCAATTTGTCTTGTGTGTGCTTATAGTTGAATGAGTAACGAAATATAGCCTTGTTCTGATGACATCACAGATATGAGTTAAGACTAAGCCATTCTGTCTCTGGCTGATGGTGGGATTTTTGCTCTCTCTATATAAACACACTACACTGGCAATATGCCTGTTTGTATGATTGTTTTATTGGGTGTCCACTGTTATTAAGCCTTCCTGCTTCCCTCCCATGCTTTCACTTTATACTTGTGAAGTGTGTTTCTGTAACCAATTTGCATTACTCTATATTAAGTTTCACATGCCATGTGTCAGCTAAGTTACATAGCAGATCTAAAGCTTTGAATTCTTTTTGGTGGCCATGCCATATTTTCTACTAACCCAATTATGTGTTGTGAACCTCAAGTTCACAAGTTTTGAGACGTTTTCTGTGTCTGAGGCCCTTTATATTCTGGATAGATTAAACATTAGTAAAGATTCAAATAATGACCCTGCTGGGACTCCTCACAATGCAGTTTCCACAAAGCTCTATGAGGATCCTCTGATTTTTGTGCTCCTGCAGCTATTGAACTCTTCTGTTGATGCATGCAAAGATTGACCGTGCCACCTTATGTGTTTGTACAGTGCCTAGCATGGTTATGCCCTAGTCTTGACTTGGGAGCCTTTGAGGGCTAATGCACTACACAAATAATAGCCTGATTGGCGTCTTTGATATCATGTGTCAGCTAAGTTACATAGCAGATCTAATATAGCAGATCTAGCATATTTTACAGCTTGTAAAATATGTATTTTTATTTATAATATTTATGAATCCAGTACTTCAGAAACTGCAGAGGTACAATTCATTTGCAAATTTAACACAGTCAAATTGGGACAGAATAAGGATTTAGAATGGTTATCTCACTATAAAGGCAATTTTCCCTCTCTTGTTATTCACACATCTCCATCAGCTGACCTGATCTCATCAACACTGGTTCTACACTTGATAAGTAATTCCCTTCTTTTGCAATATTAGTATGTGTGTGCATATATATATATATATATATATATATCCCTGCCATTGTAATTTCCACTCTAATGAATTTGATGAAATGAGTTTTACCCACAAACGTTTACGCCCAAATAAATAATAAATCTTTAAGATGCCACAGAACTCCAAGTTGTTTTTCTGAAATTAATTTATGTTAGCTGCAGTTAGGTATTTCTAAAAATTAATTACAGCACTATAGGTTGAACCTTTCAAGTCTGGCACCCTTGGAACCTGACCGATGCCAAAGTAGGGAATTTGCTAAACCACAGGAGATCAATAATGTCTAGCAGCATTACCAACACTTCTACTGCTTAGTGGGCTCTTAGAAGACAGTTAGGAGTAAATTAGAGCTCAATAACAGCAGAGAACACTGAGAGCCAGGACTGGTGGCTGTAAACAAACTTTATAGGACCGTGGGAAACTTGGTCACACCCATATTAACATCTAGCTGACTAAAATCATCCCAGACTGCAGACCAAGGAGTGCTAGACTAGAGAGGTTCAACCTGTAGAACCTTTGGACTACCTAATACTATGCTGTATCACATTCCCCAATAAGAATTAGATCCTGAAGATTCAACAATGGCAGTCTACCCAGCATCTTCTTTTTAGCAGTTCTCTTGGTTCCTGTTTGGGCCACATATGCAGATGTCTGAATATTGTGCTAAGTCAGGGGTGGGCAATAATTTTTGAAGGGGGGCTACTTCACAAATTTTGGAAGGGGCGGGGCCAGGAGACTTCATGTGCTCCCCTGCTCACAGACCCTAACTGGCCTGGGGGTGTGGGGAGCGTGCGAAGTCTTTACCCTCTACCACCACCCTGCCAGGGGCACGCAGTGCCTAGAGTGAACTGCCAGCCATTTTGAACAGCTGGCAGTTTCCTCTGGCATGGTGTGCCCCTGACAGGGCAAGGAGACTTTGCATGCTCCCCCATCCCCAGGCCTCAATTGGCCTGGCGGAGGGGGAGTAGCAGGGCTGCCACAGGCCAGATCAACCGGCTTGGCAGGCCGGATCCAGCCTGCAGACACTGTCTTGCTCACCCCTGTGCTAGGTTTTTCCTGCTATTTGCTTTAAATGTTTCACTCTGCTGTGAGTGGAATGGACACAATGACTCTTATTCTGTTCTCATATACACCATTGCAATCACTGAGAGGAGAAACAGGCCCAAATGACTTAATTCTGATCTTGTACAGATGAAAAACAGGAGTAGTTCAACTGAAGTCAACAGAGCTAGTCCAGTGTAAAGCTGATGTAAGAAGATCAGAAACAGGCCCATTCAGGCTTTCTGTCAAGGATAAATTCACTCATGCTAGTGGCAGTATGTTCACAAAGCTTTGAAGTGCTGGTCTGTCAGAGTTCACAACAGTTCACTTCAGCTCCAAATAAAATATTATCTGACTTGGCTTTCTAGCACCAATAGATGTAACAGTAGAACTGTTCTAATTTATTTTATGAATCCACTTTTCTTACACTAGTTTCTTTATTGGAATTCATGCAGAGCGTTCTTTAAACAGCCTTTCACTGAGGAATAACAACAGTGTGTTTGTATAGGACAATAGAGCAGACATCGTTTACTTGAAGCGGGTTGGATTTTAGCTTATGCAACTAAAACAAAGGGAAATGAACACCCCCATGTGGTATAACCTCTGTACAAGTTTAGATTTGTTATGTTAAGCTCTGAAAATCCACACTATTTTAAGTTTGAATTTTTGAGCCATATACTGTATAGCTGTGTGTGTTCTATAGGATCCAGGAACACAATCGCTGCCTTATGGTTTTAAATGTAGAATGTATAAAGCAGGACAACTGCCACCTTCACTGAAACTCTATGTGCAATGAAACTCAGGCACTTTCAATAACATTTAACAACGTTTCCTTGTTGCACCCCATTTAGCCTCCTAGCTCTTAATAGTCTGTATTACAAAGCCACCTCAGATTTAACAAGTCGTTTCTCCAGTGCTAGCTCAGCAAGGAGTCTACAACGATTTCTGTGGATTCTGTATACATTATATATGAGTTGGTTGATCTATGTGGAAGTTAATTGAATCTTTTCTGCCACTGAGCTCATATGGCTTATAAAAGATATCAGCCAGAAGCGTCAGTAACGGAAGCGCCAAAATCAGCACTTCATGTCTGAACCACATCCAGTTTTGGGGGTGGAATGGAAATCAGATTTCTGCATCCAAACCCTCGACTATGGTTTGGATCTGTGAGGGATCCTAAACTCTCGAGGGCCAAAATATCTCAAAACAGCCATTCTCATCAAATTTCAGCCCAAGGCACTAGAAATCTTAATAAGTAAGACACTAGTTGTCTTAATAAGATTTTCCGTGTGTGTGTGTGTGTGTGTGTGTGTGTGTGTGTGAATTTCTTTGCAAGAAGATTGTGGCACCACCAATCTGAACCTGAACCTTAAGCCTGAAATGGGAGCCTGTTGAATGAGTTTCAGAGCTGACCTGCAAACCTGGAGGTTTCTAGGGATCTCCAGGGGAGCCTAAATCATCCATATTGAAGCTCTGTCCCAGTACCACATGCCCCCAATATTGCCTGCATCACCTTCCTCCATTCATCCTCTTCCCGGCAGGCTAGCTACAATAGAGTTGTACTACCTCAGAGTCAGTTGTTTGTGAAAGCCACTGCTGCCCATCCCCTGAAGGTAAGCGCCTCCATGGAAAACAGTCAGCAGAACAGAACATACAATTTCCCAGATTCAATTACCTAGACATCTCCAGGAGGCTGGCGGAAGAGGAAATATGCTTTCCCTGCACATCTCCCAGTCCCCAGTAGAGGCTACCAAGAGAAGACTGTTTCAGAGAACAGGCTGATCCTCCTTTCTGTATGGGAAAAGTGGGGTGAGATCCATGTCTGAAGGGAATTCTCTGCATGTGGATTGATGGTTCATGACATAGCTGTAAGTGAGGATACCACTATTTCACCTACAATCAGTCCTTGTAGCAAATGGGCCTTAACTGCTGAGGTAGACCCTTAATCTCCTGTTGGGTATCTCTAAATGCATATTGCAGTAGAACAGAGTAAAATTAAGGATGAAATTTTCTCAGGTGCACATGCTCAGCTTTCACTGTAGAGGCAGCTGAGAGAGCACATTCTAGGGCAGTATTTCAGTTCCAGTTAGAAAGGGATCCGATTTAATAAGGAAATTCAATATTTGTGTGTGACACACACACACACAGAGGTCTATTTCTGTCCTCTTCAGTAACGAATATACAAAGGGGAGTTTTAAAGCAATATGGAGGCTTCCTTAGCAAATCTTTGATTTGCTAACAATCCAAGCATGATGCTTACAGAATCAGCAGCAAGTATTTGTATGCAGGAAATGTACTCTGATTTATAATCTGGCTAATCATATGATGTCAGTGATATACTATAGTCAAATGCATAGCTGAGAATGCATGAGTTGGATTCTAGTGGCTCAAAACATTAACCTCATATTTAAAAATCTTTAAAAACAACGAATAGTCTAGCAGCACCTTAAAAACTAACAAAACATGCAGATGATATCATGAGCTTTCATGGGTACAACCCACTTCTTCATTATTTGCATAAAACTGGGTTTATGAGCTTACAATGGATATGTATTAGTAGCATTAATTTATATTTCTGTAATGTCTAGACTACTGTACGTACCCAATTTTAAATTCAGTGTTTAAAAAATGAAGATTGTGTCTACTAATTACAAGATTTAATATGTTGTAGCAGTAGATGACTGTTGACTCCTATCTATTAATAACAAGTTTTAACAGTTTACATTTGGGGAGGAAAGTAGCACCGAGGATACTTTTTGGACCCAAAATTTATTCTGGAACTCTTGCCAATATCTTGATATCTCAGAACTATGTATACTGAGCGCTAGAGCTGGTTGGGAATTTTCTGATGCAACAGGGCTTTTGTCAGAATATGCCGATTTTCCAGATCCAAAATGTTTTGCAGAAATGTATCTGGTTCAACAAACTTTCAGTGAACCACAGACAGGGTTCCATGGAAGCCTGCCTGGTTTCCTGCTAGTTCGCTTGGTGGGCTGCTGGGGAATTTGAGCTTTCAACATTTTGGGTCCAGGACAGCTTTGCCAAGTATACTGCCTTGAGGTTGGGGACCCAGGCTCCCTACCACAGAGCCAACAGCTGATTGCTTCATTTTGAAAAAATCTAACCAAAGCAGAACAGTTTTTCCAGAATGAAAATTATCTGAATTTCATTTCCACAGGAAATGTTGCCATTTCGAATCAGACCTCATAAGAACATAACATAAGAACATAAAGAATGGCCGTACTGGGTCAGACCAAAGGTCCATCTAGCCCAGTAGCCTGTCTGCCGACAGTGGCCAGCACCAGGGAGGGTGGACCGAAGACAATGATCAAGCGATTTGTCTCCTGCCATCCTTCTCCAGCCTCTGACAAACAGAGGCCAGGGACACCATTTCTATCCCCTGGCTAATAGCCTTTTATGGACCTAACCTCCATGAAATTATCTAGCTTCTCTTTAAACTCTGTTATAGTCCTAGCCTTCACAGCCTTCTCCGGCAAGGAGTTCCACAGGTTGACTACACCCTGTGTGAAGAAGAACTTTCTTTTATTAGTTTTAAACCTGCTACCCATTAACTTCATTTGGTGTCCTCTAGTTCTTCTATTATGGGAACTAATAAATAACTTTTCTTTATTCGCCCTCTCCACACCACTCATGATTTTATATACCTCTATCATATCCCCCCTCAGTGTCCTCTTTTCTAAACTGAAAAGTCCCAGTCGTTTTAACCTCTCTTCATATGGGACCCGTTCCAAACCCCTAATCATTTTAGTTACCCTCAAACTCTTTCAAAATGTCAAAATGTTGGGGGTAGCAAAAACTGAGAGTTTCAGACAGGGTCCAATGTGCTGAGTGTTTTTGAATCTGGCCATAAGTCTCATAGTGCACCGACGTCATCTTTGCCGACATGAATGCAAATTCTCTTTGTAATGGTCTTGCCTCGTGTGCAGTTGGAATGATTAGCAGTTGCTGCACAAGGGAAACAGAGATCTGAAAGAGGAGAAGTTGTAGCGGGTGAAGACTGAGTTACAGTGCTACAAAAGATATGTGCAACATCTTTCGCATTGTTTCCTTGTTCTGGGCTAGCTGCAAAGCAGTGCCATTAGTTCAATTAAAATAAATCTAGCTTCTATAAAAAGACCCAAAATATTGGGCCTTTATACTTGAACTCTTATAGTTTCTTAGTAGGGGTACTGATCTTTTGATTTTTCCCAGGATAAGATATCATCAGGGACAATGGCTCTTGAATCCTGGTCCACAGAGGTTTTAGGAGCTAGGCCATCCCAACCTGCCACCCACTGACCTGCTAAGAGCTGCTAGAATAGCAGCTGAACTCTGACAAGAGGGCTTTATTCCTGACATCTGATTGGTAGAACCCTGACAGGGGGGAGGAGGAGAGGAGGTAGGGTCCTGATTAGTCCCTGGCCTCTATTTAACCCAAGCCCAAGAACAGGAAGTTGTCCATGCAACTGTGTTCTCCCTGGTCAGGATGGCTTCCCCTGCAATATCTGCTCCTATTCCCTGCTGCTGATCTCCTGCTTACCTGACTCTGCCCATCTCCTGACAGCTCACTCTCAGTTTGTCCTCTGGCCTGTCTTGGACTCTGACCTTCTGGTACCTGACCTAGCCTTACTCCTGACCCCTGCTCTGACCACTGGGTCAGGCCATCCACATTTTGGTCATGACAGCTTGCATGGACTACTTAGGCTCACAGGAGTGGGCCTGATGCCAGAAAAATGAACCCTTTGGGAGCACCAGACACTCTCCAGTGGGCCATCCACCTATCGGCAGACAAACAAGCCCTGCAAGCCCCAGTTAAATCGCTGACCATAGAGAACTAGCTCTTGCAGAAGCGCGTCACACAGTTGTGTGTGGAAAACATGGCACACAAGACATAGCTCATGCAACCCTGCTTCCCAATCCATCAAACCATTCAGGCAGGTGCTAACTGCCACCGATTCCAGAGTTTTATAAACCAGTACTGCCCCCTGTTCAAGATGCACCTGCAAAAAGTGAGCCTGGTCATCAGCCTGCGAATCAGTGAATTAATAGACACGGCTTCCTCCTTCTCATAATGGCAGAGCCCACTGCTGTTGAACTGAGAGGTATTCCTACAAGCCAGGTCAACTTGAATGGCAGCAGCTGCTCTAAGGAAGCTCCTATGTGGTAGAACACCATCGAGTACTGTGCAATACAATTCCACTGCCCCATGTCCAATACAGACTGGAATGAGGTGGCACACATATTTCAAAATCAATTTTGCCAGTGGGGCCTGCAAAAAGAAATTAAAGATGAATTAACCTGGGTAGAGATGCCAGAGAATTTGGATGCCCTTGTGAATCTTACAATCCATGCTGACAATCAGTTATGTGAATTAAGGGAGGAAAAAGCCCCTAGGGGCCTGGCACCACCCACCAATCCAGGTGCTGTGACCTTTTCAGCACTACCCGCCACCAAGCCGAGGCAGGTGGATTTGTGCTGTCAATAGCTCGCCACCATGTGAAAGGAATGACAACATGAGCCCCAACTCTGCTTTAACTGCAATGAGTCAAGTCACTCTGTCTTGCCTGCCCCCCACAAACTCTAAGGAATCAGGACAAAGAGCTCCCACACACTTTGGTCCTGGCTGGTATACAACATCCAGAGCTCTGCCTGGGGCTCCTCACTTGCTGGTGGCAGTTCAGTTGTACATAAAATTTCACTCTCCTGGCCCTCATTGGATTGGGTGCAGCTGACAGTGTCATAGACAAAGCAACAGCCTGGATCCCTCTGATTCCTCTGCAATGCAAGTTCACTCCTAACCTTACAGAGCATAAAGACAGCTCTCCTTCGTCTTCTGGTCCAGAAAGAGAGGAAACAGGTTCCCTTGGAGGCCGTAATTCTGGGGCACTAAGAAACATTAGAATTCGGCATGATCCATTCTCCACTTCTGCTGATACTCGGTGTTTTTTGACTGGCCCCCAACAATCCATTTATTTGGGGGTAAGCATAGAAAGTCTCTTTTCTATCATAGTTTTTTTCAGCAGCATTTTTGGGGTTCAGTAGCGCGTGTCCCAGCCAGGGCAACTTGAATGGCAGAAGCTGCTGAAAGGAAGCTTCTATGGGATAGAACTACATTGACTACTTTGAGAGGCCCAGGGGGCGTGTATCTTATGCCGAAGGTGTTGAAAAGAAGAATGCAGATAGCCTACCTCCACAGTGGGATGACAACTGTGCCAGGTGCAAAAGTACTGTTTGGACAAATTTACACCAAATTTACTCCTGGGGTGTGTCTAGACTACATGGCTCCATTCACGGAGCCATGTAAAGTAGTTTACACGCATAGTCAATGAAGCGGGGATTTAAATAATCCCTGCTTCATTAAAATAAAAATGGCCGCTGTGCTGACAATCAGCTGATCCGGCACAGCGCGGCAGTCTAGACGCGGTGTGGTTGACAAGGGAAGCCTTTGTCGACTGCTCCTGTAAGCCTCATGAAACCACTCCTAGGAGTCAGCACCCCATGGTGGCAGCTCCTCCCGGCTGTGCGGCTGTACCACGGGGACTGTACCACCCCAGACAGGAGATGTGGTAGATATTTGTACCTGTGCAGGGCTCCATCTATGCTCCCCCTTGGCTTGCAAGAGTTGCAGTCCTGCCACTGTGCCATATTTTCCATGCGAAGGACACTTGGGTTGTGGGATGTGGAGAGCAAGCTACTTAACAGCTGCTGCTGGTTAGGTATTAGCAGTCTGTTATTAGCTGTGTGGTAGCTCTATAGGCCTGAAGCCTTATACTGATTAGGCAATGGGTATTTGTTTTGCAAAGTATTCTATAGGGCAAGGGTAGGAACCTTATTGGCTCAGGAGCTGCTGACCCACAGAAAAATCAGTCAGGGGCCAGGGGCTGTGGGAAGGTGGCAGGGGGTGGGAGCTATAGTGCCAGTGCGGGCTCCCCAGTGCTGGGGAAGGCCCTAAGCCTCAGGGGCCAGATCCAGGCAACCTAGAGGCTGCATCCAGCCCCTGGGCCTTAGGTTCCCCAACCCTGCAATAGGGGCTGATCCCAAAAACCCACTTCTGGTGGATTACTCACATAATTAGGGGATTTCAGGTTCGGATCCTTTATATTATGGAAGCTGTCCCTTATTCCTCTAAGGAGGTATGGAGAAGTTCCTAAACTGCTGTTTTTCATAACTACTGAATGTTTAAACTCTGCCCATGTCTACTGCTTTCTACCTGGGTAAAGTGAAGGCAATTTTTTTTGTAGCAAATGATAGACTGAAAATTTTAAGAACTTCAAACAGAGTATAAATCAAGATAGTCTAATGATAAAAAAGCCTGGTTGGGAACTCCTATTGGTTTTTCAATATGAAATCTGACATAAGTTTATTGTATTTTTTATAGGCACGAGTGTTATTTCTCCCTGGCTGTCAGAAGAGGCCTATTACAACTTCTTAGACCGCTCACCATTGAGATAAGTTACCAAATTAATGCTTTGTATCCATTAGGCTGAATACACATTCAGATTTGTTCATCTTTAAATCCATTATATAGGATTTCCCAGGTGAGGTAAGCTTTGTGTATACTCATGTAGCAATATTTTTAAATATGCCATTTGGAGTCATGTTTTCCCCTCTCTCCCATCAAAAGTACACAATTCAAGAAGTGACTATACATATCTTCAATGTTCATATTTTACATTTACCAGCACTGCCTCTTCAACAAGTGTCAGATGGCTTTCTGATACAAATTCTCATGAGCAACTGACAGTCTTAGGTCTGACCGACCGACCAACCAACCAACAACAAAAAACCAACCAACCAACCAAACAAACAAAAACCCCCAATCCAACCAAAGGAAAAACCAAACACTATCCTACTGTGAATACTGCTATGGTGCCTCATGAGCATTTTGTTTGGGAGCATCATGCTCAGTGATCAGGCTATATTTCCTTGGAATCATCAGAGTCTTCCTTAATTGTATGTGTGAGCAGGGAGTCAGTTGCACATGGGAGGTGTATCTCTAGTATTCTGACATATAAAGAGAGGAAGGAGGTATAGTAATAGAAATAGGACAGGACAGTATCTATCAACATTATGCCTGTCTCCTATCAGTTTTTCACGTTCTAAAACCTTATCATGTTCACCCCAGCTTCCTAAGACACTCATATTTGGACTGTTCAGCCTATGCACTGAAAAAGAGCCCTGTGTAGGAAGTCAAAAGCAGGATCTTACCCACTTGATTTTCAGTCCATGTAATTTGCTGAGATTATGGAACTTCAATGATGGCGGAATTTAAATTAACAACCAGTGAGCTAAGTCCATTTCTCTTCTGGCTACTGAGGCTGGCAGACTTGTATTGCATCCATTATTGAAAATGAATGTCAGTGCCTATCTAGGTAGGGCAAGGAATAAGCAATTAGTAGTCATTTGCTCAAGAAACTAGATACTGAGGAGAACAAACTCTCCTAGTAGTGCAGTGGAGTGTCGTGTAGTTTATTCCTTGTAGTGAATCTCCCTTATTCAGGGAGGATTAAGGTTGTGGTGAAGCAATCTGGCAGTGTTTGGAATCCACGGGTCTCCTTGACCCCAGACAATTTATTTTAAAGGGGTGTGTATGTCATGGAGCTTGCAATGGTTTTGTTAGTGGAATATTCATTATGATGAAGACCAGGTGTTTTCGCCGGTTCTTGTAGATCTGTCTTTGATACCAGTAAGCATGAAGGTTTGTTGACACAACGGTGGGCCCTTGCTAGGGAAAATGGAATGGCTTTTTAGTGTGTCTGCTCATTTCTTTGTGAGATTTGGATTATGCCTCACTGGCTGGGACTCATTTTGGATAAGACTGTTTGAATGTTGGGGAACCCCACCAAGTTTGGTGATGGTTTTAGTTCTTGTGAGTGGGAGAGTTTGCCTGCCATTTGTTACACAGGCAGGCAGTTCTCAACATATTTATCATTGTGGGCGACATAGCTGTTAAAAGTGGGCATATTTGAGCTTCTAAAATAAGAAGCTAAAATCAGAATAAAATGTGGGGGTGTATGCAGTATACCTGCCTTCAATACCTTGGTCACACACTTGCCATTGATTAAGTTTGTGAACATTCCATTCAGTTTTTACACTTTAAAGTTTTAGAGTTAAAGCTAAGGCATCTGTGGAACGTGAACCAGCAAATTTGTTAAATACAAAAATATATGACATAAATTTAAAAAATGACATTCAATCTAGTTGAATTTATTTCTAATTCAAATATTATTCATATTTAACCTTTTCCTCCTGCCTCCCCTCTTAAGTTAGAATCTCATTGTTCTCACTGGTATGTGTTTTTCTAAATAATTATCTGGACTACCTGAATTGGTGCTTGGCTATCAAACTTGCTGAGTTAGGAACACTGAGGCGAGCTTAATGCCTTCTCCTGCTGCTGATTATGTCTGAATGGGCTAAGTCTGTGAACTAAAAATATCCAGCATGCCAAGGCAAATATTCTGATTCCCCAGAACTCATTAAGAGAAGTTAGTTTTAAATTTGAGAGCATTCAGGCTATTATACCAGAAAGACATGGCAGTACAAATACATTAAACATGTCAATAATTGTCGGAACCTTAATTCCTTTTTAAAAAAGTAAAAAGCTGTTTCTTTTCAGAAAACATTATAGACTTACAAATATTTTATTCAAATTTCACCACCTATGGGGAGAAACTTTTCTTCTCAATGAAGTATTTTCCAAGTTTGGACTTTCAGGCTGATACTTTGTATGTAAATAAGGTAAATCCATTAGCTAGCTCATATTTCATGCTAAAGAGGAGTGAAGGTAATAATTCAGCATACAGAGCATGTAGGGGCATGAACACCATGTAGAAACTCATGTAACATATATTGAGTTTCAGGTAAAATCATGAGTGGTGCATAAGACTCCAAACAAACGCATGCATTTTCTCTCTTTCCGTACCGTAGGTCTGGTTTCACATTTTTTTTATGGAGTTAGCTGCCATTCAGACTCAGTTAAACTGCCAGAGTCTTAAAATAATAAAAGCAGGAAATTCTTGAAAGATAAATTCAATATGGTAGCTACAACTAGGTTTCACTGGACTGATTAAAATTATATCATATTTTGAAGCATATTTGCAATGAGACTAAAACATATTTGACATTTATATTAAAATAAGAAACAGAAGAATATATCTTATCTCACTTCACAGCCATGCCATGGCCAATATATTCATCCTCAAATTCTGTTTATAGCCTGCTCAGGAAAAGGTTTATTTGAACTGGTTCTGTTTTGTTCTGTCATGTGGGTTTCTTCCGTGAACTGCAGATGTTTTCCACAAGTTCTGTGTCACTCCGCCTGGCTATTCTTTTTGTTGCCGTGCCAGGGTTTATCACCACTCACTTCTGGATAGTGTTAATGATGCAGTCACTTCCTGTGTGCCAAACAAGTGTAACATTCACCAGACTTCCCTGTATACTACAGAGCAAGTCAGGCATCATTACCTGAAATGGTAAAAAAAAAAAAAAAAAAAAAAAGAAGAAAAATACTCACACTACAGACGCCAAGCCTTAAAGGGATGTTAATACTATTTATAGACAAATTTTGATATATGCTAAACACATTCATGTGAAATGTGAGGAAAAAAGTAATCATTTCTGTATAAATCTCTGCAGCCGTCCAGATGAATGACACTTATTTCACAGCATTGTACTTTTAAAAATTTGTTGTGGAAGTGAGCTTTTTCATCATTTTCATCCATTTATGGCGATGTATTGTATATATTAATGGGAAATGGAAACCAAAGAGGAAGTTTAGAAATGATGAAGGGGATGAAATCAGTTTCCCCTGTCCAGCACTGTGTCAGATCATGGAGTGGAATAGTTGAGAGTGACAAATAATTGTTTCATTGACCACAGTTCCCAGACTGCTTTTTTTCCCCAGTACAACAAAAAAAGATATATTTCATTAAGAGGCCCACGTGAAAGAAGATGAGTCTCAGAACTTTACACTGAATGCCAAGGCAGGTAGAGGGAGCATATTTGGATACAAACTATCAAAAAAGTATTTCAGTTTTGTTTTGTCTGTAGGAGAGAGGTAGCTGCTGTGCAGCGGGGCTAAGATGGGAAGGAGGTAGGATTTCTGCCACTTGACTGGCTGACTTCATGGTTTGCATGAATGTAATAAAAAGGCAAAACATGTCCTAGACATTGAGTGTTTCCAGAACTGATTTCTTAGCAAATGTTTTAGAGCCAATCATATTTGTCCTCGGAAATGAATGCATCTGTGCTTCAAACTATGCCAGCTACAGTTTGCCCATTGCAAACATTTAATCATTTTAAAGTCCTTACCTAGGAAACATAAGCTATTATCCTTTGATGTAGGGTATTCTTCCTCCTATTGTTGGTAAAGAAAGAAAACAGCTACCTGAGGAGACCAAGGTAAATCAGAACCTTTCAATCTTCCCTTCCCTGGAATGAATCCAATCCAGTGCACTGGACCTATCCTGTCCTCCACACAGAAAAACAGCAGCATTGAAGAAGCACCTGAAAAGGAGCTGACTGTGGAAAGACCCAAATTGTTGGTGCTCCTTTCTCCAAGTATCCAGCATATGCTATAGACAATGGCATGGATGAGAGCAAAAAATGGAAATCAGGACCTCAGCTCCCTTCTCCTCAAGACCACTTCACCGGACCTAGACAGACCCATCTGGGAAACTGAGCCTAATAATTTTCCCTACTCCGCATGCAAAATAACAGCATCTGTTGCCAGGAAGAGATTACAGAGTTAAAAATATATATGTACTGTGGCTTTAAAAGTGTATCAGAAAGCTAAGCAGATGCTGCTGGAGAAAGGTCTAGGTAGAGACAGTGAGGAATTTTTCCCCTGGAATGATTTTCAGCCAGAAAATTCGGATTTTGCTGAATTGTTTTGTTTTTTTTCCATTAAGAAAATTGAAAGGAATTATTTCATTATGGCTCAGTTCAACCCATATTGGAACATTTAATTTTGAACTGACCCCAAACATTTTTAATCTGTTTAGCAAAACACTAAACAGCATTTACTTTGTGGTGCATTACTTTGTGGGAGTTTTAGTTAAGACCACCATTGTTCCCACTCAACCAGGCTACTTAAAGGACTTTCATTTCCCATGATGCAATACAGGTTTGAGCATGGTGATGCCACATGCATTTGATTGAAAATTACAAAGAAAGAACATGTGAGCTGTATGTCAGTGAAATGAAAACAGAGTCACACATCTGGGCATTTGCTTAATGACATTGTTATCTTAATAGCTACTATGTCACAGCCAAAAAATCACAGAATCATAGAATACTAGAACTGGAAGGGACCTTGAGAGGTCATTAAGTCCAGTCCCCTGCCCTCATGGCAGGACCAAGCACAGTCTAGACCTTTCCTGATAGCTGTTCATCAATCCTGCTCTTAAATATCTCCAGTGATGGAGATTTCATAACCTCCCCATGCAATTTATTCCAGTGTTTAACCACCCTGACAGTTAGGAAGTTTTTTCTAATGTCCAACTGTCACATGGCCAAGGTGAAGACCCCATCCAGGGTGGGGTAAGGGTGCCCGCTTTGCACCTGTCACACTTGTATTTGCCCTTTTCTCCCCTGCCGGTGTCTCTAATCTCACACACCAAAGTCTGTCTACTCCTTCTCTCTAGTCCCCTGGTCAGAATCTATATCTAGCCCCTATTGGCAGGGCAGTACAGTTCAATAGTCCCCATGCGACCCAATGGTCAGAGTCTATTTAAGGGGCAGTAGACAGGGGAAAGGTGGACATCCCCTGTTAGAGGGGTCCAGGCCCTCCCACTCCACTGGACCCCAGTCCAGGGCCCTGTTAGTAGCTTACTCTAGTCACTGAGTCAGCGGGGAAATTCCATCCACAAGCGCCGACTCTCCAATGGTGGCTCACTCACCCTGTAGTCGTGGCGATCCCTGGGCTGCTTCCTGCTTCAAATGTCTCCATTTGCTGGTGGCTATCCAGTTCCCCTTCGTTCCTCTGGGATCTGACTACTTCCACTTGCTTCTGGAACTTGTGCAGTCTCTAGATGTGTCGGGCCTCCAGCCTGTATGATAGCATCTCGGCATTTGAGCAGTTGCTAGGGTTTGCAGGGAGCTGGCCAGGCATATCTTCTCCCTCCAGCTGCCAGCCCCCGCTGAGCTGAGCTGCTCTCTTTTATAGCAGTGCAACCTGAGCATGCCCAGTAAGGTAAAGAGGGCGTGGTCTTCTCAGCTCTCAGAGCTGAGTTAACTCCCTCCTGCTCAATGTGGGGAGAGTATGCCCCATCACACCACCTAAACCTCCTTTTCTGCAATTTAATCTACGATTGCTTCTTGTCCTATCCTCAGAGGCCAAGGAGAACAATTTTTCTTCCTCCTCCTTGTAACACCCTTTTAGATACTTGAAAACTGCTATCATGTCTCTTCTCACTCTTCTCTTTTCTAAACTAAACAAGCCCAGTTCTTTCAGTCTTCCCTCATTGGTCATGTATTCTAGAACTTTTATCATTTTTGTTGCTCTTCTCTGGACCTCTTCCAATCTCTCCACATATTTCTTGAAATATGATGCCCAGAACCGGAAACAATATTTGAACTGAGGCCTAATCAGCACAAAGTAGAGCTGAAGAATCACTTCTTATGTTTTGATCACAACACTCCTGTTAATACATCCCAGAATCATGTTTGCTTTTTTTTGCAACAGTCTCACACTGTTGACTCATATTTAGCTTGTGGTGCACGACCCCTAGATCCCTTTCTGAACTACTCCCTCCTTGACAGTCGCTTCCCATTCTGTATGTGTGAAACGGATTGTTCCTTCCTAAGTGGAGTTCTTTGCATTTGTCCTTATTAAACTTCATCCTATATATCTCAGACCATTTCTCCAGTTTTTTCAGATCATTTTGAATTATGATCCTATCCTCCAAAGCACTTGTAACCCTTCCCAGCTTGGTATCATCTGCAGATTTAATAAGCGTACTCTCTATGCCAATATCTAAATTGTTGATGAAGATACTGAACAGAACTGATTCCAAAACAGATCCCTTAAGAGCCCCTCTTTTTATGCCCTTCCAGAATGACTGTGAACCATTAATAATCATTCTCTGAGAATGGTTATTCAGCCAGTTATGCACCCATCTTATAGTCACCCCATCTAGGTTGTATTTCCCTAGTTTAATAATAAGAAGGTCATGCAAGACCGCATCAAATACTTTATTAAAGTCTAGGTATACCATGTTCACTGCTTCCCCCTTATCCACAAGACATGCTATCCTATCAAAAAGAAAGCTATCAGATTGGTTTGACATGATTTGTCCTTTATAAGTTGATGCTGGCTGTTACCTATCGTCTTATTGTCTTCAAGATGTTTGCAGATGAATTCCTTAATTTTTTGCTCCATTATCTTCCCTGGCACAGAAGTTAAACTGACTGGTCTGTAGTTCCTGGGTTGTTCTTATTTCCCTTTTTATAGATGGGCACTATATTTGCCCTTTTCCAGTCTTCTGGAATATCTCCCCACTTCCATGACTTTTCAAAGAGGATAGCTAAAGGCTCATATACTTCCTTTATCAGCTCCTTGAGTATTTGATGCATTTTATCAGGCCCTAGTGACTAGGAGACATCTAACTTTTCTAAGTAATTTTTAACTTTTTTTTTGTATTATTTTAACTTCTAATCGGAAAAAGGCAAATGTAGTTCCCATCTTTAAAAAAGGCAAGGAAAATCCAGGGAACTACAGACCACTCAGCTTTTCCACTCAGTCCCTGGAAAAATCATGGAGCAGGTCTTCCAGGAATTGATTTTGAAACAATTGGATGAGAAGAAAGTGATTAAGAACAGTCAAACATGGTTTCTCCAAGGGCAAGTCATGCCTGGCCAACCTATTGTCTTCTATAATGAGATAACTGGCTCTGTGGATATGGGGAAGGTGGTGGATATAATATACCTTGACTTTAGCAGTATTCTTGCCAGTAAGCTAAAGAAATATGGCTTGGATGAATGGACTGTAAGATGGATATAAAGCTGGCTAGATCATCAGGCTAAGTGGGTAGTGATCAACAGCTCAGTTGGCAGGTGGTATCAAGCGGAGTGCCCCAGAGGTTGGTGGTGGGGCCAGTTATAACATCTACACTAAAGATCTGTATGAGGGGATGGACTCTGCACCCTCAGCAAGTTTGCAGATGACACTAAACTGTGCTCCCTGGACTGTGGCATCCTCTTCAGGACACTGACACTGATTGGCAGTGCTCTATTCTCGCCCTAGGGGATCAGCAGTCCTCAATCCGTACACCAGCCACCAGCCCTTTGCCTCAGGGGCAAGCTGTGTTTTGTAAAGGCCTTGCTCCTTGGTGGCAAGGTGTTGTGCAAGGAGAAATGAGGGTGGGGAGGGAGGGGGACCGAGGCCCATTCGCTGCTCTGGTTCCTGGCCCAGGGACACTCTAGTAGCAGCCTTGTCCTGCCCTCTGTCATATCCCCCAAACTGCCCTTAATGCTCCTGGGCCACTTTCCTGTGATGTTGGCCATTGTGTCAAGGCTGCAGCCTGGTCAGTATCAAACTGGAGCTTTTCTTTCTCTCTGCTCCCCTGAGCCTGCCCAGCACTGCTCCGCCCAAGGTGCTTTTTCCCTAGGAACCAGTCATGGAACCTCACTGGTAAGAACCCAGCTAACCTCTGCTATACTGAGCAGCTCCTTATATCATCAAGTCGCCTTTTGATTGACTGTCTATAAGCCTCTCTCTCATTGGAAGGTTTTGTGCTGGCTTCTGGGGCCTTCTTTTAACCCTTCCCTTGTGAGAGTGGGGCAGCCACCCCACTAAAGAGGTTGAGGTTGGATATTAGGGAAAACTATTTCAATAGCAGGGTGGTGAAGCACTGGCAGGGGTTACTTAGGGAGGTGTTGGAATCTCCAGCCTTAGAAGTTTTTAAGGACAAACTTGGCAAAGTCCTGGCTGGAATGATTTAATTGAGGTTGCTCCTGCTTTGAGCTGGGGATTGGATCAGAGGACCCTCTTCAGGTCTCTCCACCTCTAATCTTCTATGATTCTAGGATTCAACAATTTTAGAAATATGTGATTATGGGGATCTACTCCATTTGGAACGTTACAGCTGATCCCCAATCTAGGAAGGTGATTCTTCTGTTGTAACAACTCTTAAAACGTTTCTTGTAAAACGTTTCTTGTAAAAAGCGTGTTTTTTACAAGAAAGTACAAAGTCCAGTTCTGAACTCCTATTGGAATGTCCAACTTGCATTAAAATTCAACACTTAGGTTCCTTTGATAATTTCAGCTTTTAAAAATAAATAAAGCCACATGCTATGGCTCTACAGTGGAGATCTGACAGTAGCATCTGGCCCTGCATAATTAACTACAATTTGTGGTTTTATTTGGTTATGTTTCACTTTATTTTATAATTCAAATGTGCATTTAACTTATTAAACAGTTATTATTCAGTGGATCCATTTTAAAATACATCTATTGACTTCACTACCATGGTTAAGGATCTAAAGCCATGTAAAATGGCACAGTCCCCTTGCAAGTACAAACTTTTATTTTTGTATCTTTGTCATAAGATTGAACAGCAAGACAATCGAGGCTTCTCAGTTACAACCTCAACCTACAGTGATATGATAGTGGTTAATCCCTGCTTGTTGTAAATTTCAATTTTCTTTTGAGGTCGGCACTGTATCTGGAAGGCAATGCAAGCTTTTACCCCTCCCCCCCAAAAAAACCCCAACCAACCAAAAAACCCCAACCAAAAAACCCCCACAAAAACAACAACAAAAAAACAAACAAACAAGCCACCTTTGCAGAATACAGAACAACTTAAACAACATCACCCAGACCCCATCTCTTTTGTCTCCCTAGCAGAGCAGTTGCAGTGACTGAGTCCCACTAAGGAATCTCCCACCTATGAACATCCTTGTATTACTACTTCCCTGCCTCTTCCACCATTTCATTACTGGGTTGGTGGGGGGGATGGTATACTTCTTCCGTACACACCCCACATTATCCCATGCCCCATGAAAGATCTCAGTGAGGCCCAAAGGAAGGGGAGTGGTATCCCAGGAGATTTTTGATCGCTCTATTTCCACAAGTGTATGAGAGAACCGTGCACAAAGAGTCTTATTTGTGTACTAATGAAGGAGACATCATCCAGCTCTTTATTTTTTTAGTATTACACGATATAAAGGTGACTGCATACATATAACATTTATATATAAATAAAAATATGTATGTATATATAATATAATATATCAAATATATATTGGGGTACGTCTGCACTTGCCCCCTACTTCGAAGTAGGGAGGCAAATGAAGCATACTGAAGTTGCAAATCAAGCGCGGGATTTATGCAATGAGGAGTACCAGTTAATTCGAGGGAAGGGATTTGAATCGGACTACCGCGTCTACACGCGGCAATTATATCGGGCGACCGGCATTTTAAAATGGCGACCGGCCACGAATATGCTAATCAAGCACGGGATATTTAAAACCCATGCTTGATTTGCAACTTCGGTATGCTTCATTTGCCTCCCTACTTCAAAGTAGGGGGCAAGTATAGACGTACCCTTATACTAGAAGATCTACCTGGTGTTGTTTTTGTTTTTCTTCTTTTAAATCATTGTTCTGTGGTGGGACGGGGGATGTGGGGTTCAATATGCAGGCTGCCCTGGGGACAACTGCAGCCGTCTCCCACCATAGCAGCTTCAGGCCAGGTGAGAAGTGCTTGTGCATGCCGCTGGAGCTGCAGTGGGCTCAGCTGGAAGAGGGGTCCATGTCCCCGGGCAGGGGGTCAGACAGACACACAAACAGACGAACTCTCTGATATCTGGAGTAGATAGCTGTCCTTTTCTGTCTTTTGTCTATATGGACCCCACTAGATGAAGTTATTCAGCTGCTTCAATATCGCTGAAGCTAAATGTTGAACGATATACCCTAAGGGATGCACAGGTGCAGTTTAAGATGAATGCATTGTAAACACAGTATCATCCACTCACATTCTTCAATAACACATTTGTTTCAGTAGTTACTGCAGGAAGAATAGACATTTATTGAAAGCCCTGCAGCACAGCTTAGCTGGGGATGTGATCTGGGACTTCTCCAGAGCCCACTGAAATAAAAGAAAACACTCTCATTGAGTCCAGTAGGGTCAGGCTCATTTTACTATGAGGCTCAGAAACATGAGAGAATTGAGAACCTCCATTGGTTTTTCTTTCAAAATTAGTTTGAAGGGGATCAGAATAAGGCTGCAGACTTAAGCTGGGTTTGAAGGGCATTGCTTACCTGATGAGTCCTTTTCTCAATTCCAAAGTCTGAGAAACACCATGCCTAAATAACCCTAGCAATTGGATTGGGTGACCAAGCGAGATTTGCAAAATTGTGAAAATTAACCAGTGTGGATACAAAATTTGCTTACTTGTCCTCTCCTAGAATGGCTGATGAGGAAGAAAACAGTGAACTAAAAACTAGGTAAAATTGACTGAAATAAAATTATTCAGCATTTTTTAAAGAGCGTTCAATAAAAGAACAGGGAATGTCAACCCGTTTTCTCTTGCCCATTCTAGATTTAGATTGTAAACTTCTTGGGTCAGGAACTGGTTTTTTTTCTTCTTCATTGTGTTTCTATATCACCTAGTATGATAGGAACCCGACTGGTTGCCTAGGGCTACTGCAATTCAAATAATTAAAAATAAAGAGTGAGTATGCACAGGGGTAAGAAAGGGTCAGGGTATGACCTTAAATGGGATTGAAATTTGGCAAGAGTATGCTGTGTCATTTCTGATTACTCATCTAAAGATCTTTTCCATTGTCATAATTTTGGTAAACCTTTGAATCTTTATGATGTATGTGTTTTAAAGACACTATAATATGTCTAGTATTCAATCTTTTGGCTTAAATACATTGGTGCAGTCCTTGTGAGCAGATTTGTTTTATTGGTACTAGCAGCAACAAAGCAACCAAACAGCCACTTGGAAAGAGTGTTAATTTTTGTTGGACTTTTGTACAACTACTCAGGAGAGAAAAATGCCTAGCACTGAATATTAGAGTGAAACATGTTGACAAAATTATTGTAATCAATTAGCTGCAACCCACGCAGTAGTTCAAAATGTTCTTTGAATGAATCACCTGCGAGGGGGTACACTTCCTGGTAGCAATAGGTGCATTTTTCTGGGTTCTTTTATGTGTTGGCATGCTATGGAGGAAGCAGATATGTGTTGGCATGCTATGGAGGAAGCTGGCATGGTATGTGGAAAGCGCATACAAATGAAAACCTGAAAATGTTAAATTGTGATTATGCCAGCTCTCAGGTATGTGATTGTGCAGTGACTATCATATTGATTATTATTTTGATCGTTACCCTTATTGTAAGAACAGTTCACCAAATGAGTTTTTAAAAACAAGTTGTTGCAAGTTGATGCTTGGATGAGGTGTATGTCACCTAAAAAGAAAAAAAACCCACATAATTTATTTCATTTTGAGTAGATCCTGGCAGCATGGTCAGTGATCTCACCGGCATGACTCAGGACTCAAACATCTGGATTAGACCTCAAGAAAAGCTTGTACTTTTACTAAGGAAATATTTGTTCATCTGTCTTGAACAACTGGTGTCTCCTTTCTTTAATTTTTAAAATAGAAAAAACAAAACCAGCGTTTCAGAAGGTGGCTGACACTAAGATAAATAAAAGAGATTTTATTATATTTGTTTTGATATCCACAAGAAGAGCTGTCCTTACCCATATGCAGAATTCACAATTACATAGGGCACCTGAAAATTTGGAGCACCTCTGGGTCTTAATATTCACTGACCTGTCTCTTTCTATACCTATTCTGTGGCTCTGCTTCCTCAGGAGAGGATTTAGTTAACTTAAAAGTGAAAAAGTCTGCCAGACCTATGAGCAGAACCTGTCAAAGAGCCATTTGAGTGGTAAAGAAGCCATTTAACAGTCATTTGCCACCTCCTGTCAGTTACTGAATTTCAGAATCTATGGGACCTTAGTTTAAAATTTGTTTTAGAAATATTTCATTAGTGTGTTGCTGAAAATTCTAAAATCACATCTTTAAAAAATCATTTTGCCTCCCCCTCCCGACTGCCATTGGGACTAGGGGCATCAGTTTAATAGTGCTGCGTAGACCCCCATAAATTCTAAGGACTGCGCTGTCCACAAGCCCATATTTTAATTAATCATTGGTATAAATTCTTTCCATAATAACAGAATCGGTCAGTTTGAACAATATGTAACACACATGTAGCTTCTTTTGTATCAGAAATAGTTTAGAAACCAACCTTGGTTTCTTTTGATCTGTAAATATTTACTGAATTGTTTCAGTTAATTTCTGGCCTGTGGATTGTTTTCAAGAGTGGATGGCTTTCCGGAAGATATGCTTTAGTCAAACAAGTTATTGGGCTCAATATAAGAGAAACTGGATGAAATTTTTATAGTATGTGATATATAAGAGGTTGATCAGATGATGTAATGGCCTTATCTAGCCCTAAAATCTATTCCCTGCATGAAAGTTCAGTCTCTGTTATTGATGTGGGTCACTTGCATTACATTACTATCTCTATTTCAGATAGTATGTGTGTTGCATGAAGGCGAAGCTTTTAAACAACAGAATAACTATAAACTTTGACTTATGGGTGGGGCTAGTGGTGGCATTGCCAGAGTGTGTTTATGACTAATTGTACTTCTAGGGATCCCAGAGCTTGGGGTGTATGCTCTTTGATTCATGTATCTTAAATCAAAAGAAATAAATATCGGTCTAGTGCAGGGGTGGGCAATAATTTTTGCCCGGGGGCCACTTCAAAATTTTTTGAAGTAGCCCCGGGCCACTCCAGAAGGGGCAGGACCTAAACAGGAAGGGGCAGGGCTACCCCACCCCCAGACTATGATTGATCTGGGGGTTGGGAAGCCCCTTTGCTCCCCTTCCCACTAGGCACCTGGAAGAGGCTTGGCATGCTCCCCCACCCCCAGGCCAATCAGGGCCTGGGGGCGGGGGAGCGCGGGAAGCCTCCTCCTCACAGGGCCGGGGCAGGGCAAAGGAAGCTTCACGGAGCTCCTGTGCCCGCAGGCTCTGATTGGTCTGGAAGCAGGGGAGCGCATGAAGCTTCCTCCACTCTCCTCCCATCCCCTGCTGTGCAAGCAGCGCACGGCGCTGCTCCTAGGAGGGTGGGAGGAGGCTTTGCGCACTCCACCACCCCCAGAACCTAATTGGCCTGGGGGCCGGGGAGCAGCAGGGCCTCCACGGGCCAGACCCTCCCGCTTGGTGGGCCGGATCCAGCCCACGGAGGCCCTTTTGCCCACCCCTGGTCTAGTGTCATAGGTGCAGCGCATCTCCATCACTAGGAAAACACTGAGCAGTGCTTTTATAATATGGAAAGTCATATACAAAGGCAAAATAAATGTTCTACTGTTATAAATACTAAGGTACTGAAATATTTGGTGTCTTCCTTAAGGCCAGACAGTGAATAAATGGCTGAGAAACATAGAGAACCCAGGAAACCCATCTCCCTGTTCATTCTTTACCTGCTTTAATTTTTCTTTTGTTCATTTACTTGAATAAGCTCCTGATCTTGGCAAATTCAATCTTTTCTTATCCATTGGCTGGGGTTTTCCAAGTGGACCTGGATCTGCTCATTGTTAAAGACCAGAGGCCAAAGCAAGGGACTAAAAACGTGTGTGTAAACTTCCATAAAGCAAGAGAAATGAATGATACCCTTCCTTGCCTCTGCCATAGGATCTGCTATATAATTCATGGTCTAGTTATGATTTCTTATTAAAACAGGATACAGCAAAAGCCTTTTAGATATACAAAACTGCTACTTCTGATGCTGAAAATATGACAGAAATAAAATTATATACTCCATGGTGAATGCCATAGCTGGAAAAAAATAAGACTGTCAAATGCCTTGAGTCCCATTTGGGAGAATATGACAGACTCAAGACAAATGCAGGAGAATAAATCTTCTTTTAATGAACCACGCTTGGCTCTGCTGGGCTGTATCAAAAGTATTGCCATGGTGTCTGTGCAGCCTCAGCAACAGGAAGCTGAATGGCTAAAGAGGTAATATCCTGAGTCTGATCATTGTATCATAAACAAGAAGACTTTCGTGTCTTTTGAGTCATATTGGATTAAGCAAGCTTGCAAGCTTGCTAAATAGCTTTAATATTTATGGGATCAAAGAGGAGATTTAAAGGGACAACAAGAAGGAGAATCATAGAATATTATATTGCAAGTTATTGTCATCATCCATCTGTGTATTGTCCTTATTTTAATATTGCCATGCTGAATGTATCACTGTAGTAAAGATTCCACTATAAATCTTCTATTCCCAGGGTCTATAATTTATCCAGAATAATTTGCTGAATGTTGAAACTTGGCAGGCAGGGCTGAAGACCGGAAAGTAATTTTGTTAACACTTTATAATAAATGCTTTTTAATTAATGTTAAATGAAAATAGAGTTCCTGAAGAATTACACATAACAGCCATGCAATGTGCCAAGTGCATTTATCATCGTTAATGTTAATAGAATGAATATCAAAAGTAATAATCAAGATTTGCCATTATTCAAAGGTGTTACCAGAATTGTTTTACCGTTGTCATGAGATTGCTTTTAAAAG
The DNA here is from genome assembly GCA_019425775.1 of Rafetus swinhoei. Lineage (NCBI taxonomy): Eukaryota > Metazoa > Chordata > Testudines > Trionychidae > Rafetus > Rafetus swinhoei. Next base: position 18,954,975 of record CM033447.1, on the reverse strand, counting down.
GACATTGTTCAGATTAAAAGTCATATTTAAAGAGAAGAATTTAAAAACAACAACAACCTCTTACAGTCTTAGAATTCTATCCACATAAGGAATTTTTATTCATTCATGGACTTCTGTTGGAATTTAGTGGAATAAGAATTATTCAGTTGAGTAATATGAATACTTACACCCTCATCAGGGAAACACATATATATACAGGGACTACTCATATGCATAAAGTTACTTATACTTACTTATGTATATGTATTTTCAGGATTGGGATCTGTCTTCTAACATGTTTTATTCCCTGTATCTCAAAGCACTTAAAACAATGCAATTATCATTACCTTTATATCTGAAATAAAAAACTACAGAAAAAACGAAGTGGTAAAGTTACCAGCTGAACATCATACAGCCATTCATTGGCAGAATTGGGAACAGAAGCAATGCTTCCTGACTCCTAGTGCCTGATCCACAGGATTTGGTACTTCCATTAGTATTTACACTGATGGCCCTTCTGTTCAATGTCACATACAACACTGGAAATTATTAAATCTGAACAATTTTTTAAAAAAACCTGATTTTATGTTTGATTACTTTTTACTGGTTGTACTTTGTGTATGTGCATGCCCATATTTTACCCAATTTGGACAATATATCCTGTGTAGTCAATTTCACTGTTGTTTCTAGCTATTTTTAGTAAGTGTGGTCAAACAGTATTGCCCAAATGCAAATCTTGGTGAATTGTGGCTTTTTTGAGGGTGTAAGGGGGTGGACAGGTAGTAAAAATCACAAGCAAACCAGAGGTATATTATAGATTATTCAGGAAGTATCCATTTTGGAGGTTCAGAAGTCAAGCTTCCGAATTGTTTACTTCATTATTCAATCAGGAAAAATACACGAAGCTTCTGACATGTACAAATTCAAGATGTAGTCCAGCCAAGAAGCCTCCCCCACAGGAGATAATGGGGGCATGAAGCACCTAAACTTCAGCTCCCATTCGGGGTTGGTTGCACAATGTAGTTAAATGCTTGAACTGATTCAATAAAATATTTCAGTTAATTTAAACAAATGTAAATATTTTTATTTGGGTCAGACCTATCCAAAACAGAAAAAAAAAAGGCACAGTTAAAATCTTCCTGTGGGAAATTTCAATTTTGCAAAAATGGCGTTTTTTGTCAAAAAATAATTTAGACAGAAAATTCCTGACTAACTGTAGTGCCCAATCTAGAGACAGAAATTTGTCTTTCTCACACCTCTGTTCTTATAGTACACACTTAGCAACAAGTGGAACACCAAGCTGAGGAGAGCAATAGTGCTGCATACACAGCCTTCTTAATTGGCTGACATTTATAGTAAGCAGTAATGGAAAGGCTTTACAACCAGAATATGTATTTTGTCTAGGTCATCACAGTAATTTCTCAGCTGCTTAGAGTTATTCCTTTACTGTAATTTTCTTCCTCATTTCAACAGGAGTTTATTTTTTTGCATGTTACAAAAACGTGATAATTACTCTCGCTAAGGCACTATGCTCTATCTCCCATCCTGTTGATGTTATCACCGAAGCTTCCCAATTCTGGGAAGAAGACACAAAATTAAACACAGACCCACTGGTGCCAAAACAAACTAACAAGATGTGAGAATGACTGAAGTCATCTTTCTCTGAATTTATGGAATATTTTATATTTATGGTGAGGAACAGGGAAGGCTAGTTTTATTTCAATTAAGGGTTGGAAGAGCCTGGAGAATTTTTCCTTTCTGATTTAGCATCTGATTTTAAGCCAGAGGATTTGAAATTACGGGAACCAAATGAGATTGCTAGCAGTACAATGGTAAATAAAAAATATATCAGAGAGAGAATAAAAATAAACTTTCATACCACACTGCCCTTGACACATGACGTTACTAGCTGAACAAAACAATATGGGTTTCCAGAATTCTTTGTCTGCTTTATGGATTGAAATAGAGCAGATATCTTCACTAGAAATCTGTCCATATTACACCTGGCTTCAGGGAAGGGAAATTCTGACTCTTTCTTTTCAATGTACATTAAGTATAATTGCCTCAAAGTATATGTTACTATGATCCCCTTCCTTTCTCCTTTCCTCTTCTTCTGTACTGAGGATCAATGATTTGTGATTTCACTATATTTTGTGTTTGATTGAGGCACTTCAGTACAAAGATATGCTAGTGCCTTTTTTTCCCCTTTCCCCTTCCCTTTTGGCCACATTGGACACTCCTTTCACACTGGTGAGCTGTTAATCACATGAGTAGGTTCCCTGAAGTTACAACATGGCCACCTGGTTGCCTATACACAATCTGACCCTGATCTGTTCTGGGACAGAATGGCTGAAATTAATTGACATCCTTGGATTTTTTTTCTTGCATTTTGAAATGATTCTGAGCAATCTGAGATATTATTACTTAAGTTTGAAGTGTTCCCCCATACCACACCATTAATTGCTTTTGTAAATGTCAATTTCTGTAGCTGCTGTTTCCATACAGTGTGTTCCACTGACATTCTTTATTCTCCCACACTCATGTCATTTAGGAGAAAACAGTTTCTCACAATGGTAGCTTGTAAGATGGCTACCATTGTTGCTGTGGAAGGAATCAAATATTATGTGAGTTGTACACATCCATTATTTTGCTTATTTATTATTGGGGTTTCAGTGCTACAACAAGGGATAGCAAAAGTGTCACACCATGGACAATTCCAAATAGATAACTTTAAATATAGAGGTAATTTCAAAATCTCAAGCATCCCTCATGAAAGCACTGAGACTCGAGATTCTGAAACTATTGTAAATATTAGATAGCAGTATAATGCTTAAATGTGTCCACATACAATATATTTATCCTAAATCGCTCTTTAAGACAATATATACAGTAAGGTACACTAGCGAGAGGAAAAAGCAATTTGCTAAAGCAGCAACTCTGAAAATACTAATGCTACAGCATAGCTTAGTATATATTTAAAGATTATGATCCATATGATCTCCAACATAGTGTTTTAAATGTACCTCTATAAAGACAAAAAGCAAAACAGAATATATTTGCTGTAATGATCTGTAAAAAGTAATTCTAGTTAGAAAACGTAAAAAACAGAATTAAAATATATGACCATTCTTTGAGTCTGTCCCATTCTGAATCATTTGGAGAATCATTTTGTCTCCTGCATTTGTCTTAGTTGTAACATAGTAGCATCTTCTTGCAATTTAAGACAAATAAGTATGATTTTAAGATGAGCACATTATAGCAGAGATCTCCTTAGAGGATCAGTCCAATGCCTATAAAAAACTCAAAAATATTTCTTTCTTTAAAAAAACCAAAACAAGACCCAGAAGTAAAATTCATGCAAAATTCCTGGTCGATTGTCGTGTTAGTCAAGATTCTGTTTAGTCTTCTGAGTGCAAAGCTTTCGTTAGGTATTAATGGTTTATTATTTGACTCAAAAAACTCTCCCCAGATGGGCTGAGAATGTTTATTTTAGTAGTAACCTTTTGGCCAGGAGTAAAGTAAAAAAATCTAAAACTTCAAAGAGTTCCAATTTAACTTTCAGAAGTTCCAATGTAGCAAATTTTTAACTTTGGTGTTACTTTTCTACTTTTTTCTTGGATTTATTTTCGTGATGCTCTGAAGAGTTGTCTCACTTGTGTATGTATGGTTTAATCCTTCTCTACATTTGCACCATGAAGCCCTTTGCTCTGCATTGTACTTGAATTGCCTTTTTGAAAGAAAACAATTTGTTGTCTGACATGCTTGGACAGACTTGTGGTATAGAGGCTCATTTGTGCAGCTCATTGGTTCAGACTCTCTTAGCAGGAGTGTCATACTGTCTAGTCTGTTTTTGCCACCTCATGGCATAAAGATGCATAAAGATGCCAGGCTGTTTTCCTTACACTGTGTATTTTTTATTCCTCTGCAGTTTTGCACAAGAACATAACACAGACATCTTGTAGCAGGAGCATTCCACACAGCCTGCCTCCTCAGCAGAGCTCCCCTTGCTTTCTGTTCCTTCCACTTATATCCTTCCAGTTACACCATTAGCTTAGTACTTACCCCCAAGTTCTTATAATCCCCCAGTAGAAATTGTGTAATTGCTCACAGCTGAGCCTGCAGTTTTCTTCACTCTACAGCAGGGGTGGGGAACCATTTTTGGGTGGGGGCCGCTGACCCACAGAAAAATCAGTTAGGGGATGCACACAAGTGAAAAGCAAAAAAAGAAAAAAAACCTACTCTCACTGATGTGGCCCCCTGACTGCAAAGCAGAAAGACACTTGTATTATGATGAGGAACCTCTGGAAAGGGAGTATTAAGGCACTCAAGATTACAGGACAAGCAGCGACACAACCTCTCATCAATCTGGGTTGCAATAGACAACACAACATCACAAGAATATATTCACGTGTACTAGCAATGGCTTGCAGCTTCCAGTGGCTGCATTGCTCTACCACCATTTTCCCAATAACTGTTAGGTTGATTTCCCTCCCAGGGTCCAGATCCCCCAATTTCACAGAGAAATGCAAGGCTGGGCCCAGAGAAGCAGGACATTTGGAATTTCCTTTACCACCTCTATTTAAGGTCGGACTGTGTCATCTTAGGAGGAAGGACCTCCCCATCTAGTGAAGCCCCATCTAGCGGATGCTCAGGATCCATTGGGAAGGAACATTCTACTTCCACAGAAGCAGGAAAATTCCACATGTCTCTGCCATTCTCAGTATGGCATCACTTGTCTCTTTCTCACCTAGTAATTTACCTCCTGGAGTTCTTCTCATACAGGTTCGATCCTCTGCAGTTTCCCAGCAGTAACTACTGGAAGATCCCTGAGTAGGGTTGCCAACCCTCCAGGATTGGTTTGGAGTCTCCTGGAAACAACATCATTCTCCTGGTGACTATGGAAAACCATCTAGGAGATTTTAATAAGAATTTTTAAGAAAATGACATTACATCATGTTGCGGGGGGTGGGGGGCGGGCACTGGAGAACTTTCTGGAATAGGTTCAACCAGATGTATCTCAGAGGGGAGCTGATACAGTTCTGAGCAGAAGTTCAAAGGAGAATGTATCACAAAGTTTCACCAATACTTTGTCTTATCTTTTCCTAACCCTGTAGCGCATCTTCTGATATCTTGAATACCTGTGAATTCACAATCCTGAAGGTAAATTTCTCTAACAAAGAAAAGATCTCTGAGTTTACCAGCTGTCCTTTAGCTCCCACCTGAATACCTCTAATCAACAATTCATGTGTTTCTTGTTCTGGTTTATTTTTGCAATATTCGATTATCTGAACACAGATAGTATTGATATTTGCACTATAGCATAAGTGCCATATTGTGCGGGATGAAGGAAAGGAGAAGAGATTAATAGAATGTGCAGATCCCAATTAACAAGGACTGAGAAGCACATGCCCCCCTCAAATTTATGAATCTCAAATTTATAGTACACTGGAGAAATTGCTTTAAGCAAAGTACTTTGGAGGTTATTATTCACGAAGCATCCAAAATGCTTTACCAGCAAGTAGATATAAAACCTCATAAAATAAATAGTGCTGAGATGCCAAAGATGTTGATATTCCTTCACTGCCCCACAGAGTTTAGCAATAACCATGGCATGGTAAGGAGGAAAAGAGCTACAAGTATATATACTGAGCTACATTTTGCCTTTCCTATAGTTCAGTTGCTAGTGACAGTTGCCATCATAATTTCTTTCGGGGAAAGCCAACCACACATAATTTGAAACTTTTCCCACCATAATACCACATTTTTGCATCTAAGGCTCTATAAGATCTGTATGGTCTGGAAGTGGAAGTGGAATGGCATATGCAATGAATGAAGGAAGGCAAAAAAATAAATACAGGAACAAAAATAACTTTGTTCCAGACCATGTCTGATTTCCCTCTCTCAGTATGTTTGGCAGAATTCTGCATGTCTAGAAAAGTGACATGTAATAAAATAGTCATAATAGTCTATGTTCTTGGGGGCACTCTTTTTTAAAAGTTTGTTAAAACTAGATAATCAATGACCCTGATGCTTCAAATCCTTATACCTGAATACTTTGCATTGAAATGAATGGGATTATAGTCCTGCTCCTGAGCCACTGAAATTAATGTTTTTCCCCCCATTGGCTTTAAGAAGCATAGAGGCAAATTCCACGTGGAGCAATTCATCTCAGGAGCAGGCCCTAAGAAAGCAACGAGTGCTTTGCAGTACACAAGAAGCTGTATTTGTTACTCAACGAAAATATCTTCCATTCAAATAAGGTAGCTTGGGGCTATAATTCCTGTTGAAGGTGGAGTTAGCAAAAGGCAAGACTGGAAAAGACTGGTTACCTTCAGTTACCTTCAGGGGTGGGGGAGACCATCTGTCACAAATGAATAAGGAGAAGAGGAGAATGTAGTTTGAAGTTGAACATGGCTGGAAAAGATCCAGCAATTCAGAGTCATCAGTGTGGAAAATAACAACATACTGACAAGTCTCCAGGACAGAAAAAAAAAAAACAACTTAATTTAACCCTTTATTATTTCAACTGCTTAAGTCTTAATGAAGCTGATTGATGTCTGGAAAGCACTTTTGAAACAGCAAAGCATTATGTATAATAAATTATGCACCTTTGTTTTATTTAATGAGGTATAGAATATAGAGCTGGATAGTGGGTGGCAAAGGAAACAGAAAATGGTGCTTTAGGAAAATCAAAGGTTGTATAGTACAGTCACAAACTTGAGCACATCTTTAGTGTATTAACCAACTCTCATCCAATGACTTGAACACCTGTGTCAAGCCAAAAGGAAGAAATAAGGACGTGAACCAGTTTACACTGCAGCACGTTCCAAAAACCATGAAGACCAGTCATCTTACGCCCCACTTATCTAGAGAAGGAAGGCCAATTCCTTTCCAAATACTAGACACCCGGGGGAAGTGGTGAAAGCCTCCTCACTTGAGTCAATTAGAAGTGAAGGGAGTGGTACGGAATATAGGGTTGAGGTAATGCATTTGTTATCAAGGAATAAACCACCTACTGGGTCTTTGGTTTCCATCATTATCAGTTGTCTGGATCATTGATTTTTTTTTAATACTGGAAAGAATTTTATGCAGCCCCACTCATATAATGGAAAATGAAGCATGCTGCACTTAATGTAATTTTAGTCCTGGTGCCAAGAGCTGCACATTCCACAAGCAGCATTCTGAGACTTATCTGATTGTCCCCTTCAGCATATGATGTGTTGCAACTCACAGTGGGCAATTAAAGATAATCCTATCAGTAGACTGAAATTATACTCCTTTTCCACTGGGGCCTATAGGCAATAATCCTGTTTATTATCCTTTTTTTTTTCTGTTTCCCTCTGTGAAGTTTTCAGATTAACGAGCAAGAATAAATTTGAAGAGTCTGTCATCATTTCAGGAATCATGGTGCCAGAGGGCTTCTAACACCTATGATATTTTTAGGTCTCCTGCCAAACATTCCCACCCCCCTTCATTCATTTGCAATTTTGGTTACTATTTGTATTTGATACTGGGGGAAGGGGGAGGAGGAAGAAAAACAACATTATTTAGTCCATATCCCAGTGCAAATTGGAAAAAAACTCCCAACCCGACAACACTTATTCTTAATGCTGATTTTATACAACTTTGAATGACATCACATCACGGCTTCCAATTCATTCTTCCCTTACAAGGGCAATATTGTACATTCAGCAAACTGTCAGAGATACTAAAAATGGCTTGGGAGCAACAATAATTGTGAATAGAGCGAGTAGGTTCACTGTTCTGACTTGTTTCAGGGGCTCAACTCTTGGAAAGCAGCCTAAAAAAATACCAATTTAAAGAGGAAAAAAAAAGGACCTAAGGCATTTGGTAAGGCCAGACATTAGTTCCATTTAGGGCTTAAACCATCCCACACTTAATTGTAGGTCTGCTGCATTAGCTTGTAGGAGTAGTAAAAGCATGTAATTCGAGCTAATCAGATCGGCAGAGGAACTGGGTATTTAGTGCCAAGTGAGACCACAAAACAAAAGGACAAATGTGATTCCAGAAAAAGTAGCTTTATTGCAGAACACATAAAATTCTTGCAAGCCACTCATTCTGAAAATGCACAGAAAAGAATAATAAGACTTGAAGTACCCAAGATACTGCAGGGTACAAACCTTTTCTGAACTGTTAAACATTTGGTCCAGCCTTTAGGCAATCCTCTCACAGGCAGAACACCTGTTAAATTCAAAGGGTGTGCAAGCTCTTTAGGGGTAAGCTCTAAAATCAAAAGGCTTAAGTCGGTGCCCAGCCCCAATAGATACATTGGATAGAAGGTGGATATGCTGAGTGGCAGGGGGAAAGAATCGTTATCCCAGGCCGTAGAGCAGCTGCAGTCACACTGTAGAGGCCACTTCAACCTGCTGGACAAGTAGCTCTCCATATCCCTTGCCTGCTCTTATTTTGGGGTGCAGGGAGAAAAGATTTCACAGTGATGGAACCTTTACCTCCCTGTCAGTTCACCCCACATGAGAATTCTTAGTTCCACTGAAGATACGATGAGGGCTGAGATGCAGAGAGAAAATGTCCCTCTGTCCATCTTTAGAGTTGAATGTTGTCCTTGGACATGAATATCTACCTCCTATGAACTTCACTAGAGATGCGCTTATATATCATGGGGTGGAATTTGATCCTAATTATTTTAACCCTTTCCTGGAAAATACCTTGCAGGGGAACTATCTTGGCCCCTGTGGCCTGAAAGGTGTCTCTAACATCTTCAGGCCCACTGATGGGCCAGAAAGGGGCAAAGGGCCTGGTAATTTAAAAGGGCCCAAGGCTCCTGACCACTGGAGCCCTGCATGGTGTGCTCCAGGTGGATCTCAGGACTGGCAGGGGGGCAGCGCAGTGAGTTCCTGGTGATGCTGAGGGCTGGCACCCTCCTGCCCCGCCTCTTTTGCCTAAGGCCCCACCAGTTCCAGGAGTACAGAGCTGGCCTTCCCCTGCCTTACCCAGAGGCCCAACAAGTTGGTTGGCCCCACTGAGCCTCTATAATGAAATGCAGTTTGTGATGTGAACATTTGTTGAACCAAATAATAAATATCTGCCTGAGATGCTGAGAAGATAGTGTGCTTAATAACTGTGCCACAGTTGAAAGACTTCTGCTCTGCCTGTTTTAAATCGGGATTCTACTCCTCCCCCCACATTGAAATATGATACGACATGATATGATTTCAATAAAGACTAATGTGCAAGGATTATCATGATTATTTGTTTTCAAATCACAGTTGGTTTTGGAGTGGTACATAAAAAACTGTAAATCAGTAGCCAAATGTCAGTCAATTGCTGTTTGTTTATATATGTTTTGGTAATGTCTGAACTTATCATTAAAACATGGCTGATGTCACCTGAAAATGAGGGAAAAATGAGCCAGGTTTTTATTTCAGTTAATTCCAGTGATACACTGGATATCAGCATAGAGTTTGAACCAATGTTACAAAGACTGAGTTGGACAGAAAATATTTTTTGTTTCCCCATTGAAAATGTGGACAAAATGAAAAATCCAATTGAAAACAAGTTTGATTATTTTTTTTATTTTTATTTTTGGTGAGCCCTATTCATAGATCCAGAGTTCTGAAGGCCAGAAGGGGCCACTAGAACACAGATTTCTTATTGAAAAGATAACTCACATTTAAGCTTCTGTTTAGTGCACTGGAATAGAACCACATTGGCTGGGTGAGGGCACTGTGGGATGGCCCCAGTTCTCCCACTAATAAGCTATCAGGTGTTCAGTTCAGCTCAGCTCCAGTAATTATCCTTAGCAATGCACTCTGGGCATGGGAGCATTAGAACTATTTGCACAATCTTTCTCTCTCTCTCTCTCTCTCAGCACTTCTAAGTCATCATTCATTTATAGCATCACAAAGACTAACACAAGAATAAGGTCTGATTGTGTCAGAATGTGAAGTAGAAGCATTAAATAAAGCAATAAAAAAGAGAAGAGTTGTATTTGTCAGAAAACACTTATGAGTCCTATGCTTAAAGGAACAATGGATGCATTATACATGCACAATGAATTTGTTTGAGTCTGCATGGTTCATATAAACATTTGCAAATCTTTTCTCGGGTGGTTTAAAATGGAACTTATTTTATCAGCAGATCATTTTTTATTTTAAAATCATAAGAAAAGCCATCAAATAGAGAAGAAAATACAAGGAAGTCTGGTTTCAATTGCCATATGGCAAATTACAGAGAAAAATTCCATCCGTAAAAAGAGTGAGTACAGAATAGATAAATGTTGTTGGTTTACTCAAATTTTCTTGCTACCTAAAATTTATATAATATTAAATGTTGAAGTGGGTAGGTTTTCCAAATGCTGAGCATCCAACTTGTCTCATTTAAGGTAGAGCTGAAAGTTAAATGTTGGAATATCAGAATTGCCATTATATTTTTAAGTCCCAAATTTGGGTGAAAAGTCAAAGTGGAAAATTTTTGGAGCAAGAAGTTCTGAAAAAATTCAATTAAGAAATAGCAAATTTTGTTTTTTCAGCATTTTTTAAAACCAAATCCAAGTGTTTTGCCTTCCCTGAATCAAACTGCTATACTTCCATTTGTCCATCTGAAATGAAAAGTTTAGTTTGGAGTCAGTGGATGCTAATCTTTGCATCCCTCTAAGCCTTATGGGTTTTCCATGCCCCATTCTTTCCTAGTGGACCCCCTCCCCAAACAAACTACATTCCTCATAGTGCACTGCATGGTCCTTCCTGGTGACTGAGCTGCCACAATGCCTCATGGGAATTTTATTTTGTGAAAAACCCTCTTTTCTGATGGCAAAATGTTTTTTGGAAATTTTTCAACCAGCTTTATGTTGATGTCAATGAATTTAGGGCTATTTTCCTGCTGGGAAATGCCGCGCTTGAAAATATTTTTCACTGTCCTGTTTTCAGTTGCTCTTTCAAAGCTATTAAGTTATTACCTTCTCTCAGTCCAAATATCTGGAAAGCTGGAAGTAAATCCTTTAGTTTTCATGGAAGTGAAGCAATAACCACTCATGCCTAACTTGATCAGGGTGTTTGTATGTATAAATTCATGTGCAGTTGTGGGCATCTAATTATGGAAGTCTGTCCAAATATGACTGATAACACTTCCCCTGAAGTCAATAGCAAAACTCCCATTGACTTCAGTGGAAAAGGAAAAAGAAGCTGCTGGGCATACTGTGCCTTTACGATACAGCCCTGGTGTGAGGAAGGAGCCATGTTGCAGCAGAAACTCCCTGGAGAAATGCCAGCTGATTTAGCCAGAATTCCTTTAGGGGCCGTAGGTGCATGCTGATATTTTACCTCTGCCAGCCTTCGAAAGAGTGTAGCTTCTGTTCTCACTGTGTTCAGCCAGCTGCTGCAGATGGAAGGATGGAGTCACTCTGTCCTTCTCCTCTGCCTTAGGGAAGCTGCACAAGGTCTATTTCCACACCATTAAAGTCAATAACAAGACTCATAATGATTTTAATGGGTGCAGAATTAAGCTCACAAGGCCTCTGCTGATGCATCAACATATGGCCAGTGTGGGTGCGGGAATAAAGGGGGTCTCAGCGCTGGATCTGGCCTATAGGGAGCTGAAGGCAGGATCCAGGCCTAAGAGCCTGCCTTCATAATTCTCTGCAGAAACCCAGCTTGGAAGCAAGACGACCCTCAGCTGCATGGGGGGGGGCCCCTGTGTAACAGGAAAGAGGGCAATACAAGGATTGCCTCAGGAGTAGTGCTTTCTCATAAATTAAGCCACAAAGTTCCCTAATTTGAGGCCTTACTGTAAGTTAAGCCATCCAGTTACCCACAGCGCTGCCAGTAAAATAAGGCTGGCAGGTAGGATCTGGGAAAAGGTAGCCTCTCCATATTAGGAAGCAAAGAGCTCGGGTCCGGGAAGGGGCAATCTTCACCTTATTAGGAAACAAAAGGATGATTTGGAAGAATGGGATAGGGCAAGTACCAAGGGAAGAGTAGGGATAAAAGATGCTGTAACCATAATTCAGGGCTCACTTCATTGGTCGTGAGGCGGAGGGGAACGAGCGGTCTGGATGATGTAACCGAATAAATCGCCTCTTACCACACCACCCGGCTTCGCCCATCATTCGGCCCTGCAACAGCCAGGAGGGCATGAGCAGCACAATTTGGCCCTTAGTTTCCTCTGAGTTGGGTTATAGCAGTTCAGCTTGATGGTTGTTCTGGTAAAGAGAAGTGTCGCTCCATAAGGTTTCTGCCTGCTGGCTGGAGAATTCCTAGATATCTTTTGCACATCAGTTCTGAGTTTATTGAAATAGAATGGCCAACAGAATTTTTAAAATGCATGATCTCTGTTTGTATATTGGGAAGGAGAACTTATTGCAGAAATGTAATCATAGCTTTTAATGATATTTTCTATTCTCTCCCCTATGCTTCCCCTTCCACCTCTGCTCCCCCCAGAAAATATCATGGTTAAAAAACACATACTTTCTTAATCTATATTCTTGTTGAATGATAAGAAGAGGAGCCCTCCTCATATCAACAGGTTTTAGACAGAAGCATATTTATAATGTCTATACTAGACACAATCAAAGCTGAGCCCTAGGAAAAACAAACTCTCCCTTTTTGCTGGCTATACATGAAGAAGTTCTGATATTAGGTGTTGTAACTGACAAGATTTGACATGCTCACTGAGTTTTGAATAATTGCTTCTTGCTGAAATATATTTTCTTTTTACTATGTGGCTGATGTACTGTACTTGCCATTTTTAAGAGAGACATGAGGTAACACTTGCTTTGTGGGTTGCAAATAAAAGGCCTCATGTTCATTGAAAGTCTCAGGCATAATTATAACCCAGAACCACACTGTGGACTGGATATTCTATCTGCAGTGTGGAATTCTGAGCACAAGAGTTGAAAGTCCATATTAGCATTCAGATTCAGACTTGGTTTTCTGGGCTGAAAGGAGTAAAGGTTCAGCTTTGGATTAGCTCTAACCAAAATCTCACAAGTTGTTTTCAAGCATTAGAAATTTGAGCAAAAGTCTCTTAAAGGCTGTTCTCATACATGTTTGGGTAGATGAGACACAAGATCCTGAACATCAGGTACTTTTTGATTGTCGATCCAGTGCAAATCCTCACAATAGTAGTAAGCTGCTATTAAGGCCTTCAGGGTATTTTCCCCAGGTCTGGTCCTTATTCCAAAACTAGCCAATTAGCCCGTCATAAGACGGGATTTTCAGGTCTCTCCTCCACGTCGGTCTTCTCTCCTGAGCCTCTGGTCTCTCGCTCTGTCTCTCGCTCTCTCCTCCTCCTACTGCCTCCCCCTCTCTCTCAGCTCTCCTCCGCCTCCTGCCTCTCTGTCTCTCTCTTTCTCTTCTCCTCCCCCTCCTGCATCTCAGTCGGGGGACCGCGGAGCCCAAATGGCCGTTTGGGTTCTGCACTCCCCATGCTGCATGGGGGGCGCGGAGCCCAAACGGTCGCTTGCGCCACTTGCTCCCACGCAGCGGCCTGGCTGAGCAGTGCAGAAGTCAGCCGAGTGCCACGGCGGGAGGCAAAGGGGGGTGGGGCAGTGACGTTCACGGCCAGGGGGCGGGGCTTGGAGCCGCTGTCACGCCGCATGTCACTGCCCCGCCCCCCTTCGCCTCCCGCTGTGGCATTCGGCTGACTTCTGCGCTGCTCAGCCGGGCCGCCACGGGGGAGCAAGCGTCCGGTTGGGTTCCCCATGGCGGCCCAGCTGAGCGGCGCAGAAGTCAGCTGAGCGCCACAGCGGGAGGCGAAGGGGGGTGGGGCGGTGACGTACATGGCCAGGCCCCACCCCCGGCCATGTATGTCACCGCCCTGCCCCTCTTCCCCTCCTGCCGTGGCGCTCAGCTGACTTCTGCACCGCTCAGCCAGGCTGCCGCGGGGGAGCAAGCGGCACCAGCGGCCGTTTGGGCCCCGCACTCCCCATGCAGCACGGGCCGCCCAGAGGGAACAGCCAGCATTTCAGCAACAGCGCTGCCCAGAGGGAACAGCCAGCATTTCAGCAACAGCGCTGCCCAGAGGGAACAGCCAGCATTTCAGGCAACAGCACCGTCCAGAGGGAACAGCCAGCATTTCAGTGTTACAGACTCTCAGACACTGGACTACTATATATATGATGTATAACCTCCTCCCCAAGTTCGAATTTGTAAGTGGTGCGTCCACACTACCAAGCCTGTTATTCCAGAATAAGGGGCCGTGGAATTTGAACTCAGTAGTCCTGCTTTTCATGGGGAATAACATTATTCCTGAACTTGTAAGTCTGAAATAACATTAGTGTGGATGCTCCAGTGCTGCCTGTTCAAAATAATTGGCCCCCAGGAGGCCTCACGCAGCTCTCCAGAGTGCTTCTGGGGCTCTGAGTCCGAGGTAGCTTGTCCACATTAACAGAGCCTGTCTCGGACTACATTCAATTCTTCCTCATAATGAGGACATGGAACTTCAAATTTTTAAAAGCAGGTACCCAGAAGTCGAATTTAGTAAATCTAATATATAAAGGAGAATGTTTGTAAGTTTGTGCGCTAATAACTTGGACACTATAAGAGCTACCGCAACCAAACTTTGCATGGGATAACCTTTCATCCAGGAGAAGGTTTTAAGGTACTTTAGGACCTGATTGGGCCCAAGCTCAAGTTGTAAAAATCAAAAAGTAACCCGCCACACTGTGCTGCAGGGGCCAATCCGCCCACCCTAGGTCCCGTGCCTGCCACCTGCGGCCCCCAGCGCCGTCCAGGACTCGCCCCCTCCCGCCCGCGAGGTTACATAAGTGACCCTCTTTTCCCCCCTCCTCCCCCGTGCCGGCACACAGTGACCTGACCCCCACGCGCACAATGGCTAGGGCACCCGCCCTGCCCCCCGCGGCACCTGCAGCCCCGGGTGCAAGTTGGGGTGCCCCTCCCGCGTGTAACCTCCCCTCCACCCGGGGTCACAGTCCCCCCCTCTCTCCCCCGGGGATGACGCAGACCTATATTTTAATCCCTATAGAAAGCAGTACAACTTTTCTACCATTCAAAAAAAGATAATGGACTACTGTTTTTCTACATTTTGTTCCTCTGGTTTCCCAAGCAACACCGGGTAACTCCAGCTAGTTCAATATAATCTCCTAGTGTAGACATGGCCCCAGAGACTATGCTAAAGCCAGTTAGTGCAAGATGCACTGTGCAAAATTAAAAACCTCAAATGCTATGTGGAAGTATAAACTTGCAGACAATAAGACTCTAAATGTATTGAAAACTTTTTGTGATTTATTGCAATCCACTGAATATTACATACCTATGATATCAGTTCACTGTGGGAGCATCAACTTCCCTGTCACTTTGTATTTTGTCTCTTATTATGACAGGGAAATGGGTCCTCCAAAAAAACCAAATGGCATACATATCACATAATACATCATAAATGGTTAAATCTTGTATTACATATCAGTAAAAGGGCACTAGGAATCAATCCATGTTACAAAAGTTCAGGGAATGTCTTCATATTAGCCTATAGGGGTACGTCTACACTACTAGCTCGTTAGTTCGAGCTAGGTAGGCAAATGAGGGCAACTGGAGTTGCAAATGAAGCCCGGGATTTAAATATCCCGGGTTTCATTTGCATGTTCCCGGGCACCGCCATTTTTAAATCCCCCTTAGTCTGAACTCCGTGCCCGCGGCTACACGCAGCACCGAGTAGGTAGTTCGAATTAGAGATCCTAATTCGAACTACCGTTACTCCTCGTTCCATTTTGTTTGCTCTATGTGTCAATGATATGAAAGGAGGTATGTACCTGAACCTGAAAACATGAGTAATAGCGCATAAGACAAGGCAACGTGATTTGAAAGAGCTTAAAACTGATGGGTGTTTTTTTAAAATTCAGATTGTTGAAATGAATGTAAGGGACAAAATATTCACCATAAAACAGGAACCCGGGGAACCCGGGATATTTAAATCCCGGGCTTCATTTGCAACTCCGGTTGCCCTCATTTGCCTACCTAGTTCGAACTAACGAGCTAGTGTAGACATACCCTAGTTGCCATATTGAACCTCTTACTCAAAAATAGTTTGATGAAGTGAGTCTTTATTTTTAGAGAATTATAATCCATTTACAATCCAGCAACTGGAAGTATAGTGAAAATTTACAGCACCATTGTGGAGTACAGAAAAATTAATCAGGAGGGTCATTAATTTCCCAAACACATTTCATTTTGGACTTAAACTTTTTTTGGAAGTTGCTTTACAAAATTAATTCTGGAGTATTAGGCTTTCTATTTTCAATATATGTCTTTGGGTAAATTTGTTGCAAATTTATATAGCGATTTTGTAGAAAACCACAAAGCTTTTTTGCTCCTTGAAAATTTGATGAGATCGTCTACAGAATTCTATCAAGAATCCCCTTTTGTTATGCTTTTCATACAATGTATATTATCTTTGTGATGCATGTCTGTAATATGATACATATACTTCTGTGCTTTTTGTATGCTGTTAGCATGCCTATCGAGGATTATAGTTAATACTTTGAACTAACAAGCACAGTTGGAAATTTCAGATTGTGGTGTTTATATTTAAATTCACAATTCAAAATTCATTCTGCTGTTTGTTTGTTGTATAAATCATTCAACAGGGAACAGAAACAATATGCCATGTGATTAAATAGTCACCGTTTTGATTTAATTTTCGCATCATGTGGATTTCATGAATACTTGCAATGAATAGGTTTCAAATGACCTGTAAACCAAGAAAAAAACTGCAAACATTTTGAACAAAGAATAAATCGGAGAATTTCTCAGATGATTTGCAGCAGCACAATCATCAAATACATTATTCATTGCAATGTGGATTTTGCAAAGGGAATTAGGCACCCATCTCTCAATACAGCCTGAAATGGGATTTGGGTGTAAAACTGTATTAGGCTTTTTTGAAAATCCTACCATACATATTGTTCACTTTGCTCTGGCTCTAAGTAGACTAGACGACTGTGCCTTTCTTTAGCAAAGCTCCTTGGGGAAATGTATCACTATCCTTCATTTTACTATACACCTGAGAACAGCAGGACTAGGTAGCATGGTCCAGCATAGATAATGCTAGAGTGGGAGGCTAGAGTGCTGGGTTCTATTCCTACCTTTGTCATGACTTTCTGGGTGACCACAGAGCAGTGACTTAACTTTCCCTTGTGGATCACCTTTCCCAGCTGTAAAATGGGATAATGATTAAACAGAAGAAAATTGTTCCAAACCTGTACTTTCAGTTCTAATAATGATGCTCATCCTCCATTTTAAAGTGCTTTAAAATGTTGAAATGGAAAGTGATGTTTATTTTTTATTTGTACTGTCTTGGTGCCAGGGGCCACAGCCTCTTTGTGCTAAGTAGGGTACATCTAGACTACAGGCTTTTGTTGACAGAGGCTTTGTCGACAGATACTGTCGACAAAGCTTCTGTCGACAAAGAGCGTCTAGACTACATCCAGTTCTGTCGACAAAGCAAGCCGCTTTGTCGACATGAGAGTGTAGACGCAAAGGACAGTGTAGATGCAATAACGCCTTCTGTCGACAGAACTCTGTCGACAAAAGGCGTTATTCCTCGTAGAATGAGGTTTACTGCCATCGACAAAACTGCCGAGTTCTGTCGACGTTATGTCGACAGAACTCGGCAGTAGTGTAGACGCAGGTATAGTTTTGTCGACAAAAGTCCACTTTTGTCGACAAAACCCTGTAGTCTAGACACACCCGTAATATACAAATATATAATTAAAAATTGGCCCTGCCCCTAAGTGCTTATAATCTATGTACTTAAGTAGTATCATTACTTCTCCTAGTTAGAGAAGCCAGCCAGTATCACAATGAAGCAGTCCTGAACACAAGGCTTAGCTTCCATTGTACTCAGCGCTCTTAAAAATAATTAGCACACGATACAGCAGTTAAACTTTTCACCATCATGTTATGTTTATAACTAAAACTATGTCAAAACTTCTGTCAGCAGAAAAAGTAATGCAACACTATATACTATTTCAAAAAATTTAATAGCTATCGAAGGAGAGATGGGTCTGGGATAACTTGGTGATGTTTGTAACTTGGTGATGTGTCATGCTACATATGTATAGTCTGAACTCTTACAGAAAAATCCTATTAAATACATCATAGATTAAAACAACAGAGTCTTACTGCAATTTAATAGGGTGTTATGTAAATGACTCTTAAAAATCTACAGAATTTAACCATCGATATCCTTTCAATAAGTTTTTGAGACATACTTTAGAATTCTGTAACATGGCTATTTTGTCTATTAATTCCATAGGATTGTCCAGTAAATCTACAGGAAAGTTATATACTTTTAGATTAAATTCTATAAGATATTTTTTCTATGAAGGGAAAAGAAAGAAAGAAAGAAAGAACGAAAGAAAGAAAGAAAGAAAGACCCCACAAACATCTGCTAAAATCTGACCGGAAGCAACAAACTTTCACAAGGGCTTGTATCTATTCTTTAGGAAAGAATTTACCCCTGGCCTGCATGTCTCATTAAACAAATTCTTTGCCAGGCTGTTTACAAAGAAGGATATGGTGACAGATGCTGTAAACAGACCTACATTTTCCAGGGCAGGAAGAAGAAATACTGAAGGAAATCAAGATCACAACAGAACACTGTAAGTAATTTTAAAAAGTACAATGTCTGCAGGCTGACATGCTTTAGGTCTTTATTCAGCAAAGCACATAAGCACATTCTTGATTATGAGCATATGCATAGAATTCACTTCATAATAATTATACATAGTACTGATATAGTGCATTTAATTAGTAGATTTCAAAGCACTTTACAAAGCAGTATCATTATTCCCATTTTACAGATAGAAAAATAGAGGCACCAAGTGTGTAGTGATTTGCCCAAGGTCACTCAGCTGATCAATGGCAATGCTGGGAATAGAACCAGAGTCTTTAGAATGCTAGTCTTATTAAGTCTGTACTTTGCTGAATCAGGAACTTACTGCAAAAGTTTATTTTTCCTTGAAAATTCTCAAGGAACAAGGACTACCACAAAAGCAATTTAAATGAACTTGCATTGCATGGTGATGGAAAGGATTCAACTATCAGGGAAGATTGATTTAAACTATATATAAAAAGAGGAGGTTATGCACATACTATAATTTACCTGGACTATAGGAATTAAATTGAAAATTGAACACCATAAAAAGTCTAATCAATAAGAAGATCAATTAGCGGCTGATCTACTTAACTAGGTTAAAGTTCAAGAGAAGTGCACAGTAGTAGTTCCCGTAACAGATTGGTTGCAAAATCAATATTCAAATGTATTTTGATTTCATTTTGTTTGCTCTATGTGTCAGTGATATGAAAGGAGGTATGTACCTGAACCTGAAAACATGAGTAATAGTGCATAAGACAAGGCAACGTGATTTGAAAGAGCTTAAAACTGATGGGTGTTTTTTTAAAATTCAGATTGTCGAAATGAATGTAAGGGACAAAATATTCACCATAAAACAGGAACAAAAATTAATAGCCAAAAACTGCACAAAATTAGGAGAAAATTGAAAGGAATTAGATAAAAAAATAATTTGAGGGTTTGAAAATCGCTAGTAGGACTTCACAAAAAATTGGATTTACCCTACTGTGTTTAGTGAACTATTGACACATTTGATCTGCTGTCTTGCTTCTGGCTCTGACCAACATTTCATCCTTGGTAGAAAGGAGAAATAAATCACAGAACCATAGAAATATAGAAATGGGATGGAGCTCAGTAGGTCATGTAGTCCAGTTCTGCACTCAGGGCAGGACTAAGTAATACCTAAACCATTCCTGACCTGTGTTTGTCTAGTCCAGCGGTAGGCAGCCTGTGGCTTGCATGTCCGTATGGACCCTGAGCTTGCAGGTGCTTCTTCCCACAGCTCCCATTGGCCAGGAACAGAGAAACACGGCCACTGGGAGCTGTGGGGAGTGGTGCCTGCATACGGTCAACATCAGCTAAGGGTATGTCTAGACTACATGGCTCCGTCGATGGAGCCATGTAGATGAGTTTACTAGACATAGGAAAATGAAGCGGCGATTTAAATAATCGCTGCTTTATTTACATCAAAATAGCTGCTGCGCTGTGCCGATCAGCTGTTTGGCAGCACAGCGGGGCAGTCTGGACGCGCCGTGGTGAAGGACGTTGACCGCTCCGGTAAACCTCATTTCACGAGGCATAATGGAGCGGTCGACAAAGGCTTCCCTTGTCGACCGTGGCGCATCCAGACTGCCCCACTGTGCCGCCAACAGCTGATCGGCACAGCGCGGCGGTCATTTTGATGTAAATGAAGCAGTGATTATTTAAATCGCCACTTCATTTTCCTATGTCTGGTAAACTCATCTACATGGCTCCGTCGATGGAGCCATGTAGTCTAGACATACCCTAAATGTCTCATGACCCACAATCAGATTACCTGGATGGGTTGCAGTCCATAGGTTGCAGGTTACACAACCACTGGTGTAACCTGTTCTTAAAAACTGACAATAATGGAGATTGCATGACCTCCCTAGGCAATAATACTAACAATCACCAAAAAAGCCAAATGAGTGCCATGATGTGTCTGTATAAAATCAGGAATGAAAGAAAGGCTCTGCCTACCATTTGCACCTTTAATATGGGATTTATGTGGTATGTAGGTCCAGTTGCAGGTTCTCTGCATTGAGGTGAATTTTATCATTCAACAACCTTGTCATTGCAAATCTGACATAAGAAACACATTTTACAGTAAGGTACGTTTGTAGAGGAGTGTTAAAAATTCCAGTGTTCATAGGATTTGGTTTTTGAACAAATGAGAATAGTGACCATCTGCCTGTACGGAAAGCATGATTCTGCAAGGCATTGAGTATGTTGGCCTCAATCCAGCAAAGCACTAAAATATATCCTTAATTTTAAGCAAATTAGTAAATCTATTAACTCTTTTAAGCATGTACTTATGCTTTTCTAGTTTCAAACCGCCTTGCTAGTTTAAATCATCAGTGCATGGAGGACAAAGTATTTTTACCATTTTTAGGACAAGAGTCATGTGCCCACTGCATTGTACAATCTGGCTTGTCTGACCCAGTGATCTTTTAGGGTCTGCTAACATATTGCTTAGTTTCCGGAAAAGCATCTAGAAAGGAAAGCTCTGACTTGTTTCAAAGGGAATGTGTATCATGATGAAAATCACATTTCCTTTGTTGTTTTACCATCATATTGGTTTTTGCTCAGGTACTTTCTCTTGTCTGAACTCTATAGAGAAACACAATCAGTGTAAATATATTACACTAGCCTCTGCATGCATTAATATTTATTATAACTGTGTTTTAGTGGGACACGCCTATAGAACCAAATCTTGAGTCCAGTGCTAAGTAAAATAGTCAGTAAGAATGGCAGGAATTCAGTTCCTCTGAAGATTTGGTCTGCCTTAAATCAAATTACTTCACCATACGATGTCAACTAATAGGAACAGAAATTTGCGCACTGCAGCGTGTTGAAACAATATTGGGCTTTATTCTCCTTCCAATATAAATGAGTTCACTATAAGAAGGTTCTGTTCTAGCATATAAATACATTTTGTTTTTTTAAAAATGGCTTTGGTGTCATTTTTTCCCCTACCGTTTAACAGCTTTTCATTGAATCCGTTTTATAACTGACTTGCAGCAGATTCAACACACTGCAGCCTCCCTAAGTGTCAGATTGTGGGTGGTCCCTTTCATTTCTAGCCAACTGTGAATAGAAAGCAGCTTTTGGTTCTGCAGTTTTGGACTTTAATCTTAAATACTTACTAGAACGCAATCATCCACACATTACCGGGTGCCAGTAAATAACTTATTCTATTATCCAGTGCTCCAGTGTAATAGGAATATTTTTCTTCAGCATTTGGGAGCAAGATAGTGGATCATCATTTTTTTCTTCACATATTTTACTGGGAAGGGAGAGTTACAGATTTGTTTCCTATAGTAAGACTAATATGGTAGAAGTTATTTCCTATTAGACAGAAGACTCAATTTTGCTCTGTTATACACTAGTGTAAATGGCAGCAGAATTTGACGTCCTGTCTTTTCACATGAGTTAGGCTGGATACTGGGTAGCAGAGAAATGTAGAGTATGCCTACACTTCAAGCTGTGGATGTAATTCCTTGCTCAAAAGAGGCATACCTATGCTAGCTTTGCTTGAGCTGGCATGATAAAACAGGCTGTGTCTACATTGGTGCGATCTTGCGCAAAAGCAGCCGTTTTTGCGCCAAAACTTGCTGCCTGTCTACACTGGCCACGAGTTCTTGTGCAAGAACACTGACCTTCTAATGTATGAAATCAGTGCTTCTTGACAAGAACTATGATGCTCCCGCTCAAGAATAAGCCCTCTTGCGCAAGAGCTCTTCCAGAAGAGGCCAGTGTAGACAGGCAACATGAATTTCTTGTGCAAGAAAGCCCTATGGTTAAAATGGCCATCAGAGCTTTCTTGCGCAAGAGAGCGTCTACACTGGCATGGATGCTCTTGCGCAAAAGCACATGCCAGTGTAGATGCTCTCTTGTGCAACTACTTTAACGCAAGAACTCTTGCGCTAAAGAGTTTTTGTGCAAGATCACGCCAGTGTAGACGTAGCCACAGTGTATAACCACAGCAACACAAACAGGGGGAGAGGCTAGCTGCCCTGGATACATGCCTTCTCCTATACCCTGTATAGCTGGACTGGGCAAAATACGGCCCAGGGTCCAGCCCGCCAAGCCACCGGATCCGGCCCACGGACCACCCTGCCAGGACCCTCAGGCACATGCAGCTGCCGCTGTTTAAAACACAGTCCCTGTGTCTCCCTGTTCTGCAGGAAGGGGGAAGGGGGAGGCTTAGTGCGATCTTTCCACCCCCAGCCCAATCCTTAGCTCCTATTGGCCAGAAACAACCAGCCAATATGAACTGACCTCAGCCAATCTCTCAGCTCCTATTGTCTGGAAACAGCCAGCCAATTGGAGCTGAGAGATTGGCCTGAGAGACTGGGGCAGCACAAGCCTCTTCCCCCATGCAGAGTTGAGAGCCACGTGGAGGGAGCAGCTTGTATTTTCAAGCGGGCTGTGGCTGCAGCAGGCAGGGAACCCAGCCTGCCTTGGGGGTACTGGAGCCTGCTGGCCAGGAAACACTTACATAAACTCCTCCCAGCCAGCGCCTGCCTCTGGCACCCCAACTCCCTCCCCCAGATTACCATCCAAACCCTCTGCACTTCCTGCCCCAGGTGATAACTCCCTCCAAGACCCTGTACCCCCCTCCTATTCCCCTTCCCCAGGCCAGAACCCTCTCCTGCACTCAAACACACTCCTTCTCTGACCCTACACTCCAATCCCTGTCCCGGGTCACAACCCCCTCCTCCACTCAAAACCCCTCTTAGACCCCACAGCGTCTCCTGCACCCCAATCCCTTACCCCATGCACCCTTCTGCACCTAACCTCCAACCTAGACCCTGCACCTCCTCCACAGAAAAGTGCGGCCCTTGACCACTTTCCAAAATCTTGGAATGGCCCCCTACCAAAAATTATTGCCCACCCTTGCTGTACAGTCATGGCTGATCTGGCCCCCTTTTGACTTTGCTTGTAGTGTGTTAGCATGGCTATGTCTCTTCAAGCTGAGAATTACACCCCCCAGCAAAGGGTAGACATGCCCCAAGTCTGTGCTGAATTGTACTGTTATTTTACGGTATTGTCTTAGAACCTAATAAAGAATGAGAGCTTTGTTGTGTTAGGCATTGTACAGAGATGTAAAAAAAAGACAGTCTCTGCCTCTGAGATCTCACAGTCTAGGTGTGGTACAGCGTGAAACAGGTAGATGAATTATACAAATGTTGGGGAGAGAACTGGAAGATGAGCTAATAGTATAATAGAGGTTAGCAGAAAAGTGTGTCTTAGCTTACCACTTCCCTAATCAAAACCAAACGGGCAATATGTAACATCGCAGAGGTGGGTGTAAAGCAAGGGTTTAAAAGAGGATGAAGCTGAATTTGATCTTCAGAATCACCCCTCCCCCCACACACAAATAATTAGCTGAACAGAATGTGGGTTTTTTTGCTCTCTTCGGAAATTGCCATAAGGATATTGGCACTGCGGCATGCAGTAGTTCGGCTGATGTGCTGCAAGAGCTTCTGATCTGAAAGATGCTTATTTGATTCCATCAGACATTTTTGCTCCCAGACGACTTTTCTACCATGTCTTTAATACATCACAGTTACACTGTGCGGCTGCTGCTCCCTTTCTCATGATCATACAGCTCCAATTTGTGGCTCCTCAGAGAGTCATTAGAATGTGGCGGAAGGGCGCTGGGTTAAATCTAGTTTTACAAAGCAACCTGGTTTGTGTCATATTTTCCTTATGAACCAAGAGTGAATTTTGGTGCTTTGCACACAAAGAACTGCTGCTCTGGGTGGGAGACTATCCAGGGATTGAAGCAAAGGCTTGGGAGTCAGTACTGGACAGTGTGTACAGAGTTCTATTCTAGCCTCAGCTATGGACTCACTATATGATCTTGGACAAGAAAGTTTATGTCTGGAATCAATTCTCACGTCTGTAAAATGGGAATAATAACACCACACACAAGTGCTATGAGACGTGGTAATTCTGAGTGAGATCCTGACTCCTGATCTGGCCCCCTTTTGATGGTTGAAATAATTGGAGCAGTGTACAGGGGTCCTAAAAACCCTGTATCAAGCTTGGGGAAGAGTCCCTGGTACTATAGAAGGTAGCAATAAGTTTGCACTCCAAACATTGGAACCAGCTTCCTCATTTCCCTGGGGGTACTTGACTCCTTGCTCTGTCCCAGGACCTGCCCCCACTCCACCCTGTCCCTCAGGATCCTACCCCATAATGCCTCTTCCCACCCCATTGTGCCCTCTCCTCTGAGCACACCCCACTTACTCTGCCCTCTTCCCCAGTGCCTTCTGCATGCTGTCAAACAGCTGATCTACAGTGGCTGGGAGGGAGCTACTAGAGGGAGGGGCAGGGCTGATCCATGGGGCTGTTGGTGAGTGCTCCAAACCCAGAGCACCCACGGAGTCAGCGCCAATATCAAGAATCCCCTTGCAAGCCCAAGTTTGGTGGGAGGCAGGAGACAGAACTGCAGAGATTTGGGGTAGTTCTGTGATTCATGGATCTGCTCAGGGAGACAGTCATAGCCTAGACAGGCTCTCGGGTCTGAGGACAGCCCAGGATTGGAAACTAATTTAGTTCCTTCTTTCCCCATGGGTAGCAAATTCTGTGCTGTGCGAGACAGCACAGAATTTCACCCAGAGTAAATATTAAAGAGCTTTGAGATTCTCTGTTGAAAACAGCTTCTCTGTGTAAATGCAAAGCATTTTTACTATGATTTCCTTTTTGCCCAGGCGTGTGAGTCGTTCTTTTGTCATTCTAAATTTAGCTATGTGCATAAGGTGGTGCAGGAATCAATCGAACTGTGCTCCATTTTAAGAAAGCCTCAGCACTGAACTATTTATCATATGCCACATTAGCTATTATCCCCATCTGAAGACAATTGCTTTCATTTTTCTAATCCCTAACGCAGCAAGTCTGGTCTCTCTCGGCTACAGAGCCTCTATAGGCATTTCCGGCAGTGTGAAAATTGTGTAAATTAGAATTTTGCTGGCTTTTGTGGTAACGGAAGATATGAAATGATTTGTTCTGCAATGAAAGTACATAATGGTCTATGACAAACAGTTCAATGGTGGGGTTTTTGGTAGATGGAGCAATGCAGGGAATGAGGAGGTTGGTTTGGCAGGCACATACGTATCTGCACTTTTCCTTTGTTTTAGTTAGATAATTCCTAACATAGAGCGATATGTTAGGCTTTCTTCCAGGTACATATGTTATAGTGACATGACTGAACATACCCACAGAGAGCCATATTGTGACTTGGGAAGGACTCTTGTCTACATAGGGTAAAAGCTTGCCTTAGGTAGGGTGCACTAACTACTCCACATTAACTCCCTGTGTGGACACTCTTCCTGCCACAGAATGCTTGTGTAACAGTAGCTTAATTCACTCTTGAAGAGCATTAAGTTAAGCCACCCAGGGGCATTCTTAATGTGCAGTAAGACTCTCTACTGGGGGGAATTAGTGAGGCATAGCCTGTACACTGTAAACTCACACCTTAAATCGCTGCACACTAACCTCTCCACATATACAAGCCCCCAGAAAAAGGAAGACCTAGTTTTTAGGGTCCTTTTTCAAGGGAAAACACACAGGCTGATGCCTTTGGACTGTAACAGGAAATCTCTGGATCAACTAACTATTGCACATGGGGAAACCAGGCATCACAGAAAAAGGGTTTCTCTTGTACTCTAAGGTTAAGTATGTTCATCACAATCAAAGTATGTCAGTGGGCCAAATTCAGATGCATCTGCTTATACTAGATCTGCATTTGACCTGACCCAGGAAATCTCTTTTCCTAATTTGAAAGGGTACTATACACCCAGTCATCACTGGACCTGTTGATTCTTCCAACTTATTGCCCACTTTTTGGGACAAGTATGGTGTCGGGCTTCATGAAATTCATGACTATGTGGCTGTCATGAACTCACCATCACAAAATGGCTGCTACGTTTTTCCAAAGAAGGTATTTTAAAGGGAGGTGCAGTACCAATGCTTAGCTCAGCGATGAGCAACCATGAATCATTAGTGGGCCGCATGAGTGGCCCTCCTTCATCTCAGTGGGCCATAGCAGCCCCCCCTCGTTGCCTCCCGCCCCCATATGCCTCTCACGCACAGGGGCACCAGAGCGCACAGGGGCACCACGATTCCCATGCCTTCCTCCTTTTCTCTGCAATTTAGAAGCATGCAAATCACCTGATTTTCGCACCATCCCTGCCCTCCTAGAACTGGAGCAGCCACGTACAGCTCTGGGAGAGAGGGGAGGAAGTGTGAATCAGGCAATTTGTGAGCTGCAAAAGTGCTGGAAGGGAAGGGAAGGGTAGAAAGTGCGGGGCTCTGGTGCCCAAGTGTGTGAGAGGTGTGTAAGAGAGGGGGGCAGCTAAAGGGTTTGCAGGCCTCAGGTGGAGCCCCAGTGGACCACATGCTGCCTGCAGGCCACAGGTTGCCCACCACTGGTTTAGCTAGTATAGCTGTGTAAATCTCCACTGCCTTGTCATATTTGTAGTCCTTTGCATTCTATTTGCATAGGTGTAAACTACCATAACACCAAAGTGTCCATGGACACAATCTGACACATTTTGTAGAAAAAATCCCTACTTCTTTGTTTATTGTCTATTTAGATTGTAAGTGCGTTGGGGCAGGGACTGTCTACAATTATGTTTTTACAGTGCCACAGAAATGATTGGTCCACAGAAATGACCACAACAAAAATGATTATTATTAACAACAACAAAAGCAGCAGCAGCAGCAAAACAATTTTTTTTTTCATTTATAGCCTCCTCTTTCCAACCCACTGATTTCAGTGCGTCAAAATCTTCTCTCATTTACATAGGTTCAGCTCGCTGTAACTTAGAGCTAGATTGAGCCCTTTTGCTCTAATGGGTCACAAGAAAGTGTAACCGAGAACAGAATTTAGCCCCTTATCTGTGAGGAAAATTGAATAATATTTCAGAAGGCACTGAATCTATGTATAGATGCCAGTTCAGCAAAATGCTTAAGCAAATAGTTAGCTTTTACACAGGCTTAAAGTGATAAGTCCTATTGACTTTAATGAGGCTGAAACTCATGCTTAAAATAAAGTACTTTAATGAGGCTGAAACTCACGCTTAAGGGGTTTTGTGAATCAGAATGGTTTGCTGAATTGGGGTTATACAGTATGTAGGGATCTGAAGTCTTTTCAGAAGTCAGTAAATAAATATATTAGTAAGTGGTGTAATCTTATTCCAGTCTGAGCGTAACTAGTATGTGCATTTTATTTACTAAAATTTTCTTTTTAAAAAGTCTTTAATGTAACCTGAACCCCCTAATTTAGCACTTCATTGTATCACCATAACCACCTATGTTCAGCAGGTAAGGAAAACCATGGTGGAAGAATTGTAAATCTTCAGACTCCCCAACAAATCCAAGAATTCTTAATGTTGGCTTGGATGTGATAGTATGATGCAGCTGCTTCTGTTATCTTGAAGTTGTTTTTTCAAGTGCTCAGACTAGAAGAGCAAGTGTGAACATTAACTTCCTGACACGTAGTCACCAATTTGTAGCTTTTACTCTAAACAGATTATTTTAAAAATGATAACACTGAATTGAATGACGAAAATTTCCTTTGATTTATGGGCAGTAAGTGCCATAGCATTCCCTAGAAAACAAACAGTTTTCTTAGCTAGATTGGGAGACCAGTTATCCCAGGATGATTTATATAGCTGTGAATGACATTTTCCAGTATTGCTGTGCCCGGACAATGGGACAGCTCAAAAGAGCTAAAGCTGGCTACATAAAATACAGTCCCAGGGTCTCTGCTCAAGAAATTGCATCCTAATCTCAAGATTGCAGGTTTCTGTTAAGGCGGCACTGGTGACTATTTGTTCTTGCCATTTTAACAGCATTCAGATACAAGAGTTACACGGAAAATATATTTTGTGGATTTGAATGATGCAGAGCCTTGAAAAATGCAGACTTAATTTGAAAATGTAGGGTTCTCTTCTATATGGCAACATGCACTTCGACTATATCAGTTTCTAGTGCTATGTAACCACTTTAATTTTTGCATGTGGTCGAGCACATGTTTTACAGCTTGATTCCCCAGTTCTTTTTTGCTGGTCCAAAGTGTGTGATTTGTCCAGTATAACAGCTGTGGGCAGCTCTGGCCTTCTGGAGGAAGTTACTTCCATAAGATAATTTGGTCATTGTGTCCTGGGCCTGAGAATTTTATCTCTCCTTATATTCTTGCCCTTTATGCTATGCCTTGGCTTGTTTGTTAAGGTGACTGCCATTTTCTGGGACTTGGTATAAGACCTGATCTTCAGTAGTGCTGCTCTGGCTCCCTTGCTAAGTTTCCAGAGGGTTATTTGTGCTTTTTTGCTGCAGTGGGTCATGTTCACACTCAGTGAGTTTCTACCATGACTTCTCTTTTTCCCCTTAGTACTGAGATCAGTCCTTTTCTGTTTGGGATGGTATCCTCAGCAAATGGGTCTGCTTCAGACTTTTGCTTGTATTTAGTGTAATGATCTAATCATTTAGATGTTAGACCTGCAACATAATTTGTTCTGCAGCCTTCTGAAATATTCTTATTTTAGTTAGTGGACTCCACGTTGACAAATCGGTCATAATCTTCTGATATTATCCTCTTTTTTTTTCAACTGCATTACTTGGTTGACTCTCGTTCAATGTGTGATCCAAACTATCCACTGTGATCCACCCGGACGCTTTTCAGTAGCTTTGGCACTTTGCCAGTTATTCTTCATTTTGTAGTTGTGTAGTTGTTTTCCTCCCTAAGTGAAGGACTTTGCATTTGTCTTTATTGAATTTTATCTTATTCACTTTAAACCAATTCTCTAAGGCTACGTCTATACAGCAAGTTTCTTTTGGAATAAGCTTTTCCAGAAGAAATCTTCCGGAAAAGCTTATTTCGAAAGAGAGCGTCCACATGCAAAAAGCACAACAAAATTGCAATCTGCTTTTTCCAAAGATAGTGTCCACACTGATTGGACGCTATCTCGCATTTAAGGCCACCCAGAACCAGTTCAGGCAGGGCATTAGGTGAGCAGTTGCTTCCAGGCTGCTGCCTGAGGCTATCTGAGACATGTGCTTAAAGGAACCTCCCTGGACAGCCGTTTCTGAGGTTCTTCTGCTTGCTTGCCTACCTCTCTGAGGGCAGCAAAGCATTTGCACTGTGTGCTCTGGTTGCCCTGATTCTGGTTGCCATGGTGCCGGAGATGCCTCTGGGCATGCAATGGCCCCACACTGCCATGCTGCAGCTTCTGCAGGCTGCCTTCATGGTCCTACATGAGCTCAACTCCAAGCTCATAATTGAGAACCTCTGACTGTGTGCAGGAGCAGTGCCCTTGCAACTGCACCCCACAGTGGAGAGACAGTTCTGGCGGCTGGACACCAGTTCCAACTGGTGGTACCGGCTGGTGATGGAGTGGTGGGATGACCAGCAGTGGCTCCACAACTTCTGTATGAGGAAGGAGACATTCATAGAGCTGTGTACCTGGCTCGCCTCTGCTTTCTGATGAAGGGACACCCAGATGCAACCCACCATCTCCCCGGAGAAGTGGGTCACCATCGCTGTCTGGAAGCTCGCAACGCCTGACAGTTACTGGTCTGTGGGCAACCAGTTCGGCGTGGGAAAGTCCACCATCAGGGCCCTCCTCTGGAGGTGGGGGTGAGTACTGGAAAGGGAGACCCTGGGGAAACGAGGGTGGAGGAGCGGGGGTGGGCTGGAGGTGGAGAGGAGCCCCAATCCTGGGGGGGTTCTGCAGTCCTGTGCTCCCACAGCCCTGCGGTGGGGGGAGGAGGGCTCGGGGTCCTCCCAAGGGCTCAGGCACCCCCTTTGATTCTCTGTTTTGTGTCTTTGTTCATCTTCTTCTGCAGGTGGTGAGGGCCATTAACACCATCTTGGTGCGCAGGGTCATCCACCTGGGAGACCTGGACCCCATCGTGGCCGGACTTGCCACCTTGAGCTTCCCCAACTGCAGGGGGGTGGGGGGAGGGGAGACTATAGATGGAACCCACATCCCCATCTGTGCTCAAGACCATTGTGCTGCCCAGTATATAAACTGTGAAGGATATTTTTCTATGGTCCTGCAGGCTATGGTCAACCACCGTGGACAGTTTTCAGACATTTTCGTCTGGTGGTTGGGGAGGGACACGAGGCCCACATGTTCCACAACTCCAGCCTCTACCAGAAGCTGGAGGCTGGTACATTCTTCCCCGAGCACAACTTCAGGGTCGGTGATATTGAAATGCCACTGTGCATTATGGGGGATGCGGCCTACCCCCTCATGCCATGGCTGATGAAGCCATATACCAGCCACCTGGACTCAAGCAGGGACCGTTTCAATAGCCATCTGGGAAGGGCCCGCATACAGGCTGAATGCACCTTTGGGCACTTAAAGGCACGATTCAGGTGCTGCAGGGTGGCAGGCAGCCCCAGTCTGTTGCTGCTGTGGCCCCACTGTTAGAAGACTTTCAGGGCTGTACC
Organism: Rafetus swinhoei; assembly: GCA_019425775.1. Lineage (NCBI taxonomy): Eukaryota > Metazoa > Chordata > Testudines > Trionychidae > Rafetus > Rafetus swinhoei. Next base: position 18,923,939 of record CM033447.1, on the reverse strand, counting down.
AGGCTCCCAGCTGCTGGCCCTCCTGCTCCAGGGCTCTCTTATCCAGGAACATGCTGGACATGGGTGTTGCTGGACCAGAGAATCCCAGATTTGGGATATGCAACCTGTATATTATGTTTACTGCTTTCTTCTATCCACTAGGCTAGTAACCCTACCAAAGAAAGGAAATGGGTTGTTTTGGCATGATTTGTTCTTGGCTCTTCCTATTATCCTCTATATGTTTTCTAATTGATTACTAACTTGTTCCAGTATCTTGCCAGGTATCAAAGTTAAGGTGACTGGTGTACAATTCCTCTTTGCTCCCCATTTAAGGAGAAGGAATACATTTGTCCTTCTCCTGTCCTCCAGACTTTCCCCATCTTCTGTAAGTTCTCAAAGAAAATTGCTAACAGTTCCATGATCACCTCAGGGACAGTTAGCTTTGGTAGTATTCTAGTATGAATTTCATGGAGCCCTGCAAACTTATCTAAATATTGTTCAGCCTATTCCTTCTCTATTTTGACTTGTGTTTTATTTAATCTTGTTGTTAATATTGTGTTGAGTATGTGATCACCATTAATCTTTTTTTTTTAGTGGAGAATGATGCAAAATAGGCATTACATATCTGTGCATTCTTGATGCCATACATTATTAGCCCTCTTTTTCCATTAACTAAAGAACTTTCCTTAATTTTTCCCTTGCTCCAATGTACCTTTTCTCATTTCGTATAGCTACTATATATTTCAGAGAATTTGTCTGTTTGTCTGCTGTCAGTTTGTCCAAGAACTCCTAAATGGTAAGAGCTAGGACCACCAAATCTGGTATACAACTTCCTCTTATCATAACGTAACACAAAGTAAAGGTTTGGTGGTGCCAGGGAAATGGGCTGTGCCTGGAATGGGAATGCATCTCAGAAAATCACACAGAAAAGAGACAGAATCATTAGGCAGATGAAAAGGGCTGGCTAAGGGCACCCCTCCCCCCCATCCAGGATTGCCGCAACCCCAAGCCAGGTGCCCTTTAAGGAGGGTGGAGAGGGCTGAAACTCCCCCTTCCTGATTCATACGGGGACCTTGCTGGTTGTTCTCCTTCACCAGGGAGTGAGGAGAAAGTGCACAATTTGCTGCATTCTTCCCTCTGGTTGGGGAGCCCACAGGACAGACAAACCAGGACCTGCTCCAGCCAGGGGACATGCACCCCTGCCTCAGCTGTGCTCGCTGGAGCTGCAGCAGCCATGGAAAGGCTCTTCTCACCTGGCCCCAAGCGGCTGTGGTGAGAGAAAGATGGGTTGTCCTCTCTCCCCAGGACAGTCTGCATACTGAACCTCTCATCCCCAGCCCACTTCAGAGCAATGATTTGAGGGAAGAGTGTACGTTTTCATGTTATTTTCCAAAAAAACCCCAAAATTTAATTGAGCTAAGAACCTGAGCAACACCAGGTAAATCTTCTAATGCTACATATTTCATTCCTGGGCTAAATATGATGCTTTTGTTAGGCAGGCTCCTGGGAGAAAGGGTGGTATATTTGGTTTCTGAAACTATCATTTTGAAACTGTTCTTTGTTCACTGAATTAACTGACCAGTACTTTATAACTTTAAGAATCCCATACTCTCTCTGCCCTGGAGGGAAGATTCTTAACTGAGGGTGCAGCTACATAGCACCTTAAACTCAAAATCAGATACACATTTTGCTCTATGAAAATTGCGTATCTTATTTTGATTGTATTTCGAAATAGCTTATTTTGAAATTTGGTGCACCTACACAGCGCTGGATTTCGAAATAATGTGCTATTTTGAGACATCCCTTAACCCTTGTGGAACGAGGGTTACAGGGATGCTGGAATAGAGGGCCCATTATTTTGAAAAATATTTCGAAACAACTGGCATGTTTAAAAGATGCAGGGTAGGCTATTTCAGGATAACTCTGGTATACCAAATAGCCCCGCTGTCTAGACATGCCCTGAGAGAAAGGAATAAAGATGGCTCCAAAACTCAAAATCTAATACTCAACCAACCAAACACAGCGTATTGATCATTAATTTTAAAAACTCCAAATCAATAACATTTTGAAAGCTATACCAAGTATTTTTTCCTGTCCAAACAGGAGAGATTTATAGGAAAGCTGACAAGATTATGCTGCCCTATTCAAAGCAATGGATTCTGTGCATGTCAGATATGTGAGTTTTTCACTTTGTTTTTCAGTCTATCTTACCGATTTCTTCAGAACAAGTAAGTGACCCCCCCAAAAAAAGTTTTTGTCCAAACACGCTTACAATAACAAGGAAATATTGTTCCACAAATCTTTCAACAACTCTGCACTCCGAATAAAATATGTATCAGCGTGGAGCAAATCATTAGCGCAAAGCTAATAAACAAGCTGTTGCTAAAAATTTTAATATCACAAGAATGTACTTAAATGGGTGTAATGGATCAGAAAAAAACCTCAAACCTGCCTAAGTGGGTTCTGGAAGCTGTCCAGATTGATTCATACAATTTGAAAGGTTCATATAAGTACAAAATAACATAGGTGGGGTTTGGAGTTTTGTAGCTTGCACCTGGTATCGATATCTGGTATCCCGTTCATGATTTTGTCTAAGGATCCTGTGAATAGCTCTGACAAGGGTCCAGACAGAACTCTGAAAAGAAATTTAAATGAAACACAAAGTGATGTAAAACTCATCTATATAGAAGGGGGGCATCTTGTTAAGAATCTGAATCTCAGCAGAAATTCATAGTAAATTCCACTGATCATTACAACAGTTTTGATTATGACTGGGCCCAGTTTTGAGTAGGATTGGACCAAAGAGACAATATTAATATTTACAGTTGCGTCAGATTTATATTAGGGCTTGGAGGGACAGAGAAATTCAATGACAGAGAAATATTGTAAACTGTATTTATTACAAGATTTTCAGCAGAAATCTCATGAGAGTGGCTGATTTTTGGAATGTCCTTGTAGTTAAGGTGCATGCAGAGAACCTGGGGGTCTGTCCCTGATTCTACGTAATGTTGAGTAGATCACTTATTTTTTCTGTGCCTCTGCTTCCTGATCTGTAAAATGGGAACAAAAAACTACTTCACAGGGATGTTATGATATTAATTTCATTAATACTTGAGAAGTGACTGGGGATCTTCAAATAAAAGGCACCATGAAAGTTCACATTACTGCTGCTTATTTTCTATATTTTTGAGCTGAAATCTTGAATCACGTTGGAAGGCAGAGGGCATAAGTCGGGCGGGGGGAGGGAGGGAACCTAAGGCCCAGGGGCCAGATGTTTCCAATCCCTGGCACAAGTAGTGAGATATAGAACCTTTCCCTGCTGGGTGGCCAATTCAAGTCTTCTGTAGATTGTTTCCATCTGATGCTTATTTGACAGTATTCCCATTGGTTTCTTCTGGTCTTTATAGAATGTGTCTTGGATTCAGTCCACGTCACAGCATATCAATGTCCACATCACAAAACCCACCACAATTGGCATCACTGTTGGTAGTCTCAGAAGAGAGGCAAAGAATTTGAACTATCTTCTCACCTGGAGAGATGTTTCCTGCAGGCAGACACATCGGAGGTAAGAAAGTGTCAATAACTTTGCTGCTCACATTTACTTATGGCTAATTATATGACTTAATTTTCAATGATATCAGTTCAATATCTTTATGGAAGTTCCTGGGACTGATGCATCAAAATCAGATTAAATAAGTAACTAAGATTCATTCAGATTTTCTTGTAATTCCCTCAAGGTTACAAAGAATCTGCCAGGGTTTCTGCACTGGAAATTCAACTTCTTCCTGCTGAACTAACTAATTTTAGCTCATATTTAGTATAAACCTTTTATGCTAATCTCACATATATACATTAGATGTCACAGTACATTCTCTACTACTGATGTGCATATCCATTTTATTAGCCCCCTTCTGTTCCAGGCCATTAAACACAGCTGCTGCCAGCAGAAAATAAACTGAATGGAAAGAGGCATGAAGTGTGATTCTGGATAGTGCACCAGTCATGGTGGGACAATTCATTATGGTGCTAAAAGAAGCCCATGTGTAATGTAATATTAGAAAACCTCAAGCATTCAAAAAATCAGCAGACAGAATACCAAAAATCATGAGACTGGCTCAAAAATCATGAGGCTTTTAATGCATATTAAGTTATTTTACTCTGATTTCTGAGCCAGTGTTAATGTCAAAGCATGGAAATAATAATTCCTCTGGATAGAGCATTAATTGAATTTCATTTAGAAGGGAATGGCAATTTAGAAAGGACCCAGAGAAGCCAACAGACTGTTTAAAGATGGCTCTTCCATCTTGGATGTGCAAGGTGCCTCGTTTCTCCCTTTTGCTAACTATCCATACGACAGGTAACTGTATGTAGTAGAAAAGCAGCTGCTATGCACCCTCCCATTCCAGTGCTAGGTGAGTCATTGTGTGGATGGGAAAAGGCAGGAAGTGGGTGGAGATTTGGGTCCGTTCCCTTCCCGATGTAACAGAATGATTCTGGAGGGATAGCAATCTCCTCTGTGTGAAGGGCTGAGACAGGTTTATCTTCCCTGGAGCAAGAAGTGAACTGGAAGCATGATTCTCTCCCTCCTATAAACATGAAAATATTAACACTACTTTCCATAACTCCTTACATATACGGCTATCACTAAACACTGAAACAAAAAATATCCATAGGGCAACATTAACACATTAATTTAATCATAGAAACATAAAATACTGGAACTGTAAGGGACCTCGAGAGGTCATTAAGTCTAGTCCCCTGCCCACACTGCAGGACCAAGCACCATCTAAGTCATCCTTGATAGATGTCTATCCAACCTGCTCTTAAATATCTCCAATGATGAAGATTGTACAACCTCTCTAGGCAATTTATTCCAGTGTTTAACCACCCTGACAGGAAGCTTTTCCTAATGTCCAACCTAAATATGCCCTGATGCAATTTAAGCCCATTGCTTCTTGTGCTATCCTCAGAGGTCAAGGAGAACAATTTTTCTCCCTCTTCCGTGTAACACCCGTTAGGTACTGAAAAGCCATTATCATGTACCCTCTTAGTCTTCTCTTTTCCAAACTAAACAAATCCAGTTGTTTCTTTTTCTTTGATTTGTAATACCTACATACTCATCTCACCAGTGTAATAAAACCTATAGCTAAAAAGGTAACAATGAACTCTTTGTTTTGATATATAACATGCAATAATAACTTGAGAAATGAGCAAGAGCGATCAGCAGCGCAAAATCGATATGCTCTTTGTATAAAAATGCTCATCAGAAGCAGTGTTGTGTGAGAACTGCATGAACTCAAAAGAGTTTAAAACATAATCCCTGAGAAATTGATCATTTCCAGTAGTTAATGACCTGCTAGTCTGCTAACCATCAGGAGGGGAAGCTGAAGGTAGTTAACACTTTAAGAAACACAGTTGTTGCTAACAAATAGTAATGAGCAAAATTTTGAGTTTGTTGTTATAGACTATATAGGAGCAATATAATGTGGGCTTTAAAATGGCAGTGAATAATTAAAAAGAATTAAGACAATGCTGAAGAGTGGCTGTGGAAATGACCCAGTAAGAGAAGTTGCATGTTACAAATATATCACACAAGCAAAATGGCTCTGGTGCATATCTGTCATTTAGTTTAAAACTCAGGGCTAAATGCTTGCCTCCACAGAAAGGAAAAGTGCTCAGAATTCTCTACCAGGATTCACGTTGGGATCACTGGTGTCTTCTCCCTGGAGAGAGATGCAGGTGATTCTGTACAGCCTTGAAACCCCAGTGAGCTCCAAGGCCTTTGGGAAGATCTGCTCCCAGGGCATCCTCCATCTTGTGCCACGGAAAATCTATTCCTCTGTATTGCAGCCGGGACTTCCTCATGGCCTTGGCAACAGAGCTCATTTAGGAGTCAGGCTGCCATTGGTTCCTTTCCCCACAGCTCTATATGGTCCTTCCCAAAGATGGAATGAGGGGGTGAGATGGAAGCTGCAGGTGAAAGACGTAACATAAAATCCCACACAGATTGCTATCAGACAGCCTGGAGCATTCTGAGGGAAGCAGATCACTGGCATAAGCAACATTGCACCAGCCATCCAAATCCACTTTTTGACTTAGTGTTGGAGGTAGGAAGGAGAAGGGGAGACAAGTTTGGGATAGAAGTGTGAGGGCAGCTGTTACAGTGGGTTAGACTGGGGGCTTCTTCAGTCCCTGATTGGGGGAAAAATTGGAGAGACGTGTAAAGGCAGCTTTACCTTCCCCCCCAAGCTGCAACAAGTGTGACCTTGGTACCATTTAGGACTTAGCCCTGTATATTCTGAAAGGAAGGACAAATGAGACTTTAGGCAGGGAAAAACTGGTTAGGAAGTAGGAAATGGAGAGGAGGAGCTGGAGGGAAATGGGTTAGGATTTTTGCCATAGAGGCTATGTCTATACTGCAGGCTTTTGCTGGCAGTGAGTATGCTAATGAAGCGCTCATTAGCATTTGTCACACTGTCATTTGCATATTCTCTGCCGATGCTTTTTGCGCAAGAGGTTTTTGCACAGAAACAAGCAGTGTAGACGGGTCTGTGTTGCACAAACCCCCCCTTTTTTGAGGCATAAGGATCTTGCACAAAAGGGTTTTTTTTGCACAAAACGGACCTGTTTACACTGCTTGTTTCTGCGCAAAAACCTCTTGCAGAAAAAGCATTGGCAGAGAATATGCAAATGACAGCACGACAAATGCTAATGAGCGCTTCATTAGCATACTCTCTGCCCGCAAAAGCCTGCAATGCAGACATTGCCAGAGGGTATAAGATACTTGAGTAGGTAGAAGAGTGTGGGCAAAGAGGGGAGGAAATGCACGAAGAATATTCAGGGAGAATTTGCTGACATAAGTTGATCACAGAGGAGAAATTAATAATGATCAGATCAAGGGTATAAGGTATAATTGCAAATGTGGGGAAGGTCATGTTGCTGAGAGGGAGATGAACATTTAGGTGATAGAAAAGAATTTACTAATATGCCACTGAAAGTCGACAGGGTCAGAGAAACCTGCTTGCCTGTGTATGTATATACAGTGCTCTATTTTTCCCCCTATAAAAAGCAGAAATATGCTACTGGTTCGGAAGCCAGCATAGCTTCTGCTTTTAACACTGATCAGGCTTCATTCCTTTAAATTGAAAGCCACCCAAAATAGGTCTACAGCTATGTTCATAGAAAGCAAAAGTGATTTTTATATAGGGTGGAAAATGGAGTTAGTGAAAACAAAACCACAGATCTTTAGGAAATGTAAAAGGAGGCAGGGGAGGTTTTGGTGGGAGGAGTTGGGAGGAAAAAGGGCAGGTATAATTTTACCCAATTACATTTTTGTCCAACTGCAACACTGAGCAGAAAAAGTGATTATTTTAAACCCTGTACTGTAAAGGTTTAATAGAAACTAATTCAGTTTCTCCTGGCCGTGCATCTTTTAGGTTAGACAAACACCTGTCAGGGATGGTCTAGATCAGAGGTGGGCAATAATTTTTGACCAGGACCACTTCAGGTAGAAGAAGCAGGGCCAGGACACTTTTGTGCTTCTCCACCCACAGACTCTGATTGGTCTAGGGGTGGGAGAGCGTACAAAATATTTGCCCCCCCCGAGAAAACCATCAGCTGTTCTGAACAACTCGCGGTTCCCTCTAGGTACTTGTGCGCCTCGCGGTGGGAGTAGACTTTGCGTGCTCCCCCTTGCTGCCCCAGGTCAATCAAGGCCTGGGGAGGGGGAGCACATGAAGTCTCTTGCTCCCTGCCCCCACCCTGCAAGGAGTCAACCACCAGCTGAGCCCGTTGCAGGGTGGGAGGAGACTTTGCACACATCCTCCCTCCCCCTCTAGGCCAATCAGGGCAAAGTCTCCTCTTGCCCTGCCCCCATTCTGCAAGGAGCATGTGGTGCTCAGAAGCACCGCACCCCTCACAGGGCAGGAGAAGACTTTGCATGCTCCTTCCCCGCCCCAGGCCAATCAGGGCTTGGGGGTTGGGGAAGCATGTGACGTTTCCTCCTGCCCTGCCAGAAGCGCACACTCCTTGCAGGGTGGAGACAGGGTGGAAGGAGACTTTGTGCGCTACCCCCTACCCCCAGGCCCAGATCAACTTGCTTGGTGGGATGGATTCAGCCAATAGAGGCCCTTTTGGCCACCCCTGGTCTAGATAATACTTGGTACTGCCTTGAGTTCAGAGGACTGAACTAGAAGACTTTGAAAGGTCCCTTCTACTCCTATATGATTTTATAAGGCTATGTCTACACAGCATCATTATTTCAGAATAACCGACGTTATTCTGAAATAACAAAGAGTGTGTCTACACTGCAAACCATTATTTCAAAATAATGGAGAGCTGGATGACGTCTTACTCCAACTCCTGTAACCCTTATTTTATGAGATGTAAGTGAAGTTGAAGGAAGAGTGTTCTTCCTTTGACATCTTGCTGTGTAGACAGTGCCAAAAACCGAATAAAGCTATTTTGACTTCAGCAATGCAATTGATGTAGCTGAAGTTGCATAGCTTAATTTGGCTTTTGCCCTGCTGTTTAGATATGCCTAAGTTTCCAGCTTCCATTTAAGTGAACAAGGGACAATTGAGGGCATAAATGGCCCATCGATTATCATCTATAATGTATTTTCACAAAATTTACTAACTTCAGAATTTGGATACATCACTAACATTTCTAAAATTATATATTGTAAAATGATATATTTATAAAATTATATATCATTATATATTAATGATAATGCTGAGGGACTTAAATGTATGTCCATTTAATCTGCCCCGTTCCACTGTCTGGCAAATATATCAATTCCACTTATTAGATGTTTTCAGAGATGGTCCAAATTTTTTGAATGAAAAGGGTTTTTTTTCATTAAAAATGGGTGCTTTTCAAAATAGAATTTTTTCAACAAAATTATTTTTAAAAATTCACATATATTATGATTTTTTTCAGTATGCTTTAACTTTTTAAAAAATGACTGGCAAAACAAAACAAAAAAAAAGAAAGAGAAGGGTGAGTGAACCCTTTCCAGAATGAGAAACAAAGGTATGTATATATTTTTTAAAACATCACAAACTCTGCCCACCCATCAGTCCTTTTAAAGTTCTGTGAAATGAAAATAACTTTAAAAATGTTTCAACTATTTTCCATTTGTTTTGATTCACCCACATAAGGTAGCCAGCTATGCTTTCCTTTCTTTTTTCTTGGTTTGAAGATATGCTGACATTCAAAACTTAGCAACATGTTCTTTTCCTACAAAAATGATCTAAAACATATTGACAGATTGCACTGGCCTCTCTTCAAGGGATTTTTTGTGCACACCTTCTTTCTCTTGTGATGCATGGACAATGGCAGTAAGGGTGATGTTAGAAACAGGCAAAGCAAAAGTTTTACTGCATAGAGCAGATTTTGATTAATTAACAGTTGTGAGTTACTTTGTCTCCTTTTCCTCCCAATAAGCTATTGAGGTGCCTGATAAGAGACAGGATACTACTGATATGCCAACTGGCTTAATTTAACTCCCTATCCTATTCTTAAGCTGCAAGGAGTGGAGACCGTATTTCTCCAGTAGGCCAAACAGTTGGAGTGCATTAGCATGGATGAGCCGACCTCTGAGTTGAAATATGAAATGATCAGCCATTTCTCCTGCCTCAGCAGGCCTTAATTAAGGTACAGTAGCCCTAGCTTCATCTGCTTGCTGGCAAACAGTCTTCTTGGGGGAAAAAACACATGCACCTAAAAAAAAAAAGTCTCTGGATACAAGATAGATAAATACCTTGAACTCTCTGAACAGAGCATCAGCTGGATTTATAAGATGAATGAAGACTAGCAAGGCTGACCTTTTGTGAATTATGATGATCCTAATTGAGAGAGAGAGAGAGATAAGTGAAAACTGATGGAAGGAAAACATGAATCCCATTAACTGATAGAGAGTGAGTCTGGCCGTTTGAAGAACCATGTGTATAACCTGAAAATATCAGTGGATATCCACAAATAATCATGCTGGAAGAACTTAGTTTAGAATGCAGCCTTTGATTTGACAGCCCTTGTGTGTAGTGCCAGAGTATATGTGTAAGTAGTATCCAGGCCTCATTGCCGCCATATTTTTTGTATAAAAAACTTGCTGTCTTTCATTGTTAATAACAGGGCTTAGTATATCTTCATGAAACAAACAACAAAATAAAACCATTTTGAAAACTTGGAACAAGAAATCCTCCTTTCTCATCTATTTGGGTTACTTTGGTCTTTATAATGTGAAGTAGAATTTACTTTTATATACAACTTCCCACATTTCTTTTTCTTTTCTTTTCTTTTCTTTTCTTTTTGTAGTAAAAGAAAAGAAATAGTGCCTAGGAACTTCAGTCGCTGACCAGAGCCCTATTCTTTCAATATGAGCATGCAAAGAAAAATAAAATAAAAACATCATCAGCAACAATCACTCTGGAGAACTCAATAATGATTCCAAAAGTAACCCACTCAATGAAAGTCCAAAAATGTGTAAAAGATAACAGAATTGGAAATTACTTTACATTTTCACACTTGTTTCACATCACCAACAGTAGGAATCTAAATTAAATTGAAAGCCACTTAGTGTTTTTTAGCTGAGTATTAATGTTCTCAGGTTTTTATTAATATGACTCCAAATGTTGCATAAAGTCATATTCTGAACATGTGAAATATGTTGCTTCATTGGGTTTCATTGATTCTGTATTTTTATGCATAGAGTGAACTATTCTAGTGCTAAGCTAAACAGACTTATGTTTAAGTTGTACAAGATTCCAGAATTAGTTCCACTGCATGACATATGTTTTAAGAAATGGAAAAACACAGCATGCAGCATCGTGCATGTGTTTTCTAGGAAACTCTGAAAAGACCGGAGCAAATTTGGGCTACAAACACACTGATAAATTCTTCTTGTTTCTGCTGAGGAAAAAGGTTTAGTGAGTGAAATTTTATGTCCTGTCTGTCAATTTTTTGTACATCTAAATTAAGCCATAAAACTCTAGGAGGTAGTCTCTGAACATTAGCTTAGCCATTAGAGCAATCACAATATTATGCTGAAGGTCAGTTTTTCATATTGTAACATGAGACTTGATTTGTCAGGCTATGTTATGGAAGCTTGGGCCTCAAATCCAGACTTCTCTGGCTGTGAACTTCAAGTTAGTTATAATTTATTACTAGCCTGGAACAGCTATTGCAGGACTGGTATATTTTGACTCAAGACTGATATTTAACTAAAGAGCAAAGCTTCTGCCCACCCCACCCCTGAACTTAGCAATATTAAATTCCTTATCCTTGCAAGCATTCAAGGCATTTTATAGGGAAAAGCCAAATGTCAACAGTTTAAAGTTACTTTAATAAAACTGACCAAGATCAAGTTTCCTTGTTGGCTGCCTGCCACCAGGAATCCCTTTGTTAGCTTTGTAAAATTTCCTGCGACAAATAGGAGCCTTTTCATTTCTCTCTATCAGACTGAACACAGTTTAATTAAAAGGTGAATAGTTTGATTGCAAGATGTCATAACATGGAAACCTCAGAAGCATAGGCATTTTGAACCTAGCTAACTCTGTTTCCAGGAGTTCATGATAAAACATTATGAAAAAGAAAGTAAGAGTTGGTAGACAGAAATATATATATGTATACTGAGAATCTTGTGGACTGTTAGCTATAATGAGTACTCACTAGTTCCCTAGCTGACATGCTTGGTGGTACTGATATCAACAAACATATTAATTAAGCATATCTAAGAACAGGGCCTCAGCAAAGGCTCTGCCAGCTAGTTCACTGAAATATAACAATAGTTAGGGATTCAGACTTCTACTGTTTAAAATTGAATTGGGTTACTGACACATGGTGCAGTATATGTAATGGATGAAATTAATATGTACAAATATTTTTTACCCCAAGAGTTTGAATCTATTGATATGTCTTTAGTATATATTGTGTGTTTTTAATTCTCATAAAAGCAACCATGGACAGGGGTTATTTGGCACTGGTGAGGCCATATCTAGAGTATTGCGTCCAATTCTGGGACCCCCACTACAGAAAGGATGTGGATGCATTGGAGAGGGTCCAGAGGAGGGCAACCAAAATGATTAGGGGGCTGGGGCACATGACCTATGAGGAAAGGCTGAGGGATTTGGGCTTATTAAATCTGCAGAAGAGAAGAGTGAGGGGGGATTTGATAGCAGTCTTCAACTTCCTGAAGGGAGGTTCCAAAGAGGATGGAGAGAGGCTGTTCTCAGTGGTGACAGATGGCAGAACAAGGAGCAATGGTCTCAAGTTACAGTGGGGGAGGTCTAGGTTGGATATTAGGAAAAACTATTTCTCTAGGAGGGTGGTGAAGTATTGGAATAGATTACCTAGGGAGGTGGTGGAATCTCTATCCATAGAGGTTTTAAAATCTGGGATTGACAAAGCCCTAGCTGGGATGATTTAGTTGGGATTGGTCCTGCTTTGGGAAAGGGGCTGGACTCAGTGACCTTCTGAAGTCTCTTCCAGCCCTATGATTCTAGGGGACTAAATACAGTTGTAAATAAATAAATAAATATACATTCTGGAAGCAGGTAAATGTATGGAGATTGTTAAATATAACTGGCAAAAAACCTTGCTTGTATAAATAAGTCCTGTCAGAATTTTTGGCTTCACTAGATAATGTGGCTCATAACGAGTGCAGTTTATAGAATGGCTAAAAGGTCTGATCTCTGTCTTTTCTGTCCCTGTCATCCATATTTCTATACAAGTGCTATGTGGTGCACAAGTATATTTCAGAAGGGAGTGAAACAGTCTCTTTTCACATTCTTGTGTTCTTGATAATAGTCAGCATGATCAGGTGGACCCATTCAGGAGTTGTTAAAAACCTTCTCAGTTGCTGCATGTGAATGAAAAGCATATCTCAGCAGAGAAAGCCATGGTGAGTCTCTTCTGGTCATGTCTATACTGATCTTCTGGCATTCGATTTAGTGAGTCTAGTTAAGACCTGTTAAATCGAACTCTGAGAGTGGCTCCAGCTGGTGCTGGTACTCCTGGCAGTCATGAGGAACAAGGGAAACCAAAGGGAGCATTTGCTCCCATCAGCCTCCCGCTGTGAAAACAACGCCAAGCTCTGCTTAAGGTATGCCAACTCCAGCTATGTATTTTATGTAGCTGGAGCTGCGTACCCTAACCCAACCTTCTGGTCTAGTGTAGCCCTGGCCAGCCTGTGATGTCATCTCACCATGAAGATACCAGGAGAAAAGGCACTATACAACTACACAGAGAAGCAGATAGATAAAGAATCAGCCATACTGAAGCAAGGAAGGGCTCGCTTCCACCCTCACATCCTGTCACCTTCTAATCATTATTAATTGATTCTGCTCTGTTCTGCTTCTACCTATAGGGAAGAAAAGTCACCCCCATGACAGTTAAGTATGGCAAATTCAAAACCAAGAAAAAAAATCAGAGTTCAGTAGAACATTCTGCCTTAGGGACTGAAAACAATAAACAGAAGTGGTAGGAGCTGTGTTTAAAGCCAAATCCTGACTTTTTCTAAACTTCTTTACAAGAAGCATTCGTATAGCCTAGCCTTGGGCCAAATCTGTGCATTTGACCACATATGGATTTAGTAAAAAGAGAGTAAAGACCTGAGGATTTTACACATAGCCATTTGAGCTCAGGACAGAAGACTTAATTAAAAGACCTTCCCCTGAATCTGTTGGAAAGAAATGAACAGTGAGATAAAAATATAGTACAAGTACTCATGGGTAAATATGGGTTACCGATTAATTGAATGTGCCAGATACTTGAGCTTATTGTTCTGCCTCTGCCCCCCAACTGGAGGAAACCAACTTTTGCCCCTTTCAGAATGCCTGGTGACCCTTCCTCTTCCCCCTGAGCCACAGAGCCATCCTGCATAGCAGGCAAATGAACAGGCCAGCTGCCCAGGAGGCCTCTAGCAGATCTAGCTCCCGACTGGAGCCAGCTCAAGGCAGGCTGAGGGGAAGGAGGTGCCTGATGGTGACAGCAGCTGGCATTGCTGGTTGTCAGAAGCCCCGCAATAGCCAGAGGCATTAAGCCAGCCAGCTGGACAGGTAGGAGTCAGGCTTGCACACTTGCAGAGTGGGAGGTATAGTGGCTGGGGGCAATGCTGGTTAACCAAGTTTTCCAGCTATTCAAATGCCAGATAACAAAGCTTTTACTGTGGCAATAAAACACATCATCTAAAGAGTGCCATACCAAGGGTAGCAGGAGCCAGCAGTGTCTGGATATTGTTTTTCATATTATTCAATATTGCTGTCCTGCAAAGACACAGGAAAAAAATGTGATTCAAATATTCTGATGGTGATCATTCCAAAGAGTGTCAGGGAGAGGTCTTAGGTTAGGGAAAATGTTGATGTTCCAACTCCATAAGGACATCTGTGCTCTTGGGACATGGCCCTTGAAGAAGGCCTTTTCTCCAAATCATACTATCATAGGGTTGGAAGAGATCTCAGGATGTCATTGAGTCCAATCTCCTGCCCAAAGCAGTGGCCAGAAGCTCATTTTAACTTGTTTTTTAATACGGCATTTTAGTAAGGTAAGGGGTGAAGTATCTGTAGATATTGGGGGCTGGGAGGAGGACTGAAATGAAGGAGCTGTAAAGAATGAGGAGAGGAGAGCAAAGTGGCCTGAGAAGAAAGAATGGCAATAGCATTTTGACCAAGGATGGAGGTTGTAATTTGATTTTAGTTTTGGTTTCTGCAATAGATCAGCTTTTGCAAATCTAAGCACTGAGCTGCTTTGAATGTGGTGCCATTTTCTCCCTATCACCCAAGTCCGTGGGTGGCGATGGGGGAGGTGGGACTAGGATTAAATATTTGTTTTGTCTCACCTCTAATTTTGACAGACCTTTCATGTTACCTTCTAAGTAAAAAACAAATAAACAGGTGTATCTCTTATATGAAAGCAATAGACCTGCACACGGAATCACTCAGAAATGGGAAACAGACTAAAAAAATGCTTTGGTTTGGCAGCTCTCCTGGGTAGCATTATATACAGCAGAATGAAGAGAAGTATTCATGTGAATCGGACCCGCTGTGAACACATCAGTATTTCTAAAGTGGGTGCCTAAAATAAGAATGTTCAAAGCAGGCTGAATGTTTCACTATTTTGTTTAATTCTACCCACCCACACTGAAGACCTGCCAGGTAAATATAGCTTTCTGTATATTTATTTATTCTGGCTAATTTGGTGTACATATGTTTCATGTTTGTTTTGGCTTGATTGATGCTAACTTTCCCATCCCGCCCCCCCACTACTATTGGATTTTTTTTTTGGTAGAGAAATTGAGTTCAATTATTTGCAATTTGCATGTCTCACAGAGCCAGTTCCATGTAGGTAGATGATTTTACTTCTTGCTGTGATCTGGTTAGAAAGCAATTAAAAATAGTTGCTGGAAGCTCGCAGTACAGAAGGAAGCCTCAAAACTTTAAAGTAGTAGGTCTCCTGCATTTTCACCAGCATATTAGCAAATGCATAATACAAGGTCAGTGAGTGAATAGAAAGCTATAATTCTGTGGACGAGCTGTTATGTTGATGTTCTGAACAGTAGGGAGGCAGCCCAAGGGCAAGATGAATAATATAAATCATCCATCTTATTCCTATGCCTTTCCAATGCCAGAGGCAGCATGAGCATAGGCACCATCAGTTACACGGGTTCAATGTAATTTACACAGATGTTCAATGAAAGTAAATGTTGTTGGTTCATAGCACCATTTGGAGGTCTGTTGAGGATTTCTAGCAGGTCATCTAGTTCATCCCTCTGCATCTTGTCAGAGTAGATTTTATTAATCTCAAACAACCCCTAATAGATCAGTTTCCACTCTGTCTTGAATACTCCCGGGCTGCGTCTAGACTGGCAAGTTTTTGCGCAAAAGCAGAGCCAGTTCCAAAAACTTGCCAGCTGTCTACACTGGCCGCTTGAATTTGCGCAAGAGCACTGACTTTGTAATGTACAAAATCAGTGCTTCTTGCGCTTAATACAATGACGCTCCCGCTGGCAGCTCTTGCGCAAATGCTTTTGCGCAAGAGAGCCAGTGTAGACAACCCAGAATTGTTTTTGCGCAAAAAGCCCCGATGGCTAAAATGGCGATCGGGCGTTCTTCTAAAAATCGCGTCTAGACTGGCCACAGATGCTTTTCTTGCCAAAAGCATTTTTGCGCAAAGGCACCGTGCCAATCTAGACGCTCTTTTGCGGAAATGCTTTTAACAGAAAAACTTTTCCGTTAAAAGCATTTCCACAAAATCTTGCCAGTCTAGACGCAGCCCCAGTGTATGTGATTCAACTATTAGCTATGGTAGCTAGAGCTATTCCTGCTCTGTTTTTAGAGCTACAAAGGGCCTGATTTTGAGCCCAACCACACAAAAAAGGCTGTGTCATCTTTGGACTTCCCCATTCTCAGGGACTACTGGGGCCAGTTCATATAGATCAGTCTCAGAGATTCAGCCAAATGATCCTGGCTTCTAAGGGACTATTTTATGAGCTGAGGCTTGCCAGTCAGTAGCAGCCTCTGGCCATGCCTCTGGCATGCATGCTGTGGAGAAAGCCCGGGAGGGCAAGGCGTAAGGATGATTCTGCTCAGTTTCATATCACTGAGGGATATTTCTGTGCCAGAGGTTGGTTTGGAAAGCTTTAGGCCCTTTGCCCATAGTTTTCCTTAATATTGAGCCCAAACAGTGTCTGCCTCTTATTTAACTGATTGAATCTTATGTTCTTATAGATTATCAGAATATTTCAACCTATTCTTTTATAGCATCACTTTTCACATTATATGTGGGGTTGAAATGGAGATTGGGCCAAATCATGACACTTCCAATCCTATCCTGAACTTTGGAAATGGGTATAAACGTGGATGCAAAATTCATGGCTCAAGCCTGTCCCAGACAAGATCACAACATCCGAACACTCCTGAACTTGAGGGAAGTCAGAGCTGATTCAAAATCTGGATCTGAATTCAGTAGCTCAGGACCCACATCTAATTTAAAGGCCACCATCTCACATCCTCTCTCGATCTTCTATAACAACGTCACAGAACATGCATTCTTTAGTGCACCAATGACTTAGATTGCAATCTGAAGTCAATGGGAGTCTTTTCATGAGCTACACTAGACATTGAATCAGATCCATAGAGAATACAGTACATTGTTTGAAACATATTAAAATTGAAACAGACATTCCAGTACAGACACATTTCTCTAGGATGGATACTGCACTTTTATTTACAAGCATTTCTTAATTCAGTGCAATTTCTATTTTTAACCTTTCTGTAATGTGTAACAAAAATCATAAAAAGAAAGAGTGTGGGGAGTATTTTTTCTGTTGTGTTCAGCTACGGTTATCATATAATTAATACTTTCTGTGTATTTAATTTTCAATAGGTGTGGTTCACTTTTACCTATCTTATTTAGTGTTTATAATAGCTTGCTTGTTTCTATCCATGGCCTTTCACCTTCAAGGATCTTAAAGTGCTTTAAATACACTGAAATAATTCACCTATCAATACAATTTAGTTGTCTAAGGTACAATGAGCCAGCTGTGTAGTGGCATACAGGAATGCTATATACCAATTTAGGGCAGGAAGTGAGAATGTATACACTATATACAGTTATAACTTTTAGGAGTATTTAAGCAGGCTGAATATAGTTACCCAAACTGGAATTTGGCCAGAAAACAAAGATTAACAACCCTACTCTTGTGAAAAATTGAATAAAATCTTTAATTTTTCCATTCCTTTTCCATTAATGACCATAAGTGGTCATGAAGTTTTCCATCTCAGCCAAAGGACGGCATTTCCAAAAACGCACTTGCTTCTTACAAGATATGCTAAGACACTGGTGCAAAACAGTTTGGGCTCATCTAGACTACGGGGGGAATGGTTGAAAGAAGATATGCAAATTCCATGGGAATTTGCATATCTTCTTCCGATCGCACTGAAGTGAAAGTTAAGACACGGCTTTTTTGGCGAACCCCTCCCTTTGTTGAAAAGCCGCGTAAACCTCCTTTTCTGAGGAAGAGCGGCTTTTTGACGAGGGGGGGGGGTTGCTGAAAAAGCTGCATCTTAATTACTTTCACTTTGCGATCGGAAGAAAATATGAAAATTCCCGCGCAGAATTTGCATATCTTCTTGACCATTCCCCATAGTCTAGATGAGCCCTTTGAGTTAAGAGTGCCACCTACTGAATTATTAATTCAAATTCCTTCAGCATCTAGATGTTCCAGGTCTGTCAATCATTTTCTGACTATCACTGAGCATCCAAGTACTGAACTCTGAAGTCATGCAGCTGCTTATGTAGTCTTTAAGATGTCTTTGTGAAAAGTAAGGAGTAATCCTGTTGCACCTTAGGGTACGTCTACACTACAGAGAAGATCGAAGCTGCTGCTGTCGAAGTTTCAGGGTTCAAATGAGCGGGTCTAGTTAAGACAGCTAATTCGAACTGAGAGGGGCACTCCAGTTGATGCCGGTAGTCCTACTTCCACAAGGAGTAAAGGAAATCGAAGAGAGAATGTTCTCCCTTCGACTTCCTGCAGTGTGGATGGCACCAAGAGTCGAGTTAAGGTACTTTGATTTCAGCTACACAATTAATGTAGCTGAAGTTGCATATCTTAATTTGACCTTGTAGTGTAGACATACCCTTAGAGAATAACAAAAATATATATCAACATGAGTTTTAGTGTGTAAGACCCACTTCATCAGATGAGTCGGAGTGTAAAGTGTTGATGGGATTTGCATCTCTCTGATGATTTGAGCCTAATGTGAAATAGCAGCTTAGATATCGCTCTGTATTGTTCTGTTAAAACCCTTAGGGATTGAATATTAGGAATCCAAAGATGTACTCAAGATACAAAGTCTGGACACAGATCCAAATGTCTCTAAGTTCTAGGAGGGATGGGTTGAATCTAACTAAAATCTGTCTCTACTGTTAAGAAAAAAGTCAAGCAAAATGATAAAATCCTCTCCTGCACAATGAACATTGAAATTCCATGACAAAGAGTATGTGATGTGACAGAGAAAGGTTGCTTTGCATTTGAAGCAGGGCACAAAGAATTATAGTAAATATGATAAAAATAAGGATGAATATTTTGTTGTGAATATCTTGTTTCACAATACATTTAATCAGGACGGCTTGCACAGCAAGATCTTTCATTTTTCCAATTAAAGGACAGTGGTTCTGATCTATCCAGCGGGATCGATATTCTATAGCATTCAAAATAATTACTGGTGCTTTATGTAAAGAGTGCCACAAATTGATCAGCCCTATGCACAGGGTTTCAGATTATCAATTGGTGTCATGTGTCTGCTTCAGTTATAGAATATTGAGGTCAGACTGAATTCAGACACTGCTGACTGTCATTTCAATGTCATTTCACACATTTATGAGGGTTGATTTACTATATATAACCATTCATATTTAAAATAGCATATTTATGAGTAAACAGTTGGCATTTGCAGTAAGATAGTAACTATGAACCACTATAAGGCTATGTCTACACTACCAGGTTATTTCGAAATAATTACTCCTGAAATAACCATTTTGAAATAAGCTTATTCCTCTGCACAAGCAGGAGTTATTATTTCATAATAACAAGCCCATTATTTTGAAATAACTGGCTTGGTAGTGTGGACACTCGCTCTGTTATTTCAAAATAAGGGGAGCGAATTTGAAATAACTCTCCAGTGTAGACATGCCCTAATAAAGTATCTTACTAACTTATGGAAATATAGTAATGTAGAAACTAAAAGATAAATATAACGTTTTCCAGAGAAAAACTAATAAGCAGATCATATAACATAGGCCACCTTTGAAAAGATTTTTTTTTTTGCTTAAATGATTCCAGGTTTACCAGTTGTTTATGTCATTTGGAAAGATGAGGGAAAGAGTGTAATCTCCCATTTTTGGAATACATTCTCATTCACACCTCCCACTCCATCATTATTATTTTTATTTGTACAGGCTGAACCTTTCTAATCTGGCACCCTTGGGACCTGATTGGTGCTGAACCAGAGAATTTGCCGGACCATGAGAGGTCAGTATTGTCAAGCAGCATTACCAACACTTCCACTGCTTATTGGGCTCTTAGAAGAGAGTTAGGGGTAAATTAGAGCTAAATAGGAGCATGGAACACTGACAGCCAAGACTGGTAGCTGTAAACAAATTTTATGGGACAATGGAAAACTTGGCCGCACCCATGAAAAGGGGACATCTGGCTAACTAAAATCATGCCAGACTATAGATGTTGCCAGACCAGAGAGGGCCGGACTAGAGAGGTTCAACCTGTGTTAGCTAAAGATATAATCTAAGAACAGGTCTCATTGTGTAAACTCATACTGAAAATCCGTACCTTGAAGAGTTTACAGTTTCAATGGACAAGACAGACAAGGGGCGGAGTTAGAAACAGAGGTGAAGTGACTTGACAAAGTTTTTCATAATATTGCACCAGCAGAGCCAGAAATCGGTGGAATTATTTACTAGGTGCCCAATCCTTGAGCTCTGCCTCGGTTGTGTGCTGCCTTTATGGCCCCCCCTTCTCCTGGGTCTGCTCAAAGTTATACCTAACTAATCACAGCCATGAGGAACTATTTTAGTAACAGTAGTTTCTTTCCATACCCTCATTCTCTGTACATGTCCCTTAGGCCACCTTTTGCTTGTGTAGCCAGTCCTAGGTCACTGGGGAATTTATTGATACCAAAGAAACACTTCACTGGCTAATTAGTCCTTTTTGTGTCACTAGAGAGTTTCAAAGGAGGAGGAACTTAATGAAAGAACAGGTCTGTCCCTATGAGTCAAACTTTGTTCTTAGATGTATACGTGCAATTGCTATGACTTCAATGGAATCTCCCCCAGATATCCCAGAATGGTATTTGACATAAAACAGGACAACTCCAAGACAAACATTACAAAGGCATTCAACCTTTCCTCCGGTTCTTTAGTACTGAAATAAAATGCATTGGTAAACAATGCTAGCGATACAGTTTTCTGAGGCAAAATCCATGGGTTTTTTCATCCAATTAAAAGAAAGCTTTACAGCTTAAATGATACAAAACACCATTAATGTCATTTTCTCTGGGCATTTGTTAAAATAAATGGAAAAGATGGATTTGCTGAGGACAGATAAAAATGAGGCATTTTAACCATGCGAGAAAATGACCATTCACTTTTCTGTTATATGGTCTCTTTATGG
This sequence comes from Rafetus swinhoei, assembly GCA_019425775.1. Classification (NCBI taxonomy): domain Eukaryota; kingdom Metazoa; phylum Chordata; order Testudines; family Trionychidae; genus Rafetus; species Rafetus swinhoei. The sequence continues at coordinate 18,902,776 of CM033447.1, read as the reverse complement.
AGCTTGGCTAATTATATTGCAAGTGAATGGTTTGAGCACACGCTCTTGCTGGTAAATGCTATCTGTGTATATTATTAAGGTGAATATTTTTGAACACTGGAGCTTGCACGGACCTCAGTGGGAAGTGTGGGAGGTCAGTGCCTCTGAAGTTCAGGAAGCTTTTATACTAGGTCCCTCATTGTGCATTATGAATAATTGTAGCTGAAATTTGTGGGCATGAACTTTTGTTTTTCTAATACCTACTTAACTTCAGGTCTAGGTACACTTAATGCCTGAGCCATACCCATTGAGGTCAATGCAATAGTTCTTACTTCATGGGACCTTACCATGAAATCATTTAAAAATCCATATACCTATTGTTTGGCTCAATGTTGCTTTTAAATACTTTCCAGTCCATTAACAATAATTTGTAATCTGCCCCTTTCATATTATGCCTCTGTTTATGTGGCTGACTGAGCTCTCCTCCCCATTGCTTGGATTTTCCCATAGCAGTAACGTGGTACCTCTTGTGCCAAGGGGAAAACTGACAGGGACAGAATTTGGCCTTGAATAAACATGCTGTGTGGCTGCTTTCCTCAGGGAGAACACAGAAGTCCACTTAAATAGAAGTATTTGTAAATGTTTCTGTTCTTATTTAGCATGGGTGTTTAGATATGTCCCACTGTGTGCCAAGGAAAAGTCAGGGAAGTTTTGCCCAACTCAGCACTGAGGATTGGGCCAGTATTATTCTTATATGAGCTTGAACCTGTTTGTCAATTTTGCAGTGAGTGAGTAAGGGGCAGAGGGGGAAATGCAGGATGGAGACTAATCTTTTTACTTTACTTTACGTGGAATGGGAAGGAAGATGGGGGCCATCAGAAAGGGTTAATCCATCACCAACTCTTTTGTGTAGGCCTTTCACTCCATGGGGAAAAAATTCTCAGTGATATGAAAGGAAGGCACATGGCTGAGGGCTCAGATAAGGCTGTTGCTGAAAACTTGTTCATGCTGTTGCTAGCAGAAGTGAACTTACATTCACACCTAGAGTCTCCAAAGACAACACGTTCCTCAGATAAGATCATGTACCTTCTGCCATGCATGTTAATATTCATTCATTTTTCTCTGTTTCAAAGCCACCATTGTGATAGTGGGTGGAAAACAGATCCCCAGAAGAAATATACATTTCTTGGGTCATTGACAGCTTGCCGAGGTTACAATCTCCCTTCTGTCGCATTTGGCACAGAGATGCTGCTGGAGCCTACACAAGGACTGACATGTTTTGTAAAATGAGAAAGAAGTGGTGCAATTGTTCCTCTCCCACGTTATCTTGGAGCAAACTGCTTCCCAAGAGTAACCAGCTTGCATGTATTGTTTCATAGTCCAGGACGCAGCATCACTCTTGATTCCATGGCGTCTACGCCAAGAAGTGGCTTCCAATTAGGTCATTGTTTTGACTGTTTGACCAGAAAAGGAAACACAAACAGTCAGAAGTAAACAGTCATCTATATCTGATGACTGGGGACAGTTCTAAGAGGAAAATGAAGCTTATCCAAAACTTATTTTAAAACAGTGGAACACTACTGAATATTCAGCTTTTATTAAAAGGCAAAGATTCATAAACCTGGCATTGTTAGCTGATGATTCAGATTCCAGTGGGGCTTTTCACTGTGGTTGTTCTTAACCACTCTCCCATCAGGGTATTTGAAACTCTTGTGTTACATTAATTATACAATTATAAATAATTTCAAACTGCAATAATTGTTAGTTCTATTTAGGATACTCCAGGTGAAGCGTAGGTTGCTTTTCTTTGAACACTGTTTTTTTTAAAACTCGTTCCAAGATTTTGCCTGTACTGGTCATTTGTAGAGTTGTGTGACACATTCATAGTGGACCTCAAACCCACTGAAACTTAGCTTGGGTTCCATGCTCACTGCAAATGTGAACTTCAGCCTACTTTGGCAAAAGTTCATGAAGGTTGAGTTCTTCCTAACCCACCTGTCCCTTCCATCATACATTCATCAAAGCTCCTTTCCTTCCTTTAACAAACTTTTCTCCCCCCTACATTTTTATATCTTGAAAGGCATGACACCTTCATCCCTTCTTGTACCTGGTGGCCTGTTGATCTCTCCCTGAACTTTAGAAAGTGCTGGGTGGCCACTCTTTCCCAGCAAGCTTTTTACACTCCTGATGTGTATTAATATGGGACACTCTTTGGTCTCTTTCATGTGGTTGCTTCTCATCAGTGGATTGGAATCTCCTGGCAATTCTCTGTTGACCACATGCTGGAGATGGATTATGGTTTGCAATTCATCTACTGCACTCACTACAAAGAGGTTGGCTGCATTCTGCATACCAGAAGTCTATATTAGCTGTAAGAGTCAGGGTCTGAGTGGCACTTACATGATGCACAGGTCTGGTGCTGGCCCACTGCACAGGGGTGAATTTCACCCTTCATCCTGGTCTGCACTAGGGTGTTATTAAAATAACTCCTCTTATTTCACAATAACAAGGAGAGTGTCCATACTACCAAATCCATTATTTTGGAATAAGGGGCTGGTTATTTCAAAATAATAACTCCTGCTTTCCTTGGGGAAGAAGCTTATTTCAAAATAGTTATTTCTGGGGGTTATTATTTTGAAATAAGTTATTTTAAATCGTTTCCCAGTGTAGACATGCCCTTTTTGAGCTAATAAAGTCTTATGCTATAGATATGTTTTATGATGTCATCTTAATATGGCATTTTACCATAGTTTTGGATTTCAGTGAAAAGTTCTACTTGGCATGTGCAGAACTTAGATTTCAAATGCAAAAAGCAAATCTTTTAAAAGATATCTCTCCAGTGGGAATCACCTGCCTACAAAGTCCTACATTCAAAAGTCAAGCACCTTATAACACAAAAATGATTGAATGTCATTTTCTCAAATTTTCTAGCAATGCTCACCTGAAACTGAGACGAAGTGTTTCAATTAAAAATGCTTATTCAGACTCAGAAGCAGTGAAGCTAAAGAGCATATAGCAGAAGTAGAAGAGAGTGGGCAAAATTTAAAAGTAACAAAACAAACTTCCTAAAAGATTAAAACCATTGTGTTAGATTATAGTAGTATCAAGTAAACTTAACAGCTGTTGACAGTGATGGTCACATGCAATCCTTTTTTCCCCCTGTGATCTTGATCTATAAAATGCTAAGTACTTTCTACAAGGTTCCTACCACTCTCAACTCTCACTGATTTTTCTGAGGGAGCTGATGTGCTTAGCACCTTGAAGGATCATCCACTTTAAATGCAACTATATTTCATACTAGAATAACACTGCTAAAATGGAGACTAAAGCCCAAAAGGAAAGAAGAGGATTTCCACCTCTTTTTCACTGCTAACCTAGTGTGAATAGGTAACATAACCTGCTTGATGTCAGGAACATAGTACGAGGGTCTAGAATATTTATTTGTTTTCATTTACAATATTGGGTGACTATAATGGTCTCTAGAGTTATGCATATCAATTCCGTAAGGGCTCTAGGAAAAGGGGGAGTCACAGATGCAATAGTCAGAGTCTTACTGGGAGTAAGACGTAAAGCTGAATCACGAATTTGGCTGCCTCAACTTCCATCTAATTACGATCAATTTGTCCTGTGCAATTCCATTGAATTCATGAAGGGGAAGAAGTCAAAGGACAAACTGGTCTCTGGAGTCCAAATTACCTGGAGTCCAGTTGTTTTTCCCATGTAAAAAGTAAAACTCACAGTATGGAGTTGAGGGAGATGTATTTTGCAGACTTGCTATCTAAGGCAATATCTAGACTGCAGGCTTCTTTCGGAAGAACCTTTTTTCGGAAGAGATCTTCTGAAAAAACTTCTTCCAAAACAGAGCGTCCACATACAAAAGCTCATCGAAAAAGCGATCTGCTTTTTCGAAACATAGCATCCACACTGAATGGGATGCTATCTTGCATCTAAGCTGTGATTACTATGAACGGAGTGGCCACCCAACGCACCCGTGCTTTTTCCTCTTCCCTCTTCTTTCGAAAGAACTCCCTCTTCCCCATCCACACACGCCTTTTTCCAAAAGAGCTCTTTCGGAAAAAGGCTTCTTCCTCGTAGAAAGAGGATTACTAACACCAGAAAAACCCCTCTGTTCTTTCGATTTACTTTCAGAAGAACGTGATTGCAGTGTGGACGTAACTCAGGTTTTGTCGGAAAAATGGCTGTTTTTCTGACAAAACTCTGTAGTGTAGACATAGCCTAAGGCAGTGGTCTCCAACCTTTTTAAGCACAAGATCACTTTTTGAATTTAAGTGCAATCCAAGATCTACCTCAAACCTAAATACCCTTGCCCCCGCCTCCTTTGTGCCCCTTCTCTGAGGCCCCACACCTGTTCACTCCATCCTCCCTCCCTCCCCCATCCTGCCTCCCTTTCACCAGGCAGAGGCAGAAGGTTGGGGTGCAGGCTCTGGTCTTGGATTAAGAGATTTAGAGTGCGAGAGGGGCTCTGAGCTGAGCTTGGGGCAGGCAGTTGGAATGCTGGAGGGGATTCTAGGTGCAGGCTTTGGGAGTGTTTTTGGATGCAGGGGGGCTGGGGCAGAGGCTTGGGATGCAGGAGGGGGTTCATGACAGGGGTAGGGTTTCAGGACGTGGGCTCTGACTGGGCACTGCTTACCTCAGGTGGCTCCTGGGCGGTGGTGCAGTGGGGCTAAGGCAGGCTCACCCCTGCCCTGGCCCTTTACTGCTCCCAAAAGTAGGCAGCAAACTCCATCCCAAGTCCTGTTGTGCCCTCTCTGTGCTCTGTGAAGATAGGATACAGGGTGGGAGAAGGGGCATCTTGACATCAGCCCCCTCCTCTCCCTCTGCTCCCGGGGGTTGGGGAGGCAGTTCCAAGGCAAAGGGCAGGAGGTGCGCAGCAGCAGGGGGAGGGGCAGCTGATGTGCTAACACTTGATAGCCTCTTGGCCAAACCAGTCAGGATCACCTATCAGAGGCTCCAAGATCTACCAGTAGATCCCGATCTACTTGTTGGTGACCACTGGCCTGAGAAGAAGAGGGTATCTAGCCACCATGGAATGAACAGAAAGCTGTGAACCTAAGTGCTGCAGATTCTGGCTGCCCTTCAGTGTGGACAATCAGGGTGATTATCCTGGATGCTACCATTTGGATGTACCAAATCCATATTTGTTGGTTTTTTTCTTGGAGTCGGGGGCAGGAGGGAGGGTGCCAAAAACATTTTCTGCCCTGGGTGACAAAATACATAGGATAGCACAGTCCTGATATCTGTGCTGATCACAAGGGATCTGCAGCTTGTGAAGGCCATCTGCGCAGAGCCCCTTTGTGTCTGTACCCATTCCAGGAACTCATTTCTTTCCTGTTCCTTCCATTCATCCATGAAGGGATTTACAGAATAGATGGGGACCTGTGAAAATCTAAATCAGTGTCAGGTTATACTAACCTTTCTGCACGTTCTGGAGATTAGTGTGTGGCCTCTTTGACCAGTCCCTTCCTCCCCATTAAGACAAAAGTGTTGGGAAGCTGGAGATTTTATGCAGACTATATAATGTCCCTATTTGCATATTTTATGAATATGCCTCACCTTATTTACACATATGACAGCAAATAGCCTGATTACCAGAACTTGAGACTGATGAGGTGGTAGCATGGCATGAATATTGGGAGCATAGGAATTGCCATGTTCCTGGTTGGCTCGGATGAGAACATAAGAATGGCCATAATGGGTCAGACCAAAGGTCCATCTAGCCCAGTATCCTGTCTTCTGACAGTGGCCAACGACAGGTGCCCCTAATACTTCCATGGGCTGATGCCCAAGTAACTCTCAGCTCTCTAAGGCTCTGTGCTTGCGCACTTATTTTTTGGACCAGGTTGAGGGGAGGGGTAGAGTTGCTTGCTTCTTGTGCTGGCTGCTTTTTTGCCCTGGGCTGGTGGATCAGACTGATTCCTGCTATCAGCTGTGCCCCAGAGAGCCAGTTTAGAGTATTAATTGACAACCAAGATGGTGACTAAGCATTAAAGAATTAGTCTACACAGCTGGTTCTGTTTTGGCTAGGCTGCTGGCCCTGCATTGGATTCTTATACCTGGGTGCTCCTTGGCTAGTGGTGTGGTGTGGTTCTTCCAGGCTCAGACAAGCAAAGATTTGGCTCAAAAAGGCCTGTGCTGGCAGCAGTGGGAGAGACCCACCTCTGTGGTGCTGCAAAATAGTGCCACTTGCTGCCAAGCTCAATTACACTTTTTGTACTTCTTAGTGTTTCATTTTGGAAAACTGTTTTGCAAAAAAATGTGCTGAGTTTAAAGTCTTGTTGCAAATTATGCCAGCTGGCAGGGTCCTTTTCCTGCAAACTAAACTGACTTGAAAAGGGCTGGGTTTTAGTGGGTGCTCTCTGTCTGAGCCACAAGTTTGGAACAAAAATGAGCAAGAGTGGAGGAAAGAAATGGAATCAACCAAAACTAGGTCAACTTATGTGCAGGCGTGTGACTCACCTAGACATACCACTTCTCCCACTTCAATCACCATCAAGTCTGGAAGACCTCCTCTAACTCTGCCTCTTTTGTTTGATTAATGGTACCTAGCCATTTTAATTGGTACTAATTTGCAGTTTTGTTGGCAGCCTCAACAAAGATGTTATGGTGACTGAACTGCTCCCGTATGACTAAGGGTTAAAATGTATGACTAAGGGTTAAAAGGGTTAAAGTGCTGTTGCTCTCTTGTAACTCAGTGTTCTCTCTTAGGGTACATCTACACACCAACATTAATTTGAAATAACTAGTGTTATTTTGAAATAACGGAGGGTATGTCTACACATCAAAGTTATGTTGAAATAACTTTCCTAGCGTCTACACAAGCCAACTGCTATTTCAAAATTAAAGAGAAATAGCGGAGGGCTTATTTCGAAATTGGTAAACCTCATTCCACGAGGAATAACGCCAATTTCGAAATTGCTATTTCCAAATACGTGCTGTGTAGACACTTATTTTGAAATAGGGGGTCTCCAGCCCTTCCCAGGGTGCCCTGGTGGCCACTCTGGCCTCAACCAAGAACACTCCCTCTCCCTCCCCCCCCAGAGCCCTTAAAGGGGTAGATTCTGGCCACAGTGCTTGTGCCAGCTCCAAACCTGCCAGCCCAGAGCCAGAAGTCACTGCCCCTGACCCAGTGGCCCCAAAACATGAGCCAGCAAGCCACTGGCAGCCAGCCCTCCACCTGCTCCCCAGGAGCCTGCCAGAGGCCAGAGAAGTCGAGCACCTTCCTAGTGCAGGGCAGAGATCATGGACCTTATTCAGGTTTGGGGGGATGCCTCCAACGTCCATGATCTCTGCACTAGATGGGGGAACACGGCCGTCTATGGCAGCATAGCTGCCAGCCTGGCCACCAAAGGCCACATGCGAACCCAGGAGCAGGTTCGCATGAAAATCAGTTTGGTCCGGCGAGACCCCCAACCCTGAGCCCTGAGCTTCCCCTTCCCCTTCTTCCCCTTGCTTCCCCATTCCAACTCCCTCCTCCCAGGTTTCCCCCTTCCCTCTCCCACCCTCTCTTCTCCCCTCTCCCACCTCCTTTCCCTAGTCTCACCAGAGTTTCATCCCCCGTTTTGTTAAATAAAAAGAGTTTGTGTTCATGAAAATACATGTATTTTATTTGACATCAGGAAGGGGGCTTAGAGAGGGGTAAGTGGAAGGACATGAGGGAGGAATGAGGCACAAGCCCCCAGTGGAGCAGACCAGGAGGCTCTAGTGCTCCTCAGGGTGGAAGCTCTCCGCAGGGCCTCCTGGATACTGACAGCCCTCCCGATGGACCTCCCAAATGGTAGCCTGCAGAAAGTGCAGCCAGGCTTACAGCAACTCATCCAAGAGAAGCACTAGAGTGCCCAGGGGCAGCTCCGGCTCCATGTTGCAGAGTGCTGTGATGTCCTGAGTGAGGGCAACCAGAGCACGCAGGGACAAAATGCTTTGCTGTCCCTCAGCGAGGTAGGCAAGCAAGCAGGGAAAGCTGAGAACCGGCTGTCCAGGGGAAGAGGAGGGGTCCCTTTAAGCACAGGCCTCAGATAGCCTCAGGCAGCAGCCACACAAAGTAACTCCTGACCTGATGCCCTGCCAGACCTGGTTCTGGCCGGCCTTAAATGTGATTCATCGTCCACTCAGTGTGGATGCGCTATTTCGAAATAGCCAAATGCTATTTCAAAATGGATTTTGTGTGTAAATGCATTATTTTGAAATAACTTATTTAGAAATATCTATTTCAAAATTAGATATTTCAAAATAACGCTGTAGTGTAGACGTACCCTTAGTCTGTGTCAACACAGCTGGAGTGAAGTTGCTTCAGTTAATAACTGCTGTGCTAGCACCCCATGAATACATGTTTATCAGTAGTGAATGAGTAGGTCTTGTTATTTTTCTATCCCTTGACATTTGAAAACTGAAAATAAACAAACAAACACCAATCCAACAGCAACAAAAATGTGCAATTTCTTCTCTTCACTTAGCCCATTTAATGTAGTGTGCTTAACTTTAGAAATCTGTAAGGGTATGTCTACACTAGCCCCCTTGTTCGAACTAGGGAGGTTAACGTAGGCATTCGAAGTTGTAAATGAAGCCCGGGATTTAAATATCCCGGGCTTTATTTGCATCTTCCCGTCCGGGCACCATTTTTAAATCCCCTTAGTCCGAACTAACTTCCCGCGGCTACACATGGCAGTCAAACGTTAACTCGAACTAAATCCTTAGTTCGAGTTAACTGTTACACCTCATTCCAATGAAGACTAAGGACTAAGTTCGAACTAGGGGGCTAGTGTAGACATACTCTAAAACACCATACTCTAAAACACCATGACAGGCTTTTTGCACTGCCAAAGCCTGGCATGGTTGATTTTCAGCCTGCATGTTTCAGACCTATTCACTGCTGTGTATGTAAAATGAGAAATATTAAAATAAACAGTCTGATTCATTTTACCTGCTTTAAAATAGATAAAGAGTTTTCTGCATTTATAACTACAGTAGCAATAATTTGTTCTTTTTTGTCATGACAGGTAAAATTATCACCGTGTTTGAAATTGACAGCCCCGGAGAAAGAGCCTTAGAGACATTTGGGTCAGTCATAGTCAGGGTTCGACGATCGCGGCGAAAGCCACTCGCCAGCCCCGCACCGCGCACGCGCGAGACCCGCACTGTGTATGCGCGGACAGCCGGTGAACAGGGTGACCGGCTGAAATCTGAGTAGATAAGCGTATTTGTTGAACCCTGGTCATAGTTATTAGCGATTGCTCATTTGATGGAAACTTGCCACTAGGTTGATATAGTCCAAGATGTCTAAAGTTGGAATCCTGTTTTATAGTGAGATTTTTAAATGGGCCTCAGTATGTTAAAGACATGAGTCCCAAGGTTTTTAATTGGACTTGTGCTCCTAAATCACTTGAACTCTTTTGAAATCCTTCCCTAAAAAGCTGGGCTAATTTTCAAAAGTGCGAAGTACCAAGTAGCTTCCATTGACTTCAACATTTCACATGGTTCAAAGTCAACCCATTTATGTGGAGGCCTAAATCAGGATTTAGGAGCATCAGTTTGTTTATTTTTCAAAATCTGGATGTTAACTCTCCTGATGAAGTGTCACTGTCATAATCATTACTGGCCTGATGGAGGAAAGGAGAGAGCAATTCTCATCTTGCATTGGTGTAACTTCATACTAAGTTTCATAGTTTGCTATGCAAGCTTTAATATATTGTGCTTGGATTTGGTAATGCTTCTCAGTAGAAAAAGACACAGGGAGGCTACATCTACACTGGCAAGATTTTGCGCAAATACTCTTTAACGCAAGAGTTTTTGCGTTAGAGTATTTGAGTAAGAGAGCGTCTACACTGGCATGTGCCTTTGCGCAAGAGATGTGCTTTTGCGCAAAAGCATCCGTGCCAGTGTAGACTCTCTCTTGCGCAAGAAATTAACATTGCCTGTCTACACTGGCCTCTTGCGCAAGAACAGTTGCGCAAGAGGGCTTATCCCTGAGCAGGAGCATCAGAGTATTTGCGCAAGAAGCACTGATTTTATACAAGAATGTCAGTGTTCTCGCGCAAGTACTCGAGGCCAGTGTAGATAGGTGGCAAGATTTTGCCAATGTAGACACAGCCGGAGTTTTTTAGCCTGAATATTGGTGGTTTTAATACCAAATGTATCTTTTCTTTAAATTGGTTGTAAATGTACTTTTAAATATTTTAGTTCATGTTTGTGTGGCTGCCTGCCTCTGTGTGTATATTTATTTCTTGGAGGTTTTCCAGGGAATGGTACTTTCCAATCCGCTAAATGCAGTTAGTTCCCCTTTTTAAATAGCCCTTTACTGTATCTGTTAGCACAACATTCTGTCGGAAAGAATGCAAGTTAATTCTATCAGCAATCACCCCTAGGTGAAAGGTGAGCTCCCTTGTTTGGAAGGGTGCAGATGACCATTACCTCAGGCTCAGTTTCTGGAGACAGACTGGCCCTAGGAGTGTGTGCCTGGTGGCCATGTCACTGTTTGAAAAGCACTTCTTCTGGCTGCTACAATGCAGGGCAAGCAATGGTGGGCAAGAGAGGGCAAGGCCATCGTTACATGAGAAGACTGTAGCATTCCTGAGAAGTTATCCCATAGAGAAGATGACGAAAGAAGCAACAACAACCTGCACGGGGTTGCGATTGAAGAGGGGAGACGATAGTCTCAACGGGCCCCTGGGCAAGGTGTCGGTGGGGTGGCTCTGCACTTTAGAAGGGGCGGGGCTTAGGCAGAAGGGACGGGGCTCCAGTGCTGATTTAAAAGGCTTGTGGCTCCGGTCACTGCCACTACCGCAGTAGCAGAGTCTGGGAGCCATTCAAGATAACTGCCCTCTTTGCCTCCTCCCTGGTTGTCAGATCTGGATCTGGGAATCTTACAACACTTTAATAGATATGTTCTTACAATGCCCCTCTGAATAAAGTGTTATTACAGGCATTTATTTCCCTCGAATTATTGATGGGTTACTTTAGACACAACAGTTAAGTGAGATAATCAAGGTCACTCAGAAAACTCAGTGGCAGAGACAAGACTGTGACCAGAGACTCAAACCACCACATCACAACTTTTTAGTCTGGGTCCTGCAGCAGCTAAGCTGTGTTTTATTGTTTTTCAAGTTACTTGAATTTATGACAAAAGTGGCATATTTTGACATTGCTATAATTTTCTGCAGTGTCTGCTTTCTCTTGGTTAACTAAAGATGTTTGAAGACTCTTCTCACTGAAATATTGAGCGAGATCTCAGATACACTGAAGGCTGAAAACAGCTAAACTCTGATTTCCATCATCAGTTAAATTAATGTCATGAACATGAAAAATCAGGCCTTTAATAATACATGAATAATTTTACCTTGTAGTTGCTATGTGGTTTTCCCCTCAAGGGTATCTTTCAACTTCTTATGGTATTATCAACTTACGATTTAGAAGCTGCCAAAGAGGTATGCTTTCAGAAGTGTTCTTCAGCAAAACTTAATTAGACTACATCATAATTATCTACTTAATATGTTTTTTGGCATCCTTTGCAGCTTGAAGTGAGACACACTTGGATTATATAAAACCAGCTGGCTGTCCTAAACATCAGCTTAATTATCATTTTATCAGATTCAGGCAAAATAAAATTCTGAACATACTTTCCTAAACACGCATATTCTTAGTCTTGAAAAGGAGAACATATGCTTCAGGGTTGGCTAATATCATTTCCATAATGTGTTTTTTAAAAAGTAATTGATTGTGTCATATTCCAGCTTTTCCTTAAAACCTCGGTACAAGCATGTTGATGAGGCAGGCATTCTAAAACAGATAATTAGACAAAAATATTTTCTTATGACTTCATTGCTAGGCTTGAACACTATGCCACTGTGTAAGCAGACTGAAGGAAAACAGTCTTTCTATCTGACTTCTGTAACCATGTGTAAACCCATTCAGCAGCTGCTACAATTGTCCAGAAGTGGAATAGTTGTCAACACAGTTCTTTCTGCATGGAGCCTAGGAATTTCACACAAACCTCCTCTTATGAAATAGCAGAGGTATGTCAAGTTTGACTTGCTTTTTCACCTTCCATAAAAAGCTGCAGAGCTGGTATAGGAATGAAGTGGCATAAGACCTAACAAGCACTAGGAGAGGCCATATGAACCTGCATGTGCCAGCGTATAGACCTCTTTAAAAATATTTTTATTAGAATTTTTCAAAGAAAAAAAATGAAACCATGATTATAGTATATTCAAAGCAAAATATCAGTTTATGAACCCAAAAGGCTAGAATAGGTACAACATTGATCTAGGCATGCTCTGCATCGGCTTTGTGTGTTTGGCTGCGTGACAATAGGATCTGGTTACTTTTATTGATCCTCCTAGATACTGGACAAAAGTAACCAGATCCTATTGTCATATTTTACTGTTTTTCTGAGCCTCCCCCAGCTTTAGAAGAAAATAGTGGAGCAGAATGGCCATGGATAGTCTGGGATGACATCTATCTGTCTAAACACTAAACTACTGGCCCTGACCATTCCCTGGGGAATGCAGAGCCTGGGGCAACTCCCCCCCCCCACACCACACCATAGGCTCTGCCCCTTCCTCTTTAGCTCTACCACTTCCCCAAGCCCTGCTCCTGCTGGCTTCTCTGCCACTGCGGGGAAGCAGTGTGCAACGGGCCAGGGGAATGGGGCAGGGTGGAGCAGAACAGGCTGCTAGATGCCGCCCATGTGGTGAATGGGGGGGAAGTGACCCCTGCTGCTGCTGTCCTACCTGGCCCCATAATCTCCTGGGTCCCCCATCCATAGGATGGTTGGGGTGGACCCCAAAAAGCATGGGGCCTGGGGTGGCCATCCCGATTTGTCCTATGGATGGGTCAGCTCTGCTATTGACTTCTGTCCAGTCTCTGAGAGAGAATAGGAGTGAAATATTCTACCACTGACCATATGATAATTAAATCACATTATCTGGAATAGCTAATGCTCAAGGGAGCCTCTTTAAGACATCAAGGCTGAATCCTACCATCTTTCCGAACCATTTCTTCAGCCATTTTACAGCCTTCTCTTTCTCTCTGTGCTGTCTTGAAAAGACAATTCCAGATGTACATGCACTTACACACCTACAGGTTTCATCTTGTTTGAATAACAAATTAACAGTGCTGGGGTTCTCTGGACACTGTAGTATCTTACAGGGACAGCACATTACATTCAGTCCCTCTGTTTTCCAACTTTTCCAAACATGGCTTCCAATTAACAAGCATGAGGCTAACTTTGAACATGTGATATGATGGGACTTCTCAGGTGCTTAAGCCAGGCATGTGCTTGAGAACTTTGCTGAACTGGAGGTCATTAATAAACATGGTACAGGTTAAACCTCTCTAGTCTGGACCTTTGGGACCTGACCGGTGCTGAACCAGAGAATTTGCTGGGGTGGTCAACATTGCCTAGCAGTGTTACCAACACTTCCACTGCTTATAGGGCTCTTAGAAGACATTTAGGAATAAATTTGAGTTAAATAACAGCACAGAATGCTAAGAGCCAGGTCTCGTAGCTGCAAACAAACTTTATAGGACCACGGGAAACTTGGCCAAACCTATGCTAAGTGGACATCTGGCTAACTAAAATCATGCTCGACCACAGATGTTGTCAGACCAGAGTGTGCCAGATTAGAGAGGTTCAACCTGTACTGAATCATGAAGAAGCTGAATTAAGTAAGCAGACAGAGGGAAACTGACAGTTAAACTTATTTTCTTGAGCAAAAGTAATGTGGTATCACAAACTGTATTACATTTTAAATCCAGTAGCTTCTGATGATGACTTTATTATTGTACTTCAAGTTGACACACAGGGAATCCTGGAATGTGTGTCTTTAAGTTAGACATTGGCTTACTGTATCTTAAAAACATTTAATTGTTCATCATATTTTAGTGAGGGTTTTTTTTGTTTTGTTTTGCTTATAGATGGTCCATTGGATTAACTTTAATTGAAGCTAAAATGATCTCAATGGGAGCTCAATATGGTATAATTGCTTAGAAAGCTTGATATAGTATAATATAGCTACTCTGCTGGGAACTTGTCTTAGTTGGAAGTTTGAGTAAGCCTGTTGTGGTACTATATTGAGATCTAATTCCATAGTATAACAATGAAACTCTAAGACCTACGTTCAGAGGAAGCAGGAAATTGAATATTATGGTGCAATATTAATCTTATCTGAAGGTGTTCTCTCTTCGTATAGCTCTGCGGAAAAATGTGATGCAAGATCTGGTCCTTCAACTGAGATCAAATAGTCACTAGGGACAATTCTTGGGGAAACTTTGAACTTACCTGTTCTTAAAGTGAAATCAGTGGAGTAGTGCTTTCACTTCACTGAAATGTGGAAAGCTATAGTAGTTCCTTTCATATTCACCTTAGATACTGACATCTTGAACATTTGTAGTTGGATTCTTTTTGCTTTCTTCAATGTGTATACAGGTATGAGTCCAGATTAAAAATGAACGGTCCTACCATAAATATTGGTGCATAACTTTTATTAACACCAGCAATAGAAGCAAGTGTATCACCAATAACCCTTTAGTTCCTACACCTGTTGGTCTGTTTTCCCTTCATTATGTCTGTGCAAGCACCAATAGTGCTTGTGAAAATTGCACACACATGCTGTGGAATTTTCTGTAATTTTTTAATAGAAGAAAAGAAAAACAATCTAATTCCAGGGCAAAATCTATATTGATCTTAAATAGGAATGCACTGTTTAGCTAATCATATGTAATCTAATCAAATGCAAATTACAATATACCCATCACAGCAAAAATCAGGGGCCTATATAAATGAACACATTTTTCTATAATTCATATTACAATTAATTAAGGATTTCTCAAGAGAAATAATACTTGTTTCAGTAATACTGTAATTAGTGCCTGAGGGTACGTCTACACTAGCCCCCTAGTTCGAACTAGGGAGGCTAATGTGAGCATTTGAAGTTACAAATGAAGCCGGGATTTAAATATCCCGGGCTTCATTTCATCTTCAGGCGCCACCATTTTTAAATGTCCTTAGTCCGAACTCCGTGCCCACGGCTGCACACACGGCACGGAGTAGGTAGTTCAATTAGAATCTCTAATTCGAACTACCAGTACACTCGTTCACGAGGAGTAGCGGTAGTTCGAATTAGAGATCCTAATTCGAACTACCTACTCCGTGCCGCGTGTAGCCGTGGGCACGGAGTTCGGACTAAGGGACATTTAAAAATGGCAGCGCCCTGGAAGATGCAAATGAAGCCCAGGATATTTAAATCCCGGGCTTCATTTGCAACTTCAAATGCCTACATTAGCCTCCCTAGTTCGAACTAGGGGGCTAGTGTAGACATACCCTAATTCTTCATCTGGTCACCAAATTAGCTTCAGCAATACCTGCTTGTAAAAATAAGTGTTCAGTTTCTCAGACTGTTTCCCGCCCCTGAAAATGCACTGGAAATATTTTCCTGCTGTCACTTCAGCTTCTTAGTAATAATGTAAAGTTTCAGAAAAAGGAATTGCTAAATCACATTTGTTAGACAAGCCACAGTTGAAAGGAGCATTACATTGGTTGTGAAATATAATTGCTGAGTCCATAATACAATGTTCCAATACTGGGAGTATATAAATAAGCAGCCAAAACTATTTATCATAGTAATTTGGTTCTGTCCTGTATAATTCATTCTTTTTACACAATACATCTCCCAAAAAGTGGAGAAAATCTTTACATATGCTGTCTTGATATATTTTAAACAATTAAAGCTTCTAGATTGAATAATGAGCAACTTTTAAAAATACACAGGCAGGAAAGAATAATAGATGAAATGTTTAACTTTTGAACATTGTGGAACCGGATTTTCAGCACAGAACTATAGGAAGTAGTTCATAGTAAGTCATAATAATGTTAATCTGAATAGAAAAACCTGTGCATTCTTTCTAATGAAAGCATCATTTATTACGGACAAAATGTAGTTTGTTTCATTTGTTATCTTTTGCTCTGGTCTGGTCTCTTGTCATGTATACTGTACAAACTGTCAACATGAACTAGGATATGCCCTGTAAATGCTCCTAATGCAATCAATCTGCTGGATGGTTAATACAAAGAACAATACCCTGCTCGATCACATCAATTTATGCACATAAATTGCTGCTTTTTATTCCTCTTCATGAACAATGGAGATTCCTGATGCAAAAGACACCACCCAATAATTGCTGTGACCCTTGCATTCCTTCTCCCACATTAAAAGGTGCCAAAGGAAAAACTTTCCTACAAAAGTCTACAGCCTTTTTTAAACCTGCAGTTTGCAACATGGCCTCCCTTGCAGCAATACTTACAGATGGGCAAAAAGGATTTTGCCTAAATTTGAACATAAAAAAATTAGTATTTTGACAAAAAATAGCGGCTTAGAACTTCTGAGGCTCACTTTCTATTTAAAACCAACCAAGCACCATCTCTGGGCTGAGCTAATCCATGTACCAGCTGACCTCAACTGCAGCCCTGAACTGGATGTCCATTCTTTTGAGGAGAAGGGTCTTTTGAGCCAAAGGACCGAGAAACATTCTCCCCAGGCCTGGTCCATTGTCCCTTGAGCACTGTTGACCAGAGTATGAAAGAGAAAGTCTGCTAGAACCAAGGGATAACTCCTGATAATCCTGCCCAGTTGATGTTTAAACAAGTTGTTGATCATCACATAGAATATTAAGAGGAACTGAAAGGTGGTGGGATCCCTAGATGGTAAAAAGCAAACATAGACTGCTTCTAGTAGGCCTACTTTTAGTTATGTTACATCAGTGGTCCCAACCTTTTGGGGCTGCCGGGCGCCTGGGGGTGAAGCCGCACACACACCCAGGGGCGGGGCCACCCATATGCTGCGTGCCCAGTGCCGGCGCCACCCATGCACCGCATTCCCAGGGCCAGCACTGCTCCTGTGCCGCACGCCCAGGGGTGGGGCTGCCCATACGCCACGCGCCCGGGGCCGGCTCCACTCCAGTGCCGCACGCCCAGGAGCCGGCAGCATCCATGCGCCGCGCGCCTGGGGCCGGCTCCTCTCCTGTGCCAGGTGCCCAGGGGTGGGGATGCCCATACACCGCGCACCCGGGGCCGGCACAGCCCATGTGCCACGCGCCTGGGGCTGGCGCCGCCCCTGTGCCGCGTGCCCGGGGCTGCCGCCATGCCTGTGCCGCATGCCCAGAGTCTGGCAATGCCCATACGCTGCGCGCCCGGGGCCGGCACAGCCCTTGCGCTGTGCACCCGGGGGCCGGGCCGCCCATACGCTGCGTGCCCAGGGGCTGGCCCCGCACATGTGCCACGTGCCCGGGGGCGGGGCCGGCCCCGATCACTTGGCGGGCGCACAGAAATGGCCCAGCGGGCGCCATGGCACCCGCAGGCACCGCGTTGGGGACCACTGTGTTACATAATGGGCCTGATTCTTTCTTACACAAAGAACTTTTAAATTGTTTGGGACATATAAAAGGCCTTAAGAATACTCATTTTACAAGGCCTACCCTAGCTGGGGTTGAACTGCAGTAAGACCTCTATACCCATCCTGCTCCCAGCTCTTGATATAAGAAGAAGGCTGGAACAGAGCATAGGAACCAAGGAGCAAATCTTATCTTTACTGCTCTAGAGCTATTCTGTGCTTCCCAAGGCCTTAAGGAAAATGGGAACCAAAGCCTTATGGCTGTGTAGCCCTGAGGCTGCTCTAACTTTCATTCAAAGGTCAGGGAGCTGAAAACAGATGCAGGAAAGGTAGGTCAAAGCTACTCTGTGGCACTTCTATTCTGACCCAACCATTTA
Organism: Rafetus swinhoei; assembly: GCA_019425775.1. NCBI lineage: Eukaryota > Metazoa > Chordata > Testudines > Trionychidae > Rafetus > Rafetus swinhoei. The sequence continues at coordinate 18,885,021 of CM033447.1, read as the reverse complement.
TATGGCATAACTGAAAACTGAGGCCAAATTTTTTTTAAAAAGTATTTTATTAAGATCACACCACACACATTGAGGCTAGTTGTATTTCAGCTAATCAGTGCACTACACACCAGGGGAAGGTGTCGTGTTACCACATACAGAATACGTTGTATATTCCCCAGTGCTTTGGCACTCAATACACTTTGCTGTACAATGGAGCACATCTCTTGTTAGTCATAGGCATGCTTTTCCCCTGACAGTGGTCTGTGCCAAATGTTGGTCTAATTATTTCACTTACAAATACACACAAAAAAACTTTACAAAAATACATGATTGCTGAGGTTTCCTAGTAGAAATCTGAGAACGCTTACATAATTGCTTCCAGCAAAGCAGCTGGCATTGGAAAGCCACATTCACAACTTAGAACTAATTATAGGGGCTAGCATATTGCTTAAATTTTGTCTTTGGTGCAAGCATTGTTAGCATTAACATTTGTGACAAGGCCCGGCTGGAAGACTACAATAAATAGGCTACATCTTACACTGTAGCCTTCTTGCGGAAAAGCTTATGCAAATGAAGCACAGCGTTGAATATCACCGTGCTTCATTTGCATAATTGATTAGCAGCCGCTTTTGTGCAAGAGGCTTTTGCTCAAAAGGAGCTGTGTAGACGGCTCCTTTTTGCGCAAGACCCCCCTCTTGTGCAAGAGCCGTTCTTCCTGAAAAAATGAGGAAGAACGTCTCTTGTGCAAGAGGGGGTTTTTGCATAAAAAGGAGCCGTCTACACAGCTCCTTTTTGTGCAAAAGCCTCTTGCACAAAAGCGGCTGCCAAATAATTATGCAAATGAAGCATGGCGATATTCCATGCTGTGCTTCATTTGCATAAACTTTTCCACAAGAAGGTTACAGTGTAGACGTAGCCATAGAGAGAAAGGCAGCTCTAAGGCAGTGTGACGTAGTGGGGGTATCTGGCTAGTTCCTATTCTGGCTCTGTGGTAATCCCCAATGGCTGCCATCGGTACCACAGCCCAGAAGGATGAGTCATTATGCAAAGAGGGTCTCTCAACCTGTCTGACCAGCTACCCCCCAAGGAGAGAGACAAAGGAAGGGGAATGCTGCCTGGCTGGGGGCAGGGCTGGAAGAGTTAGTTTAGTTTCTGTCTGGGATCATGGAGGAACCAGCCTAAGCCAGGGGCTGGGATTTAGGGGCCCAGTCTCCCCCATCTCAAGGGGGGCTGAGGCATCCTAGGCCTGCCCGGTAACCAGATTACATCGGTGCTGTGCTGTGCTGTGCTGTATCCTGGAGAAGGAATAAACTCCCTCCATTCTACGGGCTGGTGGAGTCTGTTCGTGCCATTACGGGGGTGCAGGAGTCAGGGGACCCCAACGCGTCGTCACAGGCAGCAACAACCCTGGTTAATCAGGAGCAAAGGAGATAGGGCTGCTGTAAATTAATCAGGGACAGCTGATCTTACCTGAGGCTGCCATGGAGTCTTTTAAAAGGTAGCCTTCCTTGCAGGGACAGGAGAGAGAGAGGGAGAGGGAGAGGAAAGAAAGAAAGAAAGAAAGAGGGAGGAGACCTCCAGCAGACTAAGGGTATGTCTAGACTACAGGCTTTTGTCGACAGAAGTTTTGTCGACAGAATCTGTCGACAAAACTTCTGTCGACAAAGAGCGTCTAGACTACATCAAGCAGATAGACAAAACTATTTGCTTTGTCGACAGAGAGCGTCCAGACTGCAGGACGCTCTGTCGACAGAAGAAAGTACCCGAACTGCTTCTGCCAGGTCACAGGGGCAGCATGTACTTCCTGGTGCTGCTGCCTGCCTTTGCAGAGACGCACGCTAAAAGGACCCCGACTAGCCGTTGCTCTGCTGCTGCAGCTGCCTTGCTTACCTCCTAGAGGGACAGCAAAGGTTCTGCAGTGCTTGCTTGGAGTGCCCTGCTTCCTGGCACAACACAGCAGTGTGGGTTTTTTTTTTTTTTTTTTGAAGGTTTTTCCAAACCTTTGTTTGCCATGGAGCAAGAGCTTCCCCTGGGCAGGCGCTGGCCCCACTCCACGGTGCTTCAAATGCTGCTGCAACTGCATGAGACTTTCATGCTGTTAATCCCTGGTCCGGATCCTGAGCCCAGACTGGAGCCCCTCCTTCAGGATGCAGCAGCACTGTTCCTGCCTCCGAACTTTTTCCCGGAGAGGTGATTTTGGAGGATGGAAACAAGTACGGACTGGTGGGACCGCTCGTAATGGAGCAGTGGGATGATCAGGCTTGGCTTCAAACTTCAGGATGTGGAAGTCCACCTTCCTGAAGCTCTGCAACTGGCTTGCCCCCACCCTGCAACGACAGGACACCCACCTGCGCCCTGCCATCCCGCTGGAGAAGAGGGTAGCTATTGCCCTCTGGAAGCTGGCCACTCCTGATAGCTACCGGTCAGTGGGACACCAGTTTGGTGTGGGAGATCTACTGTTGGTGCTGTGTTGATGGAGGTAAGGCCCTTGGGGGCGGAGGGGGAGGCAGTCCGTAAGGGGACTGTAACAGAAAAAGGGTGGGTGGGGGCAATGGAGGGGAGGTGGTGGAGGGCTCCTGTGCCTTACACCATCATACTACTGGGAGCAATCCCGGGGGATACTGGGCTCTTGGGGGACAGTCTCCCAAGGACTTGGGCAACCCTCTTACTTCATATTCTGTGTCTGTTTGTATGTGTCTATTTCTGCAGGTGGTGAGGGCCATCAACTCACAGTTGCTGAATCGGATTGTCCGCTCGAGACCTAGACACCATCATGGCTGGTTTTGCAGGGCTGGGATTCCCAAACTGCGGAGGAGCGCTGATGGAACGCACATTCCCATGCACCACCCCATCGAGCCGCCTGGTATATCAACAGAAAAGGGTACTTTTCCATTGTGCTGCAGGCCCTGGTTGACCACCGTGGACTATTTACGGACCTTTGTGTGGGGTGGTCGGGCCGGGCACATGATGCTCGGATCTTCCGCAATTCACACTTGTACGAAAGGCCACAGACAGGAACCTTCTTCCCCCAGCGAACCTTTGCTATTGGAGACGTAGAGATGCCGGTCTGCATTGTGGCCGATGCGGCATACCCCCTCATGCCCTGGCTTATGAAGCCATACACAGGGCATCTGACCATGAGCAGGGAAGTGTTTAACGCGCACCTGACACGCGCACGTTTACAGGTGGAATGTGCATTTGGCCGGCTGAAGGGAAGGTTTAGGTGTCTGCTAACTCGCCTTGACATGGGGGAACACAATATCCCAGAGGTGGTGGCAGCATGTTGCATCCTCCACAACCTGGTGGAGAGCAAAGGGGAGGCCTTCCTCCCAGGTTGGGGGCCAATGGCTGAAGTGGAGGGGAGGCGGTTTGCACAGCCTTGCACAGCTGCCGTTCGCCAAGCCCATCATGCGGGGGTTCGCATCCGGGAGGCTCTGCGTGAGCGCTTCTCAGCTGGAGCCCAATGACTCCCCAAGGTATCCCCAATGGGGTCTGTGGCCCAGGACCCCCACATCCAAAAACCTTCCCTCCCATAATCCATCCCTGCATCAGCCTCCAAGCAGTTAAGACACACACATCATGTTAAATATGAAAAATATAATGTTTATTAACAAGTAAAGTTAGAATTAGGAACTGTTATAAAACATAGTACTGTTCAACAACTGTTAAAAAATAAACTTTTTTTGGAACTATTAACCTGTGTTTATAACTGTGGTAGGAGGGGGGATTTCAACCTGGAGAGAGAGAGGGAGGGAGAGTGGATTTCAACCTGGAGGGAGAGAGGGAGGGAGGGTGGATTTCAACCTGGAGGGAGAGAGGGAGGGAGGGTGGATTTCAACCTGGAGGGAGGAAGGGCAGACAACTTAAGGGTAATGGCGGTATCGCCTGGGCCACGAGGCTTTGCCACCTCTTGTCCGTGGACCCTGCCGTCCTCGGGCTCGAGTTGGGGCTGAAGATGACTCTGCTCTAGCATGGGGCAGGGCTGGAGGGGTGGCAGGGGCTGAGGGAGAGGAGGGGGTTAGAGGGGGCTGAGGGAGAGGAGGGGAGGTTAGAGGGGGCTGAGGGAGAGGAAGGGGGGCCAGAGGGGGCTGGAGGAGTCCCCAGGGGGAGAGGACCTGGCACACCCAGGGCCTCCCGGACGGTGGCACACATTGCGCTCCACTGCGGGAGGAAGTCCTCAAGCAGGCGAGTATGCCAGCGAGCCTCCTCCTGGCTCTTTCGGCCATGGTCTCCTGCATTTTGGCCATGGTCCTCAATGTTCTCCATCACTCCACATGCCTCCTCAGGAGGTCGTTGTAGGCCCTCCAATGCCTGCGGGTGCTGTGGGACCGGGTGGGTGGTGGCACAGGTGTCGCCGGCGGTCAGCAGCAGCAGGTCCAGCTGTGGAGGAGAAGAGGAGAACCGATCAGTGTTAGCAATTCACACACAAGTCCTTACAACAAGGGATGGGAATGTTGTTACTGGTAGGCCACGTCTGGGCCTGCCAGCCGCTCGGCTGCACAGGGGCCCCGTTGTGGCTAGGACAATGTCCACCTCCACCCCTACATCCTACATCCTCCTCCACCGTGGCAGTCCAGGCCAGATCAGTGTGCAGCCACAGTAGGACAGGGGCCTGCAGCACCTTGGGTCTCCCATGGCCCCCACCCACATACCCACCACCTGCCTGCCTGCTTGCACATGTACAGAGAGATGCAAGCTGTCCAGGAGGACCAAGACGTGAACATTGCTCTGCATCCTCTCTGCTCCCACCTCCCTTGTTCTGTGTCTGTGACCCTGATTGCACTCACCTGATGTTCCTTCACCAGCGTCGGAGGATGCCTGCAAGGCTTCCTGGGTCTCCAGGACAGGCCACAGAGTCAGGGTCAGGGTCAGGGTGTTCTCCGTCTGCTCCTCCTCCTCCTCCTCCTCCTCTTCCTCTACATCTTCCCTGGGGACCTCCTGCCGGCTCTGCTGCACCGGTGTGTGCAACCCTGTCTGCACGAACACTGGTGCAGACATAGGTTCCTGGCCTCCCAGGATGTGGTCCAGCTCATTATAATAGGCGCAGTGCGCCGGGGCTGCACCTGAAGTTGAGCGCTGCTCTCGGGCCTTTACGTATCCCTGCCGGGCTCTTTGACTTTCGCCCAGACTTGTTGCAGTGTCCTTGGGTGGTGCCTTTATCGGCCAGCCCCTGAGCCATGCGGCCGTAGATGTTTGCGTTCCTGCGCCGGGTGTGCAGGGCCTGGACCGCTTCCTCCTCCCCACAGTTCAAGCAGTGTCAGGACCTCTGGCCCTGACCAGGCTGGAGCTCTCTTTTTCTCGGCTGTGGGCACCAGGGCTGGCTCCTCAAAGGTCCTTGGGGGCCTCGTGGCTCTGGAGCTGCACACATGGCCACGTGTAGGTGAAGCTGGGAGAGCTCTGTGCTGACAGGTTTCCTCTGTGGCCAGCTTCCTGTCACAATGCCTGCCAGGGATGTCTGTGCCTTTAAAACATGGCTACAGACAGGAACAAGAAGAGGCTTTTCCTGAAGAAGGACTGTCCAGCAGGGGGTTTCCTTGGAGGTATTTTTCTGTCGACAAAAGAAACCCCCGCGTCCAGACTGCCCTTTTTGTCGCCAGAACTCTGTCGACAAAGGCGTTATGCCTCGTAAAATGAGGTTTACCCGTGTCGACAAAACTGCTGAGTTCTGTCGATGTTATGTCGACAGAACTCAGCGGTAGTGTAGACGCAGGTATAGTTTTGTCGACAAAAGTCCACTTTTGTTGACAAAACCCTGTAGTCTAGACACACCCTAAGAAAGGTAACAGCAACATTGCCAAAGATAGCAAAGTGGGAGTGAGGAGCTCCAAACAGGGGTTTTAGGCCCTTCTTTTCCTGTCAGCCTGAGAGCTCAGCTGAGAACTGGAAAGGACTGTTTCGGCAGCCCAGGCTGACCCTGGGGCACTGGCCCCAACGCCCTTTGTGGCTAAGGGACCAGAGCTTAAACCCTGCCAAGGCCTAGTAGCAAAGTGCTGAGACTGCCCGATGAAGGACTGAGCATTGTACTGGAACCCAGGAGTGGGGTTACCCTGTCACACATTATTTGATCAAATTTCTCTTAATTTTAAATGTAATCATCTCAGCTCCATTGTGTTTTCCTTGTTCTTTGGAAACTGCCCTGGGTGAAAACTAGACTCATTCAGGGGAATGGTCACTGGTGCATGTGGAAGATGCCTGTTAGTTAGTTCCCCCTAATCATTTTGTTTTGAGAGGACTGCAAGGCTGGACACTATGAGCTTAATGCGCTTTGAGGAACTGCGCATAATGTGCATATGCTTAAACCCACTCTGATTTGTCAGAATACTTAAACATGCTGAACTTTGAGCACGTGCTTTTCATGCTCTCCTGGTTTATAGGAATTGGTTCAGATTCTACCAATAATGCACTGTTATTTATTGAGGAACCTCACTGTGGCTGGATATAATTCAGTCCCTATCAAAGGTACTTAAAATGTAAACCGGTTGCGCATCGGTCATATGCATAGGATGATTCACAGTTCCATCTCCAGGAGGTGTGGCGGTCTTTGGGGATCATCCGTGAAAGACTAATTGAAGCAATGTGTTTATGGATAGATTTAAATGTGGAAAGGACATGCTCTAACACACAAAGCCTTGACTAAACTTGTGCTATTAAATAATTCAAGGTTCTCTTGCGAGCGGTATGCCCGTGGGTGCTCCACTCAGGGGTCAGTGCGTCCTCACGCCAGCGATCGGAGATTTTTGCCTAGCAGTGCCTTCCCGCATCACGCATGCACAGTCACCGTCTTGCACTGTTTTCGTCTGTTGGCTGCATCCATGACACGGATCCCCCTCAGTTCCTTTCCTCCATCCTCGGCAGAAGAGGGAGTCAGCAGTGCTTTCTTTCTGACTGAAAACAAAAAATATAGTAGTTAGTTTATAGTATTGTAGTAGTTTAATCAATGTATAGTTAGTGTCAACCAGTTCTAGATAGTTTAAAAAAATTCTCCCCTTTTTTTCTCTTTTCTTTTGACCACATTCAGGACCCCTAAAGTTTTTCTTCTAAATATGCTTGGCTCTCCTGCCTGTTTCTGATGGGCATGCCTCCTGCATAAAGTGGCTCAATGCCTGTTTCTGATGGGCACGCCTCCTGCATAAAGTGGCTCAGCAAAAGCCATGTGGCACAGAAATGTCCATACTGCCAGAACATGACTACCAAAGCCAGACAGGACTGGGAGATGAGGCTCAAAAACCTCCTATGGGAGAAAGCCCTTCAACCACCGGAGGTAAGTCCAGCAAACCCTTGGAACCTCTAACCTCCTGCAAGAGGGCTAATTCATTGCCCGCAAGGGACTCCCATAGGTCCCAGGCCTCTCCCGCATGGTCTTTGCCATCCACATCCCGAGCCATGCATTCACTGCTGCCGTCCACCTCCGGCACCGCAGAAAAGTGGAGAACAGCACCTACAAAGAGAGCAGAGTCGGAGCTGAAGAAGAAGTCCAGCTCCTCCACGCCAGCTGGGTCCACTTCTCGATCAGCACTGACAATGGCTGACATGCCACCACCTGCAGTGCCAATGGATGCCCCGGCACCAACCCAACATTCTGGTTCCTGCCAGTTGGAACCTAAGCACACTCCAACACTGGAGCCCAGGAAGGCTTCCCACAAGACCAATGACATGCAGCACCGAACGCCGCAGCCCCCAGCACCATCACCATCAGTACTGTGTGCAGCTGCACCTCCACATTCTCCAATAATTTGGCAATCCAGCCCTCACTAATGCTCTTTGGAAAACATTTACTACTCACCTACACCATCATCACCAGGTACCAGGCATGGCACCAGTCAAGAGAGCAGGTTCTCCTCCCAACATTCCTTACCAACAGGTTCAGTAGCATCATGGCATTCCACTAGGTACTGGGCAACACAACCACCCTCCACAGTATTTGAGGTTTAACCACCCTTTGCCATGTCCACGGCCACTGTTCCATCCCCAATGGCCTCCTTAGGAATCCTGGAACCAATATAGCACCCACTCCTTGCACCGTCATCGTTCATGTGAGGCGACAGTGCCGACCCCAGCACATACAGCAACAAGATTTCCTGCCACCACCACACAATCTTCTTTGTTCCACCCTCTGTGCTCACCTTCTGTCACCACCCATGCTGAGCTGGCGGACGACGATGATGACCTGTCTCATTCAGACTTGGATTACACTTCTCCAGCTCCCCAGTCCTCCTTATCTCCAGACAGAGGCTTTCTTCCCCTCGTCGTCTTCTCCACCTGCAGATGACCTGAAGCAATTTCAGGACCTATTCAAACAGGTTGCTTAGTCCCAGGATATTGCATTGCAGGAAGTATAAGAGAAACAGCACAAGTTGCTCAAAATGTTCCAACCGGCAATGTCCTCTAAAATACCCCTCCCGATTGAGGCTATCATGGAACCATCAGAGGCATTATGGCAAACGCCAGCCTCCATTCCTCCCACCAATCCTAGAGCAGACAAGAAATATTTTGTCCCAGCCAAGGGCATGAATTTTCTTTTTTTCATCTCCGGCCCAACTCATTGGTCATAGATTTGGTCCACCACAGATCAAGACAGCCACAATTAAAATCTATGCCTCGAGATAAGGCGCACAAGCAGTTAGACATTTTTGGCAGGAAAGTCTACTCTTCTGCCACTCTTCAGTTTTGCATATCGAACTACACAGCTCTCCTCGTGAATTACGACCATGTGAATTCTACTAGCCTACAGGAACTTTTACACAATCTTCCTGAGCAAAAGAGGCCCTAGCTACAATCTATAATGGTGGGCCAGCCAATAGCATGGACAGTGCTTCAAGCATCCAAGGACGTGGCCGACATGGTAACCAGGGCTACGACGACAGCAATAGTCATGCACTGTGCATCATAGTTACAATCGTCTGGCATCCCGTGGTAGTTACAGACGAAGGTGGAAGATGTCCTGTTTGACAGAAATCAACTTTTTGCATCTAAAACAGATGAAGTCCTTCATTCATTGAAGGACTTCCATACGATGCTCCGCGCCTTCGGCATGTACACACTGCCCACACCGCCTAACAAGAGATGCAGGTACACCTATCAGAGACCGAGGGATACCTCCTACCAGAGACAACAGCAGAGACCATACAACCACAGACCTAAACAATGGTCCAACAGAAGAAGGGCGCAACACAGCCAGTCATCCACCAATCAATCTATGACCACTAAGCAGCAAATTTGAAGGGAGCCATTCCCAGATGCCTTCACCACGGATGCATTCCTGGATGGCTCTTGCCTGGGGGTTTAAGCCCTTTCTCTCTCGCACCCACTGCTAGTTGCAGCCCCGTTACCATGCGGCCCAGGTGGCCTCTGCCACTGCACTCAGCCTCCACCCCGTCCTGTTTCCTTCCCCCACTTCAGCCCCACAGTTGGGGAAGGGGAAGCCACCAGCACTCAGGGCTTCAGTGCTCAGGGCCTCAACCCTGCAGTTGTGGGGGGGGAGCTGCCCCTTTTGATGCCATGGGGCTCAGCCCCATTCCCAGGCAGCCCTCATCACAGGGTTGAAGCCCTGTTCCTGTGCAGTCCCAGCTGTGGAACTCAGCCCTGTTCTCAGGCGGCCCCTGACACTGGGCTCAGCCCTGACCCTATCCCGTTTTATCCCTCCCTCCACTGTGAGGTTGGAGCCCTGACCGCTGACAGCTCTCCCCACTCCCACTGCAGGGCTGAAGCCCTAAGCACTGGAGGTTCCCCTTCCCCCCACTGTGGGGATGAAGTTCTAAGTGCTGGCAGCATCCCCCTTTGGGCTAAAGCCCTGAGAGCCCACAGCCACCCCACTTTGGTGTCCCATATTGGGCATAGGGAAATACGGTCACCCTACTCTCCACACAACCTCCTCATTGGCGTACTTTTCCATCACCCAGACCCATCAAGGGTGATCACAACTGATGCATCATTAATAGGCTGAGGTGCCCTCTGCGGCCCGCAGACAATCCATTCTGGAACTCAGGGCCATCCTCAACGTGTGCGTACGTTTCCTTCCCCTCATTCGGGCAGAACCATATGTGTCCGCATGGACAACACACCCTGTAAAAACTGTTTTACATCAACTTATTTGCAACAGCATCCAACCACAAGTGCCACCAGTTCTGTTCCTGAGTGGGCCAAAGCAAGTGATCAGAAAGGGATGTCTTCACCATACCCTGGACTGCTCTGCTCCTATATGTTTTTCAGCTGACTCCCCTGCTCTCCAGGGTGATCAATAAGATTTGCACAGACTGAGCAACAGTTATCCTGATAGCACCCTATTGGCCAAGACAAACACGGTTTCCCTATCTGCACCATCTATTGATTGCTCAGCCACTCCCTCTCCCCATCAAATTCCAGTTGCTGACCCAAAATCAAGGGAACATTCACCATCCAAGCCTGCAGGCTCTCAGGCTCACTGCATGGTTCTGACCTGCTCCCAGAGAGTGAGGCACATTCTCTTTAATAGCCGATGCTTCTCCACGCGATGCACCTACCAAAATAAATGGAGGCTTTTTCAGGACTGGTGCTACCAACGCCAATTGTAGCCAAATAATACTCTAACCCTTACCGTGCTTGAATACCTGGTGGAACTCAGTGATATAGGTCTCTTCATTAGTTCCATCTGAATCCACCTTTTGGCTGTCACCATCTTCCATGACCCAGTGGATGACTTATTGCTGTGTGCACCTCCCACCACTAAGTGTTTCCTTTTGTGGTCGACACAACACCCAAACTTATGTCCTCCCATACTACCTTGGGATTTAAACTTTGTGCTTAGCACATTGACAAGACCACCTTTCAAGCCTCTGTCTACTGTTTCTCTCCAATATCTAATCATGAAAGTAGCCTTTATAGTAAGTGATAACCTCCACCAGGAGAGCGGGTAAAATCGCAACATTGGTGGTGGACCTTTCTTACACTGTTTTTACTAAGAACAAAATCATCCTCAGACCTCATCCAAAATTCCTCCTGAAGGTCATATCTGATTTCCATATTAATGAGCCCATTTATTTACCCACTTATTATCCTAAACCTCACAGTTCCTCCAGGGAGATGATGTTATAAACCCTGGATGCTAGACGGGCCCTTGCATTCTACATTGATAGAACCAAGGAATTCAGAAAATCAAATCGACTTTTTATCTCTATGTCCGGTTCCCACAACAGAATAGATGTCTCCACAAAGCATTTATCCAAGTGGATTGCCAATTGCATATACACCTCCTCCTGTCTTCAGGGGAAGAAACCACTGCAGAGGGTTTTTCACTTCACTTGTGTGATGGCTACATCAACTGCCTTCCTGTATAATGTACCCCTCATTGATATTTGTAGAACAGCGACATGCTCTTCAAATCATACATTGGCACAACACTATGTTCTGCAGCAGGGACCCATTCCTACCACCTCTTTAGCCAATGCTGTCCTTACCTCTTCTCAAAATTGACTTCAAAACCCACCATGGCAAACGGCAGGTACTGTTAGTGAATCACCTGAATGGAGCACCCACCGGGGCACCACTTGAAGGAGAAGAAGTTACTCATCCTGTGCAGTAACAATGGTTCTTCGAGATGTGTGTCTCTGTGGGTGCTCCACTACCCTTCCGTCCTCCCCACAACTTATAGGATTTCCGGTAAAAAATGAATGGAGGGGCACCTGTGTTGCATGTGCAACCAATGGATGAAAACAGTGAGAGGCGGTGACTGTGCATGCACGACAAAGGAAGGCAAAGCTAGGCAAAAATCTAAGATTGTTGGTGCGAGGACACACCGACACCTGAGTGGAGCACCTACAAGGACACACATCTTGAAGAACCATCGTTACTGCACAGCGTAAGTAACTTCTTCTTACTTGGTCTTCTTTTCCTTGTCCTCAGTTGGGCTCCTTCTTTCTCTTCAGATTTTTTTCTCTCTCTAAGGCTCCAAACTCCCTCTCACTCTCTCTTTTTTCTCTCTCTCTATACCTAAAGTCTCCCTTTTTCTGCTGGAGAATGTCAAGTTTTTTCTTTTCTGGACTGACTCTCTTTTCCCTATAATCTCCATTTCACTACTACACATCATCTCTGCTCTAGGCACCTGTATCTTGGTGACAGCACCATATTCCCATATTCCTCATGGTAGCCTTAAACAATATTATTTATGCTCTAAGTGCTGGAACTGGGGGTCTGGTAAAATCCTCTGGCCTGAAGTGGTTTCTAGCATATATAGGGTTTGCAGTTTGGTGTAATGGCTTTCAGCACCATACAAATTGCTCATGTATCTCTACTTCCTCCTAAACCTGTTGAATCATGTAGAGTACAAGTTGGACCTCCCTGGTCCGGCATCCTCAGGACCTGGCTAGTCCCAGATCAGGGAGTTTTCTGGTCAATGCCAGCTCCTCTGCTGCTGGCCTCTGCATTCTCCCAGGGGACTGCCTGCTTCCTGGACACCGTCTCCCTTTCCCAGGCTCCCCTTACAATTGTCGACCCCCCCTTGCTAGCCTGAATCAGTGGACTCTGCTTCTGGTCCCAGCTGGGATCCTTGCCTTCAGGCTGCTGAACCAGCTCCTCTCCTGGCTCTGGCGAGGCTCCTGGCTGCTGGCCCCCTGTCACCAGACCAGCTCCACTCCCAGCCCAGCTTCACTCCTGGCCACTGCCCTGGCTCCCGATCACCAGCCTCCAGCCCTGCTGCTGCCAGCCCGCCAGCCCAGCTCTCCTGCTGGCTGCTAGCCCAGCTCTGCTCCCAGCCACCAGCCTCTCTTCTGCCTGAATCCCAGCTGGCCCCTAGTCCCAGAGAGTCCCAGACCTAAGAGACTGAACCTGTTTACATTTCCACTCTGTCATATTATCTTAGAATGATGTGCTCAATGATTTAATATTGGAGGACTTGCTACTTTTCAGTTACTTTTCATCTTGGGCAAAACTTTCAGAGGCATGCAGGGAAAAATAATAATTTTTGCTGTGACTTCATTCGCTTTGGAGTTACACCTCGGATAGTTTTGGCCCATCATGACTAGAGTCCACCAACTTAAATCTATAAGATCAGATCCTCAATTGGTGTAAGTCAGTATAGTTTTATAGAAGTCAACAGTGCTATCCCAAATTTACATCACCTGAGAATCTGACCCATACTACTTCCAAATTGGTGTGTTCCACGGATACTCCCTAGTGCAGAGATCAAGCACTGGTGACCCCAGATTGTATCTCCAAATGCTCACATACAGGATATACGAATTCTAAAAACATCTGAGGGCAGACTTTGGCTCCTATGTGTATTATCACAATACATTCACTTTTAGCATAACCCAAATTCATATTGCTTGCACATGTCCCTTACTACCTCCATTGAGTTACCACATGCCCTTTATTTCTTTCTTCCTTCCTCAAACCTTAGGCTATATAACTCAAGATGAATCATCGATACAAAGACGTTAAAAATAAAAAGGATACCAGAAGCTAATTCAATAAATTTGCTGGATAAAGCTAACAGGTTCTTCTTTCTGACAGGAGAAATATGGAACTGGTTTCTTTTGAACAGGTAATCTAATAAGTAATGTCACAAAATATTTGGTAATGCATCAGAATGCACTTAGTGAAAAGAAAGCACGTTATTTAAATTGAGCAGGTTGCATGACTACAGTAGGGATACGTTTGCTATTTCTTAAAAATGTTCAGTAATGTGGAAGGCATCATTTAATTAGCTGGTGATAGCACATTTATACACAGATATCTCTGTTAAACTCGCATTCCCAGAGAACCAAAAACAGGCACAGGAACACTCCTTGCCAACATTTTTTTTTCTCATTTCAAATATAAGAAGAAAAAGAGAGCATTGCAGGGAATGTGTGCTCTATCTTATGCTAGTAACTTAATGCTTCCGCACTCCTGCAATACAGAAGTTATTTCGTTCACCAGCACACTGCATACATTGTACAAGGCCCATGTCCATTCCACACAATTGCCTTTCTTTTCAGGGACTTATTTTCGTATTTTAAGATTTGCTTTAATTTTCTTACTTGTAAAATAGGTTGGCGCCTGGTAAAGTACAGCAAGGGAAGCTATGCATTTATATGCTGTCTGAACAGGGGGAAAAGTGTGATTGTGAACAAACAATATATCCCATTGTTGGCTCTTTATTTTTTATCATTAATAGTAATAAAAAGATAAAGGGAAATGTGCACTGATAAGCAAAGGATGCCAGAGTTTTAATGGTTAACAAATCTAATACTCTATGTCACCGCAAAGTGACCGTAAAGTTACCCTAAAGGGAGAAGCTGAAGATTCCCCTGACAGATTCATATGTTTATAGGGACCAGTGTGATCATCTAGTCTGACCTGACATGATCATTCTTGGGTGATGTACGCTGCTCTGTGTCACCCACCTTCCCCCATTTCCCTGCCAGGGTGGAAGGGACTAGTCTGAGTGCATAGCACTTCACCCGCCCATCAGTCAGAGCAGTGAACCCTTTAGGTAATGTCTACACAGCAACTAAACACCCACAGCTGGCCTGGGTCAGCTGGCTCAGGCTTGTGAGGCTCGAGCTGTGGGGCTGTTTAATTGCGGTCTCAGGCTCAGAGTAGAACTGGGCTCTGGGATGCTCCCCCCGGTGAGATCCCAGGCTCCAGCTAGAGTCCAAATGTCTGCACAGCGCCTTACAGGCTTGCAAGGCCTTATCCCTGCAAGCCCAAGTCAGCTAACTAGAGCTAACCATGGCTGTGTGATAGGTCTCTTACTCCAGCATACATGTTTCCTATGGCATTGCTGCAGTCAGAGAAACTTACAGCTGCTCTGAGTTACACTGGGGAAGGGGAGACATTCAGCCACCAACTTGATCTGGATCTGGGTAGTGGCTTATAGTCTTTCCTCAGCTTCACTGAACATAAACTCAGTGAACATAAACACTGATCTTTCATGCAGCAAAGTCAATCCCAGTATCATCACAAGAAAATTGACTGATAGGAATAGATGGACAGCAGGTATTGCTTTAAAATGTGTGTTTTATTGGACACTTGGGTAGGATTTCTAACACTATGTGAGGACAAATAACATGCTTGCAATTGTAGAGTTCATTTGCAGGTGCAGTTACCTTAGTTGGTGCAATTTTTTGTGTAAATCACCAGTTAAATTTTAATAAAGGAATAACGGCTAGTCTCTCTCTCACCAACCAACCAACCAGTCAACCAACCAACCAAGGAAATAAACTCTGACAGGCCCTAGAGACTCCAACAAACTCTTTAAACAGTCTGAACTCTCTTTTCTTCTGTTTAAAATAAGTAGTGAGTTGTAACTCTTGTTAAATTGAGCAACATCTCAAGAGAATTTCAGGCTCTCCATCCAAACTACAATGATTCAAGTATGGTTATTATCTGATCTTAATTCAAATCATATGAGCCTTCACAGTTTTTGCCATACTTATGATTTTCATTTCAATCTGGCAATACATTCATCAAGTTATGGGCAGATCCCACTTGCATAAAAGAGCAGTTTTTTGAACTGTGTAGTTTACAAGGGTATCAAAGTCTAAAACACATTTAAAATCCCTTTTTAATTGGAATGCTTAAAACTTACTGTATCAATAATAAAAAGTCAACAAGCTATTAACTCTCTTTGGACACTACAAAATAAGGTTGAATCTAATATGGTTGATTTCTTACCACCCAATTTTGCGAAGTCGAAGGTCCATGTCCTCACTGTGAGAGAGACTCAAATGTAGTCCAAAGTAGCATTAAGTAGCTTCCATTAGGGAGCGAGGCACCATGGGCAGCTTTGCATTCTGAGCTATGCTCATGGTGCCTGTTAGGTCCAAAATTCTCTTTGTGACTCATAAATGAGTGTAATAAGCAAAGACAGAAAAATTATCCTAAAATGTCACCCATGGAGACTGAAAGAGCTATACATTTCTATGGTAGGAGCACCCAGAGTGCTTGCATGGCTATATATGTACCAGCAGGCTTGCAGTGGTATCAGACAGAGAAATGCCATCTTTGCAATGATGGTTGTTTTAAAATTAAATTATGTCACTCATGACTTTTAAGAGTTCATCTGAAGGAATGAGCATAGGTGGTTCCTGGAGGTCCTGACTTCTAATGCTAGCTCTGGCAGGGATTCATTTTATGTGTATAATCTTTTGTCCCAATGTCTCTGTATTTCAAGAGGAGGATAATAAGTTACCTGCCATTGTCCTTGGGGTGTTGTACAGGTTAATTAGTGAGCCCACTAGTTTGGACATTGAAAGTGCTGTATAAAAATGCTTTGTAATATTAGTTCTTGACTTGATAATAACATTCATAGAAATACCAATGTGAGGGCATGGATAATTGCATAGGGCACTTCAAAAACCAGGAGCCGAGAAAGGGAGTTGTAAGAGAAACATCTGCCCTATCCAGAGCTCTCCAAAGACTTCTATGTTTATGGGCACATGTGAAAAATCCTCAGCATTTTTCCAGACCTGTTTATGCCATCTCTACAGATATATACAGTATTTTCAATAAATCTCCCTCATGTGGAAAATATGTATAAAAAGCTTTTTCAGTGTATTGTATAGTCACAATCTATTCCATAGGTTTTCCTATTATTCCTGTCTAGCGCTTTTCTTTCCGTGTCTCTTGGTCTTTTGAGTCTTTGGCGTCCTTCGTATTTTGTGTTCTTCTTGTGATTTGTTCTGCCCAGTGCCCTTTTCAATACTCCCATGAGTCCTGTTACTTTTGATTGTTGTTATATGTATTGGTTTGGATTCCTACACTCTCATTAGTTCCCATTTTAGGATGCTTATATTGCTGTTCCAGTGGAATCAGGGTAATACAATTTTATTATTTATCATTTTGGATGTGCCTATTAGTGACTTATTTTAAGAAGAGCCTAATCCATCTATGTTGTATTCCTTTGTGCTGATGCTTTAATAACATTATTTAAAAATGCATTATGATAACTGCTATACGACACACATTTAGCATGTATATACTGTACTTACAAAACTCACACAAGATGCAGTATATTTAGACTCAGTAGTATATAGACATTTAAACACAAAAAAGTTACTTTAAACTAGAGATGGCACCAAGCCAAACATCTGGAACTGAACACCAACAGACTTTGGAGGAGATCTAATATGACCATTGCAGCTTGGACTAATGTTCTAAACTTAGCCTTTGCTCTCTGGAACTTGAAATTTTTAGAGTCAAGTAAGCGCTAAAATTAATAGAAGTAGTGTGTATAAAAATTAATAGAAGTTGTGTGTATAAATCCCCTTGTCATCTGTAAAAATCTCAAGCTAGAAGTTCTGTAGAGATATGACTGAATCCCAGGGAGAGAGAAAAAAATTGAAGGAGGTCCTCACATTATACAACAGTGACGTTTAGTCTCCTATCCTCTTTTTTCAGTCAGAAGATGATGACTGCAAAGAAAGACCTTGAGACCAGTATGAGGAAGAAGACTTCAAAAAGTATACTCTACAATGGGCTAATGCCCAATAAGAATAAAGTGCTGAAGAAGCACTTTAAAAGTTAGTCTGATGACAAAAATCATGTTGAAGCACAAAGCCACTCACAGATGTTCAAACGGATTTTAATTAAATTTGGCTAAAATAGTTTTTCTCAAGCTAAAAATTGGCTTCATAGTTATGTTATAAAACCTGTCAGTTGAAAACCGGAAAGTCATGCCTTAACCATGGCTAAATTTAAAAGATGCTGTAGGCTATTAAAGTTGGGAATTATCTCAGAACTGACAGGCAATGCTTATTTTCATTTTGTGTGTAAATGGGGCTGGAGAGAAGGATGAGTTATACAGAGAGCCTGAGTCTGCTCCTTTTGTTTCTTTGAAGTCAGTGGGAATTAAGAGTACAAGATTTGACCAACAAAACTATTGTCTCCTGCTGTGCTGGGTCATTATTTATTTATTACTGATTATTTATTATTATGGACTTGATGGCCCCTCAAGGTCCCTTCCATTTCTAGTATTCTATGATTCTATAATTTTTATCATCAGAGCACCTAAGAGCCGCAGTCATGGGCATGCAGGCAGAGTGACTAGGAACAGGCTTATCAGAGTAAAAACTTCATTAACACTGAGTTAAGGTTGCCCGTTTATGTTTCAGGCCCTCCAGAGCTTGGAGAGAGAGGCCAACCCTGAACCTCTAACAATCAAGAAATGAAAAACCAAGTTAACAAAAATGTAAACCTCAGAAAAGCAGGAAAAATGTTACCCATACAATGCAACCATATTGTAAGCCATAGAAGTGTACAAATCTGCTGGAAGAACCAGGTAATATTTTTTTAAAAACTGATTTGGACTACTAATGCTAGCCATCTCTACCAAAAGGCAAAACAAATGTCAAAGCAATCTGCATTAACATGTGGATTGTAAAACAGTTGTGTTTTTAAAAAGTGACACTCAGCCTTAAGTATACAGAGCTGCCATTCCACTGTAACAGTCTGTATAGTGGTTTTTGCTCATTCCATGTTCCCTCCAGGGAGCAAACTACTTAGAAGTGGGCAGGGAAGAAACAGATATATTTCTCCCCTCCCTCCTTAGCATGAACCAGCCTATTGACCAATGCTGGCACACTGAAGGGAGCAATCTGCACCATCCAAATGGGGACAGTGCAGTGTGCTCTCCCCATCTATGTCTAAGCAGCTCCCAGATTCCTCCAGGGACATGTGACCAAGCACCCTCATCTTCCCTGGGAGCATGGGGGAAGCATGATCATTAATTTGTCATTGTACTCTTACAGAAACAATTCTGGATGGAGAACTGGCTGCAGGATTTCCCACCTGCAAACACAAACACTGAATATGCTGTAGAAGACAATCTTCATGAAAATGCCCAACGTGTCTGTCACCATGCAGAGTTGTTTCTCTATGCAGAGATGTAGTCTGTTGAAAAGAGAAAGCAAGAAAACCTGATTTAAGCAAATAATCACGGACAGTATAAGGAAAATTGTACCAACATCTTGGTGGTACATTAAGACAAGTGATTCAGTTTAGATAAGAGGAGACTAAGGGGGGATATGAGAGAGGTCTATAAAATCATGACATGTGTGGAAAAAGTGAATAAGGAAAAATTATTTACTTATTCCTACAATATAAGAACTAGGGGTCACCAAATAAAATTAATAGGCAGCAGGTTTAAAACAAACAAAAGGAAGTTTTTCTTCACTCAGCGCTCAGTCAACCTCTGGAACTCCTTGCCAGAGGATGTGGTGAAGGCTAAGACTTTAGAAGGGTTCAAAAAAGAGCAAGATAGATTCAAGGAGGTTAGGTCCATCAGTGGCTAATGGTGTCCCTAGCCTCTGTTTGTGTGGAAACGGGTGACAGGGTAGGGATCACATGAGGATTATCTGTTGTGTTCCCTCCCTCTGGGGCATCTGGTATTGGCCACTGTCAGCAGACATGATACTGGGCTAGATGGACCATTGGTCTGATCCAGTATGGCTGTTCTTATGTTCTTATTGCCTCCTGGAAGCGGCCTTTAATACCACTATAGCTCCCCCACTGCCTTCTCCCCATTATTTTGAGCACCAAGTTGCTTGGTTTTGTCCATTTGTTGTTATAAACACATTTTGTTTGCAGTATGCTGCTTCAGCACAGAGGTGTGTTCTGTTTGGTTTTGAAACAGAGTTAGAAACCTTTTGAAATGGGATTTGTAGGGACATGGCTAGAACACTATTGTAATATGAGCTGTGGTCATGATTACTAATTAGGTCTTAGCTGGAAACATGCCACATAGACTTGTGCATGGAGTATGCACACTGCTTCACATTGTGTTTTGTCATTGCTTTCCTACCAGGCAGATCCCATTTTGAATGAAATGGGAGTTGTGCCCTAATCATTACTGCAGAATCAGTTACATATGTTAGTCATCCTCCTCTGAAGTCTACTGAAATTAGGCACCTATATGGGCCCATTGCTATAGCATCAGAGTACCTGACAATCTTTAAGGTATTTGTCTTGACAACACCCCTGTAAGTGCTATTATCCCAGTTTTACAGATGGGAACCTGGATCACAGAGCGATTAAGAGATTTGCCAAAGGTCACCCAGGAAGTCTGTGATAAAATACAGGTCTATCCCTCTCTGCCATCTTCCTCTAGTGTACTGTGTAACACTAGTAGACTTACCTGGCACTACCCAGGTCCTTCAGGACAGGGGTTTGGGGGTGGTGCAGGAGGGTAGGGACTGGGGGGTCTTCTCTGCCCCCCCAGTACCTTCCTCACCTGCATGGTGCCTGTTCTCCTCCCCCCACAGGCCACCCTCCTGTCCACCTGGGGCCATGTCTCTCCCCCTCAGGCCACCCCTCCAGCCTGCCTGGGCCCTGTTCTCTTGCCCCTCCCCCCCCAGCACTCCTCCCAATTCATCCAGGGCCTGTTCTTTCCCCCCAAGCTCCCTCCCCAGCCACCAGGTGCTTGTTCTCCTCCCACTTGGGTGCTTTGGCCAAGGGCTGGGAGGGGGAGGGAAGGGTTTGGGGTATGGAGGGGCTACTTGCTGGTGTGCTGGCAGGCAAGAAGGCAGAACCCCAACCCTGCTGGCCCCTCCCTTGGTAGTACGGCTGTCCCCAGTGCACACTCTGCAGGATAGCTCTTCCCTGTGGGCTTCCCCCAGTGGCTACTCTCCTATCGTGTCCCACAAAACAGCAGCCCCTCCATTTGCATCTTGTGGAAAACTGTCCTTTTCCTGGGATTTCTGGTTGTCCTGGCACAACCAAACCCTGCCGATTCAGTCTGTGGGCCGAGTAGTATGTTATAGTTTAGCCAGCTAAATTAATATACTCCAGGGCTACTCAACTTTGGAAGCCCTGGGGGCCACAATGATATTCATAGCACTTTCTGCAGGCCGCAGCTTAAGTGTGGTTGCATATACATGTAAATATATATGCAAATAGTTTCTTTCACACTGACGGGCATGAATACAAAGTTTAAGACAAGACTGCACAATGCACAGGCCCCATTTAAGACAGTTCTGCTGATATTAATAAAATGCAATATTCACCCAATTTCCACCCATATGACAGCACTTTTAATGAGCAGTGACAGTCCAGGAATTTAACTGGTAAAATGCATATCAACAGAAAGATTATTATATTGACTACTTTTTTGTTTTGACTTCCACCCCCAGGCTGTGTTGAGCCCCACGTAAACCCAAACCGCACCGCAGGCCGCAAACAAATGGACTGCAGCCCATGGGCAGTGTGTTGAGTAGCCCTGATATACTCCATATAAGAGAACAAAAAGAAAGAGAAAAACAAGAAAAAAGTGTTGGCTTAGTGACATATTTTCTTTTCTCTACATTCCAGCTTTTGAAATAATTTATTACAATAATCAGCTATACTTTTTGGTGTTATTTTATTACACTCTGTACTTGAAAAGGTACGTCTACACTGCATGCTTATTTCGAAATAAGCTATTCTGGAAGACTTATTCCAAAATCAGAGGCATGGGGGGAAGGGGGGGGGAAGGAAGGGCAGTTGCCCCCCGGGAGCAGAGCGCACAGCCCCATGCATTGCAGCGAGCCAGAAGCGCCTGGCAGGCCATGTGCTCCCTGTGCAAACTGCAATCAAATCTCCGAGGCAGCCAGGGCAGGCAGCAGGAGCAGCCACTTTAAAGCTAGGGTTACCCGTCCCGTACCTCCAGTGCCTGGCTCTGCGGGAGGGGGATTTGGTTGAGGGGACCTGGGGTGCATCGGGATGGGGATAATGGGGGTGCCTGGCTCTGGGGAGGGTAGGAGCATTGGGATGGGGAGGGCTGGGGGTGCCTGACTCTGGAGGAGGGTGGGTGCATTGGGTTAGAGCGGTGGGCAGGGGGTGCCTGGCTCTGGGGGAGGGGGCGGGTGCATTGGGGGTACTTATAATTTTTTTTAAAAAGGTACTTTATTAAAAAAAAACTTAAAACACAATAAATAGTCTAGTAGCACTTTAAAGACTAACAAAACATGTGGATGGGATCACAAACTTTTGTGGGCAAAACCCACTTCCACCCATGAAAGCTCATGATACCATCTACATGTTCTGTTAGTCTTTAAAGTGACACTAGACTATTTGAAACAAAAAACAGGACTATGTAGCACTTTAAAGACTAACAAGATGGTTTATTAGGTGATGAGCTTTCGTGGGCCAGACCCACTATCTTGTTAGTCTTTAAAGTGCTACATAGTCCTGTTTTTTGTTTCAGCTAAATTAGACTAACACGGCTACATCTCTATTACTAGACTATTTGTTCTTTTTAAAGTTTTTCCTGTTACAGACTAACTCGGCTACCCCTCTGAAGCTTATAAAAAAAGGTTGAGAAACACTGCTCTGTACCATACTTTTTGGCCTCCGTGTTTCCTTTCTCCTTTTATGAGTTGGGTAGGCAGGAGTTTTGGTAAAAATATATCAGACATGTGCACACAGTGCCCGCTCTACTTCAGCTGGTGCTGGATAATCAGAGCCTCAATTCTAAAGGAGTTGGCATTACTGAGGTGATAGATCCCCCCATGTTTTGTTGCAGATTTTCCAAAGAAAATGCTGGTGTTTTCTATAGGTCACCCACATCTCCCAGTCATAGCAGAGACTTGAGATTAACGTGGCTTTCTCAACTAAAAGTCTTATACATGTTCGGATGTTGTGATTGTGAACAACTAGAGAGGCAGTCCGCATAAGGCAAGGCTAGCCTTGAATCTTGATATCTATGGCTTCAGTTGAATGGCTTGTGTGAAATTTGGAAGAGCAGCTCAGAGATACCTCTGTCCTTTACTTAAGGATAGAATCTCACGGGAGCCTGAAGGAAAAAGTCCTTGTGACAGACACAAAGTCACGCTTGCAGTGTAACCTCAGCCTTAGGCTACTTATTGCTTCAAGTGCCTTCAAGAAAGTGAAGGCGATTCTCGTGTTGTGTGTTAGTTTTATTTAAAAGTTTTTCTGAGTGTTATTTTAACAGGTAAATTAATCTCTTACATTCATAACTACCATGTAGTTTATCGCTGTGCAATAGTATGAAAAACAACTAGGTTAACTAGGTAACTAACTAGGCAGTTAGGAAGCATTACAGATTGCTTACAATAAATCTGATACGCTCAAAATCTTTTTACATTTAATTAATTAAAGCAACGAGTTATTCATGTGCTTTAACAGTGGTTTTAAATGCTTGATTGAAATATAATGATGAAATTCATATTTAGGTTGTATAACATTTATTTCTCTCGTGTTTTATAAAACTTACATATTTTAAGCATTTGACATTTTTTTTATGTAAAAGACATGAACCTAATGAGAACAGGATATGAACAAATTAAAGAGAAAAAATTATTTAATAGAATGTAAACCACAAAAACTATAATTTTTATTTGTCTGTACTTAGTAAAATAAGTAATTCATTAAACAATACATATCCTAAGAGGTGGATTATTTACAGTGGCATAGTGAGGGCAGTGGGGGGGGAGTTGCCCCTGGGCACCACGCTAGGGGGGCACCAATTTAGTCCCCCCCATTCCCCCTGTCATCCCTCAGCTTGCCTGCTCCTCCTCCACACCGGCTGGAGCTGCCTCCTCCTCACCCCCAGCCCAACCCTCCTCCATCTCTGCAGGTGGATTAGTGCATGTGGGGGCCCAGCCTGAAAGTGGAGGGGGCTGGGGAAGACACGGTACAAGCTCCCCCCTCCTCCCTGGGTCGGGCTCAGCCGTGCGCCAGGTTTGGGGCCGCCACGGCAGGAGCCGGGGGAGGCGGTGTGCAAAGTTTGCCTTTGCCCCCAGGTGCATAACACTCTCGCCTCTGTCCAAAATAGCTTATTTCGAAATAACACGTCTACACTGCAGGGAAGCCTCAAAATTAGGCCGAGGTAGGCTTCCCTAATGTAGACATGCTATCTCGATTTAGAGCCCCAAGAGGCACTGGGGAAGAATATATTAGAATGGCCCTGGTGAGGGGCTATTTCAAAATAGCAGCAGTGGAGCATCTATACACGTCTTACTTCGAAATAGCTATTTCAGAAGAGGAGTTATTCCTCATGGAATGACATTTACACAAATCAGAATAAGCCACCCGTTAATTTGTTATTATTTCAACATAATGGAATTGTTGTGTAGACGCTTGCATTGTTATTTTGGAATAATGCTAGTTATTCTGAAATAGCAGTGCAGTGTAGACACACCCATACAGATTACTGAAAAGATTGAAACAATGGGCTCAGTTATGATCAGTCCAACACCAAGAAAAAATCTGGAATAAATCCGCTATATTCCATCAAAACTTGCAATGATTTCAATGAAGACAGGATTTCTCACATTAACTTAAAATAAACTGAGTTTTTCTGAATTTTACACAGGTATAATTGAAATTAGAACCTGTCCAAGAAAAATGTGCAATGCATTGTCATATAAAGTCCACAGTACTGGAGTATATATATACATTGCACATAAATTGCAATGTGTGTGTGCTTTAGACAATGGATAAATAGCAGCAGAGGAAACCGTGTCTAGGTAAATCTCACAATGTTTAAATAACACTACTGGAAAGGTAACAAAGGTTCAGTTGTGCACTCTTGCATTCGGACCAATCAGGAAAGGAGACACCTTGACAACTCTATATAGTTATCTGTACTATTACATTATATGCTACCTTTAAATATCTGTTTATAGACACACACAGAAAATGTTAGGGCCTTGCATAATAGCATCCAAATGGCTTCCTCCCTTTATGTGCTAGGTTATATCAATAATAATGATTACAAATAGTGGTATTATGTATAATGATGTCATTTGAATTTGAACAGTCTTTTGGGTATTAATCTGTATTAATCTGAGCTCTGTGAGTTAAAGTCTGAACATTATGTCAATTACTTTAATGGCATAATTCACATAATATTGTGCCTTTAGGCACAGCCCTGAGCAAAGGTTTTATGTAACCTACACCATCCCCAGGAACAGCCCATACAGGCATTAAACTTCAGAAATATCCCCTGAGCTTCAGTTCCCTCCCATCTTCCCCCCTGTGAATTGAGCAAACAATTATGACACTTTTTGCGCTAGCTCAGCTGACTGAGTAGTGAACTAGGGATAGAATGGAGGATCCCACGCACTCTGCTCACCAATTCTCACAGAGTACAGTAGCTTACCCTGAATCATGGGGCTGGTAGTCCAAATGAGGAGTGGTGGTAGAGATTCTTACCCTCAGGCACTGAGGAGTAATCCAAGTCACAATGAGCCCATAAACCACAAATGATAATTTCACACAAACTTTGAAATTAGCTTTCACAATTAACAGTTTTGTCCACTAAATTAATGGTTGAGGGTTAAAGCTGGTTCTGAGGAGTGCAGTCTGGATCTAGACCCAAACTTTCCCCAAGTTCAGACTGTGTATTTTGTAGGGCTGGATTGGGGTCCTGATTCGGGCTTATCTAATATAGATGTCTTCAAGTCAACTGGTCCCACAACATTAAAGTGGAGGTATGCATTGTGAGAGATAATTTGGCAGCATTGTATGTAAAATAATAAAATTCTATTGTGTGTCACGGCTGAGACACATTCTAATCTTAGAAAAGCAGGCACATACCAGTTCCTAAGACAAAAAGCAAACAGACACCTCAAGCAGGTGTCAATAAAATCAAATGGACTATCACTTGTTTAAGTGGGGGAAAATGGTGTGAGTGAGAAATTTACATTTTCATAAAGGACTATCTAGAGGTTCCCATCCCTACAGACTGGCTATCTCCTGAATCCCAATGGGAGAAGATTCTTAAAGCAGAGGAAAAGCTAAAAAATGGGGAACAGATGCCCAAATAATCTCTCCCAGCATGTCTACTTATGGCATCAACAATACTTGAAGGACAAAAGGATCATCATTAGTCTGGGGAGAGATGCCATCTGAAAGGAATTCAGACTACTATTCTGCGCTTTGAATTCACTTAACTTGTTAAGTTTGGCGTTTGTTGTGTTTTACCTTTTATTTCTTTGTAAGCAATTCTGACTTTTATGCCTCTTTACTTGTAGTCACTGAGGCAATGTCTACACTGCCATTTTTTTTGGCAGAAGATATGCAAATTGTGCTCTCATTTTCATATCTTCTGCGGATGCGGATCCTTTTTGCAGAAGAGGTTTTGCCGCTAAAAAGCCCCATGTAGATGGAGCCATTTGTCGGAAAAAAATCCCTTTTTCACAAGATCCTGTAAACCTCATTTTAGTGGCAAAACCTCTTCCGCAAAAAGGATCACCAGAAGATATGCAAATGAGAGCACGATTTGCATATCTTCTGCCGAAAAAACCCGGCAGTGTAGACATCGCCTTAAACTCAATCTTTTTGTAGTTAATAGATTTGTTTTATTGTTCTCTCCAAACCAGTTTGGATTGAAGTTGTTGGGAAACTTCATTTGGGATAACAAGACTTGTGTATTTTGTTTTCTATTAATGAAATGATGGATCTAATATAAGCTCCTATTGTCCAAGAGAGTGCTGGTCAGTGCAAGATGCATATTTCTGGGGGAAAGTCTGTGACTGGGAGTTTGGTGGAGTTGCTCTGCAGTGTAGTTCATGGGCGACTGGCTATAGCACTCTTACAGTATGGCTGGGAGTGAATTGCATGCTGGAGGCATTCTGCCCAGGAGTGGTTGCTCTCAGAGCAAAGCAAAGTAGAAGGCACCCAGATTGGAGAACTGAGGGGACATAGCTGTCCAGCTGTAGGAGAAATAGCTTTGAGACTTGTGGTTACCATGCCTTAGTTTGTGTTCCTGAGCTTTTCATGTAACACCTCACTATGTTCTTCCTCAGGGGCAGATGACCATTTTGCGGGGCCCAGGGCAGCACAATTTTGTGGGGCCTCCCTTTGCCACGGTGCATGCGCAGGGCTTTTTGAAGCGCGGGGCCCGGGGCGGCAGCCCCGCTCGCCCTGCCCTATATCCGCCCCTGTTCTTCCTGAAACCTGACCCTTTTTCTCCAGTCCTACTCATTATATTACATTGAGATGGACCCTGCCTTAAAGGGGCAGCATATGGTGTGACATGCTGCTTAAAAACAGACACTCATAAACTCTTCCCAGTTGTATTCCAGTCCTGATGGACATGCATGTAATGATACATTTATTTTAATTGACAAAATTGCATGTATTTAACTTTGTATATTCAAGACCAAGATTGGTCATCAGGTTTCTAATTACTCTTAAGTTGCCTGGCCAGGTTCATTTCTATGCAAAGCAAAGGCAGCTTGATCTGCTAATTCATAAATAACTTAACACTGTTATGGAAAGAAGAATAATTTGCAAAATGTTACTTTAATAATGTTACTTATACAAACTAAGTGTCCATGTGGATATTCGGCCTCTGTAAAATAATATTAGTCTTTTGTGTCATCATGGTACTAAGATCCAGATCCACAAAGATATTTAGACTCCTATCTTCCATTGATTTCAATGGAAGGTAGGAGCTGAAATACCTCTGTAGATCTGGGCCTTAATGCTTAGGGACATATTTTCAATTAAACAACAGTTCCTGCAATATTTGTGTGAACCTAGACTGGATATTTGCTATAGATGGTCCAGAACATAACTCCTGTATCTGAATGTCCTCTGTAAATTTTGGGGGTGGGGAAGGTAGGATGTAGAACTCAGATTGTAATCTCAGATTTACTCACATCTCTGTTCTCACTGAAGTCGATGGCAAAGTTCTCATTAGCTTTCGTAGCAGCAGAATGTGAGATTATTATGTGGAAAGAATGTTAAAAAAGAATCTGGCCAGTAATCTGATTTTGAGAATTACTCTACCCTTTTTCTTCTGCTGATGCTCAGACCATTGTCATTTATCTCCCCACTCCAGCATTTCTCATTGTACAGTTACTGTTTTGTATAATTAGCCTAGAATTATATTGTGCCATCACTTTGAGGGCCGCCTGCATAAATAATGGTAGTATGATATGGCCTCTAGTTTCCATTGTTTTTCCTCCATATCTCTGGGCAACATAAACGCTGGTGGATAGCTAAGATAGGTAAATCTTCCCAATATACTTTGTCATCCTCAAGGTATGTCTGTTGCTAGTGATCTAGTATTTTTAGACCTTTAGTGACTATAAGAATCAATACCAATAAGATAGGATTCAATAATGTTTGATATCGTATATCAAGTGTCTAACCAGTGAATTTAACAGAAAGTTCTTTTGTTTTATTTGATCAGCTTCCTTGGCTACATTTATCACTGTCAATTAAATGTATTATTTAATAATGAACAATGCAGGACCTAAACAGAGCCAGCCTTTGCTTTAATGGATCATTAACTTGTCAAATTCCCCCCCTCATCTGCCCCCTGAATTTTCCTTGTATTGCCAGAATTCTCATTATCCTAGCTATTAATCCTATTATTAACTTTGGACACATTTTTTTTTTCATTAAAGTACATTTTAAAATTAATGACCACCCAAATTAAAAGTAGAGGAATGCAATGCAATGAGGTACCTGTAGGACATGACTTTTATTTACAGTCCAAATGGATGATTCGGTGTTGCAAGTTATAACTGTTGACAAAGCATAGGCAGTCAAAAGTTGATTCATGTTGTGTAAAGATTTTTCTCCTGACCTCATTAGTAAGTTTACCCAGAGTTCATTCTCGTAGAATATTGCAAAAGTTTCTCTTTTTCCATAATGGAGTTTTAGGGCTATTGTAAATCAAATGTAGGAGAACAACTTAAAGAATATGTCAATTATCCTTTTTGTTCTATAGCCTTCAGTAAATCAGATTCTGATTTTAATTTATGCCAGTGTAAATCTAGAGTAGCTCCATTGAAGTCAGTGGCCCTGTGCAACTCTCTCCAGGTACGTCTACACAGAAGCATTATTTCAGAATAACTGATGTTATTTCAAAATAACAAAGAGCACGTCTACACTGCAAGCCATTATTTCAAAATAATAGTGAGCTAGAGAACCTCTTACTTTGACTTCTGTAACCCTCATTTTATGAGGAGTAAGGGAAGTCGAAGGAAGAGTGTTCTTCCTTCAACTTCCTGCTGCGTAGACAGCACCAAAAGCCGAATTAAGCTATTTTGACTTTTGCCCTGCTGTGTAGATGTGCCCTCCCACTCCTGTCTCTATTAATACAGAAAAAGTGAAGAGACATAAAGGGACAAATTCTGCTTTCAGTTTGGAGTAACTGCACTACCTTTTAGATTACTTCTGATTAACTCCAGTGTAATTCTGAGAAAAAAAAATCCTTAAGTCAACAACCACAATTTTAAAAAAGTTACTTAAGCATAATATAGTCTACAAAATATGGTGATATTGCAATAACTTAGCTTTCTTAACATTTATAAAATATCAGATCTCTAAGAAATGTAATGGGGAATTCCAGTTGATATAGTTATTCTTACATTAATAGTCTATAAAGGGTTTATGAAAAGACAACTAAATCAATGCACTAAATCACCATTTATTTAGTAGTGAAATATCCACATTGCCATCTGTGACCAACTGATGTCATCTCAAATCAGGAGTAACTCCATTGCAATAAATGGAGTCAAACTGGCATAAACCACTGGCATAAGTGAGAAGGGAATTAAACATAGTTTCTCTGAATCTTACCACTTTGATATACGTTAACACCCCTTAATATATGCATTAGCATTATAGCTCTTTATTTTTCACTTATGTTAATGCTAATAGAAATGTACAGCATACATTGTAACAACTCCTATTCACACAATGTTAGTGTTGTAAATGATATTAGGAATAGCTAAAATGAATGGATTACATATTTGGTAATATTTTCAAAGCAGACGTAATAACATCTGTGTTACAGTGTGAATTACTAAGAAGTGGGTCAATTTTGTGCATACAATAGCTGATAGGTCTTTGAAAGGAGCTGTGCAAACCTTGCAGGTTTCAGGTTTCATGGAGTTCATAAACAAAATTCGACAGGCACATTTGCAAAGGTGGCAGTGAACCAATATGTACATATTTGGTGGAGAGTCAAGTATAACAAACTCCATCCTACCCTCTTCCCCCAATAGCCTGCCTTTAGAGCAGTGGAAACAAGGAAAGCACTATTTCCCCACTGCCAGTTGATTTGCCATAATCCCCTTAGTGTACAATTGCAAATTGCGGGTCAAATAATCCATAAGA
The DNA here is from genome assembly GCA_019425775.1 of Rafetus swinhoei. Lineage (NCBI taxonomy): Eukaryota > Metazoa > Chordata > Testudines > Trionychidae > Rafetus > Rafetus swinhoei. The sequence goes on along the minus strand of CM033447.1, from coordinate 18,855,003 downwards.
GTCCATGCTTCAGCTTAGAGGTGTCCCAGAATGACTCCAGGGTAGCGTAGCAACCTAACTCTAATTTTTCTTCATTTCTGAGGATTGCCCATTATTTCAAAGCATATTCTGTAATCTAATAAAAAGATTTTATTGTAAAGGAAAATAACATTGTGTACCCAGTGTTACGGGCCCACTTTCAGATCAGTGGGTAGACTTCCAAACAGACATTTTCTATTAAATGTAACAGGAGTCACGCGTCTACAAGCCTTATGTATCCAACAGAAAATGAATAGTAATAAGAAGAATTATAAGAACAGTAAATTCTTGGGTTCTCATGGTGGGTGTGCTCCCCACATTCACCACTGAAGGAGTTCACATTAGCCAAGGGGGCAGGGTTTTGGGCTGAGAAGAGAGCCCTAATGAAGGATAGCTAACCTGTTCAGGGCATCTATAAAACCAAGATATTGGTAGCAGAAAGAGGCTGCAAGAAAAAGGGCTGCAATCAGTCTCACGGGACAGGGGAGGGAAAGAGATTTAAACCCCAAAAGAAGGATTAATTTAGCAGACCCAGGAGATGGTGTTTGGCTAGAAGAGTGGAGAACGCAAGCCTGGGATAGGTAAAGTAGAAAGTAGTCCAGAGGCTTGGCAGGAAGTACTAGGATAGACGTTGGCTGCTAGAAAAAGGGCCACTGAATTGGAACCCACAGGAGGGGGTTACTTTAGGTTTCCCAACCAGCCATTGAATGAGTAGCACAATTTGGGCAGTGAATTGAAAGATTGTTTGTGTCAGTTTGTTGTAATCACTGCGGCAGTGGCTCAGACGGAGCAGTAGAATTAAGGACTACCAGGCACAATGGGGAAGACTGTGGTAGTACCCCCAACAGGAAAGGTGATTCTTTGAAGACTCCTCCTTCGCCAAATCTAGATAATTAATTAAACAGGGGGAATGTTCCAGCTGCATATGGCTACATTGCTATTCATTGTTTACCAGCGTCTATGAGGTCTGGTTCAAAATTACCATTCTATAAATCCAAAGTGACCTTTCTTACCCTGGTGTCTAGAGAATCCCTGCGTGATTCTAAGCCAGGTAGTAACACATCATACTTCCTAGACAATAGGACTGTGGTCTTATGACAGACCACACTCCTTGAATGTCAACAGTGTCAGTGCATGCAATGTTATGATGCCTGACCATCTGGCAATTGACGTAAAACATAGTGCAATATATCTTCTAATTGATTCTTTAGCTGTCTGGATTGGATCTTAAAATACACAGTCATTTTTTTACACCTTGCTTTTTGCCAATAGACATTTGATACATTAACTATAGCTATTTATAGATCCTTGCCTTAGAGGAACTGAAATGGGAAAGGATATTTGATGCTGTTCCTTAAAGAGTTAGCATTCTCCAAAAAGATTTTCTCTACATAACTGAGAATAGTTAAAGACCTTTCAAGGAAAGGTAAACATGAATTGCGACAGTTTTGTATTTCCTCTTATAAACCTGAAAAGGCATTTTGCTATTATGTATTAAGCCATTGGCACTGTGTTTTTATAATACATCCAATCCATCCTATAAATCAGACTTTTATTCACCCTAGTTCTGTCTATGATTCTATATGTTATAACTCCATTGCTTTACATTATATATTTTCATAAAGTACCATAATCCTAGAGGGATTTTAGTTGGTCTGAAACCAAATAGAAAAGATAGAGAAAAAAATAAACGAGCTGCCCTTTTCCAGTTGACTAAAGTGAGCTATAAAACACTTTACAATGCAAAGGAGACTTAACGTCTGGTCAAGTTTACTCATCATAAACACACCTGAATGAAAAGCACTTCTTGTTCTGTGGAGCACAGCCAAATGAGTGATACACTGAGATAGACTTTTCATGTAGTTATATGCAAGAGTTCCCTTCCTGCATTTCAGTGGCTAAATTAGAGGTAACATGATAGTAAAATATGCAAGCAGCCTCAGGACACATCATATATTCTTTCATTCTGAAGCCTTTCCATAACTAAAAATGAAACATAATTGCTAACTCCCCATCCCTTCACTAAAATGGCATAGAAATGGTTTCAGCACAGAAGCAGAAATGAAAAGTTTATTTTCTGTGCAAAATGTATACACAGACATTTTCTTTGAAACAAAAAACAAACCTTCCAGCAGCATGTTAAGTGTCACCCCCTATGACATTTGAGCTATGCTGTGCTAATGAATTTCTCTTTGCCTTTGTCACGTTTTCAGTTTGCCATAACAAGAAAAGATCCAGAGCTAGATCTGTAACTTTATCATTTAAAAAAATCTTTTCCCACTTGATTTGTATCTGGACAGTTCATCAATGCTGCCCTCTATAGCCAGCTACATAGAAAAACAACCTAATTTAAAAAAAAAGAAAAAAAAATAGAGTGAAATGAAAGAAATGTGGGGAGGGAAAGCAAAAACTAAAATAATTAATATGAAAAAAACCCTCTGAGTGGAAAAGCCTGAACAATATAGTGCCTTCTCTCCAAGGATAATTAGTGCTTTCAAAACATTACTGAGAAAAAGTTTGTTTTAAGTTCATGCCACCTCTTTTGAAGTTAGAGACACTGAGGCACAGAGTGGTTATGTGATTTGCTGTTTTGCAGCTTTCATCAGCCAGGGCTGTGAGTCCCATTCAGTCTGCCTAGCTGTCACTCTGCAGGCAGAAACTCATTGCCATCTCAGATGTCTCTCCAAACCTCATCCCTTAGCCAAGAATGCAATGAATGAGTTATGGATGAATTCACAGATTCCCCTCTTAGGGAAAGGAGTAGTTTGGTAGCTGCATATGCACTGCACAATCATTCCAGAGGAGGACCCTGAGGGTCCATGTTTTTCTGTGAAATGGTCAGGTATGGAAAAGCTGCAAAGATCCTGCAGTGAGTCAAGTTCCATATTTTGCCTTTATTGTTAATTGTTCCTCATCTGGTTGCCTGTGTGGAGGCAGGCATTCCCTTTAACCCTGATTTTTTCTCCCATCTGTGCTACTGTGCACAGATCATGTAGCATCATCTGACAAGGCTGGGGCAAGGAGGGAGAAACCTGTATATGAGATTCAAGCAGTAGCAGAGCTTTGCACAGAAGGTCTAAAGAGAGTCTATATCAATTCCCTTCCACCAACGCTTTGTAATTTTGGGATCTGTAATCTCTGGTTTCCTTGCTTTCCCCTTCATTGTTAATGTAACTTAACAGTGCCACCTGACAGGTCTGTATTTGGAACAGTTACTCGTTTTCCGACATCTGCAATTCACCCCCACCCCCCACCCCAGCATTTCACAGTGATCTTAGGTTGAGCTATAATGAGGATTTTCTGAATATGAAAAGTCTGGAGACACCCTAGAGCTCTGTTATTTTATTTGACTCATGTTTCAATAGTCATTGGGGAAGGGTGTGTATGAAATATATTTAATTTTACTTCAGCAAACAGTTTCTTTTTTTCATTAGTTAGCATTATCTGCACTGGATAAGACAATCCAAAGGGATGCTTATTCCTTCTGGGCACTAAATTAATTAGAGAGTGAACCTGCACGTTCTTGTTAGATCCATGTGATTTCTTGCCATGTAATCACCTTTATTCATGTTGGACAATAGCTCGGTCCACACATCACTCTATTGAGTTAATTGAAGTTTACTTATAGAGTAAAGCACTATTTAACACGAGTAAATGTGTGAGAGTCTTTAAGTAAAAATCATAATGGAGATTGGAAAGGAAATACATGAAAAATTCATTTTTCTTTCCATATGTTCAGGAGGTAGGCAAGAGACTTTAGTTAACAGAGTTTATTAGAGTTAATTGACTTTAGCGTATAGAGTTTAATTCATAGAGGTTACATAACAAAGCTAATTTTCCCAAAGGAGGCTGTATCACAGCAGCTGTTATATCCCTTCATGACATATTTGTAGCAGGAGAGCAGGTGAAGGCATATCATCCCAGTAGAGTCTACTAGAGGCACAGTGCAATTCTGCCTTCTCAGTTCACCTTCTGCTGCCCCATAGGGGTGGCTGGAAGTAAGCCTCTTAGTTTTGAATATTGTTATAGTAAGAAAAGAAGGAAGTCCATATTCTGGACTCAAGACCCAACGGAAGGTCTACGCGTGTAGGATCAGACCCTGAATAAACAAGAACCCACTAAGTTAAGAGTTGAACACTGTCCTAACCTTTCTTGGTTATACCTAGCAGAATCCCAATAACTACGTAGATTAGAGCAAATTGAAAACATATTGTCTGTGATTCATAAAAATGAATACATCTGAGATTCGGCATCATCTTGGTGGTGTCACGGTCCATAACAACTAAGGCAGCAGTTTTCAAACTATGTGTCCTGGTCCCAAAGTGGGTCATGACCACATTTGAATGGGGTTGTTAGTGCTGTCTGAGACTTTCTGGGGCCTACAGCCAAAGCCTGAGCCCCACCACTCCAAGAGAGAGCTGAAGGCTGAGGCTTCAGCCCTAGGCGGTAGGGTGAATGTTATAGGCCCCCACTTGGGGTTGAAGACTTTGGGCTTTGGCTTTGGTTTCCCCATCTAGAGCAGCAGAGCTTGGGAAGGCTCAGGCTTTGGTCCCCTCTCTTGGGGTCATGTAGTAATTTTTTATTTCAGAAAGGGGTCACAGAGAAATGAAGTTTGAGAATCTATGGATCTAGTCTAGTGTTATGCATAATGAGCAATAGGACAAAGCCTTATTCAACTCCATAGCAACTTCTCTTTTCATCTTCTGAAATCATTCTGAGATGAAAGAACAAAGACACCAGTACTGCAAACTTAACAGCATTGGAGGTTGCTGATAGGTCCAATAGTAGGCAGATGGTAATTCAACCCCTATCTGAGGGCATCAATTCCCAAAATGTGATCCATGGGGCACTTCTTGGATCTTGCAGGTCAAGTGACCTGGCCCAGCTCATTTTCATCTGCTTCTACGGATGTCTATTTATTGCAATAATGATGTGACAGGGCTGTTGTGTGATAATGAATGGAAGAAGAAGGGATCCATACAATTGTAATAGCCAGGGAAGATGATTCAGGAAACAATGGTTCTAAACAGCAAATATGATCCGTGCTAAAAATATGATCCGTAAAAATATGATCCGTGCTATTAAAAATGTGAGAGCCTCCTGCCTAGGAGATTGTCCATTAGTATCAGAAGTGCCTTTTCCTTGCCATTGCACTAAGTATATTGATGGAGGAAATGCTGGTATTAGTCTGTGTCATTTTGGAAGATTCACAGAATTTATTCACATGTTGCTTTTCACTTGGCTTGGGCAATTGAAGACACTTTCATTTCAGTGGCAAGTCAGTTTTACTTCAGAATTTTCATACACTGTCGTGGTGATACCATGCTCCAATTTCTGTGTTACTCTTCTTCAGACCCCCTTACAACTCTCCCTTTGTTGTGATGCCTACAAAGACTCAACAATGTTTAGACCATGGTTACACTGATACACTGACTATCATGTTGATCAGTATTGTTTGCTTGTACTTTCCCATGTGTCTGAAGCCTTCTGTTGTCTCATCTTTTACTTGATTTGTAAACAATTTGGTACAGTAACTGAATTTTGTTCTATGTTTGTACAGTGCCGAGATCAGAAATGTTTAAATCTACACTTTTCTCTCTTTTTCTTAGCACTTAAATCCTCTCCCCAAATGAAACCATTTCAACTTATGCATATTTTAAAATTCTTTTAATTCCACCCCCCACCTATATTTTAGCTCTTAGTTACGTTGAAATGTGTCCTTTAAAAAAAGAAAGTGACACTACATCAAGCGTGGAATTTTAGCCGCGCAACTTTGAATTTCTTGGCTTTTGATGGTTTTGTATCTCTCCTCGTTATTTTAGTGTTGTATTTTTCTTTTCTCTGACTGCTGTTTAGGAACAGCTCTATCTTATACTCGGATGCCTACTGTTTGATTCACTGCTCTTTAACTTTACATTCTGAATTTATACAGCAGTCATTTTTCTTCCTGATTGTCTCCCTCTGACTCCTCCCGACCTCATATTTTACGCTTTGACTTACCATACTAACAATGAGATGTTACTGTAAAATTCACACTGGCACATGATTCAACAGTGAGAGCTGTGCCTTTCTAGCGATGTGATTTAGGAAGGCAGGCAATCATTTTGCTGGCCAAAGAGGGACTGTGTCAATGAGAGGAAGCAGAGTGGAGACAGGAAAGAGTAACTCAGACGTAACAATGAGTGCCAGGCAGATTGGGAGCACTGAGTTACTGTGATAGTGCTGGTAGAATCCAATAACTGAGAGGTACTCACATCAGATGGGTAAAAATGTCATTTTAGACAAAAGGTTTTTAACATTTACAAATGACAGTTTCATGAGTGTAGCAGTGCAGTGCACAATAGGATTGCACAAGTGTAACTCACAGTAAGATTTGGCCCATCATGTATTGGGAGCAGGTGGGGGGGAAGGAGGGGAGTCACACATAAACAATTGCCAGTATTGGAAAATAGCAATCCCACAACTGTGTGGTGATCCTGGACTACTTTCTGGTCTCCAGAGATCCTTGTGATTGAGCATGGAGCTGTATTAACCCATAGTTTGAGTTTTATGAATGTTGGGTAATATTTATAGCATTGTAACACTAGTTGACAGAAGTCATATAGCATACCAGTGGGAAGACTGGCTTTCTGGTGTACATTATGAAGCCAGCAAAAAAGTAATGCAGACAGAATTTCCTTGCATTCCATGATGCAGTTTTTTTCCATAGCAAAGTGGAGATGAGCTTTAGGGGAATTGCTAGGAAAGAAACCAGTGGGATCATGAGCGACCACCATTGTTCATTTCTTCCCATGGAATGCCAGGGTCTATGCCTGCTCTTGCAGGCACAAGCCTGCATTAGTGGTAGTGGAGCTGGCAATCTGTGTACTGGGTGATACTGAGAAAGCTGAGCCAACCCTATATATTCAGAAATGGTGCAGGGGTCAAGGATTTGGACTTTGTCAGTTAAGGGCTTAACTATAGTAGTTAGAAGGAAAATTTGAAAAGTATTATACCAGGGACTAATTTGGCCTCATAAACTAACATCCATTAAAGAGGCATCGTTTACAAATAACAATGTGAAGAAATCAAAGAAAGAGAAATGACAGGAACTAGGGAAAAGCTACCAGATGTTTAATATGCAGCCTCCTACTGACCCCTTGAATTGCATAATCCATGTGACTGGATCCGAGAGGTAGACGTTTTGAAGCTCTTCAAAGCATTTCTGCAAATGTGAAGCTGTCCAGTACTTACAGTGTATATCTGTGGAATAAAAGCTTTGTCAATGCTTATTTCTCATGCTGTCTTTTGAAAAGGTGGTTCTTCCGTTTGGATAGTGAATCGTTCAGTAATGCTAATCAGGAACCTATGAAACAAAACAATGGTAGAAATCAAGCTTATAACAAATGAATCAAATCATTTAGATGAGGCATTAGACTCTCTCTTGCTAGATCCCACAAGAGAAAACTGGCCATGTGTAAACGTGCCGGCCGCGTGCCCCTAGTCAGCACGCCGGCCTTGTGCTCCCTCCACCCACCAACGCCACCCGCCTCGGTCTCGGGTAGTCTCGGTTGTCTCGGTTGGGCCCCTCCGGGCCACGGTCACTCAATATCTCGGAACGGGGAGAGGGGGGTCCGGGCCCGCCCCCTCCTCTCACGGACCCCAGCCCAGGGCCCTAAGGACTCGAACGTTGCGACATCCGGTCCGGTCCGGCTGGCGGGGCGTTTAGCCGTAACTCGCCAGCCCGCAGGCTCCGTTCGCCCACCCTGGGCTGCTTCCTCTCCCCGGTCCCACGGGGGCCCTTCGCGGTGGGCTTACCTCCGGGTCTTTGGCCCCATCCGGGGCGAGTCTCCGGTTCGGGCTCCGCGTCCACCCCTTCGGTGTCCGTCTGCAGGGTTTAAATCCCCGCGCCATGTCCCTGCTGCGGGGGGCACGCCCCACGCCGCGAGACGTGCCTCCGCTGCTCCTGCGGGACAGCGCGGTGACGTCACTGACGTCCTGACGCCACCCCTCCCCTCCCGGCCACTCCCCACGTGGGCCGCCCGGGAACACCCGGCGCAATGCCGGTATGCCGCCGCCACGGCAGGGCTATTCCCTGCCGGCGGTGCGCACGGCTCGGGGACGTTTGCCCTGGCCGCGCGGGCCGCTAGGAGAGCGGCCGCCGGCGGGACTGGGGTGTGGGGCGCCTCTGCCCCGTCACACCATGATAATCCAATAGCCACGTTAAGTCTGAAAATCAGTGCCAAAAACTCAGCCTCTGATTGGCATTAAAGCAATGAGTTGCTTACAGAACACGTCCTGTTTTCTGGTACAGAAGGATAAATTTTCTAAGCAACTCCTGCAAAGTCATCAGCTCTTTTTATGAGTGATATTTTTTTTCCTTTTGCATTGGTTTGAAATGGTATTCTTTGAACCAAAATTATACAGACAACTATTTTTATTGAGATGCATTTATAGAATATGTCCCATATTTTCAGGGTCTCACTGATTTCTGTTTTGAATCTAAGACCTTTTCCTGTCATTGCCCAATCTGACATTCTTGTGATCGTCTTATGTCTAAAACCATGTGCTACTGAAAGAACCTAACATTCAGTGGCCCTTCATTGTTTACAATGTTTTTGAAAGTGGTATTAGGTGGATTTTTTTAATTGTACAAGGCTGTGAGTGTTTAATTTTAAACTAGGTTTTAGTTTTCATCAATGTAATTTCTTCTTAACACTAACAACAGATGGTAGCAATATATCCATGTTCAAGAACACATTTTATATGTGACTGAACTCAATGTAATTGCCACATCATTTGGTAAATTGGTATTACAAACAAGTCTCAGGGGCAGTAATATGATGCCTCATGTATGTCACCACTTCTGAAATGTCCATAGCAGAGTTAGGAAACAGAATACTGAGCTCTTAATTATACGAGAACTATATAAAACTCCTATATGTTGGACTTGCTAATTCTTAGGAGCCCAATATAAACAGCACAACCACTCCTATATTATATTTACACATTCATTTCAAGATTGTGGTGGTAAGAAAAGGAGTTTTACTGATAAGCTTCAATATCAAACATCTTAAGAATAAAATGTTAATTATTATTTATTAATTAGTATGCATAGCTGATAGACGTGATTGGCATAAAAGCAGTAGAAAGCTACGCCATTTTACTGCATGACTGTGAGTTTGATTGCCACGAATCAAGTTGTTCCAAGGTAGTTATTATCTCTATTATGACCTCTGTCCATTCCACTTTAGACAAGATGCAACATGCCTGGACAATGTTTTCAGTTTCATTAACTAGCATGGCATAGCAAATATTTATACCTGCTGCAAACATTATTCAAGCTTTGTTTTAAGATATATACTTGTGTTCAGGCTGAGAAATGGCCGGGAACATTTTGTCAGCACAATGAAAAGTAAAAGAACAGGACAGTGGAAGCAGACTGATGCTACTCTCCAAACTGTAACAAGACCCCTGGGAGAAATGAAGTCGAATTATAATAAGATTCCAGATAAACTTAAAAGTTATTAGAACAAATGAGAATTGACTCGAACTTCCTTCTTTCTTTAAACTGTCAACACTCCCTATGCTTTTTGGCTCTAAAATACCTGTCTTCAGCTCAGCTAAGTTTTTTTTTTTACTTCCTCACAAAGTTTTAAAAAGCTTAAAATGCTTCTTTTAGTGTCACTTTGTATGTATTAGCAAATCCAACTAAAATGTATGCACTAATGAATTTGTCAGATTATATATACAGCAGAGAGGTGGTGAAAAGTTCACTCCATAATGTGAGCATCTCTAAATATGGAAATATTTACCCATCCCTTTAGCTAATACCTAACTAACCCCGCCCCATAGAAAATACTCAGACCACTAACATTAGAAATGAATTCTCTGTATTAGGCACGGAATGGTGTATTGAATAGCATTGGGGGAAATGGCTCACCTACGTCATTATATGGTTTTGCTCCCTTCAGAATGTGGGAAGTGCTCATTTGCAGGAGATACGTGGTATTTTCTGTGAAATAAGAGATTTTTCATTTTGCACATTTGTGTGAAATTGTGCAGTTTGTTCCAAGGTGCAATCCACTGTATGATTAAAACTGATTTAACAGAGAAAATGGCAGACATGTTCCTGAATAAATCGCTCTGATTCAATTTGTTGCTATTTGGGGGATTGTGCTATTTGTTGTTCAGGAATGGGAAACTGCTGGGTACTTGTGAAACTGATAGTAAATTCCTAAAGAGTCACCATTTTAAATGGGAAGTGATCTCAGACTCAGGATCTCTCCCCTACATGGAATAATGATGGAGAGCAAGTCAAATGCATCAGTTGCTTTAGATCAGACCCAGGCAAAATATGGTCTAGAGCCTGGATGTGGCCTGCCAAGCCACCAGATCCGGCCTTTCCCTGCCCCACCTTTGCACCCCACTCAGAGCAGCCAGCTGCAGGGGTCTGTGCATCTTAGATGCATCTGACAAATTGGGTTCCACCCTATGAAGGCTTATTCCCAAAAACATTTTTTGGTTTTTAAGGTGACACAGGATTCCTTGTTGCTTTGCTGAAACAGACTAACTTGGCTATCCCTCTGATAATAAACTGAAAAGGGAGAAGTCCTGTCCTGACATCAAGGTGACCTAGATGATTAATAAATCCCTCCCCTTTCTAATGAGTGTGGGAGTCAGTAGTGATGTCTACTACCTATCCAAATGAAAATCACACTGTAGCTTGCTAAGCTATATTGCTAGTTTTCTTCCCAATATGATTGACTTGTACAAATGTCACTCTATATATTATAACCACAGAGGGTGGGAAAGCTCGCAGAATTATTGGACTGTACCTTGTTTTTATTAGAGCTGTTTGGACCTACCTGAAGGCTGACAGAAAGATCCCAGTGGGATTGTTTGGAAAAGCTTGCAAACTCCCTGCCATTTGTCTGTCAAACACAAGCAGAGAAAGAAGCCAGGTCCTGTCAATATTTATATATTTTGGAGATGCATTTTTTTTCCTTTTTATTAGGAGAGATCAGTCCGGGAGAGGGGAAAATTTGTGGAGCTTAGGACAAAAGTAGCACATGTCTCTTTGTATATTTTTCCTCCTTTCAAAATTTCCTCCATTGACTTGGGTTCTGCTCTCATTGGCCCACAAGGCTCTGATAGTGTGCATAAAAATACAACATAAGTGAGCGTGCGTGCCAGGTGGGATATTTTTTCGCAAGTGTTCACAGGTCTAATTTTCACCACATGTTAACAAGTGTTTGCCATTTTAAAGATGTGTTGAGTAATTGCACATGCAAGACATCTTCTCTTTAATAGTCCCAGTGTGTTCAAAGGTCTTTTATGACAAAACCCCCTGTTGACAATGGAGTTGTGGCCTTGAGTGGGTGATGGTTTGAGTTGAAATATAATTGGTATCACTTGCATATTCTTGTTTTCTTGCTTTAGCTACTGAAAGACACTGTTTAATCTTTTCCTCTGGAGTGGGGATGAAGTTTTGACCATTACAATTCTCGTTTCCAAAGGATGATAGTAAACTACTTGCATACCATTAATGGGGTTACCAGTCAGGTTCTTTTTCTGGTCAATAATTTTTTATAATCAGTGCTGGTCAATAATTTTTTTTTTTTTATAAAACAATGTCCATTTGCCCAAACAAACATGTTCATGAAATAGGGCTGGCTTTAAGGAATTTTCTGACTCAAAAGAAAGCTGAGGAAAAGTTTTGAAACTGACAGTGTTTCATTTTGACATTTTCAAAATTAAAAATTCCAGTTTTCCAATACAAAAGCCTTTCCTTTCAAAATTTTAACTAATAAAACTGAAAAAAAAAATCAAAATTGAAACAAAATGTTTCCAAATTATCTATATGAAACAAACAAACAACATACAGGGGTTTTTTTCAGTTTATGAATATCTTTCAAATTTTGACATTTCATCCTGATTTGAGATGGGAAAAAATTCCAAACTCCAATATTTTTGGTATGCAATAGCACTTCCTGCCTGGCTCTAATAATTACAAAACTAGCAAACCACACCCATAGCCTTCATTACTGTAATTTCAGATGATGCATTGTGCTTTGCAAAGACGACAGTACAAAAGACTTTTACAATCTAAATTAGACCTTTGTGGTACATAATGTCAGAGAACAGTTCAACCCTGAGACAGGAGAGATGATGGGAGAGCCATGTCTAAAGCATGTCCAATGCTGCTGACCAGGGGCAGATGAGGATTTTGCGGGGCCCAGGGCAGCACAATTTCACGGGCCCCCCCCTTTGACACGGTGCATGCGCGGTGGCACCACGCGCATGCGTGGTGGTGCCACGGTGCATGCGCGGGGCTTCTTGAAGCGCGGGGCCCGGGGCGGCCGCCCTGCTCGCCCTGCCCTATATCCGCCCCTGCTGCTGACGATCAGGGTGGTCCCAGGTCCTGGTGCAAATCAAGATGGCAAACAACAGCCAAACTGTGGCTAGCTAATGTGTAATAATGCCTTGGGAATATGCCTTCCTCTTTCCATAGCCACACCCTCCCTACACCAGTGACCAGGATGGGGAGCTTAGGAACTGACTTAGGAGCTTCTCCATCCAAATGGACAAATCCTTCATACATGGGAGGGCCTGGCACTACATCTGAAGAAGATCCAAGTTAGAAAGGAATAGGTTTGGAAGGAGAGGGGAGTGTTTGGTGTAGTTTAACTTTGGGGGTCATCCAATTAATAAAGGGATGGCTTGAGAGAAGATTTGAGGGCAAAAGTGGGAAATGGGATCAAAGATAGCTATTGGGAGAAAACACTGTGGTGTCAGTTGTATGTTTTTAGAAACAACAGACTTTTCTAGCACTGGCACCTTGATACTGTAATGCCAGCACATGCTGATGGCCTGCAGGTAAAACTGAACCTGTGACTCTTGGAGTTTAGTATGTGAGCATCTACCACAGGAGTGGGGAACCTAAGGCCCAGGGGCAAGATGAGGCCCCCAGTTTACCTTGATCCAGCCCCTGAGGTTCAGGGCTCCCCCGCAGCATTGGGGAGCCCATGCTAGTGCTCCAGCCCCCCTGCCATCTGCCTGTGGGGCTGGAGCACACAAAAACTACTAGCCTGGGATCCCCTAGGCTCTGGTGTGTGTGGGGAATGTGGGGAGTATCTTTCTCCTTCTCAGTAGGGGGACATATTAGTGAGGGTTGGGGGGGCTTCTCTTGTGTGTGACCACCAATTGATTTTTCTGTGGGTCAGTGGCCCCCGATTCAGAAAAGGCCCCCTGCCTATGGTCTACCATATGAACTAAAAGCCAGCTGCCTGATGGCTAAGGCTGTAGATCAGACTCATTGTTCTCTCTGTAAGTGGTCTCTGTGCCACTAGATGAGGCAGTGGCCCCATACCCAGAAAGTGTGCGGGTAATAGTAGTACGTCCAAAGCCCACACCTGTGATTGGAAGTAAAATGTAGCCACCTGCTATCTTTGATTAACACTTACAATGCACTTTTAAAGCAATGTATTGTGAAAGCTCATTGTGACTGCCATGTTTTTTCATTGGTCTCAACATTCTGTATGGTCTGGTTCTTTATTTGGCATAACATACACACATGTACTGGTAAGGATTGTGTTAATAAAAAGATTTTAGGTGCTATAATTAAGAGACACATATTCATCGCTATTCAGGGAAAATGGCTGACAATGTACTGCTCCACGGTGTTGTCTATGGATGGGAATGCATAGCCACCCCTCTCTCCCTGCACTGCTTGGGGGAATTTCAAAAATGCCTGCTATAAAGTAATAATTATTACATTTTAGAAAGCAAGCACTTACAGTTACTTATGACTTGTAGTGTCATAGCAGGCAGAGACTCCAATCAATGCTGAAGCCCTCTTGTGCTGAGGACTGTTACCATAAACTTAAGAACATAAGAATGGCCATACTGGGTCACACCAAAGGGCCATCCAGTCCAATATCCTGTCTGCCAACAGTGGCAGGTGTCCCAGAGGGAGTGAATCGAACAGGTAATGATCTCTCTCCTACCATCCATCTCCACCCTCTGACAAACAGAGGCTAGGGACACCATTCCTTACCCATACTGGCTAATAGCCATTTATGGACTTAACTGCCATGAATTTATCTAGTTCTCTTTTAAACCCTGTCATAGTCCTAGCCTTCACAACCTCCTCAGGCAAGGAGTTCCACAGATTGACTATGCACTGTGTGAAATGGTCTGGTAGCACTATATAGACTAACAAAACATGTAGATGGTACATGTTTTGTTAGTCTATAAAGTGCTACCAGACCATTTGTTGTTTTTTAAGTTTATCCTGTACAGACTAACTCAGCTACCCACTGAAGCTTCTGATCATGTTACTATAGTTTGATTCTTTTTTCTGCTCTAGCTGCTAACCCACTTACAGTGACTTATGAGTCTGCCACTGCCTTTGAGCTGTTGTAGCTGTCTCTTAGCTCAAAAAATAGATGCTCATGGTTCAGATCCAGAGCGACTCAGGTTTGATGTCAGAAAGGTATAGATAACCCTTCCAGATACATTGCTATATTTACAATATAATTTAAGAGAAGAAACAATGAGTGTGACAAACAAGAGGTGGAAAGGAGGTGTGAAGTTCAGGGTTTTTTTAAAAAGTCAGAACACCCTCAGGCTACGTCTACACTGCAAGGTTTTTGTGCAAAAATGGATGGTTTTGTGCAAAAACCTGCGGAGTGTCCACACCTCAAATGCGCTTTTGCGCAAGTAAATCAGCAGTAAAATGACAGAACAGAGGGCTTTTGCCGGTGTAGATAAACCTCCGTCCACAAGGCATAGCTCCCTTTTGCGCTACAGCTATTGCACAAAAAGGCAAGTGTGGACGCTCTAGAGGGAGAAAGCGCAGGTGCTCTGATGGCCATTCTGTGAATGATCAGAGCTCTCTTACGCAAGAGCATCCATGCAGTGTGGGCACTCTCTTGCGCAAAAGCACATCACTTTTGCAATGCGTTTTGAGGTGTGGATGTGCTCTTGCGCAAGAAGTCTGCAGTATAGACGTAGCCCCAGAAAGAACTCTGTTCAAAAGACAATGAGAAGTCCTGTAGGACTTTTCAAAAGAGTTAGGGTAGGTTCGGTTACTTAGAAATTCCTCTGTAGCTGCAAAGCAGAGCTATCAGAACAGATTCAGCTTACCAAAGAAATTAAGACGTCACCATGGGCACGTGCACAAAATATCAAGATGCTGTATTGGTCACAAGTATTTGGGTGGTAGTGCTCTTTCCTCACACAATTTTTTCAAGTAATTCTATATATATTCAGATACCATAAACCAAGGGTTAATAGACTGTGGTCAGTGGATCATTGGTGGCCTGCAGAATACTTGTTGGGGATTTACTGAGGTTCTCCATATCGACAGCTGCTACCTTCTATTAAGAGATAGTTTATAGTACACTGGAAGATTTACCTGGTGTTGCTCAGGTCCTTAACTCAATTAATTTTTGTTTTTCTTTATAAAAATCATTGCTCTGGGGTGGGCCTGGGGATGAGGGGTTCAATGTGCAGGCTGCCCTGGGAAGAGAGGACTACCCCAGCCCACTTACACCACAGCAGCTTGGGGCCAGGTAAGAAGCGCCTCTCTGTGGCTGTTGCAGCTCCAGTGGGCACAGCTGAGGGGGAGAGGTACATATCTCCTGACTGGCTCAGATCCAGGTTTGTCTGCCCCCCTGTGCTCTCCAGCCAGAGTGAGGAATGGAGCAAACTGAATGCTTTCTCCTCACTCCCTGACAAAGGGGAACAGCCAGCAATGTTCCCCCACACAGCCAAACCCTGACCTTGCTTTAAGTTATGATGAAAGGAAGCTGCATACCAAATTTGGTGGTCCTAGCGCTTACCATTTAGAAGGAGTTTTTGAACCAACAGACAGCTGGACAGGCAGACTCACTCGCTCACTCACAGACAAACTCTCTTGAATATATAGTAGATTAAATGCTTTCTTAATGTTACTCCCCAGCATAAACAATTGATATAATTGCCACTGGGTTAATGGCAGGAGAGGTGGTCTGTCTGACTGAAAATGTGAGAGGAGAGGGGTTGCCCATGGAACAACATGTGTAATAAAAATGACATCCACTCTATGAAAAGGTTGGGGCCTCTGGTTTATGCAGCTCATGCTTATTGCAGCAAAATCTCCTATCTAAGCTCCAATAGCCCCCCCCCCCTCAAAATTCCAACTGATTAAATCTTAGGGAAATCTAATCTGTCTAATTCAAAATAAGATAAAATAAAACAAAACACTGTAAAGAGATTCTGTTTTCCTCGAAACCACTTTCAAAATAACTGGGTCATGTTGTGTAACCCATTAGCTGTTTTTTGGAGGGGGCGTATTTCTCGGAGCCTTTCTGGAAACCATGTAGCAGCGTTACTTTGATATAGACAGCCTTGGGAGAGTTTGCATTTCTTTATGGTAGTTCTGTAAATAAAAGCCCAAGAGTCTAAAACACATGGGTTAGGCAGTTTGGCGGCAACATCAAACTAGTACCCTGGTTTATGTCTGACAGACATGGAGTGAGTGGCCTTTCAGCCTCTCCCTGCCCTGCAGATCTCCAACAGTTGCTTTCTTTTTGAACTGGTTAGGCATTCAATTGTGTTAAAGGATATGGAGATTATCATTCAGAGAGAAGCACTGTAGACAGCTACTCCTTATTTTACCATTTCTAGATCTCCATATGTTCTTTTGAGCAATGTTTAGATACATTTAACCACATATAGTCAGACCCTACTTTAAAATCCACAGTTGAAACCAGGGCTAGGCAGAGTAACATCTGTCCTCAGCTTTCATACACAGTGGCCTATATGAGCTGGATGTTCTACTACAACTTGTTTTGTCTTTATCTGAGCAAGCAGACTGCTAGAACGAAGCAGGGGCATAGCATGTTAGAGCGAGGGGTCCCCTCAGCCTGCATTTCATGATGAAAGATCAAGGTGATTGTAATCTTTTGCATGTTGTGCAAATTAGCATTAGCCCTCCAGCTCCTGTCCAGAGTATAGTTGTGGCCTTTGATTGGGAAAACTCAGGTCATCTCTGGCCCAGACTCTCTTTACCTTGCAGAACATTAGAGCAAAGTGTTCACTTTTGGGTGTCCAAATTTACACACCTGACTGTTAGGGTATATACAGTCTGATTTCCATACGTGCTCAACATCGACGAGAGTTTCCATTGGTTTCCATAGCAGCTGTGGGTCTCAGAACCTCTGTAAATCAAGCTGTTTTTACTGAGGTGCCTAACAGGGATGTAGATGACTAGTCACCCACCTTTGAATATTTTGGCCTTAGATTTTAATGAAGATGTGGTATATTATAAGTACTTAAGCATTTGTTCTCTTGATGGTTGCTTTGTGCCTCAGGCAATGTCTGTCATTACTTTCTTACCCCATCTTCGAGTAAAATGTAGATGACACAAAGACTGGACTGGATTCCCTTTGAGGTTTGTCTGATGCGTCTTTTGCGTGAATTGGGACTGTTGCTCTTGAGCAGCATTGCACACTCTCTTCTCCCCCCAGGAACTAAAGAATTCTCACTGAGTGAGAGACTAGAACAGATTCAAACTCCAATTTCCTACATGAAAATAGGTGGCTCAGTTCATGGTATAACCTTACAGTGATTTGTATTTCCTGTCCATTATAAGATCTGTACATATTGGGATTATCTTCAACACAAATAAAGAAGAAGAAGTTAAATCAGAAGTGAAGCTCAAGGGATCCCAGAGCTTGGGCTCCAAACCTGCCCCAGACATCTACAGCACAATTTTACAGCCTGAGTCAGCTGGTAAGAGCCTGCTGAGGCTGTTTAATTGCAGTGTAGACACACCTTAAAGTACTTAGGCACCTAAATCCCATTTATTTCCCATTGATCTGAACCAGAGCTACTGTATGATGTTTTAAATTAACGTTCCTTTGCCTTCAAAGAATGGTGGATCTCTTTCAGCCATTTTCCAAAGGTGGACCTATAGATAAGGACTCTTTAATGAATATAAATGAATGTTGTTCATTGGAATGGATAGCATATAAACCAACAGCTGTTTGGGGGGACTTTTCTCTGCATCACTCTGGAAATCATGCAGCAGTATCACTCTTGCACAGCCAGCATTAGGACAGTTTGTAATTCTTTATGATAGTTCTGTAAGTTAAAGGCTGATAGTGTAAAACACATGAGTTACGCAACCCAGTGGCAACCTTAATCTAGATGCCCTGGTTTATGTCAAGCATTCTCAGAGTTAGTGGCCTCTATCTCTTTCTCTCTCTCCTTTGTGGCTATCCCGTGATTCCCCTCTGTTTGAATTGCTTGTGCATTCCTTTGCATGAGATGATATGGAAATTCTCAATAGGGGAGAAGAACTTTTTCTCCTTTAAAAAAAACCCTCTTTTACCATTACTTCATCTTCAGACCCATTTGGGGGACAGGAGGTTATGCAAAAAGTTCCCCTATACATTTCAATAGATCTTCAAAACAAGTTTTCTACATGTTCATCAGAAACGAATCCATAATCCTAAACTATAAGAGAGCAAAATGTGTCTTTACTAGATACTAGTTGATGAGTCCATCTTTCATGCAGAGGTTTAGTCCCTAAGAATGCAGGTGACAGCAAAGCAATGTGAATTTGTTCCGTTGAGGTTGAATATAAACAGATATAAAGATCTAATTCTCCACTTTGTACAGCCATTTACATCCATCAGGCCCAAGTATAAATGCTTTGTACTCTTTTTGCATTGCTGCAAACAATGAGCCAAGCTTCAAGGCTCTTGCGAATCAATTTTCAATATTTAGGACTCACAGGAATAAATGCAAGTTGAGCCTGCTGATTTAGTGCAGGATGTGGGCCACTAGTGGCAAAATCGTTTAGCATTAGGCAGCATCAGGAAATCACCCTTATCTAAATCAGGCTCCCCAAAACACCCATATCCATGGAATACAATACTGCCTCCCTTTCAGTCTCTGCTGTTGACCTAGCATGACTATGCTTCATATTAAAAAACAATGAGTGGTCCTGTGGCACTGTAGGTTATGTCTACACTGGGAAATTATTTCAAAATAAGTTATTTTGAAATAATAACTCCTGAAATAACGATTTCGAAATAGCGTGTCCGCACAACAAGATACCATTGGAATAGAGCAGAAGTATATTGAAATAGCACGTCCACACTCATTGGAGCCTGAATCACATTTAAAGCCCCCCCCCCCCGAAGTACTCCAGGACATGCATCAGGAGAGCAGTCACTTCCTGTAGCTGCTTCCTGAGGTTAGCTGAAACTCGTGTGGAAAGGGGCTGTTCTCTACACAGCTGCATCTCACACGCCTCTTCTGCACTGCCTAGCCCCTCAAGGGACACCAAACTCACACCATGTGCTCTGATTGCCCTTGTGGATGCCACAGCACGCTCATCATGGAGCTGGAGCTGATGAAAAGCAGTCACCAGCTCTTGGACTTCCTGCTGCGCCTCATAGTGCGGTGCATGCAGATTGCCCACGTGGTGCTGCAGGAGGACGACAACCAGCCCAGACTGGAGGACCTCTTGAGTGCCCTAACACTCCTCATGCACCACATTCCCTTCCAGCCTCCTCTGCACACCATGCAACACTACTTCTGGCAGTGGGAGACCAGTTCTGACCCGTGGGACTGGATCGTCATGGAGCAATAGGACAACCAGCAGGGGCTCCAGAATTTATGCATGTGGATGATCACCTTCTGGGAGCTCTGCAAGTGGCTTGCCCCTGCCTTCTGGCGATGAGACCCGCCATCCTCCTCCATAAGCATGTCATCATTACACTTTGGAAGCTCACCACACCAGACAGCTACAGCTCCATCAGGAACCAGTTCGGCATGGGGAGATCGACAGTTGGGGCCATACTCATGCAGGTTTGACTATTTTACTATTTTAGTAGGAGGGTGGTGTAGTATTGGAATGGGTTACCTAGGGAGCTGATGGAATCTCCATCCCTAGAGGGTTTTTAGTTCTGGCTTGACAAAGCCCTGGCTGGAGTGGTTTAGTTGGGGTTGGTCCTGTTTTGGGAAGGGGGTTGGACTTGGCAGCCTCCCAAGGGCTTTTGCAACCCTATGTTTCTATGATTCTATAGGTGGTCAAGGCCATCAAGGACATCCTGCTGTAGAGGGTTATCACCCTGGGCAAAGTCAACCCCATCATCACTGGCTTTGCTGCCATGGGATGGGATTCCCCAACTGCGGGAGTAGGGGGCATTGATGGCACAAACATCCCCATCCTGGTCCCTGACCACCATGCCTCCGAAAATATAAATAGGAAGGGTACATTTGCATCATGCTGCAGGCCCTTGTGGACCACAAGGGCTGGTTCACAGATATTTACATTGGGTGGCTGGGAAAGGTTCATGATGCTCACGTCTTCTGGAACTCAAGCCTCTCCCACAGGATACACACTGGCACTTTTTTACCCAACCACACCATCAGGGTCAAGGAGATGGACATGCCCATGTGAATCCTGGGTGATGTAGCCTACCCCTTGCCCCCCTGGCTTATGAAGCTCTACACGGGCAACCTGGATCCCACTAAAGAGACCTTCAACACCAGGCTGAGTAGGTTCCGCATGATTGTGGAAGGTGCGTTCAGCTGCCTCAAGGGGAGATTCCAGAGTCTCCTACCTACCTGGAACTCAGCAACTGGAACATTCCCCAGGTGGTGGCAGCCTGCTGTGTGGCTCCACAACCTTTGTGAGAACAAGGGGGAGACTTTCCTGCCAGGGTGGGGGACAGAGGCAGAGCAGCTGGCCAGGGCTTTTGAGCAGCTGTGCTCATTCAGGGGGCCATGAAGGAGAGTTTCAGCCAAGGCCACCTGTGAAATTTTCCCCCAGGCCTCCCAACGAAGGGCCTCTGCATTGCCCCTTTCCTCCCCCACCCCTCCCTTCTTCTGTCTGCCTTTCCCACCTTCCCTCCTCCCCAGAAGACCAAATAATAAAGCTTTTTTTATTTGGCAAAACAACTCTGATATTTTTGTTTGGGGAATATACAACAGGGGCAGGACTGGTGAAAGAACCTGGGAGAGGGAAGGAGAGGGGCTCAGGGATGGGGCTGGGCCTGACACCTGCCTCAGGCACTTCGTGAGACTTCAGCTGCCTGGGAGGTCCCATTGCCACATGTTTGCAGGCCTTGGTGGTCCTGGGGAGAGGAGGCTACGAGGAGAAGCCAGAAGGGTGGGGTGGGGGGTGGGGGTGGGGGTGGGGTGGGGAGTTGGTCAGGGAGTTGGGGGAGTGGGTGCAGGGAGTTGGCTGGAGGACCGCTCCATAACCACAACCATGCACGATGTTAAGGAGGAGCACATAGCCTCATGCTGGTGTGACAGCTGCTCTTGCATGGTCCTCCTCAGCTCATGGTCAGCTCAGTGCTCCTGGCAGTGGCGGCCCGTGACTATAGGCCGACTTGGCCATCGCCTAGGGCGCTGCCTTCAATGGGGTGCCCGATGATGACGTAACAGGGTGCCCGGGGCGCCCGATGATTACGTGACTCCATTGGCGACTGTGCAGGCGGGGGCACCAATCGCGCATTCTGCCTGGGGCGCCAGCTGCCGCAGCTGACCTTCAGATGCTCCTGGCTCCTGGGGGGTCCTCACTGAAGTTCCAGCCGAGGAATGTTCCAGTCAAGATGTTCCTGCAACAGGTCCTTGCAGTTTCGCATCCGCCTGTGGATTTCACAGATTTCACAGAGTTGGGAAGATGGCATGGGAGGTGGTGGAGGTTCCATGCTTGCAGCTGGCCCAACTGTGAAGAAAAGTGACAAGGGCAGCCATCCCAGGAGGCATTGTGCATGAAGCCTAGCCCTAATCCCTGAGCTGACACCAGTGGTCTTGGTTCAGAGGTCTTGGTTCAGATGATGGAGATGTGCTTCAAGCAAGGCCATCTGTGGCCTAGACAGTGGGCACTGTCTTGCAGGGGCACAGGTGTTCCAGGGGAGCCTCACTACCCCCCACGTGCCCACGTGCCACGGACAAGCAGACATGGTAAGGTGTCGGCCAGGCCAGGAGCCTGTGGGCGGGAGAGGGAAATGGGGGAAGGTCGCCTTCCCTCTGTGCTGTGCACATGCCAGGTCTGGCAGTGGTGACATCCCACACATCCCACAGAGAGAGGACTTGTATCCTTGCCCTCTGGAGGAGAAGGGGGGGAGGTGTGTGTGTGTCAGCAGCAGACACCACTTGCCATGCAGGGGGAGGGTGCTGCTAGGGTCCCCTCCACTTCCTTTCCTTCCCCCCCCCAGAGGCTCAGTGTCCTCTACCTCACCATACTTGACCAGGAGTGGATGCTGCTCTGGTGCGCTGGGAGTGCAGGCATAACTGTTTGCATGTGTGGAACTGCTGTGTTTCCAAGCCCCCATCCTCCTTAGTGGTATCTTGTCATGGGAAGGTGTCCCATCATGGAGGCTGGAGTAAGGCAGGCCTATGCAGGAACCTTGTGAGAAGGGATCAAGGATTCCTCTGTGAGAGCATCATGGAGCTGAATGCTCCAGACTGGTGCTCCATGTGCCCCCATGTACACAGACTGTTGTGCAACCTCCGACCTCCCAGACTGAGAAGCGCATAGCACCTTGCAGCCCACTGCCTGCCCCCTGCCCCCATCTGTGTATAGGGAAAGTGATAGAACTCACATGAACTGCCTTCTCTGGGTTTGTCCAAACCCAGAGAGAGATCCTAGGGAGTGGACTGGCTCTAGGCTAATGACAACCTCCAGGTTGGCAGGCATGGTGTCCAGGCTAGCTCAGCCCCTCCTACTCCTTTTTTAAATTAATGGAGATTGCCAATCTTCTAGAACTGGAAGGGACCTTGAAAGGTCATCAAGTCCAGTCCCCTGCCTTCACAGCAGGACCAAGTAACATCACTGACAAATTTTTTGCCCCAAATCCCCTACATGGCCTCTGCAAGGATTGAACTCACATCCGTGGGTTTAGCAGGCCAATGCTCAAACCACTGAGCTACTCCTCCTGCTTCACAACCCTGCCTTTGTGGAGGCTGATGCTGGGTGTTTCCTGGCCGGAGTCAATGACAAGGGGGGATTACTGGGCCCCCTCCCAGGATGGCATCCATCTGCTCATAGTAGCGGCAGGTCTGTGGTGCCACCCCAGAATGGGAACTTTGCTCCCTGACCTTCATGTAGGACTGCTGCAGTTCTTTAATTTTCATCCGCACCTGGTCCAAGGTGTGGCTGTGCCCCCTCTGGGCCAGGCTGGTGGCCATCGGCCATACTCATTGGCATTGCACTGTCTGATGTGTGGAGATTCTGGAGATTTGTCTCTTCACCCCAGATCTTGATGAGATCCAGGATCTCTGCACCAGTTCAGGCTGCTATCCTCTTTTGCCCCTGGCCAGGGCCTTCTGAGGTGGTTGCGGGAGTGCTGGCATCCGTGGGGAGCTCAGAGGGGAGTGGTGGGGTTGGACGTGGCTCAAAGATAGGCTGTTATGTGGCACGAGACTAGCAGGGCTCATGTTGTACCACAAGCCCTTTCCCTTCTGCCTATAGCTTTAAAGTCTACAGGAGAATGGGAGCATTGGACTTGGCAGGGGTGTGGCCAGAGTGGCCACAAGGTCAGCTGTGGGAGGCATCTGGGAGGCCAACTATTTCGACATAACAGCAGCTGAGCGTCCACACTAACGCTATTTTGAAATAACAATTTTGAAATAAGAGTTATTCCTCATGACAAGTGGAAGCCTGTAATTTCAAAATAATTTCAAAATAGTGGGCTTGCTGTGTGGATGTTCACCTTGTTATTTTGAAATAAAAAGAGCTATTTGAAAATAACTTCCCAGTGTAGACATGCCCTTAGAGACCTACCAAAATATATAGAATCGCGAGCTTTCATGGACAAAACCCACTCTTTTGTTCAGAGTGCGAATCTATTGACATTCTGTTTAATCCAAGAGAATAATAAAATCAGGTATTATTTACATTTCCATAGTAATTTGTCTGGGCTATGTGTATTATTATTTTCCATATAACAAACAAGTATGTTTAAAACAGAAATATTCAATTAGCGTTCATTTCTTTCTCCTTCAAAATAAAAAAAATCAACTTTGTATATGTACATAAAATTTGTTGTTATACTTACTTTTATAAACAAACCTGCTAGCATTGGAAATCCTGTGGTAGGTAGACCACCCATATGAACATGTTTTAGAGACATGTTTGAAAAGCTCTTTAGGAAAGCCAGAATTGTGGCCGAGGTTCATAGAACTTGGCGTTTCGTTTTGCTGGAGAAAACAGTGTATCTCTTTGTTTGGCGTGTGCTGAAGAAAAAATGCACAGATGTGCTTTTTTTTTCCTAAAGGGCTTTCGCCACTCTCACTGCTGATTTTTAAGTATTAAATTATAACTTTTTGCGCTTCCACAGTGATGTTTGTCCAGAGAGCTCAGGGCACACATGAAGAAACTCCCCTGGAAGGAGCTGTGCATACAGCATTAAAGGACAGAGTCCTTGCTAGAGTAAGCATAACTCCAGTACCTATGATTCTGCCATGATACGCTGATTTACATGAGCTGAGAATCTGACCCAGTAACTCAGGCCTAGTCTACACTAAAGGGGAAAGTTGACTTAAGATACGCAACTCCAGCTATGTTAATGACATAGCGGGAGTCAAAGTATCTTAAATCGTGTTTTGGCGCTGTCCACACAGCAGGAGGTTGACTTCCCTTACTCCTCATGAGGAGCAAGACTACTGGCACCAATGGGAGCACCTCTCAGTTTGAATTAGCGGATCTTCACTAGACCTGCTCATTCAAACCCCAGAAGATCGACTGTGGCAACTTTGATCTTCTCCGTAGTACAGACAATCCCTATGAACAGTACCATGGCTACTTTGCCACATGCAGGAGGAACCATGAGGAACAGGTGTGACAGGAACCAGCAACATACCTGGTGGAAATAAAAAGGAAGATATAAGGTAATAAACAAGTACTCACTATGACATAATACAAGTACAGAAAGGAACAGGACTGAAATTTAAGATGATGATGATATAATTACTAGCTAAGAAAAATAACTATATTTGTCATTGCTGCAGAGGATTATAAATGAAAAGGTTAATCTCCAGATATGAATGAGGAATTACACTCTTTGAGACAGGACTAGCACTTACTATATATTAGTATGGGATTTAGAACAATGGGGTCCTAGTTGAGGCTTCTGTGTACTACTACCATATCAATAATCAGCAAGGAAAATGGCAGATGCCTGTCAGACAGGTGCCCCAGACAAAAAACAAATGGAAATCTCCCACAAGATCTATTTGAAGGCTAGAAGGGACCATTATAATTATCTAGTTGAAAATCTGAGGGGGCAGTTGGAGGGGAAGGAAGGGGCAACTGTCTCAGGTCCCAGTGATTCGAAAGGGCCCAGAACGCCCAGCTACCACTACTGCTATTGCAGCTGTGGTGACAGCTGCAGTTCTGGGCCCTTTAAATCAGAGCCAGTGCCCCTGGTAGTGAGGTCCAGGTGGTGGAGAAGGTGCCTTCTACACCGGCCTTCCCAGGCACATGGAGCCGCCCCTCCCACCTTGCCCAGGAGACTGACAAGTCTGGCTATATAAAACTAACATAGGCTATCCATCGGTATGTCTACACGACAGCGTTATTTCGAAATATCTTATTTCGAAACAGTTATTTTGAAATAGCTTATTTGGAAATAACGTGTCTACACACAAAATGCATTTCAAAATAGCTTTTTGCTATTTTGAAATAGCGTGTCCACACTGAGTGGACGCTGAATCGCATTTAAGGCCGGCTGGAACCAGGTCCAGCAGGGCATCCGGTCAGGAGTTACTTTCTGTGGCTGCTGCCCAAGGCTATCTGAGGACTGTGCTTAAAGGGACCCCCTCCCCCCCCCCCCCCCGGACAGCCAGTTCTCAGCTTTCCCTGCTTGCTTGCCTACCTCGATGAGGGACAGCAAAGCATTTTGTCTCTGCATGCTCTGGTTGCCCTCACTGGGGACACCACAGCATTCTGCAACATGAAGCCGCAGCTGCCCCTGGGCACTCTGGTGCATCTCGTGGACACGTTGCTGCGAGCCTGGCTGCACTTTCTGCAGGCTGCCATCCGGGAGGTCCATCGGGGGGCTGTCAGTATCCAGGAGGCCCTGCTGGAGAGCTTCCACCCTGAGGAGCACTTAGAGCCTCCCTGGTGTGCCCCACTGGGGGCTTGTGCCTCATTCCTCCCTCACATCCTTCCACTTACCCTCCTAACCCCCTTCCTGATGTCAAATAAAATACTTGTATTTTCATGAACACAAACTCTCTTTATTTAACAAAACTGGGAGAATGAAACTCTGGTGAGACTGGGAAAAGGAGGCGGAGAGGGGAGAAGAGAGGGTGGGAGAGGGGAGGGGGAAACCTGGGAGGAGGGACCTGGAAGGGGGAAGCAAGGGGAAGAAGGGGGAGGGGAAGCTCAAGGCTCAAGGTTGGGGGTCTCGCCAGACCAACTTGATTTTCATGCAAACCTGCTCCTGGGTTCGCATGTGGCCTTTGGTGGCCAGGCTGGCAGCTATCCTGCCATAGACGGCCGCATTCCTCTGTCTAGTGCGGCAATCATGGATGTTGGGGGCATCCCCCCCAAATCTGAATAAGGTCCATGATCTCCGCCCTGAACCAGAAAGGCGCCTGCCTTCTCTGGGCCCTGGCAGGCTCCTGGGAACTGGCAGACTGCTCCTGGGGAGTGGTGGAGGGCTGGCTGCCAGTGGCTTGCTGGCTCATATTTTGGGGCCACTGGGTCAGGGGCAGTGACTGCTGGCTCTGGGCTGGCATGCTTGGAGCTGGCACAGGCACTGTGGCCAGAATCAACCCCTTTAAGGGCTCCAGGGAGGGGGGAGGGAGAGGAGTGTTCTTGGTTGAGGCTAGAGTGGCCACCAGGGCACCCTGGGAAGGCTGGAGGCCCCCCATTTCGATATAAGTGTCTAGACAGCACTTATTTCGAAATAGCTATTTCGAATTTGGCGTTATTCCTCGTGGAATTAGGTTTACCAAATTCGAAATAAGCGCTCTGCTATTTTGAATTAATTTCAAAATAGCGGTTTGGCTGTGTAGACGCTAGTAAAGTTATTTTGAAATAATGGCTGTTATTTTGAAATAACTTTTATGTGTAGACATACCCTAAGACAACATAAGGCACAAGTCGACAGGTGTTCTTTTTAAATGACAGTACAGGAGGGTAGAGTATGTTTCTTAGCAGAGATTTACAGAGATGAAAATGAGAGTCCAGCTTCTATCCTCTGTTGGCTTTCATTGCAGGCTGGGGCCTAGCTGCCATCCATTCGAAAATCTCCTCCCACAACTGCAGCTGTCTGTATTGTGTATCCTGGGCCATTGGTTGGAGAAGTGTCCCCTACTTACTGTAAAGGGAGTACCTATTTTATGTTCAGCCATTACTTATTCCAGAGAAGACACCATTTATGGAGACTATATTTTTGCCTTTCTCATTTTAATGGCAATATAAAATAAAGGCAGTTCTAACTGGAAGTGCCATCTATGATTGCTCTTTGTGAATGGAAAAGCCTAACAGTGGGGAATGTTACTCAGTTAGCGTGGAGTGGGGGAGAGGGACAGGGAAGGCTGTCGTGAAGCTGCCTTTGCCCATGGTAGGCCCAAGCTCACCGCAGACAGAGGCTGCTCCGGCAGCAGCCTGGGCTGCTGTGGACAGGTGATGCTCTGGCTGGGCAGGCAGCTCGGCTCAGTGCCACCTCCAGGACCTACCCCCTCTGTGGCTCTGCAATTTAAATGTAGTAGGAGCCAGCTTGCCTGCATGCCGGGCTCCTACTGCATTTAAACTGCAGAGCCACAGTGAGGGTAGTTCCTGGCCCTGGCGTGAGCTGGGACTGAGCACCTTCCCTTATCGACTAATCGTGTAGTCAATACAAATTCTATCGACTACACAATTAGCCAATTAACCCCCTCTTTACATCCATAGTTCCTAACTTTTTTCATTAGGTTCCCACAAACATTCATGTGGCTGATTTGTGTTCAAACAAATGTTTGGGGAGGAGCTTTGATTTGCAGGAAGTTGGGTAATTGGCCAGATGACCCAGTTTTGAAAGCTTTTTCCTCAGTTGTAATGGTACAATACAGTTCTAGCTCATGTTCTCAAGACTCCGTAACGCCGTGAGATTTCTGCTTCAGGAAAGCACATGAGAAAGTATTAAGTATTAAGCACATTCCTATTAAGTACGTGATTAAGTGCTTTGCTAAAAGTTAAGTATACTTCCCGAACAAAAAGTCTCAGAGGAGTAGCTGTGTTAGTGTGTGACTTTAAAAACAGCAAGTAGCCCTGTGGCACCTTAGAGACTAACAAAAATCTATAAGATCATGAGCTTCCACGGGTAAAACCCATTTCATAGGTGAATTAGAGTGGAAATAACAAAATCCAAGATATATATAACAGCAAAAGCAAAACCTGTCAATTGTGGGACCCATGTTAATGAAGCTAATTAAGTGGACTGGATGTGTCCCATTCATAGCTTTTGATGTGAAAATGTGAATGTCAAAGGCAGGGGAAATTGACTTTGTAGTGCATTAATCAGTTAAGGCACATCTACCCAGCAGCATTATTTCAGAATAACGTATGTTATTCTGAAATAACAAAATAAGCATCTACACAGCAAGCCCATTATTTTGAAATAAAATTGAAATAATGGGCATCTTATTCTGGATCCTGGATCCTGCATTTTACAAGGAATAATGCCTATTCTGAAATCGCTATTGTGAAATAGGATGTATGTAGATGGGGCAGATGGAGTTATTTTGAAATAAGAGGCCTTCAGGAAACACACAGCTACCCTGGTAGCCACTCCCTCCACATTCATCAGAAATCT
Organism: Rafetus swinhoei; assembly: GCA_019425775.1. NCBI lineage: Eukaryota > Metazoa > Chordata > Testudines > Trionychidae > Rafetus > Rafetus swinhoei. The sequence continues at coordinate 18,826,186 of CM033447.1, read as the reverse complement.
GTAGTTCCCCTTCCCGTGCAGCCCTTAAATCTGCAGGCAGAAGGGAAAGAGGGATTATGCCACGAAGCAGGCCATGATTGCATTGTGCCGCATAGTAGGACCCTGCACAACCACCCACCTCTCCAGCCAGGCCTCTCACGGCTGCCAGCACTGCCTCAGGCAGCTCCTAAGCCCCTGCCTGGGACTGAAAGAGGATGGTACCATCCTTGTCTGGTGCGGAGATCCAGGATCTCCTTGAAATCTGGGTTAAGGAGGAAAACCAGCAGGATCTCCGCACCAGACACAGGAATGAGGACATTTATGGACATACGGGTGAAAGCCTGGGCCACAGGGGCCACATGAGCACACAGGAGCAGGTGCGCATGAAGGTCAAAGAATTGTGCCAAGCCTATAAGAAGACCACAGAGCACAGCTCCCACTCAGGGGAGGCAGCCCAGACCTGCCCCTACTACGGGCAGCTCCATCACATCCTGGGAATGGGGCAGTCCCATCCCCCCCCTTGTGGACTCAGGGCTGGAGATGCCGATTCAGGGGTGGCCTGTGAGCCTAGGCAGACTAGGCAGTTGCCTAGGGCGCCACTGGCCTGGGCGCCCGATGATGATATCATGGCCATTGATGGCCGTGCAGGCGGAGGCGCCGATCACGCCTTCCACCTGGGGCGCCAGCTGCCGCAGCCGGCCTCAGGCCGCTCCTATGCCCATTGTAAGCCACTCGGAGTCCATGGACGTGGAGGAGAAGGTACAGGAGGAGGAAGAGAATGAGGCCACTGTGGACACGATGCCCACCAGCCAGGAGGCCATCTTGGCCCTGGAGCTGGCACCCCCCTACCAGGATGCCAGCCAGGGATCGGACGATGGCGGGGAAGGTCCATTAGGTGAGTTCCATTACTTTCCCTACACACAGGGGAGGGGAGAAGACAGTGGGCAGCGATGGGCTGAGTGCTCCTAGCTCGGCCTTCTTGGCTTGGTGATTGCACAGCAGCCTGTGCATGTGGGTCCACATGGAGCACCAGTCCACAGCACACAGCCACAGGAGCCTGACAGAAAGGAAACTTGTGTTCTTGCTCACAGGGTTTCTGGAGAGACCTTCCTTACTCCCAACTCTGTGGTGGGACACCCTCCCACCACAAGCCCCCACTAAGGAGGATGAAGTCATGGACACACTCAGCAGTGCTTCACACACCACACAGTCCTGCCTGCACTCCCCAGTAACATCCACTCCCAGGCAAGTGCAGTGAGGTGGAGAACACCAAGCCCCTGCATGGGAACCTGCTGGGGGAAGGAAGTGGAGGGGACCCCAGCAACACCCTCCCTGGCAAGTGGCATCTGCTGCTCACACACCTCTCCCCCAATACCCTCCCCACCTCTCCTCCAGCAGGCAGGGATAGAAGTCCTCTACCTGTGGAATGCCGCCACCACCAGACCTGGAGTGTGTGTGGCATGGAGGGAAGCCCAGCCACCCTGTGGCTCCCCTCTTGCCCATGGCTGCTTGTCCCCCGGGACATGGGGGAAGTGAAGCTCCCCCCTCACTACATCTGTGACCCTGCAGGAAAGGGCCCACTGTCTAGGACATGGCCTTGCTTGAAGCTCTTCGCCTTCATCTGACCCGAGACATATTGGTCTCATCTCAGAGATGAGGGCTGGCTTCAGACACAGTGTCTCCAGGGATGACTTCCCTTCTCTTTCTTCTACACAGCTGGATCAGTTGCGAGAGGGGAGCGCTGAACATCTTCCGTGCCATCTTTCCAGCTCACAGGTGCAGGCAAGCCCAGGATGATGTGCAGCGGGGAGCACATCACCTGCCTGTGTGCCCTGCAGCACTCCCTGAACCAGCAGGGAGTGCAGACTGGAGGTGGACCTGGAGCTGTGCTGAAATACCTGGCAGGAGCTGCTGCAGCAGGGCCAGACCATCTGCGCGGCTTTCACCACCAACCTCAACTGCCTGGTGGCTGCTGCTGCTCCTGCTCCTGCTTCTGCCCCAGCTCCCAACCCATCTCCCACCCCAACTTCAGCACCAGCTCCTGCCCCTCCTCATTTATCCCCTAGCCCTCCCCCCCCGTGGCCGCCGAGGGCCCTGCACGTGAGGTGGTGGGACCACCCAAGGAAGGCACCACTCCCAGCCCCACCCCTGAGACTTTTTTTCCTCTTCCAGCTCCCCCCTCCCTCCTCCCAGGTTCTTTCCCCAGTCCCTCCCCAGTTACATTTACCCCAATAAAAACCCGTAGTTTATTGTTCCAAAACAAAAAGTGTGGTTTATTTTCTGTGTAGGGGAGGGGAAAGGGGATAGTAGGGCAGGGGAAAGGAGGGATATGGGATGAAAGGCAAAGAGGGGCAATGCACAGCCCCCTTGTGGGGAGGCCCAGGGGAGAGCATCACTGGGGTCTGTGACGGACCGGGCCTGGTCTGGGCACAGCTGAGGGTGTCCGCTCAAGACAAATTGCTCAAACTCAGGGCTCCTTACAGCCCCTGACTGGAGGCCCTTCCCAAAGGGGGTCATAAACCAGTCACACAGTGCACTTCAGCTGCCAATCTGGCCTGCCAGAAGCCTCACGAGCAAAACCCCTCAGAGACCCCAGCTCTTCCTATACCCCAATCAGCCCCGGGCCTAACACACAGGTGAGGGGTTATAGAACCCAATCTCACCTACCCCGAAAGGGTTCTTCCGATCCCAAGAAACCAGCCACAGATCCCAGGTCAATTTACCCTCTGGATCTTACCCACAAGACCACGCTGAGCCAATCCTTTAGAATCTAAAATCTAAGGGTATGTCTATGCTAGCTCGTTAATTCGAGCTAGGTAGGCAAATGAGGTGACCGGAGTTGCAAATGAAGCCCGGGATTTAAATATCACGGGCTTTATTTGCATGTTCCCGTACGGTCGCCATTTTGAAATTTCACTAGCCCGAACTCACTGCCGTGCAGCTACATGCAGCAGTGAAACGTTAATTTGAACTAAGTCCTTAATTCCATTTTAAGTCCTTAACTCCCATTCCATGAGGAGTAATAGTTAATTCAAATTAAGGACTTAGTCTGAATTAATGTTTCACTGCTGCGTGTTGCTGCACGGCAGTGAGTTCGGGCTAGTGAAATTTCAAAATGGCGACCGGATGGAAACATGCAAATAAAGCCCGTGATATTTAAATCCCGGGCTTCATTTGCAACTCCGGTCACCTCATTTGCCTACCTAGCTCGAATTAATGAGCTAGTGTAGACATACCCTAAAGGTTTATTACTAAAAGAAAGAAAAGCATGAGAGTAAGGCTGTTAAAGGATAATACATGACATACATCGAATCACCCAGGTCTCGATGCAGGCTCTTAGTAGAGATGTTATAAACTGAGAGCTTAAAAGTCTCTGGTGTACATCCTATGTCAGGATGGGTCCACGGGTCTTTCCGGCTCGTTGTTCCCTGCAAGGCTGCATCTGGGATCAGCAGCAAAACTGAAGATAAGATGGAGGGTGCCACATGGCACTTATATACCTCTCCTGGCATCCTCCTGGCCAGAGAAGGTCACATGGTTCAATGACCTATCCCTGTGTCCCATGCTGGCAGCCCTTAGCCCTGGCTGGTTTGCAGGTGTCAGTCACATTCCTGAAGTGTGTATTGGCACCTAGAGATTCATTGTCCCTGGAGCTGTGCTAATTAGCACAGTCACTGGCTGAACATTCTTTGCCCATTGCTCTGCCTCAGACAGAGAATTTTCCAGCATCAACACAGAGCACGTATGTATTACTCCACACACATATATCATACAAGTACATGAATAGCATATACAGAATCAGTGGAACATAAGCTTTCATGTGACACCTCACATGGCCCCCTTCGTACCAACTTTGGGGCAACTACCCCCCCCGGGTGCAGCATTGATCTGGCTGCTCCCCTTAAAATCCAGTAATGTGACAGTGTCCTTGTGTGAAACTCTTGCACAGACCCCCTGATGGGCCTGCCAATAGCAGCCATGCATGGCTGCTCAAAGGCCCTGCCAAACCGGTCAGCCTCTGCCCCCCATCCTGGCAGGAACATCTCCCCCTTGTTTTCATAAATATTGTGGAGGACACAACAGGCTGCCACCACCTGGGGGATGTTCCACTCACTGAAGAGACAAACAAACCTCCCCTTCAGACAGCCGAAGGCGCCCTCCACAACCCTGCGGGCCCTGCTAAGCCTGGAGTTAAAACATTCCTTTGTAGGGTTCAGGTGTCCAGTGTAGGGCTTCATTAGCCAGGGGAGCAGAGCGTGTCCCCTACAATGCACATCGGCGTGTCCACAACCCCGACCTGATGGTGCAGTCAGGGAAAAAAGTGCCGGTGTGCAGCTTCTGGAAGAGGCTGGAGTTTCAAAAGATGCACGCGCCTTATCCGACCTCCCGACGTAGATGTCAGTGGGCCTGCAGCACCACAGAGAAGTACCCCTTCTGGTTGATGTATTCAGATGCCTGGTGATCGGGGGCCCAGATGGGGATGTGGGTGCCGTCAATGACCCCCCGCAGTAGGGGAAGTCCATGATGGCAAAGCCAGTGATGATGGGGTTGCCATCGCCCAGGATGATGAGCCTCGCAGCAGGATGGTGTTGATGGCCCTCACCACCTGTAGGAGACACACAGAGAATCACAGGGTTGCCAGGGCAGTCGGGAGTTCTCTGAGCCCAACTCTCCTCCCCCGCCCCGACACACACACCAGGAGCATTCCCAATTTACTCCATCCCTTGCAGGGCTTTGTGAAGTCAAGATTGGAAGAACTTCCAGGGAGGGAAATTCCACCACCATCCCTCCTCCCCTTCCCTAGGGAGCCCCATTCCCACAGTTCACCATCCTTCTGGGACAATAGCCAAAGAGCACCATACCTGCATGATCACGCCCCCAACAGTTGATCTCCCCGTGCAATGCTGGTTCCCAATGGATCAGTAGCTGTCCAGTGTGGCTAGCTTCCATATGACAATAGCTCCTCACTTCTGGGCTTCCCGTCACCTGAGGGCAGGGGCGAGGCACTCACAGCTCCAGGAAGGTGTCCTTGTGCCTACGGAAATTCTGGAGCCACTACTGGTCATCCCACTGCTCCATGATGATCCGGTCCCACCAATCAGAACTGGTGTCCCGGCAACAGAAGAGGCGGTGCAAGGTGTGCAGAGGACGGTGGAGATGCCCCGCAATGAGCTGGGGTCCTCCTCTTGCAGAGCCACGAGGGCAACCAGCAGAAACTGCATCAGGAGGTGCAGTATGAGATGTAAGAGCCATCAACTGCTGGGACGCAGGTCCGGCTCCATGGCAGGAGTGCTGTGGTGCCTGCAAGGGCAACCAGAGCAGGCAGAGAAAAGGCTTTGCTGTCCCTCAAGGAGGTAGGCAAAGAAGAAGAGCCTGAGACACGACTGTACAGGGGAGTCACTTTAAGCACGAGCCTCCAATCGCCTCAGGCAGCAGCTATGGGAAGGGAAGTGATTGCTGTCCTGATGCCCTGCCTGAAGTGCTTCCAGGTAGCCTTAAATGTGATTCAGCATCCAATGAGTATGGACGCTCTATTTTGAAATAGATCGGCATATTTTTTGATGGGCATTTGCTGTGTAGACGTGCTCTTTCAAAATAAATTTTGAAATGGCTTATTTCGGAGTAAGCATGCAGTGTAGACATAGCCTTAATGTCTTTATTCAAGCCCAGGGTGATAATGTCAAATTTATAAATGAATTCCAGTTCAGCAGTCTCTCTCTGTAATTGAATAGTAAAATTCCTTTGTAGAAGAATGGGTACTTTTAAATCTATGATTGAGTATCCAGATAAGGATGTTTTCCTGACTCAAGGCCTGAATGTAATTTTAATATCCAATAGCTACATACTGTTTGCAGTTACATTTATTCCTCTTCTGCATTCCTTGATCTGCATAGACTTGTTCATATAGATTTTGCCCACTGAGAACATTTCAGTAGTTAATGTACAGTAAAGAAAACAGATAGACTCGTACAAAATCAAGTAACCCTGATCACATTAGACTTTCTTACAGCATAAATAAAACAATACAGGCAAAAGTTGTGACCTAAGAGCTTGCATTATTTAGAAGGTCCCTTTAGTTTTTAAAAGAGCTACAACAGAATTGTAAGGTTATGTTTTACAATATTAAAATGGGCATAATTTTCTAACCTACGAAAAGTCAAGTAACGTTTTATAGTTTTATTTAATTATTTTTAATCCTTGTTTTGAAGTTTAACATATTTTCACCAGATGGCAAGCATTTCATTTTCCCTGTTTTTTCTAAAGGAGATTAAATTAACATGGTTGTTTTGTTTAACAAAAACTGTATCCTATATATGAAGCCAGCCAATATTTTTAACACATTTGTGCTCTGTCATCATCCCTGATTTGAATTAAGGGCTGGATTCATTGCCCAGTGAAGTTCACAGACTCCCATTTACTTCATGCCCCCAAGCAAATAGTTCTCAGTTTCTGTTGCAAAGCTAGTAAAGGAAGAATGGCATTATCATAGTTACCACAAAAATAGCAGCCACATATCACCAGGTGGGAAATTGTGCTACAGTGGGCAGCAAGTGAGTGAGCAGATGTATCTCCACAACAGAGAGATAACAAGGGTGTTCTAGCATATTTTTTGCATAGATTTTCAGGTCAAAAGGGATCATTAGATCATTTATTCTTACCTCCTGTATAACACAGGCCACAGAATTATGCATTTACCTATGTATCTGGCAGCTGGTTCAAATGCTGAATTACACTCGCTGTTAAAAAAAAGTGTGCTTTTTTTTTTCATTTGAATTTGTCTGGCTTTAACTTTAGCCATTGGCTCTTGTACTCCCCCCCTCCCCCCCCCAGGACAAAAAGCCCTAATGCCTAATTCTTTGCTTGCTGTAAACTCTCAGTAGATCTGCAGAGACATTAAAATATAATTTTGCACAGTGATGTCTACTGACCAGTCAGAAGAATTTGGTATGTATTGTAGGCTGAATTTTGAGACTTACCGTATGTGCTTTGGAAGCAGGAAAAATAATGTTGTAATATGTTAGTCACAATGGCATTAGCAGTGGTTCTCTGTCTCCATTAACTGTGCTAAAATGGGTTTGAGTAAGTGTCACTGTTCATAAATTCAGGCTCCATGTGAAAGGAATAAGAAAGCAGGTAATTTTGGGAGTACCTGTTCATGAAACATTCAAAGATTCAGAAAATAGTATTAGGATTCTTTACATTCTACTGCACATTCATTTCCAAGAGCTTTCATAAAATTGGTTTTATCTAAGTAAATATAAAGATGAAGAACCTGATTCTTTTGAAAGGGTTACCCATTATTTATCTGCATGTTAGGCCAAAATTCCACTATAAAGAGATTAGACCAGTGCCACCAGTGCTATATTCCATAGCTTGCTATTAGATGAAATAGTCTTGCTCTTTGACCCAGTGGCTAATTCCACATGAAACCAATAGGCACATTATCTAAAGGAAAGGATCGAGCTACCTGGAAAAGAGTCTTTTCCCATTGACAAGACAAATGATGCCCCCTGGCTACATAAAGAACACCTGGCAACAAGTTAAAAACATTAGATGTTCTCAATTCCCCTATGGCTATTTACATAGGTGTAGACCTTGCAGTTATTTTTATTTAGCAAATTGCTGTGTTAACCCCTAGATTGCTTAATTTAGACATATTTGTCTCTGGAGAAAAAAAAAAAGCATTCATGTTGTTAAATAGAATGGCCCCACTGGCAAATCCCTAAATATAAGGATATGAACAGACCTGTTGAAGTTAATGAGACTGCTCAGGTGCCTCCCTTTAGGCATGTGCTTAAGTGTTTTGCTAAATCTGGGTTTAAGAGAGCAGGATTAAGTGGAACTGAAGTGTAGCAAACTCTAATCTGGCAGGTTTGAAGTGGTATTATTTAACTTTTAGCACATTGTTGATTCTGAACTCAGAGTGGTTCCCTACCAGTGTTTTTCAGAGATGTGCATCCTCGTGTCTCATTGACAAGAATCTCGACTATTTAGCGATTCTTTTAGGAGGTGCTTATTATTTTGCAGGATTGGGCATAAAGCTTCCATCCAGACCAGAATTTTGCATGAAGACTAAAACTGAGACGGGCTATTTTTAATATATGGGATTATCCTGAAATTATAGAACTCTGGTGGAATACTATGGATTGCATTCATGACAAGTGGAGCAGTGCATACCACCAACACATATTCAGAAAAACGTATTGTTCAGAGGGAAAGAACCAAGTTCCTGGAGCAGAATACTCTAGGACAGTGAGGAGATTTGGATCTCTAGTGGATTTAGTCAAAATCCTGGATCCAAATCCCTCTTAGGTCTCAGAAAGCTTGGATCTGCTCTCTGCAATTTCAGTCCATCTATGTTATTTATAAAAGAAAATAAATAGTTCCTGATGCAGTAAGTTTCTAAATAAAAACAGGCACCTTTTGAATGTGGAGCCATCTACTGAAGCCATCTAAACATGTATACCAGGCTTCTCTCAGTCACTGGTAATTTTTGCCCGCCTCTACTGGAGGAAAGCAGAAAAATAGTCCTGTTCTGACTTCATGATTCTGCTCTTCCCTCTTTTATCAGAAATATCTGTGATTGAATTCATTTACACATGATATTAGCTTGAAGAGACATGTCTTAATGTGCTTGACTAAATCTTTTCTACAGAGCGAGTTCAAGTGCTGGATTTCCATCCTGAATTTGTACTGCAAACTCTAAAACCAATATGCAGGTTTGAGTAGAGGTTACCAGACATTTCAAATTGTGTGTGTTACAAGGTGGGCAAGTGTCCTCAAAGAGTAGTTTCTCTGATCTACAGTGACACCGAACACTGGGAGACTGAAGATGGAGACATACTCGTGTCTCAAATTGTGACTGCCATTTTCCTCGACCTTTTGCTTGATTCTGTAGGAGGATTCTATTATCTTATTTTGCAGGATGTGGTGCTATAGATGCTTGATCCAGTGTCACAAAATGTCATTGCATGAGAAGACTAAAACTTTGTGGTTTTCAATACTATGGGATTGCAACCCAGTACTGGGTGGTGGAAATGTCGCACTATGGATCTCCTTGCTGCAGGGACTATGAGCAGTGGGCAGTTGCATAAGGCAGGCTACATGCCTGTCCTGACACCACAGACTGTGCTGTGTCCTAGAAGCAGACGGCAGCAAGCCCAGGACCCAGGTGGGGGGCGGGGAGACAGCACACAGGCTCCATGCACTGCCCCCCACCCCGAGCACTAGCTCCACACTCCCATAGGCTGGGAACCTGCTGCTGGCTGCTTTTGGGGGCAGCGTGGTCTGTGGTGCCAGAAGAGGTAGGAGGTCTGGGCCCTCTAGCACTCCCGCTTGAGCCGCTCAAGGGAAGCCCCTTCTGCCATAGCCCTGATATTCCTAAAGCTGGAGCCCCCTTCTACAGACCAAAGCTTTCATCTGGAGACCACCCTCTAGCAGTCAAATTATGTTGGGTCACTGCCCACGGGCAGTCAACAATTTTCTTTAACTGACTGGCGAGGAAAAAAGTTTGAATGTAGACCATCTACCAGGAGCCATCTGGTGCAATGGGCTTGAATTCTCTCAGTCACTGGTAATTTTGCTCTCTGGAGGGCCTTTTACTGGAGGTTTGGTCAGTCAACCATAAAGAAAGATCTAGAAACTTTTCCTGATTTCAGAATGAATTCTTTGACCCATTTCCTCCATGCTCATTCTATTTTGATCTGTTTTATTATTGCCCTCAAATTTACTAAAGCACATGATAGCAGTTTCTGCAGGTGGAAGACCTCGCACTTAAATAAATGAAAGCTGCTTGGCTTTGTGGAGCCTACAGAGATTTCACCCAATGTATCTTTTCCATCCTGGAATAGAATGCAATTAAAAATTTAAGTTTTCAGGACTTTCACCTGCCGTTTTGAGTTGGTCTCTGCTATCGGGCAGGGGAAGGTGAGGAGGTTGTTGCTACTGTATCTGTCATCTGTCCTGGAAGCAAGTTGCTGTATTTCCATAAATTGAATATTCTTTGGCTTTTCTACAAAAATGCAAGAATGCTACTTGATAGAGTTGTAACTGATGCTACATCCGCTCAGGAAGAAAGATTTAATGTAAAGATTAGTTAAATGGAACACTACAATTGTGACTGCCATTTTCCTGACCTTTTCTCTGATTTGTAAATTTCATTATCTTTATTTAATGGTGCTATAGATGCTTGATAGCAGTGTCACAAAATGTCAGCTTGCTGCCTTTTGTGGTTTTCAAACTATGGGTTGCAACCCAGTACTGGGTGGTGGAATGTCAGGCACTAGGTCTCCTTGCTGCAGGGGGATCAGGTGAGCAGTGGGGTTGCTAAGGCAGGCTACATGCCTGTCCTGACACCACAGACTGTGCTGTGTCCTAGAAGCAGACGGCAGCAAGCCCAGGTCCCAGGTGGGGGGCGAGGAGACAGCACACAGGCTCCATGCACTGCCCCCCACCCCGAGCACTAGCTCCACACTCCCATAGGCTGGGAACCTGCTGCTGGCTGCTTTTGGGGGCAGCGTGGTCTGTGGTGCCAGAAGAGGTAGGAGGTCTGCCTCAGCACCCCGCTGAGCCGCTCAAGGGAAGCCCCTTCTGCCATAGCCCTGATATTCCTAAAGCTGGAGCCCCCTTCTACAGACCAAAGCTTTCATCTGGAGACCACCCTCTAGGTCAAATTATGTTGGGTCACTGCCCACGGGCATCAACAATTTTCTTTAACTGGATCATGAGAAAAAAAGTTTGAAAACCACTGTACTATAGTACTTGGTGCAATGGGCTTGAATTTTCCATATTAGTTGCTCTCTGATACTCTTTTACTGAGGTTTGTCAGTCAACCATAAAGAAAGATCTAGGAAACTTTTCCTGATTTCAGGAATGAATCTCGGACCCATTTCTCCAGTGCCTTCGCTTCCTATTTTGATTGTTTTATTAGTGCCCCCCCAAATTATAAAGCACATTACAGTTCTTGCTGTGGGTGAAACCCTCGCTGCACTTAAATAAATGAAAGCTTTGCCATTGGCTTCTGTGGAGCCAGGATTTCACCCTGTATCTTTTCCCTGAATAGAATGCAATTAAAAATTTAGTTTTCAGGATTCCTTTCACCTGCTGCTTTGGTTGGTCTCTGCTATCGGGCAGGGGAAGGCAGGAGGGAGGTTGCTGCTACTGTATCTGTCATCTGTCCTGAAGCAGTTGTCAGTATTTCCATAAATTGAATATTCTTTGGCTTTTCTACAAAAATGCAAGAATGCTCTGATAGAGTTGTAACTGATGCTACATCCGTTCCTAGGAAGAAAAGATTTAATGTAAAGATTAGTTAAATGAACAATAGACCTTTCTTTAGCTTCATTTTTATGTTACATGTTCATCCTTAAAAAATTTTTTTTTAAATCACTCCTTCAGCATAAAACAACCCAGTCCTGTAAGAATGCTCCCTTTCGTTTCCATCACATTACAATAATGCACGACGGTGGGACTCTAACCATCTGTGTGAGCACTAATCCACACTAACATGAAAAATGATGCAATTAGACTTCATTTCTTTAATCACACTATTTTGCATCTTAACATCCAAGGAATACAACTTGCTTTTTCTCCTGTAAATTATATATATTTCATTTGTTAACAGGCCATAGATTCTTTTATTTAAAGCAGGGCTTCCCCTCCACCCCTCTGCCTCAATGATAAATGACTCTCATCATAGTGTAAATTTCATTCTTCCTTAGGCTACTAGATGTTACTGATTTCAGCACAAGAATCTTTGCATAAGTCATTATACATTCAGTCATTCCTTGTTCGATTGAAAACTGGAGATGTAATCGTGGGGGCATGAAGCGGGCATGAAGCCCAATCCTGTGAGATGCTGGTTGTCTTCAAACCCCATTAACGTTAACCAGGTCTGGAGGCACTGAGCAGCATCAAGCTCTAAGTCAAGCTCTTGGTAATATATTACTGCTAGTTAATGAAATGGCATGAATACTCCTCCCTTTTAATCCCCAAGGGTGCATTTACACTGCACCCGTAGCTCAAAATAAGCTACGCGCTTTGAGCTATGCAGCACTTATTTAGAAATAAATAAATATTCTGAAACATCCCTTACTCCTCATGGAATGAAGTTTACAGGGATGTCAGACTAGTGAGCCCGTTATCTTTCGAAATAACGGGAGCGCTCAAAAGACATGGAATAGCTAGCGCTGCAGTGTAGACCTACCCCAAGGGAATGATTCTGCGAAAGAAAGAAAGAAAGAAAGAAAGAAAGAAACAAACAAACAAACAAACAAAAACAAACATGGGGAGCATCAGAAATCAGTGTGCAGCATAAGGGCAGTGCACATTGCAATGTATTCTGCTGTGCTTATCAAGGCAGATGTGTAAGTGCGTGCAGATCTTGCTACCGGGGACGGCTTTTGATATACAGATGCTTTGGACCAACATGATCACTGTTTAACCCACATATATATACAAAAAGTGGTTTGCATGGGGAACCCAGCACAACAGTGTTCTTAAACAATATACACATATGGGACCTTATCTTAAGCCCACTGAAGGACTGCCAATGATTTCAATAAGCTTTGGATAAGGCCTATAATGAGCAAACAAAATTCAGCATAGCTCATTTCCACAGTCTCAGACTAAGTTCTCTTTCTCCCCACCCCCGCCACACAACTGCTGAAGAAAACAGTGTACAGCAGTGGTCTCAAACCTTTTCAACAACAAGATCACTTTTTCAATTGAAGTGCTACATAAGATCTACTTCAGACCCAAATACCCTTTCCCCATTTCCTTCCCACCCCTTCTTTGAGGCCCTGCCCCTGCTCCACCCCTTCTCCAAGGCCTCAACCTGCTCACTCCATCCCTCTTCCTCCCCCACCCTCACTCACTTTCACCAGGCTGGAATAGGGGGTTGAGTTGCAGGCTCTGGTCTTGAGGCAAGGGTGTTGGAGTGTAGGTAGGGCTCCGGGCTTAGCCCAGGGTGGGGGATTGGGGTCCAGGAGCGGTTTCAGGGTCGAACTCTCGGGAAGGAGTTTGGGTGCAGGGGGACTCACATCTAGGGCAGGAGGTTGGGTGCAGGAGGAGGTTCAGAGCTGGGACAGGGGTTCAGGATGCAAGCTCTGGCTGAGCACCATTTCATTGAGACGGCTTCCAGGCGGTGGAGCAGTGGAGTTAAGTTAGGCTTACTCCTGCCCTGGCCTTGCACCACTCCTGAAAGTAGCTGGCATGTACAGCAATGGCTCCATGGTGCCACATGCTGCCCCTTATTTACAGGCACTGAACCCACAGCTTCTACTGGCCATGGTTCCCCATTACTAATCACTGGGAGCTGCAGGAGTGGTGTCTGCAGGCAAGGACAGCATGTGGAGACCCACTGTTCTGCCTCTCTCAGGGGCTGGAGGGACATGCCAGCCACTTCCAGGAGCACAATTGCCACAGGGATAATTAGTCCAGCCATGACAAGTTAGGCATTTTAGAACTCACTACTCAAAGAATTAATTTTAAGCCTAAGTGAGAAATGAAAATTATGAAATGCACAGACCAGTCAAAAACAAAAAATAAAACACTTTGCAAGCCGTAAAAGAAGTAACAACAACCCCCCAAGTATGTGTTGGGTCAGGAGATAAGAGTGAAGGACAATGTGTGTGAGAGAGAATGACAGACACACAGTGTGTGAGTGACAGAGATTTGCATTGCCAAGCTCCCTCCATCCCCTTCTCTCTGTGTGGAGATGGGGTACAGAAATGGGGGGAGAAGGGACACCCTGTCATCAATACCCCCTTCTCCCTCCCACACCCTGCACAGCAAACAGGAGGCTCCCGGGGGGAGGGAGGGGGAGGGCAGCTCCAAGACAGAGGGCAGGAGCAGCATAACAGTAGATAGAGAGGCAGTTGAAGTGCCAGCGCTTGATAGCTTCCCAGCCAAACCAGTCAGGATCACCTGTCAGATGGTCCAAGATCTACAGGTAGATCCCAATATACTGGTTGGTGACCACTGGTGTACAGCATTTCTATTCTGAGAAGCAAAGTTAATTATGTACACAATCTCCCAGTAACACCACATTACATTTAGTCCTGGAACCTTCACCTATATTGTAGCTCCTATTAGGGTCTTTACTTAGTTTCTGGTATAATGTTGATCAAAGCACAATAAAAATGCTGTTATATGAATATAAGCATACATGACTGGAGGCCAGCACAAATGAATAACCATAAAATAGCACAAGAGATGCCAAAAGCTTCTGATTGAAGAAGATTAGGATATTTTTATAGTGAATATAATATAATATAATATAATATAATTAATTAATAGTAATCTTACACAATGGCAACCAAATTTTTTTATATGTTTTTATTTATAATTTCCTACATACTACCCTACATATATCTTTCCTTTATTTTTGTTTCTAATAAGGAACCATATGCAATGGATGAATATTAGGCATATTTATTGTGTGATTTTCCACTTAAAGTAGTATTTTCATTTATTCCGGGTATTGTTGGCTGAGGGCCTATGTACGGTACATCCAGTTTGCTTTTCCACCAGTCACCAGTCTTGTGGGAGCTCTGTTAGTAATTTAGGAGTCAAACCTCTGTGAGGCCTACCTCAGAAGTCAGCAAGAATGATCACACAAGCTTAAGCAATATTTACAGTACTTTGATCAGTAACGTTAAAGCCAACTTTGGACAGATTTTTTCCATATTTTGTCAGCCATTTCTTTGTATTGCTCAGTCAAAACAGGTTACTTTTAGTTAAACTAAATGTTTTGGTTTGGGGAAAGAAAGCAAAGAAACACTTTGTGAAGTGTTATTTGCAGTTGAACCAGTCTGAGCTCAACCACAGAGGTGTTCTGGCTTGTGTTGTCTAATAAATCCTGAATGTTTAAGGAAGGCATATTTAGAATTTAGAGAAATCTGTTTTATATGCAGAGGTACACATCACTGAATAGATTACTTTTAAGTAGAAATCTGTGTTTGTCGGAGGACCTTAGAGAGACAGGTAGACCAACGTCTTTTGAAAACTTGTCTCTTTCATCAACAGAAGTTGGCCCAAGAAAAGATGTTACCATGCCCACCTTGCCTTCTTCCTAGCAAAAGAAACCAGACATTTACACTACATTATAGGCTTTCAGCAGCCACAGGATTTATGTATATTCAGCACTACTGAACAATAAGGGAGCAGCTTGTCTAGCATCAGCCCTGTCAATGGAGGGAGTGGGTAAAGGCAGAAATTGCACTAGGGCCTGGCATTTCAAAAGGGCCCAGAGCCCATGGACACTGCCGCTGCTACTTTGGCCATGATGACAGCCAAAGCCCTGGGCCCTTTGAACTGCTGTGGAGGCAGGGGGGAAGTTAGAGCTAACTGCCCTAGGCTCCACCGTCTCTGCCCTTGGCCCTGCCCTATCCAGGGGTGTGGAGTCAGACCCCTCTCCCACCTTGTCCCAGGTCCATGGTGGCTGTCAGCCCCGCTGTGTAGTACAAATCAGCAGAGACTATAATATATGGCTTGCCTCTTTACAATTTCTTTTGTTAAAGTCAGAACCTCCCCCCATATTTCCATCTGAGGAGTTGTGAAGAGTCCTGATGAGCACTCCATTGTGTGTTTGCTGTTGTTTTCGATTTCTAAGAAGCATTTCTCCTTTTTTCATTCTGATTTCTTTTTGTCTTACGGGGTTCTCTCTTGTACTTTCCCCTCATGCCTTATCTTCATTCACTCCCTTCAAGCCTATAAGAAAACTGAAATAAAATGTAGCTTGGTACATGCCTTAGCCTACATTTTGCCCTCTGGTGCTGAGATGAACTTTAGGCACAAGAAGGTGTATTCTTCCCCCTGTGCACTGCAATAGGGCAGAATCTCTCCTCGCTGTTCAAAAGAGGTGATGCACCATCCTCTTTACCAATAACCCCAGGGAATGGACAGAGGGTAGCTGGCTAGCTCATATGCAGTATGCAGGAGCTCTCATTACCCTGGACAGACACTACAATGCTCCTGTTCAGAAGATGAGCAAAGTCTGAAATCCTGCTTTGGTTAGCTGGATCTCCGTAGGAAGTTGTGGCCAGATTTGCTCAGCCTCACTGGGCAGGGAATAATTTGGTCTTTATTATGAAGGCCACTAAAGTACTTATAGAACCTAAGCAACCATCGAGGTTCTGATGGTTGTTTCCACTGGGAGGAGAAATTGATGCTGGAGTCAGTTGTTTCTCTGATGCAGTCCTGTTGATTTACAAAGAATGTGCCAAGTGCTGTTTTCCAGAGCACATCTGGACTCAAACAGCAGTAAACAGTTTCACTGCTAACAGCTCCAAGCACCTGTCTAGTTCCCAAAATTGTCTGTTAGCTTTCTCTGGCTATCACCCCTCTGTGGCTATGCCTGGTGCTGCCGTGCTACCTTCTCCCTCTCATAAACACCACTGCTAAAACAATAGCAACAAAACCCCTCTGCCACATATGCTCTGCATGTGGCTTTTTCTGTGTGATGGCATGTGCCTGTGTTCTGGGTGGGGAGGCCATCAGTTTAGCTATCTAATTTCATAAAAGAGCTGAATGGTTCCTATTTTCCCTAAATGGGGTGGGAGGGGCTGTTAGATTCCATGAGGTTTAACACAACACATAGCAATATTTTCAAGGTACACAGCAGCTGTTCATAATTTTTTCCTTGCTTCCCTGGCAGGTAGTGAAAGCCTGTCCCCTGGGATACTACTGCAAGCAAAGAATGGCTGTATGAAGTGGAAATCCATCAACTTCATGTACAGATCCCTACCTCTGTGAGTTATACTCCATGCATCTGATGACATGGTTTTTACCCATGAAACAGTACGCCCAAGAAAATCTGTTAGGGTATGTCTACACTTGCAGCCTAATTCGAACTAGGGCTGCAAATGTAGGCATTCAGAATTGCAAATCAAGCCCGGGATTTAAATATTCTGGGCTTGATTTGCATCTTCCCGGCCGGGCGCCATTTTTGACATTTACAAGCCCGGACTAACTGCCCGCATCTACACGCGGCATGGAAACGGACGTTCGGAATAAAGCCCTATTTCAAACTACCTGTTATTCCTCCTGCAATGAGGTTTAACAGGTAGTTCGAAATAGGGCTTTATTTCAAACACCCGCTTCCCTGCCACGTGTAGACACGGCAGTTAGTCCGGCTTGTAAATTTCAAAAAATGGCGCCCGGCCGGGAAGATGCAAATCAAACGCGGGATATTTAAATCCCGGGCTTGATTTGCAATTCCGAATGCCTACATTAGCAGCCCTAGTTCGAATTAGGCTGCAAGTGTAGACATACCCTTAGTCTAGAAGATGCCACGGGACTCCTTGCTATTTGAAATGTGAAAGCATCTTCAAGCAGCAGCCGGCTTCAATAATGATCCTCTCTATTCATACTTGTGGTACTTTTTCACACAATGGGCAGAAGATGTCTGAAAAACTCCAATTAAGGATAATTTTAAAGACATAGAACAGATACCCTTCCAGCTCATTATGCTAGTAAAAGCTATCATGTTTATGTAGATCTTTGGTGTTGCCCATGTAGTCATGGTGGACACCATGGAAATGCCCAATATATAGATAGATTAGTTTGTGGAGTTGCAAAATAAACCCAAACTTGTGTCCAGTCTCTCTGCCTAGCTACATTCATAGTCAGGATTAACATTATCATGGTGTGTGAGCACTTAGGCTTTGGCTTTTGTTATGCAGATTGCATACCTTGTAAGATTCTCTAAAGTACATAAGGCTTTCAAGTTAAAGAGAGCAAAAGTAGCGGTAAACCTGGGATGATTTATGGCTTTGCTTCAAAGTCCTGTAGAATTAACGGTTGTGTTCAATTTCAACATAAACACAGGGGGTTGACTGAGTTTTGTTTTAAGGTGTTGGGTTTTGTGGGAAACACAAATGGATGCAGACCAAAGCTGTGCCAATGATTTCCATCAATCTCTGTAACTATCAAGTTTGGGATGTTAGTCTCTGCAACATGAGCCTTGGGCTTGTGGTTTGGTGCATTTGCAAACGTCAGACCATGCATAGAAAAGCACAGTGCTGATACTGTTGCCATGCCTCAGCATCAAATATCTCTCATCTGAGATGACCTTTCATCCCTGCCATACTCTTCCTTGCAATGCCAAACCCTAAGCCTCCCTTAAGGGAAGAAATTTGAAAGGAGCATCAGCAGAGGAGTTGAATGGAGATAGCTGTGGATACTGTGGGGAGGGTTCCCTTCGGAGGCTCACATTTCAATTTGAAAACGAGGTGTTAAAATCACCCCTTCATGATCCAAACTTCGCAAAGGTTGACACAACCTTAATTAAAAAAAAAAAAAAAAAAAAAAGACCACGCTGATATAAAACTAAGATACTGGCCCACATTCTTCCCTCTTGTTGTCTCCACATTGCACCTCTCAGGCCATGCAAAATGGTGGACTTTGGCCTTGACCAGTCAGCTGAGAATTTCCACAGTGTAGGAGCGCTCTCAGATGGATATTACTGTATCCATCTCTGCTGCACTACTTCAATGTAGATACTATCCATGGCAATAGGAGAGATTCTACTACCAGCACAGGAAATACATTTCCCTGAGAAGAATTCTTCCATTGACCTAACCCCAGGAGCTAGGTTGGTATAGTTACATCTCTCAGCAGTGTGGATTTTTCATATTCCTGAGAGATGGAGCTATACCAGTGTAAATTTACAGTGCACACCAGACCTAACATTGCTCTAACTTGCAATGATGAACCATAGCTGAGTCAAATGCATCGTGAGAGGCATAATTTGCCCTTAGATGCTTTTGCCTCTTTCCTGAACCAAGCTATTCACATGAATTCTATTAGACTAAGCAAATAGTTGAATTTCATACCGTCTGTTAAGATTTCTTTCAGCTGTGGGCAGCTAAGGACACCCATGTTCCCCCACTGACAGCAGGCTAGGTCTAGCACTCTTATTTTGTTTATTGTACAGTAAACAAGATAATAAAAAGAGAAGGTTTGTTTATTTTGCTTCATTTCTTCCATTTTTAGCCAAAGTATTTTCATTTGTTCTGAATTTCTTCAGATTTCATTGGCTTGACTTCCAACATTTTCATTGTGTCAGAAAGAATCAAGAATTATGTGAAATAAAGCCCTAGGTGTAATGTTCAAAAAACTGGAAACCAGAATCTATTGGGAAGAAGACAAAGACCTTAGATCAGGGGTGGGCAATCATTTTTAATAGGAGGCCACTCCAAGATTTTGGCAAGTGATCTAGGGCCATACTTCCATTGAGGGGGTGCAGGGTCTGAGAGGGAGTTTGGGTGAAGGAGGGGGTTGTGATCTGGGGCAGGGGCTTGGGTGCAGGGTCCGGGAGGGGGTAAAGGTTTAGGAGAGGATTCTGGCCTAGGGGAACGGTTGGGGGAAGGGGGAAGAGGCAGGCTCTGACTGGGTGGTGATCCCAGCCATCAGCCCTGCAGAAGCCTGAGGCAGACTGTCTACTGCAGTCCGAGGCTGCTGGCTGCTCCATGTGGTTCTGCTCTGGGCATAGGGAGGGTGGAATGGAGAGAGGCATCACAAACTGCCCCTGCACCCAGCAAAATTTCTCAGCCACTATTGACTGGAAACTGGCCAATGGGAGCTGAGAGATTTTGCTGAGGTGAGGGAGGGCAGCGTGCAAAGCATCCCTCCTTCGCCCCAGCAGTCCAGAGAGGAGAGCAGCTTGCTGTTTAAAGTGTGAGCTGCTATTTGCCTAAGGATTCAGGCCAGGCAGTCCCGGGCCAGATCTGATGGCTTGGCAGGCCGCATCTGGCCCACTGGCAGCCTCTTGCCCACCCTTGTCTTAGATCTAGTAGTCAAAGAATGACTTGTCTGCTTGTGAAGTAAAAAAATAAATCCTTAAAAATTTCTCACTTTTGTCTCTCTGGTATCTCTTACTCATATTTAGCTACTGTGCGGGGGAAATGAATCTGATAGGAAATGTAAATTGTCAGACCTATATTAGAAATCTTACCCACAAAGGCATTGGTATTACTCTGAAGCATTTAGCCACTTTAAAGGACACTCAGTTTTGTGACTTACATAACATAGCTGTATGGACTTGAGTGTAGCTACACACCAGGGTATGTCTACACTACAGAGTTTTGTTGGAAAAACAGCTGTTTTTCTGAAAAAACTTCACTCACGTCCACACTGCAATTGCGTTCTTCCGCAAGAAAATCAAGAGAACAGAGGGGTTTTTCTGACATTGGTAATCCTCATTCTATGAGGAAGAAGCCTTTTTGAGAAAGAGTGTGTGGATGGGGAAGAGGAAGTTCTTTTGGAAGAAGAAGAAAGAGGAAAAAGCACAGGTGCCCTGGTGGCCATTCCATCCATAGTAATCAATCACAGCTTACATGTGAGAGAGCATCCATTCAGTCTGAACGTTCTCTTTTGAAAAAGCAGATCGCTTTTTCGATGCACTTTTGCAGTGTGGATGCTCTCTTTCAGAAGTATTTTCAGAAGATCTCTTCTGAAAAAAGCTTCTTCTGAAAGAAGACGATAGTCTAGATGTAGCCCTAGTTGAAGGTCTGGGCTGCTTTATTGCATCTTGTGTTTTCAAACATATGGGATATATTTTAGCAAATTAACAAAAGTTTCCTGAGGAGAAAAAAATATTGGTGTATACAAACTGTTTTCATTTTGTAATTCAAGTCCAATGGTTCTGGAGCGAGTTTGGTTTAAGAAATACTATATTTTGAGGAGCACAGCTAAGATTTTGTTTTGGCACATTCATTGAAATGTGTGACAGAGATTATTGATTTATTTGTATGATTTTTTTTGCTGAACTCATGCCTAAATTGTGACTTCTTGATCCAACCTTACCGATTTTAATTTTTTTCTTAATGTAAAAACATAAAAAGCACCTGTATCTTACTATTGTTTTTTCTTGTTATTGCCAACATTTTTTAAAAAATTGGGCACAGGTTTTTACCTCCTAAAAATGATGTATCTGAAATGTTTATATATATACACACACCTGCAAATTTAAGCCCAGATGAAACCTTTTGCTCTTACCAGTGAGGAGTTAGTTTAAAAAAGAGTCCAACTGAATTTCAAATGGACTACTTGTGTGAGCAACTGCTTACTAGTAGGAGTAAGTTTCACAAGCTGTTCTTTGATCAGTATATTAATGCGTACTGGTGATAACATGGCGTGGGCTGTACTTAACACTTTAAGTGTACATCTAATCACATTTACAGACTGCTTTACCTCTTCAAAAGCTTTGCACAAACATTTACTAACAACCTCTCTCTCCACAGCCCAGTGAGGCAGTTAAGTTCCATGCCCATTAAATAGCTAGGGAGCCTGAGAAAAAGGTCAGAAACTGTTATCAATGGTAGGTTGCCAGATGGTTGAAACAAAAATACTGAACACCCCCCCCCCCCCCAAAAAAAAAAACACTGGGAAAAATTCTGTTGAAGGAAAAAAAAGGGGGGGGGAGACCAAAGTTGTTGAGCAAAAAAAAACAGCATTGAAACAGCATGTCCCCTTTAAGACTGAGTGCAGGGATAAGAACATGAGCATTGCTTCCCCCTTGGTCTTTGACAGCCATTTTGTGCCAGCAGCCTTGCAGAACATCTCAGGTGTCTGGTATTCTCTGAATTTTTTTACCGGACAGGAGGCGAAAATACCGGACTGTCCAGGTGAATACCAGACACCTGGCAACCTAAGCTTATTCTAGGCATATGACATGGAACTAAGATTGAGAATTTGGGATAGGGTTTTCAAAAGGGCCTCAGTAATTTAGGGGCACAAATACTATTGACTTTGAATTCGACTTGTGCTCCGAAATCACTTGAGCTGTTGGGAAAAATCACCCACTAGTGCAGCAATATAAATGCCTTGCTTAAGGCCACACTAATGGCAGCGATGACATGAAATCCCAGGTGTTAGTCCTATGCTCAGTCCAGTGGGCCAGGCTGTCTTTTCAGTGAAAGACTCATTGACAGCCAGTGTTTTGCTGATCTAATGTACTTCAGATTAGCCTGCCTGTAGAGGGACAGTACCTGAGGGGGAAACAATCACTCATAGAGGGCAAGACTGTGGACAGCTCTTGTGTAGCTGCACAGTGAAGTAAGACACTTCACTTCCCATTCGGCTTTATGGGGCCTGCCAAGGTCTCAGGCGCCAGGAGAGCAGGAGCTTCTTACACAGTGAGTTAGTGACTAAAGAATATCAGAGAGGCATGAAATGGCAATGCTTGGGGGGGAGGGGGGGGGAAGGCTGTACAGAGCCATGGTGGGACTCCCAACTGTCCATCAGCCATCAGAGATCCCTGAACATAAGAACATAAAAATGGTCTTACTGGGTCAGGCCAAAGGTCCATCTAGCTCAATATCCTGTCAGTCACCAGTGGCCAATACCAGATGCCCAACAGGTAATCCTCATGTGATCCTTCCCCTGTTGCCCACCTCCAGATAAACAGAGGCTAGGGATACCATTCCTACCCATCCTGGCTAATAGCCATTGATGGACCTAACCTCCATGAATCTATCTAGCTCTTTTTTAAACCCTGCTAAAGTTCTAGCCTTCACCGCATCCTTTGGTAAGGAGTTCCACAGGTTGAATGTGCGCAAAGCACCCTTCCTTTTGTTTGAAACAAAGAATTGTTCCTTCAAGCCAGAATTGAACCACTGACCTAAGGCTTACTTTCTCAGTACAGTCCTCTGTTCTGCCAACTGAGCTACCAAAGGATGGACAAGAGCAGCTGATTATGCTGTGTAATGCCAACAGACCCCAGTCATCTGCAAGTGGAATCAAAACCTGGGATCCCTGGAGCTTCGTGCATGAGCCAGAAGTCAGCTGGCTATTAATAAAGGCTGTAGAGCAGACTCATTCTCTCTGTAAGTGGCCTCAGTGCCACTAAATGGGACAGTGCACCCCACGCAAAGGTGTGTGAGTTACATATTTCCCCTAGCTTCAGAGCCATCTCAGTTGAAATCCCAGCATGTCCCTCACTTAGGGTATGTCTACACAGCAAAGTTATTTCAGAAGTAACTACCATTACCCTGAAATAACTATGAGAGCGTCTACACAGCAATTCTGTTATTTTGAAATAATTTTGAAATAACAGACGGCTTATTCCTACTTCTGTAAACCTCATTCTACGAAGAATAATGCCTATTCTGAAATAGCTATTTCAAAATAAAGTGTGTGTAGACCTTCCACTTCTGCTATTTCAAAATAGCCCTTCACCAGGGCCATCTTAAGTTATTCCTCCTGGGGCTATAAATCAAGATAGCACATCTGCATTAGGGAAGCCTGCCTCAGACTAATTTTGAGGCTTCCCTGCAGTGTAGACGTGCTATTTCGAAATAAGCTGTTTTGGAATAACTATTCCGGAATAGCTTATTCCAAAATACCTGCAGTGTAGACGTAGCCTTATAATGCTGGCAAACCCCAGTTGTCTATATGCAGAATTGAACCTGGGAGCCTCTGAAGTTCAGAGCATAACCCTCTACCACATAAGTTAAAAGCCAGCTGGTTACTAGCTAATGATGTAGAGCTGGCTTACTATTCCCTCTATAAGTGGTGTCTCAGTGCCACTGGATAGAACAGTACTTCCATCCAGCAGGTGCACTGTAAAAGATGGTAGCAGATGACCCTTCTAGGGTAAGAGGGAAGCACAGGAGGAATTATGCTTAGAAGGGCTGCCTGTGAGACACACGTGGCTATGCCTGGAGTGATGTATGCAATACCCGTCTCTCAGGGCTGTGCATAAAAGTACAATCTAGCTCACCATGCAGCATGGCTGATTTGCGGAGTGTCATATTTGTCCTGTTCTCTTTCTGACAGCCTGCACTGGAATGATGCATCAGGTCAGCTATGTTTAATGGGCTCAGGGTTGCTTTTTTTTAATTAGTCTGTGCCTGGACTGGGACAAAAATGCAGTAAAAAGGATTAAGAACATAGCAAAGAAAAGTAAAACTAATAAATCCCACCAGAAGGCAAGTAATAAATAAATGATCCTTCTAAGGTGTGAGCAAGATCAGTAGCACAATGCTCTTATACATCGCTGATGACCCTAGGAGAGCAAGTTGGCTTTGTTTCTGGCATCAAATGTTCCAGTCCACTTATTCCTCAATGCAAAGAGAACCTAAGAATTTCCTCTTATTTACATGAATCTTTGCTGCAGTTTCACAGAGGGTGTGGGGGAGCAGGAAGGAGAGAAAGGGGAGCAGCTGGGCAAACTTCATGGGAAGTAAATTCCCAGCAGATGAAAACAAGCCCAATGTCATGTGACTTTTCTAACATCCAGACTAAACCTGAACTTCCTTCATGTTTCTGTGGAACTCAGACATATCCCTGTTTCTCTGAAACAAAAGACAGGACTATGCAGCACTTTAAAGACTAACAAGATGGTTTATTAGGTGATGAGCTTTCGTGGGCCAGACCCACTTCCTCAGATCAAATTGTGGAAGAAAATTGGCATGACCATATATACCAAAGGGATACAATCAAAAAAAGTGAACACATATAAAATTGACAAATCAGATTATAGAACGGGGGGGGGGTGAGGTTAGTGTCTATGAGATAATGATATTGGGGGTGATAATTGGGGAAGCTATCTTTGTAATGGGTAAGGTAGTTAGCATCTCTGTTAAGGCCCATTAGTAAAGTATCAAATTTAAGCATGAATGACAGTTCTGAGGTTTCCTTTTTGTAGTCTGGTGTTAAAGTCTCTTTGAAGCAGGATACATGTAGTTAGGTCATGGAGACAATACCCAGTGTGGTTGAAATGACAAGAAACTGTTTTTTCTTTGTGAAACTGTCTGATGTCTGATTTGTGTGCATTGATTCTTTGGCGAAGTGTCTGAGAAGTTTGTCCAATGTGGTTTTACCCCCTTTCTGCAGGGAACAAGTGGAAATTGTTATGCTGCTTAACATCACGGATTCCGGGAAAAGGAATGCCAGGTTTCTTGCGATAAATATGGAAACCAATATTAAACATTAACATTGTTGCTCAGATTTGATGCTGCCCGCTTTATCCATCTGCAGGAGAGACTCAGCCTTTCCCCCAGCCCATAGTGAGGTGAGATGCAGAACTCCCCACCAAGGAGCTGATGTACCCGACTTTGATCTCCATTGGGGGATGAAGCTTACTTTTTCCTGATCAGTGTATAAAGCAGGGGTGGGGAATGTTTTTTGGGTCAGGGGCCGCTGACCCACAAATAAATCAGTCAGGGGTCGCACAAAAGTGAGAAGCAAAAAACAAAACATCTAGGGAGGCGATGGAATCTCCATCCTTTGAGGCTTTTAAATCCCGGCTTGACAAAGCTTGACAAAGCCCTGGCTGGGATGATTTAGTTGGGGTTGGTCCTGCTTTGAGCAGCGGTCTGGACTTGATGACCTCCAAAGGTCTCTTCTAGCCTTAGGATTCTATGACATGGGATCAGACTTTTAGTAAACAATGCTACAGCCTGTGTGCAGTCTGTATATCCCCTTGTAATGGACATGTATGTCCCTTCATAAAGGACCAGTTACCATACATTCTAGAATGAAAAGTTGAAATGTAAGACCTAAATAAGTCCCATGTCGTCTCCGAATCCTCCTCCTCTTTTTTTGCCCTCCATAAATGGCATACATCATTAATTATGGGCACTATTGTGCTGATATTTAAGTCAAAGGAAATTTGCCATTGATTTAGTAGGAGCAGGACTTGGCCCATATACCCAATACATTTATCCTTTTTATATTATCATTTTCACTAAGTTCACGGTTTATCTGACTCATTCAGATGAAGCTGGTATAATTCTGGCAAATGACAAAAAAGTTTTGTTGATCAGTCCAGCAAGTGTATGTGTGTACACAGAACCAATGATAAGAAGGAAAGGCCATTTATGATTCTATATGGGTATAAACATATTTCTTCATAACAAAGAATTAAAAGACTTCTGAAAGAAGAATTTGCTATGGACTAAACTTAATTTCCTGAGCACTTCCATACTTCAGGTGCTAGATGTAAATGAAAGGCAGAATTTGGCTAATTTTTGTGGATATTTGAAATTTATTAAGTCATTTACAGATGTTATGTATAGAAAGCATTTCCTCTCTCACATCACTGGGTCTCAGTGAGAAACTTACAGCTGGAACCAAATCCAGGTTTTAACATGGCTACACAAATTGTCATCAGTAAGGCCAGATTTTTGATACTTTACTCACCATGAATAGTACCTTGCACTACAGGTAGCACCACTGAAATCAATGGGGCTATATGAAAAGTCACTATTTGATGTGAGTAAGAGTATTAGAATCTAGCCCTAAATTATAATTGCAGCACCTGATTGTCCTCTCACACTAATTTTATCCCGGTATATCTCCAGTGACTTCAATGCAGTTATTTCTGATTTACATATGAGTGAAGAAACTGGTTCTCAGGGTTTCTGATTGATGTCTCCTCTCACTTTAACTTCATTGAGAGTGAAGAATGCATGCGTCCACATTTGGATACCTTCTGCTTTCATATGCTGTACAAGCTGTACACTTTTTGGCCAATCCCCATATTGTGGCACACTTTTAGCGTGGTGAAAAACAGTGCCATTAAAAATAATTACCGATCTGAAAGAAAAATGCTTGAGGTAAAGTAGCAGATGTACTACTTTACCTACAGAAGGAAACTGTTGGGTGTGCTACACATGGAGCTCAAGGCTAACTGAAATCCTTGGCTTTAGGTAGTTTAGCATTAAGGACATGTCATTATTTTTATCCTGTAATTAAGACTTATGTTAGTTTCAATCACATTTTCAAAAACAGACTTAAACATTGCCTGCTTTTTTTCAGCTATTAATTTTAAACATGTTCTGAGTCTCATATTGGAGTCATATTCTTGCAAACACTTATGCACATGAATAGTGAATTTTCTGAAAGAACACAGGTGATTTAGGGGCACATTGACTCCTTTGAGACTCGTGGACCTAAATCATGCAGGCTCAGACACACAAACGCCCTTGAATCTACTTAAGCACCTAATTCCCTTGAGTCTGGGCCTTGGGGCCAGATATTAAAAGGTATTTAGGCACCTCTTTGAAAAACCTGGCCCTTAGTTTTAGTTGAAAATCACAGCTACACATCTGTGTAAAGTTGCTCACCAGGGTAAATGTCAGTGTAGGTTCCAGATCTCCTTCTGTTCTGGATTTTCAAAGGAGGTGCATCTGTCACGCTGCCAGCATAGTGCTTCACTCAAGCTGTCGCAGTTCGTGCTTCAAGTTCTGGAGGTCTCTGATTAAATCCCAGTGTATCAGACAGATGGGAGCTATTTGCAGGATCACGGTCAATGGCACTTGAAACCCAACTGTATGATGGTGGGAGCATTGGGTGCCAGGGTGACAATGATCAATAAGGCAATCACCATATGTTCTGGGGTTGTTTTTGTGTTGTGCCTCCTGAAGGAGAAGAGAATCTCTCCACAGGCTGCCTTTCTGTGTGTGCAGTCTCTGGCTGTATTTTCAACCCAGGGAAGCTGTAGGAAAGTGAAGGGAATCTGGGCACTGAAGGAAAGCGAAGGGAATCGCACCTATATAAAACTAGCCTGAAAAGAGAATTATGTAAAAGAATTCAGCATCACAAGGCAGGCAAAGAGTTGGCCTCCCTGCATATGAATAGGGTCATTGCACCATTTGCAAGAGATGAGGCTTGTGTTCAGTACTGCACCTTTCATTTGCACTCATATAAAATCTTTGGAAACTGGGGAGTAGCCAGAGCTGTGTAAGCAGTGAGTAGGGAACTCATAAAACATGAACAAACATAGCTGTTTGGAAAACAGGACCCTGCCTTATTAAAAGGCACAATGGGAGCATACATAGGTAGCTTAAATGGTTTCAGGTTTTCAGTGTGCTGGTATGTGAGAATGCCAGTAATTGTCTCCTAAGTTAAAGTGCTCCTCATAAATGTGTAATGCGTCAGTAATTTTAAGTCACTATACCCAGTCTTTTCCATTTGCATTTGCATTGAAGTATATCTCAAAGCAGAGCAGCTCACTAATTATTGACCTCAGATATAAAACTTAAATGGTTTAGATTTTAGCATACCCTCCCCTATGTAATCATTCCCATTACCAAATAACCATTACAAGAAACATCTTTTTCTGTGCAGCATACAACTTATATTTAAATCTACCTAATCAGCCATCTACCACATGCAGTCTTTGTACTAAGGGAAGCTAAGGGATATGCACTGAAGATTCAATACTCCTGAGCCAATGGCACAGACCAAAGGAGAATCTCATTTTGCTAGTAAAGAACTACAGGGCCTATGAAACACAGCAGGCAGTTCTGATCCTATCCAGTAAAAGGCACATATATACTATATATACATACATATATATATATGACACATACATACTAACTGGATAGTTAAAATAGGAAAACCCACTATTGCTTTTTAGAGGAAAAACTGATAGCCTTCCATTTATGTGCCTCTCTAATTCTAATGAGTGTTAAGTGGAGATGGAATATGTGCAGGTGGATAGGTGGGAACTTCAAAGTGAGTGCTTAAAGGGAACTTTATAATTTCCAGAGAAAATGGGCTCGTAGTACAAATAGGAATGAAACACCAGGCTTCCCCAAATTGCCATATTCCTGGATCCATGGGAGGGAGATTGGAAATCCCTAGCTCCAGTTCCCAAGGCTTCCAAACTCCCCACTGCACTGCCAGGAATGTAGGCTACGTCTAGACTACAGACTTCTTGCGCAAGAAGCTTTTTTCAGAAGAGATCTTCTGGAAAAACTTCTTGCGAAAGAGAACGTGCCCACTGCAAAAGCACATTGAAAAAGCAATGAGCTTTTTGAAAGATAGCATGCAGACTGCCTGGACACTATCTCGCGTGTAAGCTGTGATTGCTATGGACAGAATGGCCACCAGGGCATCTTTTTCCTCTTCCCTCTTCTTCCAAAAGAACTCCCTCTTCCCCACCCACACATGCCTTTTTGCGAAAGAGCTCTTTCACAAAAAGGCTTCTTCCTCATAGAATGAGGATTACCAATTGCGCAAAAACTCCTCTGTTCTTTCGATGTACTATCGAAAGAAAGCGCTTGCCGTGCGGACGTTCCGCAAGTGTTGTTGGGAAAAACAGTCATTTTTCCAGCAAAACTCTCTAGTCTAGACATACCCTAAGTTCTTGAACCCCACAGCTTGAACTTCAGGGGTCTGCAGCTCTGGTTTGGGGAAGCCCTGCAGTGGAATAGGGAGAACCTGCCATTGAACCCTGCCCATGCTTGTCGAAAATGGCTTGCTTTCACAAGACATTTCAGGCTTAACTTTTCCAACCAGATCTATTTTGACCTCTTAGAACCTCATTGAAGATATCCTAAATTTCCAGTTCTGTTTAACTCCTCCTCTTACATGGAGAAATGAGTGAAAGTCACCCTTGTGTAATTCCACTGAGATCAATGGAGTTACACCAGGGATCCCTTTGTCTCAGTATGTCTTGGCATTGTTAAACACAGGAAATTAGTCCAAGGGTGTGAACTACAGAGCTGAGACATGATCTTCTATCAAATGCATATGGATTTCTAGCAAGCTATCATGCAGTGGTACGCTACTCATTGTGCAAAGAAATTTTATGAGTGAATACTGAGCTGAGAAACCACTTATGAGGGCACAGAAAGTAGCTTCCTTCAGCCTGGGAAGAATTCTCTGTGAGTCTTAGTGATGTTAAAGGGTAGTTTAGCTTATCAAATGGTTAATCCAAAATAAATCCTGCACTGAAAAGTTTAGTATATATGGTTTCATTTTAGGTGCCAGTTCCCAGTACTTTGCATTTGAAACCTTATAGGGATGACAGCTACGCATGGGCCAGATTCTCACCTGGTAGAAATCAACATTCATTGGAGCAGTGGGGTTTTATACTGGCTGAAGATCTGCCCAAAACAGTAAAATATGTGGTGTGTTCTACATGTGAAATGAGTTCTCTACAAATACCTGAAAATTGGAAACAGACAGGCAGAGATGGCTTCACGTTATCAATTCTAAAATGACAGTATTGTTTCTTTTCAACAAAGACAATTGGTTCTGAGAGGTACAGTTTCCTCAACCCTGAGTAGGAGCTACCGTACAAGTTCATTGTGCAGCTGCCAGCATGCAATTCTAAGAATAATGATAGTTTATACAAGCATTTCACTTGGGAAACCTATAATTTTTGCTTCATTTGTGAGGACAGTGTTTAAAAGCTTTATTCATGGACAAAAGTAACTGATTATCAATGCAACTTCTAGAGATAATAAAGATTGTAGAATGCATGGGGAATTCAGTTTTTCTACTGCATTCTCTACTGAAAAGAAATGTTAGCTAAGCCTCTGATTTTATTCTGGGAAAACTGTCTACTGAACATAGAAAAAATTATCCTATCAGTCAATTTTCCAAAGACCTGATACAAACAGTGTTAGATTCAATGAAATCTTCCCATTAACTTCAATGGGTTTGGGGTCAGTCATTGAATTGAAGAACAGTCTTCCGAAATAAATTGTGGAAACCTATCCTGGTAAAATTCAACTGAAAATGATGAACAAAGCCTTGAGCAATATATTTATTCATTAAACTCCCATGTTCACAAAAAGTTGTACTCTACCCTAGTTTCTGTGCTTCTAAAAATGTGTTCATCCAGATTATACATGGATTAGAAAGCAAGAGAAATCCCCCAGGATGTTATAAAATTAACTATAATTTCAGGGCCTGACCCTGAATTTTAATCACAGAAAGCAATTTTAATCACAGAAAAATCAAGTGGGCAAGTTGTTCTTCAGAGGTGGCATGAAGGAGCTACTGCTATTCCAGACAAGAGGAATAGCCAGGTAAAGAAAGGGAGTGAGGGGATATACTGTAGTTCCAGTCCTTGATTAAGGTTGCAGTTTTTCTGAAATGCCCACAATGAGACTTCACCTGCATATTTCACTGT
Source organism: Rafetus swinhoei (assembly GCA_019425775.1). Taxonomy (NCBI): domain Eukaryota; kingdom Metazoa; phylum Chordata; order Testudines; family Trionychidae; genus Rafetus; species Rafetus swinhoei. The sequence continues at coordinate 18,795,330 of CM033447.1, read as the reverse complement.
AATAAAATATAGCATTGTAGGACTGGAAGGGACCTCGAAAGGCCATCTAATTCAACCCCTTGCACTCCTGGTAGGACTAAGTATTATCTAGGCCATCCCTGACATTTGGTTGTCGAACCTGCTCTTCAAAATCACCAGTATGTGTGAGTATGTCCATTTTTGGATACAGTAGTTGAAAAATCATTTTCGTTTATCAAATTTCCAAGACCCAAGTTAAAGGGTTCATTATGTTTCTACTCTTTTCACAGTTGAAGACATCATAAACATGGAAAGCAAGCTGTTTACTCCAAATTGGATTTAGCATTCTGACTGTTTTACAAACATACACAGACAACTCAGCTCAGGGCTGATAATTTCTCTTTTAAAAAGTACTTATAGGAACATAGGAAATGTCATATTCAATTAGATTAGCAGTAATAGTCTATCTAGAATACTATCCTATCTCTTTGATGGGCCAATACTAGCTGCTTCAGGGGAAGGTGCAAGAAACCCCACAGAAGACAGTCATTAACTAACCTGCCCATAGGGAAAGATTGTTCCTAAGCCCTCTTAATGAGAGGTTGTCCGATGTCCTGAGGAATTAGGGTTTAAATCACTTTCAAAAAAATGTTTGTGTTACAGTGAAAGCTTTGTCATCTGGCACGCTGTTAACTGGAAAATTTTGTTAACTGGCATTGCCCCCAGCCACAATATTACGGTGTCTTCAGGCATGCACTCCTGACTCTTGCCTGCTCAACTGGCCTTTTCTGACAGCTGGTACTGTGGGCTGATGTCATCATCAGACACCTCCTTCCCTCTCAGCCTGCCTCGAGCTTCCAGGAGCTGTATCTTCCAATAGGGGGAGGGGAAGGGATTCAGGGCATAGGGATGTGTTGAGGCAGGAGAGGGCTCAGCATTGGGGTGTGGGACATGGATTCTGGGAGAAAGTTAGGGACTTGGGGTGCAGGAGAGGGCAGGGGGTGTAGAGTCTGGGAGTTAGGGTGCAGAAGGGGGCTGGGGCAGGAGGTTGTGGTGCAGGCACTTATCTGTTGCAGCTCTCATTTGTTGTGTGTAGGGGAAAAAAAGGTGGCTCTGCATAGTGCGCACTTGCTCGCAGGCTCCACCTCACAATTTCGATTGGCCAGGAATCATGGCCAATAGGAGCTGAGTGAGGGTGAAGCCTGCAGGCAAGAGCAGTGCCAGGACAGAGCTCCCTAGTGTGGGTGCTTGTCTTGGTGACGTGGATCTGGGGAGAGTGGGGGAGGAGGAATGGCCACACATGGAGATGTCTCCCTCCCCACCAGGCAGAGCCTGCCAGGAATGCAGTATGCAGGGGTTTTAGTGGCTGAAGCCTGAGGTCCCTCCTTAGCCCAGGGCCCTGAACTGCAGACCCTAAAGCCCCTTTCTTAATGCAACAAAACAATCAAATTCCAGAAATACTTCTAGAATTTTTTATCTTTTTCGATTTGTGAGGTTAGCCATTAACTGTGATATTAATTATTAACTAGACCAAATGTTTCTCCACCTTTGTGATATCATGACAAATGGGTTGATTGTTCAATTTCATCAATGTATATAAATTATACCAGTTACTTGGGGAGGGGGGAGAGGTATTGTGTTAGGGAAAAGGGCATAAACTTTGAAAACCTGATGTTTTTCTAAGCAGCCGTATAAACCAGATAATTCCTGCTATGAAGTTGGAGATGCCAGCCTTACAGATGTTGGAAAATGCTCGTTGGAAAATTCACAATCAGAGTGTCTTGAAATACTTAAAATAACAATGGAACATCCTGCCCAGTTAAAAACGACTTGTCTTCCGGAAGTACTAACGACCTTACCAAAACCTTGCAGTTATTTTATTAGTACTGGCCACAATGTAGCTGGTTTGGTAGCCTGCAGGAACTGGGCCACAGGTTGATCATGTATTTCTATCCATATATATTTCTATTATCCATAAAGAAAAATAAGCCCTTAAGACATTAAAGTGCAATCAGTTGTGGTACAGGAACATCTTTGTTACATCCTTGTATTGCAGGGCAAATCTGATTTGATAAATTTGTTTCCAGCTTTTCCAGGTGGTCAGCTCCATTGAAAGTTGGGAGATTGGAATTGTTGGAGAAGGAGGGGAATGGATTCTCCTCAGGGCCTCAGAAGGCTTGTATATAGTCTTCTGAGTTGTGATGCTTATGCAGAACAGGAACTCCATACCTTTGAAGGTTCCCAAATCACTACTTAAAAGGAGACCAAAAAAAACCAAACCCTCCAGAAAACCTCAGTAGCACATGTAGACTGTTCCTCTAGTAATCTGTTTTGAAAAAGATTTCTCAAAGGCAGCATTTGGTTTTCAGTGATTATTTTAGTAGCTGGCCTTGCTGAGAAAGAGCGCAAAAGACTGACCAAGGACTGACTGATTCAGCAACTCACTTAGTATTAAATGCTGGGAAGTTTGTAGTCCCCAGTCCAACCTCTTTACTGATAACCTCATAATTATAAAGTAACTTCACTTGAAAATTGCTGAACTCCTCCTTTGTTCAATTTTCTGCAGATAGAGACTATGCTTACTTTGCTTTCTGTTACACTGTAATTTACGTATCCCATGTGTCATTTTAGTTTTGGCTTCCTTCTTGGTTGTTTTTCTCTTCTCTTTCAGGGCTAAATCCTGGTCCCTTTAAAGTCAATGGAAATTTTGCTTTACCCCAATGAGACCAAAATTTGGTCCTCATGTTCTTCTCTGTAATGTAATTGTTAGAGTATCCAGTGTATTTTGTATCCCTTCCTGATATATGCTTTTGCAAAGTCAGTGAGGCACTATTTCTATGAAGCCATAGTTGGGGATTTTTTTTTATTATTATGTCAGCAGCATTTCCAGTAATTACTTTCATCTGACCCTTATCAGTATCAAACCAGACAGTTTACTTATGCATAATTAAACTTATAAACACACATCCACATACTCATGTCAATGTTCATACACAGAGATACAAATAAACATTTCCAAACATTTCTGGGTGGTGGTGAAACATCATCTGTGAGAAACAGACCTACAAACAATATGAACCTAAACATGTCACAGGAAGTGGGAAGCCAAGATAAAACCGAGCACTTACTATCTGAGCTAGAAAACCATGTAGTATCATCAAGAAGGGAGTAATCTGTATTAGAGTTACTGTACAGAGTTATAAGTCTCGGAGGGGTAGCTGTCTTAGTCTGTACCTGGAAAAAAACAAGGAGTTCCATGGCACTTAAAAACCAACAGATTTATTTGGGCATAAGCTTTCATGGGTAAAAACCACTTCATCAGATGCACCGGAGTGAAAATTTACAGAGGCAAATTTAATATGATCAAATTAGGACTGAATAAGGCTTTAGAATGGTTCTCTCACTACAAAGGCAATTTTGCCTCTCTTGGTATTCACACCTCCTTTTTAGATAAAAATTTAGGATTCTTACAAGTCAGTTTCTGGGAGTGAGCCACATCCACCCTGACTGAGATGACCTCCTTAACACTGCTCCTACACTTAATAAGTATCTCCCTTCTTTTGATGTAGTAGTGTGTGTGTGTGTGTGTATACATACATACGTATACCTACACTCACACACATACATATATACTGCCTCTGTAATTTCCAATCAAATGCATCTGATGAATTGGTTTTTACCCACAAATGTTATGCCAAAATAAAGGTGTTAGTCTTTAAGTCAGGGGTAAGGAACTCACAGAAAAAATCCATCAGGTGCCACACAGAAGTGAGATGCAAGTGACATGGTCCCTGACTGAGAAACAGAAAGACACTCACCACATTTCCCTTGCACATCAGAGCCTAGGGGGGCCCAAGCTAGTAGATTTTGTGGGTCCCCCAGGCTCTGTGGTGGGGCAAAAATTAGGGGCTCAGTGTGTGGGAGGAGCTGCTGGAAAGCAGGCTTGGAGCGTGGGGTCTGGGTGAGAATGAGGGTTCAGAGAGGGTTGGGGATTGGTGGGCCTGGGAGGGTGGTAGAATGCAGAAGCAGGCTCGGGGAAGGAAGGCTGTCTGGGAAGTAGGGTGCTGGTGCTCCAGCCCTGCAGGGGAGGGGTCCACAGGGGGAATACAGGACTTGAGTGCCATAACCAGCTCCCCGATGCTGGGGGTGGGGGAGAAGCCCCAAACCATGGGGGCCAGATCCAGGCAAGCAGAGGACCAGATCTGGGTCCCAGGCCATAGTATGCCCACCCCTGCTTTAAGATGTCACAGGACTCCTCGCTGTGTTTGTACAGAGTTACATTTGATGTGTGTCTGCCCATGGAACCCGAGTTAGATCTATATGCTCAGCTTACTGCAACATGAAGGCAGAAAGCTGTATTTCTGGGCATTACATTTAGTCCCATAACTCAGAATTTCTGTATTCAAAGGGCATTTGAAATGACACCTGTTTTGAAATGGCACATTCCAGACTTGGTGCACTGGGTAAATGATATAATCACAACAAATAATATATATCTTGAATCTCAGGCTTTGTCTACACTACATGCTTTGCTGAAAGAGGCAATGCAAATGAAGCATGGATTAGCATTTTTCACACCTCATTTGCATACTCTCTTTTGTTCCGTTTTTGCACAAGCGGTTTTTGCGCAAAAACAAACAGTGTGGACGTTTCCTTTTTGTGCAAAAACCCTTTTTGCGCAAGATCCTAGAGGCCTATGTGCTGGGGGAGGGAGGGGCATTACTGCTGCGCTAGAGTCTGTGAGGATGTCCCAGCCGGGGAGGGAAATGGCGGTGTCATTTCTAGCCGGATCCAGCGGACCTTTCCAGGACATTTCCCTACTTAATGGGGCACCGGGACAGAGCATTTAAATTCAGGACTGGCCTGGAAAAACCGGGACATATGGTCAGCGTAGCTATATCCCAAAGGCTGGATATTCTCTCTCTATGTTGGTATCCCAATTTTTACATGTGATACCAGTCCATTTACTGGTGCAACAGAGTTTGTGACACTGAGCTACTTCTGAGCAATGAGATAAAAACATGAATATTTTTAAAGTGCAAAAAGCATCCAAATAGTTGTTTGGAATAACCACACCCAAGTATTTACTTGCATTTAGAAACCTGAAAAATTCTGAATTTGGGTCTGTTAGGCTGGACAGAAATTCCTTTAGTGTCATTATCATTCACCCCACTTAGTATTGTCAAAGATTCTGATAGTTAAGCTCTTTCATTTCCTGTTTGCCACTAGGTTTTTGACAAGTTTTCTCTGTTTATAACACATTGTGCTAACTCTGTGAATGGCTGCCCTACACTGGACCCCCGGTGGGGGCAGGTGATGAAGAGATTCCCTTACTAAAGTGGCATTTCTAAGCAAAGCCTGGGATCTCTCATAGGGTCGCCTAGACATTCGTGAACACGGACCCTTTTTTGAATATCTTGGAGGGAAAGGTCAGTTCTCTGTTTCCAAAGTTTGCCAGTCAGGTTGCACTGAAAGGCCTCAGCTTTCAGCATTCTAACCGTATCATTAGGAAGATTAGCAAGGCCTTTGGCACACCCCTGCATTTCCTTATGTGCCAAAAGGTCTGGCAGATCAAAGCAGCCATTACTTCAAATACTTTGTGGCTTATCTAATGCTTAGCCTAACACCACTGACCTCTCAGTCATCTATTAACAACAATTTCTTCCCCCTTTCTTTGCCCCTCCTCCCCTACCCCAGCAGGAACTACTGTGTTAGAGGAGAACAGTTGACGCTGCAAGACCCAGATTCTGACCTTCTGGGGTTCACCCGATGTTCTATATAAAAACCGTGCAATTAACAGAAATCAGGAGTTCAGTCCCTTTGTAAATAATGTGTTTACAATAGGAAAATAATTGCAAGGCATAATGACTATTTGGTTTCGCTAATGAGGTGACAAAGAACGTGAATGGAGCCGTGCATGTTGTTTATACATTTCTATCATTTTTGGCAAAAACTATTCCTAAATTCTGCTCACAATGGTATTTGACCATGGCCAGCATTATATGCCTGAAATAGGCACAAGTAAGTAATGCTGAAGAGACTATGGCCCTAATCCTGCAGTCACAGCCATTTGGGTGGATCTTCATGCCCATATAGAGTCCCCCCTGTTATCATCTGGGTTTTACGTGAAGATGCTCTCTGCCCATGTGCATTGATTGAAGGTGCCTGTAAATAAACTGACCCACCCTTCTAAAAACAGATTTACTTTAAGTTATGCATCAGCTTAGGTATCATGTTAACTGTATACTTACATTCCCTGAGGGATTGTTTTTATTACTTTACCACACCATGTATTTTGTGATTATTTTTGGTCTCTTTTAATATAAAAATCATTTTCATATAATCAGCCCTAAAATAGTCCCAGTATAACTTTTTGTTCTTAAGTGATGTAGTCTGTAACCAATCAGTACTACCACATACATGTTTGTATAAAGATTAAGCATGATTTTTTTTTCTTTTAAAAATTGCATATTTTGCATCTGATTAATCAGCTCATTTGTACCTCAACATAACAGGAGCCTACAAATAATTAAATATTAGAGACATTGAATTACACTGTGTGGTGGGGAGACTGCCTCACACTGGCTGGAAGAGATTAATACAGGGTGGAGGGAGCCTGCGCAGTGCCTTGGACAGTTAGGGAGAGGCTTTTAAGCAGACAATCAAGTTGTAGCTTGCAGGGACAGCCCTTTATATAAGGAGCTGCCCAGCAGAGAGAGACAGTTAGGCCCTGACCAGGGAAGGTGCAGGACCTGATTCCAGAAGAAGCACCTTCTGGAGAGTGCTGCTGGGCAGGCTCGGGGGGCTAGAGAAGGAGGCTCTAGATCAGGGGTGGGCAAAAGGGCCTCTGCAGGCCGGATCTGACCCGCGGAGGCCCTGCTGCCCCCCGCCCCCAAGCTAATTAGGACTTGGGGGTTGGGGAGTGTGCGAAGACTTCTCTCCTCTGCCCCCGCCCTGTGAGCAGCACGCGGCGCTTCAAAGCGCCGCATTCTCCTGGCAGGGCGGGAGGAGGCTTCGCACATTCCCCCCGGCCCCAGGCCCTAATTGGCCTAGGGGCAGGAGAGGAGGGGAAGTCTCTTCCCATGCCAGGGTATGGACACCTTGGGAGATCGTGGAGTGGGGGCAAAGGCACTCCCTCACACCCAGACCAATCATTGTCTGGGGGTGGGGAACCGGGAAATATATTGGCCCCGCCCCTTCCGCTCAATGGCTGCCCCTTCCGCTCAATGCCCTGCCCCTTCCTGTGCGGCCCAGGGCCTCTTCACAAATTTCCAAAGTGGCCCCTGGCAAAAAATGATTGCCCACCCCTGCTGTAGACTGACACCTGCCAGGCTGCTGGTCTTGCTACAAGGCCAGGATGTTGCAAAGAGTCACAGGGGAAGTGGCCCAGGGAACTAGAGGCAGTGAAGGAGAGTAGAGGAGGGAAGGACAAGGCTGCTGCCAGAGGGCCCCTCTGGTCAGGACCCAGAGTAGTGAGCAGGCCTAGGTCTCCCCCTCCCCCGCTTCTCCCTTGTACCATACCTTGCCACCAACGCGTGGCCAGTACAGACTGAGACTTGCCCCTGAGGTAAGGGGCTAGACTTTGGAGCTGCAGTTGGCCACAATGGTGAGTGAAACTGAGAGCTGCTGATACCTTCCTGGGAGGAGGGTGTTGCCAATACAGACTGTGGCTAGGCCCTGAGATAGAGGGGCTGGGTTTGGAGACTATAGTAGGCCACAGTGGCAGTAGAGACTCAGGACCACCAATAAAACACCCAGAAGGGGGCGAGAGACCATTGGAGTGGGCAAGGGCAGAGGGCAGTGTCCTGAAGAGGATGCCGTAGTTAGGGAGTGATGCGGGTCCAGGAGCATGGAGCATGGATAGGGGAGACACCAGCCCAAAGGAGATGCCCTGTTGATGAAAGGACTAATTCCCCAGATCTACCAGGGAATTAGTGAGGTGCCCTAGCAGTGAGTCCTACACCATAACATGCTGGTATAGCTGTTTCAATTGAGTGTCACTAGTCATTTCCATTATAAGCCACATTTTACTTAACTATATAATTTGATGTTTTGAATTATATGGGGCTTAAATTTTACTTGGTGCTCTTGACTTAACAAATGTTAGAGCACTTCATGGTGTCATTGGAGGCTTGTTTAAAAGATGCTTTTTAATAATATAGGGATTTGATTTGTTTATTAGAGTTTCTGTATAGCTGGTAACAAAGGAACATGTCCGGAAAATATTTAGGCAAGGGTTCATTATGGCTACAAACACTTTGACATTTTAATATGATACATATATATGAAACTGGCTTGCCCACCGATTTCTCCTTGGGGCCAATCTAATCAATGTGAAATCTTCTTTCAATTAAACCTGCAGCCGTGTTGTTATGGTTTCCCTTTCTGCTCCGAATCTGAGGTTTTCAAACTGTGGGGCATGCCCCCTGAGGGTGTGTAAACATGGAGGAATGTTTAGGGGAGGGCTATTTTCAAAGTTTTTGAGCTGATTCCCCCCCCCCATTTGAGTTATAATTTTTTGGTTGCATCCCTCAGAAAAGCTGGGGCCCATTGAGGTGAGTCAGGGTTGGTCTGAACCACCTGGTGTCATTGCTTCCCCCCAGAATATTCCTCTGTGCCCTCTGAGGGAATTCCCTTTTGGCTGAACACTTCTTGAAGCTGTTCCTAACTGGCAGGCAGAAATCTGGGGAGGGTGTGTCCCTTCCCTACGACTACGTGTCACTTCTGCCTATCTCAGATGGGCATACGCTATAGACTACATTATTTGGAAAGGGGTATGCAGCTTAAAAAGTTTGAAGCCACTGCTACACAAGAATAGTTTCATTGCTGTTTTCTTCAGTCAACATTACAAGTCAGGATCCAGACTCAAATGTCTGAGAAGTCCAAAAATTTAAATAAGCAGACTAGATTTGCTTCCAAATTGCTCTGATAGAGATGGGATTTCTGCCCACATATTATATATATATATAAGTTGCCATTAAAACTGTGTCTGAGTCAGTCCCCCAGGTTTAATGTCCTGTATTTAGAATAGGAAATAATGCAGTACTATACTTTAAAGGGTGCGTCTACACTGCACCATTATTTCAACATAACTTGCATTATTTCAAAATAACAATGTAAGCGTCTACACAGCCATTCCATTATTTTGAAATAATTTCGAAATAATGGACAGCTTATTCCAAACTCTGTAAACCTCATTCTATTAGGAATAACACATTATTCTGAAATAGCTATTTCAAAATAAGGCGTATGTAGATGCTCCACTATTGCTATTTTGAAATAGCTCCTCACCAGAGCCATTCTAAGTTATTCCTCCCTAGTGCCTCCTGGGGCTCTAAATCGAGATAGCATGTCTACATTAGTCTGAAGCCTGCCTCAGACTAATTTTGAGGCTTCCCTGCAGCGTAGACATGCTATTTCAAAATAAGCTATTTCAGAATAACTATTCCAGAATAGCTTATTTTGAAATAAGTGTGCAGTGTAGACGTACCCTAACTGTGGAAGGGCAAATGGGAGTGTAGAGGCGCATCTCATACATATATCACATTTATACATAGCTTGCATATGTGGTGGTGATAGCAATGTAGCTAAGGGCAAAGGTGATAAGAACAAGATTGATTTGCTGTTAGGATGGTGCAGGCTACTAAGGGCAGGACAAAAAGCCAAAGTAAGTTATACAACTTGAGTTATGTCAATTGCATATGTAATCACCACCAGCCAGATTTGAACTTGGAACCTTTGGGTAGGAGCCTCTATAGCTTGAGCTATAAAGCCAACAGACTCTTAGCTTAAGTTGCAGAACTCTCTTGTTCATATTGATCGCTGTAACTGGTCTCAGTGCCACTACATGGGACAGTGAACCACACTAGGACTATGTCTACACTGGCAGGTTCTTACACAAGAACATCTTGCAAGTACTCTTGCACAAGAAGACGTCCACACTGCCATGTGCTTTTGCGCAAGAGCATCCATGGCAGTGTGGACACTCTCTTGCGCAAGAAAGCTCTGATGGCCATTTTAGCCATAGGGCTTTCTTGCACAAGAAACCCCTGCCACGCGTCCCACACTGCCCTCTTGCGCAAAAAGCTCTTGCGCAAGAGGGCTTACACTTGTTAGAAAAGAGCGTAGCCCTGTCTTCCGACTCCATACTGTAAATCTTCTTGCGCAAGAGCAGGCAGGCAGTGTGGTTGCTCTGCAGGTTCTTGCACAAGTGTAGACATAAACGAGGAGTGCGTCTACACAACACCCTAAACTTTAAATAAGATACGCAATTTGCAAAATATCTTATTTTGAAATTTGGTGTGTCTACACAGTGCCAAATTTCAAAATAATGTGCTATTTCAAGACATCACTTAACCCTCATGGAATGAGGGTTACTGGGATGCCGAAATAGCGCGCCCATTATTTCAAAAAATATTTTAAAATAACAGGTGGCTTATGTAGATGCTGGTATCCTAAAATAGCCATGCAGTGTAGACACACCCTAGATGTGTGGGTGACATGTAACTTAAATCGAAATAGCTTATTTTGGCTTTTGGCGCAGTCTACACAGCAGGAAGGCCAAGAAAGAGTATTCTTCCTCTGACTTCCCTTACTCCTCGTACAATGAGGTTTACAGGAGTCAGAGTAAGAAGTTCTCCAGCTAGACATTATTTTGAAATAAAGGCTTGTAGTGTAGATGCGCAGTGTAGATGTACCCTGAGGGAGTATGAACACTGCTTCTACAGAGCCATCTGATCTGCCCAATGAATGAGACCTGAGTGCTGCAGCCAAAAGAATTGGCTACTAATCAAGATTATAAGATAACGAAAGCTATCAAGCACATAACAATCACACAACAAGAGGGCTACAAAAGAGGAACTCCTAATACGGGTCACTGAAATATCACAATATCTGAATGAACTGAAAAAAACTCTGGATGGGGGTTTTCTCTTCTCTCCTACCCTCTTTCTTGAATACATACAAAATTATAAAGCCTTTTATCCTTTGGCCCAATCTTCAGGAATTAATCTATCCACAGTCCTGCCTCTCATGTGCCACAGTGACAATAACTATCCCCACTTGCCACTTGTGTATGAGACAATGCTACACACAGGTCAGGTGTAAAAGTGGTTTATACGAGAGGAAGTTCAGGACCAAAAAGCCAGTTTCAGTAAATGGTGTCTCTTACAGACATGCTGGTGATAATCACACTTTGGGTAACTTGTTGCTGGAGAAGTCAGTCCTACCCAGTTGCAAATGCTCCTTCAATGCAAACAGCCAAGGCAGTGTTTCTTATAAAAATATTATGGAAAGAACTACAAGTCTTTAAAGGATATCTTTGCTCTGTTTCTGAGGGGACACAGCTGTTCTTCATCATCAATGAGTAAAGCCATATCATTGCTTGGCACAATGAAATTCCAGATTTTGCTGCCTTGTTTTTATTGCAGAGGAATTCCTTCACATTGTTTCCATAGAGACTTTAAAAATGAAAGATGCTGTTCAACTAGCTGTCAGCAGCACTATGCACTAGGGATGGAAGAAGGCTTTTTGGTTAAAACATGGAACTAGGTTCTGTTACCAACCCTGCCATAGATATCCTGTGTGGTCTTGGACAAATCACCTCTCTATAGGACTCAATTTTCCAGTGTGCAGAATGGGAGTAAAAATACTTATTTCCAATTACTATTATTTCTACAGAGCCCAAAGTGTCATAGGTGCTTTACAGAACCAATAGATTTTGGGCTCAGCTCTGGGGCCCAGCTGAGCTGTGTTCTCCCAATAGGGCACGGGAAAAGTTGGCCATATGCTACTTTTATACTTCCTGAGCCCCAGGATTGCTGAAGGCCAGTTTAGACAGGGCCATTCTACGATCCAACGATCGTCAAGTTGTACTGTATAATGCTTCTTGGGGCTGCTATCAGTTCGTGTTGCATAAAAAAGCCTCCACCCGAGCTCACTAGATTTATATACATGGATTTTCTAAAGCTACACCAAACTCTAAGGTCTAAGGTTTTAAACTGCAACTTATTATGATCCTTGTCAATCTTTGCAATCTGTGTAACTCTCAAATTTACTGTAAACTGCAACTTTGTAATCTTTGTAACATGCAGCCATCTTGCTTGTAACTTTCCCTAAGCTGCATTCTCCCCTGAGTGAATGGAGAGAGAGTGTGGGTGTGTTTGAAGAAGGCTTGGAACAATGGACCACATGGCAATGAGTCATCACAGTATGGGCATGCTCCCTGCTGGATAAAGGGAAGTCTGGGCATGCTCCCTGATGACAAGGTGAATGAGTCACAGGAGCCATTCAGACACTATATAAAGAGAAGCTCTCTTTTTCCTTCCACTGATCCTGAGAAGCTCCCCTCCAGTGTCTTTCCTCCTGACCAGCTTTCCCAGCCATGATGAGCAGACAGACCCTCCAGGATCCACATGCCTTGGCTCCTTCTGCAACCCATATGTCTGTGTAAGTGTGTGATTGCCTGAGGGCAGGAATGAATGTGTGTGAATGAGTGAATGAATGGAGGGGTGTGTGCTTGCTTGCTTTTCTGTGTGTGTGTGTGAGAGAGAGAGAGAGAGAGTTCTATCTTTTTTAGCTTAAACCTTTGGTGGCTGCTTTCTCCTCTTTAGTTCTACTTAGTGGAAATAAACCCATACTAGTGTAACCCTGGGTGGTCTCCAGTGAGACTATTTTTGGGGTAACACTAATTGATGGAGAATGTGGGTAGACCACCACAAGGGAGCACTAGTGATAGAGCATGGGTGGGCAATGATTTTTATGGGAGTCACACCAAGAATGTGGGGGTTCTGTGATTAGAAGGAAGCTTGGCTAACAGATGGGAATGTAGGAGGGAGTGTGGCGTCTAGGAGGGAGTTTGGGAAAGAAGGTAGTTGTGACTTGGGGCACTGGATTGAGGTGCAGGGAGTTGGATTGTGAGCTAGGGCTGAAAGAGATTGTGGTCTGAGGCAGAGGATAGGGATGACATGGAGTAGAGAGTGTGGGGGAACCCCAATATGCCTGCTCCCCCTTCCTGGAACAGTAGAGGGAAGGGGTGCCATGGAGTAGAGAGCATATGGGAACCCTGATACGCCTGCTTCCCCTTCCTGGAACAGTAGGGGAAAGGGATGCCATGGAGTAGAGAGCATGTGGGAACCCTGATACACCTGCTCCCCCTTCCAGGTACATTAGAGGAAAAGGATGATATAGAGTAGAGAATGTGTGAACCCTGATATGCCTGCTCCCTCTTCCAGATGTCTGGTATTTTGTTATGTGAATAAGGGAAGAGCTCCCCCTCCTGACAAAGTTTCCCCTCCTCCTCCTTCTCTGGGCACCAAGGGAGTGGATACATGGGCCCCAGGGGAGGTTTCATCATGGGAGTGAAAGTTTTTCAAAGTGACTGAAGCCCTCGTGAGAAGTGGGCCCGCTGAAGGCAGCTTAACCATGTGGGAGGAACCACCCCAGTTCCTTGCTTCACCCTACCATAACCCACTGCTTATCATGTTCTTTCCCTCTTTTGTAGTGCTTGTGATGTCTAAGTTCTTACAGTTTATAATGTTTAAGAGTTGCAGGTTTTAAAAACTTGAGGTTTTCACAGGTTCTTATATCTCACAGAGTATCAGGAGAGCTGGTACCAGCTGAAGAGCAACAGAACCACCATAGTTCTAGTGTCGCGACACAGTCAATGTTCCGTGTTCAGTGTTGCATGTTCTGTGTCTGTCTTGTGGGTGTCCTGTGCTAGCAGTGTTGTGTTTGGGAAAAGAGAAATACCTAGTGTACACTCATTTTCCTACTTCCCCCATCTCCAACCAAATTACCAGCCACACTCCCACCTCTGTGAAAAAGCCTTAGTCCCCTGAGTGAATACATCAGGTTTATTTTTAGTTTCTCTGATTACCATTTTGTTTGTTTTCTTACTGATATACATTTGTATTATCTGTTTTATTATTAAACTCTCCCCCAGCTCCACCAAACTATCAGCTACACCTCCATCTCTGTAAAAAAGCCTTTGGCCAGTTTTTTTTCTCTGATTATCATTTTTGGTGTTGATATACATTTGTATTGTTCTGATTATCATTTTGCCTTTCTTGATATATTGGTACATTTTCTCTATCTGTATGAAAAAATCTGAAAATTGTCCTAGTAATTGAAATATTGTTATAGATGGGCGGAGGCACCTTTGTGTGGTCACCATAATTTGGGGTGACCAAGGGGCAGATAATGTTGCATAAAAAAACCTCCACCTGAGCTCACTAGATTTATATACATGGATTTTCTAAAGCTACACCAAACTCTAAGGTCTAAGGTTTTAAACTGCAACTTATTGTGATCCTTGTCAATCTTTGTAATCTGTGTAACTCTCAAACTTACTGTAAACTGCAACTTTGTAATCTTTGTAACATGCAGCCACCTTGCTTGTAACATTCCCTAAGCTGCATTCTCTCCTGAGTGAATGGAGAGTGTGAGTGTGAGTGTGTTTGAAGAAGGCTTGGAACAATGGACCAAATGGCAATGAGTCATCACAGTCTGGGCATGCTCCCTGCTGGATAAAGGGAAGTCTGGGCATGCTCCCTGATGACAAGGTGAATGAGTCACAGGAGCCATTCAGACACTATATAAAGAGAAGGAGCACATGTGAGACACTCTCTTTTTCCTTCCACTGATCCTGAGAAGCTCCTCTCCAGTGCTCTCCTCCTGACCAGCTTCCCCAACCATGATGAGCAGAGCAGACAGACCCTCCAGGATCCACATGCCTTGGCTCCTTCTGCAACCCATATGTCTGTATAAGTGTGTGATTGCCTGAGGGCAGGAATGAATGGGTGTGAATGAATGGAGGGGTGTGTGCTTGCTTGCTTGTCTGTGTGTGTGTGTGAGAGAGAGAGAGAGAGTTCTATCTTCTTTAGCTTAAACCTTTGGTGGCTGCTTTCTCCTCTTTAGTTCTACTTAGTGGAAATAAACCCATACTAGTGTAACCCTGGGTGGTCTCCAGTGAGAATATTTTTGGGGTAACAGTTGGCATTGGTCAGAGGAGGCCTGAGTTATGTATAGGCGTGGGCAAGTTATGTGAAGAGATAAATAGGCCTGCATATTAGCCTTAGGAATTGAAGGAACCAAAAGGTGGCAAAAAGCATCCGTGTCGTCCTGCTCAACTGAATGGAGCTCTGGCACAGCTGACAATCTAGCCTCCAAACCAGTGAAGGCTAAACTACTTTACCCCCTTCTCCCAATTTTCACATACATCAATGCTATTTACAGCAGCATTTGCACAACCAGCAAGTCTGGCCCAGTAAATTAAACAAAGTTACTTGAAAGATATCTGGTGTATATGACTGGCTCATAAACCCTCTGTAAGAGCTATGCAGAGATGATTCTGCTCCCAGTACAAGTGCCTTTACCTCTGAGTATTTCTTGTTGATGAGCCTGAATTTTAATAATTCATTAACGAGAAAGTAAAAGGAAAGACAAAGAAACTTAGATGCTTTCCAGTCACTTAACTAGACGAACTATATATACAAGAACTTCATATATGTATAAGCAAAGCCTAAGCAAACTTTGAAAAGTTAAGAGTAAAAAGAGTGTATATTTATGCAAGTCAGTTGCCCAAATATTAGAGTAAATACAGCTTTCCCTAAAGGATGCTTCATTTTAATCCAATTTCCCTCCTTCTGTGTTCAACCTATAACAGTTTCTTTCTCCCTGCCATAATCTGACTATGTCTCTTGTTGATATGATGGGTCGCTGGCATTGTATTTAGCTGCAGAGTGAAAACCTCTTAAGTGGAAATACAGTAACTTTGTGTTCTCATTTGAGGCCCACACCCAAACCTTTTGACAGCTTCTAAATGCACTCATGATTTGTGTTTATCCATAGGCCAGATTGTCGTCCCATGTGAAAGCCTGTGAGGAGAGAGGCCAGGAGTACATTTTCTTTGAATTATTTTCTCCTAGAGGTCATTCCATAGAAGACAAGACTACTGTCAGCACAACAGCATCAGTTCACCCACTGGGGAACCGCCCCCCCAACCCCCCTCCCCAGGATATCCCTATATGTCTGTGGGAGGCTAGGGCCATCTATATACATTGTCTGTCTCTTATTGTCTCTCCCCCCCCACCTCCCACCCTCACTCACCCAACACCCACACACACAGTAGATGTGTGAATCTATGCTATTAACACTCCAGTGTATTTGTTAAAAGGAAGTATCTTTGGTGGAAGGTGAAAAGATAAACCAGAAAATGAAGTTTCAGGTCAACCAAAACTCTTAGCAAATTCCGGTGGAATTTGGCGAGTGGTTTTGCCCCTCCACCCAAAATGTGGAAACAAATTCCAAAAAACTACAAATATTCATTTGGGAATTTTCCAAAATAAAATGTTTTATTATTTTATGTTTCATTTAGAAATTTAGCTTTATAACTAAAAAAAAAAAAAAAAAAACCCAAGAAAATAAGGAATAAAACCATCTAAAACTAAACAAATTTTTCATTTAACCCTAATCAATTAATTTGTTTCAGTGAAAAAAAAAATCAATTGTCAATTTGGGTCAGAGTTGTTTTTGAAGGGCGCAGGGGATTGGCCACCACACTGAAAAATCAATTATTTGCCCAGCTCTAGCTGGGAGCAAGGAGAATCCCCTCAGACTAGTGGGGTGGGGGAAGACAATGCATGTTCAAATGGCCCTAACTTCACTCTGCCCACTCCTCCAAGCATTACCCAGCTCTGACCCCAGGATCCAGATAGAGTAACCCTTTGCAGAATGTGGGGAAGGGGCCTAGAATACAATCACAGAGCAGCTGAACCTGTTTCCATCAAGAAAGGAAGAGATCTGTGTGGAGCAGCACTATCAGAACCCATGTTATCAGTGTCTATAAAACCCACTCACATTTTTTCACATGTGCCAAACAGAAACAGTCACAGAGAAATAAAAAAAAAAATCATAATTTCACACTAAATTGCTAGGAGGATAGAAATAAATTCCTGTGCACTCTGTGCGCCACATTTTGTGGCCTAACATGCTATATGCAAACCACAGGCACCCCACAGAAGACACCAAGCGTTGTGTTTTAAATGGATCATTTAAAAAATATTGAGGGAAAACATTTCTGTTCTGGAGATACACGGGGAGGAACTGAATCTCATATTAGTGGCAATTATTAGAAGGATTTCCAAAAGACTGCAGTATCAAATTGCACGTGACAACAGTATAAAACAAGAAGCACAAATTCCTGAACTCTTTACAAAAGCCATCTCGATTTTTCAAAGGAGAAGGGGCAAGTGCCATGAGAAGGAAGGTCTGAATACACCTATCAGAAACGGTTTCCCTCTCTCTTTGGACACACACAACCCTTGCCGTATTGGATACCTACTCCTGGGAGAATTCTGCCCCCAAAATTTAAAGATGCTACACACAATATTTTAAAGTTCTACAACATTCTGCATGTTTTTGGTCAAAATAATGCAATATAATCAAGCTGGTTTCAATTATTTTGCTAATTTATTTAAACTACAGTACAATGGATGAAGAATGGGAATGGGGATCATTGGAGGAAATTCCCAAACTCACTCTATCTAATAGTAATGTAGCTAGTACTGACCCTTTTACTTCTACTTATTAGACATATATGCAGCTATATGCTCAGTGTTCTATCACAGGCAACTGAAAAGCAAGTGAGAGTTGGGGACTTACACTGGCTACCGACCATCTCCAGAAAGCTCAGTATCCAACAGTTCCCGGAGCACATTTTGGTAGGAATTTTTTTCAGTCCAAAAATCTACACCAGTTCTAATCACTAAAGCACCACATGCTTTTATAATAATAGAGATGTAGCCGTGTTAGTCTAGTTTAGCTGAAACAAAAAACAGGACTATGTAGCACTTTAAAGACTAACAAGATGGTTTATTAGGTGATGAGCTGTAGGCCAGACCCACTTCCTCAGATCAAATTGTGGAAGAAAATAGGCATGACCATATACCAAAGGATACAATCAAAAAAAAAAAAAAAGTGAACACATATAGAAAGGACAAATCAAATTTCAGAACAGAGAGGGTAAAGGGGGAGGTAAATGTCTGTGAGCTAATGATATTAGAGGTGATAATTGGGAAGCTATCTTTGTAATGGGTAAGGTAATTAGGGTCTTTGTTAAGACCCCAGCGTAAAGTGTCAAATTTAAGCATGAATGACAGTTGAGCGGTTTCTCTCTCAAGCCTGGTGTGAAAATGTTTTTGAAGCAGTATGCAGGTAATCAAGTCATTGATGATATAGATTATATTATATTATATCTATATAATATAGATAGATT
This sequence comes from Rafetus swinhoei, assembly GCA_019425775.1. NCBI lineage: Eukaryota > Metazoa > Chordata > Testudines > Trionychidae > Rafetus > Rafetus swinhoei. The sequence continues at coordinate 18,777,098 of CM033447.1, read as the reverse complement.
ATATAGATTATAATCTATAATCGGCACATGATGATATAGATTATATTATATTATATCTATATAATATAGATATTGTTAAGATTATGTTATATATGTTATATATATATATATTATATATATTATATATATATAATCTATATCATCATGTGCCGACAGTGTCCATCTGCTATGTACATTGGACAAACGTCTCAGACGCTTCACAAAGAATCAATGCACACAAAACGGATATCAGACAGTATCACAAAGAAAAAACAGTTTCTTGCCATTTCAACCAGAAAGGGCATTGTCTCAATGACTTGATTACCTGCATACTGCCTCAAAGACATTTTCACACCAGGCTTGAGAGAGAAACCTCTCAACTGTCATTCATGCTTAAATTTGACACTTTACGCTGGGGTCTTAACAAAGACCCTAATTACCTTACCCATTACAAAGATAGCTTCCCCAATTATCACCTCTAATATCATTAGCTCACAGACATTTACCTCCCCCCCCTTACCCCCTCTGTTCTGAAATTTGATTTGTCCTTTCTATATGTGTTCACTTTTTTTTTTTTTTTTTTGATTGTATCCCTTTGGTATATATGGTCATGCCTATTTTCTTCCACAATTTGATCTGAGGAAGTGGGTCTGGCCCACGAAAGCTCATCACCTAATAAACCATCTTGTTAGTCTTTAAAGTGCTACATAGTCCTGTTTTTTGTTTCATGCTTTTATAAGGCTTTTAAAAGGTCATATTGTCCTTTTTCACTTAGGCAATGAAAAGGAGCCTTAACATTTTATACCTCTTTTATATTCCTGAGGGACTTCACTAAGAATAATGGGAACAAGTCACTAAACAGTCAGCCTGCTACATTCTGCTCTATCTGAGGGCATGTTTAGCAGGACTAAACTCGAAATAAGCTACGCAACTTAAGCTACATCAATTGCATAGCTTAAGTCAAAATAGCTTAGTTCGACTTTGGGCACGTCTACACAGCACTTATTTCAAAATAGAGCATTTTTCCTATGACTTCCCTTACTCCTCATACAATGAGGTTTATAGAATTTGGAGTAAGAATCCCATTATTTCGAATCTATTTCAAACTAACAGGCTTGCTATGTAGATGTACACTATGTTATTTCTGAATAACTGACTTTATTCCAAAATAATGCTACTGTGTATATATGCCCTGAGGGTGCATCTATACTGCACTTGGAGCTCGAAATAAGCTACGCAATTTGAACTACGCAAATTGTGTTGCTTATTTTGAGTTAATTTCAAAATAGATTATTTCAAAATTTGGCGCTGTCTACACAGCATTATTTCAAAATAAATCGCTACTCTGAAATGTCCCTTACTCCTTGTGGAATGAGGTTTACAGGGACATAGGCATAGCGAGCCCATTATATTTCAAAATAATGGGCACACTCAAAAGACGTGGAATAGCTATTTTGGGATACCTCTGGTATCCCAAAATAGCACTGCAATCTAGACATAGCCTGAGACAACAGAGCCTGCCCCTTGCCTACCTTTTCAGAAATGCCCTGTCCCTCCATTCCAAGCATGCTGCAATAGCGAGCAAGAGGACAGAGTGTCTTTCTCTCACATGCATGACTGTCCAACCCTCTGCCCCTGGCAGTGATTTACTTCTCTACCAGCTGCTCTGAGTGTCCAAACTGACCTGCTTTCACTGCTGAGAGAGTAATGCATGACTGCTCTTGTGGCTTCATTTGCTTCCCCATCAGAGATTATTTTTCTGCAGGGAAGCAAAGAAATCTGCTGGGGCCATGAATTCTGCACATGCAGTGACACAGAATTCCTCCAGGAGTAGATATCCTAGAAAGAGCATTTAAAACTCTTCTCTACCATTATTTTTATGGTCAGCATTTTCCTGCTTATGCATTTATCATGTGCTAATGCCCAGCACAGGAGTCTTCTGGGACCAGTGTTTTTAGCCCTACCTAGTAGTCAAGTACTCTTCTACGCATCTCTACATTTCAAGAAGTGATTCCATTGACTGTATGGGCTATCAGGAGCCAGCTCAAACAACACTGTCCCTTGCCCACCCCCAGGCATTTATTATCAATTACAGGAATGCCTAAGGGATAAGCAAGAATGGAACCCCATTGTTCCTGGCACTGTGTACACAGACACAGTTCCTGCCTTGAAAATGAGACACACTCAGGGTGAGGGAGGGGAATCTGTGATACACAGGCAGAGTGAAAAGTGTGATGGTAGCAAATGTCACATTAGTTTCACATATTTTTTATTTTGGGGAGGATGGATTTAATTGGGAGGTGATGAGCTAAATGGAAAGATAATTGAATGGAAAGAGGACATGGTAGGGAAAGGAGTTGGGGCAGGGGAAAGAGGGACAGGTGTGGAGTAAAGCTAAACTAATGAGCTTGAACTACAGTGAGGGAGAAATAGCCAATCAGCACAGGGCAGAGGAAGTCCAACCAAAAATATAGGAAGTTTTTCAGACAGGTGGGCTAGGCAAATACTCTATGACACTGAAACTTTCTGGCTGGGTTGCAAAGCTATCTAGCAATCTGGGGAATTAGCCCCCCTGATCAGGGTGAAGCAGTAAGCAGTCTGCAGCCCCCTGGTGAGAGAGAACAGGAGTCTAGAGCCCTGTAGCCCCCGATTGGGCTTCAGAATAATCAATTACTCTGGGCAATTAGCCCTTCCAAGCAGAGCAAAGCAGTAAGCAGTCTGCCGTCCCCTGGGACAGAGTAGGAGTCTAAGAGCCAGGGGTGAGCAAACTATAGCCTGGGGACCGCATCTGGCCCATCAAACCTTTTCATCCATCTCTGAGACTCCTGCCAGGAGGCATGGTCAAAGGCTTGCCCCAGTCCAACGCCATTCTCCAGCTAGAATACCAGGCAGGGGGTCAGAGCTGGTGGCACATAGGTGCCCATTTTTTCTAGTGCCCCCTAATTAACTGGGGCCGCTGGGCATGCCCCATTGGCCCAGTGGTTAATCCATCACAGGGATGAGGTCAAACCAATGGGAATGTATTGCCTACCATACAATTTGCCTACTACAATGTGGGCATCAGGCCAAAAAGTTTGCCTACCCCTGCTATAAACCTTACTTCCCCTTGGGATAGGCAAAGGTTCAGGTAGCCTTCTCAGCAGATGTGGGCTACACTCCCACAGCAGTGTCTGCAGGCGGCAAATTGTCCAGCAGGTATTCCATGTCCCCAGACTCTTAACTCCAGAAATCTTGCAAGAACAAAGCATGTAATCCCTTCCTCTTCCATCTGCTCTCCCTCTGACTGACCTGGCCTGCCTCCTGTTATATGAGTTCTCCACTTGGAGCGTGTGCAACAGGAAAGAGAAGGCATGATCTGCTGTACTCACCATGATTAGTCGATGATTGGTGGCCCAGTGTGGGGTTGGTACTGCTTGTCACAGTTCTCTAAACTGTCAAAGGCCCCTGCTTTGACTGCTTCTGCAATTGCTCCTACTGGCTGCAGTCCCTGGTTTGTTCCATTCTGTAGTTTTCCCGCAAGACCATCTGGCAGTTGGGTGGAGAAGGTACCATTTGGGTTTGAGTGTCCAAGAGCAGGTGTGGGGGTCTCCTCTGTACAATTTTGGGTCTAGGGAGGTTCTGAGGTTGAGGGGTGGTCCCAGTTAGGGAACATTTTACCCCCTTCCAATATTTTGTTGCTTGGAAAAAATGACCCAAGCCTGTAACTTCTTAAGTCACTTTTTATTTTTCTGCCAGCTTCTGAAAGCAAGAGATATTTATTTAAGCTAAGTCTGCACTCTGAGCAGACTTCCTTTAACCTTGCCCAGAATGATTTCAGCATCTACGTCAATGTAACACGTAAAGAGAGTGACAGCCGATCCAAACTCAGAGCAGAGTTTGTTATTTCATTAAAACTTGCTGTACAGAGTAATAATTAACAATGAAGGCTTGAGATGGATGCGTTTCAGAAGATGCCTGGGCCAAAAAAGGCCTCTGAATGTTGAAATTGGCGGCACAACAGGCTACACCTCACTGCTGCCATATGCAAAATAAAAGAGAAGAAAAACACTCACAAAACAAACTAAAGTTAAGGAACCAGATCCTTAACTGGTGTAAACTTACAGCTCATTTGACATCAGTAAAAATATACCAACTTATGCCAGCTGAAGAGTTTGTCCAAGGTTCTTTTGTAAATCATCAGGCGCAAAGAAATGTACAATTAAGGGCCTTTCCCTGGATCAGATATTCATGGATATAAATTGGCATAACTCCATCAGTTTCATTGGACATACACTGTTTTCACCAGCTCAGGATCTGCCTCTTACAATGCCCTAGTATGCCTTTACAGAAAAGTAGATAAATGTGGAGATAGGAAGGAATTAGGAAAAAATAATAAAGCATGCTTCTGACAGAGTTGTGGAAACTCAACCCATGTCAAGTTATTACCACAACGATAAAAAATTCCACGTGATCTGATCATTCCTAGATTCTACAGTCTCTGACCAGCCCCTGAAATGGGACCAAACCGAAATTCCTAATCAAAACATGGGATCCAAACTTCACAGCTTTGATTCAGCAACACTGACTGCAGATAGGATAGAAATCCAGAACTGCTGTTGGCTGTCAGCCAAGTGTAGATGTTCTGTTAATTATTCCACTAATCTAGTTATTAGGCAATGCTATGTCCTTTTCTCCTACAGAAACATCAGCCCAGAAACCTCTGCTGAGAGAAAGTTACATTCTCATGGCAAGATTACTGATTGCTGGCATTGCAGCATCCTTCAAGGAAGAACCACTTTCTCCAGGCAGTACTTTCTGGAAAGATTTTACAGCATAGCATATATATAGTGAAACAGAGAAATATGAATTTTGATAGTAAACAGTAATAAACCCTTCATATGGACTGCAGACACTTTAATTCTCACTGATCTGACACCTCTTCATTAAAAGAAGGTCTTTCATTCATGCTCTTTTTCAAAGTAGGCCATGTTTCACCCACAAAACCAGACTTCATATTAAAAGGTACGATAATAATAGATTTTTTTCTTAATGTAAAACTGAATATAATATTTTGTGCTTCAATTTTCTGTCTGGGTAAAATGCTGGCACCACTGATGTCAATGAATGACTCACTTGCGTTTCCTCAATCACCCTTAGCCTCTCCTTTTTATTCTTTTTTAAAATTTTGCAAGAGTATTGTTACACTTTGCATCAGAGTGGTTATGAGTGATCATTCCCATTTCTTGGTCAATCAGCATAGATGCATGAAGTTGTCTCACCTTCTCTGTAAGCAACTACTGAGTTCAGGTGGTTAGTTTATCCAGAACTTTAGTGCCCTTACCTGGTACTGTATGCACTAATTATATCAACAGTTCAGATTTAATGATAGGCTAAGTTGTTGTGGGAGGTTCCATAGACTTCCTACCAGTCCAGCAGCCTAAAGGCATAAAGATATCTGCAAGCTGGGAGTCGTCTTTATCCCCTCTCCTCAGAGGCTAGGCTGGGAAGGCAACAAACAGTCTCACCCACTGTATTTATTTTCATTGGATTTTTTTCCCCTTCTCTCTGCTCTTTGCTTTGCTTTGTTTGTTTATTTGGTTGATTTTTTAATCAGTCTTGGCCAAGCACAAACTCAGTTTTGTTCAAATGTCTGATGCTCATCAGAGTTCAAAATTAGGCAAAACAACATCCCCCATCCTTGGGAATTAGTTAAACTTACAGTTTCAAAGGGGAAAAATTATTGTGCATGCCATTGATTCTTACGACATTGTCTTTGCTGTCTCCTCATAAATATTATTAACATTTTATTAATTTTTACATTGCCCGTAAGCATTCCTGGTGCTGTTCAGACAAATTAAAAGCCATTGTCCCAGCACCAGTGCAATGTAACCTAACTGATTATCTGAATTAATTATATATGCAGTAAGGAAAAACATTGGCTTGGGAGAGACTCTCACATGAACCAAACATAACCCTAAACTCTCCCTGGTCTGGTGATTCCTTGGGTTTACCTGGTTTAGAAATAGACTGGGACACCCCGCCCCATTTCTACTGTGTGAGCAAACAAGTGTCACCTGCCAGCATGAGTCATCTATAATCACTCTGTTGACACTAACTCAACAGAGAAGCCCTGCCTACCTGTTCAGGGACCTGGAGTCTCAATCTTGTTAAACAACATCTTTTCCTTCTCTAACTATGCTTTATGTATATAACTTACAGTAAAGGTGTGAGACCAGTCATATGGCTATAAAATACCTATAGCCCTCTCACATAACAGTGGCCTATATCCACTGAATCTAGTGGCCACTAGATCCACACATGGTGACTCCACAAACAACGTTATAAGATCTCAGGCTGATTTCTTTTCTAAGTAGTACATTTTCAAGACATTTTATGTGGGTGCAAATCATCCCCATATTTTTCCATTCACAAAAGGAGTAACAAGTGTGAAACTAGGCACTTGATCCTCTAAGTAACTGATTCAAACCCACAACTAAGTCATTCAAATAAAATGTGCAATGACTGCAAAGATATTGGTGCACATTTTGCAGATATCAGTGCTACAGGTAGAATCTGTGCCTGGAATCTGGAAGATGCTGCCCTATTTAAAAACTCCACCCTAAACACAACTGTTTACATAATGAAGTTTCAATGTGTTTATATTCATTCCGATATCATCTGCCTGTTGGCTCTGTCAACTGCCTGAGTTACTTTGACCTTGGTGGAGGCATTCCAAAAAGGTACATGCCTGTAAACAACACCTGGATATTAGAGCACAGTTTCATCTTACTCTGCCATTTTATTGATTTATTATCTTTCATACTGTACAAAACACAACTTCCCGTGCCCAGTCTTCAGTCTGTCAGGCCCTGCAGACAGCTGGCGTCTGTGTGCACAATGTATCCAGTTTATTGTGCCCTAATCAGAACAGTGAAGATAACAAGGAGTTTTTATTCTTAAGTATTTCATTACAATTATCTGAATTTAGAGATCACTTTGGCACTGCTACTGCAATTTAGATACTGTTCCTTATAAATTTAGGCACTCTCTTTTGGTATTTCTCACCACATGGGCCTTTTCACTATATTCTTGCTGCACAAATACCTTCACATTTGTTATATCGATGTTTTCATTTGTTAACTTTCTGCTTTAATGAAGGAAACCATATTAAAGTAGGATTTCATTTGGAATGAAATTAACATCTCTAGCCCAAATATTATGTAATCAGGCTTTATGTAGGAGACGTTAGGGATGCTGCAAAGGTGAAATCCACCCCTACTCCCCATTCTGCTTTGCAGTGCCCTCATGGCTGCTATGCCAGATGTAGTAATGATTTCAGTCCCTTCATGACACCTGTGTAGCTCCAAAAGCACCTTGAAAGTCAAAGAGAGCTTTGCCTTTCATTTTAATGGGAGACTAGTATTTCAAACCAGGATAGGCATCTTGAGTAGGGATTTGAAATGGTGCAGCACTGGTGTACTTCTTGAGTCTACAGCAAACCAGAAGGCTTTCACTCAAGATATCTGATACCATCAGGACAGGACAAAATTCCAGAAGAAGAGTTTTGCCGATGGCTTGCCCTTCTGGCCGGAACCATGAAGAAAGGACACATTCTGCATGCAATCCAGCTTTTTACAGGGCTCCTATTCATCATTATAGAAAAAAAATTAAAGAAAGGGCTGGGCCAGAACAATAGCTGTGCATACCCACAAGCTTTGATGTGTTTGAAAACCAGGTCAAAGTTTTGTGACTGGGTTCATCTGCACTAAAAAGCAATGGTGAATGGTAATGTTACTTGAGGCTGATGTGCCTTCCAAGAAGGTTAATACTTTTTAATGCACTTTTTCAGTACCCACAAATGCTCTTTTTGTTTTAACCACTAGTTTGATCATTAAAAAAAATAAAGCAAGGAGGAGAGGAGAGTGCATATTTAATGCCTCTGCGCTTTGACACCATTCCTCTGTTGCCATAACAACCACGACAATATGATGGCTTGTAGAAGTCACTGGAATAGCATCATTTCTGCTGCTGACAGTGTGATCAGTCATTTTTACGGGCAAAATGGGTGTTTCTCCATGCCGTGGTCTTCCTCTCCTAAATCTTACCCACTGGCTGGTACCTGACTTCATAAGTTGGACATGTTTCTTTTCAAGCCTTGCACGGAATGTACATTCTGATTCCAGCATAAAACTTCATGGAAAAAATGTGACCCAACTTTGTCAGCACCTCTTTATGAGCAAAACCCCAGAGTCCCTTATTTGAGCACTTAGTAGCTTATGAACTAATTGCAACTTTATCCAGGGCTCTCACATGAGTGAACATCTTTTTAATGTAAATGTCAGAATTCTGTATTATTACATTTTTTCCAAATCTTTCGATTTAAATTTAAGCTTTTACTTTCTCAGAGTGACTCTGAAAATGATCCTTAATATTATGCTACTTATATGAAGAAAAATGGTGATTTTATTACAATTGAATAGCTGGCTTCAATCTATCCTAAGAATGTCCATATGTCAAATATTCACTGAATAGAACATTAATGACTTCTAAATCTCCCCTCCTACTTTCCCCCCATCTTACTTGAAATTTCTTAACCTGACCCCCCGCTGTACATGGCCCAATTTCACTTTGTTCCTTTTTGGCTGTGAGCCATGCAGCCCCTTATCCAACACACACACTTTCTCTTTGTTGTGCCTGAACAGTTTGGCTACGTCTACATTGGCACCCTTTTGCGGAAAAGGGATGCTAATGAGACACTTCGGAATTGCAAATCCGCGGGGGATTTTAAATATCCCCCGCGGCATTTGCATGTACATGGCTGCCGCTTTTTTCCGGCTCGGGGTTTTGCCGGAGAAAAGCGCCAGTTCAGACGCGCGATCTTGCGGAAAATAAACCCTTTTCCGGAAGATCTCTTATTCCTACTTTCAAGTTATTCCTACTTTCAAGTAGGAATAAGAGATCTTCCGAAAAGGGTTTATTTTCCGCAAGATCGCGTTTAGACTGGCGCTTTTCTCGCAAAACCTCGAGCCGAAAAAAGCGGCAGTTATGTACATAAAATGCCGCGGGGATATTTAAATCCCCCGCGATTTGTATTCAAGTGTCTCATTAGCATCCCTTTTCCAGAAAGGGGTGCCAATGTAGACACAGCCTCAGTGTGCACTATGATACGAAAAACTTTTAGGGCTTGTTTTCACTGCAGTGTTAACTCGATTGTGGCCTCTCATTCTAGTCCCATTGATGTACCAATTCTGTAACTCAAATAGAGGTTAATGGAAGTTGGCTGGCCTGAGAGGGAGTTTAAACTAAAACTCAAGTGAGCACATCTGCTCCCTGCTTCTTTCCATCTGTCTGGTTTGGGGTGCATGTGTGTGGGGGGAAGGATTCATATTTAATTCACCCTGTCCCAGAAAATGGCTGGACTACCTATCTCACCCAAAATCTGTGGTATAGACCTAGTCAACTGTCTGTTGTACTAAAAAAGTCATCAAACTACATAACTCTACCTTATATCTTTATTACCCGAAAATGGTGTACAGTTTTAAATGAATCATTTTTTTCCATGGCCATGAATTTTTTGACCATGAATAAATTGAGGTTGGAAGTAAGAAGTTTTCTAACCATCAGAGGAGTGAGGTTCTAGAATGGTTGAAGCAAACAACCTAACTAGTTTTAAAAGGAGCTTGATATATTTATGAATAGTATTCTATGACATGATTGCCTGCCATACCAGGGAATTGATCTATGACCCACAAGGTTTCTTCCAGCCTTTGAAAACTGGCTTTTAGACCAAAATTTCCCAGTTTCCCATCAAATGTTTTTTGGATAAACATTTTTTATTTTTAGTTTAAAATGGTTTTCAGCAAACTTTTTAGTTTCTGGGAAGCTTTTTGCAAAAAACTAAATCTTTACTAACATTATTTTTTTAAATGAAAATTTCCAGGGTTTTTTTTTTTTAAGATGAAAAAAATCTGTGAAAAATAATTGGAATTTCACTGCTCTTTGTCCCCCACAGCGTTCCAGTTCCCCCATTTTGTCTACATTTATTTGTCCTATTTTTCTATTTGAGTAGTAACTAGAAGTCCCCAAAGTGGATTAGAGCCCTGTATCTGGTAAGCATGGTACACACATTTGAGAAGATATGAGCCCTGCATCCAAATTTCTTACAGCTGAATATGACCTAAGTTATTCTACAATATAAACCCAGTGCAGCTGTACACATGTATGCAGTTTTTGAGGATTGTTCATGTTCCTTGAAGTTGAAGGAGGGCCTCTACATAGTGGAATTATTAGTGATATCTGATCAGACGTTTGAGGTGACTCATCCATCTTGCATGTCCCTGATGACTGAAGAGCAGATGTCTTCTCCATCACCGCATAATGGCTGCACAACTCTCCCATTATTAAAGCTATCAGCTTTTCATTTATTTCCTGAGTGGCCCTGCAGAGAGAATTGAACTATATATCACTCTTCAATTATACTTCTCAGAGACTTAAGAACCTTGTCCCACATACGCCTCAAAACGTGACCTCTCCATAATGTTGAATTTTACTGGTACCCTTTTCACGATGGCACTGGCTATCTTGATTCATTTCTGAGCCTATCAGAATCCTCTTAATAAACACTTTGTCTCGATTCCTGTCTCCTCTGTCACCAAATGACTAATTAGCAATTTCCAGAAGTATGAATAATTCACAGTACATCCTAGTTCTTAACCCTGGGGCTTTTTCCTTGGGTTTATATGCTATGGAGTTCAACAAGAACCTGCGCTCCCCAAAAAGACTTTACAGAACACCTGCTAACCAAGCTGTTTCTCAGAATAACTACTTGCAGATTTTTGACATAATTCATAAGATTTAAGAATCTTTCCTGAAGTGTGCCCCTAGACACAGCTAACACCTCAGATTCTTTATCACAGATTTGCTTATGAGACCCCTGCTGGCCAAGTAGCTCTGCCTCTCTAAATCTGTCAGTTGTCCTCTCATTCCCATGCTTCAGTTGTTAGCACCTGAACCAATTATTTTATTATGTTTTTTATGGTTCTTTTAAATTACTTTCCGTGACTGTCTGTGTGCTGTGTGCAGGTCATAAGAGTCATTAGGGGTCTGGCCACACCTTGGAATCCAGGTGCTATTCTGTGTATGCAGTTACTCCCATTTGGTAACTTCTCATCTAAATTGTGCATGTGCCATCAATCCTGCAGCCAGTGGTGTTTCCTGCTGCCTTCTGAATGATGATGTTCTCTCATCTGCCAGGCCTAAATTGCTTTGTACACATGCCATAGTCCTCTAGATTCAAGCTGGAACCAATGTTGGGTCACAATGTACTGCCAGTCTCACTAGGCAACCGGGGATCTGTGAGGGTAAGACAACGTAGCTCCAGGTCACTGTGTGGGCTGGTGATGAGAATAATCTCTATAAATATGCGTGTGATGGACCCCACCCTGTGCTTCATGAAATGAACTTATGGACATGAATATACATAACTCAAAGGTGCTTTGAGCAAATTATTTCATGTAACATATCAATCTTCATGTCATGCTCCGCTGGTTCTGTTTAACTTACTTGGATGTATGTATCATTTTTGTGTGAAAAAATAGACCTATGGAGTGGGGAATACTTTGTGGATTTTAAATGTGGGAAAGAGACATTGAGGGTGTTACCCTGGATGTCTTGATGAGCAACTGTTAAGCAATCTCTTTTGTCCTTAAGCCTGAGCAGTGGTTGGTAGAGAGTGGCATCAATTCTTTAACAAAAAGAATAGGAAAGCAGTGACCAAGGTCTTTTGTCTAGACTGCACCTGAGGAAAGGAGCCAAAGACCCCAGGGTGGGGAGACAGATCTAGTTTGGAGGGGCATCTGGAAAAGGGGTTTTAGGGTAAGTTTGAAAAGTTTGTACTGAGGTAACCAAGCATTTTTGTTCCTTTTGATTTGTAATCTTCTTTGCTCTGCCTGTTCTCAATTATTACCATTTAAATCCTAAGACTTGTACTTAATAAAATCACTTTTACTTTCTATCACACCCAGTGTAAATAATTGTTACTTGGGGGAGCAATCAGTGTTCATTGTTAATGGTGACTTACCAAATCCTTTGTGGTTTGATCCCATTTGAGGAGTGGTATCCCAGGAAGCTGGACCCTAAACTGCACTCTCCTTGGACCTGAAGAGGCGCAGTGTCTGTACTGCTTCCCAGTGGGGGCAGGGATCTCATCTCTGGGGGAGACCAGGGAGCTGGCCAAGCAGGACTGGGTGGTGAGGAGCCTCAGAGAGCAGGAAGGTGACCCGTGACTATAGGCCGACTCAGCCATCGCCTAGGGCGCCACCTTCAACAGGGCGCCCGATGATGATGTCACGGGGCTCCTGGGGTGCCCAATGATGACGTCACTCCATTGACGGCCATGCAGGTGGGGGTGCCGATCACGTGTTCTGCCTGGGGCGCCAGCTGCCACAGCCCATCTCGGGCCGCTCCTGGACAGTGGCCATGTAAGCACTCCAGGAGGCTGGCCCCTCTGCTGCCTTTGGCTGTGGATCTCTGCTCCTGGCCCCTGGCTGAAGGGCTTAGGGTTGCCAGGCGGTTTCAATAAAAATACCGGACACACTTGACATTACATCACAATCTACATTACATCTTATTTAGAAAATACCGGACATTTATATTTTCTCATTTATATTTTCTCAATTTGTTTCCTGAACAGAAAGCTCAAATACTGGACTGTCCAGTTCAAAATCGGACACCTGGCAACCCAAGCAGTGCTCCAAGCCACCCTGCCTCTTCTCCCCCAAGCATTCTCCCCCATCCCTCCCTGAGCTTGGGCATTGCATGGGAATGCCAAACCACAGATGTTGCTGTACCACAGAAGTCCAGACTATAGAGGTCCAACCTACAGAGGATCTAGAAGCAGGCTGCAGATCTTGCCCATTAAGTTCCTTACATTGCAATATTAATACAAAAGCTTTCCCATACATTACTCTCCAAACTGTGCAAGCTACAACCTACCTTCTATATGAAATAAGCAGCTACATTAGCCTCCAGTAGCAGACACTAAGAAATTAGACATGACTGTCCATTGTCCCCACTTTTTGTAGTTACAGTAGAATCGGTGAGCAATTTCACATCTTATTACCAGAAAAAGTGTACAATCCCAGCACAAGCCACCCCATCATACTTTACTTACTTATTTACTCACTTACTTACTTATTACTTGTGAAATACGTGTGCTAAAATGTACCTGAGATAAATGTACAGGCTGGGGTTTTCAAAAGAGCCAGCAGAGGTTAATAACAGTCAATGAGAAATTGGATCCTAATTCCAGTAGGCTCCTTTGAAAATCCCAATATATTTTTAGCATGAAAAATAAAAGCCAAGAGGCCTAAAGTTTGTTGCCCTCAATTCACCCAATTCCCTCAGCCCCTTTTGAACATCACAAGCGAGGCGGGCTATAAAAATAAGACATTCCATCAGTGTCAAGTTCTTCTGGAGAACATGGGAAAACAGAACACTGAACATTCCAATGGCATGGAAAACAAGGACTGGAAAACAAAAATATTTTTTTTTACACATTTTACTCTGAGCTGGTGCTCAGGGGAAAGGGCTTGGTGACAAGATTGCTTTCCTGAAAGAACTTCTGAGACAGATTAATCAAATATGCAGATTTAGTTGGGGCTCTTGGCTATGCTGGAGAGACTGAAATTTACAAAGCAGCTTGCTGTACATTATATAAGTGCTTCAGAACAAGAGTAAAGGTGTCTCCAATCAGGTAGCATCCAACGTGTTTATTCAGCCCTGATTAAAGAGACAGGTTTATCTGAGCTGTGAGCCAGACTTATATGTTAAAGGCTGCTAGGGAAAGTGGAGAGGTTGTTTTTTTTAGTAAAATCCAGCATTATCCAAAACTAAAAGAGTGGCTGAATTTTAAAGAAATCTGATCTGGGCTTTCAAAAGCTGTAAAGAAATTAGCACCAGAAACAGGAGAAAGAAGAAAAAGAGGAAAATATAATGAGCGAGTTCTTCAGTTGATGTCAATTGGTACAGCACTGTGGTAATTCAATGCAGTGTTTGGAGCACTAGATCAAGATGCAACAGACCTAGGTTCTGTCCCTAGCTCTGCTACTGACACACTGTATGACCTTGGACAAGTTATCTGTGATCATATTTTCCTAGCTGAAATTCTGTGGACTGTATTGTAAAAGAGGCCGTAATTGTCCCTTTGGCCTTACAAAAATCTCTATGAAGTCAGTGGAACTATGCCAATTTATCCCAGCTAAGGATGTGAATTAGAATTTCAAACAAGAGCTCCAGATCGTGCCTTACTTTTCGCATCAATATATCACTCAGTTCAAGTGTGCTGAAAAAATCAAGAGATATCATGGCCCAATAGAAAGAGAATGGGTCTGGCGTGCTAGATTTGTTTACTGACTTTATTACAGCTTGTTGTGTTATGTTGGACAAGTCATTTAGGCCTAGATGTTCCAAGCTGAGTGCCCAAAGTCAGTAGATGCTTTTGAAAATGTAGGTCGTGACCTGCTGTACATAAACTAGATGCTGTACAGACTTGAAGGAAGACACTGTCCCTACACAGAAGCATATACTAATTGTTAAGGGTGAATTCTGATCCCCTTAATTGGCTTGAATGGCATCTTACAAGTATGGCTCTATTATCGTGTATATTGGGAGCATAAACTAGCTATCAGTATTCTTGAATTTCACTAAGTCTTTTGGCAGTCTATAGTAATGGTTTCGGATTTGTAACAAAAACCGAAATCCAGACAGATTACTCTTGAGTTTGGGTTTCATTATATAGGATCTATGTAGGTCTAAACACCAGCTGATTTTTCTCAAAGTTCCAGACCCTTGCATGCTTGTTAACATCCTCAAAACAAAAGCAGTAGATTTATTTATATTTAATCAAATGGAACAATGTTGAATAACATTTGCAGAACTGAAGAGATTTGCAGAGAAAGACAGGAAAGAGAAAGGGGTTGAAGCAAGAGGGAATAAAGGAAGCAGACCAGGGGCTGGAGAACAGAAAGAGAGAGAGAGAGAGAGAGAGAGAGAGAGAGAGCAGCGTTTCATTTATTCCTCCCCTCAAAGCATTATATCCTAAAACCCCTCTACTTCCCATGAACATTCCCTTCTTCACAATCATTTCATTTTATACTCACTCTGTCCACAAGCTGTACTGACTGGCCTCAGGGCCAGTTACAAAGCCAAGTCTGGAAACAAGTGTCAAGCTCAAGCCAGGCTAGGGTCAAAGGCAGGAGTCATGAGCAAGACAAGTCAAGACATAAAGTCTGTAACAGTGGCAAGCTAGACTCTACATTGTTACTCAGATTGTTTCCTAGGCCAACTTCTTGGTTTAAATGGTTGGTGTGGACTAATCAGGAAGCTGTAAGGTTCTAACGTGCTGACATCTTCAGGCACCACATGCTGCTGTGCCTAGCCCTTCAGTAACTATTGGAAGCTTCTTTGCCTGGCTTACTGGTGACAACACAGATGTGTCAGTTACCTAATAACTGCAGGTTAGAAACCTGTAGATCTTTACAAATGCCCATATTGCTTCACTGTTAGCCCATGTCTTCACTCCACGGAAGACTGATGCTGCCATGATTGATCTTCTAGAGTTTGATTTTGTGGGTTTAGTTAAGACACTCCCCCTGAAGATTCTTATCACTCACTTAAACCCAGCGTGGCAACTCCTGGGGGCAGCTCTTAAGAGTTTTGATGGGGTCTCCCCACCTAGCCCTAATTTTAGAAGAAAAGGCAGCTCTAGGTTCCAGAGCAAAAGATGCAGAGTCAGTTGGCTGCAACAAAGATGAAGCTGGAGCAGCTCTGATTATTTGACCTTCCCCAGGAAGTAGTTGGAATGGGGGAAAGCAGCCAACCAGATGGGACTTCTCTGAAGATTGGGCAGCTTCCCTGTAGGCCGATACTATGATCTGAAAAAACTTGTAATGTACAGGGAAACCATATAATGTGGGCAGATTTGATTTTGTTGGGACATGGTCTTTAAAGAAATTGACAACAGAACATTTATAAATAACACTTAGACACACTGAACTGTTTAGTATATTATTTTGCAAACATGAATTTTCTTTCAGTTCTTCTGGCAAGCACATGGAGTTCGTTTCAAGATGATGGAAATGTCTTGTTTTTTTTTTTAAAAAAAGGGGAATTTGGCCAGGTTTCTGTGCTGGAACAAGGAATGAGTAGTTCTTGTGCTCTCCCATTTTGCCCCCAACATGAAGTTTTGTCACAATTGATACTAAATAGCTGATCCAAAATAACCATAGCAGGATTGTCATAAGCCTTATTCAGACACTGAGGAAAAGAAAGCCCCTCTCCTTTGTGTGGCTCTACTCAGCAGTGACTCTGGTTGCAGTATGGGAGAGCAAGAGCAACTTATAGCTAAAAACAAATAGGAGGGGAGAAGGCAGACAGGACAGGGGCATGGAAGCAGCCATAGCTCTTAGCACAACAGCTGTCTGTCTACACCACAGGGAATAAGCTATTCCACAAAAAGGAGTACAGTAATTTTTCCCTCCACACATCAATGGGGAAGCAAGATTATCTGGTCTGCTTTTGGACAGTGTAGATATGCACTGGCCCTTTCTCAGGACAGTTCATAAGGATCTAGTCTACTTTCACAGAGTTATTTATTAAAACTGGGAATTATAGGAACCTATGTACAAGTTAATAAGACTTGATTCCAGCATTTACACGGAGTACTTGTGAGCCTTTTACAGATACCACACAGCACTATATTTGAATGAATGGGTTAAATATCTTATAATAATAAAAAAAATGGTCTCCGATAACTTAAACGAAGGTTCAAAGTCTGACAGACTGTTTAACACCTACTGGCCTCTTGCCTGGTTGTACATATGTATTTATTGTCTCTAATTATGTTTATGCTGTAATTCTTTCTGTAATACTTTTTTATTTGCCATCTGTCTCCTGAATGAAATCCTTGTCCTGGATAATGTTTAGCATATTTATTTAATGAAGTAAAATGCTCCTATAACTGTGTGTTTTCAGTATCACCTCAAGTTCTAATTTTTAATGTTAAATACAGAAGGTGGGAAATAGTATGGGGGGGGGATGGTGTTACTGTGTGTCAGCAGCCAAAGTGTGTTAGGAACTAAGTCTTCATGGACCCCTCTGTAGGTCTTGTTCCTTACTTCTGTCAGAACAATCCATGGGTTGGTCTGATAGACAGGTCATATTTCTAGCAGAAAGAAACCTTCAGTAAAATAAGCCATATTGGAGTTGCTGAGCGTTGACACTGAACTAATAAATGAAGAAAATAGTAGTTTAATAACTACTGAAGCAGGAAGGATCCTGAACCAAACAGGAATCATTTATTCACAGAGAATCTATAGTTTCAGGGAAAACATTTTACCTGATAAAATTGAATCTATGCAAGATAGACTATTTCCAAGGCAAACTGAGTATATGGAAAATAAAGTTCTGCTCACCAGCCCAGCTTTAAACTTTGGATACATATATCCAATTCCTGTTGACTTCAGTGGAAGCTGTGCCAACTTATACCAGAGTCAGATTTCCACCATTTTTTCCCATACTAAATCGATGAATTAAAACTCAATATCTTTTTAGATCATAGAAGATAATGCTGTATTTAAAGATATAGGCTAGTAATGATGCATATCTGTGTACGTGAGCATTTGGAGCCAGTCATAGTATTTTTTATTCTGTTTTGTCAAATACTATTTCATCAAAACAAAAATGTTTTGTGGAGATACATATATCAATCTGGCAAAATTTACAGAAAGAAGATTTCTGAAATTCAGGAGGGACTCACCTGTCACTTCTGAAGAGAGAATAGGAAGAGAGAGACACAGAGATTTTAAAAAACCACAAGCAACAAAATCCTGATCTTTTCAATACAATTACATGTTGTGAATGTTTTGAAAGGTGTTGTTTTCATTCCAAAGCAAAATTAAATCAATTTCAAAACTTTGAAAGTTCTTACAAAATGGATTGTCATTCTTGATTCAGCTTTGTCTACACAATAGTTTGAGAGGTTAATGTAAGTCTGAGCTTCCACTAAGTTCCAAACTCAAAGCTAAATTTTGCTTTCAGTGTCATATCACCAGCCAATCTAACATATATGAACTGTGGAAGGAATTGAAATAAGTTGCAAACATGCCCACAGCAGCTTCAAAATAGTAGAAGTTCCCTGAGTTAGGTTATGTCTACTCTGGATCTTGATGGTAGGAACTCCAGATGGAGCAGACAAAATCCACATGTGCACTAATTCTCTTTCAAAGCTAAGGCAAGTCCACACACCCTGAGCCTACCCAGGAAACACAGCTCCCCTTCCCCTTTCCACAACCCCTTCACAGCCTTCTCCTCCACTTACCCATTCCCCCACCTTCCACCCCCACCTTATTAAGTTCCAGCCAATCAACAATCACCCTCAATGATGGGCTACTCTATCACGCAAAGTCCTGGTCTACACCAGGGCTTTATTTTGAAATAACCCCACTTAGCCCAAATTTATAAGCAGAGCATCCACACTACCAAGGCCGTTATTTTGAAATAAGAGGCTACTTATTTCAAAAACTGTACTCCTGCTTTCCTTAGGGAATAATGCTAATTTTGAAATAGTTATTTTGAAACAGTGGTAGTGTAGATGTTCCTATGCCACTCTTTCAAAATAACTACTCCCCAGAGTAATTTGAACTAATTATTCCCCAGTGGTTCTTGGGGCTCTAAGTCAAGGTAGTGTGTCCACATTAATGGAGCCTGCCTCAGACTAATTTCAAGGCTTCCCTGTAGTGGGGGCACACTATTTCGATTTTGTAAAATTGGGAGTTATTAAGTCAAATTTAGTAATTTCAAAATAATTTCCTAGTGTGGACATGCCCAAAGTTATAAAGCTTGAGCAATTACATTGTCTTTAATAGCATTTTATAAAGCTAAATTGTATGTATTGTGCTTCAAAAGTTAAACTAGATTAAATATTTCATGGATTTCAATGTGCTTTGTTAGTTTAATGTCTCATTCTGAATGGTAGAGCATAAGTTATTGATGTCCCAATGATGGTTCACGTGGATTAGCTCAGTAATTACTGTCCACAAATTAACATTTAAAAAAAAAAAAACTGGGGGAGAAGCTTTTACTTCCAAGTTCAAATTAAAAAGATAAAGTGCCTTAGAAATACCCAGAGTTTCTTCCTACTCTCCAAAACCATATGATTGTAAGACATGTGGAAGAGCTGGGCATGTCAGTGAGAAAGATGCTTGGATCTAATGCAATTTGGACACACAGTATAATTATATTATATAGTCACAATGGAAAAATAGAATTTGTGCATGGCTAAAATAACAGTTGGCAAAAAATACCTAATTGCTCTCTTTTCCACAAATTGAAAACCTCTTAGTATTATAGCATTGAATTTCACTATAAGGAGACCATGTCCCACTGCATAATAATTTGTAATGTAACTACTCCTTTTTAGTGGAACAACACTTTGCTGCTGGAAGTGATAGGAAAAGTCAACAATTTCTTTGTCATTGGATGCTCTACTTGAGCTAGATTTTTCAGCAGCCAAAATGCATACCAAAGTTAATGGGAGTTGTGGTTGCTCAGCTTATCTGAAAATCCATCCCATAATCTCTCAAGCTGGATACTCATGAAACGAGGCATCCTAAATTAATTTTTGGAAAGTTCAGCTTAAAGATATAGGTCCTGATTTTTAAATGTATTTGGGTATTGCTATGTTCAGCATTGCAATGCCTAAACCAGTGGTCACCAACCAGTAGATCGGCATCTACTGGTAGATCTTGGAGCCTCTGAGAGGTGATCTTGACTGGTTTGGCCAAGAAGCTATCAAGTGCTGGCACTTCAGCTGCTCCTCCCCCCACTGCCTCGCAACTCCTTACCTTTGCCTTGGAGCTGCCTCCCCCACCCCTAGGAGCCTCCTGCTTTCTGTACAGGGCAGGGAAGGGAGAAGAGAGGCGCTGATGTCAAGTTGCCCCCTCTCCCACCCTGTATCCTATCACCACAGAGCAGAGAGGGGGCATATCGGGACTTGGGATGGAGAATGCTGGCTGCTTTGGGGAGTGGTGCAGGGCCAGGACAGGGAGCCTGCCCTAGCCTCACTGCATCACCACCCAGCAGCCACCTGAGGTAAGCAGTGCCCAGTCGGAGCCCACATCCTGAAACCCTACACCAGTCATGAACCCCCTCTTACATCCCAGGCTCCTGCCCCAGCCCCAAGCACCCCTGCACCCAAACACCCTCCCAGAGCCTGCACCTAGAACCCCATCCCAACTGTTGGCCCCAAGGTCAGGTCAGAGCCCCTCTCACACTCCAAATCCCTTAATCCAAGACCAGAGCCAGCACCCCAACTCATTGCCCCTGCCTGGTGAAAGGGAGGGAGGAGGGGGGAGGGAGGGAGAATGGAGTGAGCAGGGGCGGGGTCTCAAAAAAGGGGTATAAAGGAGGCAGAGAAAAGGTATTTGGGTTTGAGGTAGATCTTGGATTGCACTTAAATTAAAAAAGTGATCTCATGCTTAAAAAGGTTGGAGACCACTGGCCTAAACCTAATTTTCAAATTGATTTAGGCTCTTAGGAGTCTAAATTCCACCCACTGTCAATGATATTTTGGCTCCTGAGTGCCTATATTCCCTTTTTGAGAATTATATTTAGGCTCCTGATCAATCTGGTGTTGCAATGCTGAGCACAAAAAATGCCTAAATACCTTTAAAATTGAGGGCATAGTTCCTAAATATGGGCGGGGAGTATATAAATGAGAGCCCTTTAAAAGTCTGGTGGGACAAATGCTTTTTGTTAACATATTGCCTCACAGCATCTTTCTTGCTTCTTACAGTACTTACAAACAAAAGCACAATAAAAATAAACAACCACATCTTGCAAAAAAATGTTGCAGCAGAGGAAAATGACAAAGAATGTCCTTTGTTTGGAGTAGTAAATGCAATGGAAATCCGTACAAACAAACCTCTTGTGGCAATAATATGAGTTAACTTCACAAAATGGGTCATAGGGTCCTAAGACATTATTTCCACTCATTGGACTGATTACAGGAAGTGATTACTGACAGCTCTGGTAAAGCATGCTAAATCTGTCCATGTTGTGAGATCTCAAGGTGAGGATAGGGTTAGCCTGTCACCAGTATACTTCTTACATTTTCTGTTCAGGAAAAGTCAAGTCCAATATAGAAATCTCTAAGCCTTCATACATAATAGGTCTCAGTGGCTCAGGAGAGCAGTCATGGGCTCCAGAGTTTTTCACCTTGAGGTCACTAGTTCAAATATAGCCCACTGTTGAAAATCATTGCCATCTGATGGCCATTGTTTGGAGTTCTCAGTCCAGCTCCTTATGTCAGATGTCCAAGTCATTGGTGGGTTTCTCAGCAAAGAGAGCTAAAGGGGGGAGCCTAGGAGGAGAAGCTGAGGGGCAGGAGCAGGAGCAGGAATGGGTGCGGGAACTGCATACCAAATTTGGTGGGCCCAGCTCTTAGGCTACCTCTACACTGGCAGCTTCTTGCACAAGAACTGTTTTGCGGAAGAGTTCTTGTGCAAAAAGTCTTCCACAAGAGCGTGTGCTTTTCCGCAAGAGATGTGCTTTTGCGCAAGAGCATCCATGGCAGTGTGGATGCTCTCTTGCGCAAGAAAGCTCTGATGGCCATTTTAACCATAGGGGCATCTTGCGCAAGAAATTCATGTTGCCTGTCTACACTGCCCTCTTGTGGAAGAGCTCTTGTGCAAGAGGGCTTATTCCTCGTGGGGAGAGGAATAACTCTTCCGGAAGAAGCCCTGTTTTACAACGCTATACTGTAAATTCACTGCACACGTGCAGTGTAGACAGCAGGCAAGTTTTTGCACAAGAACAGCTGTTCTTGCGCAAGAAGCTGCCAGGGTAGACATAGCCCTATTGTTTAGGAGAAGTCCTTGAACAGACACACAAACAGACGGACTAACAGACAGACCAACTCTCTCAAAACATGTAGTAGACTAACCAATATGGCAAATCAGTTTCTTATCTTTGAGCTTGTCAAGTGCTGATGAACTTACATTTTTTATGCAAAGATTAACTAACTCCTGGTATTTAATGTGATTGCAGTACTAATCATGGCATTATCATAGATTAGATGGCCAAGCAGCAGCTTTAGATATCAAGTTCTACCACAGAGTGTTGGTATGTATTAGGCTGCAATGTACTTGCCAAAAGCAACACAGCAGGGAAACAAAATACAAAAACCCTGAGCTGCTTAGTGGCACTATGCAAAATCCTATGGAGATACAAAGAGCTTTTATGGTGGCTGACAAGCTACCAGGTGAGAAGTGCTAATGATCATTCTCTGAGATGTGTCACGGGGTAGACCATGGTTATTCCAGGCAGGTTCTATTTCAAAAATTGTGACTGAATAATAAAGTCATTTTTGTTTTCTAAACTATAAATTATGTGATACTACTATCTGCATTGTTTATACATATATTAGTTCTGCTATGCACCAGCAAGAATTAGCAGAGTGTTTTTACAATAAAGTCAGTAAATCATATTTCTAAACCCTCATAGACTCACAGATTAGAGCTGTAATTGTGGAAACTACAGTAATTTTTCCACCTTTTTCCCAATGACAACTTAAAAACCACCATCTGATATCCCATCTGGCCATAGTCCAACGTACAATGCACGAGGCACCCCTGAATTTAATGAGGATTCAGGGAGGCCCCAAAGCTGCACCAGCACACAAGCAGCTGCAAGACTAGGGCCATTGTTCAGACTAAAAACTTTGTGTTATCAGATAAAATGTGAAAGACTCTTTTTGTCCTATCACAGTTAGCCATCATTTGTACACATTAATGGAGAAAGAGTATGTTGGAGCTTTTCCATTCATGTTAATACAGTATCCGGGGGCAGGGGACTGGACTCGATGACCTCTCGAGGTCCCTTCCAGTCCTAGTATTCTATGATTCTATGATCAGTCTGAAAGTCTATGGCCAATGTTTTTCAGATCCATCTAGGGTTTTAATTAATTGTAATGGAAACTATGTATTCATATCCCAGAAGGAAGCATGACAATCTTGACCTACAACATCAAGATATGAGACCAACAACATTCAAATATATCATGGAACCAAGAAAAGTCTTTGAGATTCTAGGCTGACTAGTAAAATATAAGGAGCAGAAGTTCTATTAATTTAGTCAGGTATATAGGGTACAAATATATTACATTATATAGAGCCTCTATCAGGATGCATCAGAAAGGGCTTCACAGAAAGGGCTGCGTGTTAACCTTCCATTCTCTGTTCAGAAGGGCAAAATAGTCCCACAACTAAACAGAGGGGAGACCTGTGCCTTCTACCACAGTAATTAATCTTTCTGTTACTTTCATCCCACTCAAAGGACTAGGAAAGATTTGGAGGGAGGCAGAACACAGAGGGGTTAGTCATGAGCTAAGAGCTCCATGAGAATTGTTTAAACTGGCAAGAAGAAGAGCATGAATTTAGGCATCATGTTTGGAATAACACTGGTATTAGGAATATATACATTTCTTTAGAATACCCGAAGTGTCTAAAGCAATAAAACTGCACTTCAGCTACTCATGGAAAGTCACATCAAATTTCTCCATAGTGGATTTGATTCTTCCCCCACTGAAGTCACCAGGACCAGGTTCATGTCCAATGGAGTGCTGTTTTAATCCAGCACATTTCCTAAAGCTACAATGTACTAGGACAGATCCCACTGGTTGTACCTTAGAATAGCTACATGATAGTCAATGGAAATGTTCTCATTTGCATCAGCAAAGGATCTGGTCCATGGGTTTAGTGGTGATGTACAGCGGGGTGCCCATTGTACTGGAATGGCTATTTATATTCATCCCACAGTTTGACCACTGCTCTATAAAGATCATGTGCAGGTTATGTGGCATCTGCAACATGGCTACCCAAGGAAGCCATATAATTCTCATCTGTTGGAAAATTAAAAGACCCTATGGAGAAAAACATCCAATAAATATTATCATAGGCCTGCTCTCTTCAGTTAGCAATTTTTCCCCCCAGAAATGTTCTTAACCGAATGAGGCAGCAAATGAATCTATGGATGAATTCAAGATTTCAGTATATCACTCTTTGACAATTTCATGAATGGCATTATTTTTCATCTGGCCACAGTTTCAGTCACTGTTTATTTTAACATAGTTATTTAACCCAGGATTGCAACAGGCTGACAGACGTATCTCTCAGCAGTGCAATTAATAATACAAGAGATCTTCCAAATAGAAACAATGCACAACAAAAGAAATCTTTCCATAAATGACAAAATATTATAAACTAAATCCATCATATTATACTCTTCATATTCAATTCCACGTTTTAACAGAGACAAGGCCAAATTCAAGATTTAGATCCACCCATAGATCTCAATGGTATTAGGAAGGGCATTCTCGAAAGCTAAAGCTATGCCAAACGATAAATGTTGTCATATGACCGACTCATTGTCACTCTGCAATTTGTGTAGTTATTTATACCACGGCAGAGGGAAGTGTATAATGCTATTCTGTTTTGCTAGCATTTTACACTGGTGGAAATAATTACACAGACTTCAAGGCAACAGTGAAAAATGGATTCCTAAATCCTTACTATTTTATATCATACCATATATCATTACCCATCAAGATACAAATTGCAAACACATGACTTTCTACTGTGTATTGACTGCAGTGATGGGTTGGTTTCTGAGACAGGTCAATTTAGTTTTGTATCAAAACAGTTCCAGAGTTGCCTTTTGGAATAGAACAGAGTAGCCAGCAAAATAGAGAGAAACAATATTAACCTTGATTCAATTTACTCACCAGATGGCAGTGTCAAGGAAGGCAAATTCTAATTATAGAATAATTACTAGTCATGGGCATGTCCCATTACCTAAGATAAATGAATTCCATATAATAGCATACATGCATATTTCATCTTTTATTAGGGCTTTGTGATAACAATCTGCTGTGAGCAGAATGCAAGTACAGTCTTGACAATGTGCATGGGGCCGCTGTGAAGGGGTGCAAAGGTGGCCTTTCTGTTCCTCCAAGTCCATGGGCTGCTTTACATTGTGTTTTTTGCCAATGTCCCCAAGGGGCTAAAACCACTGGCAGGGGTGGTCTAGGCCCTGCCCATGACTCCTGTACCAGTGGCAGGGTGAAGGAGCTCAATGCTGCCTCTGGGTCACTGCAGAATTACCTTATGCTGGGGTTATCTTTCCATGGTTGGTGACACTGTCTTTGGCACCAGATTCTGATGGCAGTTCAGCACAAAGGGCTTGCACCGCACCCTGGGAACTATTACACCTCAATCCCATCTTTTCTAATGTGAAAGATACGGGAGGCCTGATTCTCAACTGATATACATTCGTTCAGTTCAACTGGCTTCACACTGGAAGCCACTGGTGTATATGACAGGACAATGAGGCCTTGCAAGGACTCGTAATTAAGTACCAAGCACAACCATCATTGAGGAGGTACTGTATGAAGAACAGAGCTGGGCACAAAGCAGTTGACAAAGAATTTATGCTAAAAGCAATAGCAAAATTGGGCTGATTGGCAATAATGCTAAGCGCCCAGAATTTCAACTGAAGTCAATGGACACTGTAAGTGCTCAGCACCTTTCAAAGTCAGGCCCTATTTGCCTAATCATGTTTAATCCATTCTAGAGGAAAAGGAATCTGAAACCACTGGCAGAGGAACTGAAATGTGCTGCTCACTACTGAAGATTATATTTTCCATTGTTTAATCTCCATATATCTCTAACCAAAGGCTACACAACACTCAGCTAAAGGGGCATCAGGAAGGAGTCTGAGATAGTCACTGTAAATTGTCCCTGGTAGTATGAAAGGTATTATTCTCTCCTAGGGAAATTAGTGTCTTGGAGTCAATGATCTTGAAGTCATTGTGGATAGTTCTCTGAAAACATCCACTCAGTGTACAGCAGAAGTAAAAAAAGCAAATAGAATGTTAGGAATCATTTAAAAGAGATGGAGAAGAAGACAGAGAATATCTTATTGCCACTATATAAAACCATGGCATGCCCACATCTTGAATACTGCATACAGATGTGGGCACCTCATCTCAAAAAAGATATATGGGCATTGGGAAAGGTTCAGAAAAGGGCAACAAAAATGATTAGGGGTTTGGAATGGGTCCAGTATGAAGAGAGATTAAGAAGACTGGGACTTTTCATTTTAGAAAAGAGCAGACTAAGGGGGATATGATAGAGGTCTATAAAATCATGACTGGTGTGGAAAAAGTTATTTACTTATTCCCACAATATAAGAACTAGGGGTCACCAAATGAAATTAATAGGCAGCAGATTTAAAACAAACAAAAGGAAGTCTTTCTTCACTCGGTGAAGAGTCAACCTGTGGAACTCCTTGCCAGTGGATGTTGTGAAGACTAGGACTTTAAGATGGTTCAAAAAAGAGCTAGATAGATTCATGGAGGTTAGGACCATCAATGGTTATTATCCAGGATGGGTAGGAATGGTGTCCCTAGCCTCTGTCTGGAAATGGATGACAGGAGAGGGATCACCGATGATTACCTATTGTGTTCCCTCCCTCTGGGGCATCTGGTATTGGCCACTGTCAGCAGACAGGATGCTGGGCTAGATGGATCTTTGGTCTCACCCAGTATGGCCGTTCTTATGTTCTTAGTGGATCAGATGCCACAAAGCAAATAAAAAGTTTGCAGCCTCTGCAATTAATAATTCTTCATTCAAGTTTTATGTGGTCACTATGATTGATCCATAAAGCATTGTCAGACTCTCAGCTGATTATAATGAGCCTCTTGTTTAACTAGAATCTCCTTCCCACTCCAAAACATTGCATGGTTAGATCTGTTTTCCTGGATGAGACAAGAATTATACAATGAGCTAGGAAACGTTTTTGTTCAAATAATTTGTTCCAAACCGCTGATGTATCAAATTAATATGCCACAAGGCAATAGTATTATTACATGATAACTGTTGCTTATTCTAAGATTGATTCAAGAGAAAGTAGCTGATTATTCAAACATCAGGAGTGACTCTATTGAGCTCAGAGGAGTTACACTGGTAAGAGCAGAATCAATGCCATACTCTATAGTATTCTGAAAAGTTCAGGGAGCTTATGGATGAAATTTTCAAACCAGCCTAAAGGAATTAGGCACCCAAGTCCCACTGAACTTAAATGACAAGGCCAATCATTTAAAAAAGAATAGTGAGACTAACTAAATGCATCTAGTGTGCCAACCCTCTATCCACCTCTCTTTTAATGACTCTTGAGACTGATTTTTACTCTGAAGTGGGCACAGGTAGCTCATAGTATTAAAAATCCTGTCAATCAGCCATCAAATAATTTAAAAAAAAATCCCAAAATGAAGCTTTGCTATGAGTCTCCAAGTGGATTTGGTTTGTCTGTGTTTTGACACTGGAAGCATCTAGAGTCTGGAATGATGTGCTTTCCTGTGGTTTGTCAGTGCTTAGCAAATAAATCATCATTATGATAAAAAAAAATACTCCCTTAAGAAAACTCAATTCTGGTTGCTACTTAGAGGAACTGTATGTTCTTGAATGTTGTCTTGACATTCATCCATTACATTACATATAAATAACCCAGCTTCTAGAACTATTTTATAACTTGTATTCAGAGATGGTAGAGAAAGGAACTTACATGAGACCAACACACAAAAATATTTTCAGACCATTCAGAAATATTGGATCTTTAATAAAACACTAAGGACTAGTCTATACTTAAAAGTTTTACCAGCATTTCTATATTAGTTAGGATCTGAAAAAAAAATCACATCCATAACTGACAACCCAAAGCTCTAGTGTGGACACATTTATACTGTTATCTTCTATAGATCTGAGAGAGCTTGTCT
Source organism: Rafetus swinhoei (assembly GCA_019425775.1). NCBI lineage: Eukaryota > Metazoa > Chordata > Testudines > Trionychidae > Rafetus > Rafetus swinhoei. Next base: position 18,749,251 of record CM033447.1, on the reverse strand, counting down.
ATCTCTTTTTTGTCTGTTTGTTCAAGAACTCCTCCTGAACGCTAAGAACTGGGACCACCAAATTCAGTCTACCACTTCCTCATATCATAACTTAAAGCAAGGTCAGGGTTTGGTTGTGCCAGGAAAATGTGACGTGCCTGGAATGGGATTGCTTCTCAGAAAACCATACAGAAAAGAGACAAAATCACCAGGCAGGTGAAAGGAGCTGGCTGGGGCCATGCACCCCTCCCCCCCCATCTGAGACTGCCCCAGCCCGGAGCCTTCCACTCCCAGGTGTCCCTTTAGGGTGGCTGGGGAAGGGCTGCAACTTCCCACCCTCATTTGTACCAGGATGCATAAAACTATACAGGATTGTACCAGCCCCAAACTTCCCACCCCCAGGCGCCCTTTAGGGCGGGCTGAAACTTCCTCCCCAGAGTCATACGGGAACATTGCTGGGCTGGGCTGTTCCCCTTTGTCACTCTCAGGGAGTGAGGGGAAAGTGCACAGACTTAGTTAAGGACCAAGCAATGCCACGTGCTCTCCCCCTCGCCCGCCCACCCAAATCAGCTAAATCTTAAATCCCTCTTTTGCCAACATGTGCTGTGTCTACACTAGAAAGGTTTCCAGCTATAGCAATACCATTACAACTATATGACAAAGCCTTTCTAATGTGGAGAAGGCCTCAGTACATTCTTACAGGAAAGCCCAACAAGTAAGCAACCCTTCCCATTAAAAAAAAAAAACCAACCCTGCTCTGATATGTCTAATCTAAATAACCTCTACTTAATCCTTTCACTTACAATAAATTTCGCTGACAGCCATGGTTTAAAGGCAGAGCCATCAGACTGTTTTACTGGAATACAAAGTTTTATAACGCCTATAAAATGACTATGTTTAGCCCGAGGCTATTAGACAATAGAGTGAAAAAGCCCAGCTGAGAAATGGTAAGTGATAAACTCATCAACTGCTTGGCAAGGCCCCAATGAGACTTCTTGTAAACTCAGATGGTGTGATTCTGTGAAGGTGCTGGGGAAAGAGTATGTACTTATAAACTAATTTGACATTATTTTTATAATCAAAGGCACCTAAAGGAATTGTGAGTAAGTTAGGAAATTAGAAAACTTGAGATTAACATCAAGATTGCAAATATGGCAGGCTCACAAATATTGCAAGACAAACTACAGCTGGTACAGTCAAAATAGTTTTCTACGTTGTACAGAAGAGCCATTACACTAATCCAAAGGCCTATGTAAGTGGTCACAATTTTCTTCCCTATTTAAGGTCAGGCACCTTTTTTTTTTTTAATTGTCAGAGTTCTCTAATCAGATGCAAATTTAGGCTATAACAGTGTTGAATTACAGGTTATTTGGCTGTGTCTGTTAATGCTCAGCAGTGCAAGTGTTAATAATGCTGACATATAAATGGTCTTGTTAAAGCACGAGCACAATTACCTATCAGAGCTGGGGACAACTACATGGGTTGAGATTTAGCAGGAGTCTTTGGGTTTGCACTCTGAATGGACAGATTATTTTCTTTATATAAAACCTTAATTTGCACAGAAACTACAGCAGAAAGAGAGAGTAAAAATGGAGTTAGGTTCCTCCCGCAGCAAGCAGGCTTTGGTAGTATGGTGTGCATGAATCTCACCCAAAATACTGTCCCCAACTGCTTTATTTGCTGAGATGTGCCCTGGTAATTGTACCTGTGTGGTGCATAGTAATCATTCATCAGGGTGAATTCTGAGATTCAGGCCAGGGATAAATCCTAGATCTTGATTCCATTTCAGGTCAGAAATTGCCATTTGAATCTAAGTCAAGTTACCTGATGAGATGGTCAGATCTTTCATTTTTAACACAGATTCACATTCAGACAAAACACAGCACCATAGCCCATACCAGAAAGACAGTCAAGTTCTGTAAATATTCATCTAAACTGTCCTACCATGACGAAATAATGAAAAGTATTCTGGGCCAGATTCTGTTACTTATTCATGTTGGGTAGTACCATATTCTTTGTATAATTCCATTAATTTCAGTGGGATTATATGAGAAGTGACATATTATTCAGTGGGAGTAAGAGTGAATAAGGATGGCACAATCTGCTCCTAGATGACTGATCTTTCGTGTATAAAGTGACAAAGGACAACACTTGTGGAAGTCTGAAATACCTGAGAACTTAACAGTTCTCTTAAGATTTGGGATTGATGTAAAATGCTTATTTCATCCATGCATCCAGGCATTTCTAATGCATCCATTTTTATAGTTTAATCTAGCCATCGGTTATAGCCATCTAACTGAACAGTTTTAATATTAATGAATTGGTAGGATTCACAAATATAACACAAGTATTTAGGGGCCAAATTAGAAAGTCTAGCTAGAGATATAAGGGTAACAAGAAAACATTCTACAAATATATTTGAAGCAAGAGGAAGACCAAGAACAAGTTCATTGCTCAATGAAGAGGAAGAAACAATAACAGAAAAGGTGGATATGGCAGAGGTGCTTAGCGACTTCTTTGTTTCGGTTTTCACCAAGAAGATCTGTGGTGACTGGATGCTAACTTAGTGAATGCTAGTGGAAATGGAGTAGGTTTAGAAGTTAAAACAGGAAAAGAAAAAGTTAAAAATTACTTAGAAAAGTTAGAGGTCTTCAAGTCACCTGGGCCTGATGAAATGCATCCTAGAATACTCAAGGAGCTGATAAAGGAGGTATCTGAGCCTTTAGCTATCAACTTTGAAAAGTCATGGAAGTCAGAGAGATTCCAGGAGACTGGTAAAGAGCAAATATAGTGCCCATCTTGCAAAAGGAAATAAAGACAACCCAGGAAACTGCAGACCAGTCAGCTTAACTTTTGGGCCAGGAAAGATAATGGAGCAAATAATTAAGGAATTCATCTACAAATATCTGGAAGATAATAAGGTGATAGGTAACGGCCAGCATGAATTTGTAAAGAATAAATCATGTCAAACCAATCTGATAACTTTCTTTGATAGGATAACAAGTCTTGTCAATAAGGGGGACGTAGTAGACACGGAATACCTAGACTTTACTAAAGCATTTGATATTGTCTCACATGGCCTTCTTATCAATAAACTAGGGAAATACAACCTAGATAGAGCTACTATAAGGTGGGTGCACAAACAACTGGATAACCATTCTCAGAGAGTAGTTGAGAATGTTTCATAGTCATGCTCAAAGGGCATAACAAGTGTGGTTCTGCTGCCGTCAGTTTTCAGATCAAGTCTGTTCAATATCGTCATCAACAATTTACATAATGGCATAGAGAGTATGTTTATAAAATTTGAAGATGATACCAAGCTGGCAGAAGTTGCAAGAGCTTTGGAGGATAGGGGCATAGTTCAAAATGATTTGGACAAACTGGAGAAATGGTCTGAGGTAAATAGGATGAAGTTTAATAGGACAAATGCAAAGTACTCCACTATGGAAGGAACAATCAGTTTCATGCATACAAACTGGGAAGCCATGGTCTAAGAAGGGGTACTGCAGAAAGGGATCTAGGGGTCATAGTGGACCACAAGCTAAATATGAGTTAACAGTGTGACTCTGTTGCAAAAAAAGCAAATATGATTCTGGGATGCATTAACAGGATGTTGTGAGCAAGACACGAGAAGTAATTCTTCCACTCTACTCTGCACTGATTAGGCCTCAGTTGGAGTATTGTGTCCAGTTTTGGGCATCACATTTCAGGAAAGGTATGGAGAAACTGGAGAGGGTCCATGATTAAAGGGCTAGAAAACATGAGCTATGAGGAAAGACTGAAAGAACTGAGTTTGTTTAGTTTGGAAAATAAAAGACTGAGCATGGACATGATAACGCCTTTCAAGTACCTAAAAGGAGGAGGAGAAGAGTACCTACGAGGAGAAGAGAAAAAAATTATTCTCCTTAATCTCCGATTAAGCACAAGAAGCAATGAATGGGCTTAAATTTCAGCATAGGAAGTTTAGGTTAGACATTAGGAAAAACTTCCTGTCAGGGTGGTTAAACTCTGAAATAAATTGCCTAAGGAGGTTGTGGAATCTCCGTCATTGGAGATATTTAAGAGCAGGCAAGAGAAACATCTATCAGGGATGGTCTAGATGGTGCTTGGTCCTGCTGTGAGTGCAGAGGACTGGACTTGTTGACTTCTCGAAGCCTCTTCCAGTTTGAGTATTCTGTGATTCTATGAGGATTTACACAAACCTTTGTCCTCTCTGGATGGAATGCGAACTGCTCGTTACTTTGCGTCCAAGTTCTTGTAATGTCTCTTGGCTAATAGGAGATTCTCTTTTAGATCAAGATGCTGGAATTTTTGCTGTGGGAAGATCCAAGTCCTTCTTACTCTGCCAATGTGAAGTTCTAAGTTGCACAGTATGTGGTATATTGACAACTATATAGCTTTCCTTGGTTACACATTTGCTACGATATTTTTAAATGGAAATTTACATAGTTACATGTATTTTCTTTATTTCTAGAAAGTCAAGAACATGAGAGCATTTTTGCTTTTACTTTGGCATGTGACAGTGTACATTAAAATATTGCTTCTTAGACTACTGTTGCTAATGTGACAACTTTCTTTACTTGCGGGTGTTTGACTTAGATCAGTGGCTCTCAGCCTTTCCTGCTATACCCCTTTCAAGAGTCTGATTAGTGTTGTGTAACCCCGCAGTTTCACTTCAGTTAAAAATTTACAAAATCAGACTAAAAATACAATAGTGTCACAGCATACCACTACTGAAAAATTGCTTATTTTCTTATTTTACCATATCATTATAAAATAAATCACTTTAGTGTGTAATTATTGTACTTACATTTCAGTATATACACTAACAGAGCCATGTAAATAATTGCCTATGAAATTTTAGTTGCCAATTGTAAAACTAGGCAAATATCTAGATAAGTTAATGTTGAGAACTACTGACTTAGATTGTCTCTATTTAGGCTGCCACAAGTACTTCAAGATCTATAATAAAGGCAGAGTGATTTCTTATTTCTTTATTCATGTAATCCATCAGGTTTCAACTACCGATTCGGGCCATTGACATTAATGTTTTATTTTACTACATTAAATTATCTCACCTATGAAGCTACTGTAAATACCCTACATTTATCTCAGCATGCCTGGAACGCTATGTGTAGAAATGTTCTCAAAGGAAAGAAAAAAACAGCAAAAAACAAATGGAGGGAAAAAGTAGAAATGACATGTAAGCAATAAAAATGGTTGCTAAGATGTACTATATTTTTGCTTGGCACAAATGAACGAATTGCTTTTCATTGCCAAAATAAAGTCAGATTAGTTTTCAGAGCTAAGCAAGTCTCAGAGTTTTGCCTGGAGGAAATTCTGCATGAGAATTTAGGGAAGGTTTGTTCCAATTCCTCCTATTTGATCTACTAAGCCCCAGCATTAGCTCAGCACACCCTGTGGTGCCACAGGCTTGTCATCCAAGGAAGAGGAGACCAGTTACTGAAAGGGAAAATGTTCTGATTATTAAAGCAAATTGTCCCTTAATTGTGGGTTTCAATTCATTATCAACCACTGGGGTTTAATAGAAAGGACCTCTAACCCTAAGACTCATGATGTAGTATGATGCCAAGCAAATACTTGGCCACTATACATGGTATCTATGATGTCTTGTATCATAGCCATGCTTCACAGCCCCAATCATGGAATAGGAACCTATTGTGCACTGTCCCAAAGATATTTTCAAGTCCAGAATGACATGGTCCTAGCAGAATAGGTCACATTTTGTCTATGTGGCCTCTCCAACACGTTATAACATTTGTTGTCATGTTGTGACATTTGGCAGAATAGGATGACTTTCTCTATACTAATATTCTTCCAGCACTGTTCCATACTAGAATGCTGCACACAGTGTGATGTTAAGCAGAACAAACCTGGTGAACATCAGGCCATTTGATACTGATAGTATATTCAGATAGGACCACAGGACTAGCTGTAAAGTGGTATAAGACTGAATAATGTTTTGACTAGCTTTCCTTTTTATTACTATCTTTATGAGTACAAATGTATCATTTTCTGTTATCTTTGTAATCAAGCAAGTTATCAGCATGTGAAAGATCAGAGAGGACGGCATGGTTTCATTACTTTCTAGTTTTCCGTTATGCAGCTTTACCACTGCATCTTTTCCTCGGAGTATTATAAAAGGTCATTTTCATTTGATCATAGTCCACATACCATGGAAGAGACCATTCCGTCCCTTTACAGTCATGTCACTATCTAAATGGCATGTGCATAGCACCAATTCATTCCATTGTAAGAGAAGTAGAAAATGAATGACTTCACATACCCCATTCTCATCACAATTTTATGATTATTACATTCTCGAGGCCGTCCCTGGATATTGCACCCGTGTCTGGGCATGACAATGCCTTGCTACCCTCTGATAATCACAGAAGTGAGAGAAAAAATCTATTATTGGTAGGTTACCTAGTCAATTACTCTGCTAACGCAGGGATTATTCCTTGTTTATGTGCATTTATTAGTGCTTTTTCCAGCCTAATTTGTTGCCACCAGACTGGTAGCTGTAGACATGTGATGAGGGGTACCTGGCCTTTGAGGCTCCCTACAGCAGGCCTCATGATCCTTCTGCATCTGGACTCAAGAAGAGGCAAAATGATTGGAAAGGAGCAGTGAAGGTGGGTTCCCCAGGCCTGCCTAGAGAGATCTCACTGAAGCAGCCAATCAGAACCCAACATGCTCAGAGAGCGGGAACTGCAGGGCCTTAGCAGGATCAGTCTCTGGTGGATGTCAGAAGGATGAGGAAAGATGATCCTCTCTAACCAGAAGCTCTTGAGGGATAACCAGGAGCTGTTTCTGGCTGCATTTACTTAAGCTGACTGAAGGGGCCACCTAGGAAGAAGCTCTGGGAATAAACAGCAATGAACTGAAATTGACCAGTGTATAGGTTCCTGAATGGGAACCTGAAGTAGGGATGGGTTAGGTCCCTCTACTGGCCACAGGTAAATTGACACAGACTCTAAGAATGGTATATCAGAACGCCCAAATAAAGGGCTGGTTTTAAAGGCCACAGAGGTAGGACTGGAGATCCTACAAATAGACAGTTACGGGACTCCTTACAACCCTGGAAAGGATTTTATGAATTGCCTGGAAGGCCAAGTCATGGAAGAGCCATGAAGGTCGGCTAGCATCCTGCACGGAGCACCAAGAATGAGAAAAGGACTGCATTGCCACCTCTAGCCACTAACAGCTGTTTAGGAACAGAGTGCCCCTCATTACCAGCTGTTTCTCCTTCCTTTCCTTAATGGGTTGCTGGTGAGGTGTCTGTCTGACAAAGTGAAACATAAAGGAAAACATTTTCTGCCATCCATAGGATAAAGGGATCATTTGACCAAGTTTCAATATGACATACCTATATGCTTGCAATGGAAAAGAGGTACATAAGTCTCTGTTCAGCTCTTCATCTTTCTTTCAATACAAAATCAATGACTCACCAGCCCCAAGGCAACCACGCTTTTACTAGATAGCTATTTTGTGTAGTATTCCAGGAAAGTGAGGAAATCTCTTTTCTGAGAAAGCAAATTTAAGATGTCAGACGTTGAATGGTGTGTGTAAGGTGAACTTCTGGAAACTTACCTTGTAAAAACAGCATGGGGGGGGGGGGGGTGTCATTATTTATTGTCTCTTACTTCCAGATAAAATCTGCTCAGTTTACTAGTGAAAGGGTAAGATATTGTAATTCTGGTCCTAAACTCAGTGCATCGTCGGAATGTGAAGCCTGGTTCTTTCTAGTTCATGCATCCCCTGTAAAAGACTTTGGAAATTGGTTAACAAGGTTAATGTGTGAGCCAGATTCAGCTCCCACTCCTGTAATTATTGGCTATGCAGGGCTAAAAGTAGGAACGACATCTTTTACTAACTACAGTTTAAGAGATCTGACTCCAAACACAAGCAAGAAGCAAATCTGTGGCATATGAAGGCAATATGTGCACAGTTAGCCCGCCGCAGAAGAGAACCACATTTTGGGTGTGATCCAATCCCGCTTAATCCATTGGGCACTGCGGCAGCCTTGAAGGCTCCAGATCACACTGAACTGCTGTAAAGCAATGACAGCAGAGGGATCAGTCATGGAGAGTTCCTCTTTCTCTATCATTCAGATCCTGGAGCTTGCAGTTAGACACTAAAACAAATATTGCATCCTGGGTCCAAAACACTACAACTCACGACTTCTATGTTTTTGGACTGCTGCTGCAATGCTTTTTATAAGGATATAACAACATTAACTAGCGTTTTTTGAGTCACTGTGGTATTTTTATAAGCGTTGTTGCAGATGTAGCTAAGTTTGGTCAGGGAGGATTGAGTTTTTTCACCTCATGGACCAACTTTGCGAGCAGAGACTCATTGTTTGTGAGTCAGTTTGTTTTAAATTCCTGAACGTTGGAGTTCAGCCATGTGGGTCTGAACATCAAGGAGACAGAGAGAACTGGCTGTTCCCTTTCCTTTTAATTTCCCTCCTTGGAACTGATGTTTCAGTTGTGAATGCCCCACCTCTACCAGCATTTGATGCTGATCTGCAAGCCACTGCTGCAAAAACAAGATGGCATAAGCCATTAAATAAAATGCAGCAAAATGTGAGTCCAAAAATGCAGCCTAATTGCCTTGGATATTTTGTGCTAGAGTTCTTTCCATTTTCCCTCCCTAATTTGAGAACCTGGGAGCCTGCTTATAATGAGATTCAGAGACCAAGAGAAATTAGGATTGATCAGGCAGAACTGTGTGTGCTGTACCTACTTGGTATTGAAAACTGATGGATAAGAAGTTTCAGGGGGTAGCCGAGTTAGTCTGTACAGGATAAACTTAAAAAAACAACAAATAGTCTGATAGCACTTTAAAGACTAACAACACATGTAGATGGTATCATGAGCTTTTGTGAGCACAGCCCACTTCTTCAAGTGACCAGAGTGTAGGATGTCCAGGACCAAAATAAATAGGGGAGGAATATTGAAATGTTTCCACTCCTACTTCAGTTTCAGAGTCAGACAGATTATAAAGAAGTCGTCTCATTAATTACCAGTCATTTGGAATCACTGACAGAAAAGCTTGACCAATACTTTCCTTCTTTGTCATCCGAAATGTATGACTGGGTTAGGAACCCTTTTGTTGAGTTCTCACAAAATTTACTCAGTCTGCAAGAAGAAGAAGATCTTACTCCAGTTCTCAACTTTTTACCTCTGTGAACAAGCTTTCTCATATCTTATAAACATTAAAAGCAAAGAAAGAAATCATCTGCTGTCTGTCGAGGAAGAACTGCGAGTGTGTTTGTCAAAAATTCGGCCAAGAATTCAACATTTGTGCAAAAAGAAACAAGCCCAAGTGTCACACTGAAAGTAAACTTTATATTGACTTTGGATGTGAACTTTATTTTGATGTTTAAGTAAACTTTATTTTGATTTGATATTTTGATATTTGAAAAAAAAGATTAGATAATACAAAAAAAGACAGGAATAATGCTCCAATTTGTTTTCTTACAATGTAAGCTGATATACATATATATATATATATATATATATATATATATACATACACACATATAACAGCTCTTTACAAATAAATTTTCTTGACAATAATTTAGCATTGAATTGTGCTCCCCGCTGTCAACATTTTCGGGCCAAGCGAACGTTTTCACAGGTAGGAGTTCCTCGGGATATGAAAAATTATTTTAGGGGGTCATCCATGGGAAAAAGGTTGGGAATCACTGACCTAAAGGCTGGATAGTCAAAAGAGGCTCCTCAATGAAGTACTGAAGAAACGCATATAGGGGTCATAGTAGACCACAAGCTGCATATGAGTCAACAGTGTGAGACTATTGTAAAAAATGAAACATCATTTTGGGATAGAATAATAGGAGTGCTGAGAGCAAGACATGAGAAGTAATTCTTCTGCTCTACTCTGCGCTGACTAGGCCTCAATTGGAGAATTGTGTCCAGTTCTGGGCATCACATTTCAGGAAATATGTGGAGAACGTGGAGAGGATCCAGAGAAGAGCAACAAAAATGATTAAAGGTCTAGCAAACATGAGCTATGAGGAAAGACTGAAAGAATTGAGTTTGTTTAGATTGGAAAAGAAAAGACTGCGTGGACATGATAACACCTTTCAAGTACCTAAAAGGGTGTTACAAGGAGAAGGGAGAAAAATTATTCTCCTTAACCTCTGATGATAGCACAAGAAGCAATGGGCTTAAATTGCAGCCAGGGAGGTTCAGGTTGGACATTAGGAAAAACTTCCTAACTGTCAGGGTGGTTAAGCAGTGGAATAAATTGCCTACGGAGGTTGTGGAATCTCCATCATTGGAGATATTTAAGAGCAGGTTAGACAAACATCTGTAAGGAATGACCTAGATGGTGCTTGGTCCTCCTATGAGTGCAGGGGACAGGACTTGGTGATGTCTTGAGGTCCCTTTCCATTCTAGTATTCTATGGTAACATGGAATAAACTTAATCAGTTTATAACTTGGTAAACAGGGAGAAGATATCTAATACTAGATGGTTTTTTAACTTGTCAGATAACGGCATGATAGTATCCAATGGCTGGCAGTCGAAGCTACACAAATTAAAACTGGAAGTAAATTGGAAATTTTTACATTGAGACAAATTAAGCACTGGTGCAACTTATCAAAAGATTTGGTAGATTCTCTCTCACTTGAAATCCATACATCAAGAGGGGAACTCTTTTTAAACAATGTATTTTTTAGTTCAGCCAGGAGGCATGACTTGGGTTATGCAGGAGGTCAGGCTAGACTCTCCTAGTGGACCCTTGTGGGTTTAGGACTTGTCTACACATGTACTACAATTTAGTGCAAAGTAAGTTAGGATGTGAATTGAAAGTGCCCTAATTGCTCCTCACTAACTCCCTGTGGACACACTTAAAGCACAAAGAGGCACTACTTTGTGAATGAAGTAGCTACTGAATTTCATATTTATACCCTGTCTTAGTTTATACTAATATCCCTGTATAGACAAGTTCTAAAACCAGAAAGGAACACCAGGATGGTTCTAAAGGCCTAAATTACTGAATCTATAAATACATGAAAGAAAACCAAGACTTAAAACTTATGCAAAAGCAAAATATTCATCAAACTTCTTCATCTCCTCCCCACTCAGGGTGATGCTATTTTCTAAGAAATCAAACAAAATTAGCAAAGACATTGTGGGTTTTGACGAAAATGTAGGGCTGTCCTGGTATCTTCAATTCACAGTTGTACTTGTGGAGTGCTAATCTGGAAACCTACAGAATGAGATTTTTAAACAATATAGACATGCAATGATATGTGCAATCTGCATGCATAATTAGTAATTATATATGCAAACCTGATTTCATGAGCAACTGTGTCCAGACATTGGCATGTGAAATGTACCTCACTTCCATATATAATTGCCAAAATTTTGCATTAAAATTAACTATGTGGTTTGCACACACAGCTGTGTGTCTATGTTAGAAAAAAACAATTTTACAAATGCTGTGGGGCATTTTCCATATTTTGAGGTTTGCTTCTATTTAATGCAGCTGGACCACTGATTAGATATCCTGCTTGGTGATGTGGCTTGTTTACTATCCCACCCATATTGGAACACAACATTAGCGGTTCTCAACCAGGGGTCCAAGGCCTCCAGGGCAGGGGCCACAAGCAGAATTTAGGGGCTGTCTTTAGATTCACTAAAGGCCCAGGTCAGAAAGGTGAAGCCGTGCTATGCATGACTGCAACCTAAGGCCTTGAACCCATGACCTCAGGCTGAAGCTGAAGCCAAAGCCTGAGCAATTTAGCTTCATGGTACCTCCTCTGGCAGTTGCTCTACTTGCTGTTCACTTATGCAGGGGTTGGGAACTTTTTTTGGGTCAGGAGTCACTAACCCACAGAAAAATCAGTTGGAGGCTACACACAAGTGAGAAGGAAAAAAAACCCGAACAAACCCTCACTGACATGGCCCTCGACTGAGAAAGAGAAAGACACTCCTCACATTCTCCTAGGATCCCAGAGTCTAGCGGGGCCCAGAATAGTAGATTTTGTGTGCTCCAGCCTTGCAGTGGGGCAACGGGAGGCAGGGGCTGGAGCGCCAGCACTGACTCCCCAATGCTATTGGGGCCCCTGAGCTTCAGGGGCTGGATCCAGGTAAGCTGAGGGCCGCCTCAGGCCTGAGGTTCCCCATTCCTACCCTAATGCATGCCCTTGCTTCTGTATGCAAAAAACCACAATTGTTGTGTCACTGCTGGGCTGTGGAGCTTTTGTAACATGTTGAAGGAAAAGGTTGAGAACTCCTACTTTAGATTATTTAAAACATAGCCATAGGTACAATGCCAGTGATTAAAAAAGGATGCTCCCCTTCAGAGGTGATCAAGAACACTGTCAAGTTTTCTTTTTTGGGGGGGGGGGGAGTTTCCCCAACTTCATAGGAGCATTTCACTTTCCAGAAAGCAGCCCGATAGCAGTTGGCATTAGCTAATTTACCACTTGCCTCTTTCTCAATGTAAAAACAGAAAACAGCACAAGAAACAGTTTGTCTTTAGCTGATTGCACTTGTAAAATGGAAGAATGTCATTCAAGCATTACACACAGCATCTCATTAAGCCCCCCATAATATATAACGTTAAGACAAATGAAAGAATTTCCTATAATAATTTCATGGTCAAACTGTGCAGCTGATTTGTATCCTGTAAAGGTCCATAAGTTATAAATACACATTTGTTTTCTTATTGGGCTGCTTCATGCTTCCCTAAACATATAGAAAAATCTTTGATATAATTTACTCTTTCCTCCAGAGTAATTACTGACATCCTGCCAAGTGGTTGGGTGGGGATTGAGGCATTGAAATTCATAAGTTATTACTTTAAAAAATGAAACAAATACATCTTGCCTAATGATCTTACATATTGCACACAGAAGCTATGTACCACTTGGATTTGTCTTCCCAATGTGAGGTCCTAGCAAACTCAGGTTAGCATGTGGCTCTGACAGGGAACTTGGGGTTTATTTACCATACCACAGTGCAGAATACCTTTTTATTATTTTCACCTCAGGAGCCAACACATATCCAAACGATTTAAGTAAAAATGTCCAGCCTCATATTAAAAATCACAAGAGAATTTGTATCCCCAAACTCTAGCTCAATAGATCTGACATAGTTAGCCCTTAAACAAATCTTTACAGTTTGCAAATTAAAACTGCTCTGTTATTGTTAACTTAGGTTTTGATGGGCAGGTGAAGAAATTAATACTGTGCATATAATTTTGGGGTTACAGAATCACACTCTTTACCTTTTCAACCACAAACATCTTACCTCAGTTCTAGTGAGTGGGGACACAAGTATATTGCCAATATTATGCAATGCAGTTACCTGTTCAAGCAAATGAAAGGTACCCTTAATATGCTTTTGACTGAATAGTGATTCACTTGCTCCCCCTGTTGAGAGTTTTCTATGTGAGAGACACTGCGGTAGTTGTGTGGCTACACTGCTGGAGGTGAGGAAGGGGAAGGAAGGGAATCTAGTTAGCCTTGGAATGGCTTTTCCTGAATTTGAGCAGCTCCTTCGTATTTGTCAGATTCATTATATTTGCCACATTTAAAGTAATCAAAACTGTTTTCAGATGCCTGTGCAGCCATCTGGCACCATCTTGAGTTTTTCTTTCGTTGTGGGACTTACATAGAAAATCCTGGTGCTCAAGTAATATAGAGAAACATAGCCCATGAGTAGCCACAAAAACCCAAAGACAGCAAGAGTTTTCCGTGGTGTGTGCCACTCGCACAGAAGTAAGAAAAATAATAAGGGGGAAAAGAGAACAGGTATTTGAAGCAAAACAAGAGAAAAATAGAACCAGAGGATAAAGATACCACTAAGGAAAAACAATTTAACAATACGGAGAATATGTAATAATGTAATACTGTTTTGATACAAAGCAGAGGGTGGCATAAGAGAGTTACATTTCATGCAGGTGCCACCTCAGGAAATCTTCCTATTCATTCTTCTGTGAGAGTCATTCAGGATTTAGCTCACAGTGTGAGCATGTGTCTTCCAGAAGCTCTCTTCAGTGACTGCAATGAGAATGGACCAGAGCTGCACACAGAAGGAATGCTGATTGACACCAGCTGAGGCCTAGTCTGCAGTAAGCCTTCAGTCCCCTTTGAATGAGGCAGTTTCAGCTTCTTGCTGCTGCCACCACACAACTCCAGCTGCCCCTCGCAGCCACACACATTGATTATTTTTGTCTGGGATTTACACTTTGATTGATGTGTGTTGAGAACAGATAGTTTGTATTAACGAGCGCGGGAGAGAGAAAAGGAACGAGGCAAAGAAGAACACGGAGGGTTTATAATAAAGATTTAGCAGATAGCAAGGAAAAGTCATAACTCTTGAATAGATTAAAATGTAGCATTAGGAAAAAGAAAGAGCTAGTGGATGGGGTGACTTAGAAGCTTTTGCTTAACTCTGATAATACTTTACCAATAACAATGAGCCCTTGTTGAGACTGTTTAGTGAACACAATGATATTTTATACTGCTAACCGTTCCTAAAAGAAAGGCAAATTTAGAATTTTAATTTGATTTACTATCAAGCACTGTCACTTGCAGCTTGTTAACGTGCTGTGGAAACTGAAGGCAATGTTACTTCAGACAAATTTGTCCTGAATGTCTTTGATTCTAAATTTAGCTTGAGTCATTAAAATAGCTTCCTTACGAACTGTAATATGCTCACAGAACTCACGCTTTCATAAATAAAAATTAAAAACCATGATGAAGTTCAAAGCTAATGTCAGCTCAGGAGCAAAAAGCCCAATATTTGTAAAGAGTGCAAGTATAAAATAATTATATTCAATATTTAAAAGATAGTTTCGTTGCAAAGAATTTCTTCCAGCATCTGTTCTTCAATAAAGGCATCAAGTGCAGTTCTTGAAGGAGACCGAATATTATCACACTCTGAAGAAAACAGACAGGACAGGCATGGCAGAAAACATCATTAGCAATAAGAAAAACTGTGTGTACAGGTGCACCCAAAAATAATGAATGGGAAATTTTGTGAAGATCACAGGGTGTAGCATACTGCCTCTTTAAAAAGAAATTCTGTTGTCCTGTAATTACAACCTATGGGTAGGAAACAGGAAGTAGTGAAAGACATTGGAGAGGGTTTTGAGGTAGTGCCATAGTATGTAGGAACCTACCATAAACCAGGATCCTGTTGTACTAGGTGTTGTACAGACAGAACAAAAAAGACTGTCCCTGCATCTCACCATCAGCTCTGATAAGTGTATTTGATCAAGTTAGCCTCTTCTTTTGTTTGTCAGTTGTCCATGAGCTGCTTGTGGTTTCCTCAGACTTATTCATTACTGAAATGTATTCATCATACATTTTCCATTAATAATTCATTGCCCGAGGGCTGCTCAGAATCAGTTATTTGAAAAACAAGTTGTGTGGGTTGGTTGGAGTCACAAGTGACAAGGAATGAGTAAATCACCTGACTGGATGAATGCTTAGAATCAGTGTGGGTATTCATGTTTGAGTACAAAATTCGGTGTTTGTGGCTATTCATTTTTTCTTAAGGGACCTGAAAAAGTTCAAAGTCAACTGAAAATCTCCCATTGTAACTGGAGCTGGCCAAATGTTTTGCCCAAAACTGTTTTTTTTCTCATTAATATTTTCTTTATTAGGTTTGGCTGGGTTGTAGAAGCTTGGTGTTTGGGAACAGGGGAGTGTTAAACGAAACTTTCCTGAGACACTTTACGTAATTAAAAAAAATTAAAAAATTGTTATTAAAAAACAATTTCTGGTTTTAAAAAAATCAACAGCAGTTTTTAAAGCAATGGTTAAACCTTTCTATATAAATATTGAAAAAAGGAATGAAAATGCATATTTTTTTCTAATGACAGCAAACCACTTTAAAACTTTTCACAATCACTTTCTTGTTTTTTTCACCTACTCTAATTGTACAATCTCCTCATTTGCCAGTTATATCTGAAAACAAACTGACACTCAGAATCCATCATTATTCTTACACAATAATCCTTTGACTTTGTGAAAAATACATCTTGGATTGAATCATTGTACTGAACAATGCTGAATGATGCACAAGTAAAGGCTGTGGTTGGTTTGTGTGAAAATTGTGGAACGGTTTCTGGAATACTATCTTGTTACTAGCTCTCAGCATTCTCAGGCGATTTCTTGTTGTTGTCTTGTTCCCAGAAATATTCTAAGAGGCACAGGCTGATTTGAAGCTTCAGGGGGTAGCCGAGTTAGTCTGTACAGAAAAAAACAACAAATGGTCTGATAGCACTTTATAGACTAACAACACATGTAGATGGTATCATAAGCTTTCATGGGCACAGCCCACTTCTTCAGATGACCGGAGTTCTGATTTTAGGATTTGAGTGATTTAAACATCGCCCTGAGGACATAGAATCATAGAATCATAGAATACTAGGACTGGAAGGGACCTCGAGAGGTCATCAAGTCCAGTCCCCTGCCCTCATGGCAGGACCAAATACTGTCTAGACCATCCCTGATAGACATTTATCTAATCTACTCTTAAATATCTCCAGAGATGGAGATTCCACAGCCTCCCTGGGCAATTTATTCCAGTGTCTGACTACCCTGACAGTTCGGAACTTTTTCCTAATGTCCAACCTAAACCTCCCTTGCTGAAGTTTAAGCCCATTGCTTCTTGTTCTATCCTCAGAGGCCAAGATGAACAAGTTTTCTCCCTCCTCCTTATGACACCCTTTTAGATACCTGAAAACTGCTATCATGTCCCCTCTCAATCTTCTCTTTTCTAAACTAAACAAACCCAATTATTTCAGCCTTCCTTCATAGGTCATTTTCTCTAGACCTTTAATCATTCTTGTTGCTTGACATAGTGACTGCTTCATCAGTTGAACTCTCAGACTGGATGTCCTTCTAAAAGATAATGCTACTGTTCAAACAGAAGATATGGGCTTGGTACATAAATTGTTAGGGGAGAGATGTAGGGGGTCACACTAGACAATCATAACAGTTCCTTCTGGTGTTCTAATCTATTACTCTATAATCAACATTTTGTATCTGTTCATAAAAGCATGAATCTCACTAGGAATTTAATGAAAAATTTCTACCAAGAAAATAAACTTTTCATCTTTTCCCCTTCACTTAAGCTCCAATCCCAAATTGTATCTTTTTTTGCCACATCATCCTTAAAGAAAATTAAGTCCATGCTCAGCCATCATTTACTTATCTTAGGAAATTCCCTTGGTCCCCAAATACTCTCATTTCAACACTTTCCATCTACAAGAATTCCAGCTGAAACAAAAGTAATTTTCCTCATTAACCTTTCAACCCAGAGTTCTTGATAATTTTAAACATAAGTCTAGAGAAGAGGATTTCCTTCATTTTCTTTCTGATTGGCCACTGTCAGAAGACAGAAAGCTGGGCTAGATGGACCTTTGGTCTGACCCAGCACGGCCATTCTTATGTTCTAAATGACTCACCCACTTGTTGTGCATGATCTTACAGTAAGGCCTTGGCAGAGTTTCACTGAAATCAATGGGGCATCACTTTAAGTTCCTTGCAGGATAAGAACATCAGACCTTAGTATCTTTTGGGGGTAAAGTAGATCTTTGTTGTATATATACATACAGCACCTAACAAAATGAAGCTTGAGTCTCGTTGGGAGATGCAGTAGCTGCAGTAATGCAAATAATAAAATAAACTATTGTATAATGTTCACTAAATGGTGAATTTCCCTCTAAACCATTGGCCCAAAAAGCAAATACTCAGCACTTTCTGACCATGCTGAGGGAGAACTCCTGCTCCCGAGCATAAGGAAGAATATAGGAAGTATAAGATGACATTATCAAATGTAGTGGGCCAGATGCTAGCTGCACTCTCACTGGTTTTACATCAGTGTAAGTGAAGTCTGACAATGCTGTAATTGAGAGCACAATTAGGCACAGTCATATCTGCAAAGAACTGAATCTTAGTGCTGCATTTACACTGGTATAAAGAAGTTGAATTTGGCCCAGCCTCTGTTGAGACTCTTTATTCCTTGTTGGCAAGGTTTCATGTTTGCTACCAACAAGGGAGCATCATCACACTAGTGAATTCAATATTCCTCCCCAGGAATGACACGACTCTTATTGTCCTCATCTAGAAGCAATCAGTACTCCAGAGCTAAAGCACTGCTACACTTGGACCTCCCTGGTCCAGCACCATTAATACCTGACTGGTCCCAAATGAGAGAATTTGCTGGACCAGTGGAGGTCCCCTGCCAACGGCCCCCAAGCCCACCACCTTCTGTTGTCTCCTGCCGCAGGGCTTCAGCCCTGGCCCTGCACTGCTATGGGCTGCCAGGGACTGCCAAGGGGCTCTGGCCCCAGTCCCACATTGCCCCCAACCTTGGCTGGCCCTCCTGCTGTTAGCTCCCAGGCTCTGTGGTCCAGGAGCATCTGTGGTCTGCCAGGACCACAGATGTTGCTGGACCAAAGTGTGCCAGTTTTCACAGGAGCAACTTGTAGTAATTGTACTAGACACATGCTCTGGAGTGGAGGGAGGTGTAAAACACACTGACCAGTGGGTTAAACTAGACTTCTACGGATCTATGAACCAATGCTGGAGGTGAGGCATGCTGGAAATTCTAGTCACTTCTTAAACACTGGAAAGTGTGATTTCTTTGTTTTTATCACTTTTTGAAGTCCAGTGACAATCTAGAAAATTCCCCCCCTGCTACGTTGAAATAAAAGTTCAGAAAGTACCAGCACTATCATGAGATGAAGACGGTGGAAACAAGCTGAAAAGAATTCATTGCAGTCGTTAGAAAAAAGTTCATTCAGGATGCAATACGAGGGAACGAGTGGCAGCCAAACTCTTGTAAAGCTGCTTCTGGACTCCAGGGGTTCGGACTGCAATAAATTTCAGGTGGGATGTAGAACTCCAAATGAGAGCAATGGGTGTTTTCTTTGGTGTTTATTTTCACAGAAACGACTAACATCATGATTTAAGAATGCAGCCCTGGCATGAAAATGACATATCTACAAGGGAGTGTCAACATTCAACGTGCAATCAGAAAGCAAACAGGATTCATATTGTGTCAAAAGCTGAGCTACTATTTGCTTTAATTTCTGTTGCTTTGTTTCAAACACACGGCAGTGAAAAGAATTTTATTCTCCTATAAAATAAAACAAATAATACCATCCACCAAACGGCCTGGTTTCAGGAACTGTGTTAACAGCTGGCTAGGAACAGGTAACTCAGAACACCCGGTGTGGAAAATATGACTATAAACGCACTGACCTATATCTTGGTGAGGAATGGGGGAGCGTGAAAATGCATTCCTAGTGCATTATGAACATTTCTCCCTGATTTTGAAATGCGTAAAATCCAGTTTGAGAAATGTGGTCAGAGATCACAGTGTTGAACAGAGTAGAAATGCCCAGACAGACAGACACATTCTGCTCGAAGGGCACCCAGTGAGTTAATCACGATTATTGGTGCACAAAGGCAGATGCTACATTCTGAGTAAACAAGCTGATCCTGCCAGGTTGTTGCACATCCTCAGCTCTTCCTGATTCCAAATCTTGTAGAACATCAAGATCCAGATAATTATGGGCCAAATCTTGAAAGGTGCTGACCATCTGCTACTTCCCTTGCCGTAAGTGAGAAGAGCTAAGAAACTCTCAGGATTTAGTCTTGCACAAACAAATATAGCCCATGCCAGAATCAGCTGTTGGCACAGAACAGCGAAGTTTATTGAAAGAACACCTGCAAATTATCCTTGTCTTGGAAGAGAGATGGAGCTGGTGACCTAGGAGGTCTTTGCCATCTCTAACTTTGATTTTATGAATTGTCAATCACATCTACCTCTGACAGCTCTATAAAATTCCAGTCATGTCAGAAAGATGGCAGAAGGCTTTGGCTGTGGAACGTGGCACCTTTTATATGCAACTGTGCCATAAAGACCTGAATGAAAGGACAAGAGCTTCTCAAGAACATGATGAGACTGTATCCTCCACTAAATTAAAGACAAAACTCAAGTCTTGAGCCTGCTGATTGTATTAACAGCTCTTTGGTCTGCAACATGAACTTTTTGTAGTGTTTTTAAAGGAAAATCACTTGCCAGCTCTTTTCATACGAGTACAGCCTGATGTAGTGTTGGGCTTAAAGAGGATGCAAAGCTTTCTTTTGCAAGACAACCCATCTGCAAAGTACAGAAGCTAAATTCTACTCTCTTGCCCGAATAGAAAACTGTAGGAACTCCACCAAAGTCCAGGGAGCACCTCTGGTTTCAGATGATCTATTATGGTATTTAAGTGACACCACTACCATAGTTTCTGGGCAGCTCACACCTGTACTACATCCCTTTGAAGCAGGGAAATTCTGTGATCCCCTTTTATAAATGGGCATCGGAGGTGCAGAGAAATTAAGTGACTTGCCAAATATCATACAGCAGTCTCTAGTGGAACTGGGATAGGAATCCAGGTCTCCCAAGTCTTAGATTAGTGTCCCCATACTTCCTCCTTCAAGGATAACAAAGCAAGCAGTAGAGCAGGTATATTTTTCCCCAACATTGAGTATTACGATTTAGGACTTTGGTTTTAGCCATTGTCACTGAAAGGGCCACTCAATAAGTTTGGAAGTAGAATCTGACCAGAATTCTTCCATTGTCTGAACTTCTTGCTTGAAATTAGGTTTTGCTTCAGGTATTTCTCTAAAACATGCTCATACTTACAAAGCATTTTCAATTTTGACATGACTTTCCCAATTTTCTACTAGGGCACAGTGTCCAGTGCCCCAGTTAATTATATGTGTTTTTAAGTATCTAAGGCTATGTCTACACTACAGAGGTTTTTTTGGAAAAACAGCTGTTTTTCCGAAAAAACTTCACTTACGTCCACACTGCAATCGTGTTCTTTCGAAAAAAATTGAAAGAACACAAGGTTTTTCCGACATTGGTAAACCTCCTTCTATGAGGAAGAAGCCTTTTTCTGAAAGAGCTCTTTCAGAAAAAGGCATGTGTGGGCAGAGAAGAAGGAGTTCTTTCGAAAGAAGAGGAAAGAGGAAAAAGCACAGGTGCCCTGGTGGCCACTCCATCCATTGTAATCACAGCTTAAATGTGAGATAGCGTCCATTCAGTGTGGACGCTATCTTTTGAAAAAGCAGATCGCTTTTTCTATGCACCTTGGCAGTGTGGATGCTCTCTTTCGGAAGAAGTTTTTTCAGAAGATTTCTTCCGGAAAAGCTTCTTCCGAAACAAGCCTGCAGTCTAGACATAGCCTGTGTTAAACTTCAGAGGAAAGCTGCTATAGATGCAGAAAGATCTTTAAATACAGAACCAAAAACCAAAACTAGGTTCATGAAAGTTCATAACCCTTTAGTAATCCCAGGCCAACTGTTCAGCAAATGTGAGTCTGGGATGGTGTCAGATGGAAATTGTGCAAATTCCAGTGATTTGACTCAATGCCAAGCAACACTGACAACTGAGATGGAACCTCACTTTGGATTCATTCATGGAGTCTGAAACTCAAATCAAAACTCAGAGAATGCAAAGTCATTTCAATCTAAAAAGCCCCCTAGCTGTTTACTCCAACCATGATTTAATGACTGTCTGATACAGGCTTCATGCAGCTCTAATTGTACATTTTTTTGTTCAGAAAAGACGCATGCTTGGGGTTCTAGTAATATTTATGGCAGTATCAGATGCGTGTATGCAGAATATAATGATATGTTGCCATATTCTCTCCATCGCAACAATACTTTTATTACACTTCACTCTGGAGATTCCTTCATTCAGCATTTGCAGTTGTTTGCTGTTGAGACTGAAGGAATTTTTGAACATTTCAACCTCATTCATAATTAACCTCAGATGAAAATACACATTAAATTAGATAGCGATCCTATTCCATGGGTTTTAAAAATCAAAACACAATGGACTTTGCACTGGCAAAACTAAACCGTTCAGTGCCTGCCCATTTATAAAGTCCTTACATAAAACAAAATTGGACACGCAAAGCCATATTTTTTTCAACATCAACAATATGAGCCAAGGTTGATGGCAATAAAAGCAGTTTACAGAATTGTGGTTTCAAATATTTGCCTAAGCAGAAAAACAAGTTCAAGTCTTAGTTCAAAACAAAGTCACTAATGTTTTCACATGGTGTTTTGCATGGATGCAAATACACTTTTTTTGGCCCTGTGGAAAATACAGTGTATGTGCCAAGGTGTTATGATATATGGTACAGCAGTCAAACATTAAACCAAGTGAGAAAAAATCCACATGAACAACTCCTACCAAAATCTGCTGGACAAAATGTCTGGATAAATTATAAAAGAAGCGGTTACTTTTCTACCTAATCTAACTAAAAACTAAGGAAGAGCAATACAATTTTGTCTCGAACCCACTTTTCCTTAGTAGAGGAAAAAAAAAGACAAAATCCCTATAAGTGGTAAAGAGATGTCCGTTGCAACCTTTTTTATGATTCCATGAGAGAACTTTTCTTCTTTTGTCCACAGACAAGCAGGTGTTTTGAAAGTTATACCAGTTGATTACATATGATTGTTTTAATAATCTTCTTAGGGTCTTGAATAAGAACATTTCTCATGCAACTTCAGACAGGGTGGGGGGGGGGGATAATAATTTTAATGAGGGGCCACTCCAAGAATTTATAAGTGGTCAAGGGCTGCAATCTTCTATGATATTAGTGGAGGAGGTATGGGATTTGAGGTCGAGGTTGGATGCAGAAGAGAGCTCAGGATAGGGGATGAGAGTGCAGGAGGTGGTGAGGGAAGGAATTTGGGTGAAGGAAGAGACTGACTTTAGGCAGGGGCATGCAGGGTCTGAGAGGGGGTGCAGGAGAGGATTCTGACCTGGGGGAGGGATGTAGAAGGGGATGCAGGGCCTAGGAGGGAGTTATGACCTGGGGCAGAGGTGCAGGAGAGGGTGCAGAGGATTTGGGTTGTGGACTTGGGGCAGGAGGGAGTTGTGTCCGGGGGCAGGGATTTGAGGGGTGGGAATGCCAGATGCAGGCTCTGACCAGGAGGCATTTACCCTAGCTGGCTCCCAGCCAGCAGCTCTGCAGGACCCTCCAGCAGGCTCCTAGCCTCCTGCAGCCTCTTGCCACTCAAAGCAGCTGGCTGTTGGGGCCAGGTGTGTCTCTGTGCACCACACACCCCTTGGGAGGGCTTTAATTTGCTGCCTGTGCCATAAGCACAGCCCAGGCAGCTCCCATTGGCCGTTGTGAGGATTGTGCTGGGGGCAGGAGCAGTGCATGGAGACATCCCTCCCCTCCCCCCCCCCCCCCAGTGGCATGTGGTGCACAGAGAGCAAATGGCCCCCCACTGCTGGCCACTTTGAGCAGCAAGGGGTCATGGCAGGCAAGGAGCCTGCCTCAAAGTCCCGCTGGGCAGCAGGACATTGGCAGCCCAGAGGATCACAATGGGCCAGATTGGAAGCTTTTGCACAATGGATCTGCCTGTGCAGTATATTTTGTCCACCCGAGATAGGGAAAGCTCCAAATCATCCTCAGAGTCCACCACAGACTGGGATAGGCTCCAAAGACAAAGAGCATAATTCCTAAGGCCTTAGAGGTAGAGAGAGGACAAATTCCATGCTCCCCACCTTCCTCAGGAAATAACAATGGGAGGCAGAGAGAAAATGACCATTTTAGGATATCACAGTAGGACAAGGAAGTATGGTGGGAGGGAATTAAAAAGGAGGGATGACTTTGGGAGTTGTATGCTGGGGACATAGATAGGGAAAGCCCCAAATCACACCCACCTCTCAGGCAAGAAGTAAAGAACAACAAGGGTTTCCTTCTGGAGGAGAGCAAGAGGTGAAAAGCCTGAAATATTCACCTGACAAAAGGAAATACCTCTTTAAGAAGGGCAAGGATCTGGCCTTGCTGTCACTACCCTCCCAAAGTCTTCATCAAGGAATAAAGCCATGAATCACCTCTTGTGGAAAAGGGTGGGATTTGGGGGCAGCAGGGAGTGGTGGTGGAGGGACAGAGGTTCATGTAAGTAGCTATCCATGCAGTCTCAGAAGTTAATCACTTTACACGAGTTGTTTCCTCTAATGCCTTGGCATTAAAAGGAATCTGGAGGTAAGCACGATTCAAGTGAATTCATGATCAAAACTCTCTCTCAGATGGTTATTTGTGCAATGGTTCTCTGCAGTATTTCCCCAGATCTACTCCTCTTTGCCTACTGGTATTACAGTAATTGGGGTGGCCCTGGTGTGCAACAGAATAGCAACCACAAAGTTTCTAGCTGGCTGCAAATTTCTCATACAAATTATAGCATCCTTCACAGTAGAGAGGAGTCAAGTAAGGGGGAACAGTGGTCCTCTTTTTCCTGGCTTGGCATAGCAGTGCTCCCCAAATGTGATCCCCTCAATCATTGGTCTCTACACTGAGAGCTCTCCTTCCTGTTTCAATCCCTGTATTCATGGACTCTCTGTATTTTAAAATGATTACAACACATACAACCCTCGTGCGCTTTTCACACAGTGCAACAAATTAACTAGTGTAACCCTTCTACCGCCAGTGTATTGTTCTTCCTCCCATGAACGAACTCAGTATTAAGACAAGTTAATTATTAAACGGTTGGCTGTAGTTTAAGACAGACTCCCGCCTTTGTCTTGCTGCATTACTAAATGCCTTCTCCTTTGAAATGCCACATAAAAGTGATAGATGCCCTTTCTTTAAAAGTCAGCCATCTAGTGCAGTTATGTTTTATATTAGGTCTGCAACAAAGAGCCTTCCTTGTTTAAATATAGAAGCATAATGCAGATAAGGTTAAGTAAGTTGGCTGCGGTGAGAACACCGGGCCTGGTCTCTGTTAAGATAAGTGGTCTGGAGGGGTAGGGACTCATACGGTGTGCAAGATTGGACTGTCTGACAAAGTGTGGAAATTAGAAAGCAACGTGAAAAC
Source organism: Rafetus swinhoei (assembly GCA_019425775.1). Lineage (NCBI taxonomy): Eukaryota > Metazoa > Chordata > Testudines > Trionychidae > Rafetus > Rafetus swinhoei. Next base: position 18,724,355 of record CM033447.1, on the reverse strand, counting down.
AAATGAAGCTCAGACCAAAGATACAAATGGACAAACATATTTGTGATAACACGATGAATAGTTATTGGCATTTGCTAAGGAGAGCTAATGGATTTTGAAGTCTAGTTTTGCCTGGGATATACTTTTAAAATATCTTCAATTTTAAAATGCACACTGGAAGTGGGGTTGTTGAAGGTTCTTTTTGGCATAATGTTTATGCTTAGGAAATTGCCTAATGCTTTTGGAAGTAATATCTTTTCTGTGCAAAGCAAAAATTAATAAATAATTGAGCCTGCAGATACATAGGGTCAGCGAAAAAGCAAGCATTAGAAGAAAAGGAGCAAGAAAAAAAATTACCCCAGGATTATTACCACTATTCGTTGTAGAAACTTAATGTTTTTATATTTGCTTACCAGCTTTTATGGGGCAAAACTACAGCATATGTCCATAAACATCAATCTTTTGAATGATCTGTGGTACCATAAGACAGCTAGGTCTCTGCTAATACATGAATCCATGTTTATATGCCAAGAAAAAATCTCTTATTTAGGTTTTTGACTTTCAGTCCACAGCTTTCACATCAGTCAGTCATTCTCAGTGAAAGAATGTGGAGTAGATTTATAGGATCTATATTACGCTCTCAATCTTAATAGCATTTTTAACGTACGCTGTGAGTCATCTTAAATGGTATTTTTGCTCTATTTTAAAGATATTAGTGTGTAAAAAGAGATCAAAATCTTTACCTTGAATCATAAAACCGTTTTAACCAATTATACCAGCATCAATTCTACTCCAATAGTAAAAGTTCTCTCAGCAATTTCCTTATAAGCCTCTATTCAGAGTTATTGTTTTTTAACTTGCTTGTAAAATGCACTCTGGCTTAATGCTTGGCAAATAAGATCTTAACCTGCAAGAGCAGTTAATTTGTTTTCTCCATCACATTCAAAATAAAATAAATCAGCTGAGCCATATTGAAAATATGAAGTAAAGGGCTAGATTTGACCACCCTTATGGAGAGGAATGACTTACTCCTTGAAATGTCCCATTGAAGCTTGTGGGACTATAGGAGTATAGGTACAGTTCAGTAAGAGAAAAAGTAATAAAAATCTGGCCCAAAATAAACAAGTCAAAATATAGACACTTGCTGTAACTGATTAATTTTGCATTCGGGTAGAATAACTTTTTGTAGTTTGAGAGTTGTAGCTTTCTTTGCATTGTAAGTAGTGCAATGATTTTAAACACTATTTAAAAAGTAAATTAAGCATTCTATTGTAGATTCATGGGATATGATTTTTTATAATGATTGTATAGGTTTTGAAAAACTTTATATTTTCAACTTTTTTTGCAATCATAATACATTAAATAAGAGAAGGAAAAATCCAAACTGCAGTCCTGGTCCTACAAACACTACGGTTCACAAATGACACACTCAATATTAAGTGGTTTTGGTGAGAGTATTCTTGGTAGTAAGCATTACATTCAGAAGTAAATGCTTGCAAGAACAGACAGTCATTAATGAATCGATACTAGGACACTTCTGCCAAACCAATGGCTTTGCTAGTGAGGGTGCCAAGAACCAGACTTGGAATAGCTAAATTCTGTGGAACAGTCTGAGATAAACAGATTCTGTCTTTTAGGTGTTACAGCGATGGAAATCATAAGCATCTGCATGTAGTGGTTAGAGATAGTACTATACTCCAGAGATGGCTTCATTTCACTTACATTTATATATTTCACTAAAAGAGATCCACATATATACCAGAATAACAGTGATATCCAAAGAAAAGAAATGAGACCACATGGTCTAAAATCCAACTACTTTTGGGGTCCATGTTGAGCCACTGGGCTCCAAAAGCAACTCGGACTAAATTTCATGAAGCACTTGACAGCTGAGAGAAGAGAATGTCACAGCTAAATATCCTCCCCCAACTGAGAGGTTGTGGCAGTGATATGGGTGTGGGGGGGTGGGAATCTGGGAGTCTGTTGTGTAGGGATGTAGGGAAAGAACCAACCATTTGGAGGTTGATCCCAATACAATCTTTGACTCATTCAGAGTTGTTGTTGGAAATATTGTCCTAGGGAACAGAATTTCTGTTAATGATCCTTTTGGGGCCCCCAATGCATAAGAGATAACTTCATTACATGTTGACCCATGAAAAGCAACTAACTTAATCCCAGTTGAAATCAATGAAAGTTAGGTGTCTAAATAACTTTGAGCATCTGGGCTCTATGATTCCAGAAACTTCTTTTTCAGAGCTGGGCAGACTTGGAATGCACTTGATAGCTCAGACTAAGTTACAGGGTTTTTTTTTTTTAATTATTATATTGTAGGGTTAGATGTTGACTTTCTTAGGTGAAAGAAACTGAATGGTTATAAATTCCCTAGGGATACATAAACTATGTTTATTCAACCTGCAGAATGAACTGAAAATATCTGAGTGACAAGCTGAGCCAATGCAAGCTATGGTAAGTGTACACTGAACAATGTCAATATGGAGAGGGAGGGGGGAGATAAGACGAGAACACCAAACACTTTACATGGAACTATCAATATGCTTTAGTGTATCCTAAATAACACTTGAAGGCACCCAGACTACTAATTCTCTATATCAAGTGCCTAGTGTGAGCCCAGTATGTGAAACCTTCTGTCATGTGAGTGAACAGTAGTAGAACTCTCTGTGTGAGGAAAGACTATTTGTCGGAGGAAGGATTTTTATGACTGGGCCCTCAGCCCATGAATGCTTTAAAATAATAATTTTTAGTTACATAGTAGTTTTCCTCCAAACAATAATTTGGTGATTCTCGATTTCCCAGCTGTTTAATCTACAGAGCAAGTCTCCATCTAACTATAAAAATTCCACAGTAATCATTCTCTGGGCAATTTTTTGACCCAGGATATAAAGTGTACACACAATTAATTCCTTAAATGATATATCATATAGAGAGTATCTTGACACTTGGCAGAGCTGGTAAGATTTTTCATTGATTAATAGCTCACAGTGAATGGAAACTGAATATGAACTTGGTAAGGTCAACATCATCCATACAGGCATGATCAACTGTTGGAAACAGCAGAAGGAGACTTGTCTGGTAACACATTGCTAATCGCCACAGCACTCAAAGCTGCATCTGCTAAGAGCATAATTTCACGAGGTGATCCTTCATCCTCTTTGTGTTTCAATGAGAAATACTTTGGGATTTTTTTTATGTTTTTTTATAAATATCAGGAAATGAGGCAAAATAGCGTGTATAAAACAAAAGTCACGCCCACCACACATATAGAGAAGTAAATTAAAAACATGCCACGAACTTTCTAACTAGTGGTCATCATATGTAGCTCCTTATATTTTAAATGCTGTATTCATTTTTAAATCAATGCCTACAATACCCCATACGTGGTAAGTATTATCACCATTTTTCAAACAGGCAATATTGGCACGCAGCACAGCTAAAGGAAGTGACCAGAGCCACAGATGGAGTCAGTGTCAGAGGCAAAACTGAAACCAGATAAGTTCCTGGTTCCTAACTTCATGCCAATCACCAGACGATGTTTTCTCTCATGTTAGTTCTCCCTGGACATTATGAATCTCTGGAAATTCCCTGATGCCCTTGTTTTCACAGTGCCCTGGTAACAGAAGATGACTGTACCCTTCCCAAAACTCTGGCACTTTGAATAAAAGGAACCACATCAACAGAGCTCCAGTGACATGTAAGCACATACATAAGTCTAGACACGGAAGTAGAGCCTTTGATAGCAATGGCTCAAATTCTTTGCCATGTACGTGGGAACTAGAAGTGCAGGGGGTGGGCGAGGCCTTGCAGCACCTTTGGACTCCCGGCCTTGTGCTTGAGGTCCTTGCTGCTACCCTGCTACCCGGGCTTTAGGCTGCCATCCCGGGGCTACGTCTAGACTGCATCTCTCTGCCGACAGCGGGATTTAGATTAGGCACTTTGGAAGTGCAAATGAGCCCGGGATTTAAATATCCCGGGCTTCATTTGCATACTCACGTTCGGGCGCAGTGCCGATCACGTGCCCCTTTGAAAGTGAAAGTAAAGTGTAGCCGCGGCTCTGCCGACAGCGGGGAGCTTTTTCAGCAGATCCTGTACTCCTCATTTTTTGTAGTCTAGACACAGCCCCACAAGTGTCCTGGGGTCCCGGTTAGAACCCTTCACACCAGGGTGGAGCAGAGCCTCATCTACATGACCCACACTGAGTTCAGCAAAGCTGCAGGGAGCCCACAGCTCTTGCATTAGGGGAACCAATCGAGACTGAGCCCAGGTGGTGCCCTTCCCTTCCTCACTCCATCCCTTCCCAGTCTAATAAGAGACCCATTCCCAGCACATGCCCGTGCATTCAGCTCTGCACCCTGCTCTCCCTCCAGAGGCTGCGTGGGGAGCTACGCAGTCATGTACTTTACCTATTGGTAGTGATGGCCCTGGCTGTTACCACTCAAGAGAGATCTTGGAGTCCTTTTGGATAATGCTCTGAAAACACCTGCCATTGTGCAGCAGCTGTCAGAAAAACTAACCGTGTTAGGAATCATTAGGAAAGAAGTAGATAATAAACAAGAAAATGTTATAATGCTAGTACATGAATCGAGGGTATGATAAAACTATGAATACTCCATGCAGTTCTGGTCACCCCATCTCAGATACATTAGAGCTGGAAAGAGAGACAATGAAAATGAATAGCGATATGGAACAGCTTCCATAGGAAGAGAGATTAAAAAGGAGGGATTGGTCAGTTTTTAAAAATTAAAAAAAAAAGACAATTAAGGGGTGATTTTGATAGTGGTCTATAAAATTATGCATAGTATCAAGAAAGTGAATAGGGAAGTGTTATTTACCCCTTCTAGTACTTCAGGAATTAGGGGTCACGCAATGAAATAAATAGGCAGCGGGTTTAAAACATGTATTTCACCACACAATGCCAGCAATCTGTGGAACTCATTGCCATAGGATGTTGTGAATGTGAATGGGTTCATTTAAGAATTAAATAAGTTCATGGAGGATAGATCCCTCAATAAGTATTAGTCAAAGTGGTCAGGATGCAACTCCATGCTCCAGGGTCCCTAAATCTCCAAATCTCAGAAGCTGAGCCTGGATGACAAGAGATGGATCACTTGAAACTACACTGGTCTGTTAATTCACCCTGAAATATCTGGCACTGGCCATTGTTAGAGACAGAATACTAAACTAGACAGAACATTCGTCTGACCCAGCATGGCTGTTCCTATGTTCTTTCATTCACTCTCTTGCTAACTAATGCATGTTGTTAGTGGATGTTGTGCTATCTCAGGTGTTCTCTTTCTGGGTGGCATGCAAAATCATGGTCTGGAGTACAGGAGGTTGTTAAAGGCACCATATTACTTTTTGGAGGAGTAGAGATGTTAACCCTATTGTCCTCCTGGCCCAATCTGAAATAGAGTAACTACATCTCATTTCCAAAATTGAGAGCTGAGATAGGTATTCTTTACTTCCTGCCCTCAATGGTTTCAGAACATTGTTCCAGGCTGTATCACCAAGGCATTTCAGTGGCAGCTCCTATGTTCTGCCACATCTTTCTTAACACACTTGATCCTCTATCCAAAGCCATCCCGTCCACAGGATGGTTCAGGGGGGTTGCCCTACGCCTCGCACTTTGGGAGGCCCTGCACTTCAGGAGATGTGGCAGCGCCGGGGTCAGCAGCAGTACTACGGGCTTTGCTCCGCTACGCTGCACCTTTCCAGCTTCCGGCATCACTCAGGAAAGGTGTGGGCAGGAACTTGCAGGGAAAGGTCAGAATGGGTATGGGACAGGGGTGGAGCAGGGGTGAGAAAAGGCGGGACAGCTGGGGGCTTGGGTAAAAGGGTAGAATGGGGACAGGGCCTGGCACGGAGGGTGTGGGGGGCTTCTCCCAGGCCTCGTATCTCCCTAGGGATGGCCTGGGCTGTATAAATGTAGGGTGTCACTTATTTTGCCCTAAGATCATAAACCAGCCTCTATCCTATCTTAAGCCTGTAAATCAGAGTAACTTCATTGACTTCAATAGAACCAGACTCATTTATGTCATCTGAGAATGTGACCCTCAGATCTGAAAGGACATATATGATCATCTCATTAGCACAGGCAGTAATTCCAGGACTTAGCCCTGTAACTTGAGGATGAAACAGAGAATTTCTTTCAGCTAGGCCTCCAAACCAACTCCCTTGTTATTCAGTTCCAATGGCTACTTACCAGTAGAGTTGCTAAAATGTTTTGTTTCCTGTTCAGTTTTTCTGAGCTTTGTTGGATCATGTTATGCCTTTGTTTAACAGGAGTTTATATATATTTGATAGGTGTGGATACCTGCTAATCAACCAACAGAGGTGGAAAATCTTTTATCATTACCTGCCATCAAGTGGGTTCTTTTACCGTCACGCATCTCTTGTACACGGTGAGCTGAACATTCAGATTCTCATGGCTAAAGGGCAGTAACAAGTAGAGGCGAGTCATTAGACAAAAACAGTAAAATGGATGTAACATGCTGGTGCATGAGCGACTGTTGCCTTAGGACTCCATTAACTTGCACATTCCTCTCTTGAAAGCTGTCTTTTATGAAGCATACACAATACATGCCTTAAAGCTAGTGCTCCTTTCCTGGTTCATTTCTCTTTGGAGTCTGGTCAGACCAGTTCAGAGAAAGTCCTTTTGGATGCATTTCAGTTATTTTCTCTTAATACCCATGACTTTTGTGTCCTAGCGCTGACTAGTTTGCTAAGCTAGCCATATCATTACAATGTCACTAGAAAGCTGTGTGCTGGGGTCCTATTTTAATGCATTGATTCACCAAATCTGCTGCGGAGTTTAGCCAGAATAAACTGTCTCCTTAGCAGCTCCAGACAGAGTGGAATGATGGTGGAGATTCAGTTAGTGGAAAGATGCCTTTTCCTTCTGGTCCTAGTGTAGAAAAGACAGGCTGTGGCCAAGTGATCATACTCTATTAATACCTTCCAGTCAATATTAAGGAAGGAAATAATTCAGAGTCTCAGAAGATGACAGGGGAAAGGGTAAGCCTACAGAAGGAAAAGTTTGACTTTCTATGTTGGGAGGACAATATTTTGGCATAAGAATTGCAGACTGGACAAGGCATTTTGCAATATCAAAAATTTACTGTTGTTTAAACCTTGCTTGTGAATGTCCTCATAAACCCACATACACAATCTCCTACCATAACATTAAAAAACAGATTGCTTCAAATTTTGAAGCAGTGACTTTTTTTGGACAAACTTAAACAACAAATGGTCTGGTAGCACTTTATAGACTAACAAAACATGCAGATGGTATCATGAGCTTTCATGGGCACAGCCCACTTCTTCAGATGACTGGAGTTTTGAGTTTGAGTTTTGGACAGTTCATGGTGTTGTTTCATTATCTAATAGTACCTTTTCCTAGTAATTGATTTTGAGCAAGGTGTTTGTAGGCTTCTGAAGGGGATGTGTGGAGATCTAGCCTACGATTTTAGTTTTGCTGTAATACAAATGGCTAAAGTGGAGTCAGTTGTCACCATTTTAAAAAGTCAACATTATCATCACCTGCATGTTTGACTGTACCATCCAGAGTGGTTACATTTATGGTGGAATTTCTCATTCCAGAAGTTCTCAGGATTTTGAAGTGAGAGCTGCATCTTAGGCAAGGCGGGGCAATAATTTTTGAAGGGGATGCACTTCACAAATTTCTGAAGTGGCCCTGGGCTGCCCTGGAAAAGGCAAGGCCTTGGGCAGAACGGGCGGGGCAGGACACTTCCTGTGTTCCTCCGCCCACAGACCCTGATTGGCCTGGGGATGGGGAAGCATGTGAAGTCTTTCACCTCCCCCCCAACCCCTAGAGTTTTGAACAGCTGACTGTTCCCTCTAGATGCTGTGTGCCTGTGGCAGTGGGAGGAGACTTTGCGTACTCCCCCTGTTCGCAGGCCAATCAGAGCCTGGAGATGGGGGGAAGCGCTCCCCAGCTCCACCTTGAAGCAGAACATGGCGCCTAGAGTGAACTGCCAGCTGTTAAAAACAGCTGTTGTTCCCTCTGGTGCCGCACGCCCCTGGTGGGGGAAGGAGACTCCACATGCTCCCCTGTCCCCAAGTCTCGATTGGCCTGGGGGCAGGAGAGTGGCAGGGCAGTTGTGGGCCAGATCAATTGGCTTTGTGGGCTGGATCTGGCACACGGAGGCTCTCTTGCCCACCCCAGATCTTCGGTATAGAGTAAGTCTCCTGGATACATTTTCCCTTCCATTCATGTTTCTGCTGCCTCCCTTTCCTTTCATGGTCTTGTGACATCCTTATAGAAGCTTATCACTTTCTTAAATTACAATGTAATGTCAGGAAAGTGGCCAGTGTATTTTTTGTTGCTTCATGATGCACTTTAGCAAATAGTCTCAGAGGGGTAGTCAAGTTAGTCTGTAACTTTAAAAAAAACAACTAGTAGCCCTGTAGCACCTTAGAGATTTTTGCCCATGAAAGCTCATGATACTATACATAGTTTTTTGTTAGTCTCTAAGGTACTACAGGACTACTCGTTTTTTTAGCAAGGAGAAAAAACAGCATCTTGTGACTAACCAACTTTCCATAGACCATGACCAAGTCCCGCACAGACAACCAATAGTCCACAGGTCACAGTTTGTGACCCTTAATTTAGAAAACTACAAAGAGCATTGTAAACTGAACAGCTATACGTGGAAAATATTAATACGAACACCTATTATAAAAAAACAGAGTGTGTCCCATGATACTTTTAAACATTCCTGATTGAACAGAATCATTCTGTTTACTTGTGCTGTTGGGGATGGAAATCCTGCCCCTAGAACTCAGCAAGCAGCAGTTCTCATTGTTTTCTCACTCTGTTACTAGGTAAGAAAGTCTCACAGGCTTTAGATGTTGTAAAATGGAGACTGACAGACATTATAAAAAAATGTAACTGGGGTCTAAATCATTCTGTGCAGCCCTGCTAGCTTGATAATTATACTCTGATTCCCATGATTGCTTCTGTGACTCTGAATGGAGTTTTAAGGGACAGGGGAGGAACAGGTGGACTAGGAAGTTGATTGAGGCCTTTCAGGATTGATTTTAATTAATTTCAAATTCATAACATGCTTGGGAAATCAAAATGTATTAACAGAACCTGTAAACTGGGTCTAACTCTTAAAGGGGATCAAAAATAATCCATATATGTTGTCATAGTTTTTGACTTGTGGTTAAGGAATTTAGATTTGGACTCCAGCATTACTTCAAAGGAAAAATTATAAATTGGAAGTGTGACCCCCCTAATAAAGCTACATCTGGTAAGATCATCCTTGAGAACTGCAATTTGTTCCTTGCACAATTTGTTCATATGAATCCAATATACGCATACACAAAAGTACAATAAAAGTAGGAAACTATGTACACTTGGGTAAGGGTTTTTGTTTTGACAAATACAATCTTTCCCCCCATCAATACTAAAATAAACATGACTCATTCTGCTTTGTTCATCATTATTTGGTTCTATATCATTCCAAAATATAGTTTCAGTATCAACAGTTTGGGACTCTCAACTATCAGAAAGCTTGATAAAAATGTCATGAAAGCTGGACACCAGGAATATATACATTGACCACAGAGCAACATTTTATTCAGCATATTTCAAAGCAATAAATACCACAAGATCATCAGGTGAAACTAGCACCAGTCACCTGTCTACATGAAGGTTTCCATTAGAAAAGTGTTTTGTTGCATAAATTGCAATAATCTTTGGAGACTTTTTTATATCTTTTCATTAGAATTAAGTAAATGTGACTAAAGGATTCAGGATTTCTGAAAGCAAGGATGCTTTTCCTGCATATAAACTTCTCCAGATACTTACTTTACTTGTATCTTCTCCATAGGTAGGGCCCTACAAAATTCACGGCTGTGAAAAATGCATCATGCGCTATGAAATCTGATCTCCCCCTGGGAAATCTGATCTTTTGTGTGCTTTTACCCTGTGCCATACAGAGTTCACAGGGCGAGGGTAGGAATGTTAAATATAGTTTAACCAGCTAATTGACTAGTCGATGGATTTTCCACCGACTAGTCGATTAGTCAATAAGCAGGGGAGCTGCAGCGGGGTTAGCTCCCGGCCCCAGCAGCTAACCCAGCTGCAGCTCTGCCCTTTAAATGTATTAAGAGCCGGCAGGTTCTTAATGCATTTAAAAGGCTGAAGCGCAGCAGGGGGGGGGACCCAGCTGGCTTGTGCTGTGTCCCCTCTGCTGAGTTTTAAATGTATTAAGAGCTTGCAGGCTCTTAGTACATTTAAAGGGCTGGTGCACAGAGCAGAAGTAAGTGCGGCATTACCAAGACTCCCCTACAATAACCTTGTGACCCACCCACTAGCCTGTGTAGGTCAGTACCGCTATAGGTACAACACTGAGAAATTTCAAATGTAAATATCTGAAATCATGAAACTGACCAAAACGGACCATTAATTTAGTAGGGCCCTACCCACACATCACTGCATCCCTTATCCTTAGGAAAACAGCCTTGCATTTCAGCCTCCCATATTTCTGTCTCGATCCGTATAATCAGCTGTCTAGCTCTTTTTTAACATTGTTCCCACTGAAAGACCTATGTTTGTGCAAGATAAATACTGCATCTTTTTCTTGGTTCAAAATCAAGCAGGGTTTGACATATTCATAGATTTTAAGGCAAGATGGGATTAGATAATCAAGTAGGGATGTTAACGGGCAACTGGTTAATCAGTTACCCAGTAAGCATCACCCGTAATGGTGATGCTTACCAGATAACAGTAAACTGATTCCCAGGAGCAGCTCCCCTGCCCATGACCCACCATGGGCGCAGGGCTTCTGCAGCCCTGCGGGGCCCCTGTGTGGGCAGCATTCCTGTTCGGGCTCGCCAGGTCTGCTGGCAGCTGCACTGGGTTGGAAACCAGCAGCACCACGCTGAGTCAGAAGTAGCCACCCCGAAGTGGCCCCCAGCCTACTCCTTTTTTTTTACCAGTTAACCAGATGAACTTCACATTTAACCAGTTAATCAATAAAACAGAATTTTACATTCCTATAATTGAGCCAAATAAAAATAATGACTGGTGTAGGGAAAGTGAAAAAAGAAGTGTTATTTATCCCTTCACATAATGCTAGACCCAAAGGTCAGCCAATGAAATGAATAAACAGCATGTTTAAAACAAATAAGGAAGTACTATTTCACAATGCGTAGTCAGCTTGTTGCCAGACAATGTTGTGAAGCCAAGAGCATAACTGCGTTAAAAAAACACACAAAATAGGCTGTGGAGGACAGGGTCAAGAGGGCCAGCAGACTTGCCGAGCCCCTGGGCAAGGTGTGTGTGGGGGCAGCTCTGCACTCCCAGAAGGGGTGGAGCCTCAGGCAGAAGGGGCAGGAGCTGTAACTCCCAGTAACCAGCCCTTAGAGCCTTCCAGCAAGCCTGGCTAGGCCTATCAATAGTTATTAGCCAAGCTGATCAGACACAGCCCCATGCCCGGGGTGCCCCTGAACCTTTGACTGCAGGAAGCTGGGACTTGGTGACAGGGGATGAATCATCTGATTAAATTGCCCGGCTCCGATCACTCATTCTACAGCATCTGCCACTGGCCACTATCAGAACACAGTATAGTGGGCTAGAAGGACCATGGCTATGACCCTGTATAGCCATTCTTATGCTCTTTGCCTGACCTCCTATATGAAACAGGTTACAGCATTTCATCTATTTATTCTTGTAGTGAGCCCCAAAATGTGGTAATTGTATTAATTTAAAATCATGCTCAATTTTAATTATAAAAAGGAGAAGATATTCAAAAAGGAGGTTACAAGAAACTTTATATATTCATTGTTCTCTTTGATCCACTGGATCAAAACCACCTGGGACAAACATGCTTATGAGAACAGCACACGGTGTATGTCAGCAAATGAAGATTTGGGTATTTCTTTCCTTTTGTCCTATTAATAAAAACCATTTACACTGCAGTGGCACCGAGGGGCCTTAGCCAGAGCTGGAGCCCACTGTTAAACACTCTGTGCACACACAGGAAAAAACAATCTCTGACCCAAAGATCTTAGAGTCTATTACTTAGCGTTTCTTTGCACATTGCTATAGTAATGATTTTGAAACCATCCTAGGCAATGCTCCTGTCTCTCTAATCCTCCTTCCACATGTCTAATGTTTGTTGTTATTCCTGAACCTCATTGAGACAAGGACTCATGGAAGAATGGTGCAAAACCAGAAGTAAAGAATGACCGAGGTTCTATCACCTTTTCAGGACATGCTACCTCCGATAGGTGGCATTAATTGGAATCCAGTTTCTCCACTGTCCAGAACATCATATCTGTGGTAATTTTTTTTCTAGGGAGGAGGCAGAGGGAAGGGGTTGTTTGCTATGTCCTACTTCTTTGCTTCAAGTATCTTGGCCTGGAAACTAATTCCATTCATTCCATTAAATTCAACACATGGACATAATTAACCTCCTGTGATTATTTGCAGTTGTCTTTACACACTAAACAGAATATAAAAGAAGGCCTATTTTTCCTTAACTATTGGCAACGGTATTCCCTACAGCCATATTCCCTAGGGCTCAGGTGTCCTCACTAGCATGTTGCATTGGAATCCCAGGGCCTGTATTTTTAAAACTCAAGTAGCGAGACTCTCTTTCTGGCATGTCTTTCAAATCGGGCCTGTCAAATATTTGGTTACCAACCTTTCTCACACCCTACACCCCATGCGAAAAAAAAAAAATTAATTACTGATAGCGTCCCTTTAAAAACACGACTTTGTACCTTTCAGGTGACTCCATTCAAGCACAGCCTTCAGACTCTGGGGAAGCTGAGGATGCATCAGAAACATTTTGAGTTGTTTCTTTTACAATAACAGCAAACTGGTGTGGCATCCTCTTTATGGGTCCAATATGAAATACAGTGATTATAATATTTTAGATAGGGTATTATGGCCATTATACAAAACATCTATGCCAAAATCCTGTGGACAGGATTATGCTCAGGCTATGTCTAGACTACAGGCTTTTTGAGAAAGAGATTTTCTGAAAAAACTTCTTCCGAAAGAGAGCATCCACACTTTCGATGCAAAAGTGCATCGAAAAAAGCGATGTGCTTTTTCGAAAGATAGCATCCAGACTGCCTGGACGCTCTCTTGCATGTAAGCAGCGATTGCTATGGACAGACTGGCCACCAGGGCACCTGTGCTTTTTCCTCTTCCCTCTTCTTCCCAAAAAAACTCCCTCTTCCCTGTCCAAACACACCTTTTTGCGAGAGAGATCTTTTGCAAAAAGGCTTCTTCCTTGTAGGATGAGGAATACCAAGATCACAAAAACCCCTCTATTCTTTCGCTTTATTGTCAAAAGAACACGTTTGCAGTGTGAATGTAACTCAGGTTTTGTCAGAAAAAACAGCCGTTTTTCAAACAAAAGTCAGTGCTCTAGCCATACCCTCAATCTCTGATATCCTGGTGATTACATGGCCCTTACTCACAATAATGTCTGAGCACCACCAAAATGCAGCTAGCTCTGAGACTGAGGGAGTCAACCAACTGCCACATACCACACTGTGCAACAAGGTGGATGGGGAAGAAAGATAATTTGGGCCAGAAAAAGAGAAACCCTGGAGAGGAAAAAAGGCAGAATCATGTCACAGCGTAGAGAGGGGACCCATCCATTTTTAAGGTTTCATCTAAAAGAGTAGGTAAGAGTAGGTACTCTTCCCAGTAAAGAATAGGATTTCATACATCTGCAGCTGCATGAGACGGTTGGTAGGATTTGAACGTGATGAAGAAGCCAGTCTACCCAACCTATCTGCATGAGACATTCAGCATTTAGAGAAATTTCAGCTTTTTGTAATTCTGCTGCAAATATCTACTCAGTAACTAGAGTGCTAGCATATAAATAATGTTTCAGGATCATTAATGTCTAAAGCATGTGATGTTCTACACTCACCATTACACAAAATTCTGTTTGGAGTCTCCTTTTACAGCACTTTTCATCTATAGATGGCAAAGCATTTGAACAGAGGAAGGCAAATAACATTATCCTCAATTTACAATGAGGAAACTGAGGCACAAAACCAAGGAAAGTGACTGGCCCAAGAAGAGTATTCAGATCTCCCAAATTCCAGTCCACTTCACCATGCTCCTTCCTGTAGAGCCCAGAGTCCTTATTATTGGCTTTTTGAACAATCCTACACATTACCCTCTCAAAGGCTAACTTTCTACTGAGACTTATTCAAGTTAACCTTAAATAAACTCTTATTTTGTCCCATTCTGACCACTCATCCCGGTCTTTGAAGATGAAAGTGAGACTATGCTGTAGGCAGATGAAATGTAAGTGCTGCGCAAGGAAGGAAAGGTTTCTCCCCACTTCGTTAGTTTTACTTCTGACTGATTTAAACATTTGTTAGAATTTTCCTGGAATCTCAAAGTTTAATTTGGAACACGGTTGTGGAGAAAGGATTCTGCAGAGTACATAGTGTAAGAATATGATAGTTAATGAGAGATGGTGATTTATTGGCAAGGGAAGATGACAAATTTTGTGTTAGAAAAAAAGACCTGGTGACTTCACAAGATTTCCATTTACAGTAAAAGCTGTTCTATCCAGCATTTTACCAACCCCAAAGCTCTATAGCATTTCTGATCCTCATTGAAAGCCTAGTTTATGATCTGGTTGGGGCCAGCCTATCTGGCTCCCCAAGGCTCCCTGGAAACAGCAACACATCCTTGCTGTTCCTAGGCAGAGGAATTTCCATGGGTCTCTGTGTGCTACTCTGCCCCAGCTCGAGTGCTAGCTCAGAAGCTCCCACTGACCTAGAAGCAGCAGGGACTTGTCACTACTTGCAGGGAGCACCACCTGGATCTGGCATCCCAAAATTCCTCCTGTGCCCCATCCTCCTGTCCCATCCCCCTTCCCATACACAAACTCCCTCCCAAAGCCCACACCCTCCCCCACTCCTCATGTCCCAATCGCTAGCCCTGTGTCCCCTCCTGCACCCAAACTCCCTTCCTCTTAGTAAACACATTTTTGACTTACCAGCACCCTCCAGTCCCCCAACATCTCAGATAATGAAGTTTTGACTGTACTTCGAATCCAGTTTCAAGTTTTCATCCGAGAGTATGGTGCAGAATAAGGGTGTTTCTTATCATACTGTGTTAAACATGCTTGGGACCCTCTGTTAAGCATCCTGTAAACATGTGAAGCAAATCCTACAACTTAATGCTAGTTACAACTAGCATTGCAATGTTTGTTTTTATTCTGTGATTAGAATATGACCTCCGGTGCCTACCACGAAGCCAATCTGCTGCTTCACTGTTTTCCTCCTTGCTTTAATATCTTTCATCTTAGGAAAGGATGAAGGAAAGGAGAATAACGTGACAAATTCTGCTCTTAGCCTATGGTTTTATCACTACTGACATGCATTGAAAATTCAAATGACACTATTTTGTATCTAGAAACAAAATCCAACATACTTCAGGAATAAGTCACTCAAATTCAAATCACCACCATGCACTGAGCAGCAGCATGGGAGCACTTTGCATGTATCCATGTTTGGATTTTTCTGTCATTGGTATGCAGGCCTGCTGATGTGGGGGAAGGGGTAGGGTCAATTGCCCCAGGGTTCGGCGATTCTAAGGGGCCTGGGGCTCCCAGCTGCCGTCATTGCTACCGCAGCAGCAGCTAGAGCCCCAGGCCACTTTGAATCACTGCCAGAGCACCACGTCAGGCACTCTGTAGGGCTATGAGGGCTGGGGGGGGCTCCCCAACGCTGTGGCCTAGGCCCCGCTAAAGGCTGGCTGCTCCCAGCTCTGCCCCTTCCACCTGAAGCTCCGATTTCAGTATAGAATTGTTCTATGACACCAAATGACTTCTGGGTGGCAGCCAGAATTCCTATTGCTGGGAGAACAATGAAGAGTCCTGTTGCACCTTACCCCTGGATTATACTACAGGATAAATTTGAATTAAGATGCGCAACTTCAGCTACGTTAATTGAGTAGCTGAAGTAAAAGTTTCTTAACTCGAATTTTGGCACCGTCTGCACTGCAGGAAGTAGAAGGGAGCACACTCTCCCTTTGACTTCCCTTACTCCTCGTAGAAGCAGGACTACCGGCATCAATGGGAGTGCCCTCCCAGTTCGAATTAGCGTGTCTTCTCTAGACCTGATCATTCGAACCCCGAAAAATCAACTGCAGCTGCTTCAATCGTATCTGTTGTGTAGACATGGCCTTGGAGACTAACAGATTTATTGTGGGAATAAGCTTTCATTCACAAAAGCTTATTCCCCAATAAATGTGTTAATCTCTAAGGTGCCACAGGACTCCTTGTTTTTGAAGATACAGACCAACACATTTACCCCTCTGATACCTTTTATCACAATTAGATATTTAAGCAACGACCAATTTCTTTCTGGTGTATGTGTAGGTGGATATTAAAGAGCCCATGACTTTCCCAATACCAAAGACATGAGGGATCTATCTAGGATATACAGGAATCTCAAGAAGTTCAAGGAAGATGTGCTTGCTCTCTCAGGGCAGGTGACGCTAGAAGTGCTACATCGGTGCAGCTGCATCTGGTGTAGATGCTGTACTGACATAAGAGCACTGTCCTGTCAGCATAATTACTGCACCCAAGCAAGAGGCAGAGGATATGTTGGAGGGAAGGTGCTTAGGTCACTGTAATTTGCATGGCTCACAGAGGTGTTTTTTCACACACCTGAGTTAGATAGAGTTAAGCGTTAGCGTAGACTTCCCCTGAGATACCATGTACATGCGTGCATTGAATCAGCACCTGCAAAACTGAATGAAAGCTGCTAAACATTTTCTGCAAATATTCACTTCAATAAAAAATAGCAATTTGCTTTGCTGGTTTTTCCCACCTCTCTCTCCAAACTTTTATTTTTAATACTCTTTCCGTAAATAGCCTAGTGCCAATGAGTTTGACATACATACACACACATATATATGTGTGTGTGGAAACCCATAACCCATGATCTTCTGCTTGTTCAATTGTCTCTAATGGAGCTAAGCGAATTTATACCAGCTGAGGATACAACACAGCAAATGTTAATTATGTAGTAGGTGAATATTCTCCCAATGTGAATGAGACTGTTCACATCAGATATCTGATCCCAAGAGTTAAACACATATGGTCACAGGATACAAACCATATTATATGATTAATGCAAACTAATTGACACTTCACATCCCCATTCATTGTTGACTATGTGCAATTAACTGCCTACAAAGAATCTATAGATCAAGAGTAGTTCACAGAAAGCATTTAACTAACCATTTTAAATAATGAAGAGATATGAAACAAAATTACGATTTGCTCATGGGCAGTTTATGGACAGCAAAAAAAAAAAAGAAGAAATTAATTGAATTATCGACAACTAAGTATTCTCTTTGATTTAATGACCACCATAATGTCCTCAGTGCCAGCACAACGATATTTCAGAGTATTGAATAAATATCATGGAAAGATACCAAACTATCTTCAAATACAAACTAGAAGCAAGAATGAGTGGTGAAAACAAATTATTTTGATACAAAACAATCTATACTTTTTAATAGTTACCTTTCTTATCTAATAAAGCAGTCTTGTCTTCTCCCCCCCCACACACACCACCCCTCCAAAAAAAGTTCAGTCAGAACTGGCTGGCTTCATGGGAATCAGGATCCAATGGCTCCTAAAAACATCCTCACTCCCAAAGATTGTATCCTTTTACTGAGGAGACGAGTGCCTTTCCCCACCTGGCATTATACTGAAATGGTCTTTCATCTTTATTCGTAAGCAGGGTGATTGTCTGTCTGTTGTAATGTTCCTATTTTATCTCCAAGTGGTTTCAGTTATTTACAGTTGTCCCTGGTGGTTGAAAGTCTTGGGATGGAGCAAGGCTGCCTTCTTCCCATAGGCTCCCTCCTGTTTGAATGAACCATCAATGAGACCTATTATCCTGGGAGAATAATAAATCTTACTACAAGTCCATAAAGCAAACTTTCAGTTTAATTACATTATTCCTTAAATATTACCCGTACATACGTCTCACAATGATTATGAATTTTGACGTTTTATGAGCTTTCTCTAGATACCTTACATGTTACTCTACTCACCACACATGTTACTTACCATGCAAGATGTGTGTATGAAGTAATATGTTTGTCAGATTGGAAGTGAGAGTAGTTTGCAAAGAACCAGGGGACCCTTTGCCAGGGAACCTGTGTCACACAGCACCTTTCCACTAACACGAGGTTCTTACATTGTGCTCATTGTACCTCTCTGTAATACATTAAGCAACATATCTAATATCTGCTACATGTTTATTCTCTCATCCTCTCCTCGGGGTGGGGGGAGAAAAATATGTAGTGCAGTGTTCTGCATTGGAATGTGATTCAATATACACACATTGCTAGGTATGTATGATAAGAAGATAGAGTCAAAGAAATGCACTGTGCACTCAGGGAGGAAGGTGAGGAGGTTTGTGATGCTCCTTCGTTTCTTGGGGAGTTTACGCTATAGTCTTGGGCTGGATGCTCAGAAAGCCAGGTTTGAACTAAAGACCTGGTTGTGAAAGATTAATTATTGAGGCTCCCAGTTTCTAACCTATCCTCAGATGTGTTATCAATGTTATGGCTGGAAAGTCCAAATCAAAGAGCGCTCCAGAGGAGTGAGGTAAATTAACACACCATAACAATTCTGCAGGGAGCTATCGCTCCTTTTTTTATCTCTCTCTTCTGTCTGGAAAGCAGCATGCTGCCCTGTAACCCTTACAAATGCAGTAATTCAATACAAACCACTATGGACTCAAACATGAAAACTAATGTTTTGAGACACTGCCACCTTGTGGGAATTTAGACTTAATTAAATAAAAAAATCATACATTCAAGAGTAACATTAGAATAAGGCTGTGGGCCAACCAGTATTTATGTAATAAGAAATAGAGGCAATGTCCATATGATTATTTCTTAAATCTTTAGGTTCTTCCAAGTGAGAGTAATATTTAGGTCTACGTTTCAAAATAGAATTGCTTGTTTCATAACATTAAGAGTGTCTGAGTTCAAAGAAAACCTTAAATTATATTTATCTTGATAGTGGTCACAAATCCTTGTTGCAAAATGACTTTACACACAATTTTCCCTTAGCCCTTCCTATGCTTACAAACAAACAAGAGAATCATGTACCTATCAAATGTTCAGAACTAATTCTTTCTAATGCTTTTCTCTAGTACTTCTGACCAGGATATCCTAAGGTCACCATCCAAAAAAGCACTTGAACACATGCTTCACCTTAAGCACATGAGTAATCCTATTGGGAGCCAAAAATCTACCATTCAGTTAGACATTGAGACTATTCATGTGCTTAAAATGAAATATGTACTTTAAGTGCTTTGCTGGATCAGGGCCTGAGTCTCTACAACTGTGAATAATGTTACCAGTACCTCAGTTCACAGCTAGCACAGATTAAGAGTTCATGTATAACAGCGAGAATTTAGGAAATAACTTCAAATGAATTGTCACCTTGTTAGCCAAATCGGTTTCCTTGTTGACTTTTACTGTTGAAAATGGAAGGGATCATTTACCATAATGTGCAAAAGCTGTTCTTTCTAAATCCTCGTAGGGAGTCAGAATAATTTCACACAGGGCTTTAAACAATACAACATGCATAGACATTTAAAAGAGGAGTGGGTTTTAATCTCAGTGCCTCCTCAAAAAAAACCAAAAATGGTGTAGCCAACACAGCATATTTAGCATATGACGCAAGAGTCAGAATGCTTAAGAAACCTATTTGTTGAAATGAAGATTAATTGGGAAAATAGATTGCCCAGCACTTAATGGTGCCTCACACCTGAGGTCAGTTACACTCCCAACTTTTCTCTGTTTACTTAAAGTTCTTAAACTATAATCAGTCACTTCACCTACAATACTCTACTCATCAGAAAAACACACACCTACAGGCAAACTTAGAGCAGTATATTTTTGAAAACTCTGACACAGAAAGACCTTCCTATTATAAATTTTCAATGTCCTTTTCTTTCTCCTACACACAAAAAATTAGCTATTGTAATCTATGCTTTTATATATGAATGTTATCCTGACATTTTAAGGTGAATTATCTGATCTCAGTGTTCTCTAGTCCAGTGCATAAATGACATAATGGTTTGCTTTGATTCAAGACCTATTTGCTGTACTTCATATTTAGATGAGAGGGATCTGTAATCTTCTATATTTTCTATTCTGCTGGTTATTCTTTGTAAATAAAACAAAGAACAAAATCATGCATTCCAAATCAGCATAATTTGTCTGAAACTCTCCCTGGAGCTTAGAATTAAAACCTTGTATGCTACCAATAATGAACAGAAATATCCTTCTTTTATAAATGATGCTTTAGGTATAGAAGACAAACATCTGACTTTTATAATAAATAATGAATATGGAAGAGAACATTTCAGCAAAGGGATAAACTGAGCTAGAGTTGACCATAACATGCTAAAAGATTTGAAAACACATCTTTGGCCTATCTGCATAAGGTGCAAAGTTGTGTTTAAAATACTGACTTATTTTCCCTGACTAGACAAATTTCAAGTGAAGAGTGGCCTCGTTTTTAAATACAACCTGTCATTCCCTACTTCTAATTCCTTTTTATGGGTGGGATATTGCAAGACATCAGCCTGGTATCCTCCTTTCCTCCCCAGACAGTTATAAATTCAACTGAAATTCATAATTATTGAGGAAATAGCTACTGCTTGGCTAGCTGTTGCCTTGGAGTTGCCATATTTTTAAAGTAGATTAGGGAGCATATACATGTGGGTTGTGCATTGTCAAAATAGCTTCATTTCATATTCTACTGCACAATAGCTAGCTTGTCTCTTCGTCCCACTCTGCTCTATTCCCTGATCTCTGCTGCCCTCTTCTGCATGAAGCAACATGATCTGGTTGCTATTAATGAAAAAATGCCACACGGTTCATATTAGTTGGGCAAGAAAACTGACAATAAAGGGAAGGAACACAAGTCAGAATAGGGGGAAAATGGTTAAAGCATATTTAAGTACGTTAAATGTATCCAAGTCACCCAGGCCTGATGATATTTACTTAGCTACTTAAAGAACTAGCTGGCACAGACTTGGAACCATTAGAAATTATGGAAAACTCATGGAGGATGTGTGAGGTCCAAGGAAACAAGCTAAGGGAAAGCAGAGTATCTACCTTTAAAAAGGAAAACAAAGAGGACTTGGGGCATTATGCACTAGTCATCTCACTTGAATACATGGAACAATACTGGAACAGATTATTAAATAATCAGCTTCTAAGCACCCAGGAGATAAAAAGATGTTTGTAGTAGTCAATATGGATTGTCCAGAACAGATTGTGCCAAACCAAGCAGATTTCTTTTTTGACTGGGTTAGTGGCCATGGGGCAATGGGGAAGCAATAGATGTGATATAGCTTGATTTTAATTAGACTTTTAACAGTCCCACATGACATTTTCATAAGCAAATTAGGGATACACAGTCTAGATGAAATTGCTATAAATTTGCACAACTGTTTGTAAGACCATACTCATCAAGTAGTTATCAGTGGTTTGATCTAGAGGGTCTGCACAAGGGTCTGTCCTGAATCTAGCACAATTCAATATTTTCATTGTCTAATGGAGTGGAAAGTATGCTTACAATATTTGCAGATGACACCAGTGTGGGAGGGCTGTTAATGCTGTGAAGGACAAATATTGATTTCAAAATGACCTTAATAGACTGGAGACTTGATATGAAGTCAAGATGAGATTCAATGAAGATGTGTGAAGTACTGCACTTAGGAAAGAAAAATCAAATAATGTACACAGCTACACACCAGGAATAACTGCCTAGAAAGCAGAACTGCAGAAAGATCAAGGGATATAGTGGATCATAAATTGAATATGAACCAATAATGTGCTTCATCTTTAAAAAAGGCTAATATTGCTCTTGGGTGTACTAACAGGATTGTTGTATGTAACACAGGAGAAGTAGCTGTCCACTCTACTCAGCATTGGTGAGGCCTCAGCTGGAGTAGTGTGTGCAGTTGTGTGCCACACTTTCAAAAAAAGATGTGGACAAATGGCAGAAAGTCCAGAGGAGAGCAACAAATATGACACTAGGTGTAGAAAACCTAACCTATGAGGAAAGGCTAAAAAAAAATTTGGCATATTAAGTCTCAAAAGAAGAAGGCTAAGGGTGGCCTGATAACATACCTCAAATAAATTAAGGGCTGTTATAAAGACAATGGTGATCAATGGTTTCTAAGTCCACTGAAGATAGGACAAGAAGTAATTGGCTTAATCTGTAGCAAGGGAAATTTAGATTAGGAAACCTTTCCAACTATAAAGGATAGTTAAACACTGGAATAGCCTTTCCAAGGAAGTTGTGGAATCTCCATCACTGGAAGTTTGAAAGAACTGATTAGACACATGTCTGTCAGGGATAATCTAGGTATTCTTGGCTCTGTTTCAGTGTTGGGGGGGCTAGATCAGATGTTTCAAGGTCCTTTTCAGAGTTATATTGGTACGATTCCATAGATGCTCAAAGGGTTAAATAGTGGAAGGTAATATTAGTCATATTAGATGCCTTTTGTAAGAATGTGTAAAGGGAAATGACACAATTTAGACATGGACTAAAATGGAAACACTGTCAGGTATTTGGAAACTCCACAAGGCAAAGGGTCCACATTGAGTCTTGGAGAATTTAAGCAGATAATTTTGTTTCTGGAGTTGCGTTCTTTATTCATACTATGGTGGCCACAGTGTTTTGTGCTTCTGGAAGCCCGCAGGTAAGGTAAATGTGTTTGTCTACCTTTTAGCTCTGGCCTCCACAAACGAAGATAGCTATGGGGAGCCACGCACCGCACTTGTGAAGGGAGCATTTGTGGGAGTGATTTGACAAGGAAGTGGCAGGGAGGGGCTTCACCTGATAGGAGCTGGTGCTGCCAGATGAGTTCTTGGTGGACTCTCCTACACTTCATTGAACCAGAACTGACCCCCTCCCCATGTCCTAGAGGTATGATGCCATTGGGCACAGTGAACCCGAAGGAGGGGCAGCTGGGTTAAATTTCAGTGACATTGCAACCATGCAGCAGGAATGATGCTAGCAGTTGCCATATTGATTTAGTATTGGACCATTGCTTAAAAATCATCAGGCCATGTCCCTCCAATTCCTGGCCTTTGGAACTTTGAGCAAATGCAAACCTGGGAGGGGGAAGGAAATTTGCAAAGCCTGCCCACCTCCCCTCTCCCCCCTGCATTGGTGCCAATGCTCCAGCGTGTGGTCACTGGCCTATTTTCCCCTCTGACCTCTTCCATAGGACAGTGGCATGACCTTCATCCTGTTTCCACAGCCCCTACGGCAGGTATGACACAGGCCCCTCATCCTCCTTAAGGGCAGCTCCTTCCTGAGTCTCTCTGGGGAATGGGAGACCCAGGGTCTCACTTGTTCTTAGATTCCTTTCATTCACTCTTCCCCTCCTAAAACTCTCTTCACTCTAATTACCTCCCTGTATCTGCCCACCCTCCCTTGAGGACTAGCAGCTCTCATAACTATTCCAGCTCCTGCTATGGAGTGGTGGCTCTTTAGCCTCCCATTTCTCATCATCTGACCACAATGTTTTGACTCCCTCACACTGAGCAGAGCGGAACAGGAGCTACATAGTTTACTCCAGGTACCAGGCTGTTCTGAGGTTACTCATTTGTGACTATAATGGAGATTTAAATTTTCCCCTAGGTTCAGCAAGTAGCATGACATGGGAAAATATCATAAGCCATTAGAAGTGCATTAGGCACACATGCCAGAAGGGAAAACAGTATTCTTTACAAGTAATTGCCTTAGAGTCTGGACGGTTGGCATAGAAATAGCTAGACAGGACAAATGAGTCAATGAGGTTTAAGTTAAAATATGTGTTGACTTTTTGATGAATGGCTTCGATTCCACTTTAAGCAGGATATTTGTGGTAAAAACAACAACAAGCAAAAGCTTTATTACTGGCCTGACAGTAACAAAATAGTGAAAGGCCCTAGTGGGATTAAAAATGGTGTCGGAAAACAACACATATAGGACAAAGCTTTCAGTGACAAATTGCCTTCCTGCTTTCTCTTCATATAACGAGTGCTGGGTTTTTCTTCTTGCAGTGAACTCATGTGTCTTTCAGTTTGCTTTTAATTGAAAACAGGCTTACTTTATAGCAGGGGAAAAGCAACCAGACCAGTGGTGAACCGCTACAGAGAGCAAGGAGCAAGAGTCAAAATAGAAAGTAGCTTTGATTTGTTAAATAGTATTTAGTAATGGCGATAGTGCTAAAAAGATAAGAGAGTCTGTTTTATACCACACCCATTGAAGGAGGAAAGATGGTCTTGTGGTCTTGTGGTTAAAGGCCTAGGTTGGAACTCAGGAAATCTTTGGTTCATTTCAAATGCTGCCACAGACTCTGTGACTTTGTCACCAAGTTGCTCTGGGCCTCAGTTCCTCATCTGCAAAGTGTGCAGGGGGGCTGACAGACTCCCCAGGACCCTGGGCAAGGTCAGGGGGACCAGCTCCTTGCTCCCAGAAGGGGGTGGGGTCTCAAGCAGAAGGGATGGAAACCTCAGAGATGTCCAGAGTGCAGCACGTGGTGTTCTGGCAGCAATTTAAAGGGCCAGGGGCTCCGCCTACCACTGCCCCTGTGGTAGCAGTGTCAGTGCCCGGGAGTCCTTGGCCCTTTTGAATCACCAGACCTGGGGGCAACAGGCTCCTTTGTCCCCCCGCCTCCCATCAGTAGGACTGGAAATGTCCACATGCTCTCTCACCTGGTCTAACCAAATCTGGCTATTCAGAAGCATTATTATGAAAGCAACTGGAGGATGCAATCTAGAACTTGCAGAAAGTTATCAGTGAAATGGTCACAGAAAGGGATCTAATTACATAAATAGACATTGAAAGCTCTCATTAAAGACTGAAATATTCATTACCACAGTAGAATACTGCATAACGCTGATCAACAGCTGCTAAGTGTGCACCCCATCCACACTTATTGCTGTGTACATCACACACATTCCAAATGGTTTGACTAGTATATACACTTCATTATGAAAATTCTATTGATTTGAATCTTTAAAGAAATAAATTCAGATTAATCACTTATATACAGGAGAAGATTTGGTTCCCTTTTCTCCCCAGATATCTGAATAAGCCCATTGAAATAGACAAGACTATTCCGTAATACCCGATCTCTTCATTGATCCTTCTATTATATGGCTACGTCTAGACTGGCATGATTTTCTGCAAATGCTTTTAACAGAAAAGTTTTTCCGTTAAAAGCATTTGAGGAAAAGAGCGTCTAGATTGGCACGGATGCTTTTGCGCCCAAGTGCTTTTGCGCAAAAGCATCCGGTGCCAATATAGACGCGGTTTTGCGCAGCGCTAAAAAGCCCCGATCGCCATTTTCACCATCGGGGCTTTTTTACAAAACAATTCTGAGTTGTCTACACTGGCCCTCTTGTGCAAAAGCATTTGCGCAAGAGGGCTTTTTCCCAAGCGGGAAAGTCATTGTATTTGCACAAGAACACTGATGATCATACATTAGATCGTCAGTGTTCTTGCGCAAATTCAAGCGGCCAGTGTAGACAGCTGGCAAGTTTTTCCGCAAAAGCGGCTGCTTTTGTGGAAAAACTTTCCAGTCTAGACGCAGCCTAAAAGTTTTAATTTTAAAGGCTGAGGCCATAAGCCTCTGGGTACTTCCATGAGTGATGAGAAAATGTATTCAGAATGTGGAAAGAATTAGCCAAAAGGAATGGATTAATATTGACTGATGGTTTGATATCATTACCACTGTCTATTGAAAACAGGCCTGGTAAGTGTAATCAAATCAGTACATATTGGCTTTGCCTAGAAAGTCAACACATACAAAAGCTGACACATATGAATGGCCAGACCATTCATACTGGGTCAGACCATTAGTCCATCTAACTCAATATCCTGCCTTCCAACAATGGCCAATGACAAGTGCTTCAGTGGGAATGAATAGAACAAGGCAATTATCATGATCCATCCCCTGTTGTCCAGTCCCAGCATCTGACAGTCAGAAGCTTAACCCAGAGCATGGGTTTGAATCCTTGAGCATCTTGGCTAATAGCCATTGACAGACCCATCCTCCGTGAACTTATCTAATTTCATTTTTGAACCCAGTTATATTTTGGGCCTTCACTGCATTCCCCGGCAATGAGCTCCACAAGTGACTATGCACTTTGTGAGGTACTCCCTTTTGTGTGTTTTAAACCTGCTGCTTATTAATTTCATTGGGCGACCCCTGGTTCTTAGGTTGTGTGAAGGAGTACTTTCTTATTCACGTTCTTCATGCCATTCATAATTTTACGCACCTCTATCAGATCTCTTTTTAGTCTTCTCTTTTCCAAGCAGAATGGGCCCAGTCTTTTTAATTTCTCCTCATGCAGAAGCTGTTCCATACCCCTACATTTTGTCTGCCCTCCTCTGTACTTTTCCCAATTTTCATTATATATATATATATACAGGCAGTCCCCAGGTTACGTACAAGATAGGGACTGTAGGTTTGTTCTTAAGTTGAATTTGTATGTAAGTCGGAACTGGTACATATTGTAGGGGAAACTCTAGCCAAACATTTCTCCAGAGCTCAGTTTTATTCTCCCACACCTCAGTTCCGTCAGTCCTTTATTCTCAAGCTGAGGTGTCTGCTGAGAAAAGCCGCTCCACGTCTCCTGGTCTGCTGGGGGGTGCTAGCTTTGCGTCTCCCTGGTCTGCTGGGGAAGCAGCTAGTGCGGGGTAGGGGTAGGGATCCGATGTAAGTCGGATCCATGTAACCCGGGGACTGCCTGTATATATATATATATATATATTTTTAGAGATAGGGTGATCAGAATTGCACTGAGTATTCAAGGTGTAGGTATACTATAGGTTTGTATAGTGACATGATATTTTCTGTCTTATCTTTCCTTTTCCTAGTGGTTCCTAACAGCTGGATATTTTGACCACCACTGCACATTGAGCAGATGTTTTGAGAGAACCATCCATAATGACGCCATGATCTCTTCCCTATGTGGCAACAGCTAGTTTAGACCCTGTCATTAGGTATGTATAGCTGATATATTTTCTAATGTGCACAACTTTGCATTTATGAACATTGAAATTCATATGCCAGTTGTTGCCCAGTGACCTCCTTTAGTAAGATCTCTGTGATTTTTATCAGCTTTGAACTTATGTATCTTGAGTAATTTTGTACCAGCTGAAAAATTTGCCACATCACTGTTTACCCCTTTTTTCCAGATCATTTTAAAATATGTTGAAAAGCACTGGTCCCAATGGTGAAAACAGGTAATTTATTCCTACTTTTTATCTCTTGCCATTTAACCAGTTACCGATCCAGAAATAACATAATAAAGACAAGAACTCTAGGCCTTATGGGGATTAGACAATATATGTAGAAACTTTTCTTAGGCACATAGTTCTGTTTTGGGGGATCAGACCACTACTACGATCAGTACAATTCCACGAAGTCAGTCTTGATGGTTAGACACAAGCTGTTTCCCATCAATTTCACAGTGGGGAACCCAGCACTGTGGATTCAGTAGTAGGGAGAGGTGCTAGGAACTGCTGAACAATAATCAGAAAACATTGCCTTATATTATTAGAGAAGGCGGCTTTAAAAAAAAGCTACTGAATCTTGTCAGGCAGTGAAAGCCAAAAATAATCCAGAAGCCATAAAGTATGTTTGTGATTAATAGAGAAGATTGTGTCATCTTGAAAAGTCAACTTGAACTTGTGTTCATTTGCCACTTTTCAGAACCCTTCTCCAGTTTCAAAGCTACTTGCTTTTGGCAGTAACGGATATAGAAATCTTAAAGGAAAGATGAATAGGCTTGCTATATTTATATTTGCATAATATTAACCAGAATGCCTCTCTCAGGGCTAGCTACTGTCTGAACTCTGGGGAAAAGGTTCTAGAAGATTTGTTTGTTATGATGATCCATTTGCAAAGTTATATCTAATGCAACAGGGTTTTATAAAAACCTTTAACATTTTACATTTAAACTGTGCTTTCCACCTCAAAAGCTCCCAACTGGCTTTACAAACCATGGGCTTATTTCTTCCTCTACATCTCTGTGAAATTCCCATTTGGCACTCTGGCCTAGGGCCCTCCTTTCCCATATGCAGATAACATAGGGCATCTGAAAATGTGGTGTACCAATGGGTCTTAATTTCTACCCATTTGCCTCTTCCTATCCTTGGTCTGTGGTTGCTACAGCCTGATGAGTCTTCTTCTGGAAATGAGCTCGTTAATTTAAAAGTGCAATAGCTTTCTAGCACAGGGTTTCTGAACCAGTGGTATGAGTAGCCTTAGGGGTACTTGAGAGAAGTCTGGGGTACATCAATACAACTGAAATTTGGAGAAAACTGAATTTTTGGTTTAAGTTTTACAGCGCTTTAGTATTTTTGTACTTTTTACACCGAAAAATTTCATCGCCCGTCTGGCTACGATTAAGTTGTTTAAACAAATATGTTGCAATGGTAGAAAAAAAATTGTGTGTGTGAAAACAGTAGGTACTGGGAGTACTTATAATTTTTTTTAAAGGGTACTTTATTAAAAAAGGTTGAGAAATTCTGTTCCTGCAGGCCTATTAGCAGAACACTGAACCTGTGAGAGTCATTCAAGTGGCAATGAAGCCAATTAACAGGTATATTGTCAGATTCTGAATTTACTGTTCGTCTACAGGAACTTAGTTTAAAATTTGCTTTAAAAATATTCATAGAATATTAGAACTGAAAGGGACCTCAAGAGATCATCAAGTCCAGTCCCCTGCCCTCATGGCAGGACCAAGCACCATCTAGATCATCCCTGATAGTTGTCTATCTAAACTGCTCTTAAATAAATATGAGTGTATTGCTGAAAATTACAAAATCATATATTTAAAAATTGTCCCTCCCTCCCCCTTGGGCCAGGGGTTGGGCATATATCCCCATAAATCCTAAGGTGATGGCCCTGCTCTGGCCATACCTTCTTTTGAGACAGAAAATGCCCAGCTAGCTAGAATACAGAAAAAGAGTGTTACTAGGTGGTGTGGCAGCCCAAACTCATAACTCCGGTCAGTGAAGAAGTGGGCTATGCCCACGAAAGCTCATGATACCATCTACATGTTTTGTAAGTCTATAAAGTGCTACCAGACCATTTGTGGTTTTTTTCTAAAGCATCGAAGTAATTTGTAAAGTAGCACAGAACAAATAAGAGATTGAGACTGAAAAGTCTCATTTGAAAAACCTAGATCCTGTAAATTGTATGGCATACTTCTGCCTTGGAAAGATAAAGGAATAAATCCATCTGACTTTTTTGGAAGTCTACACATTTGACAACAATTTAGAAACCAACTATCTGCATCCATGCTCAAAGGGTTCCACTGGTTCTTGAAAAAAGAATGGACCAAATTCATCTCTGATCATTAGACTGGAAGATTTACACTGCGGAGGAATTTGATCCAAAGAGTTGGATACTATTAGAGCAACGACTATGTAGATAAATATGGCAGCTATTATAAATTCTACAACAGTCAAAACTGTACATCATAACTGATTGAGAGCTGGAGTACTAATTATACTACCAGGTTCGGTCACTGTTTCTGAAATGTGTTTTGGAATCTTGAACTCACACATGCAGAATTCGGAATAAAAGTCTTCATCCAAATGAGACACACTATTTTATGCCTTTAAGGTGCAAAGTAAATACAACAAAGAGCACAAAAGAAAATGAAAATCAGAATTAACTAGAACAAAATATGATCAGTAGATATCTTAATAGGTTCGTGTGCAGAATTTGAATACCTAGATCCATCACATTTTGTAATGGAGACTTTTTAAGTCACACCATATTCCGAATTTTTTTAAAAGTGTATTCTGAAAAACTGGCATCAGCAATTGCAATAATTTGCTTAAGTGTTAGGAATGCACAAATGAGCTGTCCAAGAACTTATGCAGCCCTGCCCTTATGGAGGCTGCCAATTTCTTACAAAAACATAAATCAAAAAACCCTTTTACTGCAGCAGCATCTTTCAGTAACTCAGTCATTTGCTTGTCTCTAGGGTCCTTGTCATCTTTTATATTTCCATAAATATAGGTGGGGTGCGTTTGTACCGAATATATAGCTCTGGCCTATAATCATTTTAGAACACAAAGTGTCAGATGATAAAACACTTCTCCTTGGGTGTGTATACCTCCCACAGAATTTCCTGTCCTCACTGGACAGGAAATACATGTGCTTCCTTCACCCATTAGAAAACAAAAGGTTCTAGAGCTTTTGCTTTGTGGAAGATAAACATAGTTTAAGCCTAAACAAAGCAGTACATTTTTAACACTGAAAAACAACAGAAGACAGCTCTGGAATATTTTGGATCAAGTTCTTCCATTTCTTTCCATACATATACAGGACATTAAGATAATTAGGATATTAACACTAGAGTTAACACTAACTGCCAGTATTAACTATTTAAGCAGTGGCCATTTTAATGAATACAGTAGGGTAAGGGAGTTCTAACTTCAAAATAAAACAGTAACTGGACCATGAAATTAGCCAACTACTCTAAAATGGCCAAAGCATAACACCTTAATTTATGTTCAATTGAGCTATCATATTATTAAATTGCTTAAAATATGTATTTGACATTCCTGTGGGCACAGAATCGCTGAAGCTGGTTGGACACCATAGTGCTAGACCGTATGGAAATTCTGTGTGTATTTAATGAGCATATCCAAACATTTGTAAGTATTGGACTGCTATTAAGAGATCAAGTGTGTATAATTTGATGATTGACTCTCAAACTTGACCCATTATTTTCCTTTTTAGAAAGAACAGGGCAGCTCCGCAAGCACCAAAATTCAGTCAAATGGACTTGCTGCCAAAGATGAAAAACTAAGGAAGCTGGTACACTTACTTCTGCAGAGAAAACCAGCTTTTCATTTCTAAGCCAACCCCCCCTCTCCCTTCATTATCACCATGAAAACATTCATAATTGAGGTCTACTGTACCTTGTTGCAAACCCCACAGTGGCTGAACTGTTCAGTCGCAAGGTGTATTGTGTGCAAAATGTAACTCTGTGAAATGCCTATTAATATAAATATGTCCTCAAGAGTGAAGACAGCATGAAGCAGACCAGCTCTTAACAGTTCAGCCTTGGATTTCCATTTCACTCTGGTGAATTGTGGTCGTACGGGAAACATTACCAGTAAATCTCTTCATTAAAAGTCTCTATTGCTGTTAAAAACTATAATAATTAGGTTAAATCAAAACTCTGAGATACATCGGCTTCTATTAAAACAGGCACATATCCAGTATTAAATTCATTAGTGGCCTTGTTTACTGCCAAAGAATTCAGACCAGTTTTTCCTATAGAGTTAGCACATTATTAGTTCCATGTTAAAATGTAAAAGATAAAGCATCTCCAAATATATTTTTTTCTTCAGTTGTGACACCACACAAACATGTAACTGAACCAAAATCCATCATATTTTAGGGCATGGGGGAGGGAGGCAGGAATTTGAATAAAACAATTTATTTCAAGAGAACCATTTTATACTTTTCTAGGAGATTCTATTTCAGTTTAGCTATTGAGTGCAACATTTTTACCAATGCCTACAAGTAAGATACTATGAGACAACTGTATAATCATATTAACCCAGACATCTGAAATGCTCATAGAAGCTAAAGAGACAAGGACCAACTTTGCCTCCCCAGGTGCAGACAGCAATCTGCTCCCCCTCCCCACCCAGAAGCAGATTCCTGCTCACAGCTGGGGAAATGAAGTTGGCTCAGTTAAAGATGCTTCTTCACCCACCTTTTCTCTCTGATATCCTGGGGCCAAAATGGCTACAACACTGCATACAACAGTGGAGGCTAAGTCAGACACGATTCATTTTCTCCTTGTATAAAACATTGCAAGTGACAGAAACTAAAAGCTACCAACTGGCAGACTGATGTGGGGAAGGAAATTTCAGAGAAATCATGGGCACAAATACAGAATCATCATGCTCAATATGGAGAATAGGCAAAATGTTATTAATTTCTGTTCCAGTGGGACATCATACATTCTGATGAGTCTATAACACTGCTTTGGGGGATGTGCTAGACCCGTGGTCTCCAACACGCTATATGTGGCTATTTGGCTGGTTGAGTATGGCTACTGCTTCAGAGCTGGTTGGACACCACAGTGCTAGACCGTATGGAAATTCTGTGTGTATTTAATGAGCATATCCAAACATTTGTAAGTATTGGACTGCTATTAAGAGATCAAGTGTGTTTAATAACTTCCTCTAATCTCCCAGATGTCTGAGTAGCTGTAAGAATACCCAGGAAATAATCCTACTTCTAGACTGCAGAGAAGTGATCTTAGGCCTGCAGTATGAATAGCAACAAGATTGGTCTTGTCATGCTGGAAACAAAATGACCTCTCAACGATTACCCATTGGTATGACATGGCCTGGCAATGGAAAAGTTTACCCATGGGAGACAGTCATGTAGAAAGTAGGTTGCCTTTTATTCCAGATTCAGGTAAGGAGCTTAATGATAGTGTGATAATTATGAACAAGAAACATTCCCCTCAACTCCAGTGTACAATACAAATGAATAATAATGTGTATTATTTGCATCCTACCTCTAGGTTATGAAATAGGTATTTGAAATAGATTGCTCCTGAAAAGACAAATGCTCAGCAATATTACTTTCAACTAAAATATGCTGTTTGTGGCATTTTTATTAGCTCTTGTAAGTGAACCAGCAGCTAGACTAGTCTAAAATAGCATAAAATGTCAATAAGATTACTTTTTTCTTTAAACCCCCCTGCCATTTTGGCACCTGGCTTCAATATAGGTTGCTAGTACTCTGAATAACTCTCTGTAAACAACTATGGAAATGGAGTATATCAAACTAATAGGGAAATTACATTAAAATAAGAAAAAGTCATTTGGCAGATGAAGCAAAAGCATCCATGGAATGGAATAAATACATCTTCATCACATAGTTCATTCATAATATCACAATCTTCAGCTGATTAAATTATTTGAAAATTAAAATATTTGAAATATGATTGTCATTGTCACCATGCTAGTATTACTTCAGAATTTGAAGTGCTGCAGTCAGCCATCTTGTGTTTAGACATTGCCAACTGAAAATCAGACATCATGGAGGCAGGAAAATCTTAGGCCCTGAGAGGAAAAGCCAAATTACTGCATTTTTGCAGTTTTGCTATTAGAATGGGAGAATAGAACAAAGTGAACACATGACAAGAATAAAAAGAATATTTGGACCATCAACCTTAGTCTTGAGTACCTCTGACACCTTAGCTTTACTATTGTTATGACTAGAAATGTTTTAATAAGAAATATTATTTGCTGAAAGCAAACAAAAAATTGGTCACCTCTTAGGGACTACTATTGTGACCCACTAGGAGTCACTATACATTATGTGACATGCATCTGACGAAGTGGGTCTTTGCCCACGAAAGCTTATGCTCCAATATATCTGTTAGTCTATAAGGTGCCACAGGACTCCTTGTCACTTATACATTATGTGCTTTGTTTAAAGTTAGCTATAAAAAATTAGGGAAAGCAATTTGCTTTAAAGCTGTCCAAAAAAGCTTTGCTCTGGGCAAAGATTTAACACCTAAATTTCCCAGTAGCTAAATACAAGGCAGGGTCCCCCAAAAGCCTGTTAATTCATCAAAATATTTCAAACTTTAAAATAATTGTAAATACTTAAAATACTCTAAACCAGTGCTGGGCAACGTGATTCTATGTATGGCCTGTGAGACTGTTTTTTACCATTGCCCATTCGCAAGGTTGCCAGAGTCCACGGGATTCTGTCCGCAGTGGCATACACGTCAAGCAAGAGCACATGAAGTGAGGTGTATGCTGACTGCACAGATTGACTGAGAGAGCCATGCAATCCCTCTGCATCCAATCAAAGCACAGCTAGTTTAATCAGCACCCCCTGCAAATTCTAGGTATGCAAGCATTGTTAGCAAAATTACCCTATCCCAGGAGACCGCATTGGTCTTCACTCAGATGAAGGAGAGTCAATCATGCAGCTCAGTCACTAGCCTAGGTTGTCCTGCTTTAAACCTGCTGCTACAGAGAGAGAGAGAGAGTGTGAGTGTGAGTGTGTTCTTGTTCATAGTTTTGAAACATTTACATCCAACATCAACTATATTTCTAGTATCAGATCCTGCACTCTTAAGTGACTGCTTCACTCCCATCCAACCGCCAATTATGGACACTTTACTATCCCTCCAGTCCTGCTAACTTTCCCTCCAAGGCAAGGCCAGATATCGATTCTTTGTTCCAGTAACTGAAAACAATTAGGCTCAAATGTCCCATTGAAAGCAATCAAAATTCACTCACTGACATCCTGACTCTAGCTCACTCAAGATCTTTGGACACAGCTATTGGAATTGACCTTTATATTCCCTACATTTAGGCCATCCAAAAGTTCATGTTGGGTATTGCCTGTAGGATATATCAGGTGTTTTTCCCCTTCCGTTTTTACTTTTTTCTTTTCTCCAATTGGTATTACATATGCCAGAAAAACATTAGAAATGCTTTAAAAAATCCATTATAAAGTTAAAACTCAACAAGGATACATTCTAAAGGCTGCAAGTAGGACAAGCTTATAATGTCCCAAATTCAATGCTAGATAAGTGATGGTATAAATCTTTCCTGTTCCGAATTGGAGGGTAGCCAGAATGTGTATCAATAGTAATGTTTGATAATATACACTGTCCTATGAGCTACTGTAATATGCTACATTTGCCACTTTTCACCATTTGCATTTTAATTTTCTGACCATAGCTTAATTCACTGGTATGGATTGAAAAAGCTGCATTGCAGTACATTACAGTGGAAAGGCCAGGGCTCTCTATTACAGAACACAGGGACCACTCACAGTCTGATACTTGTTTTTTAAACA
Organism: Rafetus swinhoei; assembly: GCA_019425775.1. Classification (NCBI taxonomy): domain Eukaryota; kingdom Metazoa; phylum Chordata; order Testudines; family Trionychidae; genus Rafetus; species Rafetus swinhoei. The sequence continues at coordinate 18,689,414 of CM033447.1, read as the reverse complement.
ACACATGGCAAGCATACTGCAAGAACCGACCCTCATATTCTTTGCTTTTGTCAAGATTTGTAATACAGAAATTAGTAATTTCCTTTTCAATGGTCAGAATGTAGTTTTGAAGACTCCCTTGAAATGAACTAGAGATTCTAAGTTCTGGTCAAAAGCCAGGCACAATAAAACAGGCAGAATCTATCATGTGATCACCCTTCAAAAATGGGAAGACAGGCTTTGCCAGTCTGGAGAGTCTATCAACTTCTGCATCTTGAATCTGGCACTGTTTGTTGCTTCCAGCATAGGAGCAAAATATTTTGCAGAGGAATGGCAAGACAAATGGTCTGTACTTGCAACAAGCGGACACACCATGCATTTGCAGGAGCTGGGTTGTTCATTAGAGAATTTAGCGATGAGACTTCAGATCAATTTAAGAGATTTAGACACATCTCCCCTTCAAATTAATGAAAAACACATACCTAAATCCTCTAAATTGATTAGAAAAATCTCATCCAAGTCTGAAGATAAGCATTTGTTAAAAACAAGTCTCTGCCAGAGAGTAACTATTCTCTTACATGCTCTAAATCAATAGCTGAATCCTTACTGCATCACATTGAGCTGCAGCTAGTGATCATCCAGACTAAACCAATTCATTCTTCAGGAGTCATGAATGTTCTCTTTTCTCTGTCCCAAGGGTCAACTCCTTCAAAACAACTAAGGTCTTAGACTAGTTACTTGGATACTGATCACAACAACATCCTGGATTGGATTTTCTTGATGCATAATATACTTCTTTGCCTGATGGTGTCAATTTAGAGACTTTGCATCCTCAAAAGCAGTTTAAATTTTAATACATTTAATACATGATTCATTTGCAATATATTACTAATCATTTTTGTACTACTATAAATCTTAACATTGTCATTTTCCATAGATATATATGCCCATCAAATATGTATATCCTATATATCCAAATATATCAGATACCTATCCAATTTTAGACACTTCATTCAGGTAATTAATAGTCAATTTACACAGACTACCTCTGTTTCAACACAGTATCTTATAATTAAACTCTAAAGGCTTGCTTATATTAAAACAGTTTTTAGAGGACACACTGGACTTTACATTTTCCATTTAATCTAAAACCAAGAACATTCATTATCATCTAGGTAAGAATCATTTTTAAACAATTTGAACTTAATTTGTTTTACCACAGAATCAGATTAGACAACATAGCTCCAAATTAAAATCTTACAGCATCCCTGCAACATGTATGCAAACCTCTGATTCTGAGAACGGTAGGTGGGATTGAATGAGCTTCATATAACAGCTGCACAAATTTTAAAAGGTCACCTAGGGATGGGAAAAAACCTTATACAGTTATACACAAGTAATTCAGAGAGCTAAAAAAGTTATACAACTCTTCATCCTATGAGACTAAAGGCTACAGATTTATACAATGTCTTCAATTGGGTCAAAAAGAAGGGACCACTACTGTAAGTCTACTTGTGTGCTAAAAAATATTTTACAAGCTCTCCATCGAGACACTTCAGTCACAGTTTCCCCTTAATTAGAAACATGGGTCATGCTCCTTTTGAACTATATTTCAGTACTGGTAAATGGCATGTTCAGAAAACCAAGAGCAAGCTTGATTTGACATATAACAGCTCCTTGCAATATAAGATCATGTAAGATATTCAAAGACTTATGGAGCATATTTGTTTGCAAACTTAATTCCTATATGGTTTCTTAGCTTTTTTAGAACTGTTACTATGGTGCAGCAACATCCTAATTAAGGTTGTGTTGGAGAGTTCAGTTTTGATGGGGCGCTTTAAATCTTTATTGTGTAAAAATGTCATTGAAAAGACAAAAACCAAATCCACAGAATATAGACATCAAATACCATTGACATTCCTCATGGATGCTTGATAAAAATAATTGATACAATAAACAAGAGTTTAAAAATCAGCCATTTTGGTAATTATTTCATTGGACAATCTGCATCTTTTTGCAAGGAATCTCACACTCTCTAAAACCTGTCCTTTTGGCCGCAGTTTGCTCACCTGCTGGTTGCTAGAATCTCAGTTATACATCAGAAATATCTTTCTACATGTATTTTGCATGATTTAGCCATAATGGCAAGTTTGTTCACCAAAATGCACTCTCTGATTTTTAATTTCATAAAGAATCTGCTAAGTGATTAATGCTGATACTCACTCATGAGGGGGACAAAACAGCACATCAGACCAAGAGTCCTTTACTTAATACCCTTGAAGTCTAGACAAAAGTTCTCTGAGTAAGGAAAGAAGAGACTAGGAGTTTATTGACAGAGATTGCAGTGTATTACAACAAAATAATTTCCCAAATGCATGAAATGTAGGGCAGTCATATGTGCTGATCTGTTGGTATAAAGTGATATCAAGGCATAGAGTCAGCATAAAGCTTTCATGCTAGAGTGCAAATTTGAGGAAGCTGAGGTACATACTGCTTTCTGATATCGGTTGTAGATTGATGTGAAAGCCTTATGGAGCATTTGATTATGTTATTGACAGTGCTGTAGACAATAGAAAGGTGTAAAGGAATACACACGTCTTTTCTCTAACTTCTTTTCATGCTTTAAGGGAGGTGGTGTGCTATCATTTTAACTGCCCCTAAATTTCATTTTTTTGGCAAATATAAGTTTGAATATCAAAAGTGAAATTTTCAGCCCTAATGTGTTTCATATGCATGAAGCTGAACTTTATTTTCCCTCACCAAAGCTAATCTTGATCAGCAATCCCCCAAGATGGCTTCATAATAATAAGGAAATAAAATTAAAAAGGAAAAAGGAAAAGACGACAGTCAGTACACAGGTATTTGGTTAAGCACAATAACTGAACTATTTGAGAATTAAATCAAACACCAGAATGGTTTTCAAGAGTACTTTTTAATTATATTTTGTGACAGTATTCATATCCAAATGGATTTCTGTAAGGATTTTTACACTATCCATAATTTATGCATAAAGATAACAAAAATCAGATAACATTGTGCAAGATGTACAACCTTCATATTTAAAAGAGAAGCACGTATAAACAAATCCAGTAGGAGGAAGGTCTTTTTCAGTTTTTTTTTATAACATGAAATCACAGATTTAAAATTCAAACTGTACACTAAGCATGTGGAGAATTTTATCAGAGACTTACTGAGAAATGCCTAGAGGGATTTGTCTGTGGACAGACTCTGACACACTTATCCACACCGAGTAGTCCTACAGAAGAGAATATGGGCAACTTTGGAGATACTCAGTATAAGTAAAGGTGACACATTTAGTCCTTAATAGTTGCATTAACTTTTATTCAGCTACGAGTTAGGCAAAAAAAAAAAAAAAAAAAAAGGTTAAGGCAAATTTTATTGTATATATTTTTCTAGCTAACATAATTATATGTGCTTTGTTTATAATACACTAAAGGAATGTACATTATGGTATGTGGAACATGTGGCAGGAAGAAATCAGATACATTATAGTTAAAACATTCAGTTTCCTGTTTATAGAAATGAAACTCAGATTTTCTATTTACATAAACCCACCATGTATTGAAAATTCCAGCCTTTTGAAATCGTAACTCATAAATGCCACTTTGGCTCACAGTTAAAAACATTTCTGGAGTTAGAGATGTAAACAAATACCCAGACATATGGGGAAATTTTATGTTCTGTTACTTTTAGTGCGTAAAGCATGAAGTCAAAACAACTGCTGAGCTACCACTTTGAAGATTTAAGTGATATGCTTCTTTACAATATCAAATATTAAATTAGTTAGTGACACTAATTTAATTTTAAGTGATTTTTAAAAGTAGCAGTTCCCTAGCTGACAGTTTCAGTATCCTTTACTTTCATTTTGTGAGTACAATGTCGCATTCCAGGAAAATCATATTTTAGCAGGCAATCTTTTCTTGTAAAATGTTTCTTAATCAATGCGACTGTAAATAAAATAGATATGTCTGCTACAAGCAACAGTAATGCAAAAGACATCGTCAAACAAGCAGCTAGGATGCTTAGGCGCCAATACTGTATGGCTGGCACAACAATCAGGAGCAGAGACTCTGCCAGAGGCATTTTCTGTTACAAAAGCCTTGTCAACCAGGGCAGCCTTCCTCACAGTAAGGTAGGGAATGAGATACTGAAGGCTTTACAATGTTGTTCTTTACAGTGCTTTCTCTACTCTCTGATGATGGCAGCACATTCAACAACTAACCATGCCACAGCTCCTGAACTGCAGAAGAAATGCAAAAGCAACTGTCTTAGGAGTCCTTTCTTCTAATGCTCTTGAATGGTGTGGAGAGATCCTGCCCTTCAGTGTGTGTGCTAGGATCCTCTCCTTTGGATCTCAAGAACTGAATATTACAGTGCAGGGGACCATTTATTCCTCCAGCCACAGAGGGCATTTAAAATAACATGGAATGTAGCATTTTAAAAATTATAACCACACGAATACACTGAAGAAATCATTTTTGATGGTTTTTGAAAAGTTAAAAAGGAGAAATTTGTATCTATTTTTTAAGGATTTCTTGTAATTAAAGCTTTCAAAGATAATATTCAGAGCTGACTAGGAGAATGTCAAAACACACTGGACTTAACCAGAATAATTATGGGGCTTGGGAAAATCATATGGCTTTCATGTCAAGAAAACCACTGCCTGTTTTTGTGATCTACAGTTATGCCTCAACTAATTTTTCTTATCAACATACAGAATCAATAATATATGCATATAAACTCACTTCTGATGAATTCCAAATGTCTATAAGGTCTTTTTAAAATGAGAAAGTAACCCTCCCTTCCTCAAAACTTCACAAATCTTTTAGCAAGTTTTTGAACCTTGATCTCTGCGCCTAGGATCAAAAAGTTAAAAGCATTTCCAGTTCTGTGATATTTTAAAGCCATCTCTATGCCTATTCTCAGAAGTGAGATTTTCTTAAAAAGTATTTGAGATAACTTAAAAACAAGTTCTGTCTTAAGTAGTCACAGTCTGCACATACAACTTTTTTAAAAAATAAAAAATATTTCATACAATGGAATTGCATTAACCTTGCAAATGTGAAATTGTCATTCTTCAGTCATTTCCTCTTTAGGTTGTTTAAGCTCATTCAATAAATCTTTACCAGCTGCTCCTGCTTTCGAAGCAAACAGAATAGCACCCTGCTTAAAACCCAGTGTCTTCAAACTTCTGGCATAATCTGCAAATACCACGTGGATTAGTTTATGTAAGTGGTGGTTAAGGAAAACAGAAAAGAGAAATAATGGAGAAGGCTCAGAAGCAGGCTTCTCTCACTCACACCCTTGTCGAAGCAGGAAATGCTGAGTATTGCTGTTAATTACTTGTTCACTTCTGAAACAAGATTCCAAGTATTATCTAAAAGCAAGTTCAAAGTAGGGATGTCAACGTGTAGTCCAGGCGTGGCCAACCCGTGGCTTGCGAGCCGCATGTGGCTCTTCCCCCTGCCCATCAGTGTCGCTCGCGGAGCTGCCCCTGAGCCCCCTGAACACGGCCCATGCCTCCCCGCTCCCCTGTGCTCACCGGGGCAAGGGAGCCATCCAGATCAAAATGGCAGATCCAATATGTCGGACATTGATGGGAGCCTGCTGAGGCCAAAAAGCCTTCTTAAAGGGCCAGTGGTTTTTTGGTTTTTTGCTCTACAACTTTTTGCCCCAGCTCTTCGCGCTGGACCTTGGCTCTTCGTCCAGAATGGGTTGGCCACCCCTGGTATAGTCAATTACACGATTAACCGATAACCTTAGGTTTATCAATTAATGCTACAGACTACATGCACTCCCCTCCCTTGCAGTCTCTGTATCAGAGGCAGCAGCATGGGGGGAGTAAGCGAGAGCTGGCACACACAGGGAGCTGGCTTTTAAGTCGACTCTCTGCACGTGCCAGCTTCTGCAGAGCCACCTCCCTCCCGCCCCCGCCTCCAAAGAGGCAGCAGCGCAGAGGGTGAGGGGAGAAGCAGGAGGGAGCTGATGCTCAGGGAGAGTCATCTTAAAAGCCAGATCCCCATGGCACTGGCTCCTGTAGAGCTGCCACTCCTCTTCTCTCCCCTCCCCTCTGCCCCGCAGTGCTGCCTCTGATAGAGAGGCGGCAGTGCAAGGAGTGGGGGAGCAGGCAGGAGCCGGTACACGCAGGAAGCCAGTACTTGCAGGGAGCTGCCCCCTCATGAGTAACTGCTAAAGTTTCCAGCAGTTACAGGTTTACACAAATACCCAATAGTTAACATCCCTACTTCAAAGCACAAATGAAGGCAAAAATTCTAATGCAAATGATTTTACAAATAGCTGTTCAGCACCATTATTTCAAATAATCTAATGGAAGCAACAAACTAAAAAACAAACATTTGATGAAGGTCTATGGAAATTCATTTCAACAGACCCAGATACAAAAATACAAATCCAATGTCTTGTGACACACATATTAGTTTTCTAATGGTACAAAGGTCTTATTTGTAACAAACTGTAATAATTTGGGATGGTCTATACTATAGGACTCACTTGTAGCTTTATCAGCTGGAAGGAAAAAGGTCCTCCCAAAATTCATGTAAATACAAATCTCTATAAAACACCCACACTTTTCTCTAAATAAGCACATTGCTTAAGATAAAAATAAATCATAGTTAATTTTCTAAATGATTGTTACCATTTTCAAGATGCAACATATCAACAGAAGTGTCTACTGGAAGAAACAAGCTCTCGGGTAGTTTTTTTACTGTTAAGCTTCCATCTCATACTATAATTTGATCTTACAAACTTCAAAACTGACAATCCTTTTACAATAAAGAAAAAATATATTCTTGCTAGCAAACACTTCAGGGGAGCACCGAAAGACCTCAAATTTTACGTGCATTGTGATGTACAATTTTTAAAAAGATAAATGCCTCATTAACCTGTGTCCAGTAGTAACCAGCAATTTAGCTCAAGTTCAATCAGCACCCACATTCTGCCATGTGCTTCCTTCCCCTCTGTAAAATTAAAAAGTATGAATTTTTCACACTTCTGTTCTTATTTTTCCTCTCTTGTTTGTTTCCCAGTGTCACTTATCATAGAAAACAGGAAGAGGCTGTTATTGTGATTTGGGTATGTATTTTCTCTCCACTCCTTCACGCCTTTCCTTATTTTGTTGCTCCTTCAAGAAGTGCAGTATACACCCTGGAGACATAAGTATTAAGAGTTTCTCTTTCTGTACAGGCTAGCTAATTTTACCCATCCACACTGTATGTTTTTAGAAAAAGGATATTTGTATCTTCATTAACTTCAATTGTGCCATACTTCAGACAAACCTCAACAAATAAGGCAGCTCTATCAAAATACCTCATGCTGTTGAAAAGAAAAAAAAAAAACTCGTTAGGACCGGAAGACATACAATTTCTTCAATCCATTTTGAGCTGGTTTATATAACTTTGTAATGAAATAATAATCATTGAGTTGATCTTTGATGCTGAAGTTTTAGATGCTGGCACCTTTAAACACTGCTGAAAATTTAAAATGCCACCACTTTGAAAATACAGAAAAAGCATTAGTACAAGCACATAGACAAGGATGACATACCATTGAGGTAACTGCCAACTAAAGAAAACAATGTTGAAAAAGAGAACTAAACGTAAAAAGTTCACAGAAATACACACATTTACGGACTAGTCATCTGACAATTTTGGACAAAGCAGAGTAGAATGTGCTCATTCAGCTCTACCTGTGTAGCATCTCTGCAACTCTTGTAAAACATCCTAGTGATAAGAGGACAAGGATGGCCTTGGATTTCTGGTTGACTTGGGGAGAGCAAAGGTGATCAACCCAACGTTTCAACACATCAGCACACTCCTCTGAATTCAGTCGAACCTTTGGGAGATAAAGAAGTTTCAAAGTCTGAATGCACCAATTGCTATGTAACAAAAGAAAACATTTCTGTGACAAGCCAGGAACAAATTTACTGCAAGAGTTTATAGGATTATAACTTAATTGTAACTCAGCAGATTATTACTCAGAGTTTATCTCAAGTTACTACTTCCAAAATCCCAAATGCACTGGATCCTAGAATTATGATGATGAGGAAAATGAGAAGCACAAGAAAGTTGCCAGATCATTTAAACCTCAACACAGGAATTTGGGTTTGCTTGCTATTCATTCCACTAACACAGGGATGCTCAAGCTGGGATACACATATCCCTGAGGATATACAGAGGTCTTCCAAGAGTAATCAACTCAACTAGTTATTTGCCCAATTTTAAAACAGGCTACATAAAAAACACTAGTAAAGTCAATACAAACTAAAATGTCATATAGAAAATGACTTATTTACACTGATCTACATACTATATGCGGAAATACATACAATATTTATGTAGGATAAACCTCTCCAGTCCAGCACTCTGGCCCGGCAACATTTTAGTTAACTGGATGTCCATTTACCCTGGGTGCGGCCAAGTTTCCCGCAGTCCCATAAAATTTGTTTACCACTACCAGTTCTGGTTCTCAGTGTTCTATGCTGTTATTTAGATTTAATTTACCCCTAAATGTCCTCTAAAAGCCCAGTAAGCAATGGAAGTGTGGGTAGAATCATAGAATCAGAAAACTAGGACTGGAAGGGAGCTCGAGAGGTCATCGAGTCCAATCCCCTGCCCTCATGGCAGGACCCAGTACTATCTAGACCATCCCTGATAGACCTTTATCTAACCTACTCTTAAATATCTCCACAGATGGAGATTCCACAACCTCCCTGGGCAATTTATTCCAGTGTTTAACCACCCTGACAGTTAGGAACTTTTTCCTAATGTCCAACCTAAACCTCCCTTGCTGCAGTTTAAGCCCATTGCTTCTTGTTCTATCCTCAGAGGCCAAGATGAACAAGTTTTCTCCCTCCTCCTCATGACACCCTTTTAGATACCTGAAAACTGCTATCATGTCCCCCCCTCAATCTTCTCTTTTCAAAACTAAACAAACCCAATTCTTTCAGTCTTCCTTCATAAGTCGTGTTCTCTAGGCCTTTAATCATTCTTGTTGCTCTTCTCTGGACCCTCTCCAATTTCTCCACATCTTTCTTGAAATGCGGTAATGTGAGTAATGCTGCTAGACAATAATAACCTCCCGCGGTTTGGCAAATTCTCTAGTATTGCACCCTTGAGACCTGACTAGGGCCAAACTAGAGAGGGAATTATTTATTTTATAATTATAAACAATGAGAAAGTAAGCAATTTTTCAGTAAGAGTGAGTGCGCTATGACACTTGTACTTCTCCTAAAGACTTAAAAAACAAAATGGGAAAATAAAAGTGGGCCTCATCTATTTGGAAAAAATCTATAATCCCCTTTTCCACTGAAAGAGCCGAATAGATTGAAATTGTTCTTATTTTAGGATAGACACCCCGTGAAAGTGAAATATTTATCTTTTCCAGACATTAAAATAAATCACATAAGGGATGCCAAATTTTACCAGAAGAGAAGATACCAATCCCAACAGGTTGTAAAATGTCTTTGATAAACCTCTGGTCGCAAACAAGAAAACTAGAATTTTTGCCCATTGTTAGTTAGTCCCCAATCCTATAATCCAGAGGTAACTCCCCCCCCTGCAGCAGGAACCCTGCGCTGGTGCTCCAGTCTCACGGCCCCCTGCAAGACTCCTGTGTGTGTGGGCGGGGCGTTCAGAAAGCCCCAAGCCTCCCCATCAGATTGGGCGAGGGAAGAAGAGGAATTAGAAGTGGCTGCATGAGCTGCCGCTTCCCTTTCCCCTCTCCCAGCTGGGGGGAACAGCAGCGCAGGACACGCTTCCTGGAGGCCTTCCCCAGAATCTGGCCAATGGGAGCAGTGGGAGGCAGTGCCTGGGACATGGTTCTGGGAGCCTGAGAAAGCAAGTAAGTGGCCCCTCCTCCCCTTCACCAACACCCTACACTCCCAGCCTGCTCACTCACCCTCTCCCCGAGAATCCGCACCCCCAGCCTACTCCTGCCCCCCTGGCCAGACACCTACCGCCAGCCCACTCCTGCCCCCATCTCCCCTGGCCAGACACACTACCCCCAGCCTGCTCCTGCCCCCTCCTGTCTGACTAAACACTCTACCCCAATCCCACTCCTGCAGCTCCCCCACAGCCAGAAATCCTGCCCCCAGCCTTCTCCTGCCCCTCCTCCCAGTCTCACACACCCTACCACCAGACTCCTCCTCCTGCCCCCTTCCCCTCTGGCAAGACATTTACCCCCAGTCTGCTCTGCACTCTCCCTGCTGGCCAGACACCCTACTCCCAGCCTGCTCCTGTATCCTCCTTCTTGGCCACACACCCTACCCCCAGCCTGCTCTGCACTCTCCCTTCTGGCCAGACACCCTACCCCAGTCTACTCCTGTACCCTTCCCCTTGGCCAAACACCCTCCTCCCAGCCTGTTCCTGAACCCTCTGTTCCTGCTGCACCCTCCCCTCCTGGCCAGACTCGACACCTTCCTTTGTTTCTGCCCCTTCTCTCCAGCCAGACCCCCTACTCCCAAGCTTGCTCCTGCGCCCTACCTCCCACCCTCACCCCCTCCTACACTCCACCTCCCGCCCAGATCGTGCACCCCCACCCCATCTTACTTACTGGCAGCCCTGTCCGACACACTGAACCCCTTATTTTGGCCCCACCCCTGAACCCGGGGGGGGAGGGGCACAAAATCCACTAACTCTGGAACCCCAGAAGAGTTAATCTGGCAAAGTCCTCCCTGCCCCTCCCCCCACTGTGGGGCTGGAGCACCAGGGGAGTGAGGTGTTTCAGTGCGGAGGGCCACATCAGTGAGGGTTGGGGGTTTTTTGGAGGGTTTTTTTGTTTGTTTGTTTCTCACTTGTGTGGTCCCCAACTGATTTTTCTGTGGGTCAGTGGCCCGACCCACAAAAGGTTCCCCACCCCTGCCATAAATAAAGACAATGGTGAAACCTTTTATGTTGGACATAATATTTTACTTTATTTAAAAATTAAGCTTGGCCAACAAGGCCCTAATTGGGGCTCAGTCACCATCTGGCCGCAAAAGCCTGTCCACGGTCCTGATCCTAAAGGCAGGCCCTGCGGTCCAGTTCCCATGTGGCCAGAAGAAGGGCTGGTGGTGGCCACCCTCCTATTGTGGCATGGGTAGGAGGGGAGGCCGCAATCTGGCTGCTGAGATCCTGGCCCAGCCCCTTGTCCAACCACTGCTGCCCAGGTGCAGCAGCCCAGCCCTAGCCAGGTAAGGTAACCTGGCCCCAGGGCCTTCCCCACATACTCAATTGCCCTGCCCCCTGCACCTCCCACACATCCCAACTCTCTGAGCTGACCCCCTCATGTATCCCAACCCTGACTCCTGCACTCCCACATCCACAAACTGAACCCCCCAAGCTGCAGTAGAAGTTCCATTAAATAAAATCTGGGAGTACAATGTTTCATTTATGCTATTATTAAGCATGTCAATTATCAATAATATTAAGTTGCATATTTTCAGTCATGCAAATGGGCATTCTTATAATGCTCTTTGTTGACCACTTGTTCTGAATTTTGATGTAGTTTGATCTTTGGCTTGAAAAGGTGGCCGATTCCCTGTTATATTCCAATCCATGCAGTTAAGCCTCTGTCCAGGTGGAGACTTTTGGGGTGTCCCCACTGGAAGCGGTGTTTGCCTGAAATGTTCTAGTTGCACGGTTGGAACATTATAGCTTTATGCATAAGAAAGAATTTTTCTCATTGTTACGTTTCTGAATTGATATTGTATATTCTTCAAGTCTGAAGGACCTCAAAATCCATACTAGTCTCCGTAAATACATATCTTGAGGCAGGGCTTTTACTTTTAAGGTTTAATTTATACTTACTTTATTTCTAAGATACTGCAGGCCATTAAGGACATTTCTTCTAAGACTAAGTGATATAGGATATCATTTGCAATTTTTGTTATGGGTGGCATTTTTAATAGGGACATGGAAAAAATGTAGATGCCAACCAATGAATACAGTATCAATGGAACTAAGTCACCAGAGTATTATAGATGAAAGCTAACTGAATCATGACTATATATAATCAAAACTAAAAGCCACTGCAGTTTAAAATAAGCCAAAAATTGATGCAGGGCTTCATTGTACTATCTGGATTGAGCAATTACATACTTTTGCAAGCCATGCTGCACGATTCCATTCTCCGTAGGTTTGCAAATAACGACAGGCATCCGCAGCTTTATCTATTAGACTGAGCAACTGTACTCCCTCTGGAAAATAAAAGCAGATTACTTAAAACTTGACTGTCAGTTAGGGGGGGAAATCATTGCTATTTAAGTGTAACAGATCCCCCAGAAAGGTCCCTTGCTGCCTCTTGGGATACTGGAGGTCCATAAAGTCCCCAGTTCTTAACACACACGTTTTCAAGCATTGTAAGAGCTCTGGAGCTCTCAAGGTTATCCAGGACACCACCACTCTTGCCTTACATGGCATCCACTGAGCTTACAAATGCTCCACAAGGTTAATGCATTTCCTTTGCTTCTGTTTGCCTCATACAGACCTGCTAAGGAGATCACTGGACCATGTAGACTTAATAAGTGTCACAGCATTATACCAATATCTGCAAATCAATTTTTTTTTTTTAAGAAAAGTAGCCTAGGCCCAAAAAAATACTAATAAAACACAATATTATGCTTAAGAAGGGTCTAATCACCTAGAAGCACAACCTGCAGCTTGAGAGCTGCATGCAGAACCACTGGAGTTCTATGTGTAGCCTATGAGACATTTTGTTTACTGTTACCCACACACAGAATTGACAGATTCTGCTGGTTTTCTTCCACATAGGGTTTTTTCCTACCAGTAATACAAAAGTGACACAAACTTAAAGCAAGGGCACATGAAGTAAGGGGTATGCTGATTGCACACAACACTGTGAAAGTTGTGTGCTCCCTCTGCAGCCAAAGTGCTGCTACGATTCAATCGGCACACCTTGCAAATTTTAGGTACGCAAGCGCACAAGCTACCATATCCTGAGAGACCATCTTCGTTATAACAATCCTGCGGCCCACTAGATGAAGGAGGGCTACTTACTAGCCTAGGTTGCCCCTTACTGATCTATTACAGTAGGTAGACATACACAAAGATATAGCTCTAAGAGTTTATTTATATATTAATTGTTTTGAAACAAACTGAAATATAAAAAGACTTTTGTTTCCAACCTGTGTGTTTTAATTTTATCCAATAAAAATGCTGCTGTCTTAAGAATGTGGTGAATATGTAGAATTAACCAGCAGCCTTCTTTAGTATTAGCAATACAATGCAAAGAGGCTCATTTTGGAATATAGTTTGTACTAAAACCAAAAGAACCAACTAGTTCATCCTTCTTATCAAGGACTTAAAATTATATCTAATGTTTTTTGTGCATCTGCCACAGCACACCCTTTAATGCAAGCATCCCATATGGTTTACTGTACTAAAACACAGTATTTTACCTGCTAGCTTTCCATTTGCTATCATGTTGGTTGCTACCAGTTTAATCGTGCTTTGAGAAGGACCTGATGAAGTGACGGTAGTGACCAAACAGGCCTTCAGTGAATCACAGTAGTAATGTGGGTTTTCTGCACTTGTCTCTAACAATAGTTGTACTGCTCTGTCAGTCTGGTAAGAAACATTAAAATTACATCATCTTTAAAAAAAACAACCAAGCACACTTTTGTTTCAATGTTATAATAAAAAACAATAGTTATAGTTACAAAGAGAAGAGGAAAAAATCTTTTCATGTTTTTTACTGACTGATCTCAATTCAAGAAAGCACAAATTCAGGAGACCATTTAAACACACACGTTCTTAATAGGGATAGGATTAAAACACATGCTTAAGGGCTTTCCAGAAAGAGGGCTTACAGAGAGGAAACAGGAAACTGAGTACAGTATGCAGTTTACCATTTGTATGCCCTTTCACAAAGCAATAGAGGAAAGAAAAGTAAGTTAAAAAGTAGAGGTGAAATAAGATTGTGTAAGCAAAGAAACTAGTGAGGTACTCAAAGGATGGTACACGCAATACCTTAAAACTAACTTTTTGAAATTCTCTATATTTAAAGTTGATCGATTACCAAATTATGGAGCAGTATGAAAAGGATAATATATATATACTTAATAAGAATGGATTTTAGGCTGCACTGGATATGGTGGTATATTAGCTCTTTATCCATGTCAAATCTTTTAGATCTGACAGGAGTCTTTGATGCCATATATCATCTTGTAAACTTGCATACCAATACTAGCACCATTTCCCTGCAAATACTAAACTATCTGAGCAGCTTGATTATTTTCTTTCAGAGAACTTTAAGGGTAGTATCTGTTTGGTCATCTGACTGAAGAAAGATCATGTGGAAGTTCCAAAAAAAGGATGCGTGTAGAGGTGCCTTTCATATTTGGATGACACTTGGTGCAGCGGAACAATATACCTAACTTGTTAGCCAAGACAGGGTCTTGGCTGTAGGTTACCTTGAAGATACTCAGCCTAGATAAGACCGACATAATGTGTGGACAGAGGAAGTTTAGACAAGAACAAATAAAACCCACTAAAATCAGTAAGGGAAATTATTCATACATAAACAATCACCAACAAACCTGTCCCAGGAGGAGAAGTTGGTCAGCACATTTCCTGGTGTGCTCATAGGTTGATCTTTTAACCTCTTGTAGATGTACCCTTTCAAGCTGAAATTTCTGCAGAGAAAAATAAAAATGATTACATGATTTTATTTATTTAACATATTTTTACCCCACCTCTCTATTTAAAATATTTGAGGCGGCTTTCAAAATATTTTCACACACAATTATATGTATGTATGTATGTATGTATGTAAAATAGAAGACCCCAAAGGGGTGACATAAAACCTGCTAAAACATCTCAAGAGGAGGGACACACACAACTAAACACATTACAAACTAGCTACAGTAAAACCTGTGTTATCCGGCATGCTCAGGGATTAGGGCATTCTGGTTATCTAAAAATTCCGGTTATCTGAGGGTCCCATCAACCTAGGAAAAACCAATGGACAATAACAGTAAAACTCAAGCTTTTAATATTGGTAGTTTTGTAGTGTGAGGCAGTTGGTCTCACATTTCTATTTTGAGTTAAAGATGATTAGTACTTCTTAAATAAAAAATGGTTAAGACAATCATGGTAAACCAAGCCAGGCCTGTGCACCTGAAGATGTGACAGTATTGTGGCTGGGGGCAATGCCCGCTAAAGTTTTCTGGTTAACAGAGTGCCAGATAACAAAGGTTTCACTGTAATACATAAAAGTGACCTTTTTTCAATATGAATAGGAAACACCTGCCAAAAATATGTGATCATAAAAATATATATAAATGTGATGTACAAATCTATAAATAACTGTATAAGAGTATAATACTATTTATTGAATAAATCTCACACACAAAAACCCAGCCTTTAAACAGTATTGAGTGCTTTAAGTTCACAATAACCAGTACAATGAGAGTTCAGGTTAAAACTCCATTATTAGCACACAGTCATGCACCTTTCATTTTGAAATAAAAGTGAGGCACTTATATGAAGGAGTTCTAAATTCAAAATGGAAGAAATGCTCTTATCATTCTGTTGATTTAGACACATACCTATTAAATACTATTTAGAAACAGTTTGTAATACCTGGAAGTAGGAATTTTCACACAGTATGTCGTAGCATATATCCAATGGGTTGATCATTTTTTCTTGAAGGCTATCTGTAGTTTTTGCAGTTAGTAATTTTTCCTGAGAGAAACTATGCAAATAATGTGCAGCAACACTCCAAAAATGCAGTTCTGATTCATCCCCATAGAGTCTGAGAAGTCAAAAATCAAAATGAAACAAACCTACCATTATACATTGTAGCTATAACATCAGACTAATTTAAATTTACAAACCCAATAATATAATCACTAATATTGATTAATTTTAGATTTTCTTCCATAAAATACTGAATTATTACTAAGTAGTATAAAATATATTCTTTATTCAGGGAATAAGGTACATTCTTTTTGGCATCACCAATATAGTGGGTTACAAATGAGACTTATGTACAACATCACAAACAATTATCACTTCTGAAATATGTTCAACAAACTAGGAAGTAGCAAGTTGGAGGAAAGACGTAAAAGTTTCATTAAGGCTCAGTGAATCTCTCCACAAACTAGCACATAATCTATCCTTAATGGTGCATTGCTTTATGCTTTACCATTACTAGGGGGCTGCGCCCCCTGCTTGCTACACTCACCAACCCCCTCTCACTGGCCTCTTGCACTGAGTCCAGCTGCGCTCCACATGGCCCCAAGTCACTCACATCCTTCTCCGTTCCTGCCCCACTACACTCCTGGACAGGCCCTTCTATCCGAACACTCTCGGCCTATCCCGCTGCTTGCACCCTTCAATCACCAGTCATTCCCTCCCCCCGCTTCCTGCTCCTTCCCCACCCACCAATAAAATAGTTTGTGTGCAGAGTTCAGAGCCTCTCTTGGCGAGCACAGGTGTACGGAGAAGTGACCTGTCAGGAAGGGTGATGCTCTGCAGGCTTGTGAACCTCATGTGTAAATGAAAACCAAACGCAATCAATAAAACAGACCCAACTCCAAATGAATCCCCATCGTTCCAGCGGCTAGGTAGGTAGAGAATTCCCTGCTCTCTGCACTGGTTACTGCCCATCTTTGCAGGGTGGCAGTACTCCAGATGTGCCCTTCCACCTGGCAAGCGAACTCCCGCTGCAGGGCTGGGACATGCTCCGTGCAGACAGGGAGCAATGGAGAGAACCAGATTTGGGTCACACGAGAAAAGAGCCCGGTGGGTAATCTGGGCCACAAACCCTTATCCCGAAACTCCATGGCCCACAGCCCACCCTACCTCCTTCCATCCGTATCCCCACGTCCATTCTTAGACCCCTTCCTCCTGCCTCCATTCATACACCCACTATCCTCCCTAACCCTTCCGCCTCCCCCAGCCCACACTGCCTATCCCTACCCCCACCTCCTTCTTCCATTCCTACATCCCCATCCTTCCCTAACCCCTCCCCTCCACATCCCCAAACTGCCCTATCCCCTGCCTCCATTCCTATATCCCGCTCACCCCCACCACCCCTCTTTTCTGCACCACACATCCCCATATACCCTTTTCTCTCCTCCCTACCCCTCCCCACGAATTTGTCAAGCTGCACACCCATTCCCCTCAGGAACACCATCAGGCTGAGCAACACAGCCCCAGCCACCGCAGTGGGAGCCACAGCCTGCCCCCAGTCCCACCCTTTCCGAATGGGCCTGTTGGGGCAACTTGGCTCTGTGGCAAGCCAGGGAGCTCGGAGCACAGAGCAACCACTCCAGAAAGTCTGGGAAGTGGCATAACCGTGCCATCCGCAAAGAACTGGGTGTGCGGTGTGGCCAAGACCTGTCCAGCTCACAGCGGGCCCAGGAGAGCACACCTGAGCACGGCCTGGCCCTGGGTCCTTAGCATACACTGGAGCGGCTCGCTCGGTGGGGAGGCCTGCAGTGTGGTCCTCAAGCGCTGTGGCTGGGCCTGGGCCACACAGAGCAAAGCCGTGGACTTGGTAGGCTGGAGACAGGGCAGAGAAGCAGGTAGATGCTGCTCCAGGGGGCATGTGGAGCCACCCCCCCTTTTCACGGAGTGGTCATGGCTCCCGGGGTAGGGCCATTGGGGAGACTGCGCGGCTAAGGGCAGAGGTGAGCAGCAGGACACAGAGTGACGTGATGACGTCACTCTGTCATCCCACAGGAAATTTGTTTTTTATTTTTATACAGAGAGAGAGAGAGAGAGAGAGAGAGAAAATCAATCATGAAAGGTTGGAAGCAACTAAGAAACTTCGTAAGTTTAAAATTATTATGATTTGGGTAGAATAATATGCAACAATGGTCGTGAAATTTAAAAAACCCTCACTTCCTCTTTGCTTGCATAAAGGCCTACGTTTTAGCTCTTTGGGAGAAAGATTGGACTTATTCTACATATCCTACAGGTTGCACCTCTATAAACTGGAACTCTCTGGTCTGGCAACATCCATGGTCCGGTAGGATCACGGATGTTCCGGGATCAGAGAGTCCAGGTTCACAGCCCAGTGCAGAGCTCAGCTGGGCTGTGGGGGGCCGGGAAGCTCAACATGTGGTTCAGTTGGGCTGGTGGAGGGAGAGCTGGCAGCCTGGCATGGGCGGGGAAGGGGACAGGAGCCTGGAAGCCCCGTGGGGTGGCAGGGCAGAGGCTGGGGCCAGCAGCAAAGGGGCCAGAAATGATCTCCCCTGATCCAGCAAAATCCCTCATCCAGGTCCAGTCAGATTCCAAGGGTGCTGGACCAGGGAGGTCCAACTTATACAGTGCTCAAAAGAGTACTACAAGTAACATCTACTATTTCAATGTGGACATGGTAGTTCTAAAATGCAATTTATTCATCCATGATAAAGGTGTAGTTTCACTGTAACAAATGGGTACGTCTACATACCAGTGTTACTTTGGAATAACTGAGGTTATGCTGGAATAACACAGTCCGGGTCCACACTACAAGCAGTTACTTCGACATAATGTCAAAGTAATGTTGAGCTGGAGGAATTCTTACTCAAACTCCTATAACCCTCATTTTACGAGGAGTAAGGGAAGTCGGAGGAAGAGTCGGAGGAAGAGTGCTTTTCCTCGGACTTTCTGCTGTGTAGACAGAGCCAAAAACTGAAATAAACTATTTTGATTTAAGCTACGCAATTGATGTAGCTGAAGTTGTGTAGCTTATTTCGGCTTTAGCCCTGCTGTGTAGACGTATCCTAAGATAATAACTTAGTCACCTATGAGATACACGCACATTCTTAACTTTATGGACATCATTAGTGTGATTCATTTTAGCTGAACCACATACATGTTTAAAGTTAAGCAAAATTGTTACTGCTGATGGGGACAGGATTATTAAAAAAACCTACAATTACTTTATTTGAATTTCTTTTACCTTGCAACCAGCAAACACCTCTGTAATACAGTAAATTCAGGATCAAGCATAAGTTTCTTGATGTCACTTACAAAAAAAAAAAAAAAAAAAAAAAAGTCATATTTGACCTGTAATAAGCAGTTCGTGATTTTTAAAAACAAGTTCTATACATCTAGGAATTAAAGTTTAAAAATGAACACAAGCCTTTTATTTCTTCTTGTCAGATAAGGAAACTAAGTTTAACTCATGCTGACCTAAACAAAAGCCTCCATAAAATATTTAATCATGTCAACTATACAAAGTTGAAGTATGTCTAAACCTTTAAAAGAAGCAATTCACAGTTTATCAGTTTTAATAGTTAAAATCAATCAGTCAAGAATGCCTTTTGACGTACTTGAATTGCAATACATGTGAACTACCAGAAGGGTATACTTGAAGCTGTAATGTTTTATAACAATTCATTATATTATAAAATTAATGTAATAATGTCATAATTCTACAAATATAATCTGGATGGCATCACAGGACAATAAATAAATGTATTATCAATATATGAATATAGGTTTGCATGTATTTTTCTGCATTCAGTAGAAAATTAGCTTTTTATTTGGGATGCAGGGAAGGAAAGAGGAAGTGCTTCCAGTTTCTTGGCTATAAAGACTGCCTTAATAGTTTTGTACTGCCATCTGTTGGCTATGCAACCAGGGAGACTGATGTAATATCACCAGAAATATAAGCTTCAACTATAAAGTAACTTATCTTGAAAGGGTACAATTTTCAAAAGTGCCAGTGTGATGCAGAATTTTAAATCCTGGCCAGAAAAACATATTTCAAATTTTTTTTTCCAGAGGCTGCACCCACTTGGCCCAGACAGAATTCTAAAGAGCAGCTATGTTGAGAAATATGTTTCCAATAAACTATAAGTGCCATCTGAATTAAATACTGAGTATTCCTGGGCCTCCTGCTGATAGCTAGCATCGTCTGTTACATCAACAACGTCACAACCCAAATGTCACAAAACAGACGTGGGTTTCATCTGACTGTTAAGGCAATGTTAAACAATTTGTTTTAAGGAAGTTCTCAGATTTGGGAAGAATGCTACTCGTCACTTTTCAATAGACAAAGCAGGTTATTAAGTATGTTCAATTTCATTTTGTAACCCAAATATTTATCTCTAAACATGGCAAAATGTTTTAATACAAAAATAAAGCAATTCCAGATTAACTACTAAATGAAAAGCTGAAACCTCAATCTAAGGTATATCTTGTTAAAACATTAATAAAATGCTTCTTACTTGGACAATGAATCCAGCTGTTTTTGAAGCAGGTTTTTAATATTTTCATTCTCTGGATAGTCACTGCAAGGAAAACGTGGTTTAACAGGAATATATATTCTAAGAATTTTATATTTTCTCATAACTATATTGGCAGTATTATCTGAAATTCAGTTTAGACAGAAAATCTTGGACATCAAATACTAGTTTCCAAGTACTAATAATGGCCTATTCTTCACTCCTGCTCACCCTCATTACTTCCACATCTTTGTTATTGTCTCCTTTCTCTTCACATTTCCATCTTACCCACTCACCTTTAGGTTTCCCCTTTCTCCTATTGCCTGTCCATTCCTCATCCTCAATCCCATTTGTCTCAAGTTCTTTTCCTACCTCCACTTTTCTCTATTGCTTACTTCTGCTTATTTTCAGCAATAATAAATCCAATCTTGACCATCCTCTTATTCTTATGCCCCTGATGCCTAACAGGCCCACTGCACCATGACTTTTCCATACCGGTTCCTCATTCAATCTCATCCCCATTTCCACTCTTTTCAGCTACAGCAGAATATCAGATTTATGAACACCAGAGTTATGAACTGACCTATCAACTCCATTTCTCATTTGGAATCAGAAGTACACAATCAGGAAGCGGGAGAGTGGGGGAAGCAAATACTGAACAGGACAGTACTGTGTTAAATGTAAACTATTAAAAAAAATAAAGGGAATGTTAAAAAATATTTGAGGAGGTAAGGAAATTGTTTCTGTCCTTTTTTCATTTAAACCAAGATGGTTAAAAGCAGCATTTTTCTTTTGTACAGTAAAGCTTCAAAGATGCAATAAATCCAATATTCAGTTATAAACTTCTGAAAGAACAACCTTATTTTGTCCAGTTATATGCAACCAAGTTTCATAACTCTGAGATTCTACTGTATTCTAGAATGCCCCCTTTCATTACAAAAAACAAAAAAACCCAAAACCCCAATCTCTTCAACTCTTACTCCCTTCCATCTCTTGGAACCCATAGAAACCCGGATTTCCTTTTACAATACTTTAAGCTTAATTTTCAGAAGTTGTTAATGATATTGGGTGCTTTACTTTTTAGGTGCCCAACTTGAGAAACCTAAAAAGGGCCTACTTTCCAGAAGATGGGTACTCACAATTTCTGAAAACCACTCCCCTTTAAGGAGTCTCCAGTTAGGCACCCAGAAATAGAGACACTCCAAATCACTACCCACTTTGGAAAACATAGGCAAGTATGTTTGCAGTGGTTCTTTCACATGGCAGCCTTCACTTCTCTCTCACCTTCCACACAGAGGGCTTGTCTTGGTTGGCAGGTGTGTGAATCTACATGACACAGGCTTGCTATATAATAAGTGTCAGTTTGGACCCTGTTGCTGTGCACTAAACATTCTCAAGTGAGCTTGAATGCACTCTGTGTCATAGCAGTGTAGATAAAAACATAAGGAATTTTTAGATCATGGCAGCACAGTCCATATGGTCATACAGAGTGTGATAGACTAGCGAAAGGTATATCCATTCCCCAGACAGACAAACCCTGAGAGGACTCCCAAGGGCTGCAGTGAAGGTGTCTATCTTCTCCCCTCTTGCTATTATTGTAGCCCCTACCACTTTCTCACTCCATTTCCATCTTTGAGCAATATCCCATTCAGCTTCCCTCTTCGCTTTCTTTCAAAGCTGAAATCATTGGCTCCCCAGTGGTCTCACCGCTCTCCATTTCATCACAAACCTTTGGGGAGTTCAACTTTCATCACTGTGTCCTGCCCAGTCCTTTTTGGTTCCAGCTCCTTATTTGACATACATACTTTACATTGCATTTGCATTAAGGCCATATTAATAATATATATAATTCATATAAAATGACATATACTGACCATATCATTTGTACACTGATTATCTTCTTATATTGCAAACTTCTTGTAGTTTACATCTTGCCCTGAACAATCATTATGGATCTGTGCTATTGCACTAGAATTAATAAATGTTACATCCTGATAAGTCGCTCCATTCTAAGAGGAATCTACACCACTTATGAGGAAACATGATCATCAGTGTAGGGGCAGGGACACCTGGAATTACTCTCTAGGGACCACCTCTACTTTGAAAACAATTTGCTTTTAGAATAAAAGCATAGTATTGTTTTTTGATGCAATATGTTGCATGAGTTTCTAATTCTAACAACAGACAATTGCTGTTCACTTAGAATCTTGCTGTTTTCAAAGGTAGGTAGGAAGACGCCACTAGAAAAACAAACAAACTTTTGTACTGCCCCTTCATTCCGACTGCTCAGTAAATGTTGAAGTTGACCCATTTAACAACCTCCTACCAAAGAATACATAGGTGAGCTGTGTGTGATTACAGTTAAAAGTCTGGACAGAAAATTAAAACAAAGCCTTACATGTGTAAAATATCTAGAGTCCATTTATCATTCCATGGCTGATGCAGCAAGAAGGATTTTAAAACTAATGAAGCCCTTGGAACAAGGAGATAAGGGCACCACACAGGTTCTGAAATAGAAGAAAGGAAGTGAGGAAAGAAAAGATTCACATTCAAAATCTCTAAGTAGCTAACCTCTAACGACACAACAGTTAACAACTATAAAATGTATAAGTAGCTGCCTGTGCCAGAAGACAAAAATATTAGATGTGGGGCCAGATTATAATCCCAGATGTACAGCATGGATCATTGCTAAACAATTTTCTAAGAGATACAGTTAGTCACTAGACATTTACAGCCAGAACCCGGTTTCCTTGGTCTTTGGCTTTTAGTTTAGTTAAAATATGGTTGAAGATGAATTTGCAAAGTAAAATATTAGAATTAAGCAGAGATGTATGTGGTGGATGCTTCTATAAAGCAGATGTGAAAGAAGTTCATGCCAAGATATGCCAGAAGGCATCAGCCTTACACATCACAATTACTATGGACTCCAGTGAAACTGAGTCTTTATCACAGTATTCAGGAATATCTGCAGTTAAAATAGGAGGTATCAATATGGTTTTGTAGGGAGGAGAAATTAAACTAAACATATATCTATACTGAATGCCTCTAAAAAGCCTGGTCAGTATGGATACCTGTGCTTAACTATTGCTATAATGAGTCAGATTGGTGGCCCATCTAGTCTGATATCTAGTCTCTGACACCAACTAGATGCTCCAGAGGAAGGGATTAAATTCCCTGTACTAGAAAATTATTGAATTATCTGCTCCTATGGCAAGTTTTTTTCTAACCTCCAATTTAATGGAAACATCCACTTTTGGCCATTCATTCAAACTCTGGAAATGTATAGCAGTATAACAAAAGCAGTCATCATAAACATGACTAAAACTCATGCTGTGCATGTAAATGACTGTTCTAATGAAATTAATGTATGCATGCATTTAATGCATAGCTATGCAGATGAGACTAAAAAAGCAAAACTTGAGTTATTTAGAAATATCAAAAGCTGTATAACTGATTAGTATAAAACGTATCCATGTTCCCAAGGTTTCTGGTGTATGTGAGCTACCTTATCCTCTGGCTTAGACTGAAGTCATTTTTAAATAATAAACACTATTTTGCACATCTTTCTACATGGAATATACTGCAGACTGTAGCAAAAGGGAAACTATTCAAAGCAGATGCATTGAGATTTCTCAGACCTGTTAATTCTTGTTCGTCCATTCTAAAACATGCCGGCTTCATAGTTGTCTCTAAAACTCTGATGCACCCATCATCTGATGCCAGGATCACTTTGTCTGAGGTACACCAATCCACATCCACTATTCGGAAGTTGACATTTCTTCCACTTCTTACGCTGCTTACCATCTGCACCTTGAAATAGAAGATGTTTTCATTTTTACAATGCTGCTAATCACACTGATCAAGATTGAGTTGTGCCTCGTAAAGCCATTTCACAGAACTTGCAAGCTGGGTGTAGCTGGAAGGGCTAGGTGGCTTTAAGCTATCTTTGCACTCTCCTGATTCTGGAATGCTCTAGGGGCTGGAAAGGGCCCTTGTGCAATACAGAGATCTGAGGGCTTGCCTAGGTTACATTGCCTGCTCTATGGGCCAGGGTACTCTCTGATACATGCACCCTGCCTCCACTCCCCAACCTTTACCAGTGGTCCTTAGAGAGCAGCTTAATTCTGCAATGTTCTGTCCCAGATACAGTGCTTTTCAGACCCGCTTTACACTGTTCCAGTATACTAGAGTGGTTTGCAGTGAAGGGGCCACTAGCCCTGTTAGCAAAAGGGAGGATCTCGCCAATTAAGATTCTTTTCTCTCTCTAGATGTGTGTATAATCTGATAGAACTGAATGGGGCATGAGAAAGGGGAAGCAGCAGTTCTGTGGCATGACACTGAAGATGACAAAGCTCCACCACAGACATACAACAGGGTTGGAGCATCACAAATTAGAAAGAAGTTCTGGATACAGAGCTTAGGAGCTGTGGTTCTCATAAGTTGTTTTCCTGGGTACAGACAGATTTTCAATTGGAAGTCAATGTTCATTTTAAGGCTTCTACCTTAAAAACCTTTTTCCATTCCCAAAAGAACTACAGGGAGGAATAACCAATAGCACCAATATTCCTCAGACATTACTGGAGGAGGGTCATGGCCAGCTCTTCTTATGAAATCCATGGAGTTAAAGATCACACGTCCTCTCCCTATGAAATCATCCAGCTCTAATCATGTTCATGTCTATGGACCTCTGGAGGGGGGAATGCAACTCCACCAGGGCTGGCATTACCATGAGGCGAACTGAGGTGGCCACATCAGGTGCCAGACTGTGGGGGGGCACCACTAGGACCCAGAGTGTAGAAAATTGTGTCTGCTGCTGGTGCATATGTATTCTCTCTGCTCTAGATGCACAGAGATGGTGGAGTGCTGTGCTGGAGGAAGGAGGGCACAAGAGACCTTTCAAAGTTCTGGCCCAAGCGAGGGAGCATGGGGGCGTCATTCGAGCTCCCTGCCTCAGGTGCCAAAATATTGTGGGCCTGCCCTGAACTCCACCTATGCAAGATGTATCCCAGAAATTTTGAGAGCATTTTACCTAATACAGGTTTTTCTTGCAGGAGGGGAGAAGAAGGGCCAATATTAATACCTAGTGTCTGGCCTTCCCATATTCTCTAAGAGTACGTCTACACTAGCCCCCTAGTTCGAACTAGGCAGGCTAATGAGGGCGACCGAAATTGCAAATGAAGCGCGGGATTTAAATATCCGTCATTATATGTTCGGCGGCGCCATTTTGGAAATTGACTAGCCGGAGTAACTGCCGCGTCTACAAGCGGCAGTGAACGGAGTTCAGTAAAGCCCTTAACTCGAATTAGCTGTTAAACCTCATTCCAGGATGAATAACAGCTAATTCGAGTTAAGGGCTTTACTTTGAACTCCCGCTTTCACTGCTGCTTGTAGACGCGGGCAGTTACTCCGGCTAGTCAATTTCAAAATGGCGACCGCCCGGGAACATGCTAATGAAGCGCGGGATATTTAAATCCCGCGCTTCATTTGCAATTTCGGTCGCCCTCATTAGCCTCCCTAGTTCAAACTAGGGGGCTAGAGTAGACATCCCCTAATAAGTTAAAACCAAGTTCTGAAGGCAAGACAACATTACAATTCCATAAATGTAGACATTCATTAAACTGACAAAGTTTTGAAAGGGATATTTTTCTATTCCTAAGAGTGAATTCAAAACACCATATGCATCCAAAACGCATCAGAAGAGTGTTAAAATTGTGTATTTCAACAGAGCATCAGCTTTCTTCTCAGCTAAAAACAGACTGAAAAAAACCTAAAATGCCTTTGAGAAAAGACTGGCTGACTATTATACAGATGTCAACAATAGATAAAGTATTGTTTTAACCAGATTGCTTAGGTGCCTGACCTTCTCTAATGCAAAGCAGCATATTTTGCACACAAGCAAATACTGATAAGAAATAGATGGCCACCTCTGTTGTGTCCCAAACTTCAGCTCCATCATTGTACATTGTTATCAGTTTTTGATTTCCTTTCCCAGGTGCAAAACGTATTTTTCTCACCCAACTTCGGTGTGTAGGGATGCCCCTAAGGACAACAAGATTCAATTTCATTCTCAGGAACATATATAGTATAAATTATTAATATAAATTCCTCCTCATGCATTTATACTTTGATCCTGTATGAATTTGGAGAACTAATCTTCCAAGACTATATAAACAGACGATTAACAAAAACACACAAAATATAAAAAACTGACAGATCTATAAAAAATGGCTGTAGGAAGGGAAACTCAGAACATCTATATACTATTAAGTATCAACATTTATTATGAAATAATCTTGCTTGGATTAAACATAACAAGCCAGATTTTTCAATCAATCTTTAGTTTCATTTAAGTCAGTGGAACTATACCAGCTGAAAACATTCTATATCACAGAATGAAAATTTATGGTAAATTTGGTACAAGTGATCAAAACTTGATTACATTTATAATGTCTAGACAAGTGATGTATTTACCTGATGCTTTAAAAGGGCTAATTTCAAAATGCTGAAATCAATTATGAGCCAGATCAGTAGGGAAGAAGAATTTAAATAAAAACATCTGAATGATAACTGGGTAATTGTCTAAGGACACTTCATTAGACTCCCCAAAAGCCACAATCCCACACTAAGGAAGATATTTGCATTGGTTAAAAAATAAAAAGGTCTGATTTAGAGGGTAAGTAAAGGCAGCTATAAAAGAAAATCTTACAACAAATAGCAGAGAGGAGGGACTTGATTATAGTCTATTAGGGATGTAAGTGATTATGCTTATCGGATAATGTCAACTAAACTTATCGGATAGTCAATTAGTGACTCAACTAGTAATTCTCCCCCGCTCCCGCTTGCTGCTTCTATCAGGCAGAGACAGAGGGGAGCAGGAGCTGCTGCTGGGGGAGCCTGCTTAAAAGCTGGGGGGCAGAGGTGCAGAGGGGAAACAGCATGAGTGGGGACCAAGCAGTCCTCCTCTGCCCTGTGTTCCCACTGCGGCCACTACAGCCTTGCAGGGCTCTGGTACATTTCAAAAGCAGACGTGGCTGCAGGGAGCATGGGAGAGTGGGGGATTGGTTGAGCAGGGGACTGCAAATTGCATCAACTATACAATTAGCCTGATAACCGCATTTTAACATCCTTAACAGTCTATAAGCACCTACATGGGAATAAATATTTTATAATAGGCTCTTCAATCTAGCAGAGAAAGGCATAACAAGATCCAGTGGCTAGATATTGAAACTACACAAATTCAGACTAAAAATAGGATATACATTTTAAAAAGTGATGGTAAATAAACATAGGAGCAATTTATCAAGGGTCATGCTGGATTCTCTATCACTCGTGCTTTTAAAATCAAGACTGGATGTTTTTCTAAAAGATATGCTTTAGCAATTATTTTAGGGGAAGTTGCATGGCCGATGTTAGACAAGTCCGACTAGATGATCACAACAGTACCTTAAGTCTATGAACATAGTCCAACATCTTTCTGCTTAATCAATCTCTGGTCAGGCATGACTGAGATTTTTTTTTTTTTTTTTTAAATACAATCTTGAATAGTTACCTCAGACAAAACCCATTCCTCTAACACAGAGAAAAAAAAATGTTGTACCCGTCCATCTTTCTACACGAAATTTTACTGACACTCATACCTGGATATTCTTGCTTTCAAATCCCAGAAGTTTAAGTTTCCATCTACATCTCCAAGAACTAATACATCTCCTTTCCAGGCAATGCAAGTAATGATACCCATGCTTCCCTGAAAGAATTTCAGAAGAATAAAACTAAGTAATTAACAGTAGCATACATATGCATAAACATATCACAATAGATGAAACTAATGAGCGAAATTCTTCTCTATTACAACAAAGCAATTCAGCTGAATTTAATAGAATTGTTTTGGGTCAGAGGGCAGAATCTACCACATCATATTTTTGAAGACTTTGTCCTGAATGGAGTGTTTTGTATTATCACCTTTGATTTGGGGTTTTAAAGCAATGAAAAGCTTTTGTGTTCCTAGCTGCCTGCAAACCTCAAATGACAGGACTCAACTATTAAACTCACAGGACCCATACCCTATACTAGGAAACAGAAATAAGAGGATTCCAATTTGACAGAAATTTATTTGAGCCTTCATGTTTGATGCAAGAAAGTGGCTGCGCTTCAAAGCAGCAAAAAATTGTTAAGAGTTCCAAAAAGAGAGTTCTGACCCATTACAAATCTGTAGCAAACCCGAGCCCTTTCTGTAATTACAGCTTAACAAATTATTAAGAAAACTCACACCAAGGTTAATTATTAGAATGCAACATTCAGTTTTGAACACTGAAATAAAATATTAAATTTTACTCAGATCTAAAATCAGAAAAGCTGTAATTAGTCTGCACATAGATGTTAATATTTCTTATTCAACAAACTGCTCTCAAGCTCCCCCTTCCCCTTCCAGGTCACAAAGTAAAAAACATGAATGTAAAAAAACAAAACAAAAACAAAAACAAGTGTTATGTGTAACTGAGATAATGCATTTTCCAACCAATAATTTTGTTGTGCCCTTGAAAAAGTAGGAGACCCAGGCTATGTCTACATTACAGAGCTTTATCAGAAAAACGGCTGTTTTTCTGAAAAACTTCACTTACGTCCACACTTCAATCGCGTTCTTTTGACAAAAAAATCAAAAGAACAGAGAGTTTTTTTCTGACATTGCTAAACCTCTTTCTACAAGGAAGAAGCGTTTTTCCGAAAGAGCTCTTTCGGAAAAAGTTGTGCGTGGATGGGGAAGAGGGAGTTCTTCTGAAAGAAGAGGAAAGAGGAAAAAGCACAGGTGCCCTAGTGGCCATTCCGTCCATAGTAGTCACAGCTTACATGTGAGATAGCATTCATTCAGTGTGGATCCTCTCTTTTGAAAAAGCATATCGCTTTTTCGATGCACTTTTGCTGTGTGGACGCTTTCTTTCGGAAGGAGTTTTTTCGGAAGATCTCTTCCGGAAAAGCTTCTTCCGAAAGAAGCCTGAAGTCTAGACGTATCCCCAGGTTCAATACCTAGCTCATTATCTTACTGTGTGATCTTGGGCAAATTACTTACTCTGCTATTTCTCTGATGGGAATCACAGGGGTGATATGAAGACAAATTCAATAGTAATTGTGAAGTGCTGAGATACTATGGTAATGAGACCCATATAAGTACTTAGATAAATAATTTTCCACAATTTTACAGACATGAAAACAATACATCTTTATATCAACATGAAGTGACAACCTCCAAACTTTATGACTAAAGGGTGCCTGCAAACATTTTTCTCCTTGTTTGAGAGGTTATAATGTATTATTTGCCTGTAATACTGTCTTCAAAGATAGAAGCCTACAAAAAAAATCCAAGATATTGGGTCATTAAACCCATTGTCTAGCACAAATAGTACTTGTTCTTAAAGACTCCCGCATCACTATGGGTAGCAGGCATAGTGTTCAACATGGCTTTTTCACTATAACCAGTGCTTTTTTTGTGATGGTACTGCCCGGTATGCAGTACCTGCAGCTTCAGTCAGAGCTCAACAACTTTTGCCCTGGAGTACCGGCACCCCCTTTCTTTTTTTTTTAAACAAAACAAAACAAAAAAAATCACTGACTATAACCATAATAGAGAGTCTGGGAACCTATGTTCTAATTTGATTGCTATAACCCAGGGGTGGGGAACCTCAGGCCTGAGGGCCGGATCCAGCCCCCAAGGCTCATTGGTGAGCCTGAACTGGCACTCCAGATGCCCTTCCCCTGCAGGGCTGGAGAACACAAAATCTACTTGCCTAGGCCCACCTAGGCTCCTGTGTGCAATGTGGGGAGTGCCTTGCTCCTCCTCAGCTGAGATCCACAACAGTGAGAGCTGGTTTTTGTTTTTGTTCTGTTTCTCACTTGTGTGCAGTCCCCAATTCATTTTTCTGTGAGTCAGTGGCCCCTGACCCAAAAAAGATCCCCACCCCTGCTACAACCTCTGTAAAATGAAAGTGAGAATTAAGTCTTTTAATCTTCTAAAATAGAGGGGTTTAATAATTTGGATGGCATCTTAACAGACTGTATTATGGGCTCACATTCTTTCCTCTGACAATTATATGTAAAAGTAATTTTAGAAAAATATTTAAAATAGCTATAGCTTCTTTTAATAAAATTTAGAAGCTGAAAATGAGATGCAGCACCAGTGTTTCCTCTAAGCTACGTGGCAACACATCCCCGCAGCTGCTTACTGAGCCCCGCCCAGCTAGGGGCACAGGACTCACACACAGAGCTCTCTGGCTGGGGGAGAAGCACTTCTCCCTCAACGACAGCAGCTGCTCCCTGCTGAGAACAGAGCAGTGAGTCTGTCCCAACCCAAAGGGACATGTCCCCTTTGTACCACCTGGCCAGGACTCATTAAGCAGTTGCAGGGCTGTGCTGCCAGGTAGCTTAGAGGGGACACTGTGCAGCACTATACTCTATATGGGCCATCAGCAAGGGGGTTAATTTACCACTGGTAGTCATGAACCATACTTATTAGGGCTACTATTAAAAAATTACCACTATTATTAGAAAATACGAAGAGCTGGTCAAAACCAAGACCATGCATCTGAACATCAGACATCCTGAAATCCAAATTTTGTGGCTTTAGCACACCACTATAAGTGATGTGTATTTAAGTACCTTTATCCCAATATTTTGTATATTCTTTACTCAAACTATGAATCTGTTCAGAGGTATTAATTAAGAAAAAAGTAATTCTCAAGAGACTTCTGGTCTGGAATACTTTAATATCACTTGAATATGTTGAACAAACTTTATAAACTTTCTAGTGAACTATTTTTGTCTTAAGCTAGAACTCAAAGTATATGAAGAACTGCTATAAAATTTTTCTACCCTAATCAATTTATAATGCTCAGAACATATTTAAAAATTACTGTCTAAGCTACCAGACAATAAATATCACACATTAGAAGCATGGAGACTGACATTCTGGTATTTGATTTAGAGGGTTCAATTTAGAACGCTGAGAGCAGCTCCAGCCGACACCTGTATCCCTCGCAGTTGCAAGGAGTAAGGGAAGCTGATGGGAGCGTTTGCTCCTGTCAGCCTCCCGCTGTGGGGATACCACCAAGATTAGCTTAAGGTAAGCCCACTCCAGCTACGTATCCTACATACCTAATGCAGACCTGGCCTAAGCATATGATTATATCGGTAACTTTTTTATGTATTGTTGTAACTATATATGGTAGCTATATAAACAGGCACACAGTATACAAAAAATATTTTAGAAGACCTCGGTCTTTAAAAAGATTAATTTATGTAACAGATAAAAATAATCACCGCCTCTTTCCTAAATTCTGCAAATGTACTCTTGGAAATATATAAATTTCATTCAATCACAAGGGAAAAATATTATACCACAAAACAGCAATTTTTCCATTACTTGTTTTTTTAATGGTCCCCATGCTCAAGTCTGCTCTAAATTATTTACTAAAGACATCAGAGACTGGATCCTTAATAGGCTGTCTCTTTCTGTGAAAGCTACCACTTATCTTTTACAACAGAGAACACAGAAGATGGAACAGAAAGATTTTTGCAATATCTTGATTGCTGGCCTGAACAAAGAGAAAGGGATAATAAAATAAGTCTCAGAGGGATAGCCATGTTAGTCTGTATCTGCAAAAATGAGGAGTCTTGTGGTACCTTAAAAATTAACATATTTATTATTAAGCTTTCGTGGGTAAAAACTACTTCATCAGATTCATTGGAGTAGAAATTTACAGAGGCAAATTTAATGTGATCAAATTAGGACTGAATAAGGCTTTAGAATGGTTCTCTCACTACAAAGGTTTTATGGTACCATGAGACTCCTCATTTTTTTTAAAAACAGTTGGAGGGGGTAAAAGTACTTGCAGGACAAACTCCCTTAACTGTTCTACCAAGGAACAATTCATCTTTTCCTAGAGCAACCCAATTACTTTAGGAGTCATAGGAGAGCATGATCTTGGGTTTCAATCCTTTTCAGAGTATAAACTGCTAACTATGCCATATAATGTTTGGTTAGTAAGCCTGACTACCAGGCACAGGGGGGTTGGGCGGAGGAGGAGGAGGGGGGCTAACATGAGAATGCCAGATATCACTTACAGTTAAGAGGGGTTATAAGGATCATTGGTTTATTCACTAAATCACTGCATAACAGTGGTACACAAACTTTCTATTTTCTGTCCCATGAAGAAAAAAAATTAAGACTTTACTACTGAAACTTAGGATATTATTCTATACTCCTTACTAAGGCAAACTTGCATTCACTTCAGTAACAGGCTTAAAAGAAGAACTGCACATGCTATTAGCAAAAAGAGCAAACAAACAGAACATCTGCAACTTAAAATATCTCAAGACTGAAAATAAAAATAAATGGAAAAACACTGCCACTACAGGTCTTTGCGTCAAAGACATTACTGTGGCCAATAAAAACATTTTGTACTTAGGCATCCAACTATAAGCTAAATTCAATCACGTCTTGCTTCAAGGTACAAGTAAAAGCTCAAACATTTCTCCTATCCCAAACCCCATCACATGCATTTAACATGCAGTACGGCACAATTGCTTAGCAGCATGTGATGGTGTATTGGGCAAAAGGTAGGCTTCAATTTCTTATGAAGGAATAGTTATTGGCCACTACCAGAGGCACACTACCAGAACTGATCGACGAGTAATCTGATCTAGTGTTGCAAATCTTGTATCCCAGGGCTATCACTGATGTACTGGTCACCACTGAAAATGAGAAAACAAACTCAGACTCCAACCCCACAAACACACAGGTGTTTAAATTTTTATGTATGTGAAGAGTTCCATTGAGCTAAAAGGGCTGTTACACATCTAAAACTATTTGTGTGTGTGTTTGCAGAATCAAGCCTATAGATGTTCATATTAAATGCAATTAATCACTTAATGAAATGTTAAGGACGAATAGTTAAAATCCCATCACACAATGCACAAACTAAGGTTCTGACAGAAATGTCAACTTATTCATTTGCACCTCTTGATGCATCTTATGACAAATATGTACACATTTAAATAGGAAGAGTAATACTAAAAGTCCAAGTTAGCTCTGCTGTTAGAACATTAAAATCACAGTCAGAAAGTATAAAAATTAACTGTGCAACTTCAGGCTATGTCTACACTGCCCCCCTCTTGCCCCCCCAAAAATGCAAATGAGGCAAAGCGTGGAATATCGCCACACCTCATTTGCATAATTATGAGGCTATGTTTTCGTGCAAGAGGCTTTTGCGCAAAAAGGAGCCATCTACACAGCTTCTTTTTGTGCACAGTGTAGATGGCTCCTTTTTGCGCAAAAGCCTCTTGCACGAAAACATAGCCTCATTAACTATGCAAATGAGAAATGGCAATATTCCACGCTTCACCTCATTTGCATATTTTTTGTGCAAGAGGGGCAGTGTAGACATAGCCTTAGTGTTGCATAATTTTTTTTTTAAACCTTTAAAAAAAATAAAATAAAATAAAATAAAATAAAATAAAATAAAGGTAAGAGAAAGAGATTTCTTATGCTTAAAAGTGACCATTTCAAAGTTGACACATCACCTTGGTCAATTCTTATGGGGAAGAGTATGCATTTATACCACAAAATGGGCAGGGCTTCATTAGGCTTGGTGTAAAAAAAATCCACATGACCACAGATACCAAACACTCCTTCTATACATCCCACAATACAAATGTTCTTAGTTTGTATTTAAAAAACATTTCTATTTAAAAAGTGTCTCCACACCAAACCAAACAAAGGCAGTAGTGCTCACTGAGGGCAATGGTTACACCACATTTGAAACTTAATTTCAGCTATTATTGCTGTCTTGTCTGAGCATGCATCCATTTTCCCACAAAACAGTGGAAGAAAGTTAACTGCAAAATCAAAAAAAGCTAAAAGTACCTAGCTTAAAATTTAAAGAAAAAAAGTTGTATGTAAAATCCTTGCACAGGTTTTTCAGAACATACACTGCTTTTTTGGGTTAATTGGGCAAACAATGGATATAGTTTTGCTATCTATAGCAGTTGCTGCCAGATGCCTACTATATGATCAACTTGGTTAATGCCTGCTCTAATCATGAATCGGGGAAAATATTATTTTCTTAAACTGAATATGATTGTGTACAGAGTGCTGCGTGTATACAAATGTCTATCTGCAGATGTGGCCATCCGTGGATAGAAATCACTATCTGCTGATCCACAGGGCCACAGAGGCCAAAGGAAAAGAATGTGGTGCTGCTGCTAACCAAGAGTCAGTGCCCTGCCTCGGCAGCTCCTCCCGCCCATGCGTCTGAATCGTCCCCAGCCATATCTGCTGTCTGGGGGCGGGGATGGAGATTGTACACCCAAACAGCTGGTAGGAGCTGCCAGCCCAGGGTGCTGGCTCCTGAGAGCAGTGGCACCAGTTCTCCTTTGGAGGCTGTGGCTGCTGTGAGTACAGGCCTGCCGATCAGTGGATATCTATTGCTATTCATGCAGGGCTCTACCTCTACAGAAGTCTAAGATAAAGACCAAGACAGAATACATTCTACAGCCAGCATAAATGGAGTGTTTTGATTTTTCCTTTTTTCAAATACTGTATTTACTTTTTCCAGAAGGATTAAAACACCTTCAACTTCTGCCTACTGCTTTCCTCGGTTATGTATTATTATGCAGAACAGGGACACAATGAACAAAATCCTCCATTGTTCTTTACCAGTAAATACAGCGATCACACATATACAGTAATTCCTCATTTAACACTATAGATATGTTTCAGAAAATGATCGTGTTAAGTGAAAATGTGTTATGCGGGGTCAATTTTCCCATTGAAAATAATGGAAAAGGTGGGGGTTGCATTTCAAGCGGTGGTGTCTGTTGGGACTGGGACATAAGGTTGGGGGAGAAAGGGGACTGGGTTATAGCAGGGAGGGGAGGTGTTTGGCTCTGGGGAAGGGAAGGGGAGAAGAGGGGAGGGGAGGGGAGGGGAGCGGGATTGGGTTGGGAGTGTGCCCCTGTGACGGGTCTGCCGGGACCCGCACTGCGTCCGGCAGGGTGGAGGGTCGCCAGGGAATGGCGAGGTGAGCGGCGAACCCTCCGCCGCTTTGCAGAGAGGTGGGGGAAGCCCCGCGCAGCCGCTGGTGACGGGCTGGCTGGGGAAACCCAACCGCCGGCCTGCAAGCGGGGGCAGAGGAGAGGGGGCAAGATGTCCGGTGAGAAGTCAGCGGGAGCGCGCGGCGGCAAACCCTCCGCCACTTTGCAGGAGGCGGGAAGCCCAGCGCGGCCGCCAGCAACAGGCGGCTGGGAAATAGTGTTATTCGGGTACAGTCGTGTAATTCAAAAACGTTCCTAAAAAAAAAAAAAAAAAGCGGGCACATGTTAAATGAGGAATTACTGTAACAAACTAATATGTCCTTGTAAGTCAGAACATTGTTTGAATATTTACATACAATTATATATTTCTACAAAATTATAAACAGTATTTTTAGTTTGTTTTACAGCTTATATTTTTGGGTTCATGTTTCCAATTATTGATTTCTAGTATCTATTTGCCATTAAAATGCATGTCTCTATATTAATGGCATGCTATATTCTGCAAGAGTAGCTATAAAAACAAGTTACAGCATTGATGAGACAAAAATATTGAACTCACATCTGGTGGAATTCTTGCACTGTCTTTTATCAAGTTTCCCTCCACTGAGAGATGATAAACCTGCCCATCGGTATCTGTAAACACAAAGTGCTCTCTGGCAGAAATGTTCTGACTCAGCTCAGATTTACTTTCGGCCTCCTGTAATAAGCTTTAAAGAAAAGGATCATGAGACAAAGGTGGATTTTTTTTCTTTTAATGAAAATGGATACAAGAAGTCAGCCTTCCCCAGTCAACAAATGCATAAAAATATACAATAAATTGGAAATGTGCGTTTCCCCTGAGTGCAGTCTATGTAAGTCCTAAAATGACCAATTGGTTTAGGGTATGTCTACACTGCATTCCTCTTTTGAGAGAGGAATGCAAATGCAGCTGAGTGAAATTGCAAATGAAGCACGGGTTTGAATTTCCCGCGCTTCATTTGCATAATTGCGTCCAGCTGCTTTTTCAAAATACCCTATTTCAAAAAAAGTAACGCTGTCTAGATGTGGTTATTTCGAAAGAAAACCCTTCTTTCGAAATTACCCTTAAGTTTAAGGGTAATTTCGAAAGAAGGGTTTTCTTTCTAAATAACCGCGTCTAGACAGCATTTTTTTTCCGAAATAGGGTATTTCGAAATAGCGCCCGGACGCAATTATGCAAATGAAGCTTGGGAAATTCAAATCCGTGCTTCATTTGCAATTTCGTTCCTCTCCATTTGCATTCCTCTATTGAAAGAGGAATGCAGTGTAGACATACCCTTATACACTTATGACATTGCACATAAAATTTTTACTTCAAGCAACAGGCCACTGAAGGATGTTGTTAAAGTCTGTTTAGATAACTTTTCTTGGTCATAAATCAAATCAAAGGACCATGTTCAAGTACTCGACTCTGGTCCATTCTTTGGCTCCTTGGTGCCAAAATGTGTCAAATGGCACAAGAGATGCTGCAAAGTTATTTAACAGAACAGCTAAGGTTATGTCTATCTTGGGAGAGCATCTGGATGACATGTACCAAATGCTTAGCACTAGTAACAAATGACAAATCAGTTAAGTGAGAACACTCAGGTGAAGGATAACTGATGCATTATTACAATATCATAGGAGATAGTAATGGGCAATACCTGATCACAGAAGATTCTACACTGCTGAGTTCTGTATCAGATACAACTGTCTGCCGGGCCATGGCTTCACGGGCTGCAAGCTGTTTTTTTCTCAAGCTCTTCAAGTTATGAGTAGATGACCATTCCTGTGAGAATTTTTAGTTAGGAAAATCTTTTCAAACTAGGATTCCTCTTTAGTAGACTATTTTGAGAGAGACCATTAAGGGTGGAGGGAGAGGTCAGACTGTGTTTGTAGACTATAGAAATAAAAAACTCCCATCAAATTACAAGATATACAAATTTAATAACAATTTACATTTCAAATGAGAAACAACAGATTGGATTCCTTACCAAAGCAGTCACGGCAGGGAAGTTTTTTGGCATTTCCCTAAGAAGAGTACAGGTCCTCACATCCCAGAGTTCCAAAGGCTTGTCTTTAAATACTACCACTAAGTATTGCCTGAAATAAATGAGACTTTTACTACATTCCAATTTAAGTATTTTCTTTTATACATTTTCTTATTGGCTAAATGTTGGTGATGTGTGCATGTGTGTGGGTTTTTTGTTTCTTTCTTTCTTTGTTTGTAAGTAGAGGGCAAAAAGACACTGAACAAATTTAGTCTAGCCTCAGTCATGCAACAAGTTTTGTGGAACTGGACTGGTGTACCTATTCAATTACTACTAACTATTAAAAAGTAAAATTTACATTCTGATAGTGCATAAGCTATCAGCTCTACCTTCTCCCTAAAACTGAAGGCATTGTAGCAACTTTCCTAACCCACCTTTATATCTTGCCAATCAAACTGTTCTTTTCTTGTTCTAATCTAACAATCTTCTACTTTTTCAGTCTGAACCTACTAATTTTGTAATTGTGGTGGCAATATCAGGGCCTATGTTAAGTATGTACAAAGCACAGGAAGACATCAAAGTGCAACCTTAACCTTCTGATTTTAAAGTTTAGATTCTAAAAAGACCTTGAAACTCATGGAGAAACCCAAACTCTGGAAAAAAAAATCATAATCACCATTCTTGAATTGCCCTGGACATCAAAACGACAATTTAAATGAACAAAACTACTAGACTAACATTCTCCTTAGTTATTCTAAGCACCCAATGGGATTTTGAAGTTTGTGAAAAGGTCCGTTACATAAACATTCATATTTTCTTAATAAAAACCTACGGTAATAAACATATTAAAAACAGACTATTTCCTTTGATTAATTTTTATATTCTTTTTCACTTTCTCCTTGTGCAGTCTTTCCTCAATACCGGTCTACTCCTGTCTGTTAAAAGCATCTCCTGAAAACTGAATACTAGATAACATGAGCTTTACAAGGCTACTTACTTCAAATGAGACACCTTTATCATTTCAATGGCTGGCTCATCATTGCCTCGTTCCCCACGAAATGCAATGCTCCTGCCTAAAATACAGAAGTTATATGGGGGAATATAAAAATGGTAACCCCACTAAAGTCAAGTCACTGTAACTGACATGCCTCATCCCTCGCTTCTTTATTCACATTGCTATTCATCTTTTATTTGC
The DNA here is from genome assembly GCA_019425775.1 of Rafetus swinhoei. NCBI lineage: Eukaryota > Metazoa > Chordata > Testudines > Trionychidae > Rafetus > Rafetus swinhoei. The sequence continues at coordinate 18,650,968 of CM033447.1, read as the reverse complement.
TTTCTTGGCACTAAAATATAAAGAGAATATCCCATAACAGCCTCAATTCCAGAGCGGAAATACTGGAATTGATGCATGATTGGCATTACCCAAATACTGACAGTGAGTTAGGAGAGTTATTAGAGTTTTGGCTCATAGACAATATTTCAAATATACTTAATGACTGCTCCAGGAGGAAACCTTGAATGGATTTCAATTTTCACACCAGAAAAACACAGCCTGTTCTCATTTTTTAAACTTGTTTTGAATATAAGAAATTCATAAGTATTTCTCAAATGAAGCACTAACTCATTCTGCACCCACTGCATCACTGCGTTCCTGATGGCTTTGTACTTGAAACTTTCAAAACAGAAGAGTGATCACTGCTGAATACCAACAATGAAACTTACTGTGCTTTCTTAGTGATGCTTTATATTACCTATACAACTGTTAAGTGTCATAGACTTAAGGTGTTTTAAACAAAAGTGTCCAGTTCAATTCACAAGCATCTGAATACTTAAAATATTAGGAGATATTCCAGTAAATTATTTTCGAATTTCTTTTTCTCCTTCCTTAGTGAAATGCATTTTCTACTTCCGGAAAAATTCTGTGCCATTATGTAAGTGCAGAATTAATGTCGATGGGGAGGCAAAGGAAAGCTGCAACTACACCTTTTGCCCGCTAGAGGTTGATATGGCCAGAAAAGAGAGCAGCTGGCTCAGGTGCAGGAGCAGCCACCCATAGACAGGGAGTTGGTAGAAACAGCCTTTGCAAAAGCCTGCCTGTGGTGTCAGATGAGGAGGCATGTTGCATAGGGAGATGAACAGAGTGGGGCACATGGGACTGCTAGGGATCACATAGACTGGGATTCAGAAGCACTAACTGGGGAGGGGGACAGATTAGGCTGGGGCATAGGAGCTTGTGGGGTGACAACACTTGAAACAGGGACTAAATAGGAGTGGGGGTGCATGGTCATTTGAGGATAGGATTGGGTGGGGATGGCTGAGAAAAGGTAGAGGGATACATGGGGACGAGGAGCAGCTGGAGAACAGGGACACATTGGGGCAGATGTGCCTGACTGAATGGGAAAGGGTAGGGTTAGGGTCTGCATGGGGAAGACTCCCAAACTCCTTAACAATCCCTTTTCCTGGGGGAAGAAAAAAAAAAAGCCCATTCCATACTTCTCTAGCCACACCCAACAACCACAATGGTTCACTCCCAGGTTTCTGCAAAGCAATTACTTCCCTCTCAGTTTCTCTCTTACCCATGACTCCCCCAAGACTTTGCACTAAGGGGCATGAAAAATATGTTGTACTGTAGTTTAAATGAATTATTCCTGAAACTTGTGTAATATGCCTAGTAAAAAACCTGACAGAAACATTCCTGAATCATTTGTCTGCAAACAGGGAGTTTGCGGTGGAGAGATCTTAATAATAAAGTTGTGGCCTGCTGTTTAAAATTTATTTCATGTGACCATGTGTCCTGGTCAAATAAACTTTTGTTGCTTATAAACCAATAAGCTCTGTAGACTCAGACTGGGATCTGAAAGCTGAGTTCTGCTCTTTCAAATAAGATCACAGACTCTTCAGGCTAAATTCTGTTCTCAGTGGTTTAGAGTGCAGTCAAATAATTATCCATTTGCTGAAGTACTTCAGTAAAGGATACAATGCACCTTTTCAACTGTACATGGCATAAATGCAAGTTTAGACCGAGACAAACCACTTTCAACACAATTTCAGAAATCTGTGGATAAAATACATATGGAGACAGTCTTACACAAAAGAACTGGTGTTGAACTTGTCTTGGCATTCTCATAGAGTTAATTAAGCAGAATACAGCTGAAATGGTGCTGACAAATTATAGTTATTCTATGTTGACCCTTACCAGAGATATTTGTGTAAATCTTTTACCTTCAGTAAGTTTGCACAGATCACACTTACTTGTAGTTGGACAAGGAAGAACAGAATCAGCTCAATTCCTATTAGTTGTTATCCTCCACCATGGCAACAGGATAAAGTATAATTTATTTTTGTCATTGAAGTCAGATATGAATATGAGTATCCCTCAAAAAAGCAGTTCTGCCCCAGTCATCTTCTAAAGCATAATCTATACAGATGTCCCAGGAAACACTAACCTGTTGGAAGATCAACCAGCTGCAGTTCATTCCTTACCAATCCCAAGTTGTTGGGTGTTGATGTAGCAAAGGAAAGAAAACCAGTCAAGCTTGTCCACTCAATGCCCCTGTCATCAGAATAGAATATACGGAGCATATTAGCAGAAAAAATTGAGTCTAGAAAATATTATAGATTAGTGCAGAAGAATTACTCCATTGCTTACTCTTTGAAACACATAGCTAATTTTCTATATTTTATAGAAACATTATTGAAACAAAATGTAAAAAGCAGGATACATGTGCATTTACAAGTATGATAAAACAAAAAAGACGTAGTTATTAATGCAAGAACTTTATTCTCAAACTGCATTAGATGCTATTTTCTTGACAGTCTCTTGTTTTCATTGAGGAACAACAGGAAGGTTTTGCCAAAAATCTCATGGAGAGGCATAGCTTATGAGGAGCAGAACATGTTCATCACATTGTAGAAATGGGCCATAACGTAGTCCATATGAAATCCAGAGGTTTCATCTGAGAGCATCCTACTCTGTTTGACACACAAAGTTGTGTGGGTAAACTGATCAGTCCAGACCAGCCAGGATGCATGTGCATTCTTCTAATTAGTATGGATGGTAATGAGAAGACACATTCCCATCCTATCAACATTATGGAGTGAAAAAGAAGGGAGGAGAGTGAACAACCAAATGGATTTGAAAAATGCTTCATATAACAGGTAACTGTTATTATACCACAATGAAACATTATACCACAATGAAACTCCAGTCTCAAGTAAACATGTAATGCCTCTCAGTAGTACGTATATCATAGGGAATACCCTGAAACGGATTAGGAGGCCCCAAAAACTTTGCAATTGCCAGATTCTATTTTATGATTTAATTGTATTATTTCTGCAAAGTTGTTATTCATTATAGAAACACCATAGAGTAATTATAATTCATTATTATTCCCAGTAGCCATTTTCAGTCCTCTCTAAAAGAACAGAAGCACATTCTAGATTTTTAGACCAGCCCAGACTTATACAAGGATTCGTTATACTGCTATTCCCATTGATGACATTTGGCCATATGTCCATGATAATAATGATCTACTGCATCTCATGATACCCAGATTAACTAAAAATTAGCTTCCCTTTTAAATGCTTTCACCACTGAAGAAATATAATTATTTACTGTTGTCATACATATCTTAACTAATCTGGAAGAAACTAATAATTCACTGCATAATTAAGATAGGTGTTCTAGTTTTAACACATTTTCTTTCTACAAAATTTTGTTATAGAATGACTATTCATTTATCTGGTGCAATTAAGAGTTACACAGAATCAGTTTTGTAGACTACTAGACTACATCTACTCATTAAAATGTAAGGTTCATTGATTTTATTTACATGGCACTTTGTGTGTGTGTGTACACACACACACACACACACACACACACACACACACAGAGAGCCAGAGCACTGATCAATGCATGCTTTTTAAGGAAATGAGGATTTTGATCACTGGAGTTATACATTCTTACAGACTTCAAATCTTTAGATGAATAACAAGCTCCATCTAGTTAGAGAGAGAATCTTACAACTTTACAATAGACTTACTAAAGAAAGCACAGAAAATAAACTATCACACAAAAAAAGCCAAAAGTAATGTGATTTTCAACCCAAAATTTGTATTCTTTCTACAAACTTTGGTTTAATGTAAAAGTACTTTGTTGTGTTAAATGCACAAAATTGATTTTTCTTTGAAAGTGCTGAAAGGTAGGAACATCAGGAATGGAAACAAAATATTGTCTTTGAGGAGGTTAATAAAGAGGAGAGGACATGGTGCTGTATTTGGTATGTCCCAGACAACACTTTCAGAACTGTGTCCAGTACCTTGTATATAGATAAGGTGTCTGCCTGCCTTTTTTCCACAAATATTTGACCAATATGAGAGAGAATGGGCTCAACCTTTTTTTTAAATGGGCATATAAAATTGTTTTATTATCAATTTTGCATTAGAATATAATTAAAGTATTTTATCAATTTTATCTTTATATCATTTTGAAAATAATTCTTTGCTAACATTCAATATTTAAGAGTTTAGAGTTAGTGTTCTTACCCAGAGTAATAAAGAGCTGCTGCATTAACTCAAAATGTATGATAGTATATCGTATATTACACATAAGTGCACCATTGGAGAGGATGGCTCTTGCTTTTCTGAATTTGGATTTAACAAGGTGAAAGCGTCACTTTGGTACTTGAAACCAATACATACTATGCTAAGTTTTGTCATTTGGGGCATAACTGTCCAACACAAAACCAGCAATTCAACATTGTCCAACAGCAGCTCAGCAAAATAGTTCTAGAAATCCATGGACATGCTGTTGGAAATTAAGCTATCAAAGTAGAAATATATAAAATTTAGGGCTGTCAAGAGATTAATTGAGATTTAAATTTTTTAATCGCACTGTTAAACAATAACAGAATAGCATTTATTTAAATATTTTGGATGTTTTCTATATTTTCAAATATATTGATTTTAATTACACCACAAATCCGAAAGCCCCAGCCATAGAGATTGCCAGCCACTGGCAGCCTTCAGGGCCAGCAGTCTGGAAGCAGGGATCTGACCAGCAGCCAGCTCTGGAGGCAAGGAGCTTCTTTGGCTCAAGTGAGATCAGCAGCCAGAGAGAAGCCCTGCTGGTTGGTGGTATGGAGCTCTGCCAGCCGGAGGGCACAGAAACCTTCCAGTCAATGCTGGGTCAGTGGCAGGAAGCCCCACCAGCAGGGGCATCGGCCTGGAGGAGCCATCAGGCACACCAGCAGGCTGGGGGTAGCAGAACCTAGTATGAGGCCTGAGGGCAGTGCACTGACCAGGCCACAGTCAGGAGGGGAACTACAAGAAAGCTGGAGGCCTGACCTCCCCTGATCTGGCAAACTCGTGGTGCTGGACCAGGGAGGTGCAACCTATATTATCAAATTTCTAAAATGGGTACAAAAGTTAAAAGCCCTTGACAATGTTAAGTCTCCATAAAATTAAAACAATATACAAGCAAAATAAAATATACATTTATTTATATAATATATAAAAAATAATTCAAAAAAGCGAGCATACAATTCCTCCTCCATCTATCTTCATAACTTCAGTACCCCAATGTGGAGTCATGATTTATCTTTTACATTAAGTTTTCCTAATTAGGAGTCTTTAATTGTGTTGTTTCTTTCATAAATAAGATGAAAGATACTTTTAGAATATGAATCATACTTATGTCTGGATCTTTTATAACTATAACAGAAGCACTTTCAATATTCTAAAACTTAGAGTAACCCTTTTAAGAATATTTTTGTAGTTCCACATTTTATTGAAGTGTCATTCAAACAAATATAGCTGAAGTTCAAGTGGTAGTATAAAATGTCATAATAGATAGATCATTGATTTGTTTCTAATTATGATACAGAAGTACTAAGGATTAAGAAAACTCAAGCACTAGTATCAATTATTAATAGAAGAAAAGATTAAAATAATAATTTATGCTTTTAACATGCCTACAAGATTGCAAAATACATTGGTTTCGCTTTAATGAGAAGCCCTTTAATGTAAGCCATGGTTTTAAATTTTAAATGTTATAAAAATGCAGGATTCAGTAACCTCTTGTGTTGCACAATAGAACATAAAATGAGAATAATTTTAAAACCAGTTCATAGTAGGAAAAGAAGGAAAATCTAATGAAAATGAAAACAGTTACGATGTCCCTGTAACATGTATTAATTGTGCTACACGTTCATTGGTGAAAAAGCCAAAGCAAGGGTATTGAACAGCAGCTAGTATTTACTCTGCTACTCATATATTTCCTATGTGTTTGTACAATGGAGGGACAATCCTGATTAGGGCCTCTGAGCATTACTGTAATCTAGGGTTGCCAGATGGTTGAAACAAAAATACCAAACACTCCCCTCTTCCCCCCCAAAAAAAACCACCAGGAAAAAATTCTGTTGAAGGGAAAAAAAAAGGAAGACCAAAGTTGTTGAGCAAAAAAAATAAAATAAAATAAAATAAAATAGCATTAAAACAGCATGTCCCCTGTAAGAGTGAGTGCAGGTCGGCAGCCATTTTGTGCCAGCAGCCTTGCAGAACCAGGTAAGTATGGGGGCTGGGGCCGGGCGCTGAGTGTTTGTAGGATTGCCAGGTGCCCGGCATTTTCGTCTCCTGGCCGAGGAAAAAAAAAAAAAAAAATCAGAAAATACCGGACATTTTAGGTGTCCAGTAGTCTCTGAATTTTTTTTACCGGACAGGAGGCGAAAAACCGGACACCTGGCAACCCTACGTAATCTACATTAATGTTTTTCAACGTGAGGTCCATAGGCTAAGACTCCCCAAGGGGTACACATCTCCATTTGAAAATGTTTAGGGGTCATCAAATGAAAAAAAAGGTTGAAAACCATTGATCTAAATAATCAATAGTAACAATATTATATTTCCTCCACTGGTATGAATTCTGAATCTGGTACCCAGAAAGTCTCCCCTGAATGACATGAAAATAGACGTTACTTTTCTTCATGTGTCATATATTTATATGGCCTTAATATATCTACAAATACATGGTATCTGCTCTTCAAAAATCTAAATATTACATATATCGTGCCTTAAATTTTTTTTTTTTTTTTTTTTTTTTTTTTTTTTAAGATCAACAGTTTTTAATTCAGTTGGCATTAAAATTTTACTATCAATAATTTTAGCTTAATATCAATGAAAAACAAATAAACAAAATACACCTTAACAACTTGAGTGGAATTAGGTCCAATGAGAAAAGGAGCATAAATAGTAAGAGCCATATAAATCAGACATTGTAAGAAAGTTTTTCATGTTAGAAAGAATTCTCTGTCTTTCAATGTTCTAGAGACAACGTAAACAGCTAATGTTCATCCTAGATCAACAGGAACATTAGATACCAATTCAAATATTTATCATTCAATGCTATTTGCAATCTAATTTTCACAGTAAGAAATTGGTTTTTCAGAGCAAAGATACTAGGACATAAAATTCAACAGAGTAAATTTCTTGTGTGTCAAAATGCCTGCATTGCTTGAGGAATACTAAATACTATCATTCTTGTATCTCCAAAGGATTAGCAAGAAATAAAAACAAACTCACTTGACTTCACAGGAATGGATGCTTAACTCCTTGTGTAAAAGTCCACTGGTCAGATTATACACTAAGACTGAACCATTGCTTGTACCTATAAAATAATTTGTATTTTATAAAATATATATGTGCAGCTTTTGAAGTATTTAAAAAAAATGAAAACAAGTCACAGCTATTCCAAATTATTTAATCAATAAATAATTCACATTTCTAGCACAAACTGGGCACTTTGATTTCTAACTGCCTAAAGTTTAAATCCTACTTCAAAAATTGTAAAGTTATGCCAGGGAACGTTCATGCACCTGACAGGGCTTTCAACTTCTAGAATTTGCAGATGATTTTGGAACAAAAGTGGGAGATACCAAACTACCAGGTATTTTCACTTTTATTGCAAAGTAGAGTTACTGAATTGTATACATAGATATATTGGTTCCTTGATAATCCAGAAGGAGCAACATGGTAAATTTTCATAAATCAGTATCTACAATTCTGTTTTCTCTTCTTTGAAAGAACCATTTCCATTTAAATACAAGCTAATAAATGTATTAATAGCTGCTACTTTAAATCAATTAGCTCATGAAAGTTAGGTTCCTCAATGGCTAATAGCCAGGATGGGCAGGGGTGGTATTCCTGGCCACTATTTGTCTCAGGCTGGAAATGGATGACTGAAGAGGGATCACTTGATGATTACCTGCTCTGCTTACTCCCTCGGGCACACTGGCATTGGCCACTGCCAGCAGACAGGATACTGGGCTAGATGGATCTTTCGTCTGACCTAGTAAGGCCATTTTTATAATCATATATAAAACTTCAAGGATAATTTTCCACTTGGAGTAGTGGAAACACTCACTGGGTTTTTTTCTCAATAGTAAACGTATTAGAAACATACTTTCCCCCTTTATCATGCTCTGGCGGTACGTCTAAATCACACCCCTTTTTCGATAAAGGGATGTAAATTAGACATATCGAAAGTGCAAATGAAGCGGGGATTTAAACATTTGCATAATGGCGGTGCTTCATTTGCATAATGGCGGCCGCCGCTTTTTTCCCCGAAACGGGGCTCTTTGGGAAAAAAAAAAAAAGGCAGGTTAGATGGGGCATTTTTGACAGAAATGCCGTTTCGAAAGATCCTGTACTCCTCCATTTCAGAAAAAAGCGGCATCCACCATTATGCAAATGAAGCGCAGGATATTTAAATCCCTGTTTCCTTTGCACTTACTAATTTACATCCCTTTATCGAAAAAGAGGTGTAGTTTATTGAAAAAGAGGTGTAGTTTAGAGGTGTAGTTTCCCCCAAAGCATGATAGAGGGGGAAAGTATAATGTTTCTAATACGTTTACAGAAATGCCCAGTTTCGAAAGATCCTGTACTCCACAAAAAATGAGTACAGGTTCTTTCGAAACGGGGCATTTCTGTTGAAAATGCCCCCGTCTAAACTACCGGGTTTTTTTTCGAAAAGTTCCATTTAAAAAAAGCGATGGCCGCCATTATGCAAATGAAGTGCGGGATATTTAAATCCTCACTTCATTTGCACTTTCGATACGACTAATTTACATCCCTTTATCGAAAAAGGGGTGTAGTTTAGCTGTACCCTGGGTGCGGATATAGAAATGACAGTCAAAAGCAGTGGTTCTCAAGTAGGGGTATATGTACCACTCGGGGGGGAAAGCAGAGGGCATATCAGCTCATCTAGATCAGTATTTCTCAACCTGAGGTTGCAGACTGAGAAGGGTTTAGTGGGATTGCAAATGCAGGGCTGTCATTAGGAGATAGTAAGCAAGACAATTGTCTAAAGGCCCATACGACAGGGGCTCCCACAAAGCTAAGTTACGTGCTTCACCCCATTGCCTGGGGCCCACCTTTGTTCCAAAACCTTCTACAAGCTTCAGAGAAGACTCACAAGTGAAAAACAAGCTCAAGCATCAGTAATAGTGACACTTGTATTTTTAAGTCTGATTTTGTAAGCAAGTAGTTTTTAAGTGAGGTAAAACTTGGCAGTACGCAGGACAAATGAGACTTCTGAAAGGGTCAAAGTAGGGGAAAGATTGAGAATCACTGGGTACAGTGGACAACAGAAATACCACCAAAATACCTGTATCCAAGCAGCTACAACTATGGACAAAAGACAGCCAAACCACCTAACTTGACAAGTGCACAACTTGTGCCCAAGGCTACTGACAGTAAAACTCCACAACAAACATTTTCAGTGAAGGCACTAAAATGGTCACTGTTTTGAATTGCACATAAAGTATTTAAAAAGACTGAAATTATTCCTGGTTTTCAGAGGAAAAGAACTGACAACAATAAACAGACTATACATATGCCTGTGATTGACAAATATGTTACATTGTTTTGCTCAGCCCCTTATTCTAATTGACAACTTAGTTCTGTTGGTCTAGCTAGAACTCGCCTCAAACCTTAATTCTCCTGGTTTGAAATCCACTTCCTCTTCAGACTTGCAGCTCAGTGCAAAGTATCAAGTACAATGTTCAGAGTACTCACCAACAGCTAAGAGAGGCCGATACTGTTTTATGTTTTTTGTGGTCAGAGGTGGACACATGCGGATAGCAAATGGAGGCAAAGGAAGTCCTGAAAGAAGCCCTGTCAGCAGGAATTTGAGATGCACTTCTTGAAAAAAGGAATTTTTTAACTGTTCTTCACCAGCAACTGCACCTTGTCCTGCTTTATATTTAAAAAAAAAAAAAAAAAAAGCTTCTGTAAGCATTGCATTTTAATTTGACAATGACAAATACTTAACAGCTGAAATACTTATAAAATAGGGCAATTAATTATTAATAACCAATAAATGTATGCAGTAACATTTGTTTAAAGAGGCATTCACTATTGTTATAATAGGTAGATACACAACCATCTTCAGAAGGCTTACATTTTGGCTGATAAATGTTTTGGTTTATTCCTTGTCTCCTCCTGCCCCCAGTTCTAGCTTTAGAAGTACAAATATTTAAATTTTGTCGATTCTGATTTATTTCCAGGACTCAGAAGTGGCTTCATTTTTGTCTTTTACAGTTCAAAGGTGTTTTGCATGTGATTACTCCATTCCAGAAAAAAGAAGTGATGATTCTTGAAAGCTGCTATTGTATATACTCCACTGGTAGACATTAAGTACACTTGCATAATAGTTATATTAAAGGCAGAAGAAAAATAGAGCTTGATTCTCTGTTGCCCTATGCTTTGCACAGCCATTGACACCAATGCAAAGTAGTTCAGAACGGCCTAGGTGTACTAAATGACACCACCACATACAGGTAATGGACAATCAAGTCATAAGCGTCCATCTACCCTTACTACTATAAATCGTATCAAATTACCAAGAAGTTTTTTTTGAACAGTGAACTATTGGTGAAAATTCATTCAAGTGCAGTATATCTTTAAGGGGTAAGCAAAGCTCTCAAAAGTCTCAAAGTCAGCATCTGTGCACTAGATTTGAATAGATTAACACAGAAAAGACTCTTACTCAGATGCAGTAAAGCCAGATTCTCACACTGGTGGTTCCTAGGAGCTGTAACAAATGATTACCTACCTTCTATAACTGGTTTTCCTTACTATATTTTGCTCATATCCATTCCATTCTAGATAAGCACACACCCACATCCACAGTTAGAGACTTTTGCCTTAGTAGTATCCGTAGGGTCAGCTGTGGCACCCCATTGAATGCCACGCTCATGTGTGGCATATCAGGCACTGCCTACCTTATACCGTCTCGGTTCCTTCTTACTGGCAACTCTGATAGAGGGGCAGGAAAGCAGGTAACGGAATGGAGCTGAACACATTTCAAAGAACAACAGTTACAGAAGATACAGAATTGTTTTTTGAGTACTTGCTCATGTCGATTCTATTCTACACGACTGACAAGCAGTATCCTTGGACAGGGGTTTGAAGTTCATAGTCCCGCGGCTTGCAACACTGCTTTACCGAAATCAGCATCGTCCTGGGCTTGCTGGACAAACGTGTAATGAGACGTGAATGTGTGGATGGCCAATCAGGTGGCCATGTTATAGAAGTCATGGAAAGGCACTTAGATAAGGAAAAATTTAGACCAAATTTGTGGTCTGGTTGAATTGGTGATTACGATCACCGGAGAAAGCACCCTTGCCTGTTCATAGCAGCAGCGAATGCAGGCAGTGATCTAAGGAGATAGTCTTTGAGCAGGTATCAGACAAGCAGATATCAGTCAGCCACTGAGATGAACAGCCGTGTAGATTTGCATAATGACTTGGTCCATTCAATACAGTAGGCTAGCACCCTTCTGACATCTAGGAAATGCGGCCAATGCTCCTCCTCTGACTTATGAGGCTTTGGAAAAAAGATGAGCAGATAAATGTCTGAAATGAAACTGTTAGACCATCTTGAGCAGGATGACCAGGTGTGGACACAATTTAACTTGCTGGACTCCAGCTGGCAACTTTTGCTCTTCCACATTTATCCATGCAGCAGCCAAGTCATCAGGTGCAATGCTGCCAGGTTCTAGAGCAGGAGGGCATCATGGTAGTTTTGTGATAGAAAATCCAGGTGAAGCGGTCACTGTAACAGAGCAGCCACTGAGAGGTCCAACAGTGCGTTAAACTAGCAATGGTGTGAGGACTCTGGATCAGTGGAACTAGGGGAAAGACCTACATTAGAGCCTCTGACCACAGGAACAGAAAAACATCCCACAGAGAGCCACGTCAGACCCCTGAAAGAAGCAGAAGACGTGGCATTTCCTGTTACCTGGATGTGCATAAGTATACCCAGGGAGTACCCCATCTGTGGAAGATGATGCTGACCACCTGTCATAACCAGGAGGGTTGGCCAGCAGCCTGAGGACTAAAGAGTTAACTATGTCCCCTGTACCTAGCCAGGTAGCAGCCAGCCAATAGAAATGAACATAGGGATTTCAAACTGAGACAAAGGAATTTTTAACTTTTCCCTCCTTTTTCTCTGTGCCAGTTTTGCTCTCTAGATACTGAGGGAGACAGATGACATGTCTCTCTCCAAGAAAAAGGCTCTTCATAATGTGTAAGTAGGGTAAAGTCTAGATAAATTTGTCAGGTTTTATTATTTTCTGGTTTGGGAATTTGGGTCGGATGTCTGTGCTGTTAGAAATGGCTTTTCTTCTCTTTTGTAACTAAGTTTTAGCCCCTGGGGGGGATCTCCCATGGGTATATTAATTGGTAGCTCTTACCAGCTAGCCATTCCAACTATGTCTGTAACTGTGGTTTTGTTTTGATTATGAAAGTTTTCTTTTTTTTTTATTAACCAGGTATTGGTTAATTTTTGTGTCCTGGTTTTACTTTAGGGCTGAGACTTCCCAAGTGATCTCTTCCCTGGTTTTCTTAGCATTACTTGTGTGGTGGTAGCAGTTTTTTTTATTCTCCAAAGGTCCGAGTATTAGGATTTTGGGAGGAATTTTTGTAGGGAGTCTGTAGAGATCAGGTTTTGGGGTGCTTTTGTGGGCCCCCACTTCGGCATTCATCACGTCAGAGTGGGGAACAGCCTTGACACCACCTCTGGATGGAGCGATCAATCATGGTGAGATAAGAAGGTCCTGCTGTGGTGATCTGCCAAAACATTCCTGGCCCCAGAAAGGTATGAAGCTATGAGATGGAGTCATGTTGTAACCAGAATTCCCAGAGCCTGAGAGTTTTTTGGAAAGATGACCTGGCTCTCCCTTGCTTACTGATATAAAACATAGCCACTGTATTGTCAGTCAGGACCTGGATCATCCTGCTCTTTAGGAGAGGAAGGAAGATGTGGCAGGCCAACCGTACCACACTGAGCTCCCTGATACTGATGTGTAGTGAAAAACTGAGGAAGGACCAATGACCTTGCATATTGAAATTACCTCCACCCCACATCTGAACCACTGGAAACAAAAGGTGAATTGGGCAGCCAGGGGGAGCCACAAGAGGGTCGCAAATGTGACTCCTTCCAGCACCAATGCAGGCTTTTGACAACTAGGGATGTTAAGAAATGAGTAATCAGCTAATCATGTAGTCAATAGAATTTTTAACTGACTACTTGATTAGTCAATAGGATTGGAAGCCTCCAGAAGCTACCCCCACTGCAGCTCTGCAGTTTAAATGTAATAAGAGCTGGGCGCGCAGCCAGCCCGGCTCCTACCACATTTAAACAGCAGTCACAGTGGGGGTAGCTCCTGGACCCGGCACAAGCCAGGCTGGCTCAGTCTCGGCTTGCACCGGGTCCAGCAGCCAGCCCCAATGGCAGCAAATGCGCTGGGCAAGCTGCCATAGCCAGAAGGGGAAGCCAAAGGGTTGTGGCAGCTCCGGATGGACTGGCCATACTCTGGGAAGGCAGTGCTGGATCAGTGAGGGGCATTTGACCCACCTATTTGCACATTCAGCCCTACGGAGGAAACTGCTGAATTTCAGGGGGGTGGCTCCCCCTGGCTGCCCAATTCACCAGTTGGCGGCACCAAACGCACCACATGGGCCTGGCGAAGCCCAGCCGGGAATTGCAGGGCCAGGGCAGGCAGTGGAGGCCGGACCACAACCCAAGTGCTGCCAACACCCATGGGAGCCCTGCTCAACCGCTCGCCCTGCTCTGCCTCTTCAGGCTATTGTGTGCCCAGACCAAGTCACACAGCCCGCTCACCGAGACAAAACCCCAGCAATGGGTGAACTCCAGTCCCTGCCCCCCGAGCCCAGCGGGCTGCTGCTGCCAGTTCACAGCACTTAGCACTCAGCCTGGGCTCAATCCAGGTGAGTAGCAAGCCTAGCCACACCAGCTCGGCTGCCGGAGCCTCCTTTCAGGTGCCCGCAGAGTGCAGCCGGCCTCCTCGAACACCCAGCCCGGCCTGAGGCACTGCCCCTGCCCACCCAGCAGTCCCCACAGTGCTGCTGGTGGCATTGGCCCAGCTCACCATGGGAGGCCCACTCAGAGAGCACTGCCAGCCTGGCCAGTGAGGCAAGACCGCATCTCCTCGAGCCCAGCCTCAGAGCACTGAGCTCTCCTGGCCACTGCGCTCCACCTGCCCGGGCTTCGGTCCTCAGCTCCCAGCCCAGCTCCAGCCAGCCCCATCGGTGTGAGCCTGCTGGGCATAAGCGGGGCTCCCAAGCGAACAAAGCCAACCCGGCACGTGGGACAGGCAGAGAGCGGAGCCATGGCTGAGCTGCTTGGGTGAGAAGGGGGGAAATGCAAGTAGAGTAGCCGAGTACTTGACTACGCTCTTACATCCCTATTGCCAATAAGCAACTGACAAGAGAACCTGGTCCAGAACCTCAGCCACATGGTCCACGCGCTGTCTATAGGAGATGTAGACCCCACCTGCAGTGGCTTATGGTGGAATCATGTATGCCAAACATAATTAACTACAAGCTGCCACATGGCTCATCAGCCGCAGGAACGTCTGAACAGTGGTGAGAGAGTGAGCTTGTATACACAAACTCAGGTCAGCCGTGGCCTGGAACCGGTCCTCAGGGAAGAAAGCTCTAGCCTCGGTAGGGTCAAGGACTGCTCCAATGAACTCTATGTGCTGAATCAGGACTAAAGTTAACGTTGTTTGGTTATTAACTGCTTCAGATCACAACAGGTGGAGCAAAACAAGTAGAGATGATGGTATACATGATCCCGGGATTGGTCTTTTATAAACCAGTCATCAAAGTACAGGTAAATCTACATGTTTTTGTGCCTCAGATAAGCAGCTTCTAGAACTAGGCACTTTTTGTAAATACTTGGTGCTATGCACATGGTGCTGACGAGAAGCCAAAGGGTAGCGTCTTCAACTGAAAGAGGTGGTAGCCATGCAAAACAGAGAAAACACCTGTGCCCTGGGAAAATGGAAATATGTATGGGCATAGGAATCGGTGTCGTAACTCAGATGTCCAGTACCTCATCTGTAGTGGCCTTGGTGTTAGGGACTTAAGTCTTCTAACTGGAGATGAAAGCTGTGGCACAGGGTCCTAGGCTGCAATGCCAGAGATCGACACCTGTGGCCCAGGGACTGGGGATGCTATGTTGCTTTAGATGGAGGTCCCATAACTGGCTTGTACTAAGAGGCCTGGGCCTTAACTAGGTTGATAGGCTGACTTGGTGTCTGCAGTGCCAGATGGGCTACTTGTTCCTCAGCCACTGAAGCCACTTCCGACACAAGCGGACATACAAGGGACCAGGAAACCCTGCTGCTACTGGGAGTCAGACTTGGATGCCTGGCTGGGCTAGGGGATGCAACCACAGTGGAACCCCTGTGCAGCTCTGGGTCAGGCAGATGGCCTAATGTAGGTCCTTTGTCCAAAGCCCCCTTGTCCTGTGGTTCTGGCAGGCCCTTAGGCTTCAGCTGCTTCTTTAGCACCAGCAAAGGGGAATGGTGCTGAGCAGATTCCCATGCCAGCAGTGCTGCACACAGTGACGAAGTACACGTGGAGTCCAGTCAGGAGGGCACCATGGCAGAACAAACTTCAGCCTCCCTAAGTGGGGCCCTCAGGTGGAAATCCCGCTCCTTTTGAGTTTGAGGACGAAAGTTTTTGTAGACCCTGCACTTGCCTTTTCTGTGAGATTCCCCTTCATGCCGGGGGGGGGGGTGCACACTAATGGGCATTGGCCAGGTACAAGATGAACACAGCTTAAAGCATGGGGAACGGAGTAGACCCTGCTCTCTGACAGAGTCCTAGCCAGGACTCTTTCTATTATCTAATACTTAACTTAAGGTCAAACCAAATACCTAACACCTCACTACAAAGAAGACAGAAGAATGGGCTGAAAGAACTGCTAACTCTCTTGTGATGCAATACAAGATGCTCTAACCAACCATCACGGGCAGTAAGAAGGAACTGGTGCCACAGCCCACCCTACAGATATCTCTAAGGCAAAAGTTTCTACCACCTGATGACTGTGCATATTGGTGTGCACACAACTAGAATGGAATCGACATGAGCAAGCACTCAAAGAATAAATATTACTCCTATATTTAGAAGGTTCCTAAGCTACTGAAATATTCTTTATTTTCCCCAATGCGCAAGCGCGTGCGCCCCCCCCGCCCACAGAGTATTCTGGCATCGTGCCATAGAAATATTAACTGAATATCTTCCTTAAAGCCAGAAATGCTATTCAGTTTTTCAAAATGACAACTCAAACTCTGAATCCAGCTTCAGTGTTTACATACAATCCACAAACCATAAGATTTTATCTTTAGTTTTAAAAGACTAGAGCTCTGAAGTTATAATTTACAACTCTTACCTATCATGTTATCCAATGAAAGATCTGGAAGTTTATTTTGGAATGTTCCTACAGGAATTCCACAGAAAGAGACTGGTGAATACATAGGTGATGCACTTGAATTGTTGCAAAGCAAAAAAAAAAAAAAAAAAAAAAAAGTTGTGAATGCAAAACGCCATGGCTATTAGCTTCATGCATTTGATTCTGTTTTTTCCTCCTGAACTATTCTTCCAACATGTCACTTAAACCCCCTCTACTCATTATCTGCAACATTATTTTGCTTAGTTTCCCCATTCAATCTCACTAGTAATTCTCATCTTTCCTATACACATTTTCCAAGAAATCGTCTTTGCTTCACATTTGTGACAAACTACCCCAATGTAGTTCTTGTTCTTAACTAACATCCAAAATTTTATACGTGCAAAAGTTCCTATTTAACACTAAGATAATCAATGCTGTAGACTTGATGCAGAAAAAGGATTAATATACAATTGAAAATATCATAGCAACATTATTTCAGAACACTTCCTGATCCAACACCTTTTTAACTCACTCAGTACTTAAATGTCTTATAGCAATAGATCCAATTCAGCAAATCTGACAAACAGGGTATAAAGATCACCTTCCTTGAGCCAACAAAGAACTTGTCTATGTAAACATTTAGCTTGCAGCAAGCTAGAGTATGAATCTACCCTGCATTAGCCTAAGTAGCTAAAATCAAACCTACGGAGAGCTGTTACCAGAACTGTGAAAGCCTCTTTTCTGAGTTTAATGTTGAACCAAGAGGAGAAATTATGGTGAGGGGTACCAGGATGGGGCACCCAAGGGGACAATCACTGGCACCTACTAAAAATGTTCTAATTTCCTAACGTATTTTGGCAGTTCTTTTTTTACGCAATTGAAACATAAGTCTTTTCTTCAGGAAAATAGTTTTGTCTGAAAAAAACCTGAATGACAGTGCTCAAGGCAGAAAGGAGAGAGAAAGCTAAAGGAAAAATGTCCTTTAAAAGTGTTGCTTGTAGGTATGTCCTATATTTTGGATACCTTCCCATTTGCAATACAATTGTTTTAAAAGTGGGGGGGGGGGGGAAGGGAATAACATCCCTTCCCCCAAAAAACAAAAATGAAATCTAAAACTCTAGTTAATTACCATTATTTTAACCCTTGTACTTCACATAAAATTGTATTTTTGAGACGCATGACTCACACTATTACTTTTATGATTTCATATAATGTGATTAAATGCTCTGTGTAAACACCAGTCCAACAGAAACATAATACAATTACCTGCTACGTAAACTTCTGCCAGCAATGGTAGACTTCAGTTCCCATATCATTACCCTGCCATCACTGACTATGAGAGCAGCAGAGTTCTCATTCACTGGGCAGCATACCATGCTGAATGGGCGAACTGTCTTTGTCACCCTGATTGCATCAGACTGACTACGTAAGTCATAAATCAGCTCCTGAACAGGATCTGTAATATCAAAGTATAAGACGCATAAATTCAGACTCAAAAATAGGATACTATTCTTGGTGGGTGATATGGTTAAATGGGAAGAACAATTTTTTTGTTAAGATTAATGGAATATTCCTGGAAAAACAAGTTTTTATTAAAGAAAATTATATATTAAATATATTTTCACTTTTAACATGTACAACAGGTGGTCTTAAGTTTTAATTTACTTTGAAAATGAGTAATTCCATTAGAATTTTTCAAACATTAACAACACTTCTCTAATTCTAAATCTTTTCTTCAAAAGAAGTGAAAGAGAGGCATGCTCTAGATTGGTAAGCAGATAGCTAGAGTCCTGAATATCCACAGACATACACTTCATAGCCACAGATCACTTTTGTGGATAATGGAGCAAATACTGGCGCAGGGCTCTCCCCACCCTCCTCCCAGCCACCAGGCATAGGAGTGAGCACCAGGGCAGGCTGCTGCACTGCTGGTGAGAAAGGAAAGCAACAAGCTCATAAATCTCCCTGCAGAATGGGCCTAGTGCAAGCCCTGCCTAGCTCTTCCCATCCCCGCACCCGCCTGGTAAGCACTGACCTGCAGGGGCCCTGGTTCGGCTCAGGGACACTTGCTCCTCACCCCACACACCCGCTAGTGCAGTACTCGTTTCCAGAAGAGGAGGAGGGGTCCCAGCAAACTAGTAAGCTGCCTAGTTCTAAAGGGGAGGCCCAGCTCCGTGGGGCTGATGCTGCGGGGGAGACAACATGTTGGGCGCCAGCCGGTTCCTGGGCAGCAGGGTTTCCCTCCTACCATGGGGCTGGAAAGGGCAGGGCTCCAAGGCAGTTCCTTCTGCCTTGCTGTGGTCTGATGGAAGCTGCTGTTGGTGCAGCGGGATACATCACTCATGAGCCCCCAGCAGTAGCAGCACATGATGCAAGTCTGTTCCCTTCTCTCTGTCCTTCACCCCTTCGAGACCGTCACCCTGCCGCTCCTTACCCCCAGTCCCTACTCTACTGCTGTCTTTCCTGCAAGACCCTGCCCCCTCTTGCTCATCTTTGCTCCCTCCCCCTCATTCCTTTCAGATGGTCTGCTGGGCGGATGCAAGTAAAATCCAGATCACAAATCGCGGCTCAGATAATGAGATGAAACTCACAGATGTGGATCCACAATTTTGTATTCACACAAGGCTTTACACATAGTAAAGTAAGATCTTCAACATATGTTCTTAAAAGCCAATTTGATTTGTGACATCCTATTCTCTGACATGCTTGTCAAAATGGAACAAGGTAAGGTGTTAAAAAGCTCCTCATTAAAAAATATTCAAACTGCAAAGCCAATCGAAAGACCTTATCAGAAACAATACTTTTTTCCCAGGGGATGTTAAAATTTTTAGGGTTAATCGTGTATATAGATTTAGCTTATGCCCATTATTCCCTGTTTAATCTAATTAAAACATTTAACTGAGTAATATTCCGTTAGTCAGCCATTAATATAAGTTTAGTACAGGTTGAACCTCCCTAATCTGGGACTCTCTGGTCCGACAACATCCATGGTCTGGAAGCAAGGACCATGGATGTTGCTAGACAAGAGAGCCCTGGAGGTGAGGAGCACAAAGTCAGCTGGTGCTAGGGAGTCCCAGCTGGACTAGCAGAGGCTGGTCCTGTGGTGGGTGGGGAGTCCAGCCCTGGGAAGCTCCAAGCCAGGGAGCCCCTGCGGCAGCTGAAAGAAATCTCCAGTCCCGGCCGGTAACCCCGGCAGCAGCTGCGCTGGCGGCGGGTGCGGGGAATCCTCAGCCAGAAACCCCGAAGCGGGTCCAGCGGCAGCTGGCAGAGGAGATCCCCAGTGAAAACGGGGCCAACGGCAGCCAGGTGGGGGATCCCTGGAAGGAACAGGACTGATGGTGGCCAGAGAGAATCCATGGACCCAGTCCAGAATCCCAGCAGCAATGGGGTCAGCGGGAAGCCCCAGCACAGCTGGGAATCCCAGGGAGAGGGGCCACCGGCTGCTGGGGGGAATCCCACCCCAAGGAGGCAGACCCTGGGAGCCCCAGCCAGCAGTGGAGAGGAAAGCCCAGGCTCCAGGGGACGCCCACAGCCCAGAGAGAAGCCTTGACTTCCCTAGGTCTGGCAAACTCTGCGGTTTGGGTCCACTCAGGTCCTGAGGGTGCCGGACCAGGGAGGTCCAACCTGTAATTTAGAACTGGAATTACTGTTAGAGTTGGCCTCAATTTACATTGACTTGTAATAAACTCTTCAAAGCAAAGTGCTTCCAAAAACTTGTGTATACACATAATAATGTATTCCATCTTTTGCTTTGTCCAAAGACACAACAGAACCAATTAAATATCATTTATTGGGACTTGCCTATAGATTTGATTATTAAAATGATTCATAATTTTAAAAAAGATATTTTATTCAGCAATTAGAGGATTTTTAGGATATTCATGCTCCTCTATTGCATTAAAAGACAAGGGAATTTATAATTAAGTTGAGGAAAACAGTGTAAATTCAATTAATTTTCTTAAGAAAAAAAAAACCCACAAAAAACCCACAAAAAAGGCAAATACAGTTTTATGTAAAACCCAGGTTTTAATGTTTTGCGAAAAAAGTTTGTGTTTTTTTATAAAAAACAGTAAATTGAAATTTAGGGCAGAAGAACGGACTCTGACATCATACTCAGTTTTGATCATTTGTTGGCACCCAACTCACCTTGTTCCTCATTTGGTGTACCAGTTATACTAATATTAGATCTGCGAACTCTTAAAGTTATACAACCATTCTCGTGCAGGCAAAACAAACCATCACGCTGAAAGCATGGAATTACCTATACAAACAGATGTCAAAAAGCATGGAATTAAACACAAAATTATAGTGTGCCTTTTATGTTAATATGCATTAGAAAATGCATGCTTGTTTATATTAAAGGAGTCTCTCAAGAATGTACCACTAAGGAACTACTTAAATCAATCTGTCTAGTTATATTACCTGTAAAAAAAGCAAATGCACTGTTATGGAGATTTCAGTCCCCTGTGCAAAAAACTTGGGAACTCACAAACTTTGTTTCAAAACAAAATAAATCTGCAGATCAGATATTAACTATGAGAATTGAGAACCTCTCTTTTATAGCATCATCAATACCTTTGGAAGTAAACATTTGTTGTAGCTGTGAAATTTTGCTCTACTTTTTCTCTAGTCCCAGGAATTCATGATTCCATAAGAACAAACTAGCTTTGTAAGACCATAGATTTCATTTAGCTAACTAATCAAACAAAGCTAGATGCTCAGAAAAGAGCACATTGTCTTGTGTGTAAAAAAGCTGAATGCACTGAAAATGAGATTTCTTTTCTTCAAAGGATTGTTTCCACACTGGTAGCTTTTATGACACCACAAAAAGGGTGGATTTGCAGCAGGCCTCTGTGAGCTTAATTAAACAACGTCTGCTGCATCGGGGCAAGTTTTTTTGCAGGTTTATTTCTTTTCACCGTCTGTTACTCAGCAAAAGAAACTGCTACTAGGTGAGAAACTTATGGCTGCCACATCTCTTCTAACAGCCATGTACTTCTCCCCCTCTTACCCAACAAGCCTGCCCAACTAGCCTTCCCATCCTTCACAAGGAAGCACCTAAAATTAATTTTAAAATGGAATTTGCAAATAAATATTTTCACACCGACATGAGCTTAGAATGAACATAATCCATGGTTTTCAATCTTTTCATTTTTTCTGTATACACAAATGAAAACTATTTGGAAAATGCAACTATTACATTAAATTATTAGACCCTGCTGTATGAATCTCTCTACAGTATGTCAGTATTCCAAATGGAATCTTGATTACACTAAATCACCAAGCATTCACAAAAAATAGGAAAGATGAACGTGGAGATGGTTTATGAAAAAAAGCTAGTTTACCTTCTCTAATGCTAATGACCTAAGTAAGCCCTGCTCCAAGTCTCTCTGGGAAGTGAGAACAAAACTTGACTGTTGCAACTGAGATACCGTAACTTCATGATTTTTCAGTCATTTTGTTTATATTATTTCTAACACAAACAGTTTCCACACTAATCTCCAGCAACCAAGCTCCATCAAATTTAAAAACAATTCAGCAGGAAACGCAGGAAAATAAAGTAAACACAGAGACAGATTCTAAACTGGTACACTGCAACTTTATTAATTTTATTGTGGAGAGGTACCTTAGTCCATAAAGACATGGTCTCCCCTCCTACCTAACGCGACATCCATCCCCCAGCTTGCTTATTCATGTTTACATTTTGGAACGGATTTGTTTGAGCCTCTCACCTACACTGGTCACAGGTTGTGATGAAGTTACTAACTTCACTTATTAAACTTACAGCTTTTAAATACTTTTCCTCTAACCAAGTTGCCACTATGCCATGGGAAAGTAAACTTCCCCAGATACCACATGGATCTTCCCTAGTGAAAAATTCCTTCTTGCTCCCAGAACTGGCAATCTGGTCATATGCTCAGAATCTCAGATCTGCAGTTCAAATTATACCTCCATTTTTCAATAGGGGCAGATGGAAGTCATTATACCAAATTGGCACATGCATGCCAGTGAAGCTCTATATACAGCAAGCAGATGGGGAAGACAGGAGAGGAAAGGCAAAGAGAAGAGCTAATCATCTCTTTCTCTCTTCCTAGGGCCAATGGGTGGGCAGGGAAAGGCAGACACCTCTTCTCCATCACTGCCTAGGAAAAATCTTCACTTGCAGTTGGGGTGAGATAGGAGAGAAAGGCTGTGGAGCACTCAAGCCTACTCCATCCTTTCTATCCCCTTGCTAGTCTGATCAACAACTGACTCTGCTGAGATGGAGGCGGCAAATTTTTTGGTCATTTGCACAAACCATTCTGTGTCCAGGAATCCTACTTCTAAATTCAAGATTCCTTTATATACTATATATTTGAGAGAGTTTGTTCATCTTCTTGTTCAAGAACTTTTCCTAAATGGCAAGATCACTAAATTCGGTATAAAGCTTCCTCTTATAATAACTTAAGCTGGGCAAGGTGCAGCCTGGGGGCCGAATCTGGCCCACCTAACACTTTGATCTGGCCTGTGAAATACATCTGGCTGCTTTCTATTTATATCCTGCTGCCCATGCAACTGAATTTCCAGGTGGTGGCTCAGGTAGTAGAATCCTAATTAAATGGCTCATGGATCTCAGTCTCTGTGTTATTCTGGCAGGGGCTGGAGCAGCAAGCCTTTTAAATAGCTGCAGCAAACCCCTGGTGGCTGCCAGACAATGTGGTAGCAGCAGAGCTGGGAACCCTTTGAAATGTTTTAAATTCAAAGCCTCCAGCCCCAAACAACTCTGAGAAGAGGCTAGTTTCCAGCCCCACTTCTTCTGCCTCAGGCCCCGCCCCATCCAACAGGGGAGCCAGCCCATGACCACAAAGCAAAATTCATTAAGTACCCCTGCCCCCCCGGGTTAAAAATTATCACCCACCCCTGAGTTTGGATGTGTCAGGAAAATGGGATGTGCCTGGAATGGGACTGTTTTTCATAAAACCATACAGAAAAGTGACAATCACCGGCAGGTGGAAGGGGCTGGTTGCTCTTCCTCTCCCCTCCCCCACCACTCCCAGTGACTCCTATACCTCATGTGCCCTCAAGTATGGTGGGAGGAGCTGAAGCTCTTTCTCTTTCAGTTCATACAGGAACATTGCTGGCTGTTCCTCTTCATCAGAGAGCGAGGGGAAAGTGCAGAGTTGGCTGCATTCCTCACTCTGGCTGGGGAGCACAGGGATCGCACGAACCTGGACCTGTCCCAGCTGGGGGAACATACACCCTTCCCCTGACTGTGCCCACTGGAGCTGCAGTTGCCATGGAGAGGCACTTCTCACCTGGCCCCAAGCAGCTTCAGTGAGAGAGGGCTGGGGTAATCCTCTCTCCAGGGACACCTGCATAGTGAACTCCTGATCCCCAACCTCATCCCAGAGCAATAATTTAAATGAAGCACATACATTTTCATTTTATTTAAAAAAGAATAGTTAAGGACCTAAGCGACACTGGGTAAATCTAGTCGGTGAAAATATCTTCTCTCTGTTGGTATGCACACAGTAAAATAATTCACATGCATACAGAGTGCTATGCAGTACAGACTATATGGCTGCTAAGCACATTAAGAATCTTTGTTCTTCACATGTAAACTAACATTTTCTTTGGGTTTTATAGACTAAAAATCTCAACCTAAATATCTATTTTCTGTCAGCCATATAGCAAACAGAACTTTAAAAGAAAAGATTCATACACTTTTTATTTATAAAAAACAATACATGTTTGTAAATACAATTCATTAAAGAATGGTATTAATTGCAAAGAAAATTAAATGAAATATACTTAATCTGGAACAAACTGAATTTGTTACCTGTAGAAAAGGTATGCCTGTTCTTTCAATCGCTATTACACCTACTGTCTGGTTCACTTCAAGGTCAAGAATCAAAATTTCTCTGGGATAGAGTAGTAACATGTAGTTTCTTTTGGAAGGTAGATATGACAACTGAAGACACTCATTCAGTGTTACAGATTCAGCACTGAAATACACCAAATACACATATATTAAGCAGTCTTTAAAAGAAGTACAGTAAGTAAGAGCAGCTTTAAAGAGGTTTTGATATCAACATATTTCAAACTCATAATGAAATTCATATCTGGATGGTAATGCATTGAATGCAGCTAGAAAGGTTAATTTCCAACGAATGCCCATTTCAACAGCTAAGATAGTTATAGATACTTTATTTGAACCATCACAATTCAAAATACACCTCCAGAAATTAACTTCAATCTGCAAAGCCTGGGAAAATGAATAAGTTTATGATGCTAGGAAAACAAATGTAAAGGTTTCCATTTCAAGTGAAAGGCAGTCTAACTGTGAATAGTGTTAGCAACTGAAACATCTACAGTAATTCCTTGCTTAACACATGCCCGATTAACACGTTTTTGAGATAGGACGATTTTTTTTTTTTTAGGGAACATTTTTCGAACACAGCCCGTCCCCGCAATAACACGATTTCCCCTACCAGACGGCCAGTCGCCAGCAGCTGCACAGGGCTTCCCCTGCCTCCCTGCAAAGCAGCAGAGGTTCGCCACTCACCATGCCATTCCCCAGCGACCCCTTCTGGGGATGCTTTGCTCCCTCTCCTCCGCCCCCTGTTTACAGCCGGCAGCTGGGTTTCCCCAACTGGCCGGTCGCCAGCAGCTGTGTGGGGCTTCCCCTGCCTCCTTACAAAGCGGCGTAGGTTCGCCACTCGCTGCACCGTTCCCTGGTGACCCCTCGCCGGACGCGAGGAATCCGGCCAGAGGGGGTCGCCGGGGAACGACGCAGCAAGCGGCGAACCTCTGCCGCTTTGCAGGGAGGCAGGGGAAGTCCCGCGCAGCTGCCGGTGACCGGCCAGCTGGGGAAACCCAGCCGCCGGCTGCAAACCCCCTCCCCTATCCTTCCCTTCCCTTCTCCAGAGCCAAACACCTCTCCTCCCTGCTGTAACCCAGTCCCCTTTCTTCCCCAACCTTATGTCCCGGTCCCAGCTGCTAACAAGTGCAGGCTGGAGCTGCGAGCGCACATGCGCTTGAAACGCAATCCCCACCTTTTCCATTATTTTCAATGGGAAAATTGACCCAGCATAACACGTTTTCACTTAGCACGATCATTTTCTGAAACGTATCTACCGTATTAAATGAGGAATTACTGTATTGGTGTTCATGAGAAATCAGCCTTACTCGTGGAGTTCATTGCAATTTGAATATAACTGTACATAATTTTTTATTTTGTAAAACTAAAAACTAGCCTCACTGTCAGAAAACATGTTAAAGTTGACAGGAAGAAGTTGATAATGCTCCAACATTATTTCAGCCTCTTGCTGACTATAGCACTATTAACTAGGGATT
This sequence comes from Rafetus swinhoei, assembly GCA_019425775.1. Taxonomy (NCBI): domain Eukaryota; kingdom Metazoa; phylum Chordata; order Testudines; family Trionychidae; genus Rafetus; species Rafetus swinhoei. Next base: position 18,625,205 of record CM033447.1, on the reverse strand, counting down.
TTAGAAAATGATTAATTGAATAATTGTGTAACCGCATCAATATTTAGTGGTTACACAATTATTCAATAGTCTCTGGGGACAGGACCAGTAGCCAATGCACTTCCGGTTCCACTCCCGAGGAGCCCCCTGCCATCCTCTGCTGCTGCCTCTATATTAGAGGTAGCAGCGCAGGGTGGTAGCAGCCCTTGTTCATGAGAGACCCAAGCTCCCCACAGACAGAGGATGCACCACCATCCCAAGGAACAGCCTCTGTCCACGGCGGGCCAAGCCTGAACTTGGATAGTTACACTTCACATCAAGTTGGAGATAACATATTAAGTTGGAGATAACTAAAGTACTGTTCATAGTTAAATCCTTAAAGAGGAACAGGTACAATCTCCTAGCAAATTAGAAACAGGAAAAGACATTTATGAATAATTGGTATTTTCTTAACTGCCTTACTTCAGTCTTAGGCTATGTCTACACAGCAGCGTTATTTTGGAATAACTAATGTTATTCCAAAATAACATAGTCCGCGTCTACACACAAGCAGTTATTTTGACATGTCAAAATAATGTTGAGCTGGAGGACTACTTACTCCGACTCCTGTAGCCTCATTGTATGACTGATCCCTTATCCCTCGTGAAATGAGGTTTACAGGATCTTTCGAAAAAGGCTTTATTTTTCGAAAGATCAGCCTCTAGACTGCCACTTTTCTCTGACAAAGCTCCATGCTGAAAAAAGCAGCAGCCATTTTTATGCTAATGACGTGCAGGATATTTAAATCCCTGCTTCATTAGCAATTTCGATGTGCCTAATCTACATCTCTCTGTCGGCAGAGAGGTGTAGTCTAGACACACCCTCTAAGATTATTTTTAGAAAATACTACATCATAAATCAACCCAAATAGAATTTACAGGATTTATAATATGAAAGAGAAAAAGTTATTTGAGCACAAAAGAAACACTTGCAACTTACCTTGGTTTTTCATTAGTGATTAAAATTTTGACTTTATCAAGGGCCTTTTTGGCCCCTGTAGCAGCAACCAACTTGTTATGAGAAGGACTGGAATGTGGACTAGAGATGTAAACTTTTTTACCCTAGCTGGCAGGAGCCTTGGAAGGAGAGAAGTCTGAGATGAACACTATGCCCTCACTGGTGAGCACTGTACCAAGAAAAAAAAAATTTATTATAGCAAACTATGATGTGCAATTTTATTATGGTGCTTTAATGTAACTTTTGGGTGGAGAAACGGTAATAGTTTTAATGATATTGAACTGGCTGGGAAATTCGTGATTCTCGCTCGCTAACAGCAATCTTCTAGTGAAAGAGCAGCAGATGGTCCATTGCAATTCACTAGAGGCCACAAAACTCAGTTTTTAAAAATAAAGTCTGCATATTATAAAATACTGTAGAGATTATTGGCAGAAAGTTCTTGTTTGTCCTTTAACATTAGTTCAGTACACTGATTCTCAGTCATCAACTATTCCTCATTAAGTTTTGCAATGCAAAAAGGAAAAGTCGGGTTACCCACAAGAAAAAGTCCTCATTGCCAATTTCATGTAACATTGTTCTCTCAGAACTTCTAATTATAACATTCACATGATTGCATAACTGAACTCAACCTTAACTATGGAGCCATGACGGACATCGCCATAATTTTATATTATATATGTGCACATATGCGCACCCAAATGTCCTTCCTTCAGTCTGGGTGCGTCTACAGTGCACTGTTATTTTGAGATAACTAGCGTTATCTCGAAATAACAATGTGAGGGTCTACACAGCCATTCTGTTATTTCAAAATAACGGATGGCTTATTCCAAAATCTGTAAACCTCATTCCACGAGGAATAACGCCTATTTCGAAATAAGGTGTGTGTAGATGCTCCACTGCTGCTATTTCAAAATAGTCCCTCACCAGGGCCATTCTAAGTTATTCCTCCCCAGTGCCTCCTGCGGTTCTAAATTGAGATAGCACATCTACATTAGGGAAGCCTGCCTCGGACTAATTTTGAGGCTTCCCTGCAGTGTAGACGTGCTATTTTGAAATAATCTATTTCAGAATAACTATTCTTATTTTGTAAAAATAAGCTTATTTTGAATAAGCCATTCAGTGTAGACATACCCTTTGAGTTGCATGGAGGGAAGTAAGAAAAATACAGAAACTATACCCAATCTGGGGGGGGGAAAAGGAGTACTGATGGAGCTAAATTCAAGAATGGAAATAGTGATTTCATTGTTCTCCATTTGCAACTGCAACTAAACATTTCACAAATCTATACTTCATCTCCTCTGATATCACGGTTGCTTTTGACACTGTTGAAAACCCTCCTTTCCAAGGTCCCATTTATTCTTGGTTTCTTTCTTCTCAGTCATTCCTTCATCTGCTCTTTTTGTGGTACTTCCTTCCTCCCTATCTCCCATCTAGCAAGACCCTGACATTGGATCATTCTTATGCGCCCTCTTCAGCCATTCTTGAAGTAATCTCATTACCAATTAAGGCTATTGTCCCTGAATTTGCAAAGAACCTGAAACAATGCTGGATCCTTCATCTCACACTACCAACAAAGGCAGCTTTGACTCCAGTTCCCTCTCTCATTCACAGTTATGTGACTTACATATGGAATGACCTTCCAGCTTGCCAAATCACCACCTACACAACTGAATCCTCTTAAGAGTCACTTCAACAATGCTCGCACAATGGGTAATGATACTAAACAAACATCTATGAAATTATCCCCTCTGAATTTCACAGTGCAGCCTGCTTCTAAATGAGGGTCACAGAGGTTCTAAACTTCTTGGGGCAGGGACCATTTATCTGTATTTGCACTATACCAAGTACACTGTCAGCAAAAAACAAATACCATAAAATAAGAAATTCCTTTTGTGTAACAAGCTTACAAGTTAAATGTGAAGGATCAAAGGGGTCAAATGAAAAAGAAAGGATGTTTTCTGCATAACTCTTCTTCCAAAGTTTAGTGCCTGTATCTGCGTTCCATAGTACAATGAAGTTTGGTGGATGAACAGCAAGTAATAAATCCCGAGAAGCATCTTGATTCCAAAGCCACTGCATGTCTGCAAAAGAAAGAATCAACGAGTGACTTATTAGGCGCACTACACTAAATATTTCATGATTTTTAAAAAAAATCCTCTTATTGCATGAAGTTTTATTTGCAGTATTCATTGATAACATGTTCTCTTAGTCCTGATCAAATGAAGTATACATATTTGAAACAATGTATTTTAATTTATAACATAAGAAGGGCCAAACTGGGTCATACCAAAAGTCCATCTTGCCCAGTATCCTTCCCTCCAACAGTGGGCAATGCCAGGTGCCCCAGCAGGAAAGAACAGAACAGGTAATCATCAAGTGATCCCTCCCCCGTCACTCATCCCAGCTTTTGACAGTGAATAGGGACACATTCCTGCCCATCCTGGCTAATAGCCATTAGTGGATCTATCCTCCATGAATTATTCTAGGTTTTTTTTAACCCTAGACTCATGGAATACTACAACTGTAAGGGACCTCGAGAGGTCATTGAGTCCATTCTCCTACGCCCACACCAGGACCAAGCACCGTATAGATCATCCCTGACAGATGTCTATCCAACCTGCTCTTAAATATCTCCAGTGATGGAGATTCCACAACCTCCCATGGCAATTTATTCCAGTGTTTAACCCCCCTGACAGGAAGATTTTCCTAATGTCCAACCTAAACGTCCCTTGTTGCAATTTAAGCCCATTGCTTCTTGTCCTATCATAAGAGGCCAAGGAGAATAATTTGTTTCCCTCCTCCTTGTAACACCCTTTTAGATACTTGAACACCACTATCATGACCCTTCTCAGTCTTCACTGTTCTACACTAGACAAGCCTATATCTTTCCGAATTCCCAAACAGGTCATGTTTTCTAGACCTTTAATCATTTTTGTTGCTCTTCTCTGGACCTTCTCCAATTTCTCCACATCCTTCCTGAATTGTGGTGCCCCGAACTGGACACAGTACTCCAATTGAGGCCTAATCAGAACAGAGTAGAGCAGAAGAATGACTACTCGTGTCTTGCTCACCACATTCCTGTTAATGCATCCCAGAATCATGTTTGCTTTTTTTGCAACAGCGTCACACTGCTGACTCATATTTAGCTTGTGGTCCACTATGACCCCTAGATCCCTTGCTGTAGTACTCCTTCCTAGACAGTCGCTTCCCATTCTGTAAGTGTGAAACTGATCGTTCCATCCTAAGTGGAGCACTCTGCATTTGTCCTTATTAAACTTCATCCTATTTACCTCAGACTATTTATCTAGTATGTCCAGATCATTTTGAATTTTGACCCTATCCTTCAAAGCAGTTGCAACCCCTCCCAGTTTGGTATCATCTGCAAACTTAATAATTGTACTCTCTATGCCATCATCTAAATCGTTGATGAAGATATTGAACAGAACTAGTCCCAAAACAGACCCCTGCAGAATCCCACTTGTGATGCCCTTCCAGGATGATTGTAAACCGTTAATAACTACTCTGTGAGAGCAGTTATCCAGCTAGTTATGCACCCACCTTATAGAAGCCCCATACAGGTTGTATTTTCCCAGTTTATTGATAAGAAGGTCATATGAGACCATGTCAAATGCCTTACTAAAGTCTAGGTATACCACATCCACTGCTTCTCCCTTATCAAGAAGGCTTTATTTCCTATCAAAGAAAGCTATCAGATTGGTTTAACGTGATTTGTTCTTTACAAATCCATGCTGGCTGTTACCTTATTTTCTTCCAGATGTTTGCAGATGAATTCCTTCATTATCTTTCTTGGCACAGAAGTTAAACTGATTGGTCTGTTGTTTCCTTGGTGGTTATTATTTCCCTTTTTATAGATGGGTACTATATTTGCCCTTTCTCCAGTCTTCTGGAATCTTTTCCTACTTCCATGACTTTTCAAAGATGATAGCTAAAGGCTCAGATACCTCTTCTATCAGCTCCTTGAGTATTCTAGGATGCATTTCATCAGACCCTGGTGACTTGAAGACATCTAACTTTTCTAAGTAATTTTAACTTGTTCTTTTTTTTAATTTTAACTTCTAAACCTATCCCATTTCCACTACCATTCGCTATGTTTCCAGCCTATGGAAAATGTGGAATCTCCATCTCTGGAGATATTTAAAAGCAGGTTAAATAGACATCTATCAGGGATGGTCTAAGCAGTACTGGGTCCTGCCACGAGGGCAGGGGACTGGACTCGATGACCTCTTGAGGTCCCTTCCAGTTCTAGTGTTCTATGATTCTATGTTAGGCATCCTGTCACCATCAAACTTCTTGGTGAAGACCAAAACAAAGAAGTCCTTTAGCACCTCTGCCACTTCCAATTTTCCTGTTATTGTTTCTCCCTTTTCACTGTGCAACAGGCCTATCCTGTCCTTGGTCTTCCTCTTGCTTCTAATATATTTATAGAATGTCTTCTTGTTACCCTTTATGTCTCTAGCCAGATTGAGCTCATTTTGTGCCTTTGCATTTCTAATCTTGCCCCTGCATATCTGTGTTGTTTGCTTATATTCATCCTTTGTAATTTGACCTAGTTTCCACTTTTTATATGACTCCTTTTTGATTTTTAGATCATGAAAGATCTCCTGGATAAGCCACGGCAGTCTTTTGCCATGCTTTCTATCTTTCCTACGCAGCAGAATAGTTTTCTTTTGGGCCCTTAACAATGTCCCTTTACAAAACTTCCAACTTTCTTCAATTGTTTTTCCTCTTAGTCTTGCTTCCCATGGGGCTTTACCTGCCAGCTCTCTGAGTTTACTAAAATCTGCCTTCCTGAAATCCGTTGTCTCTGTTTTGCTGTTCTCCCTTCTACCATTCCTTAGAATCATGAACTCTATGATTTCATGATCGCTTTCACCCAACCTGCCTTCCACTTTCAAATTTTCAACCAGTTTCTCTCTATTTGTTAAAATTAAATCAAGAACAGCTTTCCCCTGATAGCTCTCTCAGCCTTCTATTAAACTCCTGGTCTTTACACATCCTTTGGCAAGGAGTTCCACAGGTTAGGTGTGCACTGCATGAAGAAAAACTTCCTTTTGTTTGTTTTAAATCTGCTACCTTTTATTTCATTTGGTGACCCCTAGTTTCTGTTGCACGGAAACAAATAAATAACTTTTCCTTATTTACTATCTCTACACCAGTAATAATTTTATAGACCTCTAACATACCTCCCCCTTAGTCTCCTCTTATGAAGCTGAAAAGTCCCAATTTTATTAATCTCTCCTCGTATGGCAGCTGTTCCAAGCCCCTAATCATTTTTGTTGCTCTTTTCTGTACTTTTTCAAATGCCAAAATATCTTTTTTAAAATGAGGCGACTACATCTACATTTTTTTAAAATGAGGCGACTACATCTACATACAGTATTCAAGATGTGAGCATACCATGGATTTACATAGAGGCAATAAGACATTCTCTGCCTTATTCTCTATCCCTTTCTTAATGTTTTCCAACATTCTGTTTACTTTTTTGACTGCTGCTACACACTTGAGTAGATGTTTTCAGAGAACTATCCACAATGACTTCAAAATCTCTCTCTTGAGAGTAACAGCTAATTTAGTCCCCATAATTTATGTATAGTTGACATTATGTTTTCCCATATGCATTATTTTGCATTGATCAACATTAAAATTCATCTGCCATTTTGTTGCCCAGTCACCTAGCTTTGTGAGATCCTTTTGAATCTCTTCACAGTCATACTTAGACATTGGTTTGACAATGAATGAGTTGAAAGAACCAAGAAATGCCTACCACGATTTACTAGCGCACACACCACTATTAAACTCCCAGCCCCTCAATAGTGGCAATACCATATCTTAAAATAAAACAAAGGACTACTGTTTTTCAAATTCTCTTTTTGGAATATGAGTCCTGAGCTCAGGAATAACTTCAAATTATCATTCTATAGTACTTATATAAAAGAATAACTACATTGCTAAAGTGACATGATTAGTCACAAGAGTGTGGAGTCAACCATATTTTTATTTGACATATCAAACCAAATTATTCAAGGTATCCTGTCTTGTAACAGTAGGTGAAATTACCTAATAGGGAAGGGAGAATCAGATGGATCACAGAACAATGGAGTGGGCAGATGTTTGTACATAACTGTAAAATACATATCCTCCTTCAGTAGAAGCTATATTTACTTGTTTTCATCCCACTCCTTTTCACCCATTTCCATTCAAATTTCCTTTTCAGATCTAAATAAAATCTTATTGCTCAGTCACTTTTGAAAAAAAATTCTAATGCAGACAGCTAAAAGTAAGGGTCTGCACTGTCAAACCAAAATGGAATCTGCAGACTACTCTGAAGTTTTGTAAGACAGTACCTAAATCCCTCAGAACACAAATGCAATGTTTCTAATAGCACACGTAGGATGAAAACAACAAGTTAGGAGCTTCAATTCTTCTTTCCATTAATATTTAATTTGATTGCTCACTTTAACAATTTACACTTTTTTATGTGCCAGATCCAACACAAAAGTTAATACAAAAGTGCTGTAAGAATCTGAACAAATCATTTTTGTGAAATATCAGATGACTTTTAAGGGTTTCTAAGCTGACAAGAAGAGCTCATTAGCCAAGTCTGAAAATTTTTAGAGGATGGTTTTCAATATGTAATTTCCCTCTTTTTTTTTTTTTTTTTTTAAGACAGAAAGATGGATGCCTTCCAATGACATTGAGAATATATTTTAAATCTATCCTGCTGGAGAATACAATATGCCATTATCTACTCAGCTGAGTGAGAAGGACTTTTTTTTTTTTTAAAGCCAAGGACCAATATACAAACTCAGCTAACATAATTAGTGTATTTGTATTTATAAAAGTAATGCTCTGGAATTTTCAAAAACCACTCGGCACTGGCCTCACTAGCCTAACACTGCTCTGATTGAAATCCATGGAAAGACTTCACTGACCTCAGTAATAATGGAGAGAGGTCAAGTGACTGGACTGAGACTCAGGAGATCTGGACTTAATTTCTCACTTTGCCACAAATGGGTGGGAGGGTTGACAAGTCATAATTTCTCTCTACCACAGTTCCCTAGTCATAAAATGAGGTTATTCCTTCCTTTTCCCATCTTTCTGTGTTTTGCCTGTTCCTGTTCTTCAGGGAAAAGAGTTATTAACTGAAGAATGCCCTGTCTGGCTCCCATCAAGCTGACAAAGTTTATCCATACCCAAGCGGAAAAGACTAGGATCAAAATATATAAAATAAAAGGACATTTTGTACATTTAGTATCAGCAATTCCCAAATTGTCATCTGTGAAGCACTTGTTAAGGTTGCACAGAGAATTGGCAGGTCACACAAGTGCTCATTTCCAATGGTTTCTATCACCTTCCATTCTCTTGATTGCAAACAAGAGACTGGAGGTCTATAGAAGCAGACAGAAAGAGGAGGAACAAACTAAAGAATAAAAGAATAGCCATACTGAGTCAGACTAATTGTCTATCTAGCCCAGTAACCTATCTTTCAACAGTAGCCAATGCCAGGTGCCTCAGAAGGAATGAAAAGAACAGGCAACTGTCAAGCGCTCCATCCTCTGTAATCCACTCCTAGTTTCATGAGGTGGCCTCCAACCGTGTTGGCTAATAATCCTCCATCAATTTACCTGGGTTCTTTTTGAGACCTGTTAGTTTTGGCCTTCACAATATCACCAACTACTTGTATCTCTTATAGGCTATTAGTATAGGACAGGGTTTCCCAACCTATGGGTCAGGACCCAAAAATGGGTCCCCATTACATTTCAAAAGGGTCGCCAAGTGTCTCCCCAGGTGGCTCTGCCTCGCCTCCTCCTCCCGTTTTTGAATTGCTGTGGGTCACCAAGTCTTCCTGAATTGTCAAAATGGGTCCCCATCTGGAAAAGGTTGGGAACCGCTGCGTATAGGAGCATCTTTAAAGGAACCAAATATACCAGTGGGGCTGGAATTGCCAAACTACCAGCAGGAGAGAAAGTCCAGGATACCAGAGGGAAAAGAGAACTGAATGACTAGATACTAGTAGAAACAGAAAAGTGCATGCAAGGAGTAAGGGAAGAAAGGAATAGAACACATGAGAGAAAAGAGCCTCAACAGAAGACTATTAAAAAAATAATAATACTCTCGTTGCACTAAAAGAGAGTGAAAATTTTCTCAGTATTACCTTTCTTCATAAGTAATTAATGTAACGATCAAAGGAATGTTTTGCGATGACAAGAGAGGAGATGATTTATGAATCTCTTAATAATCTCTTATTAAGATGTGGTCCACACTATGAAAATTTTGTGAGTGTCCTGTTCTAGATGGTGGCATGGACATGTTTTTGATACAATGGAGACTATATTCAGGAGTGCTGGTAGGAGGTGTTTGTATTGCAAAACATACAGATTGGTGCTATATAATCAGAAATTTGCTTTAAGCAACATGTAAAAAGTCACAATACTAATTAAATTAACTGAAGCCAACAAAAGCATGTGTAAGAAGCCTTGCTGTATTTTATCCACTTTATTTTATGCATCTGTTTTATAAACCTTGCTAAAGAAACAAAAATCTAATTTATTAAAGTAGCTTTTCAGATAATACAGTTACAGATAAAAACAGGAGTCAGGAAGGTGCCACAGAGAGTTTGGGATAAAAAAAAGCTTGGAAGCTAATCAACTATTCCCAGAAATGTACCATGAAAACTTCATTAAACAACAAAACCTCATTTCTGAGTTTTATTTCAGAAATAAAACAAAATGCTAAATAGGATATAGGTAGCTATAAAAAAAAAAAAAAAAAAAAAAAGATTTACTCAGGGTTTGGTCTGATTTTAAAATCACAGGCAAGTGTAAAAGATGCCAAAATATGTTTGCACAGAAACCTGTTTAGTGAAAAATTCCCAACAAAATAAAACTGCAAGTTTCTTTTAGCAATGAGACTCACGCACAAAAGTTGATCTTGTAAGTCCATATGACCATAATAATAAAGTAGTTTTTAATTCAAGAACTTCAACCTGCTGACTGACAACAAAACAAACAAAACGCCAGATAAAAAGAAGGTTGCTTCTCACTCCCATCACTAAGTCCTAGAGCACCTCTGGAGTCTGCCCACTTATCTATCATACCTATTAGTATGACAACGAGCTCTAGGACAAACAACACTTCCACAGGCTATATAGAGCTGGTTTCCATGACCTCCAAAACTAAAGAAGTTTGCTGAGGGAAGATAGAAGGACATAAAAACATCCCACCAGACATCACTGGTAATTGCAATTATATCCAACCCAACATCAGGAGCCTGTTATCCAGCACAATCCTCCATATGTCCTAGCACCAACCACATCTACAGCTTCATACGGATTACAGCCCACAATTGTGTGTGGCCAGAACAGTCTGTGAAATTTAGGTATGTTACATTAAGAAATTAGGTGGTTTCTGTGTCCTGGGTGGAAAAAAGTTGTGAGCCACAGTATTAATCTATGCTCATTTTTATTTTTGAATAAGCACAATAAAGAACATTCCAACTTCTAAGCAAGAAGGATTATTTATGTATGGCATTCTAGGTATTTTCTATCACTTCCCATTGCAGTGATACAACATGCACATGTATATAGCGCTGCCAACAAAAAAAAGCAAATACCTCTGACATATCCTGTCCACTGTAACCAAAAATCAATGATCACCTACCATCTAAAAATCTTTCCTCTCCTGCACTTTCACTCATGTCAAGCCCTCTCCTATCAGTCTCTTCGACTCCTTCCATATTAAATTCAAACACAATAGCCTCAACTTCAAGACTCTGCCCAGTTAAATCCAAGTACAGGTTGGATCTCCCCTGGTCTGGCACCCTCGGGACCTGACTGGTCCCAGATGAGAGATTTTGCCTGACCAGGGGAAGTCATTTCAGGCCCCCTAGTGCTGGCTCCCCCCTGCTGAACAATCCCTCCTTCCGCCCCCGCCATGAGCTTCTGGGCTTCCTGGCTCTCTCTCCCCCACCCTAACCCCTAGTAGCCCAGCTGAGCCGCATGCCATCTCCTGGCCCCTCTCCAGTCCAGCTGAGCCACACGCTGGCTCCCACCCCCACCTTTCCCTGCAGCCCAGCTGAGCCGTGTGCTGACTCCCTGTGCCCTCTGCTCTCCCCACCGCAGCCCAGCTGAGCTGTGCACCGGCTCCTGGCTCCCCTCTCACAGCCCAACCTAGCCATGCACTGGCTCCTGTCTCCCTCCCTCAGCAGCACGCCGGGACTCTCTGTTCCTGGAACATCCAGGATCATGCCGGGCCCATGGACATTACCGGACCAGAGAAACCTGGATTTCAGAGGTGCAACCTGTATGTATCAGCTCTAGTTCCATCTTACATTCCTCTCATTTGCTGCCATTTGCCTGCTTCTTAATACTTCCTTTGTGTCCTTTTCCAGTACATCTTATTGCTTTTTCTATACCAGCTCCTATGCAGGAAACAGCCTTCCTGTGCTTGCATGCCAAGGAAGACAGACATAGGTACTCAGACATACGATATAATCAGGCCCGGACAAAGAGTTGCAGGGCCCAAGGCAGCATGTTGTGGTTGGCTGCACTGCGTCACGCGGTACACGTGGCCGGGCAGCTCCCAGCGAGCAAGCAGCCAGGCTGGCGGGTGCCGGACAATGCAGGGCCCTAAAGGCATGGGGCCCAAGGCAACCGCCTTGCTCTAAGGTTGGGCCTGGATATAATAGTTTAAAATAAGAAAGAAACATTCATTCCTTATGAACACACAACCCAATTTTAATTTGTCATATTTGTATGCTTGGCCTCTAGTGGCTATATAAAATGCATTGCAAATAAGAATACAGTCAAATGCATGATTAACAGGGCTGTACTGTTGTACAAGTAATATTACTGAATTCTGAGCTGCATTAAATGCCCAACTCAAAAATAAGGTGTTTTATTTAGTGTATTGTATGGACGTTTATCAATAATAAAATACTTCTTAACTTAAAGCACTTTTCATCACAAGATCTCAAAACATTTTACAAACTCCATAACAAGCCTGCTGGAAGATAAGTATTATACCTGTTTACCTTAAAGGTGGGTAAACAGGAACTAACAAGTGGCAGGCCTGTGAACAAAATTAATGAGTGCTAGCCAATGTTCTCTCTCAGTTGCAGGGCAGCACAATTTCACAGGAGATTAATCAGCCCCACCCAGTCAGAGACTCAGGGCTGCAGGAGGGAGCTGACTGACTGGGTGGGGCTGATTAATCACCTGTGAAGCTGGGCTGCCACAGCTTAGAGGGAACACTGGTCCTAGACTCCAGTTACCACTGCAACTAGCATATAAGGCAATATTATATCTACTATTTATATAGTAAATTGTATTGTAACTTTCGTACCTTGGATTGGTTTTGCATGCTCCTGTATTTCACAGCGAACTGTTCCCGTTGCCACATCCCAAACAATTATCTTTCCAGTGGCATCAGCAGAAGCTAAGCGTAAAGAATACGGAGAACCAATATTGTGATGGTAGTTTTCTTTAGCCCATTTAACCTGAAGGTATGAATAAAACCAGTTAAAATAAATATATACAACAAAGAGAAGTATTTAATACTTTTTTGTTTGAAAACACTAAATGGGATACAAACTATATGAAACAGACACCAGAAAATTATGTAACAGTGACATTCACGTGAAATTACTGCAGTTTAATAAATAGAAACTTAAACTGGCAACTGCTGTGCAAGTTTAATGATTTATGTTTGTCCTGTATATATTACCACCGTGCACAGGTGCATGCTCAGCACAAACAATTACACAAATCAATATCTGTCTGCATCCACAGTTAATAATAATTAAATATAAAAATAATGAGAATGTAATGTTCCAAGTTAAGGAAATAATTCAGGAAATGCCAAAATTGAAGGGGGGTGGGTGGGTGTGTTTCATGGGCAAAACCCACTTCCTCAGATGAGCAGAGTGGACAGACCAGTACAGTTATCAGATTTGTCACCTAAAAAGAATGACTCAGGAGTAAGAATCTCCCTCACATCCTTTGTAGAGAAGACCAAAGCAAAGAATTCATTAAGCTTCTCTACCAAGGTCTTTTTTTTTCCCCCTTGAGTGCTCCTTTAGCTCCTCCTTTGTTCAACGGCTCCAGTGACTGTATGAATTTAGAACATCTTGCATTTGTATGTAAATACTTATAAAACTTGTAAATATTTTGTTGTCTACTTTCATGTGATGTAAATGAATCTGACTCTCTTTGTTTGACTATTTCTCTTCAGTTCCTACATATACTTTATGCACAGAAGATGAGAGATTGAGCAAGTCTTTGGAAGGAAAAAATGGTGAAGTTTAAGCAGAGGCATGCAGGTGTCTGCAGACAATGTGCTGAAATACTTAACTACTTATTTCTTGGCTTTAAACAGTTTTAACTGCTGGGGTAGGCAGTCTAGTATCATAATGCAAACAAGATTTTTAGGTGAAAAATCCTTGTAAATGGAGCTTTTCCATGTTATTTTCTTTGTAATAATGGTCTCAAAATATGTTTCTTATGTCATTTGCAACTGTAATAGTTATTTACATTTTTGTGGTAAGCAGATTTTTTTAAAAAAATATGAAGCTCAGGAACTGAAGAAAATTATTTATGAATACCTCTAGAGAAGTGTGAAAAGATCTTGGCCAGTATAATCATTTTTAATCTTCAGCGCAGAAAAGAAAAAATTCCACTACTCTGTTTTTCCTCATAAATTAGTCATTTTCCTGGAGTCTGCTCCAGTTAATAAACGTGATGGTGGTTTTGAAAAATCATCTAATAAATTATATAAAATTGTAGCTTCCTGTTGAAATAGCATAGCATCACAAAGTTAGCACGAAAATATAGCTATCCTGAAGCAGTTACAATGATATCATTAAAAACAGTGCTGTAGCACCTTTGAGGCTAACAAAAATAAATAGTATCATGAGCTTTCATGGGGAAAAAACTCACTTCATCAGATGATGAGCTGGAGTAGAAATAACAGAAACCAAGTTATTATAACAAAGAAACAAAGTACTTGTCAATTGTAGGACTGGTGATAATGAGGCTAATTAAATGGGCTGGATGTGTCCCATACTTAGCTTTTGATGTAAAATGCAGTGATAAAGGCAGGAGACTGGCTTTATAATGCAACATCCAGTTAATGTCTTTCTTCAAGCCTAGGGAAACTGTCAAATTTTAAGATGAATATCAAATTCCATACTCTCTCTCTGTAATTGGTTGGTGAAATTCCTTTGTAGAAGAATGGCTATTGATTGTCTGCGCAGGTTAAAATGTTTCCCTACAGGTTTGTGTTACCATTTCTGATGTTTGACTTGTGTCCATTTATCCTTTGTTGTTGAGACTGTCCAGTCTGGCCAATATACATGGCAAACGGGCATAGTTGGCACTTGATGGTATATATCATATTAGAGGATATGCAGTTGTATGAGCCCCTGATGTTATGGCTTATGTGGTTAGGTCCTGTGATGGTCTCGCTTGCATAGATATGTGGACAAAGTTGGCAATGCGGTTTGTTGCAGGGGTAGATTCCTGGGTGAGTGTATCTGAGGTGTGATATGTGGCTGCTGGAAAGTATTTGCTTCGGGTTAGAGGGTTTTCTGTAGGTGAGGATTGGTTTTTTCCCAAGACCTGTGAGAGAGAGATGGTTTTCCAGGACAAGTTATAGATTGTCAATGATGCACTGGAGGGGCTTAGCCTGGCGACTGTAGGTGATGACTAGTGGTGTTCTGTTATTTTCCTTGTTGGGCCTGTCTTGAAGAATTCCTGGATACTTTTCTGGCTCTATCAATCTGTTTCTTCACTTCCCCAGGTGGGTATTTAAGTTTTAAGAATGCCTGATAAAGATCTTGTAGGTGTTTCCTGTGGGGCTGCCATGTATTCTGGCAGCCCTACGAAGATTGTAACTGGTGCCAGTATCGGCTCACCGGTCACACTCTTACATCCTTTGTATTTACCTATAGCTCATGGCAAGGCCTAAGGACAGCCCAATACATGTTTTGGGTAGAGTATGCTAAGATGACAATCTGCTCCCACAAAGTGGGTATCATTCACTGTAATGACAGAGTACATAATTTTCAAACGTATTCTGAAGAATGATTTGTTGTATTTTCTTTTACAGTATCTTGCCTTAACTAAAGAGAACAAAGGCATTACAAAGTATTTTAATATACTTCATAATATACCCAAAATAGCTACATGGGTTGGCCATAGATATATTTTGATACCTTTCTTTTCAGCCTCCATTTTCACTTTGTCACAAACTGCAGGACCATCTCTAAACTGCACAAATAACACCTAAATGTCATATTCAATTTAGAACAATTATGACATTGACTATTTGTATGGTTATTTGCCAACCTCTTCTATGTGTCTATATCACGTATTGCTCGATCCACTGTCTACCAGGATAATATAATTTATTGTTCAAATTTTGGTCACATTTTTTTGATAATTTCCACATATATAATAAAATAGAAAAGCTTTAATCCAAGTGTTCATGTAAAAGAAATGTTTTGCCTTATATGGAGATACAATATGGAACACAACTTAAAAAGCTGTTTCAGATGTTGACATTTAAAAATTATTCTTATCAACAGAAACAAAAATTTAGATATTTTAATCAATAGGCAAGAAAATGATGGATCTAAAATTATGTAGAAAACTCAGTTGATCATTGACATGCTACTGCTCCAAATCTGGAGACTAAATTCGCTCATTAAGATGTGACTAGAAGGATTCTTGTCCTGATTTAGATGCAAATTTTAACTATTCAGTAGTTATCAATGCTTCCAAAGCAACATAAAAAGGTTTAATTTTATAATATAAAAAACCACAAGCAAAAAGCCAAAGAATTTGAAGAAACATCAATATTACAATCTATATGGTTGTCACCCCCCCCAAAAAAAGAAGGGGTACTCTTCTGCAGTTATCTACCTCTGTTTCAGCTACCTATATCTTCAGAGATTTTAACGGAGATTTATTTAGGTTAATATATATGCAAGTGCAGAAGGTCCACTATAAATAAATCACTTGAACACTGCAAGATGGTATTCTGTATCTCACTCATAAATATGCCAGTCTCCAGGGGCAAAACAGACCACTTTATCTTATACAGTACCAATAGCCCAATCCCCCCATACAAGACTGCATAGGAGGTATAGCCACCATTCCAGTACACAGGCTAGACCAGTGTTTCCCAAATGTTGTTCTGCGGAACCCCGGGGTTCCGTGAAGTGAAAATAAGGGGGGTTCCATGAGAAAATTCCATTACAATAACATTTTATGATTAAAAAAATTAATATTATCTGATTTTTGTTTTTAAATATGTGCAATTAAACTAAATGTTGATCTCATGACCTTATTTAGCATTTGTTTATTATTATCTTTCCTTATTTGTGGTCTACTTTTTCAGCTCCATATATTAGACTGTTATTAGGGTTCCACAAAATTCTTTCGAGTTTAAAAGGGTTCCATGGCTAAATAAAATTGGGACACACTGGGCTAGAGTATAAGACAAGGAAGAGCCGAACTGCAGTCCACAAATCTGCTCTCTGCTTGATAGATAGAGCAGAGACTGGGAAACTGAACTGCACTGTCCTTCAAAAAGTGTCCCTCACAAATCCTTATTCATTCATTTTTCAGGGGAGGACATGCATTTAATCTCCAGTCCCAATTTCTATCTAAAAGATCTTCTCTGGAAATTATTTTGGGGACATTCTAAGGTCTATGTTATGTTGGAGGTCAGACTAGATCAGTGGTGGGCAACCTGCACCCCACTGGGGTTCTGTGGGTGGCCCACCATTGCCCATGAGCAGTGTTACCAAATTATGCTGGTTTTCATACACATAGGGTTTTTCCCCTACTGGTATGACAAAAGTGACCCTCACTTAAAGCAAGAGTACATGAAGGGATTGTGCTGATTGCACGCAACATTGAGAGCCAGGCACTCTCTCTGCCTCAATCAAAGTGATCTTATGGTTCATTCGGCATAGCCCACAAATTCTAGGTACGAAGAGGCAGTTAGCAAATCTTCCCTATCCTGTGAGACCATCTTGGTTACGACAATTTTGTGGCCCACTGAGATGAAGGATGGCTACTCATGCGGCTCACTCGCTAGCCTAGGTTGCCCCTCACTGGACTAGATAATCACAATGATCCTTTCTAGATTTGAAATTTATGAATATTGCTGTAGTATCGGTTTTATCCAGATTCATGCAATCTAGCTGTCCTCCTCACAGCCCTCTGCCACGTAATGCACCAATCGCTCAGTGTTAATCCACCAATACCGCATGGTTTCACAAAAGATCAAAGCGATGTGCCTTTTACCAGGCTCTAAAGGTTGGCAAGATCAAGCTCTGATAAACTATCTGAAGAAACTTCTGAGCTGAGCAATCTCCCAGAAAAGATGCTTCATCCTTTCACCAAGACTAGACAATCCACAGATCCATTCTGAACTCTTTTTATCGATTATCTACCTTTCATTTTTTTAAGATTTTCATAATTATTGATAATCATGATTAAATGATGACTTAAGAATTAGGAATGTAAGCAACTAGTTGACTATCCGATAAGCAAAAGCGTATCGATAGTTGACACACTAGTTGACTAGCCGCTCCCCCCCCTCTTGCTAATAGAGGCAGCAAGTGGGGGTATAGGAGGGGTACGGGGGGGGAGCCAGCTTGAAAGCCGGTTCCTGCAGCTCCAGCTCCGTGGGAGGGTGGCAGGAGCACAGCAGCAGTGTTTCACCTTTGAAATGTACAAGAGTTCCTGCTGGGGCTCTTGTACATTTCAAAGCAGAAATGCTGCATGAAGCCTTGGGCCAGTAGGGAGTCCTGGGAGCCCTGTGGAGGGCTCTTGTACATTTCAAAAGTAAAGCACCACCAGGAGTGCAGGTCCAGTGGAGGACTGTTTGAGTCCCCCACTAGCCCCGCGCCCCAACGCTCTTGTACATTTCAAAAGCGGGGAGCACGGGGCCAGCAGCAACTGCTTGAGTCCCCAGCTGGTTGTGCTCCCCGTAGTGCTTCTGCCTTTGAAATATAGCAAGAACCAGCAGGGCCCTTGCTACATTTCAAAGGCAGAGGCGCCCTTATTGACTAATCGAATAGTCGATGCAAATTACACTGACTATTTGATTAGTTAATTAATCTAAATTTAACGTCCTTACCTTAGACATCAAAGGGGTCATTTTATTCCTTAAAGATTAATGCCCTATACTAGATTTTGTGTGAAAGCCAAATTAAATAAAATGGTAGTTATTTACATTGAAAGTCAGAACACACACACACACACACACACACACACTCACTCTGAAGAATCATATGAAACAACCTGAAACAGATAACTCACCTTGACAACATTAGTTTTGTGCCTTTCCAACACCTGTACAGTCTGGGCAGTATTGGAATCAATCACTAGTACCAGGGACTGACACCCATATGCAATCAAACCTTGCCAGCCCCTGGAAAAATAGTAATGTTACTGTCAAACAGGGAAAGGAATAAATGTACAGACCATTAGTGAGTGTACTCGGATTTCACCAGGGTTTTTTTGTTTAACTGTAAAGTCAAACTAGCAATAGTATATATTGCGAAAGAGTTTCTGTAGCTGAATTATCAACAAAACTGATACTGTGCATAATGAGTAATAAAATAAAGCCAAACTACAGCAACGTGGTTATTTGTGATTGCCTCTATATCACATACTTAAAAAAAAAAAAAAAATCAGTCTCATTAAAACATTGTTTATTATGAAGAAGTAGCCAATATTAGCTGTTTCGTCATTTCCTTCTCCCCTACATTCTGCATATGTGTTTTACCATTTTTTAAATTAAAATAATTTGGGGGCAAGAAGCGTGCCTTCTTGTCTGTATAACATCAAGCTATCAGAAACAGAAATAGGAAAAGCCACACACGGGTATGTCACATGCAGGTGGACCCCTTGGAGCTGGAGCAGTCCTGTGCCTGAAGCAGGTGGGAAGCTGTTCCAGCCCCCACCGCTTAACCAGCTCCAATGCCCGGAGCGGAAAGCCAAGCCCAGCCACACCCACAGCACAGGAGCTGCAGGAGGTGCTACTGTAGGGTAAGTGCCAGACCGGACCAGACAAAACTAACCCCAAGGCCTCCATCTCCAGATGGATGCAATAGGCCATAAACATTTACAAATGGGTCCTGAGCAAAAAGGGCTGAAAACCATAGCTCTTGACTCCACCACAATATAAATGTTTAACAGACAAATTTCAGGATCCTGACCAAAGGAAGAAAGGAGAGTAGCAAAATACACACCCTGGACCTTAGAAGAGCAGACTTTGACTCCCTCAGAGAACTGATGGGCAGGATTCCCTGGGATGCTTACATGAGGGAAAAGGAGTCCAGCAGAGCTGGTAGTATTTTAAAGAAGCCTTATTGAAGGCACAGGAAGAAACCATCCTGATGTGCAGAAAGAAAAGCAAATATGTTAGGCGACCAGATTAGCTTACCAGGGACATCCTTGGTGAGCTTAAACAGAAAAAGGAAGCTTACAAGAAGTGGAAGCTTGGACAGATGACTAGTGAGGAGTATAAATATATTGCTTGAGAATACAGGGGAGTTATCAGGAAGGCGAAAGTGCAATTGGAATTGCAGCTAGCAAGGGATGTGAAGGATAACAAGAAAGGTTTCTATAGGCATGTTAGCAATAAGAGGGTGATCAGAGAGGGTGTGGGGCCCCTACTGGATGAGGGAGGTAACCTAGTGACAGATGATGTGGGAAAAGCTGAAGTACTCAATGCTTTCTTTGCCTCTGTCTTCACGGACAAGGTCAGCTCCCAGACAAATGCACTAGGCAACGCAGCATGGGAAGGAGGTAGACAGCCCTTGGTGGGGAAAGAACAAGTTAGGAACTATTTAGAAAAGCTAAACATACACAAATCCATGGGCCCGGATTTAATGCATCTGAAGGTACTGAGGGAGTTGGGGATAACTTCTTTGGTACAAGTGCTGAAGGATCCGACCAGGGGCCGTGCACAGCTTGACCTTCTGCTCACAAACAGGGAGGAACTAATAGGGGAAGTAGAAGTGGGTGACAACCTGGGAAGCAGTGATCATGAGATGGTAGATTTCAGGATCCTGACCAAAGGAAGAAAAGAGAGTAGTGAAATACACACCTTGGACTTCAGAAAAAGCAGATTTTGACTCCCTCAGAGACCTGATGGGCAGAATCCCCCTGGGATGCTAACATGAAGGGGAAAGGAGTCCAGGACAGCTGTCAGTATTTTAAAGAAGCCTTATTGAAGGCACAGAAAGAAACCAACCCGATGCATAGCAAGAGAGGCAAACATGGTAGGAGACCGGATTGGCTTACAAGGGAAATCCTTAGTAAACTTAAGCACAAATAGGAAGCTTACAAAAAGTGGAAACTTGGACAAATGACCAGGGAGGGGTTTAAATGTATAGCTCGAGAATGCCGGGGGGTTATCAGGAAGGCGAAAGCGCAAATGGTATTGCGACTGGCTAAGGATGTGAAGGATAACAAGAAAGGTTTCTACAGGCATGTTAACAAGAAGAAGGTGATCAGAGCGGGTGTGCGGCCCCTACTGGATGAAGGAGGTAACCTAGTGACAGATGATGTGGGGAAAGCTGAAGTACAGGCAGTCCCCAGGTTACGTACAAGATAGGGACTGTAGGTTTGTTCTTAAGTTGAATTTGTATGTAAGTCGGAACTGGTACATATTGTAGGGGAAACTCTAGCCAAACATTTCTCCAGAGCTCAGTTTTATTCTCCCAACCTCACTTCCTCAGTCCTTTATTCTCAAGCTGAGGTGTCTGCTGAGAAAAGCCGCTCCGCGTCTCCTGGTCTGCTGGGGTGGGGCCCAGCAGACCAGGAGACGCGGAGCGCTTTTTCGCCGCTGGAGGACGTGGGCGGTGGGACCACGGTGCGTCTCGGCGGTCTGCTGGGGGAAGGGGGTGAGAGCGCAACTAGTGCGGGGTTGCCTCACACTGTTTGTAAGTAGGGATCTGATGTAAGTCGGATCCATGTAACCCGGGGACTGCCTGTACTCAATGCTTTCTTTGCCTCTGTATTCACGTACAAGGTGGGTTCCCGGACTAATGTGCTAAGTGACGCAAGATGGGATGAAGATCGACAGCCCTTGCAGCCCTTGGTGGGTAAACAACAGGTTAGGAACTATTTAGAAAAGCTAAATGTACACAAATCCATGGGTCCGGACTTAATGCATCCGAGGGTACTGAGGGGAGTTGGCAAATGTCATTGAGGAGCCTTTGGCCATTATCTTTGAAAAGTCGTGGAGATCGGGAGGGATCCCGGATGATTGGAAAAAGGCAAATGTAGTGCCCATCTTCAAAAAAAGGCAAGAAGGACAATCCAGGGAACTATAGGCCGGTCAGTCTTACCTCGGTTCCTGGAAAAATCATGGAAGGGATCCTTAAGGAATCCATTTTGAGGCACTTGGAAGAGAGGAAAGTGATTAGGAATAGTCAGCATGGATTCACAAAGGGCAAGTCATGCCAGACCAATCTGATCAGCTTCTATGATGAGGTAACTGGCTCTGTGGACATGGGAAAGTCAGTGGATGTGATATACCTTGACTTTAGCAAGGCTTTTGATACAGTCTCCCACAATATTCTTGCCAGCAAGTTAAGGGAATGTGGATTGGATAAATGGACGGTAAGATGGATAGAAAGATGGCTAGAAGGCCGGGCCCAACGGGTAGTGATCAACGGCTCGATGTCAGGATGGCGGTCGGTTTCTAGCGGAGTGCCCCAAGGTTCGGTTCTGGGATCGGTTTTGTTCAATATCTTTATTAGTGACCTGGATGAGGGGATGGATTGCACCCTCAGCAAGTTTGCAGATGACACTAAGCTAGGGGGAGAGGTAGACACGCTTGAGGGCAGAGATAGAGTCCAGAGTGACTTAGACAAATTGGAGGACTGGGCCACAAGAAATCTGATGAGGTTCAACAAGGACAAGTGCAGAGTCCTGCACTTGGGATGGAAGAATCCCAAGCATTGTTACAGGCTGGGGACCAACCAGCTAAGTAGTAGTTCTGCAGAAAAGGACCTGGGGGTTACAGTGGATGAGAAGCTGGATATGAGTCAACAGTGTGCCCTTATAGCCAAGAAGTCTAATGGCATATTAGGTTGCATTAAGAGGAGCATTGCCAGCAGATCCAGAGATGTCATTATTCCCCTTTATTCGGCTCTGGTGAGGCCACATCTGGAGTATTGTGTCCAGTTCTGGGCCACCCACTACAAAAAGGATGTGGACGCATTGGAGAGGGTCTAGCGGAGGGCAACCAAAATGATTAGGGGGCTGGAGCATATGACCTATGAGGAGAAGCTGAGGGAGTTGGGTCTGTTTAGTCTGGAGAAGTGAAGAGCGAGGGGGGATTTGATAGCAGCCTTCAACTTCCTGAAGGGAGGTTCCAAAGAGAATGGGGAAAGGCTGTTCTCAGTAGTGACAGATGGCAGAACAAGGAGCAATGGTCTCAAGTTGTGGTGGGAGAGGTCCAGGTTGGATATTAGGAAAAACTATTTCACTAGGAGAGTGGTGAAACACTGGAATGGGTTACCTAGGGAAGTAGTGGAGTCTCCATCCCTAGAGGTGTTTAAGTCTAGGCTTGACAAAGCCCTGGCTGGGTTGATCTAGTTGGGATTGGTCCTGCCTAGAGCAGGGGGCTGGACTTGATGACCTCCTGAGGTCTCTTCCAGCTCTATGATTCTATGAAAAGCAGTGATCTCAGCACAGTAATTCCACAGAACTGAACTTGTCAAGAGCACGTTTCTGATAAATTTTCACTTGCAAGACATGAAACTGATCAGATACTCCAAACTCAGTATTGACAATTTTTGCAGCTATATAGCAAGTCCCACAATATCTGGTATCTCATTTAATGTTTCAGCCCCTGCAGATTACATGGGAATTTCAACTTTATTCGTTTGAAAAAAACAAAACAACCCTGAAAACGTGACCCTATATCTCCTATGCCAAGCAAAAGCTCAAAAACCTAAAACACAAACCAACATGCAAAGAAAAAACCCACACTTGATTTAAAAAAAAAACAAACTCGTGTTTAAAACTCGTGATTTCAGTGTTTTTAAGAGATCCACGCGACACTCTTAGAAAAGTGAGTAACACCCTGACCAGTCACAGAGGAAGTGGGGGGGGGGAGGCACCGTCCTCCAGTGGCAGCTGTCTTCGGCAGGCTGAAGCAGAAGGGCGGCACAGTTCGCTGCCTCTGCGCCAAAACCTTTGGTCCTTTAACTCTCCAGCATTCAGCCTCTCCCCCTGCTCCACCCAGGCAGGGCTCCCTCCTCCACGTAGGGGCAGAGGCGCCCCTCCCCACACGCCGCCCCTCCCCTGTATCTCCACGGCCTCCCTAGAGATTCATCAACCGCCCCTGATCTATGAGCCGCCCCCACCCGTCAGAGCCCCCCAACCCCAGCCAGGGCCCTTCTCCGTCTCTCACCCCTCCCCGGCCCCGCCCCGCACTCACCAGTCCACCGCCCCCCTGTTCTGCGCGCTCAGGGCTCCGGTGAGGGTCCGGGCCGACAGCCTGATGTTCACCGTGTAGGGCAACATGCTGGGCGGGGGGCGCCCGGCCGCAGCGCGCTGGACGCTGCGCGGCGGCCCCTGGCTCTGCGGGCGGGGGGGCCGGTTCTCCGCAGAAACGGGGAAGAGGCTCAGCCCGGCCACGGCGCTGTGCGCTGCCGATCCCGCTCCCCAGCCGTCCGGCCTGCCCCCGCGCCCGAGGCACTCGGGTTCCGGCGGCGGCGGCGTCGCTCCGCGCCCGCAGGTGCAAGCACCGCGGGAGGCGCTTCTGTCCCGCTCCCCGCCCCCTCCCGAGACAGCGCCTGCCGGCGGGGCTCAGCTCCCCTCTGTTCGGCGCGCCGCAGCCTCCCCTCTCCGCAGCCGCTGCCTCGTCTCAGCAGTTGCTACACTGTGGCAGCGTTCGCCCAGTGGGCCCGTCGGCACCACAACGCAGATCCAGCACCGGGAGCCGTCCGACTGCTGACAACCTGGGGCCCCCAAACCAGTGTGTGCAATCGAAGTAGGGAGTAAGCGTGGCCACCTCCACCACCCCTGTTTTAGTGGGGCTAGCTGAGCCTTGATCCATCCTTGCCCAGTGGCTCTGGGGGGAAAGTCTCATCTGTGACTTGGATCCTGTCATTTTTTTTTTTTTTTAACCGGTATACCCCGACTCCATTGGTTCAGCACCCACTGCATCAAAACACCCAGGCTATGTCTACACTCGCGGTTTCTTGCGCAAGTATGGCTGTTCTTGCGCAAGAATCCGCAGAGCATCCACACTGCCCGCCCGCTTTTGCGCAAGGAAATTTACAGTATGGCGTGGTAAGGGAGGGCTTCTTGCGCAAGAGCGACGCTCTTTTTTTAACAGGTGTAAGCCCTCTTGCGCAGGAGCTCTTGCACAAGAGGGCAGTGTGGACACTCCGCAGGGATTTCTTGCGCAAGAAAGCCCTATGGCTAAAATGGCCATCAGAGCTTTCTTGCACAAAAAGAGCGTCCACACTGCCATGGATGCTCTTGCGCAAAAGCACAGCTCGCATATGGCAGTGTGGACGTTTTCTTGCGCAAGAGTTCTTGCACAAGAACCCTTGCGCAAGATGTTCTTGCGCAAGAAGCCGCCAGTGTAGACATAGCCCCAGCTTCTGTTGCAGACTGGTACAGCAGCCTTGTAAAAAAATAGTTACCCGGCAGCTGAATACAATCATTGCGTTTGTCCTCATGTCCAAAATATTAGCCACCTGCAACTGATAGTTTCTTCTGTCTGCTCCTTGGCTGTATAAAATTGTCAGCTAAAACAAAAAGATAGAATTCAAGATCTTCCAATCCCAAAATACTGTTCTTTATCCTCTGAGCTGAAGAATCTGTATACAAAAATAATAATAGGACTTTTTCCTTTTTATAAACCACCCTGGGGGCAACATAATCATACACAACTAGAGCTCAATCTGCCAAAGTGCTAAGCAGATATCAATTCTCACTCATTTTAATTGTCCATTTGCTAATACGGTACATTACACTTTGTGTCCTTGAGTCTGCTGCTGTTGCTTCTCTTCCTCTTCTCACAGGCTACGTCTACACTGCAGGGTTTTTGCGCAAAAACCCACAGAGCGTCCACACCTCAAGCGCGCTTTTGGGCAAGTAAGGCTGTGTCTAGACTACATCCCTCTTTTGACAGAAGGATGTAAGTTAGACACTCCGAAATTGCAAATGAAGCAGGGAATTAAATATCCCACGCTTCATTTGCATAATCACATCATGGCTGTCTTTCAAACAAGTGCCATTTCGAAAGTAAAACCACGGTCTAGACAGGATCTTTCAAAAACACCTGCCATTTTTTAAAGAACTGCGTCTAGACCGCGGTTTTACTTTCAAAATGGCGCTTGTTCGAAAGAACGCCATAACGCGATTATGCAAATGAAGTGTGGGATATTTAAATCCCGCTTCATTTGCAATTTCAAAGTGTCTAATTTACATCCCTCTGTCGAAAGAGGGATGTAGTCTAGACACAGCCTAAATCAACAGTGAAATGGCAGAACAGAGGGCTTTTTGTGGTGTAGGTAAACCTCCTTCTATGAGGCATAACTCCTTTTTGCACTATAGCTGTTGCACAAAAAGGCATATGTGGATGCTCTGCAGGGGTTTTTTTTGAGCAAATAGAGCCTATCTGAAAAAGCACAAGTGCTCTGATGGCCAGTCTGTGAATGGCCATCAGAGCTTTCTTGTGGAAGAGCGTCCATGCAGTGCGCTTTGAAGTGTGGACATGTTTTTGCTCAAGAAGTTTTTGCATAAGAACTCTTCCGCAAAAGAGTTCTTGCACAAAAACCCTACAGTGTAGACATAGCCACAGAGTGGATAGGAATTCCCCAGCCACATTTCCATCCAGTTTCTTCAACTGGAGTTGAAGGAGTGAAAAGGTCGTCTGATCAAATACTGTGGTGAAAAAGGAGAACAGGCAACCAGAGGAAGGTAGAGAAAAGTGAAAGCTTTTTCTAGGGTGCATCATTTGTCTCACTAAAGAAATTAACAAGATCTTCTACAGTGAGAAATAGGAAGCATGTAAGATTTTGAGAGGATATGCAAATGAGGAGAAGAGGTGCTGACCACTCTTCCCTGATTCAAACAGCATAAAGAAGCCAGATGTGCAGTGCTGAAGGAAAAGGAAACATTTTAGTGAAAGAATGTAATATGCAATCCTTGAGTTTAACTAAAGCAGCAGGAAAGCAAAAAGAGAGGGAAAAGATGTGAGTTGCCACCCAATGCTGTGGAAACAAATAGTTTGCTGAAGAGAGTGGGGAAGCTGAAGGAGGACATCAGCTGAGAAAAGGGAGATTAACGAGGGAAGGCGGGACAGCAAGAACCTGATGATATTACTGTACATGGTGAGAAGTTCCGCGTCAGTGAACAGTATTAAAGGAAATAATGTGATCAGTGAAATGACTTCTTAAATAATCACTCTTGAGAAATGTCTTTCACTGCTGTGAATGTAAAACTAACTCTGCTTCTGCAACTGGTTACCTTCTGCTAAGAAGTGCTTTTGATATCAGAACAGAACTTGTCATGTTCTTGTGTGACTGTTCCATGGATACAATGCCAGTAATATTAGACTATAAATATTTTATCAAATATATAGCAATGCCCAGACCATAAAGCATATTTAGGCACCTAGTTTCTGTTGAAGTCAATGGTGTTAGACCTCTGAATACCATTATGGATTTGGGCCTTTGTTCCTACATGTGAAATCTCGGAATGAAAAACTGCTGCCTATCTTGAGAAAATGAGCCAAAAATGGTTCAAGTTGACCTTCTGGAGAATATAGAGATAGTATGCTGTCTTTAGCTTCTTGCCTCTCATCTCCTTGAATTTTTAAGTAAACTCTATTTGGGCAGAATAAAAAAGGGCAATACACAATAAACTTTGGTCAAGGGCAGCTGGCTTCTAGTGGCTGTATTCAAGAGTGATAGAGTCTCAATGGCCTAGGACCAGACTGGCAGTTTTCAGGTAATATTTAGTAAAATTTTGCAGCATATGATAGTTACCTGCTTGGTTCATAAGCTTTTTCAAAGGGAATTCTGAAGCCTTGAAGACTGGAGCTTCTTCATTTAAACTTTTCCTTTTTTATTTTTCCTTTTAAAACCATAGAAAATGAAATGCAAAAGTCTACATTAAGGTTGCACTGCTAAGTCCTGATTCAGAAAAGCACTTCAGCACATGTTTGACTCTAAACACACAAGTAATCCCATTCCTGTTCAGCAAAGCACCTGCTTCACTTTAAGCACTGCAGACAATGGGACTTTAAACCCCCGTTCTGAAAAACGTCTGAGGAGCTCCATCCATTTTCAGCTACATTCTGGAGGTCAGAAAGTATTGGGATTGAGTGAGAACTGCCAAAAGTCAAGCTGAATTAGAATTGCAAAGCTGATTAAAACCAATAGTGAAAGGTTCTTCAGTTATATAAATAAAAAGGAAACCAGAAAAGAAGTGGAGTGTGGGAGAGACTAAAGATTATGTCAGTATGGCCCAATAATTAAATGCAAACTTTGCCTCAGGGTTTTAATAAGGATGATAATAATGCAATATATAACATGGGTGGAAAAAGTAGCATGCTAATGGGAAAATGTATATGGAAATGAAAATCACCACAGCCAAGGTGAAAGCCACACTCAAAGAGCTTAATGTGCTGTAACCAGGAGAACCAGATAATCTCCATCACAAGATATTAAAAGAATTGGCACATGAAATTGCAAGTCTGGTAGGAAGGATTTTTAGTAAATCTATCAAATCAGGGATATTATATGACTAGAGAATAGCAAACATTGTACCTATGAAAAAAAACTTCCTAATTGTACAAACAGTTGGACAATGTAAAAAACTACCTAGAGAAGTTGTGGAAGCTCCTTCATTGGAGGTTTTCATTAAAAAAGAGGTTGCATAGCCATTAGTCTTGGGTGTATAGGCTCAACAAATCATGCATCTTGCCAGAAGGTTGGACTAGATCAGTATTTTTAAACTTTTTTTTATAAAGTACTCCTTTAAAAAAAAAAAAGTACCCCCAGTACCTATAGTTTTCAGACACACAACATTTTTTTCTAGCATTGCATTCACACTTGTTGAAACAACTTAATTGGAGCTGGGCGGGTGATGACATTTTTTAGTGTAAAAAATAAAAAAAAAATAAAGCACTGTAAGACTTAAAGCAAAGATTCCGTTTTCTCCAAATTTCAATTGTGTTGACGTACTCCCCAGACTTCTCTCGAGTACCCCTAAGTGTACTCTTACCACTGGTTGAGAAACACTGGACTAGATCAGTGGTGTGCAACCTTTTTTGCACTCGTGACCCCCGGGAAAATTTTTGTTAAGAAAAAAAAAATGTGTCCCCTTTAAATGCAGCTCCGCTTGCCTGCCGCTCCCCCAACCCCCGCCGCGTGTATGTGAGGTGCCGAGCCGGGAAAAGAAAATACCGGCTGGCCCGAATCACAGCGCTGCGATCCCCCCCCACAGAAGATAGCCGTGACTCCCAAGGGGGTCGCGACCCACGAGTTGCGCACCGCTGGACTAGATGACTCTTGTGGTCTCCTCTAACCCAATAGTTCTAATAATTTGGTCATTTAAGAAAGGTGGGGGGGGAATGATCCAGGCACCTACAGAACTGTTAATCTGCCCTCAATAGGCTTTAGAATAAATTCTGAAAGAAAGAATATGAAAGTAAAGGGATAAGATGCAACACAGATTTAACAAAGCCAACCTGGTATCCTTCTTTGACAAGGTAACTGTTAGGGTTTTTTTTAAGATAAGAAGAATGTGATGGATCTAATCTATCTGGACTTTAGTGAAGCATTGGACACAGTGTAATATGGGAAATTATTAGTTAAACTGGAGAAAATGGGGATCAGTACAAAGAATTGTAAGGTGGGTAAGGGACTAGCTAAAAATGAGACCACAATAGGTTGTGTTGAAAGGACAACTATTGGATTAAAGGAGAGTTGCTAGCAGAGTTCCTCAAGGATTGGGTTTGAGACTGATCTTATTTAACATTTTAGTTAATTATCATAGAATACTAGGACTGGAAGGGACCTCGAGAGGTCATCGAGTCCAGTCCCCTGCCCTCATGGCAGGACCAAATACTGTCAAGACCAGTGGTCTCCAACCTTTTTACACCCAAGATCACTTTTTAAATCTCAGAACAGGTGAAGATCTACCGCTCCGCCCCTTCCTTGAAGCCCCGCCCCTTCCTTGAAGCCCCGCCCTCTCTATTCTCCTCCTGTCCATCACTTGCTATCCCCAGCCCTTACTTACACACTCTGATAAACAGTTTATTTTTAAATTATACAATATATAAAATTAAAATCACGTGTTTATAGTTATGAAATAAAAGGTCCGGTTTTTATTCATGCTATTTAAATCTAAAATGAAGCATTTATAATTATACATTTGTGGGGACAGAGTTCTGCGGCTGGGGGCAGGGGAAAGGGAACAGGGTGCTGGGAGGGCAGAGGACAGGTTTCTGCAGCAGGGGATAGAGTGCCAGTGGGGACAGGTTTCTACAGCTGGGGACAGGGTGCCAGTGGGGACAGAGTTCAGGGAGTGGGGACAGGAATAGGGACAGAGTTCTGTAGCTGGGAACAGGAGAGTGGGGACAGAATTCTCTGAGTGGGGACACGGTCTGTGGCTGGGAAGTGGGGGCTAGGGAGTGGGGTGCCATTGGAGGCAGAGAGTCCCCTGCATCTACTTCCTCCCAGGATTCCCAGAGGGAAACCAGTGCGCGCCTGCCCCGGGGTCGACCCCCCAACCCCGCGCAGGGAAGCCCCGCACGCGTGCACCTCCCCCGGGGCTGACTCACCCCTCCTGTGCGGTGCAGGGAGCCGATGCTCCCTCCCGCAGTACACCCGGCAGAGCAGCTAGCGTACTTCCAGAATCGCCGGAAGTGGCGCTAAGCTGCGGGACTTTTGTCCATCCCCGGGAAGCCGACACTACCTCCATTTTCACTTGAGGTAAGTAGTGGGGCTTCTCGGGGGTGGGCGGGAAATGGGGGCGGGGTGGACAGGATGCCTCACGATCGACTGGTCGAGGCCTCACGATCGACCAGTCGATCGCGATTGACCTGTTGGTGACCACGGGTCTAGACCATCTCTGATAGACATTTATATAACCTATTCTTAAATATCTCCAGAGATGGGGATTCCACAACCTCCCTGGGCAATTTATTCCAGTGTTTGACTACCCTGACAGCTAAGAACTTTCTCCTAATGTCCAACCTAAACCTCCCTTGCTGCAGTTTAAGCCCATTGCTTCTTGTTCTATCCTCAGAGGCCAAGATGAACAAGTCCTACAAATTGCCAGGGCACAAAGTCCTACAAAAAGTAGGAGTGTACTAATGAAATTTGCTGATGACACAAAGGTGGAAGATAATGCGATACAGAGAAGGATCAGAATATTTTACAGTTAAGAAGTAGAGGACGTTGATAACCAGAATAATAAAAACGGAATGAAATGTAATAGTACAAAGTGCAAGATGTTGCCTGTGGGACTAATACAAGAATTTCTGCTATAAACTGGGGATCATTTCTTGGAAATCAGAGGAGAAGAATGATCTGGGTGTACTAGTCAATTGGTGATTAGCTATGAGCCACCAGTATGATGTGGCCACGAAAAAAAGACAAATGCAGTTCTAGGATATTAGGTGGGATATTTCTGATAGAAAAGTATCAATGTTATTGCTTATAGAACTGGTGAGGCCTGCAATGCTGTGGACAGGGGCGGATAAGAGTTTTGCGGGGCCCAGGGCAGCACAATTTCGCGGTGCCCCCTTTTGGAGAAAAAATAGAAAAAAGGTGTCAAATGGCGCAAATTGAAGGCTATTTTCATATTAAATGTGAATTGGGTAAATTTGATAGAAACTTAATTTAGTTGGATAATTTTTATTTTAATTATATTGTAAGTCATTCTTAAACAAAATTCTGCATTAATAATTAAAAATTTTCATTTGTATTTACATCTATTATAGCTGTCTAGCTCTTTTGGCAGCACATTCTTCAATTATGTCATTAAAGTCCATTTCTTTACACAGGTCGTTTTCAATCGATATAATCGAAAGACCTACAAAACGCTCCTGGCTCATAGTAGATCTTAAGTAATTCTTTATTAGTTTTAATTTTTCCATAGTACCTTTTAGATTGAGATTACATTCTTCAAGTTCTTTTTTCCTTTAATTTCTGGGTTCCCGGCAAATATTTTCTACCTGCGTCTCTCGCTCTGCTAGTCATTTTATAATTTGGGGTTGTCGGCAAATGTACACTTATAAAATTGTTATTTATCTGTAAAAAACAGAGTGAGTGACATGGCACATGCGCCACGGCCACAGCCGACAGGTAGTAGCGCACGCGCAAATCAGTTTCAATCCGTCGCCTGTTGCATATTCACATTACTTCATTACACATGTTTCACATATCAATATTAAATGTTCGTTATTAAAAAAAACTAGCCAATAGCCCGTCATAAGACGGGATTTTTGAGTCTCTCTCTCTCTCTCTCTCTCTCCTCCTCCTCCTACTGTCTCCCCCCTCTCTCTCTCAGCTCTCCACTGCCTCCTGCCTCTCTCTCCATCTTTCTCTTTCTCTTCTCCTCCCCCTCCTGCCTCTCACTTGCTGAGCCCAAACGGCCATTTGCGCTACTTGCTCCCGTGCGGCGGCCCGGCTGAGCAGTGCAGAACTCAGCTGAGCGCCATGGTGGGAGGCGAAGTGGGGCGGGGCGGTGATGTACACAGCCAGGGGGTGGGACCTGGAGCCTCTGTCACGCCCTTCGCCTCCCGCCGTGGTGCTCGGCTGAGTTCTATGCCGCTCAGCCGGGCTGCCGCGCAGGAGCAAGTGGCGCAAGCGGCCGTTTGGGCCCCGCGCTGCACCCTCATGCTGCACGGGGACCGCGGGGCCCAAACAGCCACTTGCCCCACCGCTTGCTCCCACATGGCGGCTCGGCGCGGGGCCTATTGAAGTGCGGGGCCCGGGACAGCCGCCCCGCTCGCCCTGCCCTATATCCATTGCTGGCTGTGGACCGTTCTGGTCGCCCATGTTCAAGAAAGGCGAATATATACTGGAACAGGTGCAGGGAAGAGATTCGACTGTTCTCCATAAATTTATTGGGGTGGGAGTAAAAACCAGAGAGGCAGAAGAGCTATTTACAGTAAAGGGAAATACTGGCACAAGAACAAATGGGTATGTAGTGGCCATGAATACATTTAGGCTAGAAATGTGATTTAAGTTTCTAACCATCAGTGAAGTCATGTTCTGGAACAGCCTTCCAATAAGAGCAATGGGAGCTAAACAACCTAATTAGCTAAAGCTCAATACATTTGTGAACAGTATTATATGATAAGCATGCCTGCAATAGGAGACTGGACTCAATGAACTTATCAGTCCTGTCCAGCCCTATGTCCAGTGTGCTTAAATTCCACAGATTTCAATGGAATTCAAATGAGCTTAAGTGCTTTACTGAACAGATGTGCTTTGCTGGCCTGGGGCCTGTGGCTTTGCTGAATTATTCATATTGCTGATTTGGGGATGTAAGCATTCAAAAGTCAGGAGATGCCAATGCTCAGGTCAGAAACAGAGCTGTAACTCCATCCACTTGCACATGTGCATGACAGTTATATACACAAACTCATACAGTTTCTCACATAACACAACATAATATCATACAATCTGGTATGAACAGTTTAACTTGGTAGCTCATGGCTGGACTTTGTGAGATGCGGAGCTCCCTGAATTCACTTTGAACTCCAGGGAAATCGAGGTCTCTTAGCCAATTCAGAAGTCTTGCAGCCTCTCACAAGGACCAGACCTTACTTTAAAGTTGAACCAAAAGAAGGAAGATTGAGTCTGCTAAGTATCAGTTTTTTCTTCTCCTAAAACTGAAACTGTCAAGACCAGCTGTCACCAGCTTGCACAC
This sequence comes from Rafetus swinhoei, assembly GCA_019425775.1. Taxonomy (NCBI): domain Eukaryota; kingdom Metazoa; phylum Chordata; order Testudines; family Trionychidae; genus Rafetus; species Rafetus swinhoei. The sequence continues at coordinate 18,592,264 of CM033447.1, read as the reverse complement.
CTGAACGAATCTTGCTGAGAAAGGCAAAGGGATGGAATACGATAAAAAAGAGATGGAAGAAATCATCACTCTCTGCCTTAAGATTGCACTAGTTGAGTGTGAATTGCAGCTCAACCCTTAAGGGTTCTGTGGGCAGTGAGTCACTGCCAGGAAAATAACATTCTGCATAGCTCACTAGCCTTAGGTTAGCATGGCACTGAAAATCCCACCTGCTTCAGATTAAAAAGAACCCCATCCAGCTTTGCTAACTGATATCAGTGTCTCCTATTCAGAGCTTTCTTTGCTGAACAGATGTTCATCCTGCTGCAGAGTAGGCAAAGCCAGTATGATAAATGTTAATACTTTGCCATATTCAAACTAAGGGCAAAGGCCTACAAGCAAATTCCAAATAGAAAGTTAGAAGTGAATAGCATCAATACCTTTCCCAGATCTGAATAAGAGCTCTGTTTAATTCAAAAGCTTGTATTTTTTGCCAACTGAAGTTATCCAATAAAAGATATTACCTCACCCACTTTGTCTCTCTGGGTATGTCTAGACTACATGGCTCTGTCGATGGAGCCATGTAAACTAGTTTACCCGGCATAGGCAAAGAAGCAGGGATTTAAATAATCCCCGCTTCATTAAAATAAACATGGCCGCCGTGCTGTGCTGATGATTAGTTGATCTGGCACAGCACGGCAGTCTAGACACGGATCTGTCGGCTGGGGAAGCCTTTGCCAACCGATCCCTTATGCCTCATGAAACCAGTTCCTCACTGGTACATCTCCCTAATTCCACTGAGCAGAGACCAGATTAATGTGTGTCTGAAGAAGATTGGAACAAAGCTGGACCCCAGTCAACATGAGAGCAGCATGGTATGACAGAGCAGAGAAGGTTTCCTCCTACCCTATTGCTTCTGGTTGTGTGTGACTTGTGCTGTCTATAATAACCAGAGGTTTGCAATTATGAACCATGCATTGTGCCTATAACCCCTCCAAAAAGAGATGGACATGTTTTCTGTCCTGTCTGGACAGACTTCTTTGGAGGAAAAGTCAACAATCACTGAGGATTTGGAGTCATGCACTGTAATCATCTTGGACAGACTGCAGTACTGGGTCATAAAATCCATGAGGAAATCCCATGGAAATAGATCTGTCCATGGAAAGCTAGAAATGCAATAAGGACAAATGCAAAGATGAGAGATAAAACTAACCATAAAAAAATGAAAAGCTTTTGAAAAGAGAATAATTCTGTTTCCCAGGCAATATATTCTTTTTCAGCTAATATGGTGATGAAATAATTAACAATAATATAGATATATCTGAAGAGTTAAATTACTGCCACATCTACTCTGTATGTACTAAGTAGGATATATTCGTCTGTTAAACATTCAAATACAGTGGCAGAAAAGTCACAAATGAGATGAAAGAGGGTCTTGTGGATAAAGTTATGGGGCCAGGACTCTAGGGCTATATCTACACTTCAGGTTTTTGCGGAAAAAAATACACAAATTGCGAACCGCAATTTGTGTATCTTTTTCTGCTTTTTTTCTCAGAAGAAGCTTTTCTGACATTTGGCCCATCTACATGGGGCCAAATGTCAGAAAAACCTCCTCTTTTGGAACATCCTTTATTCCTCATAAAATGAGGAATACAGGGATGCTGAAAAAATGCGTCCACATTTTCGGAAACTGTTCCAAAAAAGCGAAAGCATTCTTTGGACATGGCACAGCTTTTCCGGGATACCGCAGTGTAGACATAGCCTGGAAATTTGGGTTCATTTACTGGTTCTACTACAAACCTACTATATGACTTTGAGCAATTTACTTCATCCTCTAGGTCAGGGCCGGCTTTATGCCGAGTCTCCCGATTCCCCAGAATCGGGTCCCGCGCCTAAAAGGGCCCTGCACTCTAAAGCCAGAGGGCCCCGTGCCCTAAACCCGGAAGTTTGTTGGCATGCCGGGCACGCTACAGGAGGGGGGCGTCGGCCCAGGAGGAGGAGTGTGGCGGCCTCTGTGCGCTGCGGGAAGGGGAGTCGGCTCCTGGGTTTGGCTGGAAGGTGGGACTCTGTCCTGTAGCTGGGGAGGATTTAAAGGGGCTTTGACTTTTTTCTTTGCGTGCTGGTTTTTTTTTTTTTTTTTGGTCAACGGGTTTTTTTTGGAAACGGTTCGAATTGGGCCCCACACTTCCTAAAGCCAGCCCTGCTCTAGGTCAAATTCTACAATCCTTACTCATGTTGAATAGTGGCTCTCACCCCTAACAACTGCACTACCCCCATCACACATACACCCTCCTCTCTATTCCAGGGCCTGACATCTGTCTTCCCAAAAGCCTGCACCAGGGAGATCATCCCCTAGTTTGAAACTGGGCATTTAAGACCCTTTTATAACACTTCCATCCTTTTACTGAGCTTAAGGGTTCCACAGTGGGGATGAGAATCTCACCTGAGCTGTTTGTAGATTTTAGATGCCAAGGCCAGAAGGGCATTAATCTGGTCTCCTGTATAACATGCGCCATCAAATTTTCCCCAAAATAATTCCCAGAGTATATTTTGTAGAAAAAAAATCCGTTCTTCATTTTAATATTGTCATTGGACAGAGAAACCACGACAACCTTTGGTAAAATGTTAGGGTATGTCTACACTACAAAGTTAATTCAAACTAACAGCCGTTAGTTCGAATTAACTTTAATAGGGGCTACACATACAAACCGCTAGTTTGAATTTAAATCGAACTAGCGGAGCGCTTAATTCGAACTAGGTAAACCTCATTCTACGAGGAGTAACACCTAGTTCGAATTAAGTAGTTCGAATTAAGAGCTGTGTAGCCACTTAATTCGAACTAGTTGGAGGCTAGCCCTTCCCAGCTTGCCCCGGTGGCCACTCTGGGTCAAACCAGGGAAACTCTTCTGCCCCCCTCCCGGCCCCGGAGCCCTTAAAGGGGCATGGTCTGGCTACAGTGCTTGTGCCAGTTGCAAGCCTGCCAGCACCCAGCCAGCAGACCCTGCACCTGGCACGGCATGAGCCAGCCACCCACTGCCACCCAGCCCTCTACCTATTCCCAGGACCAGGCTGGCGGCTCCCAGGAGCCTGCCCGGGGCTGCAAGAGGCGGGTGCCCGCCTGGTCTAGTGTGGAGATCGTGAACCTCATCAAGGTTTGGGGGGAGGCCTCCAAAGTCCACAATCTCTGCACTAGGCACAGGAAAGCAGCCGTCTAGGGCAGGATAGCTGCCAGCCTGGCCACCAAAGGCCACATGCGAACCCAGGAGCAGGTTTGCATGAAAATCAAGTTGGCCCAGTGAGACCCCCGACCCTGAGCCCTGAGCTTAGAACATAAGAACATAAGAACGGCTGTACTGGGTCAGACCAAAGGTCCATCTAGCCCAGTAGCCTGTCTGCCGACAGTGGCCAACACCAGGTACCCTGGAGGGGATGGACCGAAGACAATGACCAAGCGATTTGTCTCGTGCCATCCATCTCCAGCTTTCCACAGAGGCCAGGGACACCGTTCCTACCCCCTGGCTAATAGCACTCCATGGACCCAACCTCCATGAATTTATCTAACTTCTCTTTAAACTCTGTTATAGTTCTAGCCTTCACAGCCTCCTGTGGCAAGGAGTTCCACAGGTTGACTATGTGCTGTGTGAAGAAGAACTTTCACTTATTAGTTTTAAACCTGCTTCCCATTAATTTCATTTGGTGTTCTCTAGTCCTTATATTATGGGAACTAATGAAGAACTTTTCTTTATTCACCTTCTCCGCACCACTCATGATTTTATATACCTCTATCATATCACCCCTCAGTCTCCTCTTTTCTAAGCTTAAAAGTCCCAGTCTCTTTAGCCTTTCTTCATATGGGACCTGTTCCAAGCCCCTAATCATTTTAATTGCCCTTTTCTGAACCCTTTCCAAGGCCAAAATATCTTTTTTGAGGTTAGGAGACCACATCTGTACACAGTACTGAAGATATGGCATACCATAGTTTTATACTTCCCCTCCTCCTTCTTCCCCTGGCTTCCCCCTTCCACTCCCTCCTCCCAGGTTTCCCCCTCCCCTCTCCCACCCTCATTCCTCCCTCCTCCCACCCCAGTTATGTACAATAAAGAGAGGGTTTTTTGGCAAAACAGGTGTTTTTATTTTACATTAGGAAGGGGGGTTAGGGAGGAGAAAGGGGAAGGAGGGGAGGGTGGAAGAAGGCCCCAGTGGGACATGCAGGGAGAGTTCAGTCCTCCTCCACCTGGAAGCTCTCCTGGAGGGCTTCCCTGATCTGGAAGGCCCCCCGCTGGGCCTCCTGGACGGCGGCGGTGCGGGGCTGCGTGTACTGGCCAGCCATATGGTCAGCCTCAGCCATCCAGGCTGGCAGGAAAGCCTCCCCCTTCCTTTCACATAAATTGTGCAGCACAGAACATGCTGCCACCATGGGAGGGATATTGTGCTCGGCGAGGTCGAGGCGAGTGAGGAGGCATCTAAATCGGGCTTTCAGGCATCCGAAGGCCCCCTCGACCACAATGCGGGCCCTGGTGAGCCTGGCATTGAAGGCCTGGCGGGAGGGGTTGAGGTGCCCCGTGTACAGCTTCATCAGCCAGGGCTGTAGGGGGTAGGCTGCATCCCCCACCAGGCAGACGGGCATGTCCACGTCCCTGACCCTGATGTGGCGGTCGGGGAAGAAGGTTCCGGCATGCAGCCTCTGGCACATGGAGGAGTTGCGGAACACCCTGGCGTCGTGTGCCTTGCTGGACCAGCCCACATTAATGTCCGTGAACTGGCCCCGGTGGTCAGACACTGCCTGTAGGAGGACGGAGAAGTACCCCTTGCGGTTGATGTACTGGGAGGCCTGGTCTTCCGGGGCATGGATGGGGATGTGCGTCCCATCGATGGCCCCCCCGCAGTTGGGGAAGCTGAGGGCACCAAACCGCTGGATGACCGCGTCCGGGTCAGCGAGGCGGGCCACCCTGCGGAGCAGCACCCGGTTGATGGCCTTGACCACCTGCAGAGAGATGCACCAAACCGCGAATCACTGGGGTGCCCGGGTGGCTGGGAGTGTTCGTTCCCTGGCACTGCCCTGCGCCCCACTCCCAGAAGCAACCCCCGCGGGCGACGTGTAGTACAGCCAGGACAGACCGAACCCTCCCGTGCGGGGCACTTTCGCCTCCTCCCCGTTTTCCCTGGGGCGGCCCATCCCCTCCTTGCAGCCCCCTCCCCGCCGGCCCAGTGGCCAGTGAGTGCCGTACCTGCATGAGCACTGCTCCGACGGTGGATTTCCCCACACCAAACTGGTTCCCCGACAGATCGGTAGCTGTCTGGTGTGGAGAGCTTCCACAGGGCGATGGCCACACACTTCTGGAAGGGGATGGCAGGCCTCATGCGAGTGTCCCGTCGCCGCAGAGCAGGGGCGAGCCACTCGCAGAGCTCCAGGAAGGTGTCCTTCTTTATCCTGAAGTTCTGGGTCCACTGTTGGTCTCCCCAGCGCTCCAGGACGACGTGGTCCCACCAGTCGTTGCTGGTGTCCAGACGCCAGATGCAGCGGGGCATGCTGGCGTCCAGGCACTGCTGCAGCTCCTCCATGGCCCCCGGGGAGGCCAGGGGGAGAGGCAGGGGGCTGATGTACACCAGATGGTGCCAGTCAGCCTCCAGCCATTGCTGGCAGGCTTGAAGCAGCAAGTCCAAAAACTGGAGCAGCATGCCCAGCTCTGGCTCCATGGTGCCAACAGCGGCGGTGTCCCCAATGGGAACCACCGACACAGACAGGCAGAGAGGAAAACGCTTTGCTGGCCCTCGGCAAGGTAGGCAAGCAAGTGGAAAAGCTGAGAACCGGCTGCCCAGGGCGGTCCCTTTAAGCACAAGCCTCAGATAGCCTCAGACAGCAGCCACACAAAGCAACTACTGACCTGATGCCCTGCCGGAACCGGTTTCAGCTGCCCTTAACTGCGACCCAGCATCCAATCAGTGTGGACACACTATTTTGAATTAGCAAAACGCTAATTGGAATTAGTTTTTGGGTCTAGATGTTTTATTTCGAACTAGCTTATTTCGAATTAACTAATTCGAACTAAGTTAGTTCGAATTAGCGCTGTAGTGTAGACATACCCTTACAGTGGTTAATTAGCCTCACTATTAAAATTTACTTTTTATTTCCAGTCTGAATTTATTTAGGATCAGCCTCCAGGCATTGGATGTTGTGTATGCTTCACTTCTAGATTAAAGAGGTCCTTATTAAATATTTATTTGCTCCTCATGTAGATAATTGTAGTTTGTAATCAAAGTCATCCCCTTAATAATCTATTTCTTAAATTTATATAGATTGAGCTCTTTCAGTCCATCAGTGTCAGGAATATTTTCTCATGGCTCTTCTCTGAACTCTATCCAATTTATCAATATTCTTCTTGAATTGTGGGCACCAGAAGAGGACACCAATGCCAACTGCAGAAGTAAAATAACCTACTCCTATTCAAATTTCCCTTGTTATACATCACAGGATCATGTTAGCTTTTTTGGTACAGTGCCACACGAGAAGTTCATGTTCACCTGATTATCCACCACAATCCCCAAATCGTCTTTCTGAGTCACAGATTTGCAGGATAGAGTACCCCATCCAATAATTCTTTGTTCCTAGATACATTTACATTTAGCCATATTATTTGCTAGTACCCAGTTGCAAAGACATCCAGATTGCTTTGAATCAGAGACCTGTCTTCTTCATTATTTACCACTCCTCCAACTTTTCTGTTATTGTCAAACTTTATCAGTGATGACTTTATGTTTTCTTCCAGGTCATTGATAAAACTGTTATATAAAGTAGGACCAAGAAGCAGTCCCTGTGAAGCCCTTTGGAAACACACACACTTGATAATGATTCCCCATTCAGATCTACCTATTAGCCAATTTTTAATCCACTTAAGGTATGCCATATTCATTTTGTATCATTCTTTTAATTTTAATCAAAATGTCCTGTGGTACCAAATCAAATGCCCTATGGAATCTATATATGTTAGATCTATACTAAAAGAGGAGACTAAGGGGGGATAGGATAGAGGTCTATAAAATCATGAGTGGTGTGGAGAAAGTAAACAAGGAAAAGTTATTGTTCCCATAACACAAGACCTAGGGGTCACCAAATGAAATTAATAGATAGCAGGTTTAAAGCAAATAAAAGGATGTTTTTCTTCACACAGTGCACAGTCAACCTGTGGAATTCCTTGCAAGAGAATGCTGTGAAGATCAGAACTTTAACAGGGTTAAAAAAAACCTAGATAAAGTCATAGAGGTTAGGTTCATCAATACTTATTAGTTGGAATGGATAGGAATGTTGTCCCTAGCCTGTGTTTGTCAGGGGCTGAAAATGGATGACAGGAGAGGAATCAACTTGATGATTGACTGTTTCTGTTCACTCTCTCTGGGGCATCTGGCTTTGGCCACTGTTGGAAGACAGGATACTGGGCTAGATGGACCTTTGATCTGACTTAGTATGGCCGTTCTTATGGTCTTATGTTCTATACTACAGGTTGGACCTCCCTGGCGGTCCCAGATGAGGGATTTTGCTAGACCAAAGGAGGTAAATTTTGGACCCCGTCACCAGCTCCCCTGGCCTGGTCACTGGCCTCCCAGCCAGCTTTCTACCTCCTGCTGACCCTGCCGCTCTGCTGTGGCTCTGTTGGGCAGCCCGGTGGCCCCACTGCTGCCGCACCCAGCCGGGGCTTCCCATGGACAGGGCTCCATGGCTGCCCTGCTGCTGCTGTGCCAGGTCGGAGCTCTGCAGCTGCTCCGCTGCTGCCGTGCCCAGCTGGGGCTCCCCTGGACGTGGCTCGCCAGTCCTGATGGTGCGGCTCTCCCGCTACTGGACTCCCAACTGGCTCACACTCCTATTTCTTAGTTCTATTACCAGTCCCTCTTTATCTGTTAAGACCAGTTATAAGTTATTGCCCCATGTTGGCTGCAATACGCTTTGAGTTAGTAGGGTGTCAACCATAATGTTTAGGCGTTCCAAGGGTGTTTTTGGTTTGGGAACATGGCAACTTTAGAAGATGTCATTCAACCTGTAGTCCCTCAGGATTATGTAGCTTTTTTCTCTCTACACATTATAGATGTGTGTATAAGGAGGAGGTCATCCTGGTCCCTGGTATGATTTGGTGGTCTGCAGTAGACATCAGCTAATAGCCCATCTTGTGCTTTCTCTTTTAGAACATTGATCCATAAGCATTCGAGATCATTTTCTTTCAAGTTAACAGTGACTCAGAAAAAAGTAAAGCAATTTTTTATATAAAAAGGCCATTTATTCCCTTTTTGCCCACTTAATCCTTCCTAAAATGAATGGTTATAATGTATTTAACATTCCAATCATGCAAATAATCCCATGAGGTTTCACTAATACTAACTATATTGAATTCATGCATGAATAATTGGAAATGAGCAATTCCAATTTCTCTTGTTTGTTACCTAAGCTCCTAGCATTAGATGCAGTTCAAGTTTATTTGGGGGTTTGTTAAGTGTGTTTATAACTTAAAAGAGGAAAATCATGTTTTTATCACCCTTGACTAAACTGGAAATAAAGTAAGGCTGTTTCCCTCCTTGGATGACATTAAAGTTTCATGCTGTGAATTAAAACGTTTGCACTTGTCCTGAACTTTTCCCATTTCTTCAGTGATGTTCTGTTGTGTGATTTGTAGGTTGTTTACTGATTGGCTCTATTCATCTAATTATGTCCAAAGGCGCTGACATAGATAATATAAAAAAATGCACTCTGGGGGCAGTGTAGGTCTGTCTCTAATTCTTCTGTTCATGGTTTTGTAAATGTGCTAACATTAAGCAATATCTATAATTTAAAAAAATGTTTTCGTACTGCAGTTTAGAATCACTGATCTTATTAATATGAATAATAACTTCTGTAGATGATAGATTAATGTTAGTGCAAATTCTATATTACTAATAAAATATCTGCCATTAACTTTTTCTGAGAGAACATTTTATTTATGTACCCCATAAAGTAGGAAACCAGTGCTTTCTTGAATCATAGATTAATGTCATAATGACTGCCAGATTGGCCTTTACAACCACCATACCCAGACTCGTCAATTGGGACTATCTTAATATGAAAGGAGCTATATAAAAACATTATCTGTGGTACTCTATTCATACTAGACAGATTTTTACTCTTATCTGTTGGGGACAATTTCTGCTTATTTGGTACAGTGTAGTCACCCTGGTATAACTTGGAAAGAAGTTAGCCCCCACATCATCTGTAATACTTGGCATGTATGTTGTGCTTACATCTAGACATACTACCAGATGTGAACTCCTTTGAGGAGACACCCTCACTGTAAAAATATAAAAATATAAATGAACAAAAAACCCCCAGAATGTACTTTTGTTAGAAGTTTTTTTTATCCACTATTGCTATAGTTAACTGTTAAGATTACTGTAAGTGAAAGATTAGAGAACAAAACAACTTTATAGTGCACAATTTACCCTGTATTACCAGTTTATAAGTTTCCTTTGGTGCTTGGGTGGGTCTTTAAAACAATTTTTAATATGTGGAAATGTGATTTTAAATAAGAACATAAGAATGGCCATGCTGGGTCAGACCAAAGGTCCATCTAGCCAAGTATCCTGTCTGCCAACAGTGGCCAATACCAGATGCCCTAGAGGGAATGAACAGAATGAGGCCACATCTAGACTAGAGGCTTCTTTCCGAAGAAGCTTTTTTCTGAAGAGATCTTCCGAAAAAACTTCTTCCAAAAGAGAGCATCCACACTGCAAAAGTGCATCGGAAAAGTGATCTGCTTTTTTGAAAGATAGCGTCCAGACTGAATGGATGCTCTCATGTAAGCTGTGATTACTATGGATGGAGTGGCTACCAGGACACCTGTGCTTTTTCCTCTTTCCTCTTCTTTCAAAATAACTCCCTCTTCCCCGTCCACACACACCTTTTTCCGAAAGAGTTCTTTCGCCAAAAGGCTTCTTCCTCGTAGAATGAGGATTACCAATACTGGAAAAAACCCTCTGTTCTTTTGATTTTCTTGCAGAAGAACGCAATTGCAGTGTGGAAGTTCCTCAAGTTTTGTCAGGAAAACGGCCGTTTTTCCGACAAAACTCTGTAATGTAGATATACCCTGGGTTGTCACCCATTCCCAGCCTCTGACAAACAGAGCGAAAGGCATCATTCCTACCATCCTGCTAATAAACATTGATGGACCTATCCTCTATGAATAGTTCTTTACCTAGTTCTTTCTGAACCCTGATAAAGTCCTGATTTTCACAACGTCAAATAGAAGTCAGCCAGAGGAAACAAGGAAAGTACTTGGAACTGTTTTGTGGTATTTTTTTAAATTCAGGATTTTTTAAATTGACAGTCCTAACACTACCCCAGTGAGATCAGAATAATCAGTCAAATTTTACTCAGATATTTAAGTGACTTGGCCAAGGAAATATAAAATCAGTGGGAGATAGATTTCAGGTGGTGTGAGTATGACCAATGTGAACAGGTATGTAAATTGGTTGGTTGCATGTGAAAATTTTCAACTTGTTTAATATGTCTGCAGTAAACTGTCCATGTTTCACACCCATATAAAAAAGGGATGCTGTCTCTCTTTCAATACCCCACACAGCCTCTTGTTATGTAGTGAAGTGAATACTGAGATGTCACCAGTATGTTACCTAGGAAGTGAGGTATAACTAGAGTGGGTTATTAGAATTTCCTGTATGACTGTATTGACCTAACTTATATTGGGGGTAGTAGAATGTGTATTATAAGCCTATAATGTTCAAATTCAATAGTGTCTGTACCGGGAAGGTGACACAATGGCTTTTCAGACTAAAAAACACCCAAGGACACACTTGAAAGACCAAAGCATCCTTCCAGGCTGTAGGGTAAAGCAACAACTGTTTTTCCAGAGAACAAAAGGGATGTAAACAGTTTAAAAAGTATCTTGATTCCTGCAAGAGAGGGAGGATGTGAATGAGAAGGAGCTGTCCAGGGAGTTGTCAGTGAATTCTAATAGGGGACAGGCTGAAGTGACAGGGGCTCTGCAGAAGAGTCTATCAGGAGTTGGTCCTAGTAAGGCCCCCTTATGGAAGATGGTAGTCATCTGGTAAGCTTGTCATGTGTAGTTGATTTTTAAGATCTGTTTTCTCTAAAATGCTTTTGTTCTAAATAAATGAGCCCCCTAAAAACAAAGTATGATTGGTTCCAGCATTAACCACTGCCATTGCTTCCAGAGGAGCAGATCTGCAAGCTCTGAGCTAAAATGAGACAGAAGTATTCAGTGAGTACCACAGACTGCAACTGAGAGATGGGTCTGAGGGTGGATGAATTACATGGTACTGCTTGAAACCAGGCGACAGTGAGAATGTCTGCCTGACCTGGAGAGGGGTAATCAGAGAGATGAGGAGGGTTCATCAACTGTGACAGCAGGCTACTTCATTTAGGCTATGACCCTAAAATGAGCTCCGTGTTGGTGGACCTCTGCATTTGTGCAGCATTCACTGGGGGAGCAGAGCTGTAGAAATATCATTTGATGACTATTTTAGAAACATTAACTCGCTTGAGCCCAATCTTGGCTCATCCCTGTTCAAGTAGTCATAACTCTAGTGAGTGGTCTCATTCCGGGGACCCTCAGGAAATTCTACTAGCTCACTCTAGTTATACTAAGAGGCACTCTAGCCTGTTTGGGGTGGATCACTCCCTCAGCAGCACACAAGGAATTGTTGAAATCATTCAGCCTGTGGCTACCCTACTCCACAGGCAAGACGGGTGACTAGGGCAGAGGCTCATGCACTCGCCCTTCACATTGCTGTTTAATGTCACCAGTAATACGTACAGAAAGCCTATTGAAGTCCATGGTAGCTTTGTTCCTGGGTCTCTCAAATGATATAAAATGCATGTTCATGGTGTTAAATGGCCCGTAGGTGGAGAGGAAAAGAGCTACTCTTCTAAGTGAGCTTCCATTGGTGTATCACAGAGCTGTGAAATGGACCTTTAGCTGTAATTCAAGAAACCATTTATTTTCCACTTTATTTGACATGTACAGAAAGTAAATATTCCTGTGGCTAATAAGCTACCTGCAGATATTTTATTAGCACTGGAGCATTTGCCTTTATATTTATTTCCCTAGAGAAGTAGTTACTGAGAACACTAATGTAAAGTTGAGTGATTCAAAGTGGCTGCCTCAACACATCTATTTTTTAACATTGGGGGTTTGCGAGCTATGTGAAATAATGTAGGAGACTAAGAAATTGTTAAATCAGTCAATGTTTTTTACAACAAAATTTTTCCTTGGCCTAGATATTTAAGGGAAAAGTGGTCACTAAAAAGCTTTTTCATGAAACAATCATGTAAAACAAATCTGAGCCAAGATCGATTTAAAGAGCTATATTAAATCACATGGGTGTACCTTAAGAAAATGTGAGCACATATTAACTTACTGAGCTTGATGAAGTGCAGATTAAAAATAAAATAAAATAAAATGCTCTCATTTATACTGTATGTTTAAAGTTTTTTCCCCCCATTTAATCTACTTTGTCAAAATTTTATATGCACTAAAATCAGGAAATTCAGAATTATGGAAGCCATGGTAAGTTTTTCAACTCCTGTGTACATACCTAGTAAAGTATTTTCTATTGCTGTATGTGATAACTTTTACACCTTAATATATAGGTGAAATATAGCCAAAATGGTTCTTGGGAGAGCATTAACCTTGAACTATGTGAACTACTTGTGCCTTCAGAACATTTACCAAAAACGTTGCATTAATATTGTATTTCCACATAATGCATTTTTAAAGAAAAAATAACAATGAAGGTTTTGATTGATTACCATAGTTTATTAGATTTGACAAACTACTAAATGGAATTACTCAAAAGTAAAACTAGATTAAGATATAGGTAGATCATGTTCCGTTGTGTTTATTTCTATGTTATGAATACCACTTGTATGATCTCACAAGCTAAGTAGGATCCTCCTTAGCCAGTAGCTATAGGGGAGACTTCCAGAGAATATTTTAGGGTGGTACAGAGAATTGCAATGACAATTCAGAAAGCAACAGTCTTTCTTTTGAATAGTAAGGGAAGAAATAGCCTTGTGTGCCTTAAAACAATACATGATTGTTGTTTTCCTGATACTAGTTTCACCCCCTCTGCCAAACAGTAGAGGAATTCTGGGGTCTTTCTGGCTACTTTCCAGTTCAAATGAAGTGAGGGAGCTCTGCATCACTGAACTTCCTTAAGTGAAGGGGAAATGAGGGTTATAAGTGCCTCACAGGACAATGCTCTGTGTAAGGTGCCACTTCAAATAGGAGGTTAAGGTGGACTGTGAGGGAGAAAGCCCTTTTTTAAGCCCAAATAGCTTTGGTGAAGAGACAGTATGTAAACAACGGTGTGTTTGGACAATGGGACCCCCACTCCTTGCTTGGGCTCCTAGGTGCAGCAGCAATCCAAATACTTAACATGGAGACAAGTTTTACTTTGAGTTACAGGCACAGCCCTGCTGATTTAATTTAGAGCATTGAGTAACAAGGCAAATTCCTCTAACTGGTGTTGCTGGCTTTAAGCCACGGCTTTAAGTGGGCCTACTCTGTACTATAACCCTACTCAGCTATTGAGAGGTTACTCATATACATCTTATGACATAGTCACTATAGAGTGCCACAAAGTGATCTGAGTTCTCCAGTGATTTTTAGGTGCCTTTGATAGAATGATGCTGATCATTTTGATACCCTCCCCCCGCACTGGAAAGCAACCTGAACAGTCAGAGACTGAAATTGCCGCTTATTAATCTATTGCCTGAAGAACAAAAACCTTGGACCACAAAAAAGAGCAACCACCAAGGAAGTTTCAGAGGGAGGAAAAATGAGAGGATTTGAGGTTCTCAGTAGGATTCTACATTTGATACCCTAATAGCCAGCAATGGAACAACAATGCATGTGGCATGTTTTCTTTCCTGCCTGAGATTTCTTCTGACTGAAATGCAAGTCAACAAGCCCTGGTCTACACTAGGGAGTTATTTCTAAATAACCTCCCTTATTCAGAAATAATAAGTGGAGCATCCACACTACCAAGTCTGTTATTTTGAAATAGCAAGCTGGTTATTTCAAAATCTGTACTCCTGCTTTTCTTGGGGAATAAGCTTATTTCAAAATAGTTATTTGGGGGGTTATTATTTCAAATTTAGTTATTTCAAAATAATTTCCTAGTATAGACATGCCCTAATTGTACTGGAAGAAAAGATTTGTGGTTTGGAAGGACAAACAGCTACGCTAGGGAGCATTAGAGAGGATAAAGAGTTTTTGGTGATCCAGATTCAGGAAGTATCTCTAACCCCAATTCAAGAAAGAAAGAAACCAATGACAAAGGAAACAGAGTGAGTGGAAACTAGATGACTGCCAGTTCAGGAACAGAAGCAAGAGCTTGAGGTGGCAGTCTATGGACAGGCTATGGACAGGCTATGATGAGCATGGACAGGCTCTGACCCAGAGAATAGAGGATCAGGAAGCATTCACATAGCTAGAAGTTTCTTATAGCTCAGCATGGAAATTGCAATCAAATTTCTAATGAGCCAACTAATCAAATGCAATAGAGAACTGTACAAAACCAACATTACATACACACATGGATTCAAAGTTGGCTAACAGATTTGCCTCAATTTAATATTAAGTAGGGAATCTTCATCAGGCAGGTATGGTTTTTTAATGGCATTACACACAGATCTCTTGGTCTAATGTAACCACCTGCAGGCTGAACTAAACCAGGGACCTCTGGAGCTTAGTGTAGGAGCCTCTACAGCTTTAACTATAAAGCCAGCTGGCTCTTAGCTTAGGCTGTAGAACTCAGTCATTCCAATCTCTCACTGTAAGTGGTCTAAGTACCCCTACATGGGACAGTGAACCACACCCACTAGGTGTGTGGGTTACACTAACACTATTTAACATTTTTACCAATAATTTGGAAGAAAATATATAATCATCACTGATCAAGTTTACATATGACACAAACACTGAGGCTGACAGTATATAACAAAGATACAGCATGATCTGGATTGCTCAGTAAACTAGGCACAAGCAATAGATGTTCAGTATGGCCAAATACTAAGACATATGTCTAGGAAAAAAGGATGCAGGATATTTACAGGATGGGATATTTTATTGTGGGAAGCAACAACAGTGCCAAGAGGGGGGTTATGCTGAATAATCAGCTCAATGTGAGCTCCCTATGCAATGCTGTGGCTAAAAGTGCTAACACAATACTTGGATACATACACAGGCAAATTTCAAGTAGCAATGAAATGCTATCTGGCTCTCTGGAGAGTACAATGACTGCTAGTACCCATTTTTGCACTTTTACTTTCTATTTTGTCCTTAAGTGCCTGAAAGAAAGCAAATACATTCTGGTGTTTGTCCTATCCTGGTGCATTACTGTTCAGTTATCAGATTTTGAAGGACTGATGTAAATGTTATATGCAAGCTCCTGCCTTATTTGGTCTGGCTTTTAAGATAGTGCTGAAAAGACAACTTGTGATTACTAATACAAGTAATGTAGTAATAAAAAAAACTTCACAAGAGTTGCCACATTTGACAAAAAAGTGTCCTGGACGTTAAATGACTGCAGGGTAAAAAACGGTAATACATTGTGACCACCAGAATGTATTACCACATACTCCCCATCTAGTTTGCAAGTAGAGGTTGTTCCTCAGCAAATCCCCTACCCCTATATCTTAAGGGCCCTTTAAGAACCTAGTTGAAACAATCCCCACATGGGGTTCCTGTGGAGCTAGCTAAGGTCATTCAATTAGGCTGCTTTGCACGAAATGAGACAGTCACTCCCCAAAGCTGATGGTTATTCCAATAATTATATTTACCCGGCCAGCACAAAACAGCTTCTTTATCACTTATTGGTTAATCAGAAGTCCAAACAATGCAGATCCCAGCCTCAGGCTTCCACCCAGACACTCAAATTAAATAAAGTTCTACCAGTCCCAAAGGATCGGACACACTAGCTTCCAGGTGAATACATATTTCAGACCTTATCCCATATACATGCTTATAGCAAATTCTTATTAACTAAACTAAATGTATTAAAAAGGAAAAGAGAGTGTTGGTTATATGCTCACTATACATACAGACATGGAGGTTTCATTACATAGGGTTGTTGATCTTGGTAGCTTCAGATGGATCTTTTCAGTCCAGAATTATTAAGTCAATGCCCATTATAAAGGAAACAGGATTTCCTGGACTGTCATCCTTTATGTCTTGCAGCTTTCTCCAGGAGTATCTAAGCAGATACTCAAGAGATAAAAAAACATCCTCTCCAAAGGGACTTTATATCTTTATAGCAACCTCTTGGCCTGGGAGAGCACAATAAGCTTTTGATGTATTCTTCTGTCTCTCAAACATAGAGGCAATTAGCACAGGTAATTTATGCATTAAACAGTTCACATATACTTTATCAGAACCTTCAAAGAGACATATAAACAATAGTACAATTTCAATCAAGTATCATCATAAATGTTAATACTGTATTCCCCTCTGATATTGAATCAAAGCTATGGTAACAGAGAAGAATTGTTTGTTCTCATCACAAGACCCGATTTGTACCCAATGGGACCTTCTTGACAAAGGATATTTTCTTTGTTAACCTATTAGTGGATACTGAACTTCAGCAAAGTTCTTCTAAATTCTTCTCTAACCTAATGTAATAGCCCGACGGTCATTCACACATCTTCCTAACCAGTCATTCAGCCTATGAGCTGGTTAACCCTTTCTGGCCACATGACACATTTGAATCAGATGTCTAACATTTCAATCAGATAACATCACAGTCCCATTTATTTAGACCACTAGGTACACCCAGACCCTCCAGACCCCAACCCTGGCTCAGTGCCACTTGTCCAGTGGTCCAAAACAATCTCTGAAAATAAAACATGAGCTTTCAATCATTATCCCAGTTTTAGCTGGGCACAGCCACTCTTTCCTAAGGGTATGTGCTTCCAGTACCTTCTGCTGAGAGTTTAGCCTTCTGGAGAAGCCTTTCCTGTCTCTCCCCTACTTGGTCAGAGTCTCTCCAGGACCCCAGCTCTCTGTCTCCCCCTGGTTTTTCAGGCCTTACAGGAGGCTTCTTGCTCCCTGAGTAGTTACAGCCATAGTTCAGTCTCCTTGGCTTCCCCCTTTACACCTCTTTTTAATCCCGGGACTCTGTGTTTCAATTCTGTTGTAATCAGGGTTGGTTTAGTCCGAGGCTTTCCAGACTACATGCAAGCCACCCGTTACAAGATTTTACCGAAGTTAGTATCTACTAGTAGATTAACAAAAGAAAAAATTATCTTTCATCAAAGAGGCAGCTGAAAAATGTTAGCTCTCAGTCACTTGCCCCATTAGTTATGGATTTCTTAGCATGTAACTATTTCAAGGAGTCTTGTTTGAGTTGTTTATTCCATCTCTACATTCTATGGCACCGTCAGTATTCAATTTTCCCCTCCCCTTCAGTGGAAGTACTGGAGAGAGAATTGGCTGTTTTATTAGAGGTTTTTTTCCCCTAAAACAATCACATCATTTTGTTTGAAGGAAGTTCTTGAAAGGGCAATGGAGTTCTCCCAAGATACAATGGATGGCCCAGGAACAACAGTTGCAGTTGTAATGCACTCTCCCATTTGCATGCAGTTCTAATGACTGTTTTTTGCAGTGTGATAAATTGACCAGAGTCCCTCGACCCAGTGGCAGTATTCCTATTCTTCATTTTCTTCACAATGTTTCCATTTTTGATCACTCCTTTTTTTCTGCACAGAGGTTAAATAAAAGCAGCTATCAAAGATCGGCCTTTGGGGTAGCCCTTGGAGTTTCAGGAGTTGGTGACATCTCCTGCCCTCCATCAAAGTATCATCTCCTGGGCTTGGGAATTTTAATGTGTTTTAAAATGTTCTCAGAAATTGAGGACTCCCAAAAGGAAACATGCTGGTCTTTCACACTTTTAACAAGTTCCCTTTAAATGACCCACTCTTGAAAAAGTGCTTTCAAGCAAAATTCTGTAGGAAGAAAAAGTTGGAAAAAGTTGAGGGAAAAGAACAAAGTACAGTATTTTGAATTTAGCCTGGAAATCAGAAAATCTTCATGTAAATTAATGCTTTCTAAGTTGATGAACATACAAGGATATTATACACAGGATGTGTTGGTTAACTAAAATGCAGACATTAATAAAAAATTATCTATTCTGTTATTTTCCCCTTTTCCCTCACTTCATCTGTCACTTGTTATCTTAAGTAAAACTCAAGAGTTTATATTTTTGGTCAACACCTGTAACAATGAGGACCTACTCTTGACAGGGGTTTCTGGAAAATGGTGCTCCCCACTCCTCTCACTTTTGATTTAGCAGATTGGGAAAGACATGGGTATTTATCAGAAGGAGATTAGTCTAGAAGATGTTTTCCATCTTGGCTGTGTCTACAGCCTTATACACAGCATAATCTGTATTCACCCTGCAAGGCAGCTTGTGAGATTGAAGCCTCATGTTTTCTTGTGATTCCACAAACTCAATGTATTTCCATGGAAGGCATGACAAGAAGACTATTTTTGTGCTAATTTTAGATCTTAGGTATATTGAGTATTCTGTAGCTGCTGAACAGATGTAATTACTATAGCATAAGATCAGAGCACACCTTTGATAGCAGCAGCAGCTGCATCTTTAACAAGATCTCAGATAGGAAAATGAAATTTCAATATTTTAATTAAATCTACACCCTTTACAATGTGCCACAATGCATCACAGCAAGTTTCTGTACCCCTAAGTTCAGTCACATAGGACTAGTCTCACTCAATGGGTTTTCTACTACAATTGTTGATACATTCCCCCCCCCCCCCCCGCAAGCTCTTCTGGTCCAACAGCCAAATCAGAAGCAAGTGGCTTATCAAACTGGGAAAACCATTCAAAGAGCAGGATACATTTTTTCTATCTGTATTTGCCTGGAAGTTTCCTTTCTTGCAGCAATAAGACCTACCAACCTGCTACAATAGATATTTCAGCCAGTCTGCAGCTTGCAGGCAAAACCAGACTAATGCAGTGCTCCCCATTACTCCCTGTCACTAGTTAATATGGCCATTTAACATCATGACAGATGAAAGGAAATATAATAAAGTCAGTCTGTCAATGACAACGACTGAGACTCACAAAAGACCGGCACCTTAGAGACTCACAAAAATATAGAGTATCATGAACTTTTGTGGGCAAAACCCAGTTCTTCAGATGAGATGAATTTGAGTGGAGAAAAAAAGGGGGACCCTCAGAATAAGAAGGGAGAGGGAGAAAAAAATTACTGTTAAGTGTAGTCCCAGTGCTAATGAGGTTAATTCAGTGGGCTGGATATGTCCCATACTTACCTTTTGATGTCAATAGGTGTTGAATGTAAGGAAAGCTGGTGTTACAGTACGTTAATCAGTTCAAGTCTTTGTTCAAACCAAGGGAGACAGTGTCAATTTTACATAAGAAGGTCAATTCTGCACTCTCTCTCTGCAGTTGGTTTATGAAATTCCTTTGTAGAGGAATGGCTACTTTTAAGTCCATTAATGAGTGCTCTCTTCCTTCTTATTCTGAGGGGCCCCCTTTTTTTCTCCACTCAAGATCCTCTCATCTGAAGAACTGGGTTTTCCCCCAGCCTCTTGAGATCCCCTCCCCCCCACCACCACCATGAGAGAGGGAAGGGGAGTGCCAAAGGCCGCACCAGCCCCAGCCACTGGGGAGGGGGGAGCCGTGCCAGCCCCGGCCTCTCATTCCCCACTCCAGCCATAGCCCTGGCCTCTTTGCCACCCTTCCCTCTCTCTGGCCTCCCCTTGGGTTCTGAGCCCCCCTCCCAAGCTGTAGCTGGGGGCCCCCTCCCCTCCTGTCAGCAGTGCACACTTCTCTGCAAGCCACCTCCGGCATGGAACCTCGGGATTTTCTCTTCTCCCCACTCCCCTGCAGGAAGCTGGCACTGGTGCGCTAATCTTGCGGGGGTGGGGGGGGAGTTCCAGGCTGGAGCTCCAGGCACGCAGTGACCCCAGCACACCTGGCCCAAGCAGCCGGAGGTGGCAGTTCCCTACTGGGTCCCAGCATGTTGGGGCTCCCAGCGCATCAAGGAGCCACTGCTGCCACCCCCTGGCCCTCCTTTGGGGAGCTGGGGGGCCAGCGGAGAACCCAAGGCACCCTCCGAGGTTGGGGAGGAGAACCCTGAGCCATGGCTGCCTTTTCCCCTTTGTGTTGAGGCTGGGAGGCAGGGAGACATAGAGTGACGTGATGATGTCACTCTGGGTGCATCTAGACTGCATCCCTCTGTCGACAGAGGGATGCAGATTAGGCACATCGAAATTGCTAATGAACCAGGGATTTAAATATCCCATGCTTCATTAGCATAAACATGCCCAACGCTTTTTGTCGACACGGAACTTTGTCGACAAAAAGCGGCAGTCTAGACACGGATCTGTCAAAAATAAACCCTTTTTCGACAGATCCTGTAAACCTCATTTTTTGAGGAATAAAAAAATGTTTTGATTAATATTCTATTTCTCACCATATAGCATTACTCCAAGAGAATCAACTGTTGTACTTTGTTGGAAGTTAATGATATGCTATCTTTCTAAAAATAAACTAATCTCTTTTGGTTAATTTATTAAAACATTTTTATATCCATATTATTTATTAGACAAATTACAAAACTTTTTGCTTCTTGGTTGGATACATGCATAGTTAATTAGCTTCTATCATATTAAACGTACAGCCTTTAGACAAACTTATCCTCTCAGACACATGGTGGATATTGATTCTGATATTTTTCTGTCCCCAGTGTACACATGAGAAGCTTCCACTACAATCTATGCATTTAAAAGAAGATCAACACTAAGATCCTCTGTGCAGATTGAATTAATCATTTTTCTCCTATATTTACCAAGATAATGTCCATTAGATGGAAGTTTCATCTTTCAACATGTCCTTGAAGAAAATGCAGGTGAAAAAGAAACAGTAGCACAGAACACCTGAAAGCAAAGTTTTGGTGCATTTCCTGCCTGTGTTTTGCTGCTGTCATGGAAAGGAAGCCAGTATGTCACATTAATGTAACATGAGCAATCCAGCTGTGAACATCTGGCCAATCATTGTTAGCAAAAGAGATGTGGCCTAAAAGCTATGCTTAGATTCACTTTTGTACTTGCATAGCTGTCAGTATTTCTCATGTATCGTAATCACAGATTTATGACTGCAAATGTACTCTAGCAACAAAGTAATTGTGCAGCAAACATTTTGCCATGTCTGTCAAACTTTCCACATTTTCATAACAACAATTAGTATTAAACTTGAGGCATTTACATTTTTAATTTTCTCTTGCCATGACTGTTGGTAATGCACAAAGAGCACAGCTGCAGTGATTGGCACATATGGATGCTATAACTAAGGAGTAGGATGGCACAAGATAAAATGTTAGATGTAGATTTAAAAAAGGACTCTAAACATCAACCAAAGAGATGACTTGTCTCCAGCTCACTTACAGGAAGTCTAGTGTCTTTGGTCAGGTCTACAATGGAGGAGAAAGTCCAACTAAGATATGCAACTCCAGCTATGTGAACAGTGTAGCTGGAGCCAACGTACCCTAGCTCGACTTACCACGGCATCCCCACTGACTTCCCCACTGACTTCCTTTATTCCCCACAACCCTGTGGAGTATTGGGATCAATGGGGGTGCCATCAGCAGTCACTTTAGTGGGTCCAGAGAGGTTCAACCTATAATTTTTGCAATAGTTTTAGTGCTTGTGACTCCGTTTACCCATTCACTTTGTAGTGTTATCACTGGGTAAGAAGGGGTTAATTGCTCACTGAGGACAAAGATGCAAGGGATGACTGTAAGCCCCACATAGGCCTATCTAGAACAGATCGGAATTGACACTGGTGAATGGAGAGCAATGGAAAGTCAATGGAAACCCCAGTGATTGGCACCCATGGATGGAGAATATGAGGACACAGCTGGACTGCAATTTGGGACAAAGAGCACGTGTGAATATGATGAGTTTTAAGTTTGCTGCAGGCCAGGATGAGACACACAGGGTAACCCTCCTCTGCCAGGGTAGGCAGACCAGTGCAAAGGTAGTAAAAATGTGATGATGTAGCCGCACTGGGGAGGAACAGGCCAGTCACCAAAATCTTGGACCCAGAGGATAGGGTGGGACTAGGCTTGGGTGGCTAGCCCAAACCTCTGCTGGTACCACTACACCCACTCAGATATTTTTAGTTCACTGGCATGAGTGTCTTTCTGGGCTGGAGCTGCAGTATAGCCATAGTCTCAGGGGTCTGACAGAGCTGCAAGGATCATTAAATCTGAACAGGTAGGGAGGTAATTCTGTAACCATGGACACTGACTTGGATTCTTCTAACCTGGACTCTTCAGTACTAGACTCCGGTTGCCTATTAAATGGTGGACTGTTTCAAAAAGATCGCCCTGCGTTGCTGCAGAGGGTTACTAGCTGCACTGCTCCATGAAACGGAAACATCTGCAAAAGATGTCTGAGATCATGCGGACTTGTTATAAAGTCAGCGTCAGAAGCAAGGTTGGGACTGGCTCCAGAGCTCAGTCTTGCAGCTGCAGAGCCATGTAGACAAGATGGGCCTGGCAAGTAATAGGGATACTTCCAAAGAGGCTATATAAAGGGTGGAACCTCAGTAAGTTTGGGACTCCCTTATTATTTAAGGAGTGAGTGAATATTCCCAAAGAGGTGCTTTTGAACCTGCAATATTAAACCGGAGTGGATGGGCACTTAGGCTACGTCTACACTGCACAGTTATTTTGGAATAAGCTATTCCGGAATAGTTATTCTGAAATAGCTTATTTCGAAATAGCATGTCTACTCTGCAGGGAAGCCTCAAAATTAGTCCAAGGGAGGCTTCCCTAATGTAGACATGCTATCTCGATTTAGAGCCCCAAGAGGAATAACTTAGAATCGCCCTGGTGAGTGGAGTGTCTACACTCGCCTTATTTCAAAATAGCTGTTTTGGAATAGGCATTATTCTTCATAGAATGAAGTTTACAGAAGTCAGAATAAACTGTCCATTACTGCAAAATTATTTTGAAATAATGAAATTGCTGTGTAGACACTCACATAGTTATTTTGGCCATTATTCTACACTGCACCGTTGTTTCAAGATAACTAGCATTATTTCAAAATAACAACGTGAGCATCTACACAGGCATTCCATTACTTAGAAATAACGGACAGCTTATTCCAAAATCTGTAAACCTCATTCTATGAGGAATAACGTTTATTCCAAAATAGCTATTTCGAAATAAGGCATGTGTAGATGCTCCATTGCTGCTATTTTGAAATGGAATGGCCCTGGTGAGGGGCTAAGTTATTCCTCCACAGTGCCTCCTGGGTCTCTAAATCAAGATAGTACATCTACATTAGGGAAGCCCGTCTCAGACTATTTTTTAGGCTTCTTTGCAGTATAGAGGTGCTATTTTGAAATAAGCTATTTCGGAATAACTATTCTGGAATAGCTTATTTCGAAGTAGCCGTGCAGCGTAGACATACCCTTATTGTATATTGTATTGTAAAGTGGGGTGTATGGGGTTGCATGGTAGTACCTCTAAAGGAGGGCTTGTCACACTTCTTCAGGAGTGGGCCATCCTTTATTGATCTTTACCGGCACCCATCTCTCACCTGTGGCTCCACGTAGTTGCTTTGCATGCGGCAATGGCCACACCCCGGGCAATGGCTCTGACAGGCCGTTGAGGATAGCTGGTGAGGGTAGCTGATGGGTCTGAAACCCTTGGTGAGTCAGGGACTTGCTCATCCCAGCATGCGAAGACTGCTTCGATGGATCAGGAGGAGGAAATCTTTATGATTCAACGGCTGAGAAGGCGTTACAGCAGCGCACTATGGAGTGCATGGGGCATGTCAGAGCATTTAAGGTGACATGGCCATCCAATGCAGATGAGGTAGTCTCCAGAAGTAACAATTTTTCATGCCACTGGATTTCGACTTCTGAGGCCGAGGGAGTGGGATTGTCTCTATGCAAAGGCTTTCCCACTATAATATTCTTCACGCACAGGTTATGTTGTGCAAAAAAAAAAGAAGTTGGTAATGGGAGCATGGAATGTCTGTATGCTCATGGACAGTGAGGATACAGTAAGACCTCATCGGAGAACAGCCCTAGTCGCTAACGAGCTTTCAAGCTATGGTATTGATATTGCTGCCTTGAGTGAAACCAGGCTTGCTGAAGAAGGATTTCTCACTGAACTAGCTAGTGGTTACACCTTCTTCTGGAAAGGGAAAGCGCAGAATGAGGATAGGATCCATGGAGTCAGCCTGGCCGTCAAGACTAGTCTGATGAAACAACTTTCGGACCTGCCTGTCAGTATTAATGAGAGGCTCATGAAGCTATGCCTACCCCTCAGTCACAAGCGGTATGCAATAGTCATCAGTGCATACTCTCCCACCATGAACAGTGCAGAGGAGACAATTGAGCAGTTCTACATCAACCTCAGTTCCGTTCTGTGCTCAGTGCCGGCAAATGACAAGTTGATCTTGTTGGGAGACTTCAACGCCTGAGTTGGCTGCGACCAAAGTTGATGGGAGGGAGTGTTAGGCAAATATGGCGTTGGCAAGATGAACAGCAATGGCCTATTGCTGCTGAGCAAATGTGCAGAACATGACCTCCTCATCACAAACACAGAGTTCAAGATGGCAAACAAATACAAGACTACCTGGATGCACCCTAGATCGAAACAATGGCACATAATAGATTATGTCATTGTTTGTCAGCGTGATATTCGGGATGTCCTTATCACCACAGCCATGCGAGGAGCAGAGTGCTGGACTGACCATAGGCTTGTCCGCACCATTTTCAAAATACACATCGCTCAGCATCACCCTAAGCGCCCAAAGCTCATCCAAACACCCTTTAACATTGCCAGACTCCAGCAGCCTTCTCATCTGCGCAAGTTCCAGTTAAGCCTTGATGAAAAGCTGACTGCCAATGGACCATTGATTGGAGGTCCAACTCAGAAGTGGAGCCAGTTTAGAGAAATGGTGATGGAGACAGAGAAGTCAGTGCTTGGTCACACGAAACGCAATCATCAAGACTGGGTTGATGAAAACAACAGTGCTATTGAGGACCTGCTTGCCAAGAAGAACAAAGCATTTATAGAGTGCCAGAATGACCCAGGCTCCGTCTCTAAGAAAGACAGGTTTAAGTTCCTCCAGGCACAGGCTCAGTGAGAAATCCGAAAAATGCACGACCAGTGGTGGGAGAAGAAAGCTGAAGAGGTGCAACACTATGCTGACTTAAACAATCCAAGGGAGTTCTTCAGCTCCATCAAGTCAGTCTTTGGTTCTTCCAAGTCTGGCTCTGCCCCCTTGCTGTCTGCAGATGGAGACACGTTGATCAGGGATAAGGCTGGCATCAATAACCAACGGAAAGAGTATTTCAGTCAGCTCCTGAATCGTCCATCATCAGTCGATCAGTCAGCACTGGAACAGATCCCTCAGAAGCCAACCCTTGAAGACCTGGGAAATCCTCCATTTATTGACGAAGTTAGAAAGGCCATCAGGCAGATGAGTTGTGGCAAGACATCTGGCCAGGATGGAATTCCTGCAGAACTGTACAAGGCATTTAATGAGGATTCACTTAAGGGTTTTCATAATGTCTTGACCAGTATTTGGGAAGAGGAAGAATTGCCATCTGATCTCCGTGATGCCGTGATAGTGGCTCTGTATAAGAATAAGGGTGCAAGAGCCGACTGCGGGAACTACAGAGGTATCTCGCTGCTTTCCGTTGCCGGGAAAATATTCTCCCGCATCATCCTGAACAGGCTGATTTTGACAGTTTCAGAAGTGAGTCTCCCCGAGTCACAATGTGGCTTCCACCCTAATAGCAGTACTGTCGATATGATCTTCATAATGAGACAGGTGCAAGAAAAGTGCCTGGAGCAGAATATGAACTTCTACTCTGTCTTCATTGATCTGATGAAGGCATTCGACACGGTCAACAGAGATGCATTGTGGATCATCCTCAGGAAGCTGGGTTGCCCACCGAAGTCCATCTCACTCATCAAGCTGTTTCACGACAACATGACAGGAGAGGTACTCTCAGATGGTGTGCCATCTGAGAAATTTAACATCTCCAATGGCATGAAGCAGGGCTGCGTACTCACCCTGGTGCTTTTTTAACCTGTTCCGCACTCAAGTCCTCATGCATGCTGTCAGAGACCTAGATCTTGGTATTTACATCAGATACCGTTTGGATGGTTCACTGTTTGATTTGAGACGCCTTACTGCAAAGACCAAGACACTGGAGAGGCTTATCAGCGAAGCGCTGTTTGCCGATGACTGCGCCCTTACAGCACACCAAGAGAACCACCTGCAGACCATCATTGACAGGTTCTCTGAAGCATCCAAATTGTTCGGTCTCACAATTAGCCTCGGAAAGACAGAAGTCCTCTTCCAGCCCGCACCAAACAGTGCTCCTCCACAGCCATTCATCACTATCGATGGCACACAACTGAAGGTAGTGGACAGCTTTAAGTACCTGGGCAGCACAATATCAAGTGACACCCGAGGAAGAGGTATAAGGACAACCTGAAGACCAACTTGCAGTGGACAGGCCTTCAACCTCGACAACTTGAGCTAGCTGCTGCAGACAGGACTAATTGGCGTTCCATTACGAGGAAAACAGTGACAAAGTTTGAGGACGACCACCGCCAACGCCTCGCAGCTGCATGTGAAAGACGACAGAGAGCTGCGTTCCCTCCTGTCCTGACAACCGGCATCCCATGCCCTATCTGTAACTGCATGTGTGCTTCGACCTTTGGGCTCTGGAGCCACATGCGTTTCCACAAATGAAATGCACAACACGTCTTCCTTGGCTCCCGAAAGACAACCAACAAATGTAAAGTAGTTGTGCTCCTCGAGGTGTTAGCTGGTTGCTTTTGTGTGGCCAGCCTATAAGAGCCCTGCATACCAAAGCACATTGCTGAAGCAAGAAGGATGAGGCAAAGGACAGTAAGTCATTTGAGTGGATGGATAGTAGGCTCTCTCATCCTTTGCTTTATTAAAAAAATCGCAAAAAGCAAGCTATGTTTCATTCCTTCCTCTTTTATGCAATTTACTGTTGTAACTGAATGTAATTAAGGCTTAGGTGATGCCATAGAATCCACAAAAGAATCATAGAAACATGCATCCCTTATCAAGCATTTGAAAAATCACCTACTCTGGGATTTTCATGATGAAAAGTTACTTGCAAACAATGCTGCTCTACGTGAACAGACAGAAACCAAATTTAGCTTGGGGCACTTGAGCTATTTGATTATTTTTTTTTATCAAATTATGGGGAAAATGTCACTAGATGCATATGCCTGTCCTTGGGAGCTAAAGATGGCCTTCACCATAGAACCCTGAACATGGCCAGAAGGGGAGGAGGGAATGGGAATGTAACTGTACTGGTAGCATAACACTGTGCAATACTAGATTTGTATACAGGCAATAAGAGTATATCTCTGGTACATCTTTTTACAAACATTATCCACTTGTACTGTTTGCAAAGAACCAGAAATGGCATCTTGATGCCTTTTCATCGCTGCATTAACAATTGCACTGAATTCTAAAGATAACATGACACATACTTAATCTAATGCATTAGCTATCTTGAAAGTGATCAGTTCACACTATTTAAAAGGACTTTGTGTGTTAAGAGGGATAAAAATCCATTCCTTCAAACTGTTGTGTACTCATTACAATAGGATGAGAATGCCAAGAGATCTAATCAGAACAATACACCAGCAACAATATGTAACATTTTTTGGGCTTGATCAGAACAAGTACAGTGCCTGAATATCACAATTTGTTTTTCAGAATAATCTCAAATGTGAATGTATATGAATAAATTCTTAAAACTCTTTTTAAATAAACTAAGTAAAATGTCATTGGAAAATAAAGTGTTTAAAAAGTTTTCTGGAAAATTCAGATAGCTGCAAGAGTTAGAGTCAGATACAATAATAGAATTACACTGTTGCCAACTCATAATTTTGCCAGTCTCACAATATTTAGTATTTTTCTTAGAGCCTCAGTCTCAACTTTAAAATAATTTCTAGTCTTCACATGAGAGGTTACTCAAGTGTACCCTAAAGACTCAAAAATCAACAGGTAAATCATATCTCCAGTATTTTAGTTTTAAATTTCAGTTGCTCGTGGCCTGACAGTTAGAGTTGGCAGTGATGAACCTACCAATGATCCCCCACAGCACCCCCATTTCACATAGCCTGGCTAACAACCAATTTTTGCAGAGGATCACCTCAATTTCATTTGAGTTAGTATAACCTGGCCCTGATGAGTCTGATTGGGCCTCAGTGAACCCAAGAGCTTTGATGTGTCTTATCTTTTACTTTCTACTATTGATGTACCCAGAGATTTTACTTATCCAAATCAAAGCTGTGACCATCTCAGGACACTTATGAGAGCTTTTTTGCTTCTGCACTGCCAGTTTCCTTGGGATGACAGCATAGCTTCACCAGAGTTATTTTGTCCATTAATGGATCCAGCATTATCTTACTCAGCAAATGCATGTGGATTTGGAAGGGAGGGATAATTCCATGGACAGTAGCCATCCTCACTCTTCCAGGCATGTTCCCAGAGCTTCCCTCAAGGTCAGGAGAAAAATGCTACAAAACTAGTCTTTCCAATTTCTGTTTTGCTCTAGTTCTAGGCATCTAGACCCAGATCCACAAAAAAAGTATTTTGGTGCCTAAAGTTCAGGATTCAGGCTCAATTTTGGCTCCCTTGCAGTCTGTAAATTGAGGGCACTCCACATCAAAATATCCCATAACACAATGGCTAGAAAATGTACCTATTGGGAAAGTACCTGCCCGCAGCTAAAGGCCCCTCCCCTCAATTCCGGGAGAACAACTAATGATAAAACAAGGACAAGAGTGAGAGTTACCATGTCAAAAGTAGGGAACCAGAGGGCAACACAGAGAAGAGAACCCCAGACAGCACTCACTGCTTCTCAAAAGTATCTAGTAGGGAACTCTGCCCAGATGCATGATCTAAGAGAGGAGCAGAAATAGGTCCCACAATCATAGAGCATCTCCCCATCCGGCATCCCGGACCTAGTATTTTGGATGGCTACGTTGGCCAGTCCCAGGAGGATGTTGATAAGGAGGTCTCATGACTTCATGGAGTCATGGAGAGGATGTGCATAAATCAGGAGATACAGGGAAAAGTGCAGCCAAAACTGAAGGAGAAGCTTCTGGAGAAGCTGGAAAAGGGTTTCCCTCACCCTGTAGAAGTAGTAGACATCAGTGCCAGGTATGTGCCTTGGCTTATGGCTCCATGAAGGAGCTGCCAACTAATATCCCCAGTGTTCTGTAGGACTAGGGTGGAGTACAGACTGGCCCACTAGGATTCCTCACCTGCCACAAGTGATAAGAAGTCTCCCCACTTAGTGTTGGGTCAAGACAAGAAGGTGGGGAAATGCAAGATGTGGTGCATGAGCATACATAGCTATTTCCTGGGCACTGTTCAGAAGTGGACTGGCTGCAGATCATACAGCTGGCTTGTGGGAGTAGCTGGGGCAGCTTGTGAGTTGGGGGCCTGTCATGACTCCTTCCCCACTCTGGCACGATAAATGCCGAAGTAGGGGCCCGCAAAAGTACCCCAAAACCGTATCTTTCCAGGCTCTGGTATAAAACTTCCCCCCCCCCAAATCTTAAAAACCTAGATTTTGGGGATAAAATCCACTGCCACCACCCAAGTAATGATAAGGAAAATCAGGGGAGCAATCACTTAGGAAATCTCACCCCTAAAGTAAAAACCAGGACACAAAAATTAACCAATACCAGATTAATAAAAAGAAAAGAGAAAGAACTTTTATTATCATCACAATATTCCTGTTGCAAGCATCATGACTAGATGGAAAAGTCACAAATTAATATACTCATGGGGGGAACCCCACCATGGGCCAGGAGCTTAGTTACAAAAGAGAGGAAAACCCATTTTTAAATGCACAGACATCAGATTCCCATTCCAAAACCATAAAACAATAAAATCTTTAGATTTATCTAAACTTTACCCTACTTACAGACAGTGAAGAGTCTTTTCTTGGAGGGAGACATAGGCTACGTCTAGACTGGCATGATTTTCCGAAAATGCTTTTAACGGAAAAGTTTTTCCGTTAAAAGTATTTGTGGAGGAGCGTCTAGATTGGCATGGATGCTTTTGCACAAAAAGCGCTTTTGTGCAAAAGCGTCCGTGCCAATCTAGACACGGTTTTGCGCAAGAAAGCCCCGATCGCCGTTTTTGCCATCGGGGCTTTTTTGCGCGGAAAAACACTTTTTAGCTGTCTACACTGGCCCTCTTGCGCAAAAGCATTTGCGCAAGAGGGCTTTTGCACGAGCGGGAGCATCAAAGTATTTGCGCAAGAAGCACTGATTTTGTACATTACAAAGTCAGTGCTCTTGCGCAAATTCAAGTGGCCAGTGTAGACAGCTGGCAAGTTTTTGCACAAAAGCGGCTGCTTTTGCGCTCAAAATCTTGCCAGTCTAGACACAGCCATAGTGTCTGTCCCCCTCAGTAGCTGGAAAGAAACTGCCCAGGGACAAAGGAGAGAAAAAACCAAAAATTCCTTTGTCCCAGCCTGAAACCCCTACCTGCATTCCCACTGGCCAACTCCACCTGGCTTAGGTAAGGGACATAGTTAACCCCTTAGTCTCCAGGCTGCTGGCCATCTCTCATGATCATGACAGGGCCTAATACAAGATCTGGAAGGCCAGGGACTAGGGGAAGATGGGGAGTCCTGTCCCACTGGACCTGCTTA
Source organism: Rafetus swinhoei (assembly GCA_019425775.1). Taxonomy (NCBI): domain Eukaryota; kingdom Metazoa; phylum Chordata; order Testudines; family Trionychidae; genus Rafetus; species Rafetus swinhoei. The sequence goes on along the minus strand of CM033447.1, from coordinate 18,561,487 downwards.
AGGAAAGTATAAGAGATGGACATAAGGCTGACCTCGCCTCCTGGAGTACACACCAGCAGTTTGGGGTGTGTGTGTGGATAGTCCTATATGCCATTGCTGGAACATGGGACTTCCCTAGTCATAGTCCATAGCCTTAGAGAATGTATCTGAGCAGTAAGCGATCCCGGTTCAAATCCTCTCTCCCCTTCTGGCGGATGAGTCTCACCTCCTCCTCCAGCTGTTTTGTGTGGAGTGAGACAAAAAAAAAAGGTGTCCATCTCCAAGAGTGTTTTGCACACAACCCTGTAATCAGCATTTCCCAGTGGCTCTCTTATGGGGCTCCCCATCTTGCCTGATGGCTTTTGTGCATTGAATCCTTTGGCACCGATTTCTCCCTATTCTCTGCATGGTGAGCCTCAGTGCCTAATTCTGGCTTTTGTGGAGCACAGTGTTTTCCCTGTGATTTTGTAAGTGCTTGCCAGAGGGTGTTCTACTCATCACCAGAGCACCTCCTTCTGGCCATGTCTGGGCATTCGCGCTGCCAGTCTGATCCCATCCTCAAATGGTTCACTCCATCACTCTCCCTGCCTTTCACTTGGGACTCAACTGTTCCTGCTCCATGGCTTGGTCCTCTCCTTCCAGGGTATTAAAGTCTCTCAGGACCCGCTGTCTCGTCCTCCACCCTGGGTTCCAGCCCAGGGACCCTACAACAAGCATAATCCCAACCTTGGGCAGACTCCTTCCTTCCCTCACCCTGAGAGGGAAGGCAGTTTGTCCCCTTCTCCAGCCCCTTCTGTTTTTAGTTAGGGTTATATAGTCCCAGCTGAGCCTCATATTTGATTAGCCCTTGACCCCTGACTCCTCAAGGTGCAGCCTACACAGTTAATTCCCCCTCACCCTCCCCCCCCCCCCCCCCACACTGTACCTTAACTCCTTCAGGTCTTCTGTGGGGTGGATGCCCCATCACAATGCTGCCACACTCCACGTTTCCATGCCTTAGTACCTTGGTAGATCTGGGCCCTAGATACTTCTCTCTATCTAGCCACAGCCCCCTTCACTGTAGAGTCTCTGCACTTCACAGTGACATTATTCTCCCCATTTTACAGACTGGGAATCGGGATACAGGCTTACTGAAGAAATTCATGGCCAGACCAGGAACTAAATCTAGAAGCGGTAAGCCTCTGGCAATGCCTTACCCACACAACAACTCTTCCTCCTTGCCTCCCTACACTCATGGACGTGGCAGAGATGCCTTGGGAATTTGGGTTGGCTTGTATTAAGTAACTATAGCCATTTATAGTTCAGCTTTTCTTTTTATCTGGCAATCACTTTTCTGTTTAGAGTTAGTGTCTTTAAGTAGGCTGGACTTATTGAGAGCTAAAGGGAAAACCTATTCTGTTTAATATTATTCAGCCAGTCAGCTGAAGCTATATCTATTTAAACTGAACTCAAAGACATTAAGTCGATGGCAGAACATGTCATGCTACACACAGCTCTGCTCGTCACAACTCCTCGACTTTCTTTCCCATAAACTGCACCTTGTCTCATGTTATGCCTCATCAGTCCCAAGGCTCTTTGCATTGAATTCATCTTGTAGGATTTCTCAGCTGCAAAACTGCTCTCCTGTTATGACAAGGGTTGCTATCTGGATCGTAAGAACTATTAACCCCAACTAAAAGTTCTGCATTCCCCATTCAGCTTTCTTTGCCTATTGTCTTCGACAGCTTTATTAACTGGCAAATTGACAGCATTTCCACAATGCACTTCTCTGCTAAAATTCCCAGTACAGCCTAAACACTGACAAAACTGCAGTCCTGCAGATCCCTGCAATCCAGAGATAATATTGTCCAGAAGACTGTATCACTGAATTTAAATGAGGATGCTATTGTTCTACTGATAATGAACAGCCACACACACAGCTCTGTGGGCCTGTCTTTTCCCCTTCCCAGGTGACTTGCTGTTTCACCATATGCAACGGACAGTTCAAAATACCAAGTGTGAAAGTAATGTCAACTTCAGCTTATCAGCACCCTCATTAATTTATGGGGGCCTTTGCTGCATGCTACAATTGCAATGTTAGCTTTCAGCAGTAGCCATCACAGTCCATACAATGCACGCTCCTTATCTCTTTGCTAATGGCATCAGTAGCTGATGCTCCTGAGTGGAAGAAACCCCAACATGCACCCAAGCAGGAGGGAGCAGCGCATCCTATCCAGTGTGCAAACTGTCTAGTGTCAATAGATATTATTCCCTATCCCCTTTCAACGAGATCTTGCCCGCACAAATGGCTCTGTTTCAACCCAATGGCTCCTGCTCTCTCCAGCATTGGCTAATGGGAGGCTGGGATTTTAAAATTTAGTTTTAAAAAAGAAAGCTGGATTGACCACCCCAATTGCTGATACAGGCACCTCACAAAAGGAGATGCTACTCTTGACTGAGGCCACTAGGCATAGCTGTAATATAAATATAAGCAAAGCTGACTCCCTAGTCCCCTGGGCCCTAGAGTCAGCTGGCAGCTGCCCAAAGCAAGGTAACTCCCATACGAGGACCAGCATGCAAGTACTAAAATGCATACCCGATGGGCGATGATGGTTATATATGGCAAAGCTACTCCGGGTAAATGTACTCTCACCTGTAACTGGAGCACTCCACCAGCAATAGGAAAACATGTCCACCTCCTCAATTCCCTCTTCTGGTTGCCTGTTGAATTGTTTAATCATCAACTTGCTAAACATGAATGGACTAACTGGTCTCAGCACAGCAGCATCAGTGCATGGGGTGCAAATTGCAACTCCCTTTGCAAGAGGGGAGGAGGAATACACTTCCATAACTGGTGCCCTCCCTGGGCGCCCTGTCAGAGGAGGGGAGATCTAAAATACTGCATCCTTTGGATGGCCTGGCCATGTCCTTCCTCAGCCAGGTCCACTGAGGGAGGAGGCCGGGGGAGGATGGGGCAGTTGATCTGGGGCCCAGTGATTCAAAGGGACACGGGGCTTCTGGCTGCTTTCACTGCTACTGCAGCAGCAGAGGCAGCTGGATCCCCGGGCCCTTTAAATCATCACCCAGAGTGTTGCGTTGTGCTGCTTGCTGTGAGCGACTCTGAGGGCGGGGGGACGAGGGAGTGCGCCATGCTCCAGGTGGTGCAGAGGGCTGGCTGCCCTGGCCTTGCCCCTTCTGCCTGAGGCCCTGCTCCTTCTAGGGGTACAGAGCTGTCCCTCACACCTTACCTAGGGGCCCATGGAGGCTGTCCCCAGTTAGCAATGATCAGTGATTGGCTGGCTCTGGGACCTATAGAATGGGAGCTGCAAGTGGTGTATGCTCATGCACACAGTTATCCCCCTCTTTGGCCAAAAACACATCAGCTCCACAGTCCCAGTTCCTCCCTAACAACACACCAGCTCAGCCTGGTTCCCTTCAAATCCCTGGCACCTGTACCCCCACTCCGCTCAAACTCCCAGCTACCTCAGGAAATGCTTCCCTGCCAAAAGACTACTGGGTGGCTCTGCATTTTGCGTGAGGCACATGTGTTTGGCATAAGTCCCCTAGTGTCCACAAACTGTACTGTGAGGTCCCCAACCTCTGATCTATGTGCCTCTGAACTCTCTTTCTCTCTCTGTCACACACACACACACACACACACACACACACACTCCCTCCCCCCCCCCCACGCTCCCCCATTATGTATCTCCCTAAACCTCCATGTGCCAATTAGAGGGGATTTCCTTATAGGCTTGGGGATTTCCCAGTAGACACACTTGGGCTACATCTATCTTGGGCTCTCTTGTGCAAAAAATATGCAAATGAGGTAAAGCGGTGAATATCGCCGTTCCTCATTTGCATACTTAATGAGCCGCCATTTTTGCGCAAGGGGCTGAAAAAAAGCGGCAGAATGGCTCTTGCGCAAGAAGGGGGTTTTGCGCAAAAAGGAGCATGTAGATGGCTCTTTTTTGCACAAAGCCCCTTGCGCAAGATGGCAGCTCATTAAGTATGCAAATAAGGCGCAGTGAATATCACCGCTTCACCTCATTTGCATATCTTCTTGCACAAGAGAGAACAGTATAGATGTAGCAATAGAGTTACAGAGTTGGCAGATCTGAATAATTTTTCATGCTAGAGCTAGCCTGCTCTAAATTCTGGGTGGTAGGTTGGGAATTTGGGCTGGAGATCACTGAGTACTGAACTGAGACATCACAGTCATTTCATTCATAAAATGGCTCAGAAAATTAAAGGCAACTGATGATTTATTTAATAAGCTTTACCCCTTCCCTCACAGTGTATCTGAAGGTATAAGAATAGTAATTCAGGGTATGTCTAGACTACATGGCTCTGTCGCCAGAGCCATGTAGATTAGTTTACTAGACATACCCAAATGAAGTGGCGATTTAAATAATCGCTGCTTCGTTTAAATTAAAATGGCTGCCGCTCTGAGCCGATCAGCTATTTGTCGGCTCAGCGCGCTAGTCTGGACGCTCCGCGGTCGACATCAAAGGCATTTGTCAACCGCCCCGTTATGCCTCGTGGGATGAGGTTTACCGGGGCGGTCGACAAATGCCTTTGATGTCGATGGCGAAGCGTCCAGACTAGCGCGCTGAGCCGACAAACAGCTGATCGGCTCAGCGCAGCAGCCATTTTAATTTAAATGAAGCAGTGATTATTTAAATTGCTGCTTCATTTGAGTATGTCTAGTAAATTAATCTACATGGCTCTGGCGACAGAGCCATGTAGTTTAGACATACCCTTAGTATTGGAAAGAAGACTTTAAAAAAGGAAAAGGGTCCTTCAACACTACGGTGACCCATTTAATCAGATTTGCCCACGAAAGCTTATGCCCAAATAAATCTGTTAGTTTCTAAAGTGTCACAGGACTCCTCATTGTTTTTACAGATACAGACTAACACAGCTACCCCTCTGATACTTTTCATCACAATGAGACATTTAGAGAAGGCCAATTTATTTCTGGGGTATGTAGGTGGATAATAAAGATCCCATGACATTATTTGAAAGGGATAAAGAATAATCCCAGTGAGCTGGTTAACATTTCCTCATGCTGCTAATAGTATACCATTGGTTAAATGAAACCAGGACAGGGTACATGAAAATGCTCTCCATATTTTGTACCTGCAGTGTGTTTGCTTACTATTCCAACCCCTACACACTGTGTTAAAGACACAGAGTATGTCAAATCCTCACATATGCCATTCCTGAGCCCAGGAATGAAGGGATGGGGCAAAAAGTGTCTTTAAGATGCCTTTGGGTTTTCCATATTCTTGGGTCAGAATCAGCATCAGGAAGAGGGGGGATCAGAAAGGGCCATATCCTACATGTCCTCATTGGACATTAGAGCTCTCTTAACACGAGCGGGGAAGGGTGGGGCGGGGGGAGGGAGCATATAAGAAAAGCCCAGTGGAGTTTCCGTATGTAAAGTGTAAGTCTCATCCTTTCCAATAAGCACCTCCTTGCACTAGAAACATAGTGAGCAGGTGAACCCCAAGTGGTTTGGTCAGTGGTGTATTTCCACTTCCATTTTCTTCATTCAGAGCTACTCTCTCTTCAAGTCTGTTGCTAAGTTTCAGAGGGTACGTCTACACTGCAGGGTATGTCTACACATAACTCAAAATAAGCTATGCAATTTGAGCTATGTCAATTGTGTATCTTATTTCGAAATAGCTTATTTTAAAATAGGTAGCGTCCACACAGCACTTATTTCAAAATAGAGCACTCTTCTTCTGACTTCCCTTATTCCTCATACAATGAGGTTTACAGGAGTTGGACTAAGAAGTCCTCCAGCTTGCAGTATTTCAACACTATTTCGAAATAACTGCCTGCTATGTAGATGTGGACTAAGTTATTTTGGAATAGTGTTAGTTATTTTGAAATAGTGTTGCAATGTAGACATACTCAGACTGTGCAATATGTTGCTATTAAGATATCCCACAATATGGGGTAAGCGAGGCCTGGCTGCAACTCATGAAAAGGGTAAAAGCATTTTCTTACATTTTAACTTTACCTTTGTTGGGGAAAAATCCACCTGTGTATTTGTAATGACAACAAGAAGTGCAAAATTGCTTTGCTTGACCTATCCATTTTTACCCAGAATATGATAGGACAGATCCACAGCAAACATAAATTGTTATAGCTCCCTGGAAGTCATTCTCACCCCACACTATGTGGCCAAAGGATGAGGGCAGTGACCCTGGGTTCCTAATTCCAGGGGCAGTAAATTCCCACCCCGCCACGGATTCGTAGGAAGTGGGGTTTTATTTTTGTTTTTGTTCAGTTTAGTTTGGCTTGGTTTTTTGGAGGCTGGGCAAAATCATTTTCCACCCAACAAAATGGATTAGGGTCTCTCTTGCCACTCTGTCTCTCATTGTGACGTTACGACAAATTATACCAACGGAGGGTCTGTATGGAAGTCTGCTGTATAGAGAAGTTCTCTATATCCATGATAGTCTCCTGTGACACGCTACCATAGCTTGATATTGCAAAAGTGCTCAAAACATTTCATCTGTGTTTTTTTCATGTGGACCCAATCCACCAAGCGAACAAAAAACCCCAAACACAAACCCTCATGTAATGATTAGTGGGGCAGTGCATGGTACTTACTGCCTTCTGAATAGCATCACATTTACGTTCTAAGAGTCTACAGATTTACAGGGCGTTGTTCATGTCCTTAACTTTTTTTTTTTTTAAGCTTTAATTAAAGGAAAATGTACATGCTTTATTTAAATTATTGTATTTTTCAAAAATTCAGTGCTATTTGGGTAAAGTCAATTTTTGTTTTGGACTTCTTAAAGAAGTGATTGTTAACATTTTTCCATTTAATTTTTAGTACATTTTTAATGGGCATTCCATCAAGTGTATTTTATTTTTTGTCCCTATAAACTCTTATAATTTGCTTTAAAAAAAAAAAAAAAAAAAAGAGCTATGGTAAATGTGGTTTCTAGTAACATTTTCTTCTAGTTTTTAAATCTTAAGCATTGATTTAGCGATGCCAAAACTGAGCACTATTCCAAATTTCTATGTTTTATCTCTTTTCTGTAAGGCTTATTGAGAAGCAATCCTATTCCAGTTTATCCTATGTTTCTGGCTCGTCTTTGTTCAGTTTTTCAACATTTGCTCAATTATGTCAATTCTGAGGATTGTACTTGATTTGGTAATTTTGTCTCTTTTCTGTTTGGTTTTATGAGAAGCAATCCCATTCCAGGCACATCCCATTTTCTTGGCACAAACCCTTACTTGCTTTAAGTTATAAGAGCACGCTGCATACTAAATTTGGTGGTTCTAGCTCTTAATGTTTAGGAGTTGTTCTTGATCAAACAGATAGACAAACAAACTCTCTAAAATACATAGTAGGTTAACATTTTGCAAATGTGCACAAGCTGCATTAGTGATGTTATAGAGCCTAGTGGCAAGAGTTAATTCAATATCTGCAAATAGCCTAAGGCTTCTTTTTTAAATTGTGTGTTAATGTTGTTTAGGATCAATGTATTGCTTGTAAAATACGCTATATCGACAGACCTTGCAGATGAACCTGTACGCTTCCCTACTCCGCTTTGCTAAAATGCCCCAGGTTTGTTCTGGAAGATTGAAGAGACAGTAGTTCAGTTAGATTTCAGCATACACCAACCAACAGCTACTCATAGCAAATGCGGGGCACGTTGCTAGCATCAGATCTTCAGATAATAGGTGTGCATTTTAGAAACTTGAGTCAGGGTAATTTACAAACTAATGGCCTCATCCAAAGACCACTGAAGTCAATGCAAAAACTCCTCCTTTATTCAATGGTCTGTGTAACCTGTTCTAAATGTTCTTCAAGAAACAGATCATTGAGAGCCATTTGCAAGTGTTTTAAAAACAAGAATGCTTCAGTGCTAGGACACCTTCAATAAATACACATTTGGAGTCATGAATCCTTTCATCGGAGGGCTCCAGAAGGAAAGAACAGATGAAAGACTAGCTCAGAAAAATCATCTGGCAGACTATGGAGCAGGGGCAACCCAAAATATCATACATCCTTGCCCTTTAGAGGCACAAGATGGATCACGTAATATCTTTTACTCCACCAACTTCTGTTGGGGAAAGAGACAAGCTTTTGAGATTTCACAGAGCTTCTCTTCAGGTCTGGGAAGCATACGTTGAGCATCACAGCTGAACACCAGATGCAACAGACTGTTTTGCATAATAAGTAGCAAAGGCATATTTCTAGGGACCATCCAAGGTGAAGTACTTCACCCACCTTATCTAATGATGGAGCCTGCTTGATCAATGGGGGACCAAAGATAGATTAAGTAATTTATGACTGAAATTTTCCTGTGTCGATGCTGCAGGCAAAATTATGGTTGGTGGGAAAGCATTATCCATATGGGTGAAATTAGAGCTATTTTGCACCATCAAGAAAACATATGCTGTTAGGTCACTGATTGGCACTGATGAGGCTTTGTTGCAAAGTAGATGACTTTGATAGCATTTTAATCGCATCTGTTATCCACGGGTATAAATGTGTAGAATAACAAATCATATCTGATAGCTGGGTGAATGTTTCCTGAAAGTCTTCATTAACTGATGACATTATGCTAATGGTAAAATAATGGCCTGTATGGGACTAATGTTTTTTTTCTTTTGTAGTGCAATAATCCAAGAATGGCATATTTTGGATCATTTCTGTATTTCATTTAAATAGTTTCTAAAACTGTTTTGATTCTACCAGTCTTTTATTTCCCCAGAACTTCCCACTGAAGTGATACCGCAGTAAGTTGCTTTCCCTCAGGCACTTTGATAAGTATCCCTTCTGATGGCATTTATGATGGTAGAGCTAGTTCACTGAGTTTCAAGCCTTGGAAGTTCTAGAGAAATAGGACTAGGACTTCACCAGGTGAAGCTGACCTGCCAGCAGTCCTGTCTTAGCTCTGAGAGATCTCCTGGGTGCTTAACACTCTCCCCATAAATGATTTAGTCCATGCCCTAAAGCTGTAGGCAGGTATAGAAACCTGACTCAAGCTATTCTGCTCCTTTACTCCCCGCCTACCTCTCCTGAAGATAAACAAACTGCACAGCCTGCTGGGCTGACTCCACTACTTGATTTTCTGGAGGGCAAGATATGCTTACACTGAGATGTTTACCAAGAGCAGAGATGCTTACACTGCAAATTGTTTTCCTGAAAGGAAGGAAGCTGATGCTATAGAGCAGCTCCACCCCAAATTTCTACCAGGCCTTACCTAGGCCAGGACCAGCTGACCCCTCCTCTATCCTCCTTAAACTACTCAAATCTGTCAACTCTCCTTCCCCATCTCCTAGTCCTCTGGCAACCTAGCAAACTCCCTATTACTTCTTACAGACTCAGCAACACACATTATGACCTTTCAACCCTCCTCCCCCTGCGTGTGCGCACACACATGCACCCGTCTTCCCCAGGCTCTCTTAAATACACCAAACCCTCTAAGGGTATGTCTACACTAGCCCCCTAGTTCGAACTAGGGAGGCTAATGAGGGCGACCAAAATTGCAAATGAAGCACGGGATTTAAATATCCCGTGCTTCATTAGATGTTCCCGGCCGGTCGCCATTTTGGAAATTGACTAGCCCGGAAGAACTGCCCGCGTCTACACGCGGCAGAGAAGGGCGATTCCGAAATAAACCCCTTACTTCGAAGTACCAGTTAAACCTCATGGAATGAATGGACATTTAAATCCCGCGCTTCATTTGCAATTTCAGTCACGCTCATTAGCCTCCCTAGTTCGAACTAGGGGGCTAGTGTAGACATACCCTAAGAGCAGATCCTCACTGAGATTTCCTTCTACCATTTTCTTCACCCTATTGGTTTTACCATGGTAGGGCATGATCTGACCTTAGCCTAATGGCTCTTATTTGGCATGTCCAGATTTGCTGTAGGCTCAACTTTGTGAGGGGCTTCCACCAAAATGCTTCCTTCTTAGTGCAGAGGAAATAGTCCCCGCCTTGGTTTGGCTAACAATGAACCTCTAATAGTAGACTCGGTTGTTAATTAATACAGCCAGCGAGCAAACAATGAATAAATTGGTTCTATTTTTTATAGACTATGTAAACAACAGCAGTCGGGTGTTGCATCTTTCACAAGAGTTACAGACCGCTGTACAATTAAACACTAAAACAATCAGTAATTAAGAACAGCTAAAAGCAGCAGCAACAGACTTACATTTCTTAAATCTTGATACAGACTGAACTCTTTGAATACAAATAGGAAGTTCATTCCTTAATTACACAAAGTTAGTTACTTAATTTAAGTAACCAGATGATCCAGAAGCTAATGAGAGAAAATGAGAGAAATATGCTGGGTTGTATGCAGTCAAACCCTGAAAACTAAGAATTTTTGAACAAATACAAACTGTTGTATGGACAGCTAATGAAGAATTATGGAAGCATATTGAAGACTTGTTTCATTTGTGCAATATGAAGCTAAGATCCCTGTTCACTCAGAACTCCAATGGGCTAAATTCTACTCTAAGCCAGTGTGAAGTTGATTGGCTGATACACGTGCAGCTGAAAGCAGAAGTTTCCCATTGACTTTGGTGGGAGTTTTGACTCAGTAAAGACTGAGTGAAATCTAAGTAAAGGCTTCTGGATTTGGGCCTACATAATTATTCCCCGGAATAGCAAGGGCAAAACCCCACCAAAGTCAGTAGAATGAGTCCCATTGATTTCAATGGACTTCAGATAAGGGCCGTAATAAAGTAATTATCTACATTAAAACTGTAGGAGAATAGGTGCTTTCTGCAACAGGTTTTTTTTTCTTCTTATGCACATATTTAAGTTAGATTTCATGCTCTGTTGGAAATATATAAGAATGTCCTCCATTAGATTTCCTATAGAGGTATTAACTTTTCTACTTTGAACATACTGGAAAAAGAAACACATTCGTTACACTCCAGTTGCAGATGTGGCTGAAGATTATGAACAATTTTACATTGTGTCTCAACACAATTATAACTAACTAATTCTATGTCTACACTGCAGAGTTTTTCCAGGATAGTATCCTGGAAAAACTCTGCCGCGTCCAAGGAATGCGTCCGCTTTTTCGGATCAGTTTCCGAAAAAGCGGGTGCGTTCTTTTGGAAGCCCTGTATTCCTCATTTTATGAGAAATAAGGGCTCTTCCGAAAGAGGAGGTTTTTCCCACATTTGGCCCCGTGTGGAAAAGCCTCTTCCAAAAAAAGAATCGGAAAAAGGTACACAAATTGCAAATCGCAATTTGCATGCCTTTTTCCAAAAAAAGAACTGTGGTGTAGACATAGCCTTATATAGAGCCACTAAATGTCACTCTTTTCCATTTTGCCTGAGCGGTGGTAGGACAAATCCAACTTTCTCCACATGCAAACCATCTTTCCCTCCCGCTGCCATTAAAAATCCAGCTCTTACCTAAATAATAACAATCATCCTCCTTCATATTAGTCTCTCTTTCCCTACAGAAGCTTTCTCTCTCTATTTGGCTAAGTGTGTATGGTGATTGTATCTTTGGTTCATTTTTCCTTGAGTCTCCTTGTTAGTTCCTAAAGGCATTTTCTGATTTTCTTTCATCTGTCACCACCGCTTTGATCTTGGGGACTCTTCCTTTCTCTCTTTTGAAGCTTATAAGCTAGTTTTAGCATTAACTCTGGAACTGTGAAGGACGGTACAGATTAAATCTGTGAAATGTTAGCTGAGACCTCACTGCAGTATAAAACATAACATCTAAACAAAACAAAAAAACAGTGCAGAAAGGGTCATCTTAGTAGCTGAGAAACAAATTACTGCAAATACTGAGCGTTCTTTGCTGTAAAACAGAGAAAACAGAAGCCCTTGCAGCCACAATTCTTAGCTCAATGTGTCTTCTTTTATGCTGGCTGTCTTCTATGGAAAGCTGAGCCTTAAATATCACTCTGAAAAAATGTCTTTTGAAGATTTTGGGTTTTTTTCCTTGGTAGCAAATGATTAGGCACTGAGAACTTGGATGAGAAACATTTCAAACTTAGTGGACTTCTTCATATGCTTGAAATCTGCCCAGAGAAATGATCCCTTTGAGGTTAGAAATTTGCATTCCATCAGAAATCCCATTTTAGGCAAAATTAATGTATTTGAATGATGAAGAGTCATCGATTAGGACGCAGAATGTCTGGTGAGCAGTGAGGTCAAGAGATTGCATAAGGATTTAAAATAGTGGAACGGCACTGAAAGGAGACAGGGACAGAGAAAGCCTGGGGAAGATACAGAAACAACAGATTGGTGGAAAGGAGTTGAATGCTAGGAGTATAGCACCACAAAAGCAGAGACAGAGAGAGAATTTTGGGGAGCAAGAGTATTTTAGAAAGAAGCAAACTGAAAATTTGGTAAAAGAGTAGAGAACTAGAAACTCCATGAAGTCTACTAAGGCAGTCATACTCAACCTTTTCTACCCCACCCCCCCTTCCAACAGAAAAGCGGTGGTTGTGACCATCAGTCATGAACAGGAGAAGTGCTGACCAGCACCCGGTGACTAAGGGGTTAACTCAGGTACCTAGCAAAAGTGTCAGCCAGGGGGCCGGGAGAACCAATCGAGATAGAGGGTTGAAATCTGAATTGGATATAGGCTCCCTGCCTGCTTTGTTTGTGTGGGAAAGTTAAACCAGGAGTTGAGAGACACAGAATGATTTAAACTCAGGCAGGACTACTATGCCCCCACAGAATACAGGGCATGGGAGTGGACTGAACAAAGAAAAAATTAGATGTGAGTATCAGGGAAATGTGAATCCATTCGCATTCAGGGTGATTTCTTTTTATTCTGTGGTTTGGTTTGAACTGCTCTGTGTGATTCTATGCCTCCCCTCCTCCTTTACCATCTAAGCATTGTGCCAGAGGGTTTTTTTCCTCTGTTTTAATTCAGTTTCCCCACTTGCTCTGTAACCTCTAGCAACCAAGTATGCTTGATCAAGTTTATCTTTTGTTTTGTAATAAAAATCACTTCTTTTAAGGTGATGATTTGATTCTTGTGTCCTGGAAGGTCTGTCTGTGTGTATCTGCATGCCTTTGACTGAGTGGTCAGCTACCAGAGACTGCAGCCTGTTTTTCTCTTTTCTTTTTTGCAAGCTCCTTTGTGGCAAAAGAACTTGGGGTACCCCTGGGGGTGATTTTAAGTGTTCACCCCAGGTTAGGAAAAAAGCAGTCGATGGTGGCAGTTTTTGTAACCAGTGCCTGTAAAGGCAAGCTTTCAAAGCTCTCTTGCAGGCCCCTACCTTCTGCACTCAGAGTGCCAGAGTGCGGAACAGTCCTGTCACCCCCTGAAACTTTTTGGGTTTGTGATCCCCAGGTTTGAGAACCATTCATTGAGGATTTTGCTTAGCCAATCTACTTTATGCAGAAGGTTTTTAGATACTATACTGACCGATGGCAGTATAATTCCCTGTGGGTATGTCTACACTACAGCGTTAATTCGAGTTAACTTAATTCGAAATAGTTAATTCGAATTACGCTAATTCGAATTAACGCATCTACACACAAAATGCATTTTGAAATAGCATTTTGCTATTTCAAAATAGCGCATCCACACTGAGTGGACTCTGAATCGGAGTTAAGGCTGGCTGGAACCAGTGCCGGCAGGGCACCAGGTCAGGACTTAATGTGTGGGGCTGCTGCCTGAGGCTATCTGAGGTCCGTGCTTAAAGGGACTCTACCCCCACCCCGGACAGACAGTTCTCAGGTTTCCCTGCTTGCTTGTCTACCTCGGTGAGGGACAGCAAAGCATTTGTGTTTTGGAGTGCTCTGTTTGCCCTCACTCGGGACACCACAGCACTCTGCAACATGGAGACAGAGCTGCCCCTGGGCACTCTGGTGCGTCTTGTGGATGCGCTGCCATCAGCCTGGCTGCACTTTCTGCAGGCTGCCATCCGGGAGATCCATCGGGGGGCTGTCAGTATCCAGGGGGCCCTGCGGGAGAGTGTCCACCCTGAGGAGCGCTAACAGTCTCTGTGGTTTGCCCCCACTGGGGGCTTGTGCCTCATTCCTCCCTCATGTCCTTCCACTCACCCCTTCCTAGCCCCCTTTCCTGATGTCAAATAAAATACACATCTTTTCAAAAATAAAAACTCTGTTTATTTAACACAACTGGGGGCGGGGGGATGAACCTCTGGGAGACTGGGGAAAGGAGGCGGGGAGGGCAGGAGAGGGTGGGAGGAGGGGAAAACTAGGAGGAGGGAGCTGGAAGAGGGAAGCAAGGGGAAAAAGGGGAGGGGAAGCTCAGGACTCAGGGTGGGGGTCTCGCTGGGCCACATGTCTCCCAGCACGGCAGGTGCAGGGGCCTCGGCATCCCCGGGGGAATGGGGAGGAGGGTGTGGAGGTTGAGGTGGGAGAGGCGGGAGGGGGAGAAGGAGTGGGAGGAGGAACGGGAGCTTTGGAGGCAGCAGGCACGGGAGCGGCACGAGGCAGCACGCTCTGCACCAGGGTCTGCAGATGGGCACAGATGGCATGACCCTGGGCAAGCAGCTCCCGCCGGAACTCCCGTTCTTCCTGCACCTGCTGCTCCATGATGCGGGTCTGGTCTCGCAGGGCCGCCAGGTGCTGCTCATGGTATCCCTGCAGTGTTGCGGTGGTCCTGCGGAGCCCTCAGGTGTGGGAGCATGTCCCAGGCGGGGTGGTGGGCCCCGTATGTGCAGCTGGTGTGGCTGTGGAGAAAGAAGAGAAATGGTCAGTTCTCCCTGGGGACACAGTGGGTGAAGCCCAGTCCCCCCTCTGCGAGGTGAGGATGACCGTGCCCTGCACTGTCAGAGCCGTTGTGCTTGCCAAGAGGCCATAGTTGGAATGTCCAGCTATCCCTGGGAGTGGGAGGTGCCCCGAGACCGCACCCAGGCCCCTGTGCTGTGTATAGTGCAGCTGAGGTGGGGGGAGATGTCCCCTGCCTCTGTGTAGAGGGTGTGTGTGAAGGGAGGGCGTCCTGCTGTGTCCCACCCTGGGGTCAGGAGCATGTCAGGTGTCTTCACACATGCGTGTGCCTATCAGGCCACGGCCCCTGGGTGTCACGCAGCTGGAGCCACCTGCCCAAGGGTGGCATGGCACGTGCTCGCACGTGCACAGGTTGCTGTGTGATGTGTGGTAGGCAAGGGCCACGTACGCGGTACCTGGTCTCCCTCCCCGCCGCCCCCCGGGTAGGGGACGATGATGGCACTTACCTGGTGTGGCCTCCCCGGACAACCCTGCTGACTCCGGTGCTGGGACAGCTGGGGGTCCTGCCGGTGTGGCACCCTCTGCGATGGCCCCTCTGCCGCACCCAGGTCAGGGCCCTCCAGTCCCGGCTTGCTGCCCCCCAGGGTGGCGCAGGCCGTCCCGCCCCCCCAGGATGCGGTCTAGGGCGGGGAAGTAGGAGCAGGTGTCAGCCCCTGCTGCGGCGCCGCCTCTTGTGGCCCTGGCGTATGCCTGCCACAGCTCCTTAACTTTGGGGCGCACCTGCTCCTGGGTGCGCCTGTGGCCCTTTCTCTGTGGCCTAGTGCGGAGATTATGGAAATTGGGGGCCTCCCCCCAAATCTCAAGGAGGTCCATGATCTCCGCACTAGTCCACGAGGGCGTGCGCCATCTACGGCCCCTGGCTGGCCCCTGGGTGCTGGGGGACTGGGCGGGGGACGGCTGGCTGCCACTGGATGGCATCGTGCGGCCACTAGGTGAGGGGCTGCGGCTGCTGGCAGGCCTGGCTCTGGCACATGGTGTGTGGCCAGAGTCTACCCCTTTAAGGGCTCCGGGCCTGGGGAAAGGAGAAGAGTTTTCCTGGTTTGGCCCAACGTGGCCACCAGGGGAAACTGGGAAGGGCTGGAGGCCAGCTAATTCGAATTAAGTGTCTCACAGCACTTATTTCGAATTAGCTATTTCAAATTTGGTGTTACTCCTCGTAGAATGAGGTTTAGCAAATTAGAAATAAGCACTCTGCTATTTCGAATTAAATTTGAAATAGCAGTTTGCATGTATAGACGCTATTGAAGTTAATTTGAAATAATGGCTGTTATTTCGAATTAACTTTGCAGTGTAGACATACCCTGAGATAGATAGATAGATAGATAGAAACTAGAAGGGACCTCGAGAGATCATCAAATCCAGTCCCCTGCCCTCATGGCAGGACCAAGCACTGTCTAGATCATCCCTGATAGATGTCTATCCAACCTGCTCTTAAATATCTCCAGTGGTGGAGATTCCACAACCTCTCATGGCAATTTATTCCAGTGTTTAACTGCCCTGACAGTTAGGAAGTTTTTCCTAATGTCCAACCTGAACCTTCCTTGCTGCAGTTTAAGCCCACTGCTTCTTGTCCTATCATCAGAAGCCAAGGAGAACAATTTCCCCCCCTCCTCCCTGTGACACCCTTTTAGATACCTGAAAACTGCTACCATGTCTCTTCTCAGTCTTCTCTTTTCCAAACTAAACAAGCCCAATTCCTTCAGCCTTGCCTCATAGTTCATGTTTTCTAGACCTTTAATCTTTTTTGTTGCTCTTCTCTGGACCTTCTCCAATTTCTCCACATCTTTCTTGAAATGTGGTGCCCAGAACTGGACACAATACTCCAGCTGAGGCCTAAACAGCACAGAGTAGATCAGAAGAATTACTTCTCATGTCTTGCTCACAACACTCCTGTTAATGCATCCCAGAATCATGTTTGCTTTTTTTTTGCAACAGTGTCACACGGTTGACTCATATTTAGCTTGTGTTCCACTATGACCCCTAGATCCCTTTTTGCAGTACTCCTTCCTAGACAGTCACTTCCCATTCTATATGTATCAAACTGATTGTTCCTTCCTACGTGGAGTACTTTGCATTTGTCCTTATTAAACTTCCTCCTATTTACCTCAGGCCATTTCTCCAGTTTGTCCAGATCATTTTGAATTATGACCCTATCCTCCAAAGCAGTTGCAACCCCTCCCTGGTTTGGTATCATCTGCAAATTTAATAAACATACTTTCTATGCCATCATCTAAATCGTTGATGAAGATATTGAATAGAACCAGTCCCAAAACAGACCCCGGTGGAACCCCACTTGTTATGCCTTCTAGCATGAGTGTGAACCATTAATAACTACTCTTCGAGACTGGTTATGCAGCCAGTTATGTATCCACCTTATAGTAGCCCCATCTAAGTTATATTTGCCTAGTTTATTGATAAGAAGGTCACGTGAGAGCGTATCAGATGCCTTATTAAAATCTAGGTATACCACGTCCACCACTTCTCCCTTATCAACAAGGCTTGATATCCTATCAAAGAAAGCTATCAGATTCGTTTGACATGATTTGTTCCTTACAAATTCATGCTGGCTGTTACCTATCACCTTATTTTCTTCCAAATGTTTGCTGATGAATTCTTAATTACCTGCTCCATTATCTTTCCTGGCACAGAAGTTAAACTGACTGGTCTGTAGTTTCCTGACTTGTTCTTATTTCCCTTTTTATAGATGGGCAATATATTTGCCTTTTTCCAGTCTTCTGGAATCTCTCCTGACTTCCATGACTTTTCAAAGATGATAGCTAAAGGCTCAGATACCTCCTCTATCAGCTCCTTGAGTATTCTAGGATGCATTTCATCAGGCCCTGGTGACTTGAAGACATCTAATTTTTCTAAGTAATTTCTAACTTGTTTTTTTTATTTTAATTTCTAAACCTATCCCATTTCTACTAGCATTCACTATGTTAGGCATCCTGTCACCATCAAACTTCTTGGTGAAGATCGAAACAAAGATGTCCTTTAGCACCTCTGCCATTTCCAATTTTCCTGTTATTCTTTCTCCCTCCTCACTGAGCAATGGGCCTACCCTGTCCTTGGTCTTCCTCTTGCTTCTAATATATTTATAGAATGTCTTCTTGTTACCCTTTATATCTCTAGCTAGATTGAGCTTGTTTTGTGCCTTTGACTTTCTGATCTTGCCCCGGCATATCTGTGTTGTTTGCTTATATTTATCCTTTGTAATTTGACCTAGTTTCCACTTTTTATATGACTCCTTTTTGATTTTTAGATCATGAAAGATCTCCTGGTGAAGCCAAGGAAGTCTTTTGCCATACTTTCTATCTTTCCTATGCAGTGGAATAGTTTGCTTTTGGGCCCTTAATAATGTCCCTTTGAAAAACTGACAACTCTCTTCCACTGTTTTTCCTCTTAGTCTTGCTTCCCATGGGACCTTACCTACCAGCTCTCTGAGTTTATTAAAATCTGCCTTCCTGAAATCCATTATCTCTATTTTGCTGTCTCCCTTCTACCATTTCTTAGAATCATGAACTCTATGATTTCATGATCACTTTCACCCAAGTTGCCTTCCACTTTCAAATTCTCAAGTAGTTCCTCCCTACTTGTTAAAGTCAAATCTAGAACAGCTTCGCCTCTATTAGCTTCCTCAACTTTCGGAAATAAAAATTGTCTCCAATGCAGTCCAAGAACTTATTGGATAGTCTGTGCCCCACTCTGTTAGTTTGCTAACATATGTCTGGATAGTTGAAGTTCCCCATCACCACCAAATCCTGCGTGTTACGGGGCAGGCTCCCCCTCAGGCTTACAGCCCTGTCATCATTGGGGTTGCCCACACCTGCATGCCCGTCCACCCGCCCTCACCCCAAGGTTTCGACCTGTCTTAGTCCCAAGGCCTTTCAGTCCCCAGATCTCAGTAAGCCCGGCCCTTAGATAGCGGGGCCTGCATGGCCCAAAGTGCTGCGGAGAAGGAGGGGGACTCGGGCCTGCCCCCGCTCCAGTTTCCAGCCCAGGACCCTAAAGACAGCGAAGTGGGTACACTGTCTGGTTGGTGGGGGATTCCCCGTAACTCACCAACCCTTGGGGCGTGGAGCGACTCCTCCTCCTGTCTCCGTCCTGGGCCACTTCCTCCTTCTCGTGGTGGTCGTCGGCCCGGCGTCTGGCCTGCCTCTGGTCCTTCCCGTTTCTCTCCACCGGCGTTCTCCCCCGGCTCCTTTCTTTTGGTCCCCGGGCTCTCCCCCAGCTCTCCTTCACTGTCCTCCCGGCTCTCCCCCAGCTCTCCCTCGCTGTTTTCCGGCTCTCCCCCGGCTCTCCTTCCCTGTCCTTCCTGTTTTCCGGGGCTGGGCGCCATTTGAACGGGCCGCCAGACACGGCCCCGCCCCGCCCCTCCGGGCACGGGCTGATGACGTCGGCTGACGTCCCCCCTTGGCTGGCCTCTGTCCGGCCCTGGACTGCTCCCAAACAGGCCAGACAGGAGCGCTGGGGGGTTGCGCGGGTGTCTGGGTGCTCAGCACCCCCCAGGCTTCCCGCCTCCCCCGTCGGGCTCCCGGTGGCCTGCTCACCACCCAGCGCATCCACGGGCAGCTGGGGAGTGCGGGGTGCTGTGGACTCTGCTTGCCCAGAGCCCGGTGCCCCGTCACACTGCGCTTTGTATGACTTTGTGAGTTGCTTTAAAAAAAGCCTCATCCACCTCTTCTGCCTGGATAGTGGTCTGTAGCAGATATCTAGCATGACATCACCTTTGTTTTTTAGCCCTTTTAACCTAACCCAGAGACTCTCAACAAGTCTGTCCCCTACCTCTATCTCCACCTCAGTCCAAGTGTATACATTTTTTAATATATAAGGCAACACCTCCTCCCTTTTTTCTCTGCCTATCCTTCCTGAGTACTCTGTACCCTTATATACCAATATTCCAATCACGTGTATTAACCCACCAGGTCTCTGTGATACCAACTATGCCATAATTGTGTTTATTTATTAGCATTTCAAGTTCTTCCTGCTTTATTCACCATATTCCTTGCATTTGTATACAAGCATCTAAGATACTGATTTGATTTTGCCTCCCGAGTTCTGCCTTGTCCCTCCTTTATCTCTGCTATTATAGCCCATACTCCCTCCCATTTCTGACCCATCTCCCAGGTCTCCATATTCTTCATTAACCTGTGAGCTTTGGTCACTTGCCCCCATCAAACCTAGTTTAAAGCCCTCCTCACTAGGTTGGCCAGTCTGCATCCAAATACGATCTTCTGCTTTCTTGAAAGGGGAATGCCATTCCTGCTTAGCAGTCCTTCTTGGAATAGCAGTGCATGGTTGAGGAAGCCAAAGCCTCTTGGCGACATAATCTTCGCAGCCAGGCATTCACCTCCAGGACATACCTGTCTCTGCCTGGGCCCCTACATTTGCCAGGAAGGGCTGAATAGATCAGGGTGGCCAATCAACTTAACAAAGAGAGCCAAAACAGCGACAGAAAAAATGCGAAGAGCTGTACCAGAATTGTCAAGCAAAAAAAAAAAGGAAGCTGCCCCTTTAAGAAACAGGCTTAAGCTTTTTGGCCATATCAGGCTCCCATCAATGGCCACCATCTTGGGTGCCATTTTGAATTGCCGCCCCAGTGAGCACAGGGGGGCTGGGGCCATTTGTGGGGAGTGCAGGAGCGGCTTTGTGAGCCACACTTTTGGGGGAGAAGAGCCGCGGGTTGGCCACCCGTGGAATACATAGATAGATAGATAGATAGATAGATAGATAGATAGATAGATCTTGGCAGAAGATAAGGAGAGAAATTTCTTTAACAACAACCTGAAGTCTGAAAGAGGATTTGCCATTGAACAAACCAGAGAGGCAATGGAGGGCTTCATGGAGAGATGAAAATGCAAAGAGGGAGCTTGGCAGTTGAATGTGTATTATTAAATCTCTAAATGTGAATTAGAACTAACTGAGGATTTCCACAGAGTGAGGAAAGATCTGGCAGTGGAGAAAGAAATGGGGTTCTTAGGGAAAGAGGCTTGGCAGCAAGAGAGAGAATATCAAATGCAGTGTGAGATCCAAGGGATATTTAATGTTTGAGACAGTGGTGTGAGGCAGAGCTGGGGTCAGTGGCCAGGGATAAATTCTGAAATTATTCAAACTCTGAAGATTGAAGCCCATTTTGAGGAAGAATGAACACCCCAACACTTTAGACTGTGACACCTTAGGGTAGAAATTGTATCTAAGATTTTCAAAAATATCCAGTGACATTTTTGAGTCACCTACTTGAGATGCCTTAAAAGGGCTTCATTTTCAGAGAATGGGCACTGAGCATTTTGGAAAAACAGGTCCCCTTTAAAGTGTTCCATGTTGGACACCCCAAAAAAACTGCATCAGTCAAATCTAAATGTTGTAAAACCTTCTGAAAATCCTGCTACATGCCTCTCCTTTTCAGTCTGGTAATGTTCTAGTTCTCTGTGGGAGGTGCCTGAAATAAATAAAAGTTGATTGTCTTTATGGCTGAGAAAATATAAACATTCTGAATGTGACCCAGTGAAATACTATTGTTCCGAATCTGCAGGTAGATGGAACAACAGCTGTATCAATTTGGAGTTGACTCTGAAGCCTAATCCTGTCACTTCAAATAATAATGTCAGCATTTTAAACAATTTTGACAGTTTACTATTTTAGCAGAAAAATCTGCGGTGTTGTTGTTATGCAATATGAGTAGGGACTTGTCTCAGAGCTTTGTAGAGTAAAGAGATCTTGCCATCTCCAGAAAAATCAAACTTGTGGGTCCTTCCCCTCTACTTGTGTCTCCAGAGGGGGAGGAAGGCAACTGCTAGAATGATATTGTGTAGAACTCTAATGAAGCAAGGCTTCGTGGTTGCATTAACTCATATGTACCTGCCTTGAAATGCATGCCCTTCGTTCTGCAGATTTTAAATTGTTTCCAAATGAGTTTCACTATTATACAGCCTGTAAATCTGTAGTTCAAGTAGCACACAGATAAGTTAGTTATCTCTGAGATTCTGTAATAAATTGCCTTAGTAAATAACTTTTTTCACAAAAATTATAGTCCTCATTTTAATGGAGTTATAAAAGCATGACTAGGTGCTCTGTTTGCTTCATTCTAAGCCACAGTGATTTGCAAAGATTTGATCATTTGTAAAGCTTTTTTGACTGTGATAAACAGCCATTTTATGGTCTTTTTATGCTTGGCAAAATAAAAGGAAGTCTTTTAAGGGCTCTGCAAACTAATGTGTTAATATGTGTCTCTGAATGTACCCAGACTGCAAACAAATAACGTAACCACGCTAAAGACAATGATAAACCTGGCAATGTGGCAAGGTAACAGTTTGAAAAATACTCAAAGAAACAAGAAAATAAAGGAGTTGAAAAAATATGGCATTGCATTCTGGAACATGAGAACTATTTTAAAAGAAGATATAGCAAAATCAATATTGATTACTCATTACAAACATACAGAGGAGTAAATTCTTTTTAAGATCCTAGAAAATTCAGAAGAGTATAATAAATTACTAGAGTTCATTCACTCCAAACATTACTCCAGGATTTTTATGGATTTCGATGTGCCCACAATATCATTTTTACATAATTACACCAGTGTAGGGCTCATAGGAAGTCTGAGATTTGGGGTACGTCTACAATTTGAGGTAGAGGTATAAATGATAGCTCCAGGAGATAGACTTGCACTAGCTGTAATCAAGCTCGTGCACTAAAAATAGACCACAGCTTCCATGGCGTGAGTGGAAGAAGGGGCTAGCCATGTCAGTCTAAGATGGTAGGCACATACCCATTTGCCTAGCTCCTCCTGCCACTCAAGCAACAATGGGTACACTATTTTTAGCTTGCTAGCTTGATTAATGCAGGTATGTCTTCTCAAGATGTAATTTACACCTATAGCTTGAAACATAGAAAGACCTGCAGCGGGTAGGTCTACACTACAGAGAAAGATCGAAGCTGCCGCTGTTGATCTTCCAGGGTTCAAATTAGTCGTCTAGTTTAGACAGCTAATTCAAAGTAAAAGGGGCACTCTGGTCAATGCTGGTAACCCTGCTTTCAGAAGGAGTAAGGGAAGTTAAAGGAAGAGTGTTCTACCTTCAACTTCCTGCAGTGTGGACAGAGCCAAAAGCTGAGTTAAGCAACTTCAACTATACAATTAACGTAGCTGAAGTTGTGTGTCTTAATTTGACTTTGTCCTGTAGTGTAGACATACCCCCAAAGACCTTTGGAAGCTGGAGTCTTCTGTTCACAGAGTATGTCATGCTCTCGTCTAGAGAGACCACCTTCAAGTAAGGAACTAGTTCAGCATCCAGGACATATTTCACTGTTGGTCTCTCTGCTCAGTCTGCTACAAGGTGCTACTGTGGTGGCAGTGTGTGTGTGTAATAAAGAGTAACCCATGGGAACTCTTGATATGAGATTGAACTTTGTTTCTGGCACCAGTTATCTGACATGGATCAGACGTACAAAAGGTTAATATGTGTGTATGTTCAACAGGTTCATCCTAAAGTTACAATTTAAGAAAGGCACTCTGGGGTGGAGTACTCTACAGTTTTTGATATAATGGTCACCCTTCCCTTTACCTGCCATGGGTCAAGAGAGGTTTCAAGTCTAGCTCCTTGTCCTGATTACAGTGCCTTGGAGGGGATCTCACTGTAGTCCTCAGTTCCAATGCCAACTGACTTTTACACACAGCTGTGCACTGTCTGTACAATAATGCTTCAGGACTGAGCACATTGGGCACCATTTACAAAGAGAATATGTATACAAGGAAACAATATTTGCTGACTCCAGCCTCCATGAGCTACAGTTACATTGTAGTGTGGATCTCTGTTGTGAAGGGGGCTGGTCTGAGACCAGAAAGCAGGCCACCAACTGGTGTGGTTTGGTCTACTTGGGAATTCCACATTGCAGGGGATCTTGACACCCAAAGAACAGGTTCTATCAGCTGTGTGCTGCCTCTAGAGCTGTCCCAGGTGCAAGGGGCATTGTGGGGCAGAGCAAAGATAGGAAGAGGGCAGACCAGAGGAGGAAGCCGACAGACCAGGGGCAAACGGGGACATGACACCTGGAGACCTATATCCCAAAGATTCCCCAGCCATGAAAAGTTCACTGGAGTCACAAAGCATAGCTACAAGTTAGGGATGCTTTCAAGACTACTCAAAAACTGTTGTAGGGACCACCCTGGCTGCCTCTGAATAAGGGAGGCAAAAACCATCTCTTTATTTCATGGCTCACATTTTCAGTGTTGCAAGGCCTCCCCTCCCCTTAGTTTTTCGTTTTGTTTAAATAGTCAGACATCAAAATTTGGATTAAAAGCTTCATTAAAGTTTTGAATTTTGAAACATTTCGAAACTTTCTAGAAATACAGTCAAAAAAACGTATTCCCTCTTTTTTTTTTTTTGCTAGAATTTGAGACATCAATAAAAAAGACATGGATGTTTCCAAAACACTCTATGAATTTTAGTCCTTTGAGCACACAGTGAACTTTTTAGAAGTCTCATGCAGATGTAGTTTCTGACATGTGAAAAGTGCCTATTTTCTTTGAAGCTGGGCTTTCGAGCATCCCACACCAATGCAAACAGCCACTATCCCTTTTTTCTATTTTTAAGTTTTGCTTTTCTGTTATTTCTACATAAGTATCACCAGCAAAATTCTATAAATAATCCTTTGTGCAGTCAACACAGATCTTTCTTTTCCTCCTTTGCACCAATAATTTAAATTATTGAAGTACTAGTACTTCATGAAATTTCATGCCTCCAGCTACATTAAAAGTCAGTAATGTTTCAGCCAGATTAACATTTCTAATTAACAAAGTTCTTACAGATAATATGTGGGGTGGCATACAGTTTGGCAAGAATATTGATATGTATTAACTAGAGGTAAACATTGGCCTACACGTCTCACTAAACTAAATGGCCCTGAGCAAAAATACCAGCTTCTCTCTCCAGATTGCCAAATTTTGGAGAAATCCAGATCCAAATAAGAAGTTAGCCTTCATAAGAAGTAACATCAATAATAATACTGAACAATGGATAATAAAATAAGGTCTGAAAACTGGATAGAACAGAAAAATATAAGCTGATGAAGAAGACATTAAAAATACTACAGCCTTCTGCCCTATTTTATTTATAATATCTATTTAGGCACCCAATCTTACAAACATTTAAGCATAGGCTGAACTTTAGGCACTGTGATCTCCTTAAATCTATCCCTTTTCAGGAAAGCATTTAACTAGTGCATGCCATTAAACACATCTGCTTTCAGGAGAGTAATTAAGCACATGCTTAAATATTCAGGTCAATGAGACTGAAGTGCCAGCTTAAAGTTCAGCACATGAGTAGCGATGCTCTCCTCAACTGAGGCCACAGAGGCTATGTCTAGACAGCGGCGCTATTTCAGGGAAACTGGAAGTATCCTGAAATAGCTATTCTGAATCTTTAAATGCATCTGTTATTTCGAAATAGATTTCAAAATAACAGGTGCACTGTTCTGGCATCCCTGTAGCCCTCATTCCATGAGGGTTAAGGGACGTGTTGGAATAGCACTTTCTTTTGAAATAACCTTGAAAGAAGCTATGCAATTTGCGTAGAGCAAATTGTTCAGCTTATTTCGAGGTAAGGGTACAGCGTAGATGCTCCCAGAGTGATCTCCATTAAAATCTGTGAAACCACACAAGTTCATTAAGTTAAGCATATACAAAATCTATGTAGGCTTAGGGCTGGGCCTTAGATTGTGGACTTTTGAGGACAAGAGACCATCTTACTGCAAGCCTGATCCAAAGCCTGCTGAAGTCAATAGGGCCTTATATATCGTCACAAAAATCTAACAAAAATGTTGGGTGTCAGTGAACTAACAAATACATGATCATTTTAATGACACTTCAGTCCAAATTGCATGATTAATTTAATACATTATACAATGCTGCAAACAGCCTTGAGTTCTCAGTCTGAATCTGGATTCAACCTATGTGACTATCAGGGGTGAAAGTAACTTAAATGTCTTAACAATATGCAGGACTACTGGGAGCTCAGGCAAGGTGGTGGTGGTGGCGGGGGACATTTCTTGCCCTCTCCGAACCAGTGGGGCCTCAGGTGGAAAGGGGGGGGCTGAGGCAGCCTCCCCCGCCAGCCTTTCAGGTTGCTCACCTGCACCTCCAGGGCTTCTGTGATGATTTCAAGGGCCCAGGAATCTGATAGCTGCCGCAGTAGCAGAGATAGTCGGGAGTCCCAGGTCCTTTTAAATCACTGGACTCCAGGGCTGCTGCCCCTTTTGCTCCACATCTCCACCCCTCATCCCCGTAGGTGGCCCCGTTGATACAATCTTTAAAATGCTGTCATGGTGGTGCTTTAACATCAGCTGTATAACATTCTGTCCTGGCAGCCACTTTCTTATCGGTACGCCATACCAGCCCACTTTCAGCTCTAGTGACGATTATAGCCCTGGAGCATGCTGCAGATCCTTGACACATGATGTGTACTATAAATGCCCCTGCTTTTTCCCAAAAGAACATATTGTTTATTCCCCTCTTCCAGAGCAATTTGCTTAGACCTATACTTGCTTAGACAGTACGTATCACCATGCAGTGTGGTAGTGCCTCTTTGAGCAGATATTATATGACATAGTAACTTCACTTGCAGGGGACCTTTACTAGCTTACTAATACCTGTTGTTGTGGTTATTCATTGGTATTGCAATGCCCATTTGTGTACCATGCCCTTGGTTCAGTATCGTGCTTTGAAGTACTGTCTGCAGAAACAACTATCTAGGAAAATTTATTTTAGTAATTATTATTGTTGTTTTACTTTCCCGTTTCATTATAACACCATAAAAACCAGTGTTTCAGTAGTATAATCCCCTGAATCACAACTGTGGGGAGGACTTTAGATGTGTAATATGGTCTCTAGATATAGCCTCTTTTGCAAACCATACCACTAAAACTGACAGAAGAATCCTAGCCTTGGTGGGAAATTAAAGGTGCAGATTTCAAGATAGGGCTGGAACAAGGGTGTGGAGGGTGCTGCAGTCCACCTTCCCCCCCCCAGGTTTGAAGTGGTTTCCATTATACATGGAGTTTACAGTTTGGTTCACTGCACTCAGCACCCCCACTATACACACTGCTTCAGCACCCCTAGATTTCAAAACATCAGCCCTGTTTGGTGTGAAATGACCCAGTGCTTTCCATTTTGCTCAGTGTGTGAACTTCTTACAGATTCCAGGAGGCGCTAACTGGCTTATCTCTCATCAGAGATCAAAGATGGAGGGAGCAGGAGCAGTATACTGAATGCTCATTCCTGCACATGGTTTCTCCAGAAAAAAACATGATATACGTTACGGTGGAAGATTGTCCTGCCAGTGCTTGCATAATACTTTTGTTCCCTAAGAAATACTGATGTACGATAGCAGGCCCTCACTGCCCCCATTGGCTCCAGGCTGCTCTAGTTTATCCTGAGTGACTGGACTACACTGCCCAGGGTTGCCAACCATCAGTAAATTTATGGACAGTCCATAAAAAATTAGCCGAAATTGGATACGTCCGTAAAGTCCGTAAAAAATTTAGGTGTCCGTAAATTTCATAAAAGTGCAATACAATTTTAAAAAACAGCAATTATTCTATAGCAATTAAATTTCTTCTGTGCTGCTTCAGCCATTTTACTGCGGAGCAGCGGAAATTGGACGTTTTAGTGTTTATTTAGCTCAACGGTTGAAGTGACATAACGTGAATCACGTCATCCACATGATGTTATCATCTACATTATCCTGCCGAGTTAGCATCAGCACATTGGCAATTTATGTAATTTTATATTGCTTACTGTTAACGTTTACAATGTCAAAATCTATAGTATAAAAATTATTTCCGTAAAAACTTTTGTCTGTCCATAAATTTTTCCCATTTTGTCCGTAAATGAAATTTCTGTGGGTTGGCAACCCGGACACTGCCTAACATTATGAGAGTACCAAAGCCACCTCTTCACCCTTCTTCCAGTTTGCATATTACAGCTTGGATGAATGAGCCCCAAGAGTACCATTCGCCTGTAGAGTCTTTGATATGCTTACACTGGAGTGGGAAGGTCCAGTTTTCAGCTTGAGTAGACCTAGCTGTACTATCTGGATCAGAGCTAAAACAGAACAGTAGCTGCGGCAGTGTGACTGCCAGGAGAGGCTAGCCATCCAAGCAGCATCCCATCCAAGACCCGAGGAACATTTTCAGGGTGGCTAACCTGTCCGGCCACTCCATGGTGAGGCTTCACTTCTGTTTTTAGTGTGCTAGTTTAATCACAGCTAAAGCAGGTACTTCAAACCAAGCTGGAAATTACATTCCATTTCCAGTGTAGACATAGACTTTGTGTAGACATAGACTTTCCTTCATGCACGAGTCCCTGCGAATGGCACCTGGGTGAGCTAATTTTAAGATGAAATGGAGAGTTTGTCCTCCACCAGTGGAGTCTGATGGATCTGATAAGTAGGGGACTACAACACCCATCATTTCCTCCCCATTGCATATCTGTCTTCCCCATTCCAGGTACGGGGATAGGTCCTGACCCAGGAAATGGTGGGGATCTGGCTGGATGTGTTGATGAGATTGCACGGCTAGTCAGTAGCTGGAGGGAAGCTGGAGGCAAAAAAGATTCCCAAGGAACCATGTACAGAGTTGCATGTGGAATAGGTTGAGAGAGACGGACATTACCACAGGGTGCAGGTTTGTGGGGGACTTATGGGGGGAAAGCACCAGTAGCTGGGCAGGTGGGCAGTGCAGAGGGTACCCAACAAGAGACACTAACTGTCTGGCTTAGAAAGTCATAAGCAGGGTTGCACAGAGCATTTGTGGCCAAGTCTGCCACTAAGCTCCCATCCTTCCCAAAAAATTGCCATTGATGAAAAACACTCAGGGGAGGCCTATGCTGGGGGAAGGGGGTGTCATGCTGGAGACAGGCACACCCTGCCCTGACCCTTCAGCAGCAGCTCCTGTCCCTGGCTCTCAGCTCCAGGAGTTGCAAGTGGTGCGCAGGGTCCCCACACTACTTAGGTTTGGCCAGCTGGATGGTGGGGCAATTGGGCCAAATGAATGGTGCTCAGGTCCACTGATGGAGGAGGGGGCAAAGGAGGCAATTGCTCCAGGTCCCCATGATTCTAAAGGGCCCAGTGATGCTGGCCTCTGATACTGCAGTAGTGGCAGTGGCTGGAGCCCTGGGCCCTTTAGAATTGCAGCAGGAGCACCAGGCCACATGCTTCAAATTCCCGCGCTGTACTCTCCAGTGGGGAGGGGTGCTGCACCATCCAGGCACCGCTGGAGGTTTGCTGTCCTAACCCCACCCCTTCCTCCCGCAGCCCTGCCCCTTCCAGGACCATGGAACCGGGCCCCAAACATTGCCCAGAGGTCGGGCAATCCTGTCAGCTCCTCTAGTGGTGCAACCCTATGTCACAGAACCATTGCACTCAGTTTGGGAGCCAACTCAAATGGCGACTCAGAGCATACTGTGACTGTTTCTCCCCTGTCTATAAGCTCCCATTTGTTTGAATAGAGATTAGATAGAAAGGGTCCTCCAAGCACTAATCCTGAAGGGCCTTGAATCTCCATTGGACTGTGTGCCATGCATCTAAACATTTCCTGCTATTGCTTGCTTTGAAGTGTAACTCTTTAAACCGCCGTCCTAGGGAACTGGCAACCTTTTCCTTTGCTGACAGCCCTAGGAGAAACAACTACCCTGTCCCTCAGCCATGTGTCTGAGTGGTTTCTGGGACCCCCTGTGCACAAGGCCTAACTGCTAAAGCACTTGCCGGTGCACCTGGCACACTACTAGCACCTCGGGCATTTGGTGTTTCCCATTACTGAGCAGCCCTCTGTATTTACAGGAGTTTCCCTAACTCTTATTAATTTTATGGGCTAGAATATTTATCTCAGTACATCATCCCATCAGTATCTGTAACTGTTGACATGCTACATTCCAAACGGTAGAGAATCTGTTTAACACAAAGGTCAGCCTGAAAGGGCAGCTGTCAGCTTTCAGTGAGACATATCATCAGTGGCTTCTTTCATGAAAGCTGAATGGCATCAGTGGTGCTGTAAGTTTGTAAGTTAACAGAATATTGTAAGTATCAAGCCCCTACAGAGGTGAGCTTTATCTCTTATGAGAGTAGATTTCCCCCTCCCCTTTCATGGTGCTGCCATTAACTTGCCTTATGACCCTGTGCAAGTTGGTCCTCTCAGTCTTTTTTTTTTCTCATAAAATTATCTCTGATCGATCATGGAATCGCTGTCGCTAGTTCTCTGAGAACTTCAGCTCAGTGCACAGCAGTGGGTTTATTAATAAACAAAAGTGATTTTATTAAGTATAAAAAGTAGGATTTAAGTGGTTACAGATGATAACAGACAGATCAAAGTAAGATACTAATTCTTTCCTAGATAGAATACAAACTCTGTGGAGATCCTCAGATGGATGGTAGCACAGGAGTGTGAATGTTAAAGAAAAATCACAGTGTAATATAATGAGAAAAATGAAAGAAAAGCTTTTTTAAAGGGTCTGTCACATAATAAAGAATAAATAACAAATAGCTGCTTATTTGACACTGTCATGAAACTGCTTAGGACTGAGAACATTCAGCTCCCACAAGGAACAACTGAAAACTGGTGAATCCCAAAATGTTATGTGTAAAAGTGTTTTTGGTTAAGAACTGGCAACAGAAACACTGAAAAACAAATTCAAGGCACAATAAATCAAGTTTGTACATGTCTGCTTGTCAGTGGGTTTGTATATGAATATTCCCAGTTCTTCTCACTTCAATCCCATGAAACTCAGCCCCAGGATATTAAGCCTCCTAATGGGATTGAAAATTCTGAACCTTTCAGATAGGATCCCCTACTGAGACAGACAACAGGCCCTTATATTGAATGGTGAAATTCAACATGGTTGGGACTTTCAAAAACTCATTTCTCAACATACCTACTTATCTCATTATTTAGCTCCCTCATCAGTGTAGAGTTCCTATCTTTAGTGCATCATTCGCATCTATAAACCTAATTCTTGATGTGTGAGTGTCACCCTTCCCACATGGAAGAGAAGAGGACCAGCTGCTTTCACAGCCTTTGGGTGGGAGCAGAGTCATGGATAAGGATGAATATAATCTTCTTTTTTAGCCCTGTGGGTCTTCCTTGGAAAACACAATGTGGCCTGAGGTGTTTCTTCATTAGCACACTCTGTGGTGGGAATTTCGCTTTCAGGGGAGTCCCCACAGCGGGCTGCCAGAATACATCCACAGTAGCACAACAACATTTGAATCATGCTGTCAGGGATTGAATCATGGCCGCCAGGGGTTACAGGAGCACTGCGAAATTGGCTCTCGTGAATCCTCTAAGATCTCACTGATCCTCCAAAATTGGGGGTACGTTCATAGCTCATTTTCGTGGGAGGGGAAATCCCTCCGATGAAATGATAGGGAAGGGATTATGTGAGGAGATTCTAAGGGCGATCTCTTCCCTGGGTCCTCTCTCATGGGCCTTACCTCACGAGTGGAAAATCCAACCCATACACTTGATTTATTTATTTAGCTTGAACAGCTGCTTGCCTTTCTTTTGCTGATTTCACAGTAATCTTTAAAGAATGTGGTACACGCATGGCACTGGAGAGCAACCGAGTATGGTTTTTGTAGCCTCGTACTAGCAGTAGTGGCTGGGAACTTTCCTGCTGCAGAGGAAAGTCAGAGAGCAGTCAGAGAGCCCCTGAAAATATTTGGCCAGGTTTCAATTTGTTTGAGCCCTGGGATTAATGTTATCATGACCAACCCCTCCAAACACTCAGTCACAATACATAAAGAGGAACCAATGTCATTTAGGGATGTAGATAAGGAGTTTCATAAAACGGCCCAATCCCAGTTCTACTGAAATCAGAGGCCAATTTTCCATTGACTTCAGTGGAAACAGGATGAGAACATTAGTTAGGATTTGATGTGTGATTTTTTTTAAATGATCATTTTGATTTGATGATAGTCCTAGACCAATTCTCTGGCTTTTGGGGATATCTGAAATCCAGCCCTGGATCTGTATTTTTTCAACATCTTTATCATGGACTGAACCAGCATCCCTGTCATAATTTCTATGGTGTGAGCCCAGGGCTAGTTTTTATGTAAATAAATTGCCCTCTCTCAAATCAGATGGTCAGTTATAGCAGTCATGTAATTTCATAAACTCCAGAATTTATCCCTAATTTTAATATATATTATTTTGGAACAAAGATCCTCCTGTATAAAGATAACAAAGTAAAAGCAATACATTTCCCCCAAGTATTAATATCCTCTATAACTACAGGCTGAATCTCTCTTAACTGGGATTCTCTGGTCTGGTAACATCCATGGTTTGGCATGGATGTTGCAGGACCAGAGAGTTCTCGCAGAGGGTCAGCAGTAAGGATCCCTGAGGAGCCAGCAAGGCAGTGGGCTGCCTGCAGGGAGCTGCCAGCAGGGCTGCCCAGCGCATGGCAGAGGGACTGCCCAGCAGAGTTGGGAGACCCGGCATGTGGCTGCCAGCGTGTGGCACGCATGTGGCTGCTCAGGGGACCCTGGCACGTGGGGCTGCCTGGAGGCCCAGCGCCAGGCTGCCCAGTGGGTCGGCAGGTCAGCAGGGCCAGCAGGAGGTGGGGAGCCTTCTGGGAGGCCATCAGCCAGGCCGGGGTCCAAAAATGACCTCCCCTGGTCTGCCAAAATCCCTCATCCAGGACCAGCCAGGTCCCAAGGGTGCCAGACCAGTGAAGTCCAACCTGTACTGTATTTTTCTGAGGGTGCAGAGGTAAATTAAATTCAAAGAACAATTACATCATAACTACTTTTCACCCATTTCCATAACAAATTAGAAACATTCTCTGGGCTTCCTTTACCCAGACATTCCTAGATTAAATGATCCTCAACTTCTGACGTAAGAGGAACTTGTGTTTCAAATGTGCTTGTCCACTTTCAGAAGAGGCCATTTTTCACTGTCATAGTCTCTGGTCAACAGAATTTCAAGCTCTCCAAAAACTAGAGTCAGCTTCTCCACAGCTCTCACTGATACCAGTATGAGCAAAGATTGACAGTGAAGCCTTGGTATGCTGTAGATCTCGCTCCAGCATTTTCAATTAGGCTCCTAAGCTGCAAACTCTACAGTATGTGCATAATTTTATTCTCGTATGAGTTTATTAAATAATACCCTACATTATGAATATATAAAAATACCTGAAGATAAGCTTTGACCCTCACTTACACTGACGGAAATCAGGAGTAATTCCACAGGAGTTACATTCATGCAAAGCAGGTGCCAAGGAAAGTCTTTACTGACATGAGTGCTTGAGGGACACAAAGTGGCAAGAACAGGAAAAGAGAATCTGACCCAATATTTTATGCATAAGATTGGAATGTATACTCCTTAGTTCTAGTGTATGCCGAGGGCAGATTCAGACATGCATTATAATTATTTATTATCTGATTTACTAGGTAGAATTGACAGCAAAAAATACACGAGTTGCTTTTTAGTTGCAACATATAAGGGACTAAATTCATCCCTGGTGTAATGCAGAGCAACATCTTCTGTTCAGGTCCTCAAGGCATCCTGCCTCAACTGTAGCAAAAGCCACCTTTCTGGTCTTGCCAATGTGTAGAGAGCAGTAAAAGAAAGATAGAAGTGATAGAGAGAGAGATATTTTCAGCTAGCAGATAAATAACAGCATGAATAAAACAAAGACTACATCTGCACTGCACACTACTGGCCACAGACATGTAGAATATGTGTAGCAGGCTGCATCTACATTGTAGTGCATGCATCAGTGAACAGTTCTGACAGGAGAGGCAGGGGGAAAGGTTACTGGAATCTTTTCCTGTGGGCCACAGGGTAGATGTGGAAGACACTGCTCGGGCATGTAGAGCGCAGTGTACTGTATATACCCTAAGGATTCAGGCATGCTTACTTGCCTAAGATTTGCCTCACCATCTACACTGTTATTTATATCCATGCTAGGATATAAATCTATGCTGGGGGGCCTGCTGTATATGTGTTTTATACATTGTCGTTAGATGTCGGCACTGTACAGGTCCCCAAAGACAATTCACACACGTAACAGTATTTAAATGCATTAAGTGTTGTCTCTCTGGGTATAAGTTCTGAGAAACCAGGAAATTAATAAATATGTCTAGAACATTTTCCTTGGGCAATATAGACAATATGATATTGTACCAGGAAGACAGAAAACCAAGGGTGGCCATAGGCCCAGAGGGGTGAATTAATGAAAGTATTCGAATCTTTACTCTACCTTTAATTTCCTTTAAATGTGGAATGACACCTACAAATAGGCTTTTAAAATATTCAGCTAGAACCTTTGCTGGCTTATCCTCCAAGGACTATTAATCTCTCCTTCAGGGAGACTCATAATCTGGCATATTCAATTACTGCTAAAAACAACGAGTAGTCGTGTGGCATCTTAGGGTATGTCTAGACTGTATCCCTCTGTCGGCAGAGGGATGCAGATTAGGCAGGTCGACATTGCAAATGAAGCGGGGATTTAAATATCCCGTGCTTCATTTGCATAAAAATGGCCGCCGCTTTTTGCCGCGGCGGCACTTTGTCGGCAAAAAGCAGCAGTCTAGAGGGGGATCTGTCGAGAAAGAAAGCCTTTTTGACAGATCACTTATGCCTCCTGCAAGGAGGTTTACAGGATCTGTCGAAAAAGTCTTTCTTTCTTGACAGATCCTCCTCTAGACTGCCGCTTTTTGCCGCCAAAGTGCCGAGGTGGCAAAAAGCGGTGGCCATTTTTATGCAAATGAAGTGCAGGATATTTAAATCCCCACTTCATTTGCAATGTTGACCTGACTAATCTGTATCCCTCTGCCGACAGAGGGATGCAGTCTAGACATACCCTTAGAGACTAACAAAAATATATAGCATCATGAGCTTTCATGGGTAAAACCCACTTCATCAGATGAGATAGCGTGGAAATCACAGAAACCAAGATATATATAACAGCAAAAACAAAGTACTTGTCAATTGTAGGACTGATGCTAATGAGGCTAATTAAGTGGGTTGGAAATGTCCCATTCTTAGCTTTTGATGTAAAAATGCAGTTGTTAAAGGCAGGGGAGACCAACTTTATAATTCAGCATCCAGCTAATGTCTTTTTTCAAGCCTAGGGTAACTGTCAAATTTGTAGGTGAATACCAATTCAACTCTCTCTCTCTCTTATAATTGGCTGGTGAAATTCCTTTGTAGAAGAATGGCTACTTTTAAATCCATGATTGAGAGCCAAGGCAGGTTAAAATGTTTCCCTACACAGGTTTATGTGTGTTACAGTAACCCACACACCTAATGGATGTAGTTCACTGTTCCATGTAGTGACACTTAGACTACTTACAGTGAGTGATAAGAATGAGTGAGCTTTGTAGGCTAAGCTGAGAGGCAGCTGGCTTTATAGCTCAAGCTGTACAAGCTTGTACACTGAGATCCCAGGTTTGAGTCTACCTGCCGATGGTTACATTACCATGTCTGATTTGTGTCCATTTATCCTTTGTTGTGGAGACTCTCCAGATTGGCCAGCGTGCATGGCAGATGGGCATTGCTGGCACTTGATAGCATATATCACAGTAGAGGATGTGCAGTTCTGTTAACCCCTGAGGTTGTGGCTTATGTGGTTAAGTCCTGCGATGGTGTTGGTTGTACAGATATGTGGAAAGTGTTGGCAATGGGGTTTGTTTCAAGGGTAGGTTCGTGGGTGAGCATCAGCTGCTGCTGCTGACTTGAGAAACCTTCCTCTCTTTGTTCATAGAATATACACAAACAGAGCTGTTCACTGGCGAGATGGTTTTTAGTGGAACACAATTCTCTTAGGCTATGTCTAGACTACACCTCTCTGTCAACAGAAAGATGTAGATTAGGCACGTTGAAATTGCTAATGAAGCAGGGATTTAAATATCCCACGCTTCATTAGCATAAACATAGCCACCGCTTTTTTTCAAAACGGAGCTTTCGGGCGTGTTATTTCACCATCCCGGTAAACCTTGTTGCATCAGGGATACAGGATGGCTCAAAATAGCACATTAGTTCAAAATTTGGTGCTGTGTAGATGCACCAAATTTCAAAATAAGCTATTTTGAAATATTTTCTAAATCAGATACACAATTTGCATAGCGCAAATTGTGTATCTTATTTCAAGTTTAGGATGCTGTGTTTCTGCATGAAACTGGAAAATATACTGCCTTGAAGGAGCAATCCCTCTCAAGCAGGAAGACAGACTAGATTATTATGGTTCTAATCCACCCCTGACTGGCAGTACCTTTTCTCCAACTCTAGCCTATCCACAGTCCTAGCTTCACACCTCTCAGTGTAGTGATCCAGGAATGGAAACATTTCCATTTTTTGAAAGTTGGTTGAACTGCATCATCTGAGTGAGTAGATTTTCCACATATCACCCCCTT
The DNA here is from genome assembly GCA_019425775.1 of Rafetus swinhoei. Taxonomy (NCBI): domain Eukaryota; kingdom Metazoa; phylum Chordata; order Testudines; family Trionychidae; genus Rafetus; species Rafetus swinhoei. Next base: position 18,525,403 of record CM033447.1, on the reverse strand, counting down.
GCTCTCTTTAGCTCCCTACTCAGTATTAAACAACTTTACATGACACATTGTTTTACACAGTCATAAACTTGACTGATTTCAGAGGGGTAGCCATTTTAGTCTGTTTCAGAAAAAAAACCCAAGGATTCCTATGGTATTTTAAAGGCTAACAATTTTCCTTGGGCATGAGCTTCCCTGGGCTAGAACCCACTTCGCCAGATGCAACAGGTCTCCTTGTTATAGTCTTCACCAGTTCCCTCCCAGCTATTTGGATCTGTAAAGTGTCACTCCAATTTATTTCCATTTGTAATTGCATTTGGAAGATTTCTCTTTAAAATATGTTTTGTTTGTGGCAGGCAGGTTGTGTTTTATTATTTTCCTACTAGTTGTGCAGTAAAATATGCTTTTCAAAAAGGATTACACCAGACTGGATCAGACTAGGCATCCTGCACAGCAAATGCCAAATCCAACTTTGTGTTACAGACTTGTAGGATTTCTAGATTGTTCTCTGAGTGCTGCTCACAAAATGGTATATTTCTATGGGCCGTTTTCTAGGCATTTAGGCTTTTTCTGGTGATAATGGGCTTTTATTCTAAAACAAAGGGCACGTCTAGACTACATTTTTCTTTAGAAAGAAGATATGCAAATTCGGCACAAATTTGCATATCTTCTTCCAATCGCTTTTTGGAAAGAGGTTTTTTTCCAAAAAGCAAGCAATCTAGATGCAGTTCTTTCGCAAAAAACGCTGTAAACCTCATTTTTTGAGGAAGAAGGGTTCTTTCGAAAAGAGGGTTTTTTTCAAAAGAACCATGTCTAGACTGCTTGCTTTTTCGAAAACACCTCTTTTGAAGAAGCGATCGGAAGAAGATATGCAAATTCACGCCAAATTTGCATATCTTCTTTCAAAAGAAAAACATAGTCTAGATTTGCCCAAAGTGATCATTTTAAGCCTAAGGTACCAGCACATATCACTACCACTTATCTGAACATCCTTTCTCTTTCTGATTTAAAGAGAAATGCTTAGTCCCTATATGGGCAACAACACACACATTTAACTACAGAGAAGTATAATGACTGAGACAAATGAGTGCCCAGTTTCACTGTATCACTTTGTGATTGTTTGAATAACCATTCTCATATCACTGCCTGGTACTCCGGCTCTGTCATTTTGTAGCCCTTTAACTGTAACAACAACAAACAATCCTTCATTTGTTTTTAATGCAAGTAATAAAGATTCTATGGGCTATGTCTACACTGCGACACTATTTCGGGATACTGGAAGTATCCCGAAATAGCTAGTCCGCGTCTTCTGAGAGCACCTGTTATTTCAAAATATAACGGACTTGCTATTCCGACACCCCTGTAAACCTTGTTCCATGAGAGTTAAGGGACATTTCGAAATAGTGCTTTATTTTTAAATAACCTCAAAATATGCGCAAATTGCATAGCTTATTTCAAGGTAAGGGTGCAGTGTAGATGCACCCATGCTGAGGAGTTTGATGGGTTGTTTAAAAAACCTTTTATTAAGGCAAAATTACAATTAAACATTAACACACTTCATCATGCATTAGTTATTCAGGAGCAGCTTAATATATCAAAGTTAATGTTCTGGTTTGCTGGCCAGGGACGCGTCTTCCTTTTCCTCCTCCTCTCCGTATGCTAGTATGCTAGAAAGGGTGATGACCACATTTCTAAATGTCTGTCCTCTTTCTACCACTTCTGTTGTATCTAGATGAGGTATGAAAGCTTTTCCATTACAAGGGCAGTCTCTATTTTATTATATCCCAATTCCACAGAAGGAGGCATCACCCATTTCTAATAACATACAAGCTGCTTTTTGATTGCAAAGAGACCCTTCTTTACAGCTGCCAATCCAGCCAAATATTTTATAGTTTGTCTTTGCAGCTTCTTGACTGACACCATTTCTCACAATTCATTCCCACTTTAAATAGCCATCATTGTACTTTAGGGCAGAAGCACTGAAGTGGTAGTTTTCTTGTCATTTACTTCTCTTCAATCTTGCTAACTCAGACCTACTAAAAGGCATTGTCATCATGCCAGGCTATCAAAAAAAAGTGTATAGGTCAAATGCCAGTCCTTGGAATATAATGGGATTAAAACATTTGGTTCTAGAATGGGCATATTTGCACACTTCTTTAGCCAGTCCAACATTAATCTATTGAATTCCAGTTATTAAATATTCCAATCAGGGAGGCTGTAAACACTGAGCTCCTGACCCTAATTTCCCTAGAAAACCTGCTACTAATTATGAATAATTTCTTGCAGTGTTTATATACCCAGGTTGCTACCCAAGGTAAATCTCATTCTGCAAATATCAGGTTGTCATCTTCATCAAGCTGCCACTTAGAATCTGTTACTTTATTTGACAAAAATAAAAACGCTTTCCATCCGGCCTAGGAAGGAAACAATTATCCTATGAACCTCTGTGACTGCTGTTGACAGCAATACACATTTCATTATTGTTTGTCATCTCCTGTCTTCAGCACATAAACAGGCAAAGTGTTTCTCGGGGGTATATCTATTTCAGCATGTGTTGTTATATTGACAGGCTCAAATTAGCTGTTGATGCAGATTAACATAAAACCTGGCATTACTCTTCCTCATCGTTAAAAATGAAATTTAATTGAAGAAAGAGGCAGGGCTAGATTTAAACCCCTGTCCTTTTAAAACTGTATTGAAGAATGCAGTGAGGATTTAGATCATTGACTCATACTTTATCCAAACTGTCAGTGAGGAAGGAGGGAATGTGGAAATGGATAGAAGTGCTGAGGGGTGCCACTCTGGTCATCTGAAGAAGTGGGATGTGCCCATGAAAGCTCATGATACCATCTACATGTTTTATTAGTCTTTAAAGTGCTACCATACTAGTTGTTGTTTTTTAAGTTTAGCAAAAAGGTTGATAGTTTAGCAGTCAATATAGGTGGGCATCAACAGCAGAAAGATAGCGGGGCCTAGCAATAGTAGGGATTTCTGGCAATAGAAAGAGGTGGGAGTAGAAGGGGTGGTAAAGTGTGGACAGGAGTTAGGGTGGCAGAAATGGTTTGAATTACAAGAAATCCAACCTACCCTTTGGGAGAAAAATGGTTTGAACTTTTTAAAAATATGAAATGCTTCATTTCAAAGAGGGAAGAGGATTTTCTTGTCACTAAGGATACGTCTACACTGCACGGCTATTTTGAAATAGCTACCCTGCATCTCCACAAGCCATACATTATTTCGAAATATTTTTCAAAATAACGGGCATGCTATTTCGCCATCCCAGTAAACCTTGTTGCACGAGGGATAAGGGATGGCTCGAAATAGCACATTATTTCAAAATTTGGCACTGTGCAGGCTCGCCAAATTTCAAAATAAGTTATTTCGAAATAAGATACACAATTTGCATAGTGCAAATTGCATATCTTATTTTGAGTTTAGGGTGCTGTGTAGACACACCCTAAGGGTATGTCTACATTGGACATATGTCTCTAATTTCCTGCGCAGGCAGACATACCAACATTAGGCATCATGTTCGTGTGCTAAAAGCAGAAGTGTACCTGTAGCAGTATGCGCTAACTGTCTGTGTAAGTATCTATTATTCCACACTGGGCTGAACTCAGGCATTTAGCCCATCCTACTCCTCATGCCACGGGGGCTACTGTTTTGTCTTTATTATGCTAACTTGCTCAGACTTAGTGCACACTATCTACCCATGCCTACTGCAACGTTACCTTTAGCAAAGGACTATGAGTTAAGAGATCTGCAGTCAGTCCCCTGTCCTGCCATGAATTTGTGTGTGTCCTTGCACAAGTCATTATGCCAAAATTTTCAAATGTCAGTGTCCAAAGTTAAGCCTCTTAGGCTTTCAGAGGTGATAACTGCCCCCACCTTCTACTGAGCTCAAGAGTCACTTGAGCCAGGCACAGAGAATGAGAATTGTCTTCAGTTACTCACTGACCCCTGGTCTACATTATGGGATTAGGTCGAATTAAGATACACAACTTCAGCTATGTTTATTGCGTAGCTGAAGTCCAAGTACCTTAACTCAACTTTTGGTGCTGTCCACACTGCAGGAAGTCAAAGGGAGAATATCCTCCCTTTGACTTGCCTTTCTCCTCATAGAAGCAGGACTACCGGTGTCAAAGGCAGCGCCCTCACAATTTGAATTAGCATGTCTTCACTAGACCTGTTAATTCTAACCCCAGAAAATCGACTGCAGCTGCTTCGATCTTCTCTGTAGACATAGCCAAAGACAAAAAAAGTAGAGAGCTCTGCCTACTTCAGACACATCCCTCAACAAAGGGGATTATGACCAGAGCTGTATAAAACTCTGTAGCTTCAATTGCGTAAATCTTGTTTTAATTTGCATGGATTTGCAATCCCTGAATTTTATTAAACTTTAGTGTGTGAACAAACCTACGAAACTTCAAATAAAATGTAGCTAGTATGATCAACTTCAGATCCCTATTTCAGACTCACTTTTGTCTTGATACTGTGGCAGGGCGTTGCCCTGTACTGGCCCTTTAAGGGGCTGAGACCTGGAGTTAGGAGGAAGCCCACCTGAGGCAGCTAAAGAGGGCCCAGCTGGAGACTATAAGAGCAGCTCCTGGAAGCAGGAGAGAGACCTACCTGCAATGAGAGAGGCTTTGGCCTAGAAAACCCAGGCTACCTGGCCTGAGGCTCAGGGCTGCAAGGAGGCAGTCATGGAGGGCGGGGCTTGCATGGAGGCAGCCCTAAAAGGCCGGGCTACAAGGAGATAGTTGCAGTAGGCTGCGGGAGTTTGAGCCAGGGAAGCCCCAGGCCATAAGTCCATAAGGCAGGGTTGCAGGAGGCAACCGGGCGGGCAGAGTGGGAGAAGAACTTAGGGTTCTTCTTAGGGAGTAAGGGGGACCCTGGAAGGAGGACTGAAGGAAAAACAATGACTCCCCCCTGGAAGGAGGCGTGGACCAAGACCGGAGTGGTCACTGCCAGAAGGCAGTGTCCTGAAGAGAACACCTCACCCAAGGGGGGCGCGTCGGCGTCAGAACCGCCAGTTACTTCCCCAAAGCCACCCTGAGGGAAGAGCCATGCGGAAAGTGAGTCCAACCCGTTACAATACATACAGAATAATGCCTGTCAATAAAGATTGAGCAGATGATTGGCCATAATTTTACACACCTCTAGTCTATGCAAAATCATGTTCTTGATGTCTCTTTCTTATTCTATTCCATCTTTATGGAGGGACTGACATGCAACCCATGGGCCACATCAGGGTTCCACCTATGAGCCGCGGGGCATTTTGTTTGACACTGCTTGTTTTCACCAATGCAGGTTTTTTCCTAATCGGTATTACTAAAGTGACATGCAAGTGAAGTGAAGTGCATGCTGATTGCACACAACATTGACTGTAAGAGCCATGTGGTCCCTCTACATCTACAGTGCGTTTACAGTTCAACTGGTACACCTCGCAAATTCTAGGTACACATGTGCAGCTAGCAAAACCGCCCTATCCCGGGATATTGTCTTGGTTACATTAATCTTGCAGCCCACTGAGGTGAAGAAGGGCCCTTCATGTGGCCCACTCATTAGGCTAGGTTGCCCATGGCTACGCTCGAGCCTGCAGGGGTGACAGAGACTGAGCACCTTAACCTCTCTCTTTTACTCTGATTCTCTCTCTCGAAAGGGACATTTTTCTTTGGAGAATCTGTTGTAGTCACAAGCAGGGCAAAGTGTGTGTAAGTAGCCTGGATTATGGTCTTGCAGGGGGATGGATCACTTGATGATTACCTGTTCTGTTTATCCCTCTGTGGCACCTGGCACTGGCCACTGTTTCAAGACAGGATACTGAGCTAGATCGACCTTTGGTCTGACCCAGTGTGGATGTTCTTATGTTCATGGGAAGGGTGGGAGGACTCACCTGCCACAGCTCTATAGGCCATGGAATGTCTTTTGACTTCCCATGTCATTTCAGTACAGTGTCTGGCTCAGTGTAACCCTCGTTACTAATTGGTGCTGTTAAGTATTTCTGAAAGAGAAATACTATCTATTTTTGAGTGGAAAATATGTAAATGCACTGAATTTGCATGGCTTCCACCTGAAACTTTAGCATGTGGTGGGTGTGTGCTTGTTATGAAAAACTCAGGCCAAGTTTTGGATTTCTATTGAAAAAAAATGTTTCTGGTTTTAAAAAATACGACACACATTTTGTTTGGTCTACTTTTTCATACCATAAAACGTAACCTATTTAATGCAGCTGGATGATCTGGGTTTTTCTGCATTCAGAGTAACTTTCCATAACAAATATTGCATAAAAAGATTTAAATAAATCATGGAACAGAGAATATTTTTTCCTCCTTAGTTTCATTAAATTGCTAAACCTCTTAAGGTTTTTCTAACCATAGTATTCACAATTCAGCTAGCATTGCATTTTGTATTTTAAATACATTCAGACAGTCTATTTTATGCCAAGCGTGCAAAATCAGAAAAGTCTCCTGATGTGCAAGTATTTTGATAGCTTTAATTACATAATCACTCCCCCCCCCCCCCCTCCTCCCGCCCAGATCCTGTCTCATTCAGTGCTCAGGATGGACTGTGCTCTGGGAATAAAGGAGGATTGTGTAGTGAGTGAAGCTATTTTCTGCAGAATACCTGCCTCCTTTATGGCAAAAATTGGCCTGCAGAGAGTGAATGAGGCAGGGACCTTTTTTAATGCTGGTCTGGAGAAATGTCTTTCATCCCTGCTTCTGCCACAGAGTTTCTGTGAGATGTTGGACAAACCATGTGAACCAAAATTCTCCCAGGTGGACACTGTGTTCCAACTTGAGACATCAGTGGCTTGATTTGCAGAAGCACTGAGCATTCACAACTGCAACTGATGTTAATGGGAATACTAGTATAAAATGCTATATAAATTATCTCAAATAGGGCACCCAAAATTAGTTGACTCTTAACAACTTTGGCTTTAATTTCTCTGCATCTGCTTCCCAGGTGTAAAATAGGGACAATGAGAGTACCTCACTGTAACGGGCCAGTCAAGCCCCGCACTTTCACCACGCCGAGCAGGAGTCTGGCGCCGCAGATGCAGCGGGAGTCAGGCGCGCTCACGTCAGCCAGTGCTGGAGATGCAGGGGGTGGAGCCTGCCATCGGGAGGCGTGCTCCCAGATGCCGGCATGGGGCGGAGGGGGAGGCACGCCCAATTCAAAAGGGTGAGACGCCTCTGGGGAAAGGGGGGGAAGGGCGCGAGGAGAGCCCCAGCAGCTGGGAGGTAAGGCTGCAGAAGGGGACCCCGGACGAGCTGCCCGGAGGTGCCCTGCGGCAGAGGAATAGGGGGAAGGAAGTGGCCCAGGCCAGGACCAGTTTGGAAGCCCGTGGGCTGACGCATTGCAGGCAGAGGCCCCGTCAGCCAAGACAGGAGTCGAAGGTAACTCTGTCTTTAGGCCCTAGGCCGAGGCTCGGAGTGAGGGAGGGCCCGAGTCTCCCTTCCCCCAGGAATGTCACTTCAATCCTTCGAGGCAGTACGCTGAGGAGACAAGCATTGGTGGGTACGAGGAGGGGCTGTGGACTATGCTACAGACATAACAAGGAGGGGGTCAGTTCCCTCCCCCCCAACAGGCTTCGTTAGCATGGGCAGCTGGAAGGTAAAGGTTCACGGTGACACCCTTATGGAAAGGAACCCCCAGCAGGGCCATTGGCTGCATGCATGTGAGGTGGGAGTCCCGTGAAAGGGCTAGAGAAACACAGGAGCCGGCCCCGGAGGGCGGGAGGTACCCCGCAGGGGGAGTGGCCCAAGGAGCGGCTGCCTGACACTCACCTCACCGTGCTGCTGTGAAGGTAGCTCCCGTTATGTTTTGAAAAGATCTGAGAAACAATGAGGAAAGCACTGCAGAAAAGCCACGAGGAAATTAATAATTCTGCAGTCAGTGCGGGGCTTGGAGGGCATGCAATAAATAATGCATGAGGCCACACCCAGCATGGTGAGGATGAAAAGAAGAACTGAATAGCTACTGTGAGCACCGTCCATTGAGAGCACTGAATGAGGTCAGGAATCCTGTGGAAAAAACAGCAGGAGAACACAAAGTCATAGGGTATCATAATGCTTACACACAAGGGGGCAGAATTAAAGTTGTGTGGGGAACCTTCATTCTGGCATCTCCTAACTTTCGAGTGCTTGACTTTCAGCCTTAATGTTCTTTGAATGGAGGTTTTTGGGCTGTGGGCAGTGTATCAGTGTACACACACATATATATGTATCTATATATTTCTGCATACATGCACACATTTACATGCATCTACGCTTACCCCCATTGTACCTTTAGTGAGGTCTAGGAGTATGGAAATCATTCTCCAAAGATGAAAGGGTCTGCAAACAGCTGCATTCTAACTGGGCTAATATGCCCCTGGAGCAATGATAGTCCAGCAGGAAGTCTTTAAGTGAACATTTGCACACTAGTCACACCACTCTGTCTCCTTCAAAATTAACTAGAAAATTCATGAGTGATAAATGCCAGTCACAGCAGGGGCAGCTTTCAGTTACTCGAATGAAACAGAAAGCCTACAGCAAATAGAATATGAAATGTATTACACACTTTTTCTGAGTACTTTTCTAATTCACTGCATGATGGTTTTTTATAAATGTTCCTATTCTGTGGCATGCTGCCTATTATCAGCTAAACAAAACAAACCAGAGTCATTGTTCCTAATTCATTTACCCTGGAGAGCAACAGAGTTACAACTTCAGGTGGGGAGGGTTTTTTTTAAATCATTTTTTATTCATTTGTACTAAAGGGCTGCCTGAAGTATTTTGGCCCATCTGCCTGTTCTTTCTTAGACAAAGAAGCCTAATTTTTATGTTAACGATATTGTGATGTTTTCATTTGACATCACAACACGTGATATGGACAAAAGACATTAAACTGGACGTTAGCATATTACTAAAGCTAGGTGGGACAGAGGAAGAGCAAGTGAGGGAAGCTGCTGGCAGGAGACCTGAAGTCTGCAGCAGACTTTTTCAAAGAGCTAACCAGAGACACATGATGTGGGGGGGGGAACAGGAAACAGCTGGTTCCTTATAAGAGCTGACCCAGTTGTCTGAGAGAGCTGATTCTAGGGATGTCTACAGAGGAGTCGGGTCCGAGCAGGACAGCTTCAAGCCACACACAGCCTCCTAAGTAAGAGCAGGGCCAGCTCAAGGGTTTTTGGCACCCTATGGTATCTATGATTTTGGCGCCCCTTCCCCATTCAATATAGAAAGAAATGAGACGTCTAGAATGAAATTTTATCTTTATTTACTTGCCATTCAAAATGAACAATGTAGAAATAAAAATAAATATTTGTATTGATTTTTTTCTACTTTTCATTAATCCTAACACAATTATACACTGAATAGGGTAAACCGCCCAGTAGCAGAACCTACCTGAAGGGGGGTTCCAAATAGTATGGAGAGAGGCTATTTTCAGTGGTGACAGATGACAGAACAAGGAGCAATGGTTTCAAGTTGCAGTGGGGGAGGTCTAGGTTAGATATTAAGAAAAACTATTTCACTACGGGGGGTGGTGAAGCACTGGAATGGGTTACCTAGGGAGGTGGTAGAATCTACATTCCTAGAGGTTTTTTAAGTCCCAGCTTGACAAAGCCCTGGATGATTTAGTTGGGATTGGTCCTGCTTTTAACAGGGGTTGGACTCGATGACCTCCTGAGGTCTCTTCCAAGCCCATGACACTTTTTTAAGTTTTAATCATTGACTTGCACACAGTGTTTCTGGCAACGCGATAAACAGTTGCATTTCAAGTTACAACTGTCTTCCTTCTAAAGCAGTGGCTCCCAAACTTTTCGGCATCAAGCCCCCTTTTTGATTTTTGAGAAACCCTCACGCCCCCCCTCCCAAAAACATAGCAGCAAAACTTGGGGTGGGATTGACCGGGGGGGTATGTGGCTGGGTCACCTTGCACCCCCCCTGGAATTTCTTCACGCCCCCCCAGTTTGGGAACCCATGTTCTAAAGAAACTGATTTTGGGGAAGCTATTGGCCAGAATTTCTATTATTATCAAACATTAATGCGATTAGAATGGAAAGGAATGTATATGGTAAGTGGTATTTGTTAACATTAGTGGTTAGGTGTTCAAAAATCAGGGTTTCATTATTACTTTAACAGTAATAATCTACAATAAATACAAAAATCTCAATCTTACAACTACTTGTAATTCTTCTTTTACAAACCTGAAAAATTTGGTAACAGGCCCAACACAATGCAAATTCTTCATGGGCAGAGCATCTTAAGGATCATGGCTTGTAACAAGGCAGAACAGTTGTTGTGGGTGGCTGACTGACCTTCAGTAAGCAGCAAGCAACATTAAATCAACTGTATGACTGACCAATGCTGGGCTACTGAGAATGACTGAGTTGCCAAAGCCTGCCACCAGGCAGCAAATCCACACAGTGCTCTTTTGAAGCTATGCTGGGACAAATTTTAACTGTATTTACTTACACAGCCGTACTCCATAATATGAAATAAATAATATAGCTCAACTTCTGACGTGGCAATGATGTGCTGTTTTACAAGTATAATATTTAATATTTGTGTTTATAAGAGAGAACATATTAATATGTTTTTAAATAGAGAAAAAATTCATTTCCATCTAATTTGGCACCTCTTAAAGCTTGGCCCTATAGGCGACCACCTAATTCACCCATATGGTTGGGCCAGCCTTGAGTAAGAGCCATACTTCGGAGCAGATTTGGGGGGCTCTGAGTTTTGTTTTTCAGAGTATTGTCTGAATAAACCCAGACCCCTATTATGGTGGCAATTGGCCAAGCAAGCATGCAGAGTTTCTTTATAGAAAAGGAACGAGAAGGGGCAGAGTAGAGGGCAGGGCAGAGCAGAGGCATCCTGATCACGGAGTGCAAGGTCCAGACAACTCCTTTACACTGAGGTTTGCAAAAGAGATCAGACTAAGTGCCCAGATCACGCCTATCATTTATCCCTTTCTATTTTAATTGGGTTTTCTTGGTCAGATTAATCACCCGGTGGCATTTTACAAGACGATCAAAATGTAATTTTAGTCAATTTCTTAGTATGGAAATGGACAGCAATAAATGACACTTGATTTTTTTAAAAATTACAGAACATTTAAAAGTGAGAAAAATTTCTCTGCCAAAAAGGGGCAGCTTCAATGCGGAATGTGTTGAAAACATTTTGAACAGCTGTAACAGTTGGGCCATAGTAATGATCTGTACTGAAGAATTACCAAATTCTAGTAAATACACATCAGAACTCACACTCCCCACCTATGGAATTCTTTCTTATATCATACATTTCTCAGTGTTGTTGTAACACAAAGAGACCTGCAAAACCATCATCCATAGGTTTTAAATGTATCCAAGGATAAGATTTCCATTGATTTCCTAGGCTAATCTTTCATCATAAAAATCTTAGTTAGGATGATATATCTAGCCAGTTGTCCTTCATTTTCCTTCTCTAACTTTCATAGTTTTCTGGTTGGTTCTATACTTTTGCATCAGGCTCAGTATTTCCCTCCACATTAGTATTTACACCCGTAGGATATTTGTCAAAGTTGTCAGGTCACTAAACTTATCTTACATCTCTTAGTCTTTCCTAATAATCCAATTTTTGTGATAATGGCTGGTTAAAAAAGACCCCGTTATATGCCCAAGTACCAGGCACTGAAATCCTCTTCTTGGAAAGGACAAAAGCTCATGCCATAGCTTGTGCTACTTAATGCCAGATCATTTTTACATGAGTGATCAAATGACTCTCTTGACATGACTGCAGGCTTATGTCATATCTTGATGAAGTCTCATTGTTATTGATGTGAGCAATTAAATACTGTTTTCCTCCCCTCAGGAGCCAAAGTTTGTGGATTGCACATAGAATCAGGTGGATGGGAAATGACTGCTTCTCCAATCACTTGTAATGCTGTTTTGGGCATCTGGGAAAGTCTAATGATCAGTGCAAACAGCACCTTCATATCTTAGGCCAGGTTGTCACTGGACCTGGAAGGTCGGCTTAAGGTACACAACTCAAAATGTGTAGTTAGAGTTGGCTTACCTTAACCTGAGCTTGGCTTACCTGAAGCTGAGACATGGTGGCGTCCACACAGCAAGAGGCTGATGGGAGCACACACTCCAGTTGGATTCCCTTACTCCGCATAGAATGAGGAGTACCAGACTCCAGCAAGGGCTGCCCTCAATGTTTGATTTACAGGTCTACATTAGACCCGCTAAATTGAATGCTAGAAGATCTACCTCCAGAGGTCGATCTTCTTGCTTGTGTAGATATGCCCTTAGTGTTAAGTTGTCTTATCATGATTTGTTGTTAATTTCATCCTCGATATTCAAAACCAAGACAAGTCCTGTCTGTATGTGCTGGGGTTGGTACTTGCAGTATTCCAACAACTACTTTTATTTCTATAAGCAAGTCCTGGATAATTTTCCTTTTTTTTAGCATCTTGTGGCTGACACATTTATGTCTGATGTGGGGGTTCTAAACCATGCTGAGCTCAAGATCCCAGACTCTTTCTGCTGGATTTGCCCTTGGACAAATTGATGAACTCAGTTGGTGCAGACAGATGGCTTTTGGAGGTTGCAAATTAAGGGAGGGAAACCAAGGCTTATTTTACATATTGGTCCCCCTGGTACACTCCCTCTTTAGGTGCCCAGGCTCCTCACAGATCCAAGGCTTATTGTCCATCTTGGTCATGTTGTGGAATTCATAGTGTACACAGACCACAGTCCCCTGCAGTGGCTCCAGAATGTCTCTGGAGATGGATTTTCAAATTGTCCAAATATGCATTCACATTTCTTCATAAACCTGGAAAGCAAAACATGGTTGTGGATGCCCCTCTGATGGGGGAGGGCATTAATGAATAGACTCAGACAGGCCTTGGGACAAGATGTGGGAAGAACAGTCCAAGAACCTTGAATTCCCTGTAGTGCACCAACAAGTCTACCAACAGAGACCTAGATGAGGGAGGTTAGAATCACAGAATCATAGAACACTAGAACTGGAAGGGACCTCAAGAGGTCATCAAGTCCAGGCCCCTGCCCTCAGCAAGACCAAGTACCATGTAGATCATAGGTTGACTGTATTGATCTGGCCACCAATTTACTGGTGCATGACGGTGGCTGCAAAATTGTCTTGTCAGCACAGCATACTTTCTTTTGCTGGGCTTAGCTACAGACATTATGGACTGAGTGCCTTCCCATCTTTCCCGAAAATAAAGGAAAGCACCACCAAGGAGATCCAGAACTCCTTTAGGGGAAATGTCCCTACCTTGTAAAACCTGGAAGTTCATATAGATTGACTTGAAAAGGCCCACTATCAGAAACACCAGTTGGAAATCAATATTTTTTGATAGCTTATGACACATTCTTGAAGTAGGTGGTGCTGCCATTACTGAAGGATAAGATCACTGAGACAGTTATAGATGCATTGATGAAACATATAGAATTGCTTGCTGGCCCACCAACCCACATCTGTAGCCATCAGGGAAGGTTATTACATGAGGTTTGCCAGCAACTCCAGATAACAAAGGTAAAAACCAGTGTCACTCACTCTGTGAGTAATGGGGCGTTGAAAGAATAAACTGTTCCACTGGTTCTGTGTCTAGTCTTGGTCAGTGAACACCCCCACAAGACCAATATATGCTGCAGTATCTTCATTTTAGTGTCAAGTTGCTTTGATTGATATTATGTTGTCTTGGTTGGGAGAGAGGGAAGTGGTGATAGGAAAAAAATAAGTCCTGCTGTCTGGGCTGGATTTGTTCCTTGCAGTGGCCCTATAAAACCTTTGCTGTCCATACATAAGCATTGCAATATGTAGGGTCCAGTCCTCAGTTACTATAAACTGGCATAGCTCCATTGAATTAACAGAGCTACACTGATTCATACTACTTGAGGTTGTGGATGTAATTTCTGAATGAGACCTTAAAGAAAAATCATCTTCTCCAAAACATTGATCCAGGAGAATGACAGCTAGAAGTGAATTTTACAGCTTAATTTCCCATTTATTGCTAGTTCCTTAATGTTTCTCTTCATTTGCCTAATGAAAACAACCTGTAATGTGTCTAGACAACCTGTAATGTATCTAGACAACCTGTAATGGCTGTATTCTCACAGATATATTTGTTTAGAAGGTAGGTAGCTACTTCCATATGTTGCAATTTTTAAATCCAGAATTAATTACACTAATTCCTATTCAAACAGGTATACACAGAATAAAGCAAGAGGAGGTTGTTTTCCTCTGAAGTGCCTGAAGATGTTTGTTAACTAAATACATAATGAGCTAAGACTTGTTTTATTTTTGCTCTTCAGATTGTCTTTGCACTGAATATTTCGGAGCAGGTTGTGAAAATTAAATGGTTCCCATCTAGCAAGGAGAGTTTACCTATGTAGTGTAGAATATGACCACATGTGCCCTGATCCCATGTCATGAAATCAATGCAGAGTGGATGTAGGGTCCTCTAGTTTTGTGTACCCCTGGGAGAGTAAATTGGGGGTAGTTCCCAGACTTCCTGAGGCTCAGGGGATGCACTTCTGCCTGGACCCTCATGAAGGCCATCCAAGCTAGGCAGGAAAGCTCTTTGTGCTCTCTTCTTTCACTGTGAACTCACAAAAGAGACATGTTGACCTGAACCCTTAATGGTCAGACAGCCTTGCACATTATTAAATAGGTGTAACCCAGTGGCATTGACACCCCTGGAGGGCAAGTGACATCTGCTCTACAGCCTTATCTAATAGTCAATTGACTTTTAGTTCATATGGTAGAGAGTCATGGCTTTAGCCCCAAAGATCCCAGCTTCAATCCTGCCTCCGGATGATCTGGGTCTATCAGTGTTATATAGGGAATTATGTCCCTCATCGCCACCCTCCATTCTACAGGCTCCCCTGATAGTTACAAAAGATGGGAAAGAACTCAGCTCCTAATTAGTGCCTACCCTAATGGCATGTGACCAGGCTTTCACTGTTTCCTGCAGGATAGTCCCTATGAATTACTGCTAGGGAAAATTGTCCCGCATTAGACAGCCAGGTTCTTAGGCACTAATTAGGAAGGTAGGACCAGCATACAGAGTATGTTTGGCATTTTCTGTTCTCAGTGTCCGTGATAATGGCCCTGACATTTTAGGTGCTGTGCATTCTCAGATCTCATTGACTTTGCTGACAGTGAAGGCCACTAAGCACCTGACAGTCCTGGGCCCAATGTGTTTTTATCATGCACTTATCATGCACTGTTATTATGTATATGGAGCAGATGCAGCTCTCAGACATCAATTAGTAATAAAAAATGTTTACTCCACTTTCCAATCTCTTATTTGGCAAACATTGCCAGACTTCAGTCACCTAAAATATTACCACTAGCCACTGCCAGCAAGCATCAATTAAAAGGAAATGTTTTCACACAGAGAAACTAGTACCAGCCCCTCATCTCAGCTGTAAGGCACACAGTACTAGGCATGTTGCTGAAAAATTCCACTAGCATCCAGCTTGTCTTTCTGATACAGGAAGCATCAATACTCACCAAACACTTCAGGGCAGGCTGGCTCCTTCTGAGTGCCGTGTGAATGAAAATCAACTATCTTTTTCTATTCTCCCTTTGGGGGTGCATGGATAATTTCATCACTATTGTTGAGAATATGTTGAGATGCAGAATATTGTTGAGATGCAGGATATGTTGCCGGTGGGCAAATGTCCCATAATTTGAGGCATTAATCACCTATGCACTATGTAAGCCCACAAAATTATACTTAAACCTTATATTGGTCTTCTGTGCAGAGGGAATTTTACCCATTCTGAGTGGGGTGAATTGAGTTCCAGTCCCATTCAGAAAATAAAAATGGTGATTAAGGCACTGGAATGGGACATAGAAAATATGTATTCAGGTCCTACCATTGATACAGATTTACCATGTGATCTTGGGCAATTCACTTAATCGATCTCTGTCTCTATCCCCTTTCTGTTAAATGGGGATACCAGTAGAGATCACATTTTACTATTGATTGGAACCTCATGGGGCAACTGTAATATAAATAATATCTGAACCCCACCTATCTTAAACTCACCAATGCCCGAAGTTGGGGTATATCTTTCAACATTCATTGTTTACTTTGGAAAGTCTCCTTTCCATCAGCCCCCTGATTTAATGAGTCATTTCTACGGCTGTCATATTAGGAAAGCGAGGGTTATGCTGTATACAAACACCATAGGCATGGTTTAGCAAACTGAGGTGGGTGTTTGAAAGCAATTTTCAGTATCATTTCATAGGTACAATAGCAAAGAAAAAGTGTAACATTCCCCAAGTGTTGTCCACTAACGTCATTTGTTTGTCATGACTCAAGTCTGATTGTTGTTGAAAACGTCTGATATGCAAGAGACAGATTTGCTTTAGCTGCAGTTTAAAGCACGGCTGAATTCACTGAAGATTATGGCCTCAGTAATGAGAAATTTACAAGATGGGCATAAGCATTTCCCCTGCAAAATTCATTTTATCCTGCTCAGTGCTGTTTGTCTCAGTGCCTGCATGAATTAGTTAATCAATAGTTCAATCTCACTTTGTAACCTCAGCACTGAAGTGAGCTTTGCAAATGCAAAAGCTCTGTGGTCCTACAACAGCAGAAAAAGATTGATTTATTCTGTTAGTTGGAGAATGTATGGAATCATACTAAAGTTTCAGGCTTGATTATTTCCTCCTATGACAGGGAACATTACAATTAGCTACAGTGGATTACTACTTTCTTACATGCACACACACACACAAACACACCCTGCACTAATGACCCCGCAGTCAGGCAGCTCCTGTCTTAAACCAATGAGCCAGACTCAATGGATTTTGCGTAGGGAGTGTCCTTCATACTTCCCTGTGAGATCCTTCTGCTGCACAGCACATCTCCCCCTAAGCTGTGCATGTAATTTATGCGAGAATTGGCCTTGGTGATGAAGACCATAAAGGCCACCTCTGGTACCATAAAAAACCAATCAGGCAAATTACAGTTAACTATAAGCGCCAAGAACATTTTGCTGGGGCTAATTTAAGGGCATGGGAGGTCATATTCAGCCAGACTTTATGCTAGCTTCTGCTGAAGAGACTCCTGGTAAATGGCCCCTGAGGTGTTCTGAAAGGAAGTGGATTGGTACAATGGCAGGAAGTGGCTATCACTCTGCCAGAGGGACAAAAGTGAAAGTCGCACTATCTAATTCAGAGGGGCCAAGAGCCACCTCTGGCTTTGGAGCAAGGTGTGAGGGGGGCTCAGCTCCACACCCCTGCAAGGGGTGGGGCTGAGGAAGGAAAGGCCAGGGCCTAGGGTTGGGCAATCAGCCCCTACCACCACACAGATTGTGGTACTGCCGCTCCCCAACCCTCACAATGGCTCCCCGTGGCAGTTCAAAGAGGATTGGGGGTCCAGTTGCTGCTGCTACAGTGGCCCAGAGCTCTGGGCCCCTTTGATATGCCAAGTCCTTGTGCAGTTGCCCCTTTTCCCCCTCCCCCCTACCGCAATTATACTAACCCATCTCCTTTCAGAATGCCTTGGGGCCATTTGAAGGAGTTTCTCTAGCAGAAGCTGGAACAAAGTCTGGTTAAATATGATCCCCACCTCCCTGTTTTTAAATTTGTTCAAGCAAAATGCTCTTGGAACTTATAGTTCACTGTAGTTTGAGAAGAACCAGGCAACCCAGAAGCAGATGGGGTAAAAGGAACTGTTTTATTGCCTACGCACGTTTACCTCAGATGTTCAACACAATGTCCAAGTGGCGACAAACTGGTATTAGTCATACCCTTTTAGCTGTTTTAGTATGTTAATTCACATGCCTATCAGTACTTTTCCTAAAGCCTTTAGTAACTAGCCAATTAGCCCATCATAAGACGGGATTTTCAGGTCTCTCCTCCACGTTGGTCTTCTCTCCTGAGCCTCCGGTCTCTCACTCTGTCTCTCTCTCTCTCTCCTCTTCCTCCTGCCTCCCCCTCTCTCTCTCAGCTCTCCTCCGCTTTCTGCCTCTCTCTCCGTCTCTCTCTTTCCTCTTCTCCCCCTCCTGCCTCTCACTCTCTCTCCGCTCTCCTCTGTCTCCGTTGGGGACACACGCTTGTCCAGGCCCCGCCCCCTGGGCGTATACGTCACTGCCCCGCCCCCCCTTCGCCTCCCACCGTGGCGCTTGGCTGACTTCTACGCTGCTCAGCCGGGCCGCCGCGCAGGAGCAAGCGGCGCAAACGGCCTCGCTCTTTCTTCTCCTCCTACTGCCTCGCCATCTCGCTCTCTCAGCTCTCGTCCGCCTCCCGCCTCTCTCTCCGTCTCTCTCTCTTTCTCTTCTCCCCCTCCTGCCTCTCACTCTGTTTCTCTTCTCTTCCTCCTGCTGCATCTCTCTCACTCTCTCTCTCACTGTCCTCTGCCTCCTCCGTTCTCCTCTCTGTCTCCTCCACATCCTCTGTGTCTGCTCCACTTTCCTCCTTTTCAATCCAGCTCCCTTTCCTGATATCAGAGACGCACGCTCATCCAGGCCCCGCCCCTTGGCTGTTCAGCGCTGTTGCCTCCCGCCATGGTGCTCGGCTGACTTCTGCGCTGCTCAGCCGGGCCGCCACGCAGCAGCAAGCGGCGCAAGCGGCCGTTGGGCTCGCGCCCCCATGCAGCACCCCCGTGCTCCATGGGGAGCGCAGACCCCAAGCAGCCGCTTGCGCCACTTGCTCCCATGCGGTGGCCCGGCTGAGCAGTGCAGAAATCAGCTAAGCGCCACGGCGGGAGGCAACAGCGCCGCCCAGAGGGAACAGCCAGGGTTTCAGCGTTACAGAGTCACAGACATTGGGCTACTATATATATGATGTTAACTCCCATAAAATGAATATGAAGAACCAAATAATGAATACAATTATACCCACCCCTAATTACTATTTACATAATTTCTAACTGAATCAACAATTTCTAAATCAGCATGTTACAGAGATTAAAAGAAATTTAACCTTGAAGATATTTTATACAGTGCCAATGAGGATAAGCAAAAGACACAACAAAGTAGAGCAGCTGCATACTTATCTATTTTTCTAGGCTGCAAAAATGAAGGGAAAGAGCATGCCCAAGGGTAATGCCTGCTTTGGCTGAAATCCTTACCACCATCCTAGACCCATATTCATTTTACATATCCCAACATAGTTTGTGTGGTTTTTTTTTAACAGTATTGGAAGTGTTTATGGACCTCTTAAAAGGCCAATTCTAACATAAATTACATGGACATATCCCTAATGACATTCACTCTATTTTATTTATGGAGAAATTTTTCAAGGTGCCCAAGGCAAACGTTTCTTGAGGCCTACTGGTACGTTGGAAAACCTCCTCCTTATTGCTTAGTTATGTTTATGAAAAGTAAACTGAATTATTAGAGTATTTTGGGCTCTCACAAATAAAAACTCTTTCAGCAAGTGATAGAAAATTAAAAGATGGTGTGCCATGTATAGAACAGTTGGAAGAAATAAAGTGTGTATCCTCCCCCAGTGAAAGTCAACCAAGTCAGGAAAGCAAAAGGTTGCAATTAATACAATCACTCATGTCACAGCTTGTCAGCCAAGAAGAGAATTAGTTTATAGCAGGCCATTAAATTGGTCCTCTAATTTGAAATAATGGCATTTCAAATATAGTTTATTATGACATGTAGTTATAGTGCATTGAAGTCCTGGTCCCAAAATGAGGACCTAAAGAGGCAACTAATATGGAAGTCGTACAGAAAATAATAATTTTAAAATGGATTTCCTCTAAAAGTGTAGAGCTAGATGATTTGACCTGTAGACAATAAAAATATTTAATTTTAAAGTCTGAGCAAATAAGTGGTGCTGATTCGTTTTTCATTAATGTTCCAGATCTAATGGTATTGTTTTTGCCAATGCTATGAATTCTATCAGTGGCATTTGCAGTGTAGCTATCTGATATGCTCAGGAGCTCCCAAGTGCTTGAGAAGATAAGTCAATGTTTTTCTCTGATGGGTATGTTTTCCAGCTCCTGTTCACACTGGCAGTTTATTTTTTTAGCAAAACAAACTTTTAATAGTGTAAAAAGTCATTGCTTCATCCACACTGCACATGAATAGGATCATAAATGAGGAGATTTAGTTTAATCTCGGGAAGGCGTTACTAAATAACATTAGTATTTTACTGCATGAAAAGAAGGGAAAATAAACAAATGAACAATAAAACATACAAGAGGTTCCATATAAAAAATTGCTCAGGTTATAACTTGTTCTTGTGCAGTTAGTTGCTGGTGAACTGAAATATCACATTTTTTTCTAGATAAAAGTTCACCAATAAAAACTATGAATGAACATTTATTTGGTCACATACATTCTTCTAAAGCTTCAGAGGGTAGCCGAGTTAGTCTGTACAGAAAAAAAATGGTTTGGTAGTACTTTATAGACTAGCAAAAGATGTAGATGGTATCATGAGCTTTCGTGGGCACAGCCCACTTCTTCAGATGACCGGAGAACTGACTTGCCCATTTTAAAAAATACAAGTTTGTGTGTTCATGTCTAGTCAAGTCATACAAGAGGGCCTCTCAGGAAAAGAACATAGAGGCAACTCTAAGATCAGAGGTCCCCTTTGAATCACAGTGCCAATTCCTTGAAATATTCTTGTGATGGTGTGTGAAAACCCCATACTGGGCCTCATAGGGTGAAAAGACAATACTGGGCCCAGATAGACCTGTCCCTCCAGGTCTCCAGAGCAAACTTCAGAGAAAGCTTAGAAGGAAATCATTCAGCTGAGAAGGGGGAACAGCTGGTCTGTCTGGGGCTGGACTAGCTTAGCTGGGGGCTGAACAGGCTGATGCAGAGTTATTAGAACCCTGGAAATCTGGCTGAACTGCTCTTGCTGAGTAAAACTTTGTGGGGAGAAGAAAGATATAATGGAGAATATTGACACCAGTCTAGCAAAAATGGTGAAGGAGATAGCAGAGGTGAATGCTGGTCACAAGTTAAGAAAAAGAAGAGGGTGGACATTTAAATGTAATAAAAAAATTACAAATCAAGGAGGTGAAGGTAGGGGAAATAAACCCTCTGAAAGTCAGAGTGGATTAAAAAAGCACTCACGGTTTCCAAAGAGCTGGAAAGCTGCAAGGAGATCTATTAATTGAATGTAAAAGCAAGGAACAAGTGGGGAAATTATTAAAGATTAAATTGTTTGGAAAAGTAAAAGTAAGCTGCCATCTGTTGAAGCATCTGCTGGAAACAAGAGGTTGTATGACTGAAAATGAAGTAAGGCGAGGCCTAGAGAATGATGAGGTACTATATGCTAAATGGCTAATTAGCAAGAGGAGGAGAAAGAAAGCCATCAACAGCTGTGCTAGTAGCATTTAAAGGAGAACTTTTGCTGCTAGGATACCAATAAAAACACAAGGTTGTTTGTTGTTTGTTTTGTTGTTGTTGTTGTTTTTTGACAGGACCATCTATCTCACCCCTGGCAAGGTGCTACAGATGCCAAATTGTTGGCATGTGGCAAATTGAAGCAGTAAATGTGGAGGAGAGCATTCTTATGGCCATTGCGTGAAAGGGACAGAATTAAAGTGCAGCAACTATGGAGGAAAAACAAAGTGGAACATATGGAGGTAGTATCGCAACAAAACATGCAAGAGAGTTACCAAATTTACAAATAGCATCATTCATGGAAGCTACAAGGAGACATCTCAGATCAAAAGGTGAAGAGGAAAGAAAACTTAGGAATGAACAGGAGATAAATACATAATAGAATCAATAAAAGAGGTGCAATGAATGATACAGGGGAAAACAGAAGACAGATTATGTGCAGAAAAGGACAGATGTAGCATTTATGACTGAAGTAAAAACTATACATCCCAGGGAAAAATAAAATGAAAATGATGGTTAGAGCAGCAGAGTTCACAATTAATCAGTAGAATGACTCCATGCTCGAAGTGAAGGAAATGCTTTAAATAAAGGCTAAATAGAATGGTATTTTACTCTTGGAGTGCATATAGCTTAATAGCAGATGGAGAGAAACTAAAGACAAATATCCTTGGTAAGGACACAAACCTTATATCCTGAATACACTGGAATCATGGTTAATAAATAAGAAAACCAGATTTCATAATCCTAGCCTATAGCATTGTTAGGCAAGACAAAGAATTAGGAAGGGGAAGAGGAATTTATTCATTCATTTAGGAAAATAAATTATCTTGAAATTGGGGCAAAGAAACTTTGTATAGAATACAGCACTATCAAGTTTCCAATGCAGAATAAATATGTACCATTGAGAATATATAATGTTTATAACCGCTCTGAAAAACTGCAGAATATCGATCTTACAGATAGTTGAAGATGCAATAGACGATATATTATGGAGATCTAAACAGCCATAACAGACTGTGAGGAAGTAGACAAAAATTGTAAGAATGACAAATGTCTAGAGCAATTCATTGATGAAAATAATATATAGTACTGAATTATGGTATACCCACTGGCTGTGTCTACACTGCACCCCTTTTCCGGAAAAGGGATGCAGATGAGACAAGTCGGAATTGCAAATGAGATTGTAAGCTGTGTCTTTATGAACAAGTAAGTATTGTTAAGAGCTGGGTGTGACATTTGTTAGCAAGCTAACATGAAAGGATCACATTGAAAATACTGTAGATAAATGTAAAGATAAACTCAATCTACTTAAAAAGTATTTCTGGGTGCAGATAAGAAAGCAACAGTTATGCTATGTAGAGCATTAATGAGATGAAACATTGAATATGGATGCTGAGTGTTAGGTTTGTTTTTGATGCTGAACTAAAAGCAACTAGACTCAGTCCAAGCCTAGGAATTGCAATGTGGTGCCTTCCTCACAGCGCCTTTGTGTGTGGTACAGATAACGCTACGGGCATTTCACCAGCTGCTAAGAATGAAGTTATTAGACTTAACTTTCCCCTGAAAGGTTATAGAAAACAAGGAAGAGGGAAACACTAAACACCTGTCTGTATGAGGAATGCTTAGGAATTCAGTAAAGAAAGTGAATTACGGGGAGAAACACAGTAAATGCCTCATGTCAATAGTATTAAATTCTCGACAAAAGAACTATGGGAATGTCTACATAGTAGTGTTATTTCGAAATAACAGCCGTTATTTCGAAATAACTTTTCTAGCGTCTACACAAGCCAACTGCTATTTCGAAATTAATTCTAAATAGCAAAGGGCTTATTTTGAAATTGGTAAACCTCATTCCACAAGGAATAGCGCCAATTTTGAAATTGCTATTTCGAAATAAGCGCTGTGTAGACGCTTATTTCAAAATAGGGGTCCTCCAGCCCTTCCCAGGGTGTCCTGCTGGCCGCCCTGGCCACAAGGTAACTTCTGACCTGATGCCCTGCTGGAACCAGTTCCGGCTGGCCTTAAATGTGATTCAGTGTCCAATCAGTGTGGACACGCTATTTCAAAATAGCAAAAAGCTATTTCAAAATACATTTTGTGTGTAGACGCGTTATTTCGAAATTAGATATTTTGAAATAACACTGTAGTGTAGACATACCCTAAGGGTACCTCTACACAGTAACATTATTTCAAAATAACTGGTGTTATTTTGAAATAACTTAATCTGCGTCTACACAACAGGCAGTTATTTTGAAATAATGTTGAAATACTGTCAAGCTGGAGGAATTATTACTACAATGCCTGTAACCCTCATTGTATGAGGAGTAAGGGAAGTCAGAGGACGAGTGCTCTATCCTGAAATAAGTGCTGTGTAAATGCTCCCAATTTCAAAATAAACTACGCAATTGATGTAACTCAATTTGCATAGCTTATTTCGAGTTAAGCCCTGCTGTGTAGACATGCCCTAAGAGAATAAAGAAATGCATTATGGCTGGAAAATTGTGCCTCTTTGAAACAAAGGTGAAACTACATAATGAAATTAAAAGGGGAAAAGTAGAGCTAAATGGATTAAATTTAGCAAATCATTATGTGATAAATGGGGCAAACATGGCTAAATACTTCCAGATGGGTCTCAAGATGAAAAAAATGGAAGAGTGAGACAGCATTCTGTGTTCCAGTATGTGCAATAAAGAAAGCCATAAGACTGCCAAATTTTGTAGCTGGTATGATGCTGAATTAAGAGGTATCATAGTGGTATTGCACTGGTGATATAATCTAATGCCATTGTTATTTTGTCAGATTCTCTATCAGTGCTCCTGGCTATCAAATATAGGAATTTAGATAGCAGAAATGTTGTAATTAATGACATACGATTTCCAATAGCAGAATTGGCACAGATAGGAGTAAACCTATCTGTTTACTAGCATGGATCCAAGCACATTGAAATAGCAGGAAATAAAGTGGCTGACAAATAGCAAAAAAATGCTGTCAAAAGTGGAAAAAATTGGCAGATCTCGCTAAGCAAACAGGAATCTAAAAATCTATTTAAAATGAACTGAGAAAGGAGTAAGAGGAAGCATGGGCAAAAGAAAGAAGAAGATGAGGACGGCTTCATGAAGCATGCCCTTGAATTGAAAATGTTGACATACTGCATGAACCTGAGACAAGGAGTGAGGTCAGAGACATCCTGTCCATTGGAAGGTTCTGGAAAGCTGCCTCTGGCCCCACACTTTGGGAGGACCCATGTGGCCCAGGGTGACCTGGGGTATTACTGTGGGGTCTGGTGTCCGCAGCTACCTAGCCCCAGCAGCCTGCTTCACTCTGCCATCTCTCAGCCAGGTTACTCCACTTCACCGCTAGGAGAAGGGCTCAGAAGAGCACAGCAGCTGGGACTTGTGACCCCTGCTGCCGGCACCACAATCCGGTAGGTTTAGGATTAGAATTACGGTAATTCTGCTACCAGTTCCAAGTCCCTGGTAATCCCCTGACTCATGTTGCTCAGGGGAAGGGATGTAGGGGAAGGAGTGCAGTGGGGAACAGGAAGAGGCAGGGTGGGCCTCAAACTGCAGAGCTTGAGGGAAGGGGCGGAGTGAGGGTGAGGCCTGGGGCAAGGGGATGGAGTTGTCTTGTGCTCTAAGTGAGGTAGCTATACTACCCTAAGTGAGGTAGCTATACTCTGAATATGTAGTGGACACTGTGGCTCAAATACTAACTTGGCCTTTATTAACAAACACAAAGATGGGCTGTGTGAGTCATGCCAGGTCAACAAAACTGAGTGTAAAGCATGTAAACCAGATTGGAGGATTTTGTATGACAAACTCAGCCACATAAAAGTGAGAGTTTACATTAAAAACCCTAGCAAATGCATCAGGAAAATGAGGCACCATTAAAAAAGCAATACTACAATTTAAGAAAATATATTGAGAAGAACGATTGTAGCTATAGTCAGGCTATTTTGTGTGACTTCCAGGACATACTGCTTCTAACCAGACCAGATGTACCACAAGAGAAATTATTTGGACATGGTTTAGAAAAAGGTTCAAATCCACACAGGCTTGGCTCAACCAGAACTACAATTTTTTGTTGATCACTTAAAATATTCCAAGGCCCATTGGCACCTTAAAAACTAACAGATTTATATGGGCATAAGCTTTCATGGGCAATTGTTTTGCCCATGAGAGCTTATGCCCAAATAAATCTGTTAGTCTTTAAGGACTTGTCTACATTACGGAGAAGATTGAAGCTGCCACAGTCGATCTTCTGCGGTTTGAATTAGAGGATCTAGTGAAGACCAGCTAATTCAAACTGAGAGGGCTCCCTCGTTGGTGCCAGTGATCCTCGTGTGGAGTAAAGGAAGGTGACAGGAGCATATGTTCCTGTCAACCTCGCACTGTGCAGACAGTGCGAAAACCTGATTTACTATATGTTGACTCCAGCTACATAACTAACATAGATGGAGTTGTGTATCTTAAGTTGACTTTCCCCTTTAATGTAGACCAGGGCAAAGGGGTTACAAGACTCCTTGTTGTTTTTGCGGATGCAGACTAACATGGCTACCCTTGATATTTGTCACGAAGGCCCATTCTAACACTATCATGGAACAGCTACCTTCTGCCTTCAGCATCCTAGCTGCCTCTCCTCTTAGATAACCAGTGCTACTGACCTCAGTATCTAAATTTCCAATTCCCTACACACACACACACACACACACTTTGCTGAGATGAAGGTAAGGCTGTAGACATGTGTCAATGAGTTGCCTGAATATTACTTTTCAGGAATTTTAAACAAACATAGTAGAAACACAATACATTGATAATGAAGGTTACATTTACAACAAACATTTGAAACTACAGAAATTTTTTCTCATGGTAGGCCAAAATGCCTTAACTCTGCTCCTCAGAAAAAGCTTCGATAAAATCTGAAACTCCTATTTAATCAGATCTTGTTTTTCAGACAGAAAATAACTGCCCACAGCTTTCCATTTTTAGGATCTTTAGACTAGTTTACTACTCTTCTCTTGTTATCTTAAATTTCTCCTTCAGCTTTCTCCAATTTTGAGCAACGGCTTTTTATCTTCTCAGTTGAAAACACTGCAGCTTTAAATCACATCCAGTATCTGCTGATTTCAGCACACATAATATGCAAGTCTAAAGCTCCTTTTCATATAAAGAAAACAGAAACCTTTGAGAAATTTCTGGGACAAAATCAGTGGGAGCTTTTTCTCCAGATCTGTGGAATTTATGTGGAGTAAAGGTAGATTTTATTCCTCTTGGCTCTTACACATAAAACAAAAGCATGGCTGTTCAAAATGATTTATTAACTTATTAAATTTAACTGCCTTTGCTGTTGCTTAGACTATGTTTTATAGAAAATTCACAGACCCTTATAAAATGTGCAGCAGGAGTCCCATGGTTTTTAGCTGGCGGCCATGTAAACAGTACATTTGCCCAGTTTTTTGAAATATTAATTGGTTTGTTTTGTTTCAAAAAATAAAACATAAGCTTGTTCTCATCTAGTGTAATGTAAGTACAGCTCAGGAGAAAAACAAAGAACTCCTACCATCTCCATGCTGGATATATATATAATTAAAACGAAATCTACATTTTTTTATTATGTCGAAATTATAGCCTATCTACAAGATGATGCACTCCCACTCTTTTAAAGGAAACAGAAGGCCATGATGTTGAGTTTGTTTTGGAATTTGCCAAGGTTGCTCAAGGCAAATATATTTTAATATCAAAATGTAACTTATCCAGAGGTTATGCTGTTCACGGCTGACACATGTTCATAAGGCGAGGCTGATACTGTCAGTAAAAATGGACTGTAGGCCACAGGCTTTACAGACCTCTCTGCTTATGTGGCGTCCCTTTGACTTCAGTATAATGCAGGATAGTTGCCCTTGTCATGCTATGCATTTTCTCCATTAGACATGAGCAAATGTGACCACTACAATGCTACTACTACTACTAGAACTAAACTTAAAGTAGGTGCCTCCATCCTTCCTAGGTCCTCCTAGCTAAGACTTGCTAAATCGAACTCAGAGAACACCTCCATTGGCATCTGGCACGCCTCCTTTTGCGAGGAGTAAGGGAAGCCGCTGTGGGATGTCGCCAAGCTCAGCTTAAGGTAAACTGACTCAAGCTATATATTCTACGCAGCTGGAGTTGTGTACCTTAAGCCATGCTGCCGGGTCTAGGGTAGACCTGGCCTTAGTAGTAGACTTATGTGGTCTCCCCAGCATTTTATAGCTTTCAGAATCGCAGTCCTGGTTTGCATACAGTGGGGCAAAGATTCATGCTTTGTGTATCTATTCTTATGAGTGAAAAGAAGAGTGGATTTAATCTCCAGTTTTCTGTCCATGGAGCTAGAGCATTTGCTTTAGAGGCACTCATGTTTTTCTGCACAATGTCATAACTCTTCAAATGGGAACTTCAGGGGGTAGGCGAGTTAGTCTGTACAGGAAAAAACAACAAATGGTCTGGTAGCACTTTATAGACTAACAACACATGCAGATGGTATCATGAACTTTTGTGTGCACAGCCCACTTCTTCAGCTGACCAGAGTTTTGAGTCATCCTACACTCAAAACTCCGGTCATCTGAAGAAGTGGGCTCTGCCCATGAAAGCTCATGATACCATCTACATGTTTTGTTAGTCTATAAAGTGCTACCAGACCATTTGTTGGTTTTTTTCTTCAAATGGGGTGGGGCTTGAGTAAAAAACTGCATTTGGCAGTCAAGGTTAGTTCAATAGCTCTTAGTCCAGAATGGTTCTGCTAGCCAACAATTTGATAGGACATTACAAAATTCAATGGGATGGAAGAGGTGTAAGTTAGAGGAATATTTAGTACTTTGTTAAGAGAACTATCATTTAGATCTGGTAGAATCCCACAAAAATTATGGGAAATCCACAGGAAGATATTAAATTCCATAGATTTCCCACACATTCATATTGCCTCTGAGTATAAGCAAGAGCACACAAAGATATCTGATGGTAAAATATTGGTGGCAAAGTACCTAGACTTCATACGTGTGAGATCTAAATTTTCTGTGTTTTCTCAGTAATTTATCCTTCCACCCTAATCCATTTCCCAAACTCTGTCTGCAGGAATTACAGGAATCTAATTTTAGCTATATTAAAAGAGCTACAGACACAATTCAAAATTTTAAATATCGAACAATTTGGCACTGTCATGTAACCCTTTATAATAATTATTTGCATAGAGTTCTCCAGTGTATATCTGGATCATTGGAAGTTCAGTTCTTCTTGGAGTGGATTTGGTTTAGATGATGGGTAATATTACAGTGAATCTTTTCTTGACTATTAAATACCATTTTATGTCCAGTAGGAACTGATCACCATTAACTATACTAAATACCTAATTTGGTATTGTGATTATATCCAATGAGGCTAATATGAACACTATTTTCAGCTATCTGATTGAACAGACATATGCTTTTTAATCAAGGAATGGATTTTATATTTCAAGAAGTGATTAGTATCTGCTGAATTCAATGTGCCATGCAAATCACTGGTTGCCTTATCAAGAACACATTTAATTGTCCACAAACTTTTCAAAGTTGTTGTAAAAAAAGCTGGTCAAAAATATTTCAATTTTGAAACTTGTCAACAAAAAGACAAATTTAATAATGAAAATGTTAAAGGAAAATGTTTCCATTTTCCATCAAGCCCTACTGGTATGTCTGTGATAACTTCTTAGAACTGCCCATTCCTGATACATCTGCAATAGGATTAATCATGTGAATGAAGTTATTCCTCTGGGTAAGTACATATGAGATTGCATGAAATCTCACGTGCATGAAATATTTTGAATGGATAAAATGGCAAGGTTTCAAGTTAAAAGTAATTTTGTAGACTTGTGTGTGAAGAATTTGCAGTTCTTAAAATATTAATGTCAAATACAATTCTGAGGACCCCAAAACCATGTGAAACAAATTGGTGAAAACCTTTCCACAAAATCTTGCAAAGCCATACACCAGTTCTGACCAGCCTTAATAATTAGGCAGTTATTTTCAAGCAGTATCCTAAACCATCAGGATTATAGACTATCTGTCCATGAGACCCAAACCATGGGACTACTGCAATATAAACCTAAATTGTGGAACTGAATTTTGCAGTATGTTCCCCTCCTTCCGTCTAAACTCAGTTAAATCAATTATTAGCAGGTTTGTTTAAAGGAAGAAGCAGCAGCAACATCTCTGCATTCAGAATTTGAAGTACATTGATTGTTACCACGTGAGAAGTGTAGGAGTGCTGTCCTTATGCAGCTCTAGGGGTAGCTGCCTCTTTGCTTGGCCCCTTGCATTCTAGGTTTGTAGTGCTGTGTGGGACAAGGTCTCTGCATTTCGAGAAGAGTTCTCTAAAGACAATAAGAGCCAGGTACACACACTGGAATGAAATGTTTTGCTTTGGTGCAATCACCACACAGCTGTGGGCTAACAAGAAAGTATTCTTTCTACATTGCACTTAGAAGAACCTACAGCTGTGTTTACCACTTCCTCTTACTATGTCCTTGTCTACACTACCATGGGCCGTTGAGCAAAGTTACGCAACTTCAGCTACACAAATAATATAGCCGAAGTCGACATTCTTTGATCTGCTTACCACAGTATCTTCATGGTGGTAAGTTGACAGTTGACACTCTCCTGTCAATTCCACTTACTCTTCTCATTTTGATGGAGTACTGGAGTCAACAGGAGAGCATGTGGTGCTCAGTTCATTGCGTCTATACTAGATGCAATAAATGGACCCCTGCAGAATTGATTATAGCTCGTTGATCCAGCCCATAGTAAAAACATGCCCTATGAGACTATGTATTCACGGAACAGTTAACCTACGCTGAGTTTTATCTTGACCCACCTACCATCCCCACAGAAAAAAACATCATACCTGATATGGGAGATGCTTTAAGCTTAGGCTAGTTTATCTGGTTGGCTATGTAAGTTAGACTCAGAGTTCCACTGTCATTCTGTCTGGAACCAGTCTTCTTTTCAGTAAGGACACTGGCTGAATCACTGAAGTGCTGATAGTACCTCATGGGTTTGCCCACTACTTTCTCCAAAGTGTTGTCAGATTCTCCAGAAATTGATATGACTAACTGGGAAAGAAGCCTGGAGCATCCTATCAAAAGGAACCTTGTGATATGGCCCCAGACACACATGAGTGAGTGTAGAAGCAATGAGGACCCAGTAACATGGATAGGGTTTCACAACTCTCAAGTTAGGCTAACCCAGGCAGTCACAGCATGGTGATAACCACACAGGTTAACTGTGCAATCGACCCAACAAACCGGGTCAGGTTGCTGCAAGTCCAGATTTCCACAGGGAATTTTTTGCATGTCCTGTATCCTTCAAAAATTATTTATTAAAAAAACAGAACTTAATTTGCAAAGAGAAATCCTCCTGCATCATATAAGCATTAGGACATTTTGAAATATTTGTGGTGTGCATCACTGTTAGGGTATGTCTTCACTAGCTCCCTAGTTCGAACTAGGGAGGCTAATGTAGGCATTTGAAGTTGCAAATGAAGCCCGGGATTTAAATACTGTTACGAGGTGTAACAGTTAACTCGAACTAAGGACTTAGTTCGAGTTAACGTTTGACTGCTGCATGTAGCCGCGGGCAGTTAGTTCGGACTAAGGGGATTTAAAAATGGCGCCGTGACGGGAAGATGCAAATAAAGCCCGGGATATTTAAATCCCGGGTTTCATTTGCAACTTC
Source organism: Rafetus swinhoei (assembly GCA_019425775.1). NCBI lineage: Eukaryota > Metazoa > Chordata > Testudines > Trionychidae > Rafetus > Rafetus swinhoei. The sequence continues at coordinate 18,494,363 of CM033447.1, read as the reverse complement.
GAATGACTACATTAGCCTCCCTAGTTCGAACTAGGGGGCTACTGTAGACATACCCTTAGATTGTAATGTCTTGTCCTGTTGCGATGCCATCTTACCATGTCATAGGCTATGGCAAAACCTCATGACAAACCTAAGGCAAATTTAACCAACAAAACAAATCTAAAAAAAGGGTCAGACTTAATTTGAAGGACTCTTTTTCTTGAAGTATTTTCTACTGACTCATTTGGAGGTTCTACTCACATGGTATGTTTCTTCAACAAATGTACTTGAGAGAAACTCTATGCAAAGGAGTCATCCAGACTATCTTCTCTTTTTATCAATTGCTTTCACACAGGGTGATTCTTTGTTGTTTCTTGCTTTACCAAGATTAGTTCCTTACTATCTTTCTGGCTATATTTATACCTTGTTTTATTTACTTTAATTAAACCCCATAGTTCAATGAGCTCCTTAACTCAGGTTCCCTCTCACTACTTTGCAGTGAGACCATATTGAAGTAAATGGCAAAACTTTCATTGTCTTCAAAAGGTCCAGGATTTTACCCTCTGCAGGTAATTATTGTCAGGCTCTTTGAGTCAAAGAGGTTAACACTTGGATGACAGTGGATAGAAGTGAGCCTTATCTTTGGGAGGTTTCTATGTTTAGCAGGGTTTTAGCCATTGTCCCCTTCCCCCAAGCTTTTTTCTTCGATGGTGTCGTTTTTCTTCACCATTGATCCTTCTAATTTTTGAAATTGGCATGCATTGCCTCTTATCACCTCGTATCCCTTAATGCACTAACCTTCCTCGACTTCACAGGAACAGTGTACAATTGTCTGAGATTTCATTCCATCAGCTTTGATAGGTGGATTTTTAATGCTCCAACAAAGTAGTTACATGGTGTTTCTGGATTCATTCAGGCTCACTTAGTAGGAGCATACGCCTTTGTCATAACCCAGCAGAAAGCATAACCCAGCAGAAAGCATGACTTTGTCATAACCCAGCAGAAACCATTTTTCCTGAGTTTACTGACTGGTAAGAGCAGTTTGCAACAGCTTCCATGTCCTTTATGTAATTCCCGTGCTCTATTACAATAAGATGTTGCTCCTAGCTGTTGTTTAGGCTGAAAGCACTTCCTCCTACTTGTATTTTATATAGAGATATGCTTATATTTTTACCAATAGTAATTTGAAAAACAATTAATTGAAAAAATAGCTTTTTTGGAAGGCTTGTAGTCACAGAAGCAGTTTCTCGTAATATTTATTTACATATATATCCCCATATATAAATCTGCTGATGGTAGTGTTTGGTCACTTGCTTCCTTATTAAATTCAGTGATTCTCAACACTTTAGGATATGTGTAATTTTTTCCAAAGTGAAGGGCACTGATCCAGAGTGGTGCAGACTTATCTCCTGCAGCAGCTACCTAGTAGACCGTATTTATCTTAGGTCATGCCAGCAGATCTTCAGAGCTTCTTGCTTTTTCCTGCAGTGTTCATCTTCATGGTTCTATTGCATTTTATTTTTAGTGTTGGCATAGAGTCATTTGAATTCAATGACATATGCAACCAAATTGTGGGTAATTTTTTCCTCTAACTGTTACTTCCATGCAGGACACAGGAAAATACTCACATTTGCCATTTCCAATTTTTCTTCTCATTTCTCCAGCAAAGGTTCATTTGTGGCATTTGGTCCAACCCCACTCACCTTGGAATCACCATACCTTCTGAAATCTATACAGATCTGGGGGAAGCTGCATACAGTGCCTCTGGACTAGCTCTTGGGTCTTTCTAGTTCACTACAGCCCCTTGACAGCAATTATTGAAGAACCATCTTGCCAAGGGCTCCTCAAGGCCCACCAGAGCAAGAGTGGGGTTTATATAATGTGTCTTATAAACGTATAGGACTGTGTGGAAGAGAAGCATTATGGGAGGATCTTTTCTGGCTGTATCTATAGCAATCTATTTCACTGGCAATGAAAATGAAAAAAATATCCTAGAAAAGCAGCAGCAGTGAGAAGTAGTTCTTGATTTTCAGCTAGCATTATACATCAAAAAGATGATGTTCAACAAGCTTTACATGTCTTTCACATCACTCAGCCAATCTGCAATTTGGCACGAGAGCATTATTCAACCATCTCTAAAGGTCCTTTTGATTTTCCTTTCAAAGAAACCCATTAAGAAATTTCTAGAAATATTTTGTTTATTCTTCTCTCTTCCCTATCCCTGCACTGTCAGAATAATAGATAGCCTTAATGTTGAATTCCTCACCTTTAGGGGAAGCTGATACAAGCTGTCTATGCCTGTATTACCTTGACAGTGATAACTCTCAGCCCACCTGTCATCAACAAGTAGCTGTGAGTGACTTGTATACAATTCTCTTCTTTAACTAGTGCTGAATTTTGGTCCTGTTGGACTCAATGGAAAATGTCGCTATTGCCAGGATTTGGCTCATGGTACTTTAAAACAAAGAACTACATACAAGAACCTTACATTTTATCAGTGCTGCCAAATAAATGAGTGTCCTACACCCCATAATTATAATGAGCTGTCCCGAGGTTATGTGCCTGCCTGGTTTGGAATTTTTGTTTAATTAACTTCTCTTCACATTGACAGGCCAGCAGCCTAAATTAATTTCTTCCTCCTCCCGCCCAAGACATTTTCAATTCTCATTAACAGCAAAATTATAACACTCCCCCCATAGCTACAACAGTGGTAAAATCCTTTCCAACAACTTAGGTAATAGTGAGTTGTTCTAACTATAATTGAGAGGCAGTGAGAGAGTCTCAGGTTTTATCTTTGCTACCAGTATAGCTGCATTGCTTGCGAAGAAACACTACATCACATAGAAAGCACTCTCCCATCAACATAATTACTTCTGCTCAAGAAGAGGTGGAAACTATGTCAGCAGAGAGTCTCCTGCTGACAGCATGGTGTAGACACTTCGTTAAGTCAATGTAAGTTTCATCATTCAGGAGTGATTTTTTTTTTAACACTTTTGAGAGATGTAAGTTACATCGACTGAAGTGGTAATGTAGATAAGCCCTGAGTGGTGCTTTAAATATTCATTAAATATTCAGAGGAATTATCATCTTATATTTGCACGTGGCTTTCAACTTCCAAACACCACAATGAGCCTTACAATACATATTCATAGAGAGCTCTTCATATGTCACTGAAATACAGATAATTCTGGGGGAGAAGGACTGCACAACAGTTTGGGGCAGGAGATGAAGAATGATACTGTTGTTCCTTTGGCCCAAGTAGGTGATCAACATTTGGAACCTTCTGAGGTTGTTAACATTGACATCTCCTGCTATGGAAAAAGTTAGGGTCATTCTTGGTGTAAACTTACTTAACTGTTTCCTTAAACATAGTAGAAACAAAATATACCAGGAAGTTTTCTTCCTTAGAAATCCCCAAGTCTGCCCCTCCATTGTGTTTTGTACCCAAAAAGCCTTTTCCAGCTCCTTCTTTTCAAGGTCACTCTCTCAGCTGGCTTTCTGCCTCCTGCACACAACTGATAGCCCAACTCCTGCATCTTCAGCTAGGAAACATCTTTAGTTCATACAAAGTTAGCTCTGACTTGCTATGGGACTTGGTGCTCCAGACAGTAACCCCCTAAACCTTTATTATATAAAGAGACTTGACTGCAACTTCTGTTGATTCTGAAGCAGTGGTTGGCACACCTAGGGTATGTCTACACTACAGGATAAGGCTGAATTAAGATTGCAACTTCAGCTACGTTAATTGCATAGCTGAAGTCAAAACACCTTAACTTGACTTTTGGCGCTGTCCACACTGCAGAAAGTCGAATGGAGAACACTCTCCTTTTGACTTCCCTTATCCTTGTGGAAGCAGGACTACCATCATCAACTGGAGTGCCCTCTCTCAGTTCGAATTAGCATGTCTTCACTAGACTCACTAATTCGAGCCCTGGAAATCGACAGCAGCAGCTTCGATCTCTGTAGTGTAGAATTACCCCTAATGTTTAATGCAGAATTATAGAGATCTGTGTTTGCTTTTGGATCCAAGACTCCCTTGATGGCAGCCATGAATGCTTTTCAGTGCAACAGCGATACACCCAACTAAAACTCCGGGTAAAATATTAGATGGGTAGAATACAATTACCCAAATTAGCCAATACGGGCAGTACAAGTCTGCGGAGAACCTTGGGAAATTACACCTGTGCCAGCCTGTACTGAAGCACTTGATGCCATGGACTTCATAGCCTCAGTACCCAAGCTATTGAGTTTAAAGCTAGTTTGGATAGGTCTACTCAAGTTGGAATGTATTGCATCTAGACATAACCTCAGAGACAAGAGTGTCACCTATTGAATCACCAGGACCATGGTGGTCTTTGGAGCTCTCTCACACCTATATGGAACCCAAGGCTGCTGTAACTTATACTGAGAAGCTACAACAGCTTGAACGTAAAGGGGGATCTCTCACCAATCCAGCCAAGAGTCGGTGTTGGCAATGGTTGCTTACCCAAACCAGAGATGGGGATCTCCCCTCTGCTTTCAGCAAAGGAAGGGGGAATCTCCGCTCCCATCCTCCAACACCACTCCTTCCCTGTTCTTGGAACATGAGCTGCTTAGGCATTTAACTTTATACTAAAAAGCAGTAACAGTGACTTCTTTAGCTTTGCCCAAATGTTTCTCATGTGCATACTCCTTTGCAGGATCAAGACTGGGACAGAAGTTGCGTCAATCGGAACATACAATATTTCACAATCAGAAATGTTGGCAACAAAATGTTAGGTGAATGAAATGAGAAACATCTGTTTAGTACACAAAGAACCCAGGTGAGAATGTACATTGATCCGGTCTTTGTATTGCTAACACAAGCTCCAGTTCAGGAAAGCAAGTTTAAGCATGTGCTTAAGAGCCACCAAAGCCATGTGCTTTCTTCAAAATGTTCTTAAGCACTTTCCTGATCCTGTGCCACAAAAGAGCCAAGTGGAAATGGCCACTACAATCCCACTGGTTTGTTTGCCAGAATGTGGGTCCTTGGCTGGTATTTAAATCAAATTAGGTATACCCCTCAACCACTAATGAAATCTAGATATTGTGGGTTTGATATCCCAACCTTTGGACATGAGGTCTCCTTGCAAATTTGCCATAATAAACCATCCACTTGGCCTAAACTGTTAGTTTATTAAGTCTTAATTCACAGTTGTTTTCATATTAGAAGTAAAACTCAATGTACTGGGAACTCTGGAAGAATTTCAATTTTCATTGGCACCAACAGATACACAGTGGTTCCAGGACTGCCCTTGAAACAGGAAGGCTTAGTGTGAGCTCATTTGATCTAAATCCACATGTGTTTGTTCAGGCATTATGTTCAAATACAGAATTAATTTTTAGACTGTGATTTGACCTGGTGATTATAGAAAAACGCAAAATAACCAGCAAGTCAGACAGCTCTTTCAAAGAGAAGCTTAGAGTTGTTGATACTGAACTGAATTGGGCATTTCTAAAGCACAATGGGAAACCATATTAAACACTTGAAAACAAGGATTTTTGTATTTGAAATTGACTTGTCAGTGAAGAGAACTATGTTAGCGCAAAAGAAAATGGATGCACAGAGATTGCAAAGGAACTGAACAGTAAACAGGCTGCAAATGAGCTTCTGGCTCCATTGTTGTCTAATCCAAAAGACTCCTTGACATCATTTTCTAGGAAATCATTTTCTAGAATGTGTTGATTCCTAAGCTGAATGAAGATTGCCTCAGGTCTCTAGTGGAGTTGAAAAACATCTTCATGTTAATGATGAATTGAACTTACTGAGATATTGTAATAGTGTCTCAATAGCATGAAATAATAACATACTCTATGAAAATATTAGGTGTTGAAGTCAGTGGGCCCAGTTCTTCAATATGTGATTCCAGTTTTATGCTGGTGCAACTTTACGGGTGTTCCTATGAAATGTGATGATGGCAAAAATCTGGAAGTAGCCCCAGTGGCACCCCTCACTCTAAAAAAATGCTACTCGAATAGAAGAGCTTTTGGTATGGGCTCAGAAATCCTGCAGCAGTAGAGAGGGAGCAGGAAACTTTCAGGTAAGTCACCCTGAGATGCACAGCAAGAACAATGCTACTGAGGATTTCATCCCCCCCCGAGGATAAAACAAAATTGGAGGGGAACAAAAGAAATCAGGACAAAAGGTTCTGCCAAAATTCTATGAAAGAAGCACAGAGTTCCAGGGAATATGATCCAGTGTGAAACCAAAAGCAGACCAGAAAATGAAACCCGAAAACTTCACTGGCTTGGTCTGGCAATTCTAGCCTGCCAAGTTATAATTAACAATACTAGCTGTATTCCATATAAACATGATCATGTCCTCTGTGAGTTCCCTCCCAAGGAGCCATTCAACAACGGCTATGTGAGATCACTTTTCTGTGCAATGTAAGTCATCTTTGTTTGGCTTGTGCTTGTCATGAATGCAATGCAAATGCTCCATGAATGCAAATCAATGTCACATCACTCCATGTTATTATTCGGATATTCTTTCCAGTTTTGGTAAAAGAGTTTTGTCATGGGATCATCCCAGCTTATTTTTGGTCTACCCAGTGATTGCTTGTGGTCTCTGTGGATCCAGTCGCTGATGTGGGTGGTCCACCTACTGGACTATGGCCATGTAATTGGCATTGTAAATTGACAAAATCCATCAGCTCTGAGATGTATAAAGCGCTTTCTTTCAGTGATAATAGGCCTCAGAGAGATGCACCGGAGCATAGACACTGGAAAACCCATGTTTCATGAAGAGATTTTACTAAGCCTGCTTGTAATAATTTTGGTCTAAAAATCTTGATTTCTTCTTTGGTAGAATTCCGTTGAGACAAAATCCAGTATCTATCATTAAGTTCTAAAAAAATACATGCACCAGTTGCTGTGAGATTGTACTATACTGACTTTTCAAATGAAAAGTAGTATGAGAGGAACTTTTGGTCCACTAAATAATCAGGGAAGTGTTCAGCTGTAGGTAGCAATCGTATGGAACTCTGTACCAGTTCCTTGCTAATCTCACTTCTTTCTTCCTGCTAGAGAGTTATTTTATAAGGATCCCTTGTGTGAACTTATAGGGCCAAATCCAATGCCTGTTTAATTCTTTGGGGGTGTCAGTGGGCATGGGTTCAGAAGCCTACCTTACTAAGTGTTACTTTGATTGTAAGCTCTTTGGGTCTGGTATTTTTTGTTCAGCACCTAACACAACATGACTGGGATTCCTAGGCATTACCGTCATACAGATAATGAATAATAATACTCACCATGTCCTTTCCATTTGTCTGAAGATGACAATAACAGGAGATTTGACCGGATACTTGACCCCTGGTCTGCCAGAACCAAGCTGGGTCTCTTCACCTTGTTGCAGGTAGATACAAGAGGAGGGAAAGGCCACAACAATAAAATCTCTATTAAAGCACAAGTGTAAAAATAACATCAGTTAGCCTGAGAGCAACAGAGATCAAGAGGAAAGCCCTAAGAGTTCAAAACCTAACGCTGTTTTACAACATCCTAAATACAAGCTAGACAAGCATATCTGATCATAAAAATGTTTTGTCTATTAATTATGAAATGTAACAGGTCCATTTTAATTCCCGCAGCCCTCAGGGATCTTGTTTGCTAAGTTTTTAATACTTGAGTGTGATTGTAGGTCTTATGCTGATTAATATATCATGAATTTTTACGTGCTATAAATGGATAAAGAGCAGTCAGATAAGGACCAAGTAATTATGAAACGTTATGCACATTAGATGGTAAAGCTGAAGTACATTTTTCCTTTAACTTTAACTTTCTAATTGAGTGCTGCTAAAGTAACGTCAGTCATAAAATGTGATATTATGCATACAGTTCCATGGACTGTGTGGAGAAATGATGGTGATGGTATATCTGCATTAATCACTTGTTAGGGAAATTAATGTGGGGAGGACAAAAGTTGAAGATGAAGTTCCTGTATCAAAATCACTATAGTTGTTGCCTAAGGAACTTGCTGGGACATTGGCAATAAAAAATGTGTATATATAATGGATATTAAGAAAATAGCAAAATGTTCTCTCTACTCGTGAAATATGTTTATTAGGGAACTCTTAGTTCCTATAGAGCTTATGAGCAATGTTGGAACTATAAATAGCACCCCATTAATTAGCATTCATGAACTACATGCCAGAACCTTGTTGGTAGAAAGGAGCCCTAATCTTGGATTGCATCCCAGCTGTGGTCAGCACAGCCCAGGGAAATGGGGACAGAAGTAGTAAAAAGTGAACCTTGTCCAAATAAAGTAGCACAGCCACAAGGCCATTCTACTTGCTAACTGTCTCTATGGCTGCGCTGTCAGGTGGAGCTCACTGGGAGGTAGCTAACCCTCAGCCATGACTTTTCCCTCAGGAAAGCCTCCTGTACCAGGCACTGACAGCAAAGATGCTACATGACTCTACACAAGTGACACTCAGACTGAGGCTCAGAAGCTACACAGTATATTCTATAAATATATTAGAAGCAAGAGGGAAGACCAAGGACAGGGTAGGCCCATTGCTCAGTGACGAGGGAGAAACAATAACAGGAAACTTGGAAATGACAGAGGTACTTAATGACATCTTTGTCTTAGTCTTCACCAAGAAGTCTGATGGAGTGCCTAACATAGTGAATACTAGTGGGAATGGGGGAGATTTAGAAGATAAAATTTAAAAAAAGAACAAATTAAAAATTACGTAGAAAAGTTAGATGTCTACAAGTCACCAGGGCCTGATGAAATGCATCCTAGAATACTCAAGGAGCTGATAGAGGAGGTATGTGAGCCTTAGCTATCATCTTTGAAAAGTCATAGAAGTCAGGAGAGATTCCAGAAGACTGGAAAAGGGCAAATATAGGACTATATAATAAAGACTATAAAAAGGGAAATACGAACAATCTAGGAAACTACAGACCAGTCAGTTTAACTTCTGGGCCAGGAAAGATAATGGAGCAAGTAATTAAGGAATTCATCTGCAAATATCTGAAAGATAATAAGGTGATAGGTAATGGCCAGCATGGATTTGTAAAGAACAAATCATGTCAAACCAATCTGATAGCTTTCTTTGATAGGATAACGAGTCTGGTGGATAAGGGAGAAGCAGTGGACGTGGTATAGCTAGATTTTAGTAGGGCATTTTATATGATCTTGCATGATCTTCTTATCAATAAACTAGGCAAATACAACCAAGATGGGGCTACTGTAAGGTGGGTGCATTACTGGCTGGATAAACATTCTCAGAGAGTAGTTATCAATGGTTCACAATCCTGCTGGAAGGGCATAACACATGGGGTTCTGCAGAGGTCTGTTTTGGGACTGATTCTGTTCAATATCTTCATTAATTATTTAGATATTGGCATAGCGAGTACCCTTATTAAGTCTGCAGATGATACCAAACTGGGAAGGGTTGCAACTGCTTTGGAGGATAGGGTCATAATTCAACATGATCTGGACAAACTGGAGAAATGGTCTGAGGTAAATAGGATGAAGTTTAATAAAGACAAATGCAAAGTACTCCACTTAGAAAGGAACAATCAGTTTCACACATACAGAATGGGAAGTGATTGTCTAGAAAGGAGTACTGCAGAAAGAGATCTAGGGGTCATAGTGGACCACAAGCTAAATATGAACCAACAGTGTGACACTGTTGCAAAAAAAGCAAACATGATTCTGGGATAGGAGTGTTGTGAGCAAGACACGAGAAGCCATTCTTCTGCTCTGCTCTGCACTGATTAGGCCTCAATTGGAGTATTGTGTCCAGTCCTGGGCATCACATTTCAAGAAAGATGTGGAGAATTTGGAGAAGGTCCAGAGAAGAGTAATAAGAATGATTAAAGGTCTAGAGAACATGACCTATGAAGGAAGACTGAAAGAACTGGGCTTTTTTAATTTGGAAAGGAGAAGACTGAAAGGGGACATGATAGCGGTTTTCAGGTATCTAAATGGGTGTCATGAGGAGGAGGGAGAAAAATTGTTCTCTTTGACCTCTGAGGATAGGACAAGAAGCAGTGGTCTTAAATTGAAGCAAGGGAGGTTTAGGTTGGACATTAGGAAAAACTTCCTAACTGTCAGAGTGGTTAAACACTGAATAAGTTGCCTAGGGAGGTTGTGGAATCTCCATCTCTGGAGATATTTAAGAGCAGGTTAGATAGACAGCTATCAGGGAGGGTCTGGGTTCTGCTGTGAGGGCAGGGGACTGGACGCGATAACCTCTTGAGGTCCCTTCCAGTTCTAGTATTCTATGATTCTATGATTCTATGTGTCTCCTGCGGCTCTTTGCAGCACATGATATTAAAACACTTTGGGAGTTAATTATTAACTAATCATTAATCAATCTAAGTTATTAACCAATCAAGGATGCTTTTACTATGTTATTTACCAACTGTAGAGTATTTGTGATACAAGGTTTCTTATTTCTAAGTCGACAACACAGAGAAGCTGTCCTGGGGTGGGAACTTTCAGTGCTTTAGGAAGAGTCAAGGTGTGAGACTATCAATATTTAAAGCTATCTTGGTCTTAGACTGACTGTTATTTTTGAAGATGAAATGAATGAGCTCCTCATCACAAGGGTTGTGTCTTCACATGTTTGCACAGCATCTCACACAGCAGGGCTACATTCCTGACCGAGGTGTCTTGGCACTTCTTCAATATAAGTATGAAATTATAACAGCCTTGGAGAAACCCCTCGTAATTTGTCTTTAAACTTATTTCTCTGTGCTGTCCCAAGGGAAGCCAATGAGTTGCTGAAGTGCATAGGAAGCTTTTTCTGAAGTTTGTGCCCACCAGAAAGCTTGCTCTTCTATAGGGTGATGGTTTTACATTTAGCCACTTTTTAAAATCTATGGGTCAGATCTTGATAGCAGGGTTTACTCCGGATTCATACTGGTGTAACCAAGTTTGATAGGGCGCTGACGCAGGGGCTGTGTCAGCCCTGAGGAGCACAGAATCGTGGAGGTACATTGCATAGCCCCTTTCTGCTACCTTACTATTCCTCACAGGAGGCTCAAAATGTAGCCTTATTTCCTTAGGCCTTATAAGAAATGTGCTATAAGAAATAACTGCATTAATGGGTAAAATGATGAAGCATTCAACTCTGTTTGTTGAACTAAACGAGTGCACTTTTGGTGATAATAATGGAACTGAAAGTCTCATGGTTTATCACCACCGAGTTTTTTTCCCCAGTCACAGAGCATCTGGCTAAGAATGACTTCTGAATGCCTGCTCAGGTGTGTGCTGTTGGCAGAAACTTTAACAGTGAAATGCAGAATAACTTCAGTCTCCCAAAAGCTTTAAATATGTGGTTCAGGCTTGATACAGTATTACAATAAAACCTGTGTTATCCAGCATGCCCAGGGATTAGGGCATACCGGTAACCTAAAAATTCTGGTTATCTGAGGGGGGGAGGTGAGAGCTGTGCGGGGCCTACGGGGGAGGGAGGCACGGGAGCTGAGTGGGGACTGCGATGTGGCCTGCTGGGGGGGCCATGAGCCGTGGGGGGTGGGGCGGGATGCAGCCTGGTGAGGCGGGGTGGAAGCCGGGGGTCAGAGATGGCCGGGACGGCCTTCTGGAGGGGGACAGGAGCCGCAGGGGGGCTGGCCTGCCGGGGGTGCCAGGAGCCACGGGGGAAGCCAAGATGCTTGCTTCCAGCTGCCATTCGCTCCTCCCCCAGGTACATGCTGCACGTCTGAGGAGCACTTAGGGCCAATTTCCTTTTTTTTTGCTTTTCCCGGTGTAAAAAATTTGCTGGTTTCTACAGTTTTCCAGATGCTTACATTCCAGATAGCGCAGGTTTTACTGTACTAGCATTTGTATTATAGAGCAGTGACTCACTAAACCAGGCGCTATACACATAGATTATAATAGACAACAAACAAGCATAGATGGGATGGACAAGGAAGAGTAGAGAACGATTTATACCCTGATTTTACAGATGGAAGAGTGCGGCACAGAGCGATTGTGAATTCTCCTAAATCCCAGTCCAGTCCCTTAACCACAATATAAGACCTTTCTCAGATGCAAATACACAATTTGTTCTTCAATGTATTTGTTTAAATTATGACTGGGACGAACCTCTGTTTCTTGAACTAACACTGTGCTGTTTAAAAGAGTGCACTTCAGAGTTTTGCATTCTTCATTTTCTCCACTATACTGTGTTTTATTTTGTTAATTCACTAGAGCTGTGCTGGCTGTTGAGACTGATGGAACACACCATTATGAATGAATTTTGTGATGATGGTGTTTGTGCTGTGAAAGTCTGATTGGGGAAAAAAATATACCTATTCACTATTTCAAAAGAGTGCCAAGTATTTTGAACTAAATTAGTAAATCATATTCTCTGAAAAATGTCTGCACAGCCATGGCAATACCCCAGTGGAAAGTGTTTCCCGCAATGAGCAGTTTGTGAACTAAGGAAAGAATGAAGTATGGAACTAGTTGGAAATGAGATATAATTGGCTGTGCGTGTCCTGAGCCTCTACAAAGTGCTTGAAAGATAAAAAACTGTTGCTAGCAGCTGACAGCAAGAGACATTCATTTCCAATATGAACTTGTAAAACCTTATTCTATCAAGCAGAAGAACAAAGCTGGCCTGACACTAGATTTATACTTTAAATACATTTTACAAGGAAGGAAAAACACACACACACAGGGGGGAAATCAGCTGGGTTGTACGTACTGAAAGGAGGCCTGTTCAACAGATTGATTTTTTTTATTGCATCATATGAATTCAGCCTAAATATTACCCTCCCGAACAACAGCACACATACATTCACTGACAAGTGCTGGGAATGGAAGGCATTTGTAAGATTTGTGCTGAATTTTCTTTTTTTAAAATTGCCAAAAAGTGAGGATTTCTTTGTGGTTTTCCTTTGGATCCTGAATCTGTGCTCACATTCAGGTGGGTAGACTCCTGCCTTCACCTGACAGCTTCATGGCACAGACGTCCATTCACACAAATACCCTTGCAAGATCACAATCGTAAGTGAGGCAGTAGATATTAAACTGAAAGAATCAGCAGGAGTCTATTTAAAGAGAAATCTCACAGGGCCAGTCTTATGATCCACATTTTCTTCAGAGTCAATTGAGATCAAGCTAAAAGCAAAAGTCATCAGACACCTCTAAGGCTCCAAGTATGCAACTGATTTCAGGTGGGTGTTCCCTCGTACCTAGAGAGGGCCCCCAACGGTAACTCATGCACTGTCACTTGAAGGACTGGAATACAAATTTTGAAGGGTGCTGGGCCAAAAAGCACATGAAACTAACTTGTTTGATACAGCTTGCAAGAGAAACCAGCAACCTGCCCTTATTCCCCCAAAGCTGAGCCCAACTACCTTAAAACTCAGGTCAGGTTCACCAAAATTAGAGATGTGATGGGAGTGAACATTTTCAAAATCTTACTTTAAGGGTTCATTTTTGAAAATCTTGGGCTTTGGTTTTAGGGAGAAAAAAATAGCTAAAATCACGTAAACAATGATCTGGGGTAGTTTTATAAACCTCTTCAAATATCTTGGCTCTTAAAAGGCTGTCCATGGCTGAGGCGTGTGGGTTCCCAATTTCTGATAGTTGGGTTGAATTTGTTTATGAATTTAGCAGCTTAATTTTGCAGATCCAGGGTTGACGATGCTGGCCTGCCATTTTGATAGGGCTTTTCAATGGCACCTAGGCACCTACACGCAATTTTATTTTCAGCCCTTACTTTTACATTTTATGGTAATCATGATATGACATACTTTACAGACAGTGATACTGGTCTGGGATTAATAGAAAAGTGCTAAACTCACAGGCTTAAATTACTGTATTATTTTGAGAGAGGAGAGTATATTCTTCTTCAAATGGCATGCTGACTCCTTTAATGCAGTGTAGTTCCTATTCCTATATAGACAGATCTTTATCAGGTTTGTGGTAAAGAAAGTACTCAGTCTTTGGCACGGCTGTGTATTATTTTGATACTTGCAAGTAACAATGATTTCTGCCAATCCTTGGTCATCAAGAGGTTTGAACTCCTGTATGTTTGGGGCAGTTGTCTTAAGTTATTTCTAATTGTAAATATGGCAGTATTGGTGATAATTCTTTTAGAAAGGTAATTTAAATAAAAAATAACTGTTTGTTACTGGCACCAGACTGAGACCCCTAGAAACTGAAGTCCTCCGTGTCTTCAGAGAGCAAGTAAAAATGGATAGCACCATTGCTCAAATCCCCAACACCAAACCTTCATCTGCCATCTACCTCAGGTGAGAATATACTTTAGTATCCTTAACAATTCAATCTTTGGTCGCAGAGGCAATTCGTTTTCATTTTGATGATGATGGTGGTGATAGTGGGACCTGCCCACTACAAATTGAACAGAGACAATTCATGCACGGGTATAAATGGTAGAACAGGAGTGGGCTGTGATTGAATGGTGAGTCTATGGGCTTGTCTAAATAGAGACTTAGCGTACAGAAAGCCAAGATATAAACCTACAGTGTACTAGTTTGCTGCATACTAATTGGTCATGTGGAAATCTGTAGTGTGTTCTGGGGCACATCTACACTAGGAAATTATTTTGGAAAAAAAACTAAATTAAAAATAATAACTCCCAAAATAAAATCAAAATAGCATGTTCCCACTACGAGGGAGCCTCAAAATTAGTTCAAGGCAGACTCCCTTATTGTGGATGCACTACCTCGATTTAGAGGAAGTACTGGGGTGTAATCACGTCATATTACTCTGGGGAGTAATTATTTCAAAATAGCAGCAGCAGAGTATCCACGCTAATATTATTTTGAAATAATTATTTTGAAATAAGCGTTATTCCCTGAGGAAAGCAGGAGTACAGATTTCAAAATAACTGGCGTATTATTTTGAAATAAGGGGGTTTATTTTGAAATAACTCCCTAGTGTAGACCAGGGCCTGATGCACTACTATTTCAAATATTTCCCCTTTCCAATCACCTGAGCCGTCCCCTATTCCTGTTGTAATTTAGCCAAAATATTACCTATCAACTGATTTCTATCTTAATTTTTTAAAATCTTAAAATTAATTTACTGATATAATCTTTTTTTTATTTTACACATTAAGACTGATAAGAGCATACTATTCAGATTGCTATAAGCAGTCATTCATTTTTAATTATTCACCCTCATTACAACTTAAAGGTTGTTACAGAAAGAATCAGTTTTCTCCCATTTTTTGTAATTAGTTAATTTTTTTACATGAGTGAATTAATCTGGTGCCTATTTGCTCTTGTTCAATTTTCTTTCTAACAGGAATGAGAATTATATACTGTCAAAAATGCTCGCCTTGTAAATTCAACAGAGCTCACTCTCATAAGAGAAAATGCCATCAAATTTACTTACCATGAAAGGAAAATTAATTAACGAATCATTCTGATCACCTTTCCATTGCAATGTCCTGGTTATGTGCTCTCATCTGAGTCAATGCAACTATCTCTGTGTAAAATAAACATAAATCGTTTTTAGAAATGAAAGTTCAGTTCCTCCTTTGGTGTACAGCAATGTAACACTGCTTATATCACTGCATCTAGGCTGATTTTCCCCAGATAAGGATCTGTCTTAGATATTCTATGAACTTCTGTTTACAAAAATCAAATATACGTTGTCCCCTTATGCAATTCAAAATTTGCTTTTGCAAGAAAGAACCACTTTAAAATCTTTAAAGTGCTTGTTTGTACACTTAAAATATAATTATTTTGGGATTAGTTGAAAAAGCCAACTATAAATTCAGGTGAATACAATCCTGTCATGAATGTGGGAGAGTTCTGCTATTAAACTGTATTCTTATAAAGGCCATTCAATCCTCAACAATCTAAGGAGAAAAACTGACATTATATGCAAACAGTGGAGCCTTTATCTTCTGAAAGTAATAAAAATAGATAACTTGACATTTTCAGACCTATTCAGCTGCTTCAAGGTATTCAAAAAGATTCATTTGAATTGCTAGCCTCTTGTTTAGTGTACCCTATTATCAGTTTAAACTAGATACATTTTCACTGCATTATTGTCTTGTCTTTTGTCTCGGTCTGTATTTTAAGATACAGACATGTTAAAATAAGTTCCTGTTAATATAAAGATTTAAAAAGACAAGAATTAACATATTTAATTTCCTAGGAATGTCTTTATTTTATTACCATGAGCAGCTGGAGCCAGGCACAGATTAACATCAACCATTCTTATAATGAACAGTATCTAATTAGAATAGTTTGTTTTTGATGGTGATAATAACTCCTGAAAATTCATCATTTTTAGACAATGAAAATAAATTGCAGCAAATTCTGCAGACATCCAGACAAGATGGTTGGGACTTAATTTAATTTGTTTGCTAAGGAGGTACCCACAAAAGGGTGTGTGCCCTCTATTCTCATTGAAGGCAGTGAGAGTTGCAGGCACTCTGCACCTTCCAGGAGTCGCTCGGAAAGCTTGCAGGATCAAACCCAACAGCACACAAGAACATAAGAATGGCCATACTGGGTCAGACCAAAGGTCCATCCAGGCCAGTATCCTGTCTGCTGACAGTGGCCAATGCCAGATACCTCAGAGGGAGGGAACACAACAGGTAATCATCACATGATCCCTCTCCTGCCATCCATTTCCAGACAAACAGAAGCTAAGGACACCATTCCTACCCATTCTGGCTAAATAGCCATTAATGGACCTAACCTCCATGAATTTATCTAGTTCTTTTTTGAACCCTGTTAAAATCTTAGTCTTCACAACAGAAACAATTAGGTTGGTTGACGAGCTACAAGTTTCAATTGCTCTTTGACTTACAGTATTAGCTTGGTGTTTCGTGTGGTTAATACTGAAAAGCACAGCTACATATAGATTAGGCTAGGCCCTGCAACCGGAGAGACTATGACGAGTTTCTCACCTGGGTTTAGGCTAAAAAATGGAAGTGTTGGATTATAGTGTCTGGCCATGGATCCAATCACCCCACTGATCTGTGCATGGCAGGAAATCCTTGGTTTTGGATGTGGCCTCTCCCTCCCACACAGAAGGAGATGTGGATTCAGCCGCCTCTTACTGAATGGTCTCTACTTTCCTGGAGCCCTCTGTGTGCTTCTGAATCTAGGCATGGCAAAAAAAAAAAATCATGCAAGAGGTGTCTCCTACAACAAGTCTAAGAGTTCCCTTCCAAGAAAGTGCTGGGACAGCTGCCTACTCAGTAGTTCCTGGAGGAATCATTTCTATCTGAAGAGCAAACGTCCGGGGCTGGATTGGCAGTGGGAACGCTTTGTCAATTCCCTTCCTCCTTTGACCTTTTCCATTATTTTAGTAAGTTTTACATTGCTTCTTTCCCCCCTTTTTCTAGTTCAAAGAAAGCTTGATTCCACTACAGTGTACTCTTGACTTTTTTCCTCTCTCCTTTGGTTGTTTGTCCTTTTGAGTTTAAAGATGACTGTGACATCATTAATTGGTTTGGTTTCTATGAGCATGTGAGTGGCTCATCAAGCCAATATGAGCTGTGAACTATCTGGTGCACAGAACAAGAAATGTTATTATGGGTTATTTGATTAACTGTGGACATGCTGCTGTGGTGAGATTTATACTGCTGGCACTTCTCCTCTGCCACCGTAGTTCTTTGCTCATAGACCGTTGCTTCAGTATGGATGAGACTTTACCAGATAGAACAATCATGAGTGAGATCTTCCCAAAACTCTGCAACAGTGTTGAAACACCTCAATGAAATGAGGGAGACCTTGAAACTTTGCTTTTAGCCTCCCTGAGAGTGTGTTAGCTCACCATAAAAGATCTTCTTCTGCATTTGCACATCTAACATTGTGGTTACATGGCCTGCCCATCTCATCTGTGATTTCACCCACAGTGTGTGGATGCTTGGAATATCTACCCATATGAGAGCCTCAGTATCTAGAATCTGGTCTTGACAGCTTATGTTCATAGGTATCCTCTGACAGCCCATGAGTCAGAGCCCTGTTCTGTCCTTTTACAACTACTGTTACTTTTCACTTGCCCTTGCTTTTGCTTTGAAAGTTACGGGGTATAGTCTGATTTCTCCTGTAAATTGCTTAGCCTGTTCTCTTTTACATTTAGTGTGATTGGCTACCACTTTTCTCTCATTATACATTCCTTAGGAATTCAGCCCTAGAGTATATGGACACAACTCCCATTGATTTTGATGAACATTAAGCCTTCATGACTCACCATTTACCACATATGATCCCACAAAAAGGGTGTTCTGGATTACATTACAAACTATAGAAGTGAGAAACCTTGAGGAAAGAGGATATTAAAGAATTTGTTAGGACACTTTCACCCTCTTCTCCTGATGGCTGCTGGTCACACAAGGGTCACATGAAGACAAGTGGCATCATAAGTCCTCTACAACCTTTGAATTTTACACTTACTAACATTCTCAACTTCTGTTACGGTACGTCTACACTGCACAGCTATTTTCGGATACCAGAGGTATTCCGAAATTGCTACCCCACATCTTAACAAGCCGCCCGTTATTTTGAAATATTTTTTGAAATAACGGGCACGCTATTTTGGCATCCCGGTAACCCTCATTCCACAAGGGTTAAGGGATGTCTCGAAATAGCACGTTATTTCAAAATACATTCAAAATAAGAAATGCAATTTGCATAACACAAATTGCATCTCTTATTTCACATTTAGGGTGCTGTGTAGACGCGACCTTAGTATTAACCACAAATTTCCTATGGATTGCCATGGCAAAGGCCACTGTTCATTACTAAGGCTGCAAATACAGTTGTCTTGACACGGTTCAGTGGGGTTTCAAAGCTAGATTGTACAGATGGTTTCACAGGGGTTCTGAGTCAGGAATTGACTCACTATTCTGTCACTCAAATCCCCAACACCTTGGGTTAATTGGAGCCTAGGAACTGCTAAATAGACTTACTTTTCATTGTATCAACTTTCTTTGTATACACAGAGAAAGGAAGTCAAGAACTTTGCACCCTAGGGTACTAGCTACCTAATATGATTATATTAATTCATGTCTTAATGACTCTTTACTAGTTAAAGTGCACTAATTTTGGCCCTAGTGACCGACACTTTTTACTTCAATGTCCATTAAAGAGATAAGATTATAGGCGGTGCATGACTCAACATCTTTTCTCTTCCTTTTCCTCTGCAGTTTATTAAAGTAACTTTGGCCTCAAGAGATTAGAGCTTTTGCTATTTAATTCAAGCATCATTAAACATTTTAAGAATATTCTCTTCAAAAGTTGTGATAAGAGTTTTCAGAAATTCCCTGCTCAAACCAGCCAGATCTGGAACATTACAATACATATGGAGAACAGTTAGATTATATTCACTACTTCCCTGATGTGAGGAAGGGCACATAGCAAGCTAATATCCTTAGGAGAAAGGGCAGGAGGATTCAAGCAGGGAAAGCACTATGATTTGGCCATTTTGGGCACCCAGGCTGATGTCTCATATAAAGGTTTCTATAAGTGTGAAAACCTTTATTGATTCCCTAGGCTTACTCCTGACTCTTTTGTTATTCCTGACAGTTGCAATAGTGGTGGCCCTGTTGCTGGATTTAATTAACCTTGCAGAATGCCTGCTGGGCCTATCCTTCCACAAACAGAGCCTTGATTTACTACAGAAGGCTGAAACACTAAGAGGACAATGCTATGAACTGTCGAGGCTAATGTTAACAGCCATATATTAAAAAAAAATACTAGCCCAGCTATACCCAGAAACACTCAGGGCTGAATGCCCCAAAGCAGTGAGGTGGCCAAGGGCCCTGCTTTAGGTACCTAAGTCCTGGTTTTGGGACCACTGCAACGCACATATCTCCTGTTGAATGCCTGCAGGCATTACTCACTAGCAAAGTTTTTATAGTGAAAAGTTGCCTCCGTGCCAATGATTCTGCCTCTGGACCTGTGTACTGCTGCCTCCCTGTGGGCATTTGGAAGCAATGGACTTAACTTGCAGCAAGGGAGGTTTAGGTTAGACATTAGGAAAAACTTCTGAACCATCAGGTTGGTTATAAACACTGGAATAAATTGCCTGGGGAGGTTGTGGAATCTCCATTACTGGAGTTTTTTTAAGGGCAGGTTAGACAGACATCTGTCAAGGATGGTAGATGGTGCTTGGTCCTACTCCGAGTGCAGTTGATGGTACTTGATGACCTCTCAAGGTCCCTTCCAGTTCTATGATTCTATGTTGATCTTCCTGCCTCAGTTCCAGAGCTATTCACAAACCACAGGGGGAGATGGGTGTTTGCAAGACCCAATCCCCTGCTTACTAGATCAGCCCTCTCTAGACACAATTAGAAGACAAGCAGGAAAGATGCAGGACAAGGATTACTCCAAACCTCTTGGTTAGGGAACTTACCTAAGATGTGGGAGAATTCCCTAATTCAAGTCTTCCCTTTACCTGGGCAAGAGGGGATTTGAACACAGATTTGAAGCCTGCTAGAGTAATGCTCTAATGATTGTTCTGTAGGATACTGTACTATGAAATTCCCTCAATCTCTGAATTTATGCTGTTTCACTGTGGATAAATGACTACAGAGTGATTGGAACAGGGGGAACTGTATTATGTGCCTCCAATATCTTAAGTGTTCTCACTCATAGCCTATTGGGTCATGCTCATGTCTGTGCATGCTCCCCTCCCAATACTCTGTGTGTGTGTGTGTGTGTGTGTGAGAGAGAGAGAGAGAGAGAGAGAAGAGAACCTGCACACAAGCATGATAACAGGTCTAGCCACCTGGCAACAGAACACTTCCCCATAGCATCTTGCAAGAAGGACACAAGATGCCTAACTCCAAACAGAAGTTCTGAGAAGTAAAACACAAGCAGAGACTTGTGCCTCCTTGCAACTGAACTTAGGCACCTATCTTAGTAAGAAGGGTAAAGCTTAGGACGCATCTCTCATTGGCAAGATTAGGTGGTAACCTGCCTATCTTGTGTGAATCCCTTTCTAAGGTGCCTGTCTCTTCACATTCATCATATAGAACAGTGGTCTCCAACTTTTTAAGCACAAGATGACTTTTTGAATTGAAGTGCAATCCAGGATCTACCTCAAATCCAAATACCCTTGCCCTGCTTCCTTCCCCTCCCCTTCTCCAAGGCCTTGCTCAGCTCATTCATTCCTTTCTCTCTTCCTTCCCCATCCTCATACACTTTCACCAGGCTGAGGCAGGGGATTGAGGTGCAGAAGGGCGCGGGCTTCAGTCTTTGGTTGAGAGGTTTGGAGTATCAGAGGGGATCTGGACGGAGCCTGGGGCAGGGCTTGGGGTGCAGGAGGATGGTTCAGGGTGCAGGCTCTGGGAGGGAGCTTGGGTGCAGAAGGGGCTCAGGGCTGGGGCAGAGGTTCAGGATGAAGGCTTCAGCTGGGCACCACTTACCTCACTGGGTTGGTGGTTCAGTAAGGCTAAGACAGGCTCACTTGCACCATGGTTCTGTGCCATTCCCAAAAACAGATGGCATGTCCAGCAGTGGCAGCTAGGGGCAGGGGAAAGGTCAGGTGGCTCCATGCACTGCCCCCCACCCACAGGCACTGCCCCCCATCTCTCATTGGCCATGATTCCCTGTTCCCAACCAATAGGAGCTGCAGGATGGTGCCTGCAGGCAAGGGTAGTGTGTGAACCCCACCTCCCTCAAGGGCCGCATGTCGTCCTTATTTCTGTGCTGCTGCCTTGAGTACTGGGGTGCCAGAGCACGGGGGGCTGCTGACTGAAGGTCCAGCTTTGCAGGCAGTAGCACTGAAGTGAGGACGGCAGTACTATACCATGCCATTCTTACCTTGCACTGCTGCTAGCACCGGCGCTACCTTCAGAGCTGGGTAGCTGGAGAACAGCTGCTGTTGGCTGGGAGTGCAGCTCTGAACACACAGCAGCTTCCAGCAGAAGTAAAGGTAGCAGTACCACCTCCCCCACCCCCCACACACAATAACCTTGTGACCTACCCCGTCCCCCACACAACTCCTTTTTGGGTCAGGAGCTCTACAATTAGAACACCGTGAAATTTCAGATTAAAATAGCGGACATCATGAAATGTACAATTTTTAAAACCTTATGAGCATGACACTGACCAAAATGGACAGTGGATTTGGTAGGGGCCCTGCTTATTGTTTCATAGACTTAGATCAGCTACCATAGGTTCCCCTCAAAGACCCTTTGAAGAGGATAAATATGTTGTATATGGGAAAAGAAAGCCTCTAGTGCAGTAGTCTTATCTCCACATAACATTTCCCTACATCTTCTGCACTTCTTGTGAGATCACATTGGGCAGCCAAGTTTACTGTGTGTTAAACTTACTGGTATAAAAGGTTTGACACTGTGTGAGAGCCAAAGCCATTGTCTCCATAAATCTGAGCATTACCGCTCTGTACTATTACTGTTACACCCCTATTACAAAGCTGAGACTTGCTTTCTAATAGGGGTGCAACCGAGTACACAAAAAATGCTTTGTATTATATTAAAGCGCTGGTTATCTCCCTATATAAAAACAAATTTCCTGTGGGGTGACAGAGTGATGTCATCACGTCATCTGCATCCTCCTGCCACTGCCGCCGCCACCCGCCTCCGCCTCCTCCCTCAGTCGCTTTCCAGCTGCAGCTCCCACTTCACACCCTGGGGGGCTGCGCTGCCAGGGAGTAGCTGCTGCTGCTGCAGCTGGGTCCCTGTGCCATCCGAGCCCAACTCCTTGGCTGTTCCACCTCCCCTGGGGAGGCAGGAGTTGCGCAGCCTTCTACCTCCCCCCTCCCTGTTGCTTCCGGGGCCAAAGAGGTGGGAGCTATGCGGCATCCCCCCTTCCTCCTCTTGTGCATGCCCCCCTCCTGTCTCTGCCAGAGAGTGGAATAGGGTTGGGGGTGCAGGATCTGGGCAGGAGGTGGGGTACAGGAGGGGGTGAGGGTGCAGAGTCTGGCCAGGAGGGACGGTGCAGGAACAGGGTTGAGGTAGGCTGTCTGGCCAGGAGGGAGGAGGTATCAGCAGGCTGGTGGTACGGTGTGGGGCCAAGGGAGAGGGTGCAGGAGCAGGCTGGGGGTACCATGTAATGGCCAGAAGAGGGGTTGGCGAGCATAGTGGCCAGAGAGGGAAGGGGTTGGTGCACGTAGCGGCCAGAGAGAGGGGGGTGGCTGGCAAGTGTAGAGGCCAGAGGGGAGGTTGGTGAATGTAGCGGCCGGGGTGTGGGGTGGGGGGTTGATGCGCGTAGTGGCCAGAGTTGTGGGGTTGGCAAGGATAGCAGCCAGAGACTGGGGAGGGTTGATGCAAGTAGCAGCTGGAGAGAGGAGGATGGTTGGCAAGCGTAGCGGCCAGAGATGGGGGACTGGTGAGTGGAGTGGCCAGAAGGGGAGGTTGGTGAACATAGCAGCCAAAGGTGGGGGGAGGTGGCAAACGTAGCAGCTGGGGAGCGGGAGGTGGTGCACATAGTGTCCAGAGAAAGGAGAGAGATTGGCACGCGTAGTGCCCAGAGACGGGGGGTGGTAGTGGTGAGTGTAGCTTCCACAAGGGGGGAGGGGGTTGGCGAATGTAGCAGCCAGAGGAGGGGCATTAGCAAACACAGCCACCGGGGGGGAGGAGTTGGCGAATGTAGAAGCAGAGGAGGGGTTTGGGAAGCTTAGAAAGCAGGGGGCACAGCCCCTAGTACCAGTAAAGGAAACAGAGTCCAGAGTCCAGGCTGTTGCATCTACCTACTTAGAGATAATGCACTAGGACTTGCACAGTTGTAAATATATGAAATCAAGTAAGGAACATGGTGCTGTACTTGAGTCAAACCTTGTCACCTAATGAGATAGCACCATGAACAGTGTGTATGTGATTTCATCCCATTTATATGTATTTTCTGAGAGCAGGATGGGTTTTGTCCTCTTATATTAATATTAGGTGGCCTTATGATTTTTGGTTTGTTTTATTTTCATCTGACAGGCAGGAGATGGTTGCCAGTCCTTCCTCCCCTTCCCCGGTAACTGTTGAGGAGGACTGAAAGAGTTGCAATTAAAATTAGATTAACACTACTCCTCTGCTATCTACCCAAAAAGTACACCTGGAGATATGGAAAAATGAGTCAGGTAGGATTTCTTCTTCCTCAAGCAGGTACACTTAAAAGAAAAAAAGTCTCTGCCTAAAAGCAGGTTATTATTCTCACCCGCAACTTTGGAGTCTCAGGATAATTTTATGAAGTTGTTTAAATAAGCCAGAGAGAAGGGAGAGAAAACCAGTGATCTTACTAGAATGTTGCAAATGTGACGCATGTAGGTGCTTCCCCGCCCACCTGCACTGCAGTACTGGAAGTTCTTTTATTTTTCAGAGTTGATAGGAAAAAAATTATAATGACAGCTCATTTGTCTAGGCAACAGGGCCTTTTGCTACCAAGTCCCTCTCTCCCACACACATCTTCCTTGAGGCCTGGGGATGGACTTTTAAGAAATTAACATCAAAGGGAAGCTGGAAAAGCAGCTTTCCCCTCAGTGAACAACATGCTGAGAATTCTGTGCTCAGACTGCCTGCCTGCCCTTTGGGGCTTACAAGGACAGATTTTGTTTGTTTAATTTTTCAAGATGTTAAGCAGGAGAAGGAGAAAGCAAGCATCTTCATGCTTGTGCATTGTAAGGCTGCTGTTTGTCATGGTGTCATCTCATGACTAAGAAAACTAAGTGAGATCCAATTGCGGAACAAACACTTATAGTACATAATGGCAAAAAAATATAAATACCTCCAGATACAATCATGATTGTGACTAGAACTATGACAATTGTGGTATTCAATAAGAGTCATTAATTTTGATCAATGCAGGAAAATTATTCAAGATAACGTTGCAGATTCCAAATCACAATTTGATCTGTGCTGGCGTCTTTGTTTGCAAATTTCTGCAGAGATCCATACGACTGGATTTTGTGTGGGATATTTACAAATGGACAAGTATCTGCATGCAAAAGAGTTTGCACCAGAGCTCAGCAAGCTTATATGTATAGTTTACGCTTGCTTGAGAGGGAATGTGTTAGTTATTGTTGCTGTTTAAATAGAAGCTTCGTAATATGGGTGCGTCATATTAAAGCTCTGCTTATACCAGTAAAGGAGACTTAGAGGGCTCAGCCAGACACCTATCCAATGCTTTAGGTACCCCTGACACCCTTCACAATGAAGTTCAATCTCAGCAGCTCGCAGTACTTCAAAAGCAACTCAGCCAGGCACCTAAAAAAAAAAAACCTTTCCAACCCTCCATCACTGCAGGAAACATCCTCTGCCCTTTCCAAACACCCTCTCAAACCAATATCTTTTGCAGAAGGCCCAGCAAATACAAACTAGTTTGGAACAAGGTGAGGAACAAGTTTCAAAGTCCTGGAGCCTTCATAGAAAATGTCCTGCCAGCCAAACCTTCTCTTTTATAATTAGGGACCCAACTTGAACACCACTATGGACCACAGTTGTGGCAGTATAATGCAGGGAGAGAGGTCATGAGCGAAGAAGAGAATTTTTAAAAAGCAAATAATTTTTAAAGAAACAGCGGAGAGATCCCTCATCATGAGCAGTGAAGAGGCCGAGGAGGAGAGGATGGTGGAGTAGGGAGACGTAGGCAAAATGTGGAGCAATGTCTCTGTTGTGAGCTAACGAGATGTGAGATCCACACCTTTTGACAGCTGCCCTTTGGAACCATACACGGCAATTACATGGCCACCAGCTAGCATTCCACTAAAGATCTGCTTACAGAGAACAGGACCCCAACTCCAATGCTAGTATCTAAGGGCATGTCTACACTAAGAAATTATTTCAAAATAACTACATTCGAAATAATAACTCCTGAAATAACAAAATCGAAATAGCATGTCCCTACTCGAAATTAGTCTGAGACAGGCTCCATTATTGTCGATGCACTACCTCGACTTAGAGCCCCTGGAAGCTCTGGGAAGTAATTACTTCGAATTACTCTAGGGAATAGCAATTTCGAAATAGCAGCAGCAGCACATCCAAATTACTGCTATTTCAAAATAACTATTTCGAAATAAGTGTTATTCCCCGAGGGAAGCATAAGAACATAAGAACATAAGAACATAAGAACGGCCGTACCGGGTCAGACCAAAGGTCCATCTAGCCCAGTATCCTGTCTGCCGACAGTGGCCAGCACCAGGTGCCCCAGAGGTGGACCAAGACAATGATCAAGCGATTTGTCTCCTGCCATCCCTTTCCAGCCTCTGTCAAACAGAGGCCAAGGACACCATTTTATCCCCTGGCTAATAGCCTTTATGGACCTAACCTCCATGAAATTATCTAGCTTCTCTTTAAACTCTGTTATATTCCTAGCCTTCACAGCCTCCTCTGGCAAGGAGTTCCACATGCTGACTACACGCTGTGTGAAGAAGAACTTTCTTTATTAGTTTTAAACCTGCTACCCATTAATTTCATTTGGTGTCCTCTAATTCTTCTATTTAGGAACTAATAAATAACTTTTCTTTATCCGCCTCCACACCACTCATGATTTTATACACCTCTATCATATCCCCTTAGTCTCCTCTTTTCTAAACTGAAAAGTCCCAGTTGCTTTAACCTCTCCTCATATGGGACCCGTTCCAAACCCCTAATCATTTTAGTTGCCCTTTTCTGAACCCTTTCCAAGGCCAAAATATCTTTTTGAGGTGAGGAGACCATATCTGTACACAGTATTCAAGATGCGTACCATAGTTTTATACAGGGGCAGTAAGATATTCTGGGTCTTATTTTCTATCCCTTTCTTAATAATACCTAGCATCCTATTTGCCTTTTTGACCGCCGCTGCACACTGTGTGGAAGTTTTCAGAGAACTGTCCACGATAACTCCAAGATCTCTTTCCTGATTTGTCGTAGCTAAATTAGCCCCATCATACTGTACATTATAGTTGGGGTTATTTTTCCCGATTTGCATTACTTTACACTTATCCACATTAAATTTCATTTGCCATTTTGTTGCCCAATCACTCAGTTTGGTGAGATCTTCTTGGAGTTCCTTACAGTCTGCTTCTGTCTTGACTATCCTAAACAGTTTGGTATCATCCGCAAACTTTACCACCTCACTGCTTAGCCTTTCTCCAGATCATTTATGAATGTTGAACAGGATTGGTCCTAGGACTGACCTCTTGGGGACACCACTAGTTACCCTCTCCATTCTGAAAATTTACCATTTATTCCTACCCTTTGTTTCCTGTCTTTTAACCAGTTCTCAATCCAAGAAAGGACCTTCCCTCTTATCCCATGGCCATGTAATTTACACAAGAGCCTTTGGTGAGGGACCTTGTCAAAGGCTTTTGAAAATCTAAGTATACTATATCTACTGGATCCCCTTGTCCGCATGTTTGTTAACCCCTTCAAAGAACTCTAATAGATTAGTAAGACAGGATTTCCCTTTACAGAACCCATGTTGACTTTTGTCCAACAAATTATGTTCTTCTACATGCTTCACAATTTTATTCTTTACTATTGTTTGACTAATTTGCCCGGTACTGAAGTTAGACTTACCGGTCTGTAATTGCCGGATCGCCTCTAGAGCCCTTTTTAAATATTGGTGTCACGTTGGCTACCTTCCAGTCATTAGGTACGGAAGCCGATTTAAGGGATAGGTTACAAACCACAGATAATAGTTCAGCAATTTCCCATTTGAGTTCTTTTAGAACCCTTGGATGAATGCCATCCGGTCCCGGAGATATGTTAACATTAAGTTTTTCTATTTGTTCCAAAACCTCCTCTAATGACACTTCAATCCGGGACAGTTCCTCAGATTCATTACCCACAAAGGACGGTGCAGATTTGGGAATCTCCCAACGTCCTCAGCCGTGAAGACTGAAGCAAAGAAATCATTTAGTTTCTCCGCAATGGCTTTATCGTCCTTGATTGCCCCTTTTATAGTTCGATCGTCTAGGGACCCACAGGTTTTTTAGCAGGCTTCCTGCTTCTAATGTACTTAAAAACATTTTGTTATTTCTTTTGAGTTTTTGGCTAGCTGTTCCTCAAAATCTTTTTTGCTTTTCTTATTACATTTTACACTTGATTTGACAGTGTTTATGTTCCTTTCTATTTATCTCACTAGGATCGGACTTCCACTTCTTAAAAGATACCTTTTGTCCCTCACTGCTTCTTTTACATGGTGGTAAGCCACGGTGACTCTTTTTAGATCTCTTGCTATGTTTTTAATTTGGGGTATACATTTAAGTTGGGCCTCTATTATGGTGTCTTTAAAAAGTTTCCATGCAGCTTGCAGGGATTTGGCTCTAGTCACTGTGCCTTTTAATTTCTGTTTAACTAACCTCCTCATTTTTGTGTAATTCCCCTTTTTGAAATTAAATGCCAGGGTGCTGGTCTGCTGAGGTGTTCTTCCCACCACAGGAATGTTGAATGTTATTATATTATGGTCACTATTCCCAAGCGGTCCTGTAACGGTTATTTCCTGGACCTGATCCTGCGCTCCACTCAGGACTAAATCGAGAATTGCCTCTCCCCTTGTGGGTTCCTGCACCAGCTGCTCCAAGAAGCAGTCATTTAAGCCATTGAGAAATTTTATCTCCGCTTCTCTTCCTGAGGTGACATGTATCCAGTCAATATGGGGGTAATTAAAATCCCCATTATTATAGAGTTCTTTGTTTTGGTAGCCTCTCTAATCTCCTCAGCATTTCAATGTCAGTAGCCCTGTCCTGGTCAGGTGGTCGGTAATATATCCCTACTGCTAATTTCTTATTTTTGGAGCATGGAATTACTATCCATAGCGATTCTATTGAACATGTTGATTCATTTAATATTTTTATTTCATTGATTCTACATTATCTTTCACATACAGTGCTACTCCGCCACCCACCCGGCCTGCTCTATCCTTTCGATATATTTTATATCCCGGTATGATTGTGTCCCACAGATTTTCCTCGTTCCACCAGGTTTCAGTGATGCCTATTATGTCAATCTCCTCATTTAATACTAGGTACTCTAGTTCACCCATCTTATTAGTCAGACTCCTAGCATTTGTGTAGAAGCACTTTAAAAATTTGCCACTGCTTATTTGTCTGCCCTTCCTGATGCATTGGATTCCTTTGTACGCGGTTTTTTGTCTGCTCTGGCCCATGGTTTGCCCTCTCCTCCTCTCTTTCTGACTACAGCTTAGAGAATCTCTATCAATGGATTCTCCTCTAAGAGAAGTCTCCCTCCGATTTACGTGCATCTCCACACCAATCGGCTTTCCCCAGCTCTCAGTTTAAAAACTGCTCTCTGCCTTTTAATGTTTAGTGCCAGCAGTCTGGTTCCACCCTGGTTTAGGTGGAGCCCATCCTTCCTGTATAGGCTCCCCTCTCCCAAAAGTGTCCCCAGTTCCTAATAAATCCAAACCCCTCTTCCCTACACCATCGTCTCATCCACGCATTGAGATTCTGAATCTCTGCCTGCCTACCTGGCCCTGCGCGTGGAACTGGAAGCATTTCCGAGAACGCCACCATAGAGGTCCTGGATTTCAGTCTCTTTCCTAGCAGCCTAAATTTGGCCTCCAGGACATCTCTCCTACCCTTCCCTACGTCATTGGTACCTACATGTACCACGACCACCGGCTCCTCCCAGCACTACACATAAGTCTATCTAGATGCCTCGAGAGATCCGCAACCTTCGCACCAGGCAGGCAAGTGACCATACGGTTCTCCCGGTCATCACAAACCCAACTATCTATGTTTCTAACGATCGAATCACCCACTACTAACACCTGCCTCTTCCGAACTGGCATTCCCTCCCCCTCAGAGGTATCCTCAGTGTGAGAGGAGTACAGATCTCTAAATAACCAGCCTGTTACTCTGAAATAATGGGCTTGGCAGTGTGGATGCTCCGCTTATTATTTTGAAATAAGGGGGGTTATTTTGAAATAACTCCCTAGTGTAGACCAGGGCTAAGATATGTTGGGGGACTAATAATGAGATTGGCTAGTCAGGAGGAAGGGAGGCAGACACAACAGCCACAATAGTTACTTGATGCGAGTATGGTCACAGAACACTGAGGACAACCAGTTTTCTGACTTGTATTTCAGCTTTTTCTGCCTCGTCAGTGAGGAAGGAATCAAACTATTTCTAAAACTGGAGTCCAGACACATAGTCAAATATTATGCGCTTTCTTGTGTAACACTATCTCCTGCTATATGTCTTTCCGAAGTCAAAATAGCTTAATTTGGCTTTTGGCAATGTCTACACAGCAGGAACTTGAAGGAAGAACACTCTTCCTTCAACTTCCCTTACTCCTCATGAAATGAGGGTTACAGGAGTCAGAGTAAGAAGCCCTCCAGCTCAACACTATTTCAGAATAACGGCTTTCAGTGTAGATGCACTCTAGGCTATGTCTAGACTGCATTGCTACGTTGGGATACTGGCAGTATCCCAAAAGAGCAATGCCGCATCCAAGGAATGCGTCCGCTATTTGGGAAAAAATTTCAAAATCGCACACGTGCTCTTTCACCATCCCTGTAAACCTTGTTCTATGAGGAATAAGAGATGGCTCGAAAGAGCACTTTTTTTTCTAAATTTGGCGCCATGTAGAGGTGCCAAATTTCAAAATAGCCTCTTTCAAAATTAAATTGAAAAAAGATACGCAATTTGTGTACTGCAAATTGCTTATCTTGTTTCGATTTTACAGTGCAGTCTAGACGTAGCCTTTGTTATTTTGGAATAATGTTAGTTATTCCAAAATAACACTGCTGTGTAGACATACCCTAAGTTATTCCACCATCCCTCTGGAGAAGTTCAGTGTCCAGTAATTTCTTCATACAGTCCTCTTGCTTATAAAGATGAGTTTATTAAATCATATACCAAATGATCAGCAACACAACCTGACTAGCTAATTCCAAATACTGAAAGGGTTCTCTCTATGAACGATTTACAAATACCCAATGACTGAAGTTTGTTTCTATAAACTATTCAAACAACTAGAAATACAAAACAAATCAGCAAAGATCATGAGCTATTTACAGATTACTAGAGAAGAAAGGACCAAACCCAACAAGTAATTTATCTTCAGCAAATACTTTAGCTAGATATAAGAGTAACATATTAGAGATAGCATTTATTGTAGAATCAGTAAGTACCAAGTAGCTTTTTGAGCAGAGAATTTATAAAAACAAATTGTTGGGAGATAAATCCCCAATTTCCAAACAAGAAAATGAGAACAGCCCACACCAACTGCTGTGCAAAGCTAGCCTTTTGAAGTGCCATTTGTCAGACATTTCACTCTGCACAGCACATTTGAGCCAGGAGTGTACATTAAGGGAAACAACATGCTTATTAAAATGTCATCTTTTAAAACTCACTGTACTTGTAAAGCTATGTTTCCCTAATGCAATACAAAACAAAACAAAACAGAACAAAACCTGGAAGCGCAATTATAGTGTAAAGAATGACTGTAAACAAAGCAATGGTGAGATTTTTAGATTCACATTCTCTTCCGGGTACTGTCTGCTCAGATTTGTTTAGTTCTTTATTTGAAAACAATTTTTTCCAATTGCCAGCTCTTCAGACAGAAGCTAGGATCCATTTTTCTACCTATTGTGCCATCATTAGTAGCAAATTCAGCAATTAGAACTTAGCTGACAATGTTATTGGAAATGTGAGAACATGAAGAATTCCTGCTGACTCTTCCCATAGCCATACTGGCTCTGAGTATGAACGGCAGCAAGAAGTTCTTTTTTACCACTAGAACAGAGATTTCAGGCATGCCGAGAGCAGAGATGTCGAATAAGTGGGTTCCATTTAGCTATTTCTTTGATTATGACATTTACAAGCTAGGCCTTAATGTATCTATGTAAATAAGACTTACGTTTATGTCTGTAAAATCACAACTGTGATTCTACCTTCACCTGAACGCTCCCTCTCTTTATATACACCTGAAGTCTGGGATTTTTTCCATACACCTGGAGCAATCAGTCTTGCAAGATGAATCACTTATGTTGTAAATCATAGCAAAGAAAGGAACGAAAGCAATCTCCATGACAGAGGGTGCACACTGTATGTGAGTATCCTTGTGCTGTCTATGCTAAGCTGAAAACAAACTGTCTGCCAGTCTTTGCAGATATCAGAGTCCTTAGCAACTTAAAAGATGCAATACACAGACAATACAAAAGGCATTAAGTTGTGTCATCCAGTATTCCACCAAACTGACAAAGACCTGTCAGTCCCCAAACACTCATTATCACAGGGTCATTAGTTAATGGCAGTTCAGAATTTCTGCCTAGCCAGTTTTAGTAAAATCAGTAGAGCAAACAGACACTAGAAAGAGAGTGAGGGACTGATGAGGAATGATTAAAACCCAAGTCACCTATATACTTCCTGAAATGATTCAAGCTGGGTTCATCTATTTGTGACTGATTCTTCCCTTATAAACAGGCTCCACCTAAACCAGGGTGGAACCAGACTGCTGGCACTAAACATTAAAAAGGCCGTAGAGCAGTTTTTAAACTGAGAGATGGGGGAAAGCCGATTGGTGTGGAGATGCACGTAAATCGGAGGGAGACTTCTCTTAGAGGAGAATCCATTGATAGAGATTCTCTAAGCTGTAGTCAGAAAGAGAGGAGGAGAGGGCAAACCGTGGGCCAGAGCAGACAAACAACCGTACAAAGGAATCCAATGCATCAGGGAAGGGCAGACAAATAAGCAGTGGCAAATTTTTAAAGTGCTTCTACACAAATGCTAGAGTCTGACTAATAAGATGGGTGAACTAGAGTACCTAGTATTAAATGAGGAGATTGACATAATAGGCATCACTGAAACCTGGTGGAATGAGGAAAATCTGTGGGACACAATCATACCGGGATATAAAATATATCGAAAGGATAGAGCAGGCCGGGTGGGTGGGTGGCACTGTATGTGAAAGATAATGTAGAATCCAATGAAATAAAAATATTAAATGAATCAACATGTTCAATAGAATCGCTATGGATAGTAATTCCATGCTCCAAAAATAAGAAATTAGCAGTAGGGATATATTACCGACCACCTGACCAGGACAGGGCTACTGACATTGAAATGCTGAGGGAGATTAGAGAGGCTACCAAAACAAAGAACTCTATAATAATGGGGGATTTTAATTACCCCATATTGACTGGATACATGTCACCTCAGGAAGAGAAGCGGAGATAAAATTTCTCAATGGCTTAAATGACTGCTTCTTGGAGCAGCTAGTGCAGGAACCCACAAGGAGAGGCAATTCTCGATTTAGTCCTGAGTGGAGCGCAGGACCAGGTCCAGGAAATAACCGTTACAGGACCGCTTGGGAATAGTGACCATAATATAATAACATTCAACATTCCTGTGGTGGGAAGAACACCTCAGCAGACCAGCACCCTGGCATTTAATTTCAAAAGGAATTACACAAAAATGAGGAGGTTAGTTAAACAGAAATTAAAAGGCACAGTGACTAGAGCCAAATCCTGCAAGCTGCATGGAAACTTTTTAAAGACACCATAATAGAGGCCCAACTTAAATGTATACCCCAAATTAAAAAACATAGCAAGAGACCTAAAAAGAGTCACCGTGGCTTAACCACCATGTAAAAGAAGCAGTGAGGACAAAAGGCATCTTTTAAGAAGTGGAAGTCCGATCCTAGTGAGATAAATAGAAAGGAACATAAACACTGTCAAATCAAGTGTAAAAATGTAATAAGAAAAGCAAAAAGATTTTGAGGAACAGCTAGCCAAAAACTCAAAAGAAATAACAAAATGTTTTTAAGTACATTAGAAGCAGGAAGCCTGCTAAAAACCTGTGGGTCCCCTAGACGATCGAACTATAAAAGGCGCAATCAAGGACGATAAAGCCATTGCGGAGAAACTAAATGATTTCTTTGCTTCAGTCTTCACGGCTGAGGACGTTGGGGAGATTCCCAAATCTGCACCGTCCTTTGTGGGTAATGAATCTGAGGAACTGTCCCGGATTGAAGTGTCATTAGAGGAGGTTTTGGAACAAATAGAAAAACTTAATGTTAACAAATCTCCGGGACCGGATGGCATTCATCCAAGGGTTCTAAAAGAACTCAAATGGGAAATTGCTGAACTATTATCTGTGGTTTGTAACCTATCCCTTAAATCGGCTTCCGTACCTAATGACTGGAAGGTAGCCAACGTGACACCAATATTTAAAAAGGGCTCTAGAGGCGATCCGGGCAATTACAGACCGGTAAGTCTAACTTCAGTACCGGGCAAATTAGTCGAAACAATAGTAAAGAATAAAATTGTGAAGCATGTAGAAGAACATAATTTGTTGGACAAAAGTCAACATGGGTTCTGTAAAGGGAAATCCTGTCTTACTAATCTATTAGAGTTCTTTGAAGGGTTAACAAACATGCGGACAAGGGGATCCAGTAGATATAGTATACTTAGATTTCCAGAAAGCCTTTGACAAGGTCCTCACCAAAGGCTCTTGTGTAAATTACATGGCCATGGGATAAGAGGGAAGGTCCTTTCTTGGATTGAGAACTGGTTAAAAGACAGGAAACAAAGGGTAGGAATAAATGGTAAATTTTCAGAGTGGAGAGGGTAACTAGTGGTGTCCCCAAGGGTCAGTCCTAGGACCAATCCTGTTCAACTTATTCATAAATGATCTGGAGAAAGGGCTAAGCAGTGAGGTGGTAAAGTTTGCGGATGATACCAAACTGTTTAGGATAGTCAAGACAGAAGCAGACTGTAAGGGACTCCAAGAAGATCTCACCAAACTGAGTGATTGGGCAACAAAATGGCAAATGAAATTTAATGTGGATAAGTGTAAAGTAATGCACATTGGGAAAAATAACCCCAACTATACGTACAGTATGACGGGGGCTAATTTGGCTACGACAAATCAGGAAAGAGATCTTGGAGTTATCGTGGACAGTTCTCTGAAAACTTCCACACAGTGTGCAGCGGCGGTCAAAAAGGCGAATAGGATGCTAGGTATTATTAAGAAAGGGATAGAAAATAAGACCCGGAATATCTTACTGCCCTGTATAAAACTATGGTACGCCCACATCTTGAATACTGTGTACAGATGTGGTCTCCTCACCTCAAAAAGATATTTTGGCCTTGGAAAGGGTTCAGAAAGGGCAACTAAAATGATTAGGGGTTTGGAACGGATCCCATATGAGGAGAGGTTAAAGCGACTGGGACTTTTCAGTTTAGAGAAGAGGAGACTGAGGGGATATGATAGAGGTGTATAAAATCATGAGTGGTGTGGAGAGGGCCGATAAAGAAAAGTTATTTATTAGTTCCTAAATAGAAGAACTAGAGGACACCAAATGAAATTAATGGGTAGCAGGTTTAAAACTAATAAAAGAAAGTTCTTCTTCACACAGCGTGTAGTCAGCATGTGGAACTCCTTGCCAGAGGAGGCTGTGAAGGCTAGGACTATAACAGAGTTTAAAGAGAAGCTAGATAATTTCATGGAGGTTAGGTCCATAAAGGCTATTAGCTAGGGGATAAAATGGTGTCCTTGGCCTCTGTTTTGACAGAGGGATGGCAGGAGACAAAGCGCTTGATCATTGTCTTCGGTCCACCCCCTCTGGGGCACCTGGTGCTGGCCACTGTCGGCAGACAGGATACTGGGCTAGATGGACCTTTGGTCTGACCCGGTACGGCCGTTCTTATGTTCTTATGTTCTAGGTCTCCCAGCGCACTGAGGGAGGGACAGGTTTGGCTTGTGAGCAGATAAGGTATTTTGTTTTACAGGGTTCAAGAGCTGAAGGTCTTTTTGTTAGAAGGAGGCAAGGTTTCCATTATCTCCTAAAGAGTATTATGCACTGTGCTGTGACTACTTAATGCTGTAATGATGTCTCACAAGTCATTCTCATAAGAAGAAGTGGTGTATTTAAAGTGCTAAATGTATTTTCTAAATGACTTCTGTTTATAGCCTACTAGGACATTAAAAGTTTAAAATTTTTGAAATGATAATAAAAGTGATAGTTGGGCTGTAATTTGTTTTGGGACAAGGTCCTGTCTGAAACTATCAGAACATTCTCTTCCCCTTAGAAGATAATCTGGGCCGAAGTGGGGAGGAGAGGAGCTTGTCATCCACAATTTGCAGGTTAGATGCAGGAATAATTGGGTGAAATCTATAGTCTGTATTATGCAAGAGATCAGTCTACAATGTCATGAGGATCCACTTTGGCCCTAAAAGTTATGAAACGCCCCTCTCCCCCTGACAGGGAGGAAGTACCACGATCTAGATAGCACCCTGGGCACAGAGGGCAAATCAAACAGAAAGTGAGGTGTAATACCTCAACCACACTTTATGAGTGTGACCAAAATCTGAGTGTGTCTTTCTATCCTCTTGCCCTGGTCCCCATTTCTGTGCCATCAGCAAAAAACAAGTTCAATTGAATAGGCTTCAGCTTTCCTATTTACTTCTTGAAGCAGTGTGAGAATATTTTCAGAAGAAGTGGCTTATCTATTCAATGTGATGGAGAACAAACGGGAGCGAGGGGTTGAGAACGAAGCCAATATTCCTGTGCAACAAATCTGGACACTGAATAACTCAACTATCAAAACCACAAACATATACGCACACCAAACAACATAGAAATGAGACCTAGCCATGGATTTCATTATTCTGTAATATTATTACTATTAACAGTATTATTATTCTGTGAGATCATCCGAAGTATGAATGGATCCATGGAATTTAGGAGCCAAAGTATCTTTTGAGGATTTGGGCCAAAAGGCGCTTTACATCCTGTCAACCTCTCCCGATATTTCTTCAAGCTTCACAGACAGCCCCAAAGGATGGCAGGGTGATGTCAGCAGTTGTCCTACCTTGGGTGAATGACCCTTTTGGGGCTGGGAATACGGCTGATGTGCGGAAGAGTCATTTACATTTTCCTGCAATATCTTTGTTTAATCTGATCCCTGGCCTCCAAAGCACAAATAGTTATAACATGCCAAAATAAATATCTTGATAAAACACAGTTGAAGGAGTAGTCAAATTGTTAGGAGACCCTATCAAAGTGACTATAATGAATGACTAGACATTTGCAAATGGGTCTGTATTACCTGTAAATCTGAAGACTGTTTCAGGGTTCGAATAGGTGTAAATATCTTACTCAAGGATCTAAGGAGCCCTGCTCTGAGAATATAGACCAAAAAGGGGATTTAGGATAGTCTTTTAAAGAGAGACTCATTCCATTAATGACAGAGAGGAAAACTTCATTTCAGCTATGGAGGTTCTTCTATCTAGAGAAGCCAGAAAGAAGGGACCACTGTGATCAACTAGTCTGACATCCTGAATAATACATTATAGGGTTTCCCTGAATTAATTCCTGCTTGAACATGAGCATCTCTCTTAGAAAAGCATCCACTCTTGATATAAAAGTTGTCACTGAAAGAGAACCCATCAAAGTCCTTGATAAGTTGCTAGCATGGTTAATTACCCTCACTGTTAAAAAAATGTACATCCAGTCTCAGTCCAGTCCAGTCCAGTGAGCTCTTTCTACAATATCAAAGTCTCCACAGGACTAGGTGCAGTCTCTGGCATTTCTCCCTTTATGGTGTTAGACCTCTACTGGGAGTATGTCTTCACTTCCATTAATAAAATAAAAGCTTCTAGTGCTCAGACACATATATGGGAAACCATCTTTTCCAGTTACCAAAAAGTTAGTAACTAGTAGACCAAAAAGCGAAGAGCTCAGGACCTGACCCCAGCCAGGATTTTTCATTATTGATGCGATGGAGATGTGATCAGTGCATTGCCCTCATTTTTTTCCAATGCAAATCATGTCACTGTGGTGTCATTGATTCTTTATTGCCATGGTAATTGTTAAAAAGACATGACAAGGAACAAGAAAATCAAGGGGCATTAATCACGTACCAAGTTGCAGTTTGACATGTACCAAGTTATTATTTGACACGTACCAAGTTGCAGTTTGATTTTTTTTTCTTTTCTGGATATGTAGCATTTGGCAGTGTTGCCAGATCTGGGGTAAAAGAGGGCAAGGTATACAGTAAACTGTGTTTATATGAAGCGAATACAAAACAATAGCTATTATACATTCAATTATTTACTCCAGTTTCCTTCCCTCCACACCTCTCTGATGCTACTATCAGCAAAGTCTTTAATGAGCCCTTTCTTGCTAAGACTCAAGGTTCCATCCTTGTCCCTTTGACCTTTCTCTTCCTTTTGACATTGGGGTTCACTCCATCCTCCTGGACAGGCTGACATTCCATGGCTTTTTTGCTCCCATCCTTTCCTGTTTTCCTTCCTGCTTCTCTCTCCTGACACTTCTCTTTTGGTGAGCAACCTTTGCCCCATTCCCCCTCCATTTAGTGACTGGATAGTTCAAAGAATTGATTGTGAGACATGGCATTGTGGATCAGTGGTTCATAGCCAGATACAGTATCTGAAAATATTTGCCTACTGACATTTGTTTGCTGACATGTGTGAGATGATCTGATGGGCTCAGTCCCATCTCTAATGGATAAGTCTCTGCATCACTTCTCACTACCAAAGTGGTTATTCCAGGGGAAGGACTGAGACACCTTGACAGACTGGTTGGGGTGCTCTGTTCAGTGGGTAAATAAAGCGTTTATGTTTCCCTTGCCCACAGTGCTATGCAGGCTACACAGTAATCTTCACTACCATTATCCTATTCCATTAAGTCAGTGTAGGTGACTACTTTGATCAATTATTCTAAGTCAGTGTAGGTGGCCACTTTGATTAATTACTCTATAAATTAATCTTCTCCTTAGGCTTTTTTTCCTTTCCTGAGTTATTTTACTGAATGAAATGATGCCATGTAAATGTTTGTTGAATATTTGCAATTATACAGCAATTTTAATATCATTAACCAGAAAATGGACACATCTCAGAGTAACTCAGAATATCTTGTACATTTCTCTTCAAGAGCACAGTCATTTATCTTCAGCTGAACAGCCTTTAGCCTATCAGCTACACATGATATTTGGTCTGTTAAGGCAGTGAGTATAGGTAACTGTTTGGGTTTAGCTGTTGATTTCACTTTCTAAAATCAACTCTAACATCAATATAGTTTCATTAAGATGTGCTATACCAATCTCCTACTGCGAGTGGCCGCCAGCAATCAACTGCAACCTGCTGGCATGTGCATCGATGTGCGGGAATGGGGCGATGCAAGGAGCATTCCCTCCTCCCCCCCCCCACCACTTTGTGCAGTTCATGTAAGAACCAGCCACAACGGCAGACTCCACAACAGAGGGAAAGCTTTCGAGAAAGATCTTTATGGCACAAGATCAAGAAGAGGACAAGGCAGGAGTATGGACCTTTCCCTCCTGTGTACTGGCCTGCAGCATGGGTTGTACACACTGGCAGGAGTAAGCTGCCTCCCCCCCAATTAAGTTTGACCCTATATTTGCAGTGAACACAATGCCACAACATAAGAACTCAAATGGGAAATTGCTGAACTATTATCTGTGGTTTGTAACCTATCCTTTAAATCGGCTTCCGTACCTAATGACTGGAAGGTAGCCAACGTGACACCAATATTTAAAAAGGGCTCTAGAGGTGATCCGGGCAATTACAGACCAGTAAGTTTAACTTCAGTACCGGGCAAATTAGTCGAAACAATAGTAAAGAATAAAATTGTGAAGCATGTAGAAGAACATAATTTGTTGGACAAAAGTCAACATGGTTTCTGTAAAGGAAATCCTGTTTTACTAATCTATTAGAGTTCTTTGAAGGGTTAACAAACATGCGGACAAGGGGATCCAGTAGATATAGTATACTTAGATTTTCAAAAGCCTTTGACAAGGTCCCTCACCAAGGCTCTTGTGTAAATTACATGGCCATGGGATAAGAGGAAGGTCCTTTCTTGGATTGAGAACTGGTTAAAGACAGGAAACAAAGGGTAGGAATAAATGGTAAATTTTTCAGAATGGAGAGGGTGACTAGTGGTGTCCCCAGGGTCAGTCCTGGGACCAATCCTTTACATTCTCAAATGATCTGGAGAAAGGGCTTAAGCGGTGAGTGGTCAAGTTTGCAGATGCAAACTGTTTAGGATAGTCAAGACAGAAGCAGACTGTGAGGGACTCCAAGAAGATCTCACCAAACTGAGTGATTGGGCAACAAAATGGCAAATGAAATTTAATGTGGATAAGTGTAAAGTAATGCACATCGGGAAAAATAACCCCAACTATACGTACAGTATGATGGGGGCTAATTTGGCTATGACAAATCAGGAAAGAGATCTTGGAGTTATTGTGGACAGTTCTCTGAAAACTTCCACACAGTGTGCAGTGGCGGGCAAAAAGGCAAATAGGTTGCTAGGAATTATTAAGAAAGAGATAGAAAATAAGACACAGAATATCTTACTGCCCCTGTATAAAACTATGGTATGCCCACATCTTGAATACTGTGTACAGATATGGTCTCTCACCTCAAAAAGATATTTTGGCCTTGGAAAGGGTTCAGAAAAGGGCAACTAAAATGATTAGGGGTTTGGAACGGTCCCATATGAGGAGAGGTTAAAGCGATTGGGACTTTTCAGTTTAGAAAAGAGGAGACTGAGGGGGATATGATAGAGGTATATAAAATCATGAGTGGTGTGGAGAGGCGGATAAAGAAAAGTTATTTATTAGTTCCTAAATAGAAGAACTAGAGGACACCAAATGAAATTAATGGGTAGCAGGTTTAAAACTAATAAAAGAAAGTTCTTCTTCACACAGAGTGTAGTCAACCTGTGGAACTCCTTGCCAGAGGAGGCTGTGAAGGCTAGGACTATAACAGAGTTTAAAGAGAAGCTAGATAATTTCATGGAGGTTAGGTCCATAAAAGGCTACTAGCCAGGGGATAAAATGGTGTCCTTGGCCTCTGTCAGAGGCTGGAGAGGGATGGCAGGAGACAAATCGCTTGATCACTGTCTTCGGTCCACCCTCTCTGGGGCAGCTGGTGCTGGCCACTGTCGGCAGACAGGATACTGGGCTAGATGGACCTTTGGTCTGACCCAGTACGGCCGTTCTTATGTTCTTATGTAAGATGCTTGGGTACTTTGCAGATGGCTGATTATTATAGAAAAAAACAAACTCATTTGCAGGAATTGCATAGCATCTGGTAACAAAGTCAACTGGTCTGGCAAAATAAGAAACTGAATGTCTCCATAGTGCTCCCAAACCATTGTTTCCTTCAGACTCAAAGTTAGTTCAGTATTTCATTAGTTTGTGAAATGGTGGGAAGAGTGTCTTATGATTTCTTGTCTTGTCAGGACCAACAGTGGGACCAGCTGTACTAAGACACCATGATAGGCTGTGTTGTGGTACCTCAGGGTGGGACCAAAACAGATAAGAACACAGTGTGATGGGCCCGCGAGGGCCTGCACTGAGCCCGGCAGGACTCACCCCGCTCTCCCGGCACGGGGGCGGGGCGGGAGCGCCACGCCGGAGAGCTGCGGCTGGTGCGCCAGGCCGGCTGGGGCTGGCGCAGAGCCGGGCAGGGCTCCAGCAGCCCAGCCAGAAAGGGGGCAGGGCCAAGCAGCGCTGGGGAAGGGTGGCTGTCAGCCGCCGGCGCCACGCTTCCGGCGGCCTGTTGTGTCAATGAGGGGCAGAGTGCCGACCCTTTGGCCTCGCGTCCCAGGGCGTAGGGACGCCGAAGGGGCAGGGCAACAGGCCGTGACACCCCTTGGTGGGCCGGTTGAAAAGGCCTGAGAAAGGAAGCAGCGGGGCGGCTTGCACGTGAGGAGTCACTGGGCACCCTGGGGAGAACACTTTACCCCACCCAGGTGGAGTAGCTGACGGAGTCTCCCTGGAGGCCGGAGCAGCGAGAAAGGAACCCGAGGGGACGACGGAGCAGTAGGCTCTATGGGCCCATCCAGAAGGGCCGGCGAACAGGAGGGGGATAGGAAGCAGCCTGGGGCAGAGCGCTTTTGGCACCCGTGGGCTGACGCACTTTGGGGAGGAACCCCGTCAGTCGGGTAAAGGTTAAACTCCCTGATCCCTTAGGGCCCCGGGCTGGGAGCCGGTGGAGAGGGCAGGCCCGGGTCCCCCTGATTCCCCATCCTCCACCCTCATGCTCGTCTGGCCCTTGTACTTGGGCATACGGAGTGGCAGCCTACCCAGGGGTTGGCCACCGAGTTAGCTTGGACCCGGGGGAAGGGGCCACGTTTCAGGGGCAGAAGGACCCCATAAGACCCCAAAGTACTCAGGACGGTGGGCTCGCAGAGCCCTGTCCTCCAGAAGGAGAGTGGGAGCTCGCGCCTGTAAATCTGCCACACCGTGGGGTTTAAAGGTGGTGGGCTCGCAGGGCCCTTCCTCCAGAAAGAGAGCGAGAGCTCGCGCCCGTAAATCCGCCACACACAGGAACACGAGAACGGCCATACTGGGTCAGAGCAAAGGTCCATCTAGCCCAGTATTCTGTCTTCTGACAGTGGCCAATGCCAAGTGTCCCAGTGTGAATGAACAGAACAGGTAATCAACATATTATCTCCCCTCTGTCACCCATTCCCAGCTTCTGACAAACAGAGGCTAAGGACACCATTCCTACCCTTCCTGGAATAATAGCCATTGATGAACTTATCTCGTTCTTTTTTGAACCCTGTTAAAGTCCTGGTCTTTACAACATCCTCTGGCAAGGAGTTCCACTATTGACTGTGCATTGTGTGAAGAAATACTTCCTTTTGTTTGTTTTAAATCAGCTACTTTTTTCATTTAATATAGATTATCTAGGACTATCACAATGAAAGCAATTATTATGTTTTCCCAACTCCATTTCAATGTTATGTATGACCTTGGGTAAATTATTTCACCTACCCCTTCAGTTTTTTGTGGGGATAGGCCTTGCCTATCTCATAGAGTGTTATAAGGATAAAATCCACTAATGACAATGAAGTGCTCAGAACCTGTGGGTATAAGGGCTGGATAAGAGGATAGGCTAAGCAAAGCACTGAACAAGATGAGAGGAAGGTTGGTAAACCCTTGCAATGGTGTGCACTCCTTGTACACCACAAAACTCAACTTTTCAAGGATATGGAAACAAAGGATGACTCAGAGCCTGGGCCAATGTATTCAAGATGACAAAGATCCAATGGCCATTTCCCCCGACACTGCGACACTTTTGTTATGTGGCTGAAGCCACTGTAATTCTTCTGCTGCCATTTATTTGGCCTAGAAGGGAAGAGTCCCCAGAGAACTCCTCAGCACAACTACTCGCATGTGTCCCGGGGAAGGGATTGGCTCAGCTGTTGACTCAGATGTATGCCATTAGTTTTTGTTGGTAGGGGAAGTTTTTGCTAAAAGCACCAAAATAAAAAAGGCAAAACTCCTCTGTAGGGTCATATGAGTGCTGGTTTGTATAGTTTGTTTTATAACAGACCATAAATATCCCATTGCACCACAGTTCAAATAGCAGAAATGTTATAGCATCATGTAAGAGTAGGTGGGGAAGGTATTTATAATTAATACAGATTTAGGGGACTGATCAAAAACTCACTTGTATAAAGACATGATTGGTACGTCCATGTTGTACACAAAGTCATACTTAAAATTGTTGGCAATTCAGCAGGTGGCATTAATTCATTTTATCTCTACTGAAACCATTGTTGTTACATGGTATGAAGCAGCATGGTGTTGCCAAAAAACTGTGTTTTCAGCAAGATATGAATCCAAGGCCCTGACCACCTGCGATCATGAATTTTTGGAAGATTAGAGAAATTGGCTCTGGTCTTCTTGCTAAATGCCAATATAGATCATTACATTCTGCTTATGCAAAATTTCCTGTAGTTTCATTTGGATATGATAGTCTTCTTTAGTTTCCATCTGAAATTGCAATACATATTTGTGCACTGTTAAACAGCTGATGTGTTCCATAAGAGAATTGGCTGCACTTTTATTTATGGTTGAAGTAATTCTTACACAATGCACATGCACACACATGCCCTATATATTATTTAAGAGTTTTAGGATTCTGTAGGGTAAAAGATGCTTGCTTGCATCCTGAACTCAATTAATTGTTTGGTTTTTTGAAAATAAAATGAAAAAGTACATGCTTTATTTAAATCATTGCTCTGGGATGGGGATAGGGATGAGGAGTTCAGTAAGAGGGTGCCCCGGGGAGAGAGGATTGCCCCAGCTCTCTCTCAACACAACAGCATATGGCTGCTGCAGCTGCAATGGGCATAGTTAGGGGAGGGGTGCATGTCTCCTGGCTGGGGCAGTTTCAGGTTCATCTGCCCTCTGCACTCCCCAGCCAGAGTGAGGAATAAAGCAAACCATGCACTTTCCCTTCTCTCCCTGAAAAAGGGGATCAGCCAGCAGTGTTCCTGTACAAATGTGGGGAGGGGGAGAGCTTCAGCCACTGGCTTCCCTTAAGAGTGCTTGGGAGGTAGGAGGCTTGTGACTGGGCGGTCCTAGATGAGGGTGAGGAGGGTGCACATCCAGAGCCAGCCCCTTTCGCTATGTTTCTGTCTCTTCTGTTTTTCTGAGAAGCAATCTCATTCTAGACATATCCTATTTTCCTGGCACAACTAAACCCTTGCCTTGCTTAGGCTATAAGAGGAAGCTGTATAACAAATTTGAAAATAAAATAAAATTATAAATTGCTTACATTTAAGAGATGTTTAAAATTGTTATTCCATGCTTATTTGTGTAAATAAATACATTTTTATTGATGCTCTTTATTATTCTCTTCAAATATGTGCTTATATTATTTAGGCAGTTGTCCATATACTGACCAGACACAGAGGAGTTGGAAATACTTGGCCTTTTATGTAAAAATACTCGAGTACTATTTCTGCAGCATACTTGCACTTATTCTGTAATGAGGTACTTGGCACTTAGTCTTAAATCCTTGTTTTCAATATTCATGGCAACACTGCCCTTGACCCCAAAGATGATATCAAGGCCAGGCTTATAAGAGTAAGGATTGAAGACTCTCCTTTCTGGGAAG
Organism: Rafetus swinhoei; assembly: GCA_019425775.1. Taxonomy (NCBI): domain Eukaryota; kingdom Metazoa; phylum Chordata; order Testudines; family Trionychidae; genus Rafetus; species Rafetus swinhoei. Next base: position 18,449,599 of record CM033447.1, on the reverse strand, counting down.
CTAAACTTAAAGAGGAAGTGACAGACAGAAGGGGTGGAGCCAACTGAACACATATTTGCTCAGTAACCCCATGTTGCCATGTGTGAAGTTTGTATACCCCATCACACAAAATCTGAAAAGGTCATACAGTCTCTGACCTACTATGACCTACTATGCTTTGTTACCCAATATGATACTATAGTACATACATTCATACATTGCATACATACAATTAAACATTCAAAGAAGGCATTTTCTCTTTTGATTTTGTTGACAGTAATGGATCACTTGAGCTTTCCTCTTGAGTTTTGATATCACTAACACAGTGAAACCTTTGTTATCCGGCACTCTGTTAACCAGAAAACTTTGTTAACCGGCATTGCCCCCAACCACAATACTATCACATCTTCAGGCGCACAGGCCTGGCTTAGTTTACCATGATCGGCTGAACAATTTTTTATTTAAGAAGTACTAATCATCTTTAACTTAAAATAGAAATGTGAGACCAACTGCCTCACACTACAAAACTACAAATATTAAAAACTTGAGTTTTACTATTATTGTCCATTGGTTGTTTCTAGGTTGATGGGACCCTCAGATAACTGGAATTTTTAGATAACCGGAACGCCCTAATCCCCGAGTGTGCCGGAAAACACAGGTTTTACTGTATCTTTAAATCAGAGGTGGGCAATAAGTCGGTGGCAGTTCACCAGAGTTAGCCCTTGGCAGGCTGCTGCCACTATGTTTACCTATGCCTCTGCAAGTACAGAATATTGCAGCCCCTGTTGGCCACGGATCACCGTTCCCATCCAAAGAGAAGTGGTGCAGATTGGCATACTGCTTCCTAAGGCTCCCATTGGCTAGGAATGGCAATCCTCAGCCAGTGAGAGCTAAAATCTCCTATACTTGTGGAGGTGCAGGTAAATATAGTGGCGGTGGCCTGCCAGGGGCTAACCCTGGCAAACTTGATCCAGCCTGTGAGATAGTATTTGCCCACCACTGTTCTAAATAGACTTACAGGCTTTTATGAACATTCTGGCACATATAAAAACTTTGCATCATTTTGTATTGTGCAAAATAATGGCTTTATTTAATCCTAAATAAAAATGGCTCATTTGGGAGTTTCAGAGGTAGTGTTACACAAGGGCTTCTCCATCGTGATTTTGTCAGATTTGCTGCTGCTGCCACAGTAAGAATCAGTTTGGGCATCCTACATACACTGGTTTTACACTGGTGTAACTTCAAGGCTTTACTGGAAGTATTCCAGATTTTTGCAGGGAGAGATGAGAATACAGTCAGATCCTATTCCTGTTTGCCTGTCCCCATCTGCTAGATATTTTTTTCTGCTTTCTCAGGGCCTGACAAATGAAATTAGTGAAATAGCTGCGTTTCAATCTGGAAATGGGAGCAGCATCTGGAGGAATGGAAATACTGGGATGAAAAATAGACCTCTTAATGTAATTGAGCTGACTCTGAATGCCATTGCTGGTGATGCTTCCAAGGCTGATATGGCACCCATCTAATGCACTGTAGATTGTAGGCACCAGCAGGTAAAGTATTATGGCAACACTCACAATGGTCTGGCATTCTATTCCCAGTCCATCTATCTTGTACTTAAAAGCAGAATGTGCTGCAAATGTGGTTCAAAGAATGACATTCTATGAAATGGTACAGTAGATGTTAGGATCACCAAAATGGAAGCTGTGGGAGTCCGTAGCTTTTCACTGAAGACTAGAACTGGGGAAATAGTTCAGAATTATTCATTTATCTGAACAATTTGGCTTCTTTTTCTGATTCATGGGCAGATCTTCATTTACAAACGTATTCATCATTCCATGAACTGATTTTCAAATTATTTACTTAGTGGGTGAAATGCAAAAAATAAAAGCAATACAAAAAACTACCATGCAGATTTTAACAAATCACCAGTAAAAGTCATATGGTATGATTTCCATTTTACTAATTAGATGAGCATGCTAACACTTCACGCTTGTGTGTATGAATTTCAAAAATCGGTGTCTGGCTGTTTATATAGAGAAGTTAGCAATTCTCTGTTCACAACTATTTTTGCTAATAAAACTTGCTCAAGAATGTTTTTAGAGAGCCTTGGGCAATTTCATTTAAATATAAAATATCCGTGATTTCTGAAGGGGGCACTATTTTAGATTCGGATAGAGGACTGGCATGTCAAATTGAATAATAATAAAGTTTTTGCAGTTTGTATGGCTCAGGTTGCTAAAAGGGTCATTTCATTTTGCCAAGTTGGAAAGTGACAGCCTGGTTATTTCGGACACTCTGGAAGTCTAATACTTGTGTATACAGTGCCTAGCCCAATGGGAACTTGGTTCATGAGAAGGGACTCTAGGCACTATTACCCTACAAATGCTCAGAGGAGCCAACAGCCACACTGGGCACCTGGGTAAGATGGGGGTAAGGGGGAGTGGCTCTGCACTCCCAGAAGGGGCAGAGCCTCAGGCAGAAGGGGTGGCCTGAGCATGCCATGCTGCCCCACCCACAGCCCTTGGAGCCTCCCGGAGCATGCCACAGTATCAGCGGCCAGGAGCCCCAGGTTTTTTAGAATCACAGGGCAAAGAGAGCAATTGCTCCCTTTGCTCCCCCATCAGCAGGCCTGCAAAATGTTTGATAATAATAGTAATCAGTATATTTGATGTTTCTTGGGCTATTCTCATGGAGGAGGGATTGGTGTCCAAACCTACATCATGTTTGTGTTTATTAGCCATGCATTAACTGTAGGCAAGCTGGCACTCACCACAGGCCACAGCCCCTGAGTTCTTCTAAAATGAATAATGTTTTCTCTCTATGAGTGTCATGACCCAGCATCTGCACCAAGGCCTGGTGCAAACAAACAGAAGAATCTTGCAGAAAACTTCAGACAAACAACATGCTTCAGTCTTCTTCCATAGGAATTTGTCTCAGTCCCAGACAAATCTGGAGGTGTATTGTTCTCTTGTCTCACTTAAATCTCTGAGGCTATATCTACACCGCACTGTTCTTCCGGAAAAAACTACACAAATAGTGAAACGCAATTTGTGTAGCTTTTTCCACTTCTTTTTTTTTCAGAAGAGGCTTTTCTGACATTTGGCCCCATCTACATGGGGTCAAATGTCAGAAAAACTCCCTTTTTCAGAACATCTTCTTCCTTGTAAAATGAGGTTTATAGGGATGCTGAAAAAGTGCATATGCTCTTCCGAAATTTTTTTTGGAAGAGCAGACGCATTCCCTGCAAAAAGCAGAGTTTTTTCTGGGATACCTCTGGTGTCCTGGAAAAACTCTGCAGTGTAGACATAGCCTGATTCACACAATACTCTCTTACACTGATATTCCACAGAGTTGATCTGAGCTCCACACGTTAGCAAACACCTCCCTATTGCTCTAGTTACTCATGACAAAAATGTCATCTTTATCCAAGACAGAATAATTTCCTCTATCAGTCATGTAATTTGAGCAAATGTAATTAGTGTAAATTATTTCTCTGCTTTGAGCAAAGGGAAAACCAGGTCCTTGAACAAGAGTCAGCTTAGCATTATTGCATCCTGCCATTCATATCATGCTGTCAAATACATTTTCTGCATTGTCATTTTCTCTACACAGCATCTGGTGTGGTGGTTGTGGTGACAGACAGCTCTCATTGTTTAGCCTGAAGGATGTATATAGCTCCTGGATGTGCTCATGTAATCTATTGCATGCCTGCTGCACAAAAAAATGAAATGAAACAATAGATGATTAAGGTTCTGCTAGAACTGCCTACTTTTCTGCTGCTGCCCTTTCAATAAATCACATTTACAACTCGCTCTAGTGGGAGCAACCATTTGTAGCATCCAAAAGACATTTTCACTAAATAGGCTCTCAGCCTCTCTGGTTTTTCCCAGAAGTGATAACTGCATTCAAATTGGAGATAATTTTTGAAAGTTTTGATGTGTGCCATTCATTTGTTATGAATCTCTGAATCAGAGTGACCTCCCGTTTCCTTTCAGCTTTGTGTTTGTACAATAAAAGAAAAAAGAGAGGGAGAAAGAGCAACTGATTTCTTCACCTCAAGACCGATATTAAAAACACACAAGATTTTGCCTTTAGAGTGGTCTGCCATTATTTCCCTTAAAGACACATGTATAGCGTTAAGCTCTACATTACGGACCTCACAGCAGCTTAGGTGTGGTTGTAGAGCTGAGCTGGTTGGAAGGTCTCCTGTGGAGCTGATCTTTGCTAGCAGCAGAGAGCTCACCTGCTGACATAATTAAACCCTCCCCAAGGAAAGGCGGTAGCGATATCAGCAGGTGAGCCTCTCCTGCAGACATAGCATTGTCCACACCAGCATTTTAATTAGTGAAACTTATATTGGTCTGGGCTGTGTTTTTCATACTCTGAACCAGCAAAAGCTTTACCAAGAAAAGTGCTAGTGTAAACAGCCATAGTCTCTCAAAGAATAACTTTTAAGCAATATTGGAGGGGAGAGATGAAAAGATCAGGTAAATTTATTGGAACATGGTGCAGAAATATTACATTTAGAACCCCAAGAATCTAAATTTTCTGGACTATTGTGTTCTATTACTTTTTATAATTCTTCAGTGAGTATATAGCATCACAATTACTTTTTATAATTCTTCAGTGAGTATATAGATTCATGCTAGAAGCAGGCTTTTAGCATGAATCTAACTTTTTAAAATTGTACTCTTTCATTAAGGAAAGAAAGAAAAGTTAATATTTAATTAGGAAGGATATAACATATACTAGCCAATTAGCCCATCATAAGATGGGATTTTCAGGTCTCTCCTCCACGTCGGTCTTCTCTCCTGAGCCTCCGGTCTCTCGCTCCGTCTCTCTCTCTCCTCCTCCTCCTGCCTCCCCCTCTCTCTCTCTTAGCTCTCCTCCGCCTCCTGCCTCTCTCTCTGTCTCTCTCTTTCTCTTCCCCTCCCCCTCCTGCCTCTCACTCGGGGGACCGCGAAGCCCAAACGGCCATTTGGGCTACACACTCCCCATGCTGCATGGGGGGCGTGGAGCCCAAACAGTCGCTTGCGCCACTTGCTCCCACGCAGCGGCCTGGCTGAGCAGTGCAGAAGTCAGCCGAACACCACGGCGGGAGGCGAAGGGGGGTGGGGCGGTGACGTTCATGGTCAGGGGGCGGGGCCTGGAGCCGCTGTCATGCCACACGTCACCGCCCCACTCCCCTTCACCTCTCGCCGTGGCGCTCGGCTGACTTCTGCGCCACTCAGCCACGCCGCCGTGGGGGAGCAAGCGGCGCAAGCGGCCATTTGGGCCCCGCACTCCCCATGCAGCACGGGTCGCCCAGAGGGAACAGCCAGCATTTCAGCAACAGCGCCGCCCAGAGGGAACAGCCAGCATTTCAGCGTTACAGACTCTCAGACACTGGGCTACTATATATATGATTCTGATAAAGAACAAAATAGAATGTCATAAGGAAGAGAACCTCCAGAAATCTCAGAACTATTCTTTTAAAGGTAAAATTAAGGTGGGATATTCACAGTGAAAGGGACTGCTAGGCAAAACCTGGGAAACAGTAGGGGTGTGTCTAGACTATAAGGTTTTTTTGAAAAAAGTAGCCTTTTTCGAAAAAAAACGTTACCTGTGTCTAGACTACCGCTGTGTTCTTTTGAAATTAAATCGAAAGAATGTGGCAGTTTTTTCGACGGTGGTAAACCTAGTTTACAAGGAAGAACGCCTTTTGCGACAGAGATCTGTCAAAAAAAGGGGCGTGTGGATGCGGGGAGCCAGTTTAAAAAAAAAAAAAAAAGGCCTCCAGGAAAAGCCCTGGTGGACAGTCCATCTGCATGCCTTGCACCTCTATTGTTCCTGTCTGCAGCCATGTTTTAAAGGGACAGGCACCCTGACAGTCATTTGTGGCAGGCAGCCAGCTGGAGCACACGGCTCTTCCTGTCCCACAGTATCCCAGCCATGTCACAGCCCCAATACTCTCCTGGCCCTTCCAGGGAGACTTCTGAGGACCCACCCAGGGGCTCCAAATGCCAGGCACCAGCGTGGTCAGGGCCAGAAATCAAGAGTCTCCTTGAGCTGTGGTCCGAGGAGGAATCCTTGCAAGCCCTCCACTCATGCCGCAGGAATGTGGAAATTTATGGCCACATGGCCCAGGGACAGTCCAGGAGAGGGCACCACCCCCGCACCCAGGACCAAGTGCGGGCCAAAGTTAAAAAATTGTGCCAGGGATATGCGAAGGCCCAAGATGAGAGTTCCCGCTCTGGCGCACGTTCTCGGCAGTGGGGAAGCCTGGACTCCACTGCGTCTCGTGCAGTCTGGGTTATCAGACCCTGTCGTGGAGGAACCAGAGCAGGAGCGCGAGCAGTCCAGGGAATCTGGAGAGTGAGACCTGGTGCTGGAGGAGGAAGACGATGACAACACTGGGACCCTCACCCTGGAGCCAGTCACCCAGACCCTAGAGGCCTCCCAGGTGTCTTCGGACATCGGGGAAGGACCAGCAGGTGAGTGCTATGAGGTTGTGCCACACGCAGGGTGGGGGAGGTGGGTTCACAGTGGCTAATGCGCAAGAGAAATGTGTAATGCTCAGCCTGGACATCATGCAGCTGGCCGTGCATGTGCAAACACGTGCAGCAGTAGCATGTAACATGTGGATGTGTGCCATGTGGTGTCAGGAGCCATTTCCAGAACACACACAGGTGGGTTGGCAGTGTGGAGGGGCATATGGTTCCATTGGCACTTTGGGGCCCCTATGATGCTCAGGCTGCTGCCCAGCTCACACATGGTATTACTTTCAGAACCTCTGAGTCCCCTGTCTGAAGGAGAGTCCCTTACAGCGAGGGCATGCCCTCGGGGACAGCTGTTGCACGCATGACTGATTGTCTCTTCCTCTTTTCCTCCACAGCCGGACCACCCATGAAAGAGGGCCAGAGCACCCCAGCCCCACCTCCATCCCGGGTACATGGGAGCCGCAGGCACTGGCGTGTCTATACTGACATTTTGAAGCAGCATGTGGCGGCCCTGCAGAATCTCAACAAGCCCCTGAAAGAGAGGACAGAGGCAGAGGCTCTGTGGCACGACTGCCTGCTGGAAGAGCTCGTCCAGAAGCACACTTCCATTTGTGCCACTATGCGGGGGGTCTGTGGCTTGCCTGCTCCTGTCCCTGGCACTGCTTCTCTGGCACGCCATGACCCTGACCCACCAAGCCCCTCTTCCCACCACCATCCCCTTTCCCCCTTGCACCTCCCTCTCCCCCAGCCCTCCCGGCCCCCAGCCTTCCTCTCCCCTGGCCCTCCTCGCCCCCAGCCCTCCCAGACCCAAGTGTGCCCCTGCCTCCTGTCCAGAACACTGTCTGTCGCCCCACCTGACCCCGAGGCCATGGTGGTCCCTGGACGCGAGGCGGCAGGAGCCTGCAATCAGGGAAGCACCATCTGACCTGAACCCCCTTCCAGGTTTTCAACACCCCACCACCCCAGTTACAGACAATGTTGGTTATTTAAGAAAATGTTTATTTTTGCTCTAAGAGAAAACTATTTACAATAAACATAAGAATTTATATTTTATCTACAATTCTAGATGCTTTCAGTTATTGATATTCATTACAATAAAACATAAATTTATGTTTTCAAACAAAACCCGGTGTTTATTATTTCTAGAAAGAGGGTCAGGGTGAGGGTTATGGAGGGAAGGTTGTATTGGGCCAGGGCCAAGCCCCCATAGAGGAAGCCCTGGGGAGAGTCAGTGGGCTCCTTCAGAGAATCGCTCCCTCAGGGCCTCCCGGATGCGAACACCAGACTGGTGAGCCTGGCAGATGGCAGCTGTCCGGGGCTGCTCAAATTGCCTCCCCTCGCCATCAGCACCTGTACCCCACCCTGGGAGGAAGGCCTCCCCTTTTCTCTCCACAAGGTTATGGAGAACGCAATATGCAGCCACCACCTCAGGGAAGTGGCGTTCCCCCATTTCTAGTCGTGTGAGCAAGCAACAGAACCTCCTTTTTAAACGTCCGAATGCGCATTCCACCTGCATGCGAGCCCGGCTAAGATGTGCATTAAACTGCTCCTTGCTTGCATCCAGGTGGCCGGTGTAGGGCTTCATCAGCCACAGCATCAGGGGGTAGGCTGCATCAGTCACAATGGACACAGCATGTGCACGTCCCCAAGCGCAAGGTCCCGATGCGGGAAAAATGTTCCTGCCTGCAGCCTGCGGTAGGGGTCGGAGTTCCTGAAGATGCGGGCATCATGTGCCCACCCTGACCACCCAACACAAATGTCAACCAGGGCCTGGAGCACCATTGAAAAGTAGCTCTTGCTATTAATGAATTGGGCTGCTCGATGGGGCAGTGCACGGATTGGGATGTGTGTTTCATCGAGCACTCCTCCACAGTTTGGGAAGCCAAGGGTAGCAAAGCCGGCCATGATGGTGTCCAGGTCTCCCAGACAGACGAGCCTGTTCAGCAGCTCCGAACTGATGGTCCTCACCACCTGCAGAAAGAGACAAATAGACAGACAAAAAAAATGTTAGACGGGGTGCCTGAGCCCTTGGGAGGAGAACCCGCCCCCCAAACACTCCGGGAATCCCCTCCTCAGAACCAGCTCAGGGTGAGTCAAGGAGCTCCTTCCCATTCCCACTCCACCCTATCCCCCAGTCCCCCTTGCCCTTTCCTGACAGTCCCCCTTTTTCACCCCACCCAGCAGTGACTGTCCCCCAGAGTGACTTACCTCCAATAACACAGATCCGACAGTAGACCTGCCCACGCCAAACTGGTGTCACACCGAGCGGTAGCTGTCGGGCGTTGCGAGCTTCCACAGGGCAATAGCAACCCTCTTTTCCAGGGGGATGGCGGGCTGCAGGTGGGTGTCCTGTCGTTGGAGCGCAAGGGAGAGCCAGGCACACAGCTCCTGGAATGTGGCCTTCCACATCCGGAAGTTGCGGAGCCACTGCTGGTCATCCCACAGCTCCATAACGAGCCGGTCCCACCAGTTGGAACTGGTGTCAAGCCTCCAAAAACGCCTCTCCAGGAAGAAGTTTGGAGGCAAGGGCATTGGTTCTGCATCCCGAGCGAAGCTTTCATATCTCTGGTCCGGGTCCAGATGGGGAAGGAGCATCATGACTGTGTCATGCAGATGCAGCAGAATTTGAAGCATGATGGTGTGGGGCCATCGCCTGCCATGGGGCAGCTCTAGCTCCATGGCCAAAAAAACCCAATGAAAAGCAGGAAAACCAACCAGAAAAGAAACTGCTGTGGTGTCCAAGAAAGCAGGGTAACCAGAGCAAGCACTGCAGCAGCTTTGCCGTCCCTCTAGGAGGTAGGCAAGCCAGAAGCAGGAGCAGAGCAATGGCTGTCCAGGGGGATCCCTTTAAGCACGCGTTTTTGTAAAGGGCATGCAGCAGCACCAGGAAGTAAATGCTGCCCCCATGCCCTGCCAGAAATGGTTCCGGGTGCCTTTTTTCCCCCGAGAGCGCATCTAGCTGTCTGGATGCTCTTTTTCGACAAAGCAGATCAATTTTTCAATCTGCATAATGCTATCTAGACGCTCTTTTTCGAAAGATACTTTCGAAAAAGCCTCTTTCGAAAACGATGTGTAGTCTAGACATAGCCTTGGAGTCTGTGTGAGTACCAGGATCTGCCCCAGAACACAGATTTCCAAAAGTGAGCCTTTGCCAGTGAGAATCATCTTCCTTCTCAGACACAAACAGAAGCCTTGAGTCTTCTCTAAACAGGTATTAATTAGAAGCAAATCTCTGTATGTCAATGGTATTACAGTGATTTTACACCAGCATAGGTGGGAGTAAGGCTCACAGAATTTTGGAAATCACATCCATTCTCTCTCCAAATCAAATGTATTTTTTAAGAATTTGGCCGTTTTTGTCAATATTAAGTTTGATAAAATTGCAGGATGAATAAGGATGGCACTCCATATTTCGTAAACATTTAGAAACAGACACAATGCTTTTTAATTTCTTCCCATTGTGTTTGGGTAGATGTGGTTTTCCACATAAAGGCTGTGCTTAGCCAAATTTCTAAACTTAGCCGATACAAATCCCTCCAGAACTTTCATGAGGTTCAGTAACCTATGTCTCTCATCCCTGCCCCTCAAACTTGCCTTTACCACTCAGTCGGGGACTCAGGAGACCCCACTGAGCCAAAAACATCTCTTATTGGACCTTATATCACTGACTGCCCGTAGAACTCCATCTCGTATTCCTCCTCCACTACTCCATCTGCCTCCAAAATCACTGGGCTGTGGTACAGATTGAATTCTCAGCTGTTCTTTGGATCTACCTACTGGCTTATCTTGATTTTCTCCCCAGTCCTACTGAATGGACTAGTAAGTGAGGAGATGGAGAGAAAAGTGTAACTTAGAAAGAGGGGGAGAGGAAAAGTCAGCATGCCAGAGTGGGCTTGCAGGTTTGTGTGGGGCACCCAGTCTTTACTCAAGAAGGAGCTGGATGAGTCCCCAAGCAGGTTATTTCTCACAGCTCTCTTTGCTATTGTAAAACCTGAAAACATGATTTGCATACCTGTTTCCAGAACACAGCCTACCAAAGAGAATAGCAATGTTGTTGCACGACGCCAGAAGCACCTCTCCCTCTGTAGCTGACTGCCAGAAAGGAATACACAGATTTTTTTGTTAATGCACTTCAGGGGGCCATCCTGGGATTTGATTACCTCCCCTCAGGTTTCCAGTTTTTGGATGCGGAGTTATGGTTCAGCCCTTTGTAAAAACATATGAGCCAGACTTAAAATATGGATCCCAATCCAGGCTTGGGTGTAATTAAGGAATCATGGGTTTAGTGCAATTGTCAGCATGCCAATAAGGCTCATAGGTACATGTGATATCCCATGAGCTATATAAGGGATGGACAATAAAATGGAGGCAGTTCACCAGGGTTAAACCCTGGTGGGCCACTGCCACTATATTTACCTGCACCTCTGCAGGTATGGGTGATCGCAGCTCCCATTGGCTGGGAATGGCAACCCACAGCCAAAAGGAACTGTGATCCCCCTATATATGCGGAGGTGCAGATAAACACTGGTGTGGGCGCCCCGGCAGACCAGATCTGGTCCACAGGCCAGTATATACCCACCCCTGAGCTATATCTACATAGGGCAAAATCTTCCTTCCAATCACTCCCTCGCAACCGTATGACCCCACCAAATGCGGGGGGTAAATGTGAGCAAACTTTGTCCTATGTTATGTATGTAGAATGGTGAAAGCTTTAGTGGAGTCATAAAAGTTGTAGCATAATGAGAAGAAAATCTCCATGAAGAACTTTAAGTACATGATATTCATAAGAATAAAGAGGAATTTGAAAAAAGTCCTTTATTTTGTACTTAAATATTTCAACCTGTGGAACTCCCTGCCAGAGGATGTTGCAAGGCCAAGACTTTAACAGGGTTAAAAAAAGAACTAGATAAATTCATGGAGGATAGGTCCATCAATGCCTATTTAGCAAGTATAGGCAGGGATGCTGTCATAGAATCATAGAACACTAGAACTGGAAGGGACCTCGAGAGGTCATCGAGTCCAGTCCCCTGCCCTCACAGCAGGATCCAGTACCATCTAGACCATCTGTTTGTTAGGGATGGGAATAGGCAACAGGGGATGGATTACTTAATGATTGCCTGTTCTGTTCACCCCCCTCTGGGGCACCTGGCATTGGTCCTTGTCAGAAGAGAGGATACTGGGCTACATGGACCATTGGTCTGATCAGTAGGACCATTCTTATGTTCTTATAGACATCAGTGGAAAAGCTGTGGATTTTATTCCTCATAGATTTACAGAGTATGAATGTTTACTAGCAGGACTTGCTCCTTAACTGTTGAATGCATTAATATGTATTAATATATGTATATGAGTGCTCAAAAAAGAAGAGGAGCATCTCATTCAGTGCATCAGTTGTTATATTTTAACATTCTAGCAGGTGTGTTTCCTAGAAAAGTGAAAGTAAACATTATTCTTCCTGAAAGCAGACAAAACATCTCATAAGCAGGCTGTATCAGAGCGGCAGGAATCGTTCTTTGCCCTGATAGCAGGATGTGGAGCCCTGCAGAGAAAGGCAGGTTAATTACTTATGATTTAGCAGATGTGGCTCATTCCACTCAATGCTAAATATAAGGAAGGTGTGAATAACTCTCTAGAGAGAAGAAAATAGGGGTTGAGATGGAGATGGACTGACAGACCAAGGAAGGTAGGGACTAGGACAGGTGGATGGATGGACCAAATGACCATACAAAAGAGAAAGAAACTCAAGAATACCAGACCTATAATATATTTCTGTTCCCTTTGTTGCAGTTTTAAGCTGTGCACATGTGCAAATTTTATGCGCCTGATTTATGCATACATTTGCTATGTGAAAACACACAAGTCAAGAGCATAATTCGTCTCTTTTGCATGTAAATAACATCTGCATGTTCATTTATAATATTTTTTAGTATAAATTAGGGCTAAGACTATGGATAATAATGAGAGTTAGCATTTTGAACTTCCTAGGTGGCATTGAAAGTCTCACTCCCAGGAACATACATTACACATGTTAAAAATCTGGCTCTGTGTTGCTAGGGCTCAGATTCCTAGGGCCCAATCATGCAAAGTACTGAGCATGCTGTCTTTGAGCTGGCTAGGCAAAGAACTGTCTGCACCTCCAAATGGGAAAAATCATCCTCGGTCAAAAAAAAAAAAAAGCAAACAATGTTGGAAAACATTAAGAAAGGGCTAGATAATAAAACTTAAAATATGGATTTATGTAGAGTTTTAATAAAACTTAAAACTCTACATAAATCCATGGTAGGCCCACATCTTGAATACTACATGGAGATGTGAGTGCCCTATCTAAAAAAGGCATAATGGAAATTGGAAAAGGTTCAGAAAAGAAGAACAAAATGATTAGGGGTATGGAATAGCTTCTACATGAGGAGAGATGTATAAGACTGGGACTTTTCAGTTTGGAAAAGAGGCAACTAATGGGGGGATATGATAGAGATCTATAAAATCATAACTGGTGTAGAGAAAGTAGATAAGGAAGGACTAATTACTTCTCATAACTCAAAAGCTAGGGGTCACCAAATGATATGCATATGGAGCAGGTTTAAAACAAACTAAAGGACGTATTTCTTCACACAACACACACTCAACCTGTGGAACTTCTTGCCAGAGGATGTTGTGAAGGCCAACAGCATTCAACCTCCGCACCTCCCAGATATATTCACGTAGGTCCACGGATTGCTATTAATTAGGAGGGTGTCCCTAGCCTCTGTTTGCCAGAAGCTGGGAATAAGCAAAAGGGAATGGATCACTAAATGCTTCCCTGTTCTGTTCATTCCATCTGGGGCACCTGGCACTGGCCTCAGAAGACAGAATACTGGGCTAGATGGACCTTTAGTCTGACCTAGTGTGGCTGTTCTTATTTACGTGAATTATTATGTGTGTTGCCTATAGCTAAGCATATTGTCTTTTGTTGCTTAAATTGGAATATTCTGATTGTTTAAATGAGAGTTATTGTGTAATTATATCCATGAACAGGCACAGGGATTGTGTAAGACATGCCCTGGAGTAAGAGGATCACCCTGAATTTACAAGTGGAAATGGGATCCATGCTTCACATGGAGAAGGAGAAGCCTGGGTCTCAGAGATCGGCAGCTCTGCCCCAGGAGCAGAGACTCTGTCAAAGGGTCTTGTCTTGCTCAAATAAAACATAACTGTGGTTTGATATAACCAATGACTCCTGAATGCTTGCGAGTGAGGAAGAACCACAGTCACCTAGAAAAGTAACCAGGCAGACTTTATTTTAATTTCCCAGTTCTAAGTAGGAATATGGCTCTGAGTTGGGGACTTGAAATGATTTATTTTAGGAAAGGACCACTAGACAAATAGACCCTGCCTTTTGTGCTCCCACTAGCACCTAGTGAAATGGTTACATTACTTTTCAGAATGCGATTAGTCCTGTTGACCTCATTGGGTATAGTAATTACATGCTTGAAGTTAACTTGAAGCCAGTGCTCAGTACTGGGCAGGATCAAGCACTTGCTGAGTTGCTTTACTAATTGCCTTATTAATAATTCACACTCAAAGAGAGAATCTTGCTCTTGGGTTTCACAATGAGTTCAGTGGGAGCTCCACACACTGAGCAGTAGCCCCGTGAGTGTCACTGACAATATGAGCTAGCTGGAAATTCTCCTGTGCAAATTAGAAAAAATTGAAATATTTTGCTGAGATGGTTCCATGTCAATGAAGGTCCAAAAGAATCCAGACAGGCCTCTGATAGAACACTGTGTTTGAAGAGGATTTTTGTCCAAAACCTTCCTGATTTCCAGCCTGCTTCTCAGCCCTACTCCTGGGCAGCCTTCCTGGCCGTCAGTTGGTAACGCTGCACTTCCAAGTGTAACCGCCACCAAGACGATTTGAACCTAGGACCTCTGAAGCTGATTATAGGAGCCTCTACCCTCTGATCTAAAAGCCAACTGCCTCCCAAGCCCATGCTGTAGCGGTCTCTTGATCTTAGGTGTTGCTGTGGTCTAGGTGCCACTGAATTGGTCAGTGCACCTCACTAGGTGAGTGGGTTACATGCTTCCCCTAGGTGAGGAAGGGCATCCTGAGCTTCAGAGACCCAGCTGAGATCCCGGACAAGCCCCCACTTGTAACCACCACGGGGGCAGATTTGAACCTGGGCCTGCTGAAGATGATTATAGGAGCCTCTACCCTCTGAGCTAAAAGCCAACTGGCTCCCACTTCATGCTGTAGAGCATGGGTTCCCAAACTGGGGGGGGGGGGCGTGCCCCTCTGGGGGGGCAGGAAGAAATTCCAGGGGGGTTGCGAGGTGACCCAGCCCCCCCATCAAGTTTTGCTGCCCTGCTCAGTTCCTTTTTTTTTTTTTGCTCAACAAGTTTTTTGGGGGGGGGAGGGGCGTGAGGGTTTTTCAAAAATCAGAAAGCGGGGCGTGATGCTGAAAAGTTTGGGAACCACTGCTGTAGAGGTCTCTTGATCTTAGCTGTTGCTGTGGTCTAGGTGCCACTGCATTGGTCAGTGAACCATACTAGGGTGTGTGGGTTACACAAGCTCTCCAGAGGCCATTTTGGGGCATTCCATTTTGAAATGATCCACATGAACTGTTGGAAACAACATTTTGGGTGGGCAGGGCTGCCGAAGAGGGGAAACAAAGAGGGCAACTGCCCCAGGGCCCGATGATTTAAAAGAGCCCAGTGCCCCTGACTGCAACCACCACTACTGTGGCAGTATCAGTGGCCAGAGCCTTGGCCCCTTTAAATTGCCATTCAGAGCCCTGACTAGCACGGTCTGGGCAGAACTGAAAGGTTGGCAGGGGGAGGCTAGCTTTGAGCCCTGCCTCTTCTGCCTGAGGGCCCTCCCCTTCTGGGAGCACAGATCCTTTTTCAGAGGCCTGGTAATTCTATTGCCCCTCCTCCTGTGGGTAGGCATTCTTTTTCATGGAGAATTTTGGGGGACTTGCTCCAAATTAAGGGGTAAAATGAAATTCCAAATCCTTGCATGAAACAGAATAACCCTTCTCCGCATAGCTCTACTGATAATCAAATCTCTGCTTCTTTAACACAAACTCACTGGCTCCCTCCCCATTTACTTTGTAACAGAGAATTAGTTTTGAGTTATTTATATACTGGAGAGCATTGAATTATTTTATTTGCTTTTTGTGTTTAAAGTTAGTATTTTGTCTTATTAGTGAAAGATTACTGCTAAATTTGTCACATTTAATAGTGCCAGTGATTTAAGGCTTATATAGTGTATATACAGCAAAGAAGCACTTGGTAGATCATTCGGCTATGCATTATTTATATTGTATATTTCATTCTGCTAGTCCATGCTAAAAATTGTGATTGCCTTCCTCTAGTGTTAACAGGGGGTTAAGCATTAAAAGAACTAATTTAAAATCTGGAGAATGTGTTTTCTTCAGAATTATTTCCATAATCTACAGAATAAATCTTCAGTCTATTTTGTATCACATAGTCAGATATGTATGTTTTGATTATTTGGAAAGTGTTCATAAATTATTATCCTCAGTGTATGATCTTTCTTGATTAAATACAAGGGAAGTCTAAGACTATATCATTATTCTTTGGGACCTACCAGATCGTGAGTTTCAATATCAACATTTCATATCAACATTGTAAACTTTTGTCTGTGTCTGGCATTCATTTGTGTTTTTATTCAGGCCCTGATCCTACAAGCTCATACATACAAATGAACCCTTCATAGAACCCTACACAAGAGTCTTAGATTGAAAGCTGTTTGGAGCAGACACCATGACTTGTTCTTCTAAGGTGCATGGCAAATATTGTTTCCTCCAAAATAAATAGTTCATAAACCATTTTTTTCTGAAATTCCCTAATTCTGTTTAGCTGCTTTCTTCCTTTAAATTGTTCCCTCTACCTGAGAGATTCAAGTAGCTTCTTCAGATCTTAAACCTGGATATAAAAGTATGCTCACCCAATAAGGGGACAAAAACAATATCATGTGACTTATGTAATCAAACCAACTAGGCAATGCAGCTCACATTTTAACTATCACAATGAAATTTTCATAGTTTATCCATAAAGTAGGAGAATTATCAAGTAAATTTTATAGCAACTACATTTAAGGTAACCACAATCTGCTCACAAAGATATTCCATGAGCAGAAAAAGTAGCTGAATTCACCAGGTAAATAATTTTCTTATTTATAATAACCATAGACATATATTTTATAGGCCGCTCCCCATGCCTAAGGTAAGATTCCCCCTTCCTATGCCTATACTATTAAGGATAACAACTTCTTCTTGCAATATAACCGGTAGTGTAATTTTCACACAACCAAAATCAAGTCATATAGGTCCAGCTCCTCAAAGATATTTAGGCAATTAACTCATTGAAATGAATGCATAGGAGACAGGTATCTTAGGGTATGTCTACACTAGCCCCCTAGATCGATCTAGGGAGGCTAATGAGGGTGACCAGAATTGCAAATCAAGCCCGGGATTTAAATATCGTGCGCTTGATTTGCATGTTCCTGGCCAGTCGCCATTTTAGAAATTGACTAGCCCGAAGTAACTGCCGCGTCTGCACGATTTAAAGCCTAAATCGAATTAGGTGGTATTCCTCCTGCAATGAGGTTTATCACCTAATTCAAATTAGGGGCTTTAAATTGGAAGCCCGTTTCACTGCCGCTTGTAAACGCGGGCAGTTACTTCGGGCTAGTCAATTTCTAAAATGGCGACTGGCCGGGAACATGCAAATCAAGCGTGGGATATTTAAATCCAGGGCTTGATTTGCAATTCCGGTCGCCCTCATTAGCCTCCCTAGATCGATCTAGGGGGCTAGTGTAGACATACCCTAAATATCTTTGAGGATCTGGGCCAAAGATTTTTGTTATAAAAAACACTTTTGGAAACAAACTTGGGAAGGTAGTAACACTAGAACAGGCTCATTTAGGGCTAAAATTCGGGCAAAACCAAGGTTCACATAAAGGGCTGATTCCAGCAGTTCTTACTCCAGCAAAACTCCTGGTGAGTCATAAGTTTGTTTTGTCTTAAACTTGGAAAGGGATTGGGAGACTGGATCCCAAGTGTGGAGATTTTGCACATCCTCCTTGTTAACTGCTGTTGTTAAGGCAATGAGCCTCATCAATAATTAAAGCCACAAAAATGCTATTTTGTGTTGTTTATTTCCCACTTGCATTAAATGTTCTTCTCTTATAAATTGCTAACAATCAGCAAGTATTCTGAGACTTTTTACAGGAAATAACTATTAGTTATTCTGTTTTGTGAAAAATAAATACTAGGTTCCTAGGTAGATTCTAAAGCAAGAGGCCAAAACTTTATCAACCTGGCCATGGTTATCCCACAGCAAGTTCTAAAGTTGATTGAAAATATCATCTAGAACTAGTTAATTAACATATATAAGGGCCACCATTACAATGGGCTTGGTTGATACTTAACACTTAGATTGACATAGCTACCATGCTGAGGTGTATGAAATCCATACTGTGAGTAATACAGCTATGCTGACCTAATCTCCCATTTAGATGCAGGTAGGTCAACAGAAGAGTGTTACCATTGCCCAGGGAGGTGGTGTTATTACACCAATGGAAAACCCCCTTTGTTGCTGTAGGTTGTGTTTGCACTAAGGGATTACACCAACACAGTTATGTTGCTATAGGACACTAAGCATGGACCTGGCCCTAATGTCTGAACACTTCACAAATTTTAATGTTCTGAAGCTTCAGGGGGTAGCTGAGTTAGTTTGTACAGGATAAACTTAAAAAACAACAAATGGTCTGGTAGTACTTTATAGACTAACAAAACACGTAGATGGTATCATGAGCTTTTGTGGGCACAGCCCATTTCTTCAGATGACCGGAGTTTTTATGTGTTTTTATGAATTTTAATGTGTTTATCCCCTAAACACCCTTATAAGAGGGGCAGTAGCATTATCCCCATTTGCAGGAGTTTGAACAGTCAGGGTTCAGAAAAGGATGGAGCACCCATAATCAAGTCTTGGCCTTGGCCACCTTTAGTGAAAACAGTTTTCAAAAAAATCTAAAGACAAAAGCCCTCTGCCTCGTTTGGACCACCATTTATGACATGAACTGACACAGAGGCCTTTTGTGTAAACTCTCTCATGTTGCCCTTTGTTGGGTAATTAAAGTAGAGGAGTTCTTCCTTCAAAAAAAGCAGTTCAGAGTACACATGGGTGACCATGGCAGTTCCTGGAAGTGTCAGATTAACAGTCTTCCTCAAAGTTCAGTTCTTTTATCAGTACTGTTTAATGTGAACATAAACAACTTGCCAGCAAGACTCTCATGCACATTTATCTGTGCTGATGACATCTGCAGGCAGCTATCAGAGCTCAGCCCATCTCAGAAGTTGACAAGGTCCTCTGTATCTTAAATTGTTTTGGAAACTGGTGCAAAATATGGCAGCCTGTTTACTGAGCAGAGCAATTGCCATGTTGTGCCAATGGTCTGGATCAACAGGTAGATTTTGAAATGCTGGGATTGACTTTTGAAGCCTAACATGGCTTGTGAGCTGCTTATCCAAAGAGACCATTTCACCTACTGCTGCAACTCAGATCATTAGAAGCCTCCAAATAGCAGGAAGGTGATCTCTATAAGTGACCCTCAGCTTTGGGATTTACTCCTCTGGTTCTAAAATAGACTCACTCTCTAGACCTTCATGGACTGTTTTTTCCTGGGCTCTTGGGTAAGGGTAGGATGCACAATGGTATGATAATACAGGTTGAATCTCCCTAGTCCAGCACCCTCGGATCCTGATCAGTGCTGAACTAGAGAATTTGCCAGACCATGGAGGTCAATAATGGCTAGCAGCATTATCAACACTTCCACTTCTTACTGGGCTCTTAGGAGACATTTAGGGGTAAATTAGAACTAAATAACAGCACAGAACACCGAGAGCCAGAACTGGTGGCTATAAACAAACTTTATGAGACCGCAGAAAACTTGGTCACACCCATTATAAATGGATATCTGGATAACTAAAATCATGCCAGACCACGGAGGTTGCTGGACCAGAGAGTGCCTGACTAGAGAGGTTCAATTTTTACATGAAAGTGATACGCAAAGTAGGTGCAGTATTTTAAATTTTGTTGTTTTCTTTCTGTTTGTTTGCAGCTCAGCTTTTTATAATAAGAGGTTGGAAAGGATTTGATTCAGGATTTGTTATTATGTTTTACTGTTTGTGCTTTTTAAAAATTGTTCAGGCCACCTCAAGCCCAGGATAGCTTTTTAAATTTTTTCCAGACATTTAACCAACTAATTAGATATTATTGGACAATCTGTTGTTTAATGAGGCACAGGTTACTTAAGTGTCGAATGTGCTATAAAATCTGGTCTCCCCTTGTTTAACCAGATAGTCAGCAGATGGGGTTAATTTATAAGGTTTGCATGGATCAAATAGAAATATTCCCTCTTGTAAAAATATCATTACCAATGTATTTTTGACATAAGCAATGTACGCTAGACTTCAGTTTGGTTGGGAGTCCATATTTTAGAGTCACACTTGAAAGACACACTGAGGATTAAACCAAAGTCCTCCAGCACTTAAAAGAAAGAGCATGAGCTTAAAAAACAACAACAAAAGAAGCCTTCCCAGCTGCTTTGGTCATTGAGCAGGACCCATGCCCAAGGCACATACTACCCAGCAGGTTACACATGTACACTAGATCAAGCATTGCACCTTTTAACTGAAAGGTCATACTTTATGCTGTTGTTTGCTTTATATTATGTGCTCTAATGCATCTCTACTGCCTTGCTGTTTACTGGCTTATTTTCTTCTTTACTCTGAATAGATGGCCTAAGCCAGCAGCAAACTTCTCTCCCTTCAGAACAAGGGAATAGCAGGAAGAAAACTGTCTTTGAGGGTACATCTTCATTTGCACCGGGAGGTGTGATGCCCAGCTTGCATAGACATACCTGGATTAGCAGTGCTTCAGCTAGTGTCTAAAAATAGCAGTGTGTGTGTGTTGGCGTGGACACTGTTTGGGCTTGTTCTCCTGAGGACAATCCCACTAACCCCTGGATAAGTACTTGGATAGATAATCTGAACTGTCGCCCATGCTGCAGGGGAGGCAATGATATTTTTAGTTGGCAGTTTGAGGACAGCTCCCAGCTCAAATGCTGATGTTCCCTTGGTACAATGCTTCCTTGGTACTAAAGCCTGACTCAGGACTGTGTTTAAAGGACAATCTGGCCTTAACAGTTTTGCACACACCATACTTGGTATTCACTATGCCATTCTAAACACAGCTGTAATGTAGTTATGAAAATGTTACAATTTTATTAAAACCCAACACATATAAATGAAGAGACGAGATAAGCTATTCACAGCAGCTTTAGAAAACTTGAATGTATTCATCCACCATTGTTCAATATGCATAAAATGCCAAATTAATGTTGCATGGAAAATACTTCTGTTTAGATATAATCACCTTTCCTGTATTGTTTTCCCCAGAAAGATTCTTTCTCTTTCTTTCTTTCTTTCTTTCTTTCTTTCTTTCTTTCTTTCTTTCTTTCTTTCTCCTCTATTCCTCAATTATAGCTCCATTGAAATTAACAATAACAATAAAGTATCCTCTCTAAACACAGCAAAGTATCAAACATTCAGGTATGCAGTTATTTAAAAGAGCACTGCAAAAATATTCTCTTCTTTCAAAGCCCCCAAGGGCAACCCATGTCAAAGTTCTTATTATTTGTACTGCAGTAGTGCCCAGGGGCCTCATAGTGACAGTTATTATATAGACACATAGTGACAGTTTCTGCCCAGAAGATTTTACAATCTAAGCAGACAAGTGGTCAAAGGGAGTATTATCTTCCTCCTTTTACAGGAAGGGAGCAGAGTTGCAGAGGATAAGGTCTAGATTTTTAAAGGCATTTAGTCTCCTAAAGAGACTTTTGAAAGTCATTTTAGGAACCTATCTGCATCTTTAGGGGCCTAGGTACGTTGAAAAGCCACCCTTAGTGCCTTGGCTAAGGTCACATAGGAAGTCTGTGGCAGACCCAATAAATAACATGATGTCCTGTGGGCCAATCCAGTGCCTTAGCCACAAGGTCATACTTCTATTCATAGGAGATAGTCCCAATTAGGATAAAGGGAGGGAAAGTTTCTCCAATAAGATAACAAGCTAATGAACATCCAAATTGCACAATTTTTTGACATGAAATAAATCACCAATGGGGATCATGAAACTCTTCTGTCCATGGCAAAGGATTTTTATCAAATGCCCTGCTCTCACGCCTCCAAATTACATAGAATAAATTCAGGCCTTCTTTAATTTACACTTTAATCTAGGCAAGCTTTCTCATCTAGCCATTCCAGGTTGAAGGTCCTCAGGGAAATCTCCTCTCACCAGAGACTATATTGAGGGTCATGAGGAGGGAAATTAAGTTTTCTGGAAAGTAGTTTTTTGTTTTTCTTTTTTTACCAGTTGTGGATTAGTCATTCAAGTTCTATGAGAAAGATTTACCACTTTTCTGAGGTATTTTCTTCTCACTCAGAATCACTTCAAGGATATCCCAGAAGGCTGGGAATTTTAATAATTTATGTCCATAAACAGATATGTTATTTAAAAGGGATCAGGATTAAGTAACTGTAATATCTCCCACTACAACTCTTGAAAAGAAAAGCTAAGTAAAGACACTTTTCTTAATCATTCCTTAGGTCCCACACAGAACATTTCTACTGACACTGGTAGACTCTGCAACTTCACAGGGACTTCCTTCTGTCTGCACCATATAAGGAAACACATATACCCACAACACTAATCTCCCTCATGCCACTACACAACTCCTGGATGACAATCTCAGCAATGACAGCAAGGATTCATTGCTGATAAAAATGTAATCTCTTTGTGTGGGGAAGGGAAAGGCAGCCTGGAGGGCCTTTGGGTGATGCTTTTACTTCTCTGCCATTAGATTTAGAACATGGTGATGGTTGAAAAAAATATTTTATTTGGAAAATTTAAAATTATGGCAGAAATTTGACCACCCAAATATTTTAGACGAAAACAGAAAGAAATATTTTGATTTGTAAATACTGTCCAAGTGCCTCATGGATGTTGAATTTTGAGTGCCTGTCAGCCGATGGTCAGGGCAGTGCATGGTATGTGTGTGTGTGCGTGTGTGTTATACACCCGAGTCTTCAACTGCTAGGATCGAGATCCCTTTGCAGCGGGCAGCCTAGGGAAGGCTGACAGGCGCCCCCGAGAGTTTGCAGGGAGAGTGTGTCACATCCAAGTCTTCAACTGCTAGGACCGGGGTCCCTACGCAGCGGGCAGCCCAGAGAAGGCTGACGGATGCCCCAAAGGTGCGCAGGGAGAGCTTATTTCATCCGTGTCTTTAGCTGCTAGGACCGAGGTCCCTACGCAGAGGGCAGCCTAGGGAAGGCTGACGGATGCCCCAAAGGGTCTGTCCTGTGGAGGCGACAGGACCCAAACGCCCAGCTCTCCCTCACTGTGTCTGCCCCATGACCGGCTGGAGTGCTTTTAAATTGTGCTTGGTTCTGTTACAGCAACTGAAGGAGTCAGGTTAAAGCTTAAACAGTTACAGGTTTATTAAAGAAGCTTATAAATCATATGGTTACAATGGCTATTGCGCTATTTCTTAACTGCTAGCAAATATAGAGCTTAAAAATGGTTACAAAGAAAATAAAGATAGAAAATAGAAATAATGGTACCAAGTGACAGCTTAATCTTTAAAGAGCTCTAAGTCTATGTGTACACTTAAGACAAAGGACACATCCAGGTACAATTTTTACCCCCTTCTGTGCCTCTCGACTCCAGCGTATCAGGCCAGGGCCGGTCCCTCAATTCCTAGGAAAGACGAATACAAGGTGGGTGTCCCCGTGGAACCTCGGGAGGCCAATCACCTAACCCGACCAGCAGACAGATGGTAGATTGACGCTCAGAGTAAGTGTGCTGCTGGGCCCATCTTTTATACCCATAGGGGCACGTATCCTCTTTCTTATCTATGGTGCCAAATTGTGTTGGTCCGTCTTTGTGACACCAGTTCTTACAAGGGAGTTTCAACTTAATTTACACTTGCAAGAGAGATAACTAAATTGTGAGTACTGGATATTCTTTACTGGGCGGGAGATTCCTCCCCCCGCGGACGAGTGTGTGTGATCGTATCAATATGGGTTTCAGTCAAGGGCACTCCTCTGCAGCCTCTTGGTCAGCGATTAGCTCGATCACCCTCATATCTATGCTTACAGTTGTCCAGGGTCACTGTGAGCTAGCATATCAGGGCCTCCTGTCAAGGCTTCAAAGACTATGCTGATTTTACTGCTCTGTGTGCCCCCTGTATGCTCCAGGCAAGCAAGATGGATGTTACGGGAGGGGAGGGGGGGAGTTCTTGTCTGGCTACAGTGCCTCATGATTCCATTTTCTTGGGGCCAGGCTCTACTGTCATACTATATCTCCCATAATGCAGTTTTGCTTCACTGGGACTCAAAACACTTGCTTAAAGATATAAGACCCACTAAATCAAATGCCAGAAGATTGATCTCTGGTGCAGCAACTGAAGACATGGCCTTAAAGAACTATAATGGCACAAAATAGATTTTTGGGGATGGAGGGAAAGGTTGGGTTCTGGTTATCCTAACATATATTGTCTCAAATATAAAAATATTGACTCAGTTGCCAAGTTTATGATCTAAGCTCAGCCCTTATTTCTGATAATTCCTATCTACCTCCTTACTGGTTTTGACAGGAGGTATGTATCAGTGTTACCCCAACTATACGTACAGTATGATGGGGGCTAATTTGGCTATGACAAATTAGGAAAGAGATCTTGGAGTTATCGTGGACAGTTCTCTGAAAACTTCCACACAGTGTGCAGCGGCGGTCAAAAAGGCAAATAGGATGCTAGGAATTATTAAGAAAGGGATAGAAAATAAGACACGGAATATCTTACTGCCCCTGTATAAAACTATGGTACGCCCACATCTTGAATACTGTGTACAGATGTGGTCTCCTCACCTCAAAAAAGATATTTTGGCCTTGGAAAGGGTTCAGAAAGGGCAACTAAAATGATTAGGGGTTTGGAACGGGTCCCATATGAGGAGAGGTTAAAGCGCCTGGGACTTTTCAGTTTAGAAAAGAGGAGACTGAGGAGGGATATGATAGAGGTATATAAAATCATGAGTGGTGTGGAGAGGGCCGATAAAGAAAAGTTATTTATTAGTTCCCTAAATAGAAGAACTAGAGGACACCAAATGAAATTAATGGGTAGCAGGTTTAAAACTAATAAAAGAAAGTTTTTCTTCACACAGCGTGTAGTCAACCTGTGGAACTCCTTGCCAGAGGAGGCTGTGAAGGCTAGGACTCTAACAGAGTTTAAAGAGAAGTGAGATAATTTCATGGAGGTTAGGTCCATAAAAGGCTATTAGCCAGGGGATAAAATGGTGTCCTTGGCCTCTGTTTGTCAGAGGCTGGAGAGGGATGGCAGGAGACAAATCGCTTGATCATTGTCTTCGGTCCACCCTCTCTGGGGCACCTGGTACTGGCCACTGTCGGCAGACAGGATACTGGGCTAGATGGACCTTCGGTCTGACCCAGTACGGCCGTTCTTATGTTCTTATGTTCATGTAACACTCCCCATGACTACCTGGCCCAGCCTTGGGAAGCTAGTGATCCAACCAGTGAACCAAATTCAGTGATGAATCCTGGTCACATGCCATCTGAGGCATGTTGCTCATACACTAAGAAGATTGGTCTTAATATAAAATAAACATAGAATACACATACATAAACATACTATAAATCAAGGTGACCAAAACTGTCAAGCCCGGAGCCCAAATACTTTTAGTAACAGTGTTAAGAGTCAAACCAAACTGAGAGTTTGGATGTTTCTGGCTGCGGGTAGTGTACAGGAAATTTTGGCAACTATTTCTCTAGCTTTTCCATGCCAAGACTCCTAGAATCACCTTCCCATTTGACAATATGGAAAGAGCAAGGTGGTTGTGATTCTGTGCTATCCCTTCCTTCTCTATCCCCTGGTCATTGTCATGACCCCCAAGCTGAGAACCCCTGAAACAGAGGCTCTTATCATGGAGGTGGGTGCATTTGCAGCCATGTGTGGAGCCTGCATGTTTTTCACTAAGTGGCATTTATACAGGCCAGAAAGTTTCAGCAGCTAGAGATGTAGATTCAGGCACTTTTCACAAATAAATGAGGTCAGGAACCAGGGTTCCCAGATCCATCCTCTAGGTCACTCTGCCATTACTACATGTTGGGTGTTTTTCTGCAGTCTCTTTATTGAAAGCTGTATCTCAAAGTACTTCCAAAGGACAATGCAGCGCTTATGCACCAGGGATAACTCACTTTTCCCCATTCTATAATGATGTATTCCAGTAACTTTTAATAATCAAAAGCCTACTTTCCCCAACTGTAATAAATAATTTCACCCTCGATATGGTGATTTTATGCTTCAGGGTGCAAGCTCATAAATGTAACTGTAAAACCTAACTGGCTACACTACTATAAAAATTAGGTCTACCTTTGAAGCATTACACTTCCCAAAATAGATTCACTGGAAATGGTAGTTAATTTCATGTACTTATCCTATGGGAGCATTGAAGAATAGTATAGCTTTCTCACAGAAAAAGCTTCATGTGCACATATAAGCTGCTTAGATACACCCAATGCTTACACTTTTTAGTCAGTCACTGAAGATTAATAAGTAAATTTCAGGCAGTAAATTGCTTTTGTCGTATTATCTTTTACTGAATATTGTATATGGTTCAGGTAATGCCAGAGATATATTTTCTCTTTCACTGAATTTACCTTTTAAACTTCAGCAACTGCAGATGCAGTTAATTAAAATAAATTAAATTTGGATGCCAGGGAATAATTTGGGGATAAGAATGAAAGAGTAAGCACTCTATTTAAAAAAAACACACCCTAAATTAGTACTGTAATTGTCTGTTTGTGGGAATTAATGGGACTTTACTTAATAATAACTAAATTATCAGGCAGAAATGTTTCTTCTGCTGTACCTGTATCAACTGATATATCTTAACAAATAGTTGGGTTGTCTTAAACTTATTTATTATTTGCTTAAAAAAACTGTAGACCACTTAAACTTAATCCAGGGTCTTGTAGCGTTTAGAACAGGAAGTCCAAAGTAAGGCAAGTTCTTCTCATTACTCTTCTTCCTGGATGGATTCAGGAAGCATACATAGTTCTTGCCCACTATTGGCACAGAGGGTCCAGGATCCCACAGTCCTTAATCC
The DNA here is from genome assembly GCA_019425775.1 of Rafetus swinhoei. Classification (NCBI taxonomy): domain Eukaryota; kingdom Metazoa; phylum Chordata; order Testudines; family Trionychidae; genus Rafetus; species Rafetus swinhoei. The sequence continues at coordinate 18,422,899 of CM033447.1, read as the reverse complement.
TCAATCCTCCAGCCATGGAGACCTCTGTGACAAGGTAGAGTACTATTATATTCATTGTGATGCTGTCTGGACAAAGAGGCTCTACTGCATGAAGCAATGTGCAGCATGTAGACCCAAATTCCATGTATGCCAGCCCCTGGAGTTACCATGGTAACTGGGTAGCATCACTGGTAAGAAAGGGAGCCAGAGCTGCCATCAGGGTGACCAGACAGCAAATGTGAAAAATCAGGATGAGGGTAGGAGTAAAAGGTGCCTATATAAGAAAAAAATCTCAAATTTTGGGACTATTGCTATAAAATTGGGACATCTGGTCATCCCAGTTGCCATGCATATGTTTGTAAGAGAGGGGCTCTTTGCTATGAAACCCTAATTGGATTGATAGGTTAAAGTCCTGAGTTAGGCCTTTAGAGGTAAGAGCAAAATTAAGTCAGACTAGCTACTGCTGCTCTGAGTAAACAGAATGTCTCATCAAAGGGTTAGGGTGCATCTACAGTGCACCATTTTTCCAAAATCACGGCCGTTATTCCGGAAAAACAATACTAGCATCTACACAGAAATTACATTATTTTGAAAGAAAATCGAAATAACGGAGGGCTTTTTCCAACATTGGTAAACCTCATTCCATGAGGAATCAGGCCTCTTCCAAAAAAGCTTTTTCAGAAGAGGGTATGTGTGGATGCTCCACTGCAGCTATGTTGAAATAGCACCTCCCCAGGATCATTCTAAAGTTTTCCTCCCCAGTGCCTCCTGGGGCTAATTTGAGATAGCACGTCCACATTAGGGGAGCCTGCCTCCGACTAATTAGGAGGTTTCCCTGTAGTGTACATGCTCTATTTCAAAATAAGCTTTTCCGGAAGATATCTTCTGGAATAGCTTATTCCGAAAGAAGCTTGCAGTGTAGACGTATCCTTGGAAACCAACAGTGCTACAGCTATTGCTTGCAAGAATAAGCAGGAATTTATCAAAGCTCCTTGCTTTAATGCACAAAGAGAAAGAGAAAATAAAAACATAGGCCTGGATCCACAAAGGGACTGAGGCATTACAACTAGAAAAATCACAGGAGCAATAGTGTGATGTACAAAGCCTGAATTAGGCATATAGGCCTGCTATACAATGAATGGGGAGAGAAGTTTATTAAAATGCAATCTACAAAACCACTATGATAGGTGGGAAGCCAAAATGTGGGCAAGAGGATCCTAGGGTTGTCAATTCTCCCAACTGGATGCTATTTGCGGCAATGGCATCTGGTTCAGGAGAGCTGACAACCCTAACCTAAACACAGACTTCAGGGAGGCACCTGTCTCTGCTTGTGGAAAAGAGGCATTCAGTCATCTAAAACACATGCACAGCCTGCATAACTATACACAAAGCAAGATCAGCAGAAAGGAGGAGACCATGCCTTTAGCCTAGTGGATAGCGCACTCATCTAGAATTTGAAAGACCTCTTGTTCAAGTCAGCTGTCTTCTGACAAAGAGAAGAAGAGATATGAACAGGGAACAGCCCTCTCTCAGGTGTATGCATCCTGGTTATGGAATCTTCTGATGTGGGGCTCTGCTTGAAGTTGTTACACTATAATGTAATATTAAATGGGCCAGACAGTTGTAAACAACTGTATAATTTAGTTGTCAAGACACTCAAATGGCAGATTCCTGTTCGAATCCCTTCTCTTCTGGTGGGAGGGGGAGAAGTAAGAAGGAAGGACTTTGCACATCCTGGGTGAGTTCCATAGCTAGTAGACTGAAGATTATAACACATCTCCTCCACCATGGCTGTGTTGTGTGGAGTTTGAGGATCTCTAAGCACCCTTTCCAAGTTGGGCCCCATACATGACCTAGATAGTCCAGCACCTATCTTCCCCCTGGTTCATAAATCAGTCTGGGGCTTAGTTGGGAGATAAGGGTCAGTATGCCCAGAGAGAGGGACCAGCACACGTGCCCAAAGGAAAAAAAAAATAGACACCAAGGGAAGTTTTACTGCAAAAACATAGGCACTAAGAAAATGTAGATGCCTACAGGAGTAAGTGGCAGCCAAACAGATGTTCTGTGGATCACAGTGATACCTAAAAACAGACTTAGTGCTTTAGTACTATTGTGGATCCTACTCACAGTGATAAGCTGAGAAATATTGGGATAAACATGCTGATGGTTCTAGGAAAGAGAAAAAAAAAGAAATCCAGAGTCATCTCTGACAGTCTGGAGAAGTGACCGGAACAAATAACCAGATTCAAGAACTTCAAGGGCTCAAAACAACTGGCATCAAAGTAATCTAGAAGGAAGGAAATTGCAGAGTAATATCTAGGAAGGAACAGGCCAGAGAATGGGCAGATGAGGATTTATTTGTTTATTCCTTTCTCTGTGATAAAACGTGGGCAGGAGAAACCCTGATGCTGGAAGGACGAGAGAGAAGAACCTACTTAAGTCTCATTCATTAAAATAAGTCACAGTATTTCCCAGGTAGCAGTCTGCTAACAGGCACTGAGGTATAGGTCCCCAAAGGAGAGCCAAACCACTTAGAAGCATGTAATAAAATAAATGTATATAAATATTTCTGTATGTACAAATCCAGCACATACAGGTTGGACCTCTCCAGTCTTGCACTCTCTGGCATGGCAATATCTGAGGTCCGGCATGATTTTAGTTAGCCGGATGTCCACTTATCATGAGTGTAGCCAAGTTTCCCATGGTTCCATACATTTTATTTACAGTCACCAGTCCTGGCTCTCAGTGCTCTGTGCTGTTATTTAGCTCTAATTTACCCCTAAATGTCTTCTAAGAGTCCATTAAGCAGTGGGAATGTTGGGAATGCCGCTAGACTATGCTCCTGTGGTCTGACAAATTCTCTGGTTCGGCACCAGTCAGGTCCCGAGGATGCCGGACTAAAGAGGCTCAACCTGTATTTGCATAAACAGCCAGACAGATTGTTTCTGACTGTGTGCCTCTGCTCATGGAGATACACACTCCTACTTAGGGAAAACATATGAATACTTCAGAAATCAAATCTGACTAACACTGAGTCTAGTCACCAATTATCTTCACAACATGCATCTCTTTCTACTTCAACTGTCTGCTTATTAACTCACTGGGTTCAGGAATGCAAGCATTAATTAATGCATTTGCAATACCAGGAGTACACCCTAATTCCCACCTCTGGTTAATTATCCACCTGCATTCATTCAAGGGCCTGCCTACAAGTCAAAGTGAGCCAACTTACTCTGAAATAACTTATGCTAGATACCATAGAGCTTGATATTAAAAAAAACAACCCACATTATTGAATGATTTGGGCATGGCGAGTGAGCTAGAAGGAAAGATGAATTGCTGAGGAAACAGCTAAACTTTATTTTGAAGAAAAAGTAGTAAAAGAAATCTGAGTACTAGTTTGACTAAGAGCAAGGGATCTGGAGGTCAAAGAATCCTACACTAGTTTCCTGAATGATCACGAAAGTCACCTAATCAGGAAGAAAAATGTGAAGTGTACTCCAAACCGAAGTATAAAAACCTACTGCAACATTTTTTGGACCTGGGATAATTTGCAATAAATCTAAATTAGACAAACGTAGAATCTGTGGCTGTCTCAAGACTCTTTCCTGAGGTGTTTCATTTGTAGTTTAAGAGCAATTGCTTCTTGTTCTCTACATCGTTACTGCACTGGATGTTTCTTCAGAAGGGTATCAAGCTGTGCCCATGTCTCCGTAATTTCAGTGGGTGTCTGCACACACTGAAATTTGTAAGCTTGGGAAGTAGAAGGTAAATTGTTTTGCATATGTTCATAATCTATTACCGAAATCTGAAGGAGTGGTTTTGCTGGTTTAGCGGTGGAGGGAAAATAAGTCTTGTAGGGACTGGCCCCGCATTATCGAGGTCAATGGGAGCAGTGTTAATTCCTTAGCACACTTTCCTCCTTTAAATTTTAGTCTGAAGGTTTCAAGTGCACTGGTTGACGCAAGAGAATCAAAAGTATGAAATGAAAACAGACTGTATTGTGGGGTACTCTTCTCAAAGGTCTTCACTACTTCTTACTCTGAAGTAGCTATATTGCCAGAGACCAAGCCAACAATGAGGGGCCAAACTTAGTGCAGAAGATGAAGCAGATTAACTTGATCTCACATGAATCATTTGAAATCTCGATCATCTTCTGTGAGGCAAAGGGACAAGCTTAGTGCCCTGACTTTCTTCTTCGGGGGGATTTTCATGAGTCTCCTTCCTCAGAGATCCCTTCTGCAGGTTTTTCCAAAGGAAAAGACAATCTGTTTTATGGTTTTCAGAGGTGCTGACAGCTTCTGCAGGCCTCTGGGCAAGGTGGGGAGAAGTTCTATGGTTCCAGAAGGGGCAGAACCATGGGTGGAAGGGCGTGGGCAGCAAGCTGTCCGTGCCACCCAGAGCACGATGCCCCTCCCCCACAGCTCTCAGTGCTGCCCGGCGCGTACAACATGGTGTTCTGGGTGGTGACTTAAACAGTCTGGGATTAGCCAGGAGCCCCCAGAGCCTTTGAATCTCCAGGCCCGAGGCAACTGCCCCTTTTGCCCCCCCACCCTGGAGGTGGGCCTGATGGTTTCCAATATTCCCTCTGATAACTTGATTGACCATTCAATCCGTACCACAGTTCTGAATGATTATTTAGTCCCCAACACCTATGTGAGCCCTGAAAATGAAAGCAAATAGGTCTTTGTTCCTCATCAGAACTAGCAAGCAAAAGCACAGGATAATTAAACCCAATAACAATACAATTCCAAGATCATGAATACGGAAATGTCTCACCAAAAATCCTATTACATTTTTCGTATAAAAGCAAACAGCACTGTAAAAATAAAGAACATGACTTTACCACAAGCTGCTGGCTGGCTAATTGCTGTAGCACACCCTGATTATTAATAGAAAGTCAATTTTAAAACTACACAAACCGTGAAATTTATCTAGATTCAGATTAGGTTTAAAGAAAAATCCTTCCTGAGACAATATGGAGTGAAATAGCTAAAACACTGAAAATATCTTCTCTGTGGTTATGGCTGTTCTTGGTTTGAAAATGAAATACCATGTTCCCAGCTATCTTGTGGGCATCCTCTTCAAAAAGTTAAAGAACTGCTTAACTTAAAACAAAATCTGTGTTTATGTGCCTCTTTTATTATTATTCAGCTCAGGTCACATTATAGAAATACACTTCACTTTGATTCTTTTCTCTGCTCTAGACTTCTCTGGTCTTCTTAAACAAATTTCTAGACTGTAAAGAAACTTCCTCTGAAAGTGCTATTGTCTTATTTCACTGTTTTCCATTGATACCTCTTATATTTTCTAGTAGCTTGTTTTCAGTGTTGCTGGCTATCCATTAACAAAAGTCATAGTGTGATGTAGGTAAATAAGATTAAAAATATCTCAGTATTTTAAAATACTCATCCTGTATTTTTCTGCCCTAGCCCTCTCTCACCACAGCAGCTTGGGGCCAGGTGAAAAGCATCTGTCTATGGTTACTGGGTATAGACAGGGGAGGGGTGTATGTCCCCTGGCTGGGGGACAGACAGACACACAGACAAACAGGCACACAGACAAACTCTCTCAATATATATATAGTAGATAGCTGTCCCTTTCTCCATACCTGCCCCCTGTTGGCCCAAAGGGGTTATAGCTGTCCTGTACCCCATCTCTGGAGTTGCCCCTTGTTGCCTCCCCATGGTTGTTCTACAGTATAACTCCCTCCTACCAGATCCCTCTCTTTCTATTTTATGAGAAAATCGAATTCCAGGCACATCCCATTGCTGTGGCATAACCAAAACCCTTACCTTGCTTTAAGTTAATATAAGAGGAAGCTGAATATTAAATTTGGTGTTCCTAGCTCTTACCATTTAAAAGGAGTTCTTGAAGGAAGGCTGAAAGAATTGGGTTTGTTTAGTTTAGAAAAGAGACGATTGAGGGGGTACATGATAGCAGTTTTCAGGTATCTAAAAGAGTGTCATAAGGAGGAGGGAGAAAACTTGTTCATCTTGGCCTCTGAGGATAGAACAAGAAGCAATGGGCTTAAACTGCAGCAAGGGAGGTTTAGGTTGGACATTAGGAAAAAGTTCCTAACTGTCAGGGTAGTCAAACACTGGAATAAATTGCCCAGGGAGGTTGTGGAATCTCCATCTCTGGAGATATTTAAGAGTAGGTTAGATAAATGTCTATCAGGGACCTTTCGAGGTCCCTTCCAGTCCTAGTATTCTATGATTCTAACACATGGACGCATAAACGCATGGACAGACAGAGGCACATCTCTAAAATATATAGTATATATAGTGTGTGTGGTATGTATATATATATATATATATATATACACACAAGAAGCTGGCATTGATTAATTTTTGTTTTTTGGAAAATAAAATGAAAATGCACATGCTTCATGTGAATCATTGCTCTGGGGTGGGGCTGGGGATGAGGGGTTCAGTATGCAGGCTTCCCCAAGGAGAAAGGACAGTCCCAGCCCTCTCTCACCACAGCAGCTTGGTACCAGGTGAGAAGTGCCTATCCATGGCCACTGCAGCTTCATCAGGTACACCAGGGGAAGGGTGCTTGTCCCCTGGCTGGTGCAGGTCCAGGTTAATCTGCCCACTATACTCCCCAACCAGAATGAGGAATGCAGTAAACTGTACTATCCCCTTGCTCCCTGATGAAGGGGAACAGCCAGCAATGTTTCCATATGAAGCGGGGAGGGGGAGAATTCAGGCTTCTCTGCACCTTTCCTAAAGGGGACTTGGGGGAGATGGCTCATGACTGGGGCCAACCTGGACCGGGGGGCACCCCCCCACCCCCAGCCAGCCCCTTTCACCTGCTTGGTGATTCTGTCTCTTTTCTGTATGGTTCTATGAGAAGCAATCCCATTCCAGGCACATCCCATTTTCATGGCACAACAAACCCTCCTGTTGCTTTTCAAGTTGTTATAAGAGAAAGTTGTATACAGACTGAACCTCTCTAGACGAGCATGCTCTGGTATGGCAGCATCCATGGCCTGGCATGATTTTAATCAGCTGGATATCCACTTATCATGGGTGTGTACAAGATTCCTGCGGTCCCATAAAGTTATTTACAGCTCTCAGTGGTCTGTGCTATTATTTATCTCTGATTTACACACCCTAATGTCTCTTAAGAGCCCCATAAACAGTGGAACTGTAGGTAAAGCTGCTAGACAATATTGACCTCCGATGGTTTGGCAAATTCTCTGGTTCAGCATTGGTCAGGCCCTAAGGGTGCCAGATATTGAGATGTTGAGCCTGTACAGAATTTGGTAGTCCTAACTCTTCCTGTTTAGGAGGAGTTATTGAACAAACAGACAGAGAGACAGTCACATGGATAGACAAACTCTCTCAAATATATAGTAGATAATACTGAGCAGACCTTAATGCCCATTTTCAGACCTAATTTCAAATATACCACAAATCTGTTGTAATAAATACTAATCATTTAGTGTATATGCAGCAGTATTACGGAATAGTGGATAAAGCTAATATTTTTCTCATTTTACTCTTGGATTTGTTGTATATTGTTAGAAGTTAAAAGTATTTGTTCGATCAAAGCAGTCATTCTCACTCTTACCAGCTCATTCAGGACCTGGTCTGGCAAGCACGTATGCACATGCTTGACTAATTGTGCGTGTCAGTAGTCCTTCTGATTAGAAGTTAGATTTAAGCACGTGTACATTTGCAATACTGGGACCACACATTGCAAGATTTAATACAAATTAATATGTTGCACACAGAATTCAGCAAAGCTGGCAAAACAAAAATGCAGTGATTATTATCAAAAAATAACTAAACAAATGATTCTGCCAAAGGAAAGAGATCTCATTTTATTTCTTAGTGCTACAAAATTAATCCTCTGATCTTTAGCTTTTGCAGAAAAGCAAGCCTGCTTCCTATTTTTTGTCCTTGCTAGTCACATCACTGGGAAATAATGCAAGTTCTAACGGGTAAAACAGTCATTCAGTTTTGCTTGGTAGGTGTTTTCTGGATTGTGTAACCCTGTTGTATACATAAATAACAATACATTCTATAAACAGAGCATGACTTATATCTTAAACCTTAGCAATCTCTCTCTCTCTCTCTCTCTTTCTCTCTTTTAACATCCTTTACCCGAAATAATGCCCAGTGGTCATTCTGATTACAATGGAATTGAACGGGATGAAGAAATAGGCAGTATACAATATCCACAGGAAGAAATTCTGAACTGAGGCAATAAGTGTGAAGGTATTAAAACTGTTCAATTAATCAACTAAATTATAAACAGTCCTCAGAGTTCATTAAAGGGGCACAGTATCAAGTAGGTTAGAGTTTGAATAAACTTAGATTATGTACAAAGAAGTTTTAGAAAATAAATTAATGTAATACTTAGGTATTTGGAGAAGCGTTAGCTTAAACTTTGAAACAGGCCCAAACCAGAAGTTGGGATTATTGTTATTTATATTAGATTAGTATCTCAACTGTGGTTGGTACTGTGTAGACACAATAAATGCAAACATCTTTAGAAATACAGGCAGTTTGGATTCAACTCCCCAGACTTAATGTGCCCCATAGGCTTTTATCATGGGCCTATGGAAAACTGGTAAAAAGAGATCTTCTTTCAGTTGTGGGAGCTGATCAAGTAGTCAGCTCTTGCAAATGAATGCTGGTGTCTGTGATATACAGGGGGTCACACTAAGGGTGCATCTACACAGCAATTCTGTTATTTTGAAATAAATTCAAAATAATGGATGGCTTATTCCAACTTCTGTAAACCTCATTCCATGAGGAATCATGCCTATTCTGAAATACCTGTTTTGGAACAGCAGTAGTGTGGATGCTCCACTGCTGCTATTTTGAAATAGCTCCTCCCCAGGGCCATTCAAAATAATTACTCCCCAGAGCCTCCTGGGGCTATACATCGAGGTAGCACGTCCACATTAGGGAAGGACTAATTTTGAGGCTTCCCTGTAGTGTAGATGTGCTATTTCGAAGTAAGCTATTTCGGAGTATTTCTTCCAGAATAACTTATTTTGAAATAAGCGTGCAGTGTAGACATACCCAAAGTGATAAAACCCTGGTTTTAAACTTTATTACTCTACTAGAAGAATTACCCAGCATTGTCCCGGTCCTTCAGGGAAGGGGACGGGCGGTGTGAGGATGCAGGAGTCAGGGCAGGGCCTTGTGGATGTGGGGGGGAGTAAGGGCAGGATACTGGATGCTCATGGATGGTGGTGAAATAGTGAGGATTGGGGGGTGAGGAAGAGCTCAGGGCAGGGGGGTCCCATTTGGCAGGACCTTCTGCCTTCCCGCCCCAGCTGCCAGTGTAGCACTGGAATGGAATTTTGTAACTAAGAAGTCAGTTGTAATAAATGTATGTTATAGCAAAAGGATTGGATTAAACTTAAATACAAGATGTAGGCCTCACACAGGGCCAGGCAACTTTAACTTAGCTACAGCTCTGTTTGATGTTAGCATATTAAAGTGAAGGGATGGAATATTGTAATACATAGTGATGCTAGTGTTAGATAAGGCCTTGTAGTACACAGAAAGAAGTTTAATGTTGAAAAATTTTGTAACTTTGTTAAAGTGACTTAGAAGTACCCCTTTTGTTCCATGCTGCAATTCTGTAAATGTATTGTTTGTGTGAATGAGAGAGAGAATGTTTTAGGAGAGATAAGTGTGAAGGCCACTGCATGCTCAAATGGTCAGAGGGGGACTGAAGACTCAGAAGCACCAAATAATTATCAACTAAGTGAAAGAACTCAGAAGATTCAGACTACCCAGGCAGACTGACGAATCCTGAAGCTAGAGGCAAGCACCCCTTGATAGGGAACCAATCATAAGTTTTGCCAGAAAGACAACACCCAGGAGGGGTTGTCAGCATACTGATATCAGATGACTGTGAGAACAACTTCTTCCCAATAAGCATATGTCCTAGGAAGACTAATTGTGATGCTGAATGACTAATTACAGCCTGACAAGGCAAAATGCATAGACTTGCATGGAAGGAAAATCCTATAAAAGATGGGGTGTCTTGTATGGTTCTTCAGGTTCTATCCTGCTAAGATCAAGACCAGGAGGGACATCAGTCTGGACTGACATGAATCTGGCTCCTACCCTGCACCTGACCTATCTGTCCAATAGGTTGGGCTGAGCAACAGACTGGTTCCATCAGCAGGATGTGTGTGTGTGTATTTGGGTGTGTGTGTGTGTAAATGCATATGCTACTTTGTTATATTGTCAATAAATGCGGGCGTGTTGCTTTATCCCCCTGAAAAAGATCCCATGTGCTTCTTTTAAGCATAACACCAGAGGCTTTTTCGCTGCCCTCAGTCCCCTTTCCCCCAGCCACCAGGGACCTTCTGTCTGCTCCAAGCCCCCCTTCCCTTGCCACCAGGAGCTTCTCTCTGCCCCCAGCCCCTCCCTTTCCCGTGGCCACCAGGGGCCTTCCATCTGCCCCCAACCGCTCCCCCTAGCCACCAGGGGCTTTCTCTCTGCTCTCAGCCTCTCCCTGGCCATTGGGGCCTTTTCTTTCCCCATAATCCCCTGGCTGCCAAGGCCTTTTCTCTCCCCCTAACTTCCAGAGACCTTTTCTCCCCCCTGCCCTGGCTGGGCACTGTGGCCAAGGGCCATGGGGAGGTTTGAGGCAGGGAGGCTACTTACCCGGTCCAGTGACAGACAAGATGGCAGATCCCCAACCTTGCTGGCTACTCTCTTGCTGGTGCAGCTGCCCCCACTGGTCAATGTGCAGTATAGCTCTCTCCTGTGGGCTTGCGGCCCCCCAGTGGGGAATAAAGGTTTATCCATACAGATGGAATTCATCCATCTGAAACACATTTGAAAAGCTGTTCTCATAGACTACAACCCAACTTACTGGAGACCTCATGAAAGCAGCATACAAAAATGTGAAACAGAGCACATGTTCTGATTTGGATTCAGACCCTAACACTTCCCTGACCAAGCTAAACCCACCTCCACGTGGCCTGTTCCTACTTAAGGGGCATTCGCCATCTTAGAGTCACTAAATATCTCTGAACTGATTCATCCAGATGCTAGTGTACAGTATTTGAAAAGTACCGCTTAATATTTTATGTACATAATTGAGCTTATTTTTACAAGTAAGCTCTTTGTCCATCTACTGGGTTTTAAATATTTAATCAAATTATCTGAAACAAAGCAAAAGCCTGTTTTAAGATTACACAGAGTTCAGGTTAGCCTCAGGCTGCAGAAATTTAGAAAGCAGTTTAGATTTTCAGACTTGTGCATTTTTAATTGCATATTACCCATTATCTATAATGCAAGTTTCTTGACTTAATCTATACCTTTCCTCCCTGCCCAGGCCTTTGGAGTCAATTTGAAAATGGCAGGCTTTGAGTAAAATATTATTAACTCCTTATTAAAAAAAGGTAATAAAAGGCTTAAAATACACAATTTAATACTATGTATCTTATAAGAATAAGGCATTTGAAGATTAAATAAACAGGATGTTAAAACTCTGATTAGATTAGCTATAGTATTTCATATAACAAATTTGATAGGCAATTTGTATTTGTTTCCTCATAAAATAATTAAGGATTTGGAGACTGATTTGTGAGGATAGATTAAAATGATCTACTGTTTTGGTAAATGATAATCAAAGGAAAGGTAAGCACAGTTGTCTTCATCTATCTGAGAAGGGAGGAGAATGAAAGTTACCATCAATGATTATTTAGGGGAAGAAATAGCTAGCATAATACAAGGGAGTACTTGGGTGAATGAGGAGTAATTGAGCAAAGTAAAACACCAATAAATTAAAGATAAATTTTAGGAAAGAATTCCTAACCAGCTGAATCTTTCATACTGTTCAGCAGTGTCCTATACAAAGTAGTAGGAACTTCCACACTGGTAAGGTGATGGATTATATTCAATAGTTTACGTATTTTCCATCTCTTATTCCTATTATGTACTCTATATTTGAGAGAGTCTGTGTTTCTGTTTAAGAACTCCTAAACAGTAAGAGGTAGGACCATCAAATTTGGTATGCAGCTTCCTCTTAACATAACATAAAGCAAGGTCAGGGTTTGGTTGTATCAGGACAATGGGATGTGCCTGGGTTGTGATTGTTTCTCACAAAATGGAAAGGGAGGGCTCTGCTAGCAAGGACAGTTATACTGTATTATGACCACAGGGGGCAGCAAGGGGCCAGAGATGGGGACTGGGAGAGCTATAACCCCATTGGGGCAGCAAGAGGTATGGGGGAGAAAGGGATAGCTATCTACTATATATCTGAGAGAGTTAGTCTGTTTATGTGCCTGTCTCTCTGTCTCCCAGCTGGGGGACATGCATCCCTCTACTAGCTGAGCCTGGTGCAGCTGCAGCAGCCATGAATAGATGCTTATCACCTGGCCCCAAGCTGTTAAGGTGAGTGAGGGCTGGGATAGTCTTCTCTCCCCTGGGCAGCCTGCATACTGAATCTCTCATGCCCAGCCAACCCAAAGCAATGATTTAAATGAAGAAAAACAAAATTATTTGAGTTAGCACATGAGCAATGTTGGGTAAATCTTCTAGTATTCTATAAAATGTGTTACTTTTCAATTTTTTAGTAGCCTGAAATGTATAGGTATATCTTTTTGCTTTGTGCAAAGGTCCACATTTGCAAATCCAAAAGAGATAATTGTATGTGAGATAACTGCCCGTTTATGGGCACAAGGAAGCAAAATTATACATTCAGTATGGGCAGTTGTGGGTTGGTGCACAGGAGCATGCTTATGCACCCAATAAATACTGCAGCTGCTCATTGAATGCCATTGAAAAATTGATCTTCAGAGTCTTGTGTATTTTTCTCACCATAGAGTATATTCTTGTAGAATATTACAGTAATTTCTGTCTCCTTTTAGCCTGCCATAATAGCTTGAGAAAATATTCACTAGATTCTTAGCTGGTCCCAAGAGTAACAACAGACTTGCTGGCACTTTGGGCAAAGTGTGTGTGTGTGTGATGGGCAGCTCCACACTCTCGGAATGGTTGGGGTCTTGGGCAAAAGAGGCAGAACTGGGGGGCATCCATCCTTCAGCACCGCCTTGAGTGTGCTGCATTAGCCCTCCCACCCCCCCAGCCAACCCTGAAAGTTGTCCAAAGCACACAGCACAGTGCTTCAGAGGCAATTTAAAGGGCTCAGGGCTCTCGCCACCACCACGCCTGTGAGTCCTGGGGCAACTGTCTCCTTTGCCCCCTCCTCCCCTGTTGGAGGGCCTGTCTGGTACAAATCATCATAGCTCTATCCATCTCAATAAAGCTATGCCAAATTACTCCAGTTGAGGATTTAGTCCATTATTTATAATGCCTTCCCACCTGAGAATACTTTTTGACCAGTCATGAACTCAAACAGGTAGGAATAGGGGTTTGTAGCTGTATCTTTATAATCCCTATATTAGTGCTCATTTTCCCCCAAGCAATTAATTTTTGTATCTATTGAAACATGAAGCTGATAGTCAGGATCACAATGTATTTGTGCTTTAAAACATCCATTCTGTTAATACAGATTTCAGATAGGCAGGAACAGAATATATTTTCTTTAGCTGGAATTGTGCCCACGTGTCTGTGGTTAGAATTCAGTCAATTTTAAGAAGCAGTGTGGAGAAAATAATATTTGGAGTAACACATTCCTTTGTTAAACATTGCAAAACCCTATTCTATATGGCTTTTACATCAACTTTAAAATTACTCAGAAAAGTTAGAGGTCTTCCAGTCACCAGGGCCTGATGAAATGCATCGTAGAACATTCAATGCGCTGATTGGGGAGGTATCTGAGCCATTAGCTAGCATTTTTGACAGTCATGGAAGATGGGAGAGATTCCAGAAGTCTGAAAAAGGGCAAATATAGTGCCCACCTATAAAAACGGAAATAAGGACTACCCAAGAAACTACAGATCAGTCATTTTAATTTCTGTGCCGGGAAAGATAAGGGAGCAAATAATTAAGGAATCTGTCTGCAAACATCTGGAAGATGATAAGGTGATGGGTAATAACCAGAGTGAATTTGTAAAGAACAAATCATGTCAAACCAATCAGAAAGCTTTCTTTGTTAAGATAAAAAGTCTTGTGAATAAGGGGGAAGTGGTGGACGTGGTATACCTAAACTTTAGTAGGGCATTTGATATGTTCTTGCATGGCCTTCTTATCAATAAACTAGGGAAATACAACCTAGGTGGGGCTACTATAAGGCGGATGCATAACTAGCTGGATAACAGTTCTTAGAGAGTAGATATTAATGGTTCACAGTCATGCTGGAAGGGCATAACAAGTAGGGTTTACAGAGATAAGTTCTCTTCAATATCTTCATCAATGATTTAGATGATGGCATAAAGAGTGCACTTATAAAGTTTACAGATTATACAAGCTGGGAGGAGTTGCAATTGCTTTAGAGGATAAGGTTATAATTCAAAATGATTTGGACAAACTGGAGAAATTGTCTGAGGAATAGGATATAATTCAATAAGAACAAATGCAAAGTACTCCACTTAGAAAGCAACAATCAATTACACATGTACAAAATGGTAAATGACTGTTTAGGAAGAAGTACTGCAGAAAGGAGTATAGGGGTCATAGTGGACCGCAAGCTAAATGTGAGACAGTGTGACACTGTTGCAAAAAAAAGAAAACATCATTCTGGGATGCATTAATAGGACTGTTGTGAACAAGACACTAGTTATTCTTCCCCTTTACTCTGTGCTAGATTAGGCCTCAATTGGAGTACTGTGTCCATTTCTGGGTGCCAGATATTGAGAAAGATGTGGAGAAATTGGAGAAAGTCCAGAGAAGAGCAACAAAAATGATTAAAGGTCTAGAAAACATGATTGAAGACTAAAAGAATTGGGTTTGTTTAATTTGGAAAAGAAAAAACGAAGAGGGGACATGATAACTGTTTTCAAGAACAGTAAACTTCCGATAATCCGGCACCTTTAGGACCCTGGGCGTGCCGGATTATCAGATATGCCGGACTATCAGAAGGGGGCTATGAGGGTCTGGGGTGGGGTGGGGATGGGGCGGCGGCGCTGCGGGACCAACCCGGCAGCACCCAGCTGCTCTGCCCCAGACTTCCCCAAGTTAGCCGCTGCTGAAACTGACCAGTGGCTGACTCCGGGAAGCCCGGGGCAGAGCACCCCAGCTGCTCTGCCCCGGGCTTCCCTGAGTCAGCCGCTGGTCAGTTTCAGCAACGGCTGACTTGGGGAAGTGTGGAGCAGAGCAGCTGGGGTGCTGCCGGGTTGGTCCCGCAGCGCCGAGGGGCAGCGCTACGGGACCAACCCATCACCCCAGCTGCTCTGCCCCGGGCATCCCCAAGTCAGCCGCTGCTGAAACTGACCAGCGGCTGACTCGGGGAAGCCCAGGGCAAAGCAGCTCCAATTGTCCGGCTGCCTGGAGCACTTCCGGGTTCCAGGTGGTGCCGGACTATCAGGAGTGCCGGACCACTGGATGCCGGACAACTGGAGTTTTACTGTACCTAAAAGGATGTTACAAGGAGGAGGGAGAAACATTATTTTCTTTTATATCTGATAAGACAGAAACAATGTGCTTAAATTGCAGCAAGGGAGGTTTAGGTTGAACCTTAGGAAAAACTTCCTTACTATCAGGGTTAAGCACTGGAGTAAATTGCCTAAGGAGATTGTGGAATCTCCATCATTAGAGATATTTAACAGCAGGTTAGATAAACATCTAGCTGGGATGATCTAGATGATGCTTGGTCCTGCTGTGAAAGCAGTGGATAGGATGGGATTATCTCGTGAGGTCCCTTTCAGTTCTTGTATTCCATGAATCTATGGATTTCTCCCCATCCAACTTATTAGAAAAGCACGCAACCTCATTATTAACATCACTACCTACGGTGACAGTTATACCCTAATTAATACTTAATTAAAACCTAATATGACTGCTTTCCTATGTGAAAATGAATATCTTAATGATCAACCAATGTTCAAACAAAGCCAAAACTCAATTTCGCACTTTGGTGTATACACCTGGTTTCTGTTACCACTGGTACAATTCCTAGTATATTGATAAATTCCTAAGTATTATCAAAATCACACAAAATGTCTAGTAAATATTCCTCCCTCTGTTGCTGCTTTAAAAGACAACAAAGTAAGCACTTCTAAACAATATGACTATGAGATTCTGCTGACTACTCTGCTTTTTTTATTCTATTCCATAAGAAATAATATCATTGTTTTTTAAGTTTAATAACGTTAGTAACAATATTTCCATCCCTTTTGGTGGGAGCCAAACCATAGCCCACAGTCTTTGGCAATAAATAGCACCCAAAACTTTATGGAAGATTTTGAATGTCTAAGTTCAGTTCTGCTGCTGCCATATTGGAATCCTAGATTCCATATTGCCTGGTGTTTTACGCAGCTCAGAATCACCTTTGAACTTCCATGAATATCCCATTCTTGAGCAGTCAGTAGGTGGTTCTGTAAAGCAACTGAAAATTTATCCTTTCTAACTGTCAGGGTAGTTAAACACTGGAATAAATTGCCTAGGGAGGTTGTGGAATCTCCATTACTGGAGATATTTAAGAGCACATTAGACAGATACCCGTCAAAGATGATCTAGATGGTGCTTGATCCTGCCAAGAGGGCAGGGGACTGGATCTGATGACCTGCCAGTTGAAGTATTCTATGATTCTTCTCCACTGTTCCTTCTCTGGAACTGAAGCTCTCCTTCTGCAGAGCTTCATTCTTCTCCCACTTTCAGTAAGGCTACGTCTAGACTGCAAGTCTCTTTCAAAAGAGGCTTTGTCAAAAGATACTTTCAAAAAAGCCTCTATTGAAAAAGAATGTCTAGACTACAACCAGTACTTTCGAAAAAGCGGCTTGCTTTTTTGAAAGAGAGCACCCAGGCAGTCTGGATGCTCTCTTTCGAAAAAGCACAGTTTGCATTACATAGCCCCTTTTTTCGAAAGAGCACTTTCGAAAAAAGGCATTATTCCTCATAAAACGAGGTTTTCCACCATCGAAAAAACTGCCACATTCTTTCAATTTACTTTCAAAAGAACAGCAACAGCAGTCTAGATGCAGGGGAAGTTTTTTCGAAAAAAGGCCACTTTTTTTCAAAAAAAATCCTGTAGTCTAGACACACCCCAAGAGAGAATCCAGGATTGAGAAAAAAATTCGGAAACAGTGACAGCGGTTGGCAGCTGCCAGTTCAGCCACAAGTAAAATAATGAGCCACAGTAACCTGCTTCAAGCTCTATAATAGTCAAATGGAATAAGTTCTGCCTATTGTTTCTCTCTCAAATACTGCAGTCATCTGAAGAACTAGGTTGCGCCCACGAAAGGTCATGATACTATCCACATGTTTTGTTAGTCTTTAAGGTGCTACTAGACTATTTGTTGTTTAAATTTTTACTGAAAACTACAGCAGACAAAAAGAATGGGATAAGAAAGGCACCCATTATTTTATCATCACAATGTAGTTGATGAATTGTGTTATGCTACTTGATACTTACATTAGCAAACATTTGCATATAAACAGTTGAGATAGCGAATATTTTTTCTGTCCAAGTTAGTTGTTTGCTTGGCAATGGTCATTCAGCTTCCTTAGTATATGTTGTTGCAAAGTTCTGAACATGCAGCTCAGTCTTATTCGTGGTGCAGTGTGGGGTAATGTGTCTTCTTTGCTTGACTCTCCTGATAGCAATATTAAGGATCATTTGTAACATTGTTGAACTGGCTGACTGGAGAATTTCTGACAGTTCTCTGTTGTACAATTCCCAATAACTGAGGTGACAGATAGGTAGTTTCAGTCAATAAGAACATTTTTTCAGTGTGTTTGTTGCAATGAGATTATTGAGCTTGTTTTTCCTGCAGTTGTTGGCTTGTTGTAGAAGTTTTCCCTTCATTTCCTTATTGGCAAGCACAGTGATCGTGCTCATTAAGATTCCCCACAATTATCAGATAATGCAAACACATCTCTGTGATCAGATGTAAGTTAGCCATGTGGGCTGGCAATATACAATTCCCTGCTATCACTGTAGCTTGTTCATTTTTCTGAGACTGTTAGAATCTGATGGTTTGTAATCAGTCTGAGTGATTATTTTATTCTCTTCAGACAGATTCCAAATCATATTATCTAATTCCATTACTTCATTCTTGCCCAGTAGCAAAAGCTGTCTACTTAGTTGATCAGATGATTGATTGATTGATTAAAAGACTATTCTAGAAGATTGTAGCATGTGGCTATATGAGGACATTAGTTAAAGGTATATTATAGCAGAAGAATGCATTTATCTCCTAGGGCATGTCTACACTAAGAAATTATTTCAAAATAACTAAATTTGAACTAACTCACAAAATAACTATTTCAAAATAAGCTATTGCCCAAGGAAAGCAGTGCAGATTTCGAAATAACCAGCCAGTTATTTCAAAATAACAGGCTTGGAAGTGTGGATGCTCCACTTATTATTTCGAAATGAAGGGGATTATTTAAAAATAACTCCCTAGTGTAGACCAGGCAGTATTATGTAGAGGGTTTGGCTAATTCTCCACTAGTTTGATAGATAATTAGAATAGAATAGAATAGAATAGAATAGAATAGAAATATAAAATGATGTAAAATGTACACTTCTTTAAACAGCTTGCATTTGCAAAGGTCTGTTTGTATCTTCCACACAAAATAGTCCAGACCCTGATGTGGTCCCTCAAAAGCATTTACAAAACTATCCCAGATACACTCACTGGTAATTGTTGCCTCCTTTGACTTTAATAACAGGGGAGGAGAATGTGATGTCTCATTTCTGGATTTTTTCCAAGACACCTGATATCTTATAGAAATAGAGCACCATTCATGCAGAAGCAAGTGAAAATATGAAGTAATGATGTACAATATCTAATATACAGGAATCACTTCACAGAACACCAAAGCGCAGACATTTGTAAGATACAGCATATCAGCTGTTTAGCAGAGCATACTACATAATAGGCTAAGACAGGACACGGCCAAGAATCCAGTTGAAACTATAGAAAGAATTTAGGGTGGTTGAATGTCACTATCCAAGAGGGAATTTGGACAGGGCAGATACCTATTCCTTTTAGATAACTTTTAAGCTACAAAAAGTGCTATGGGATGTTTTATAGCCTCAAATAATCAGACTTTTGTATTGATATATTTTGTATTGATAACTTTTCTACATCAATGAAAAGCTAAAAATTCAGTACAGCCTAATAGCATAATGTGTACATAGGTTTAGAACTGAGTCAGACGAAAAAAAATGACAACCTACTCTATTTAAATCTCCAGTAGCATTTCCTTAAAGTGCATCCAAAAATTACTGGCTGTGCCAGATCCTGATTAGTTTCTGAGACCTGTCAAAACTGTAGCATTGGGTATGCAATGTGCAGATATATTTATTTTTTCTGAGCTATTTCTTCTACTTCTCAAGGAGAACATTATAAATGCAAAAGCTGGACTTTCCCAATATTAGTGTATATTAGTAGATCTTAATATATATTTTTCATTAACAAGAGGGGAGGGAGGGGGTAAAATAGTTTAATGGGAATGTTATAAAAAAATTGTGTGAACAACAGGAAGACTCCAAAGACACTTCAATTCCACAAGCAAGCCCTCTGTATGTGGAACTCCCATTGATATTGCTGGCAGTTCAATGTATGGAAGGCTTGCTTCGCTGGCTATTGGGATATTGTTTAGATAGCAGCTATAGTACTGGCCTGATTGTGTGTGTGAGAGATGGATGGAAACAAACAAATGGCGTCACACAAAGTATCTTCTGAAGGGAAGCAACACAACCATGGCTACTATACTGCCTTTGATACTGGTTGACACAACCCACAAATTAACCTTTCCTATTAAATCAATCCCTAATCTTACAAACATACATGTATAGTTCTATCCATGAGAATTTTTTCCACATTGCATATAAAATGCCATTGAATTATAAAAAGCATGGGCTCCTGCAAATGAAAATGTTAGGATGGGAAGAGAAAAATAAGACCCATTCCTTTTATCACCTGGTATGCAGGTGATTACAGACCTTTTTAGATATAGATGTTACACATGTTTCTCTATCATAAATGTGTGTTTTCAGAAAACTCTGGTGTGTCAATCTGAAAAGAAAATTGATAGAACATTCCCATTCAGAAAGATATATGCTTAAAACTGATAGCTTTGAGTTGACCCTGTTTTACACTAAAACATACATATAAATAGTACATTAAGTAACTGTTCTTTTTCTAGACAATTCCAGTAAATTTGAACCAACATTCCTATGGAATTGGTCAAGAGCAAATACATTTCTTGACGAGAAAATCTCTCTGAACAATTTTTCTCAAGCTCTCTATCTATGCAGAATATTGAAATTGGCTCCCAAATCTCCAGCTATATTGCAATTTACTAGACTAATGTCTTTGAAATTGATAATGGCATCTTTGTTGAGATTCTGAATAAGGAAGAGTAAATCCATCATTAGCTAGTGCATGTGAACTGCACAAATGAGATAATGAGGGGGCTAGCCTCAGCTGTCATCAGGCTAACTCTGCTGTTTCACTTGGTTTCCAAGTGAAGGAATCCTTCAGGCTTTGGCATGTTATTTACAGCTTTTCCTGCTCATCATCACATCCATTAATCTCATTTTAAATATTTGTGTGGGTCAAATGCAGAGGCCACTGACTACAAATTATATCTATGAACTGATTTATATTAATAGATTTTAATTTAGGCCAAAAGGAACCACTATGATTATTTAGTTTGACCTCATGTATCACCCAGGCGATAGAGGCCAACTGGAGCAGAGAGAAAGAATCTCACAGTTGGGACCCTCCTTTCAGATGTTGTTGTGGTATCCTATCACACTGAGGAGACCTCTCGCAGGGGAGGGAACTCCATTTATTAGGAAAAGACATTTTAGTCTTTAGTAATGGGGCATTCAATCATTAGAAATATAGACAGCTGGGTTTGTGATGACCAGGAGAACTGCATGGTGATTTGCCTGCCTGGTGTGAAGGTTGTGGATCTCTCGAGACATCTAGATAGACGTATGTGTAGTGCTGGGGAAGAGATTGTGGTCATGGTACATGTAGGTACAAATGACATAGGAAAAAATAGGAGAGAGGTCCTGGAGGCCAAATTTAGACTGCTAGGAAAGATATTAAAATTCAGGACCTCAATGGTAGCATTCTCTGAAATGCTTCCAGTTCCACACTTAGGGCCAGATAGGCAGGCAAAACTGCAGGGTCTCAGTGTGTGGATGAGACAATGGTTTAGGGAGGAGAGGTTTAGATTTATTGGGAACTGGAGAGACATTTGGGAAAGTTGGATTCGAGACAGGAAGGATGGGCTCCACCTAAACCAAAATGGAACCAGACTGAGGACACTTAAAATTAAAAAGGTCATAGAGCAGTTTTAAAACTAAGCCAACAGGTGCGGAGGAGCACATGAATCAGCCAGAGACATCCCTTAGGGAAAGTTTTATTAATAGAGATTCTCTATGTCCTAGTAAAGAGGAGAGGATGGAAGATGATAAAATATGGGTAAGATCAAATGAGAAACAGTCCCATTCAATCACATCAGGTAATGGCGGACAGCTAAATAGTGACAAGTTCTTAAAGTGCTTATATACAAATGCTAGAAGTCTAAATAATAAGATGGGTGAACTAAAGTGCCTCATATTGAATGAGGATATTGATGTAATAGGCATCACAGAAACTTGGTGGAATGAGGATAATCAATGGGAAACAGTAATACCAGGGTACAAAATGTATCGGAAGGACAGAACAGGTCATGCTGGTGGGGGAGTGGCAATATATGTGAAAGAAAGCGTAGAATCAAATGAAGTAAAAAATGTAAATGAACCAAACTATCTCATAGAATCCTTATGGATATAAGAACATAAGAACATAAGAACATAAGAACGGCCGTACCGGGTCAGACCAAAGGTCCATCTAGCCCAGTATCCTGTCTGCCGACAGTGGCCAGCACCAGGTGCCCCAGAGGGGTGGACCAAGACAATGATCAAGCGCTTTGTCTCCTGCCATCCCTCTCCAGCCTCTGTCAAACAGAGGCCAAGGACACCATTTTATCCCCTGGCTAATAGCCTTTATGGACCTAACCTCCATGAAATTATCTAGCTTCTCTTTAAACTCTGTTATAGTCCTAGCCTTCACAGCCTCCTCTGGCAAGGAGTTCCACATGCTGACTACACGCTGTGTGAAGAAGAACTTTCTTTTATTAGTTTTAAACCTGCTACCCATTAATTTCATTTGGTGTCCTCTAGTTCTTCTATTTAGGAACTAATAAATAACTTTTCTTTATCGGCCCTCTCCACACCACTCATGATTTTATACACCTCTATCATATCCCCTCAGTCTCCTCTTTTCTAAACTGAAAAGTCCCAGTCTCTTTAACCTCTCCTCATATGGGACCCGTTCCAAACCCCTAATCATTTTAGTTGCCCTTTTCTGAACCCTTTCCAAGGCCAAAATATCTTTTTGAGGTGAGGAGACCACATCTGTACACAGTATTCAAGATGTGGGCGTACTCATAGTTTTATACAGGGGCAGTAAGATATTCCGGGTCTTATTTTCTATCCCTTTCTTAATAATACCTAGCATCCTATTTGCCTTTTTGACCGCGCTGCACACTGTGTGGAAGTTTTCAGAGAACTGTCCACGATAACTCCAAGATCTCTTTCCTGATTTGTCGTAGCCAAATTAGCCCCCATCATACTGTACGATAGTTGGGGTTATTTTTCCCAATGTGCATTACTTTACACTTCCACATTAAATTTCATTTGCCATTTTGTTGCCCAATCACTCAGTTTGGTGAGATCTTCTTGGAGTCCCTTACAGTCTGCTTCTGTCTTGACTATCCTAAACAGTTTGGTATCATCCGCAAAACTTTACCACCTCACTGCTTACCCCTTTCTCCAGATCATTTATGAATAAGTTGAACAGGATTGGTCCTAGGACTGACCCTTGGGGGACACCACTAGTTACCCCTCTCCATTCTGATAGTAATTTCACACACTAACAATGAGAATATAGCAGTAGGGGTATATTACCAATCACCTGACCAGCATAGTGATAGTGACTGTGAAATGCTAAGGAAGATTAGAGAGGGGACAAAAATTAAAAACTCAATAATAATGGGGGATTTTAACTAACCACATATTGACTAGGTACATATTACCTCAGGATGGGATGCAGAGATAAAGTTTCTTGACACCTTAACTGATTGCTTGTTAGAGCAGCTGGTTCTGGAACCCACAAGGGGAGAGACAATTCTTTATTTAGTCGTAAGTGGAGTGCAGGATCTGGTCTAAGAGGTGACTATACCTGGGCCACTTGGAAATAGTAACCATAATATCTTTAAATTTAACATCCCTGTGGTGTGAAAAACACCACAGCAGCTCAACACTGTGGCATTTCATTTCAGAAAGGGGAACTACTCAAAAATGAGAAGGTTAATTAAACAGAAATTAGAAGGTTACAGTGCCAAAAGTAAAATCCCTGCAAGCTGCATGGAAATTTTGCAAAGACACCATAATAGAGGCTCAACTTACATGTTTACCCCAAATTAAAAAACACAGTAAGAGAATCAAAAAAGTGCCACTGTAGCTTAACAACCAAGTAAAAGAAGCAGTGAGAAATAAAATGGGATCATTACAAAGTGGAAGATAAATCCTAGTGAGGAAAATAGAAAGGAGCATAAACTCTACCAAATGAAGTGTAAACATATAATTAGGAAGACTAAAAAGGAATTTGAAGAACAGCTAGCCAAAAATTCAAAAAGTAATAGCAATTTTTTAAGTACATCAGAAGCAGGAAACCTGCTAAACAACCAGTGGGGCCACTGAACGATCAAGATGCTAAAAGAGGACTCAAAGGGTGTGTCTACACAGCAAATTTATTCCAGAATAATGGCTGTTATTCCAAAATAACTATGTGAGCATCTACACAGCAATTCCGTTATTTCAAAATAATTTTGAAATAATGGACAGCTTATTCTAACTTCTGTAAACCTAATTCTATGAAGAATAATGCCTATTCCAAATAACTATTTCAAAATAAGGCATGTGTAGACACTCTACTTCTGCTATTTTGAAATAGCCCCTTGCCAGGGCCATTCTAAGTTATTCCCCCTGGGGCTCTAAATCAAGATAGCACGTCTACATTAGGGAAGCCTGCCTCGGACTAATTTTGAGGCTTCCCTGCAGTGTAGACATACTATTTTGAAATAAGCTATTTCGGAATAACTATTCCAGAATAGCTTATTCTGAAATAACTGTGCAGTGTAGATGTAGCCAAAGAGGAAAAGTCATTGCGGAGAAACTAAATTAATTCTTTGTATCAGACTTCATGGCTGAGGATGTTAGGGAGATTCCCAAACCCAAGCCAATCTTTTTAGGAGACAAATCTGAGGAATTGTCCCAGACTGAGGTGTCATTAGAAGAGGTTCTTGAACATAGTGATAAATTAAACAGTAACAAGTCACCAGAACCATACAGCATTCATCCAAGAGTTCTGAAAGAACTCAAATGTGAAATCATGGAAATACTAACTGTGTTTTGTAACCTATTAAATCAATTTCTATACTAAATGACTGGACGATAGTTAATGTGACACCAGTTTTCAAAAAGGGCTCTAGAGGTGATCCTGGCAATTATAGACCAATAAATCTAATAACTTCAGTAATGGGAAAACTGGTTGAAACTATAGTAAAGGACAGAATTGACAGGCACATAGATTAATATAATTTGTTGTGGGAAAAGCCATCATAGTTTCTTTAAAGGGAAATCGTGCTTTACTAATCTACTAGAATTCTTTGAGGGGGTCAACAAGCATGTGGACATGGGGGATCCAGTGGGGTTCAAGGAAATAAAAGATAGGAATAAATGGTCAGTTTTCAGAATGGAGAGAGGCAACTAGTAGTGTCCCACAGAGGTCTGTACTGGGACCAGTCCTATTCAACATATTCATAAATGATCTGGAGAAGTTAAACAGTGAGATGGCAAAATTTGCAGATGATAAACTGTGCAGGTTAAGTCCAAAGCAGACTGTGAAGAGCTGCAAAAGGATTTCACAAAATGAGGTGACTGGGCAACAAAATGGCAAATGAATTTTAAATGTTGATAAATGTAAAATAGTGAATATTGGAAAACAATCCCAACAATACATATAAAATGATGGAAACTAAATTAACTGTTACCACTAAAGAAAGAGATCTTGGAGTCTTGTGGACAGGTCTCTGAAAACATCCATGCAATGTGCAACAGCAGTCAAAAAAGCAAACATAATGTTAGGAATCATTAAGAAGTAGATAGAGAATAAGACAGAGAATATCTTATTGCCTCGATATAAATCCATGGGACACCCACATTCTGAATACTGCATACAGATGTGGTCATCTCATCTCAAAAAAGATATCTTGGCATTGGAAAAAGTTCAGAAAAGGGCAACAAAAATTATTAGGGATTTGGAATGGCTGCAATATGAGGAAAAATTAATAAAACTGGGACTTAATAAGAGGAGACTAAGGGGGATTTAACAGAGATCTATAAAATCATGAACGGTGTGGAGACAGTAAAATAAGGAAAAATTATTTACTTGCTCCCATAACACAAGAACTAGGGGTAACCAAATGAAATTAATAGGTAGCAGATTAAAACAAACAAAAGGAAGTATTTCTTCACACAACGCAGTGTCAGCCTTTGGAACACGTTGACAGAGGTTGTTGTGAAGACCAGGACTTCAACAGGGCTCAAAAAGAACTAGATAAAGTCATGGAGGAAAGGTCCATCAGTGGCTGCTAACCAGGATGGGTAGGAATGGTGCCCATAACCTTTGTTTCTCAGAAGCTGGAAATGGGTGACAGGGGAGGGATCACATGATGATTCCCTGTTCTGTTCACTCCCCTGTGGGGCACCTGGCATTGGCCACTGTTGGAAGACAGGATATTGGGCTAGATGGACCTTTGGTCTGATTCAGTATGGCCGTTGTTATGTTCTTATGTAATTATACTCACTAATCTCTGCAATAGAAGCTATTATTCTTCATAGCTATTCAACTGAATGACATCAAGCCAGTAACGTGGGGGTGAAGTCATGCATATCTTTTAGAAAGGCTTCTGATCTTTATATACTTTTAAATCGTGATGACTTGACCACTGTGACCTCCCCCAGAGTGCAGTCATGTAACCCTGGATGCCTCACATTGTTTTGCTGTTTTATCTTTCAACCTGGTCCACTCACAAACAGCTTAACAGCATGCAGGTTACACCCTGAATATCTGTATATAGCTATAGCACTGACCCATCTGCTCTGATTCCATCAACCTGTCAGCAACATTCCAGACATATTCTGGCTTCCACCAGCCTTGGTTACTACTTGTAAGAGGGCTCCAATACACCCCCAACCCCAATTTCCCTTAAAACCTGTGTCCTGCACTAGTCAGCTCTCTCCTGGGAAATTCCAATATTAAATGTCTGATGCCCCTGTAAGGGGTCAACATTCAAAAGTTTGCAACTTTAACTGGAGCTACCCAAACAATTCAGTTTAAACACAACACAGAAGTAGTTTTGATTTTAAAAAATGGGTTTAATCACAAAGAGATTTAAAGTGAGTACCAGTACAAAATCAGAAATGTTCACAGAAGAAATAAACATAATACTTTCTAGTAACTAAAACTTAACAAGCTCAACTTTGTTCAAGGTAAAGTCATTACCACATGGTCCCATCAACAGGGCTGACCAAGTTCTCAGACAGAAATTCCCTCAAAGTTAAAGGGCTGGTTCCTTTGTCTTCTTAGATGAAAGAGAGATTGGGAGAGATATCTTAGGGTAGTTTTGACTCTCATTTTCATAGTCCAGTCTCCTTCCAAATGGGTTTTACCCCTAGCTAAAATCTAGTGTGGGGATGAAGGCATGGAATTTCCTGGTGACAGAGGTTACATACTGATGTTTGCTAAAATGAAGATCAAGCTGTTCCTTCCCCCCTTTGTTACCAAAGAATGCCTGCTTAACAGATAATTGCCAATCAACTTTGATGACACATAGCTAGAGGTGTCAGCTTGTCTTTTATCTTTGAGAAACCAGTTTGCCCTCTCCCCAGATCTGATGGGTATGTTCATAATTCTTCATACACACACCATTCAAAGATTATTACAGTGATGTGTAGGATGTGAATAAATGGGGAGCTTTTGGTCACAGCCTTATTGTTAAAAAATTACGACTTGTTTCCCATTTGATTTTTCTAACTTAAATTTCTATCCATTGGCTCTTACTATGTTTTAATCTACTAGATAAAGATAACTTTAATATTAGAGACATTGTCTCCCTGTGTAAGTACTTAATAGCACATGATCGAAAGGACCTGGGGATTACAGAAAAGGACCTGAGGATTACCATGGATGAGAAGCTGGATATGAGTCAACAGTGTACCCTTGTAGCCAAGAAGGCTAGTGGCATATTAGGTTGCATTAGGAGGAGCAGTGCCAGCAGATCGAGAGAAGTGATTATTCCCCTTTATTTGGCTCTGGTGAGGCCACATCTGGAGTATTGTGTCCAGTTCTGGCCCCCCGCACTATAGAAAGGATGTGGATGCATTGGAGAGGGTCCAGCGGAGGACAACCAAAATGACTAGGGGGCTGGAGCACATGACCTATGAGGAGAGACTGAGGGGTTTGGGTTTGTTTAGTCTACAGAAGAGAAGAGTGAGGGGGGATTTGATAGCAGCCTCCAACTTCCTGAAGGGAGGTTCCAAAGAGGATGGAGAAAGGCTGTTCACAGTAGTGACGGATGGCAGAACAAGGAGCAATGGTCTCAAGTTACAGTGGGGGAGGTCTAGGTTGGATATTAGGAAAAACTATTTCACTAGAAGGGTGGTGAAGTACTGGAATAGGTTACCTACGGAGGTTGAATCTCCATCCCTAGAGGCTTTTAAGTCTCGGCTTGACAAAGCCCTGGCTGGGTTGATTTAGTTGGGATTGGTCCTGCCTTGAGCAGGGGGCTGGACTTGATGATCTCCTGAGGTCTCTTCTAGCTCTATGATTCTATGATCAAGCTAACTGTTATTCTTCTCTGTAATATGAGAATTGAGATACTATGATGATTGGCACTCTATTGATACCTAAACTAGATTAAGAAAGATAAAAGTATGTTGGTGAGCATGAGCCATCTTTTCTTTTACGTGGTCTATGCCGTGATGGATGGGAGGGATACTACCCTTTCTAGACATCCCAGCCATTCAGTTAACTAAATTACCCACAAAGGTTGAAACCCAGAGGCAGTGGGGATCCAAGAAGTGTTTGCAGGGAGCCAGGAGAGCCTATGTACACTGTAACTTTTAAACTATATCCCAGGGAATTAATTATCTGTGCTTTAATATGGGTTTTGTTTTGTTTTTAGTTGCTCTGTAACACTTGCAACTAAGTATGCTTTACTAAATATATCTCTTTGATTTGTTAATAAATTCACCTTTTTAAGACTATGATCTGATTCCTTTGCCTAGAAGGCAGGAGGTTCTGTGCGTACATGCCTGAGACTGAAGGTCAGCTATTAAGAAATTACAGTTTGTTTTCAAGCTCTCTCCTGAGAAAGGGTTAAAGAGCGTGGGGTTACTCCACAAGAAGAAATTCCCAAGTGCATCTTCCTGGACTCTCAAGGGGTTTTTGCATTTGGGTGGTGGCAGCATACCACCCAAGGTCAGGGAATCTGTGACCTTGGGGAGTTTTTTTAAACAGAAGCCTTTAGTAGCAGGGTATTTTAAAGTCTCTTGTGGGCTCCAAAGTGGAGAACAACCTTGACACATGCATTTTGTGCTGTGTTTCCAGACTTGCTCCTTGCTGGATATAATTTGAGATATTATCATTTAGGAGAGAAGATTCATGGCAGCTTATATAAGGGGAAAAACCTCTCTTGAACGTACTGCTGGCAATCAAGCATATAGTTTGTCAGTATCAGCCGGGAGTTCAAATGTCATAGTTCCTGCCAAACGTGATCTAAAACCATTTGTTGATCAAGAAACAGAATCTTCATGGGCTTTGGAGATTTGTATGCATTGTATAATGACTAAAATACTGCCTTACTGCAAGGAATGCTACAATTATGTCTTTACAGAGCAAAATGTTCCACAGGGATTTGCTCTTTTACAAAAACATCATTCTCTAAAGAGTGACATATTTTAATAACATTGTTAATGCTTTGATTGAAAATCAGAACTAATGGCTGTGAATTCTGTGGCTTTCCCATATAAAAATGTCCCTTTATGAACCCTGATACTTAATTCCAAAGTTGCTTTAACCTATGCAATTCTAATGGGAGGAAGGATGTGTGCGAAGTGTTATTAATAGCCACTTGGCAAATTAACTGGAGAAATAGGGCATGCTACATTCTGTCAAAAATACAAGCTAAAATAAATTAGAAGTGTATGAATTATGAACAATGTTTCTTTAGAAAAGACACTCTGCTAATGAAAAATAGAAATAGCTTGAGTTGGATATCAAAGCATGACAGTGACTGCTGGGGAAGCTACAGAAACAAAAAAAAACCCACTTTTTTGGGAATGCTAGTGAATTGAAATGATAAATTCCACTGATTAACCATTTGCTCTTGGATTTCTTTGTTTATATTATTGCAATCACCCCCAGTTTTTTAAAATGTGACTGTTTTACTTGACCTAGCAAAGTAGCATTACAAGTGTCAGAGTTTCACATCACCTGAGATTATTGTTAGATGTATATTTTTAATAATGGGACTGAACTAAGGTTAACTATTAAATTCTTAGCTCCTTATGGCAAAGCATAAAGGTTAGATGTGACAGATTTCTTTACAGAATATATCTGTAACTAATTGGAAGAATCCCTAAGGATGGCTAGCTGAGTGTCAAATAGCATTGGAATCCTCCAGATTTGCAAAGATATTCAAGAAGAAATAGTTCCCCATCATAATGTTAAGATCTCTAACTAGACTGTATGAAATTCTGCTCAGTTGGTTCATAGGGTCCTATGGAAAGCTTATTTTTGTGAACTAATAATCCCTGGAGAAGCCTCTTTGAATCTTTGAACACCATATAAAACTCCATTGAAATACCTAGATTTCAATTGGCTTCAGTGAGACACAACTGGCTTTGCTCCTCTTAAAACTGGGCCATGTTTATTTGAAAGTTTAGACTGATCCATAGCAAAGCATTGGATCCATACCAGGCCCATACACAGGGTGGGGTACAAAGGGGGTGAATGCATGCCCCATGGTCCCCTAAGTAAGCATGAGGAGGGAGTCTGATGTCAGTCCTTCCCCTATGCCAGCCAGCAAGGGAGGGTCCAGTTCCTTGATGGTACCCCTAGGTGGAGGGCTGCCAGACCATGTGCAAGCGGCACAACGTGCAAGCTGCCTTCTCACTATGTGCAGGTGAGGCAAAGGAAGACGCAGGCTGCAAAATGTGGCTGCCAGGCTCTATCAGAGGGGGAGTGAGGAGGGCCATTTGGCCAGGACCTCAGGAAACAAAGGAACCTCAAATTTTGACATTTTTCTTCCAAGTCATTTCCATTTATTATAAACCTGCTGTTATAACAGACAACAAAAGAAGCAATATACACCTGCAAAAAATTATTGACTTCATTGTGGGATGACCTTGGGCCTTTGTGATGGGGGCTCCAGCCCCCGCACTAGTGATGCCGCAGAAGTGGATCTAGGGATAAGAGGGCCGCCACTCCGGCGGCCCTGTAGCGCATGCGTGAGGGCTGCCTGCGGGGAAGCCACGGGGGTAGCCGAGAGGGCAGGGACGCCAGCACCGTACCCCCTGCACCGAGTAGGGGACGGTGGCACAGAGGCCTGATGCTGCCAAGCCCCTATGCGCCCAGAAGAGCGGGGACGCATGCACAGGGGCCCTTCAGGGCAGATCAACCAGTGCTAGGACCCTGAGGAGGTAGACCAGGCGAAGGCGAGTGTGACGTCAGTGATGCGGCTATGCTGGAGAAGTGACGTCAGGTTTGCTGACAAGGGTAAGGAGGGGCGCATATAAGGCCAGAGGGAAGGGTCCAAAAGGGGGGGAGGGAGACGAGCACGAGAAAAAAAGGAGAGCAGCACTGGCTCTCTCCTGGCTTTTCTCTCCCTTACGCACCCTCCGGAGGAGAGACCAATGGTGAGGTCTCAGGGCATCACCCAAAGCCTGGCAGAAAGGGCAGTAATCCCGAACCTAGAAGACGGGAATTCAGGACCCTGGGCTTGAATTGCTATAAAAGAGGGGGCCGGCCAGCCTAGCCTCAAAGGACTGAGAGAGGGTTTGGGGAGCCACGGGGCGAGGAAGCCTGCTCGTACCCTCACAGCCTTCAACAATTTTGTGGTCACTTCCAAGTTTTCATCTGTGTGGCTGGAGACTGGAGTAGCTTCTGTAATTAGGGATTAGACATTATGAAATGCTATTTACAGTCTTTGCAAAGTTTAGCGGTATTGAAAGTTGTAATTAATTCTGGCATTGTGAAGTGATTTTGCTTGGTCTGAGGGTGAGTTTAACTTTTAAATTAGATGTTTATCTCTGCATAAGAGATTTTCGTATTCCTGTTTTTTCTTATATGTCTTTGTATACAATAACCATATCAGGCTCAGCTGTAAGCTACCTCTTCATCCAGTTTTAGATTCACTATTAATTCTAGTTGCTTAATAAACTTGATATCTAAACTGGCAATTGCCCCATGATCATATTCATAATAACACACCAGTTATTAGAGGAATTTAATAATGGGAACATGTTAGCAGATGAAATTTCAAGACTTAGAAATAAGGCTATAAGGGCCATAGTAAATAACATCCCCAAACCATTATTTTATAATATTCATTGTTAAGTATATGCAATTAAAATTTTGTATAACCAATAGCCTTTAGCAAATTAATTTATTGCGTTTTGCTGTGTTTTAAAAGAGCCTCTTTATAACAATGAAGTGAAGATTTGAAAGTGGTGCGAGTAAGAGACAGCAAAAGCAACAGAGTGAAGCAACAATTAGGAGTTTAAAGTCAGTAACATCATTTATCATAGGAAAAATGCCTCAGCCATTGGACAGTGACCACGCTGACAGTGATGCTTCTAGTTCTGATGATAAAAACTTTGTACCCACAAATGACATTTCAATTCCACTGATTCAAAATGAAGAGGTCATTAATCAAGACAAAAATGTCAACAGTAGCGATAGATGCAGAATCTATGATCGATTTAGAGACTGTGCAGGCAGAAATGAGGACCTCGGAGATGCTGCACAGCAAAAGCAAGAACTTATGAATAGCACAGGACACAGTGTATCAGCCGTGGCATCAGAACCTGATATTGGACTTCTTGATAAGAACAATGTTGCTCAAATCAGTTGTTTCTCAAAGTTAGTTGTTTTCAGATTCCAAGTAATATACTGAAAGATGCTGTAAATCATGCTTTTCCCACTCATCTGCTGACAAAAACTCTTCCAAATGGAGATATCTACACAAGAGACTGGCTCTGCTGGAGCATGGAAAAACAGGCTCTGTACTGTGTACCCTGTTTCATTTTTAACAGTAGTAATCCAAATGCATCAGTAGAGGATGGAGGAAGTTAAAAGTTGAAAGACCGAATACCTCCACATGAAATTTCAGTATCGCATAAAGATAACTATGTTACATGGAAATCAGCTAGTAGAGCAGCACTAGCTGACAAATTCAATTGAAAACTTACTCCTGAGTGAAATAAACGCAGAAACTGATAACAGGAAAAATCTCCTTGAGCACATATTGAATGTCATTCTATTTTTTTTTTCTGAACAGGAATTAGTTTTGTTTGGTTCCAGTCAATGTATCAGTGATCCTACAAATGGAAGCTTTCTTGGTATACTTGAGCTTCTTAGCAAGTATGACACATTTTTATCTGGCCACATTAAGCGCGTTCATGAATCACAAGAGAGCAGAAAATTTATGCAAGTCCATTATCTGTCTACCAGAATGCAAACCAAGTTTATTGAGCTATGTGGGACATTTGTGCAAACAACAGTTCTTGAAGAGATACAACATGTGAAGTACTTTTCAATTATAGATGCAACTCCATACTGTTCTCATTAAGAACAGATGACCTTGGTTGTGCCATACAGTAAATTTCCGATAATCCAGCACCTATAGGACCCAGGGGGTGCCGGATAATCAGATATGCCGGACTATCAGAAGGGGGGGCTATGAGGGCTCTGGAGTGGGGTGGGAGGGGATGCCACCCCAGACCCCTGATAGCCCCCCCTTCCGATAGTCCAGCTCTGCCCCAGGAGTCCCTGATTCAGCCGCTGCTGGTCAGTTTCAGCAGCAGCTGAATGGGGGATGCCTGCTGTAGAGCAGCTGGGGTGCTGCCCGGTTGGTCCCGTAGCGCTGTCCCACGGCGCTGCGGGACCAACCCGGCAGCACTCCAGCTGCTCTGCCCCAGGTGTCCCCAAGAGCAGCTGGGGTGCTGCCGGGTTGGTCCCGCAGCCCCGAGGGGCAGCGCTACGGGACCAACCCGGTAGCACCCCAGCTACTCTGTTCCCAGCTTCCCTGATTCAGCTGCTGGTCAGTTTCAGCAGCGGCTGAATGGGGGAAGCCTGTCTGGCTACCCCAGCACTTCCGGGTTCCTGATGGTGCCGGACCATCAGGAGTGCCGGAGCATTGGATGCCGGACTAATGGAGTTTTACTGTATATTAAAATTGCAGGAAGTTCAAAGATTTCAACTGAAGAATGATTCATTTTGTTCTATACTTTCACAAAAAAATGTGGAAAAGAAATCGCCGCTCACGTATTAGAAATTCTAGAAGGCTTCAAGTTAGATTTTCATATCAAGGGATCCAATATGGCTGAGAAGTACAACAGAGCACAAGCAGTCCTTCTTGAGCAAAATCCAAACTGTATTTTCTCCAGTTGTGGCAACCACATACTAAATCTTGTCTGTGTTGATTGTCCTGAATAAGTCTAGGAAGCAATGACATACTTTGGAACAATCCATCAATTTGTACAACCTCCTCAGTAGCAGTCCTTGAAAGCGGGAAATTCTGAAGCAGCATCTGCCTGTTTGCCTTCACAGTATGTTGACAACGAGATGGTCAGAATGAATTGATGGTGTTAAACCAGTTGCACAGCATTTGGACTCTCTGTAAGAAAGGCTTTAAGTGAGCTTGAATCTCTTAGGGTATGTCTACACTAGCCCCCTATTTCAAAATAGGGAGGCTAATGTAGGCATTCGAAGTTGCAAATCAAGCCCAGGATTTAAATATCCTGTGTTTGATTTGCATCTTCCCGGACAGTCGCCATTTTTGCAATTTACAAGTACGGACTAACTGCCTGCGTCTACATGCGGCAGGGACCTGGTATTTCGAATTAAAGCCCTAAATCGAGCTACCGGTTCAACCTCCTTTCAGGAGGAATAACACTGCTCTACAGCCAAAATGCTTCTGAAATAAATGTAGTCAAACTTTACTAATTCTGGGTCACTGAGAACGAAAATGATGCTTAAAATTGTTGATTGGCTCTAGTTTTCAAGATATGCTATTGGGTCAGTATATACGACCCTTGACTTGAGAATGGCGGAGGATAAGTGAGTTATAAAGGGAAGGGATCTCAATTTAAACCAGAAATGACTAAAATACATCTTTGACTGGATCTATGAATAAATCTATGACTGGGTTTGGACAGTACTTGCTTTTAAACAAAACAATGAATGATGCAATCTGAAGCTGGTATTGGCCATACATGATATGAATTGCATCATGTTATTCCTAGAAGTCATGGATGATGCAAGCATAACGAAGCTTACATCACTCTGCTGAACAAATTGCCCTATATCAGCTCTAGAAATCATACAGTGTCGTGCTCTCTTATTTGTCAGTGTTTGATTTTGCAAAGGGACACATTTCTGTTTAGCCAAAGTGAGCAGAGATGCCTCGTACTTGTGTGAACAGTGCAGATAACTTCTGCTATGTTTGTGGTGAAGTGACTTGCATCACAAAAGCGCAGTATAACCACTATGGTTAAGAAAGCCTATCGCCTTTATTTTGGCTGCAAAATTGGAGATCAGGACAAGAGGTGGGCCCCACACATATGCTGCAACACTTGTGCAACAAATATTTGCCAGTGGTTGAACAGGAAAAGGAAATCTATGCCTTTTTGCAGTGCCAATGATTTGGAGAGAGCCAACAGATCATACCAGCAATTGTTACTTCTGCATGGTGCCTCCAGTTGGGAAAGGTGTGTCAAAGAAGAAAAAGTGGACTGTGCATTATCCAAACATTCCATCAGCTATATGCCCAGTACCCCACGGAGAAGGACTGCCGGTTCCTGATGTACCAGAATCATTCTCACTTGAGTCAGACGAGGAAGAGGAAGAGGATGAAACTTCTGGTCCTGAACCATCAATGTCACAGGACCCACATTTTCTCCCATCCTCCTCCTCTGAACCACACCTCATAACACAAGGTGAACTGAATGACCTTGTCAGGATTTGGAACTACCCAAGAGTAAGGCAGAGCTGTTGGGCTCCAGACTACAGCAGTGGAATCTCCTGGCAGGTGATGTTAGGGTTTCCATGTTCCTGACCGTCAAAAGGATCTTGTCCCATTCTTCTTCATGGAAGGTGATCTCGTAGCCTGCAACAACATCGATGGTGTGATGGCAGCCCTCAACATCGCTCACGATCCAGATGAGTGGAGACTGTTCATTGATTCATCAAGACGAGTCTTAAAGCTGTTTTGCTGCATAATGGCAATGCTACATCAATTCCAGTTGGTCATGCAGTCCATATGAAGGAAACCTATGACAACATGAAACAACTTTTGAGGTGCATAAACTATGACCAACATCAGTGGCAGCTTTGTGGCGATTTGAAGGTTGTCGCTCTCTTGCTTGGTCTGCAGACTGGATACACAAAGTACTGCTGTTTTCTCTGCGAATGGGATAGTCGTGCAAGAGATTCCCACTACATCGAGATAGATTGGCCACTCCGACAGTCATTGGAGCCTGGGAGGAAAAGTGTTCAGCATCCACCACTTGTTGAATCAAGGAAGATTTTGTTACCACCCTTACACATCAAGCTGGGTCTGATGAAGAACTTTGTCAAGGCCATGGACAAAACACAAGCAGCTTTCAAGTACCTCCGTGGAAAATTTCCAAGGTTAAGTGAAGCTAAGATAAAGGAAGGTGTCTTTGTTGGTCCTCAGATTCGTGAACTTCTTCGAGATGATGCATTTGACCACACTGCGTGGCAAGGAAAAGACGGCATGGAAAGCCTTCCAGTTAGTGGCAAATTTTCTCAGAAACAACAAGGCAGACAACTACAGGTTGTTGGTGGAAAACCTCCTCAAGGCATACAAAAGCCTTGGTTGCAACATGTCACTAAAGACACATTTTTTGCACTCTCATCTAGATTTTTTTCCACCGAACTGCGGAGCAGTGAGCGACGAGCACGGCGAGCGATTTCACCAGGACATTGCAACAATGGAGAAACGCTATCAGGGCAAATGGAGCCCATCAATGCTTGCAGACTATTGCTGGACAGTGACAAGAGATGCTCCATTGAATGAATACAAGAGACAAGCCAAGAAGCGCCGAGTAGACACTGAATAGGACTAAACTATGTACATAATCGTTTTTTGCCTTTTGTTTCATAATACATTTTATTTATATAACCCTTTTGCTGATTTTTAAAGTGTTACATAAACAGGACAGGTGAAATATTATCATGTAAAGCAACCATAAACACATGAAAAGACCTAGGTTTACAATTTATGATTAAAACTCTACTATCTACACAATATACATAGACGTAAAATGTAAAAACTTAAATATCTTGGAAACAGTAGCCAATCAGTTGTTTTAATTGTCATATTTGAATTCAGCACATCAAAATACATAATAAATAGCACATTTTATCTCTGAAGCAGACGACTTCTAAAAAATTGTAGACCAGTGTAACAGGTAGTTCGATTTAGGACTTTAATTCGAAATACCGGGTCCCTGCCGCGTGTAGACGCGGGCAGTTAGTCCAGACTTGTAAATTTCAAAAATGGTGACCGGTCGGGAAGATG
Source organism: Rafetus swinhoei (assembly GCA_019425775.1). Classification (NCBI taxonomy): domain Eukaryota; kingdom Metazoa; phylum Chordata; order Testudines; family Trionychidae; genus Rafetus; species Rafetus swinhoei. Next base: position 18,385,904 of record CM033447.1, on the reverse strand, counting down.
CAAATCAAGCGTGGGATATTTAAATCCCGGGCTTGATTTGCAACTTCGAATGCCTACATTAGCTTCCCTATTTCGAAATTGGGGGCTAGTGTAGAAATATCCTTACTCTCACAGCACAGGTTCACACTGAGCTTAAGTCAATTCAGAAGTATATATCCAAATTTGAATGCATTTTAATGTCATCCATGTGGATGAAGCTGCTAAAAATGATCCACGAAATTAATCTTGTAATTGAAGCACACAATGCTATATTAGATGTTAGGAGGGATAAAATTGAATGACTTCTTAAAGATATTCAAAAATTCCTGATCCATGGGTGCAATCCTTTCTGAGTTCAAATCAGCAGCACAGGGTATTGACATTTCATCTGAGTTTTCCACCAATCACAGCCTAACATCTCAATCTGATGTAGAAAGGTGCTATCGAGTCAATGGTTTTTTTGTTATTATTGACTCCATCAAAACTGGTTTTATACGTCGATTTGAGTCACTGCCACAAATTTGTACCCTTTTTGGATTCCTTTGGGAGTTCAGAGAACTAAGTGGTGAAGGTCTATATTCAGCACTGAACAATTTCAACAAAGGTACAACAATGTAATTTCAAGAGATCTCTGTGATGAGATTGTCTTCCTAAAATGTATACGTTCCACCAACTGTAAATCAGACTGCAAGCCAAAAGAACTGCTTCAAGAAATATTCCATCTTGGCCTGTTAACTGTATTTCCTAATATCACAATTTCATTACGTATTTTTGTCAGTCTCCCTGCATCAGCGGCTTCACGTGAATGCACATTCAACATGTTAAAACAAGTAAAGAACTATCATCATTCTAAAATGGGACAAGAGTATTTGAATGGGCTTACAATGCTTAACATTAACAGTGATGTTGCACATAAATTAGATTTTTCTTCAATTATAAATGAGTTTGCACACAACAAAGCCAGAAAAGCATTCCTAAAATGAAAAACTTTGCTTGCAGTGGAAACTCACAAATAAAGTTACATTTTTAATATACATGCTATTGGTATAATGACTTAATTGTTATTAAATAAATGTCTCAGGTTTTCATTTTCATATATTCTTTTGGTTTTAGTACAATCCTGTGGATGAGAAGTCAGATATGTCAGAGGCCTGGCACCGGGACTGGCCCGGGCCTCTGTCATTTTCTGATAAGGTCTGGTGGCCGCCCCTATCGAACCAGAGCTCTATGCACAGAGGCTTCCCTGCCTTACACTTTGGTAAGAGCCCCGGTGCAAGCTGGGGTGGAGGCCAGGCAGAGCGCAGGGCTGGGGCTGAGGCTGCAGAGCTAGGAGGGGAGGCCACTGCCTTTTAGCGGCACTTTGGAAACAGCCCCTTATATTCCAGTTGTGCCCATTTTTATTCAAAACAGATTTAAATATTGCTATGGGGAGAAAAAAACAGCAGGAAAGAAAACAAAAGGCCGCAGCCAAGTCCTGCATGAAGATAGATGCTTTTGAAAAGGCTAGGAAGGTTGTTGCTGAGACAGATAGGAATACAGATGAAAATCAAGAATTGGCTATAATCTATCAGGAATAAGATCATGTAGAATCAGTGAATGTCATGCCAATGAAGAAAGGCATCTACTAGAGAGATGGAAAGAGTGCTGAAGATAGAAGTGGGTAGTCTTCCTGTTGATGATCTTGGTAATATTTTGAATGTCCAATGACGAAAGAAGAGATAATCCAAGTGGTTAATTCAATCTCACCTACTCAAGAATACCACCTGCTTACTGAATACTACATTCTGCCTAGGGACTATATTTGACTTTATCACCACATTCATTTTCATTTACGAAGTTCTCTCTCATTTGTCAGGTATTACAGTCAAATTACAAAGCAAAACAATAGATGTTGTCAGTGCCTACAAGGAAATGGCTAAAGTTAAAAAACTTATGGCACCATATCAGAAAATATCTATGAGGAATTTGGTAGAATCTATCAGCATGCAGTATGGGTAGCCCATGCCATCAATGTGGAGCCTTCTATGCCTCAAATAGTTGATAGACCAGTTGACCAGCAAAATGCCGCAGCAACTACTCCTGGGCTGTGTCTACATTGGCACCCCTTTCCGGAAAAGGGATGCTAATGAGACACTTCGGAATTGCAAATCCGCAGGGGATTTAAATATCCCCGCGGCATTTGCATTACATAACTGCGCTTTTTCGGCTGGGGTTTTGCCGAGAAAGCGCCAGTCTAGACGCGATTTTCGGAAAATAAGTTTTTCCGAAGATCCCTTATTCCTACTTGAAAGGGATAAATAAATTCCTTGAAAGTAGGAATAAGGGATCTTCCGGAAAAAGGCTTATTTTCTGGAAAATCGCGTCTAGACTGGCGCTTTTCTCCGGCCAAAACCCCGAGCCAGAAAAAAGCGGCAGCCATGTAAATGCAAATGCCGCGGGGGATATTTAAATCCCCCGCGGATTTGCAATTCCAAAGTGTCTCATTAGCATCCCTTTTCCGGAAAGGGGTGCCAATGTAGACACAGCCCAGAGGAATACTACAGAAGAAATGTGGCAGTTCTGTTCTTGGCTCATATAACTACAGAGTTTGAAGACAGTTCTCTGATTTAGCTGTTAAGTCTTCTTATCTTTTAGGTTTAGTACCAGTTTTGTTATGTGGAAATAACTTGCAAACCATTGATGAAGGAATAGAGGTTTTCAGAGATGACTTTCTAGAACAAGACCTGATTCATCAGGAAATCATTCGGTGTAAAGTCAAATATAGCAGCAAACCGGAAAGTGAAGAGCCAGATGCAACTGCAAAAGCCATCAAGGAATGTGATGATGGCATGTTTCCAAACATATTTACACTCTCAAAGATATGCTGTACTATTCCTGTCACGAGTTCTGAATGCAAACGCAGCGTAAGTGCTCTTCAGAGACTGCACAATTACATGCGTGCATAACACAAAAGCGATTGTCAGGTCTTGCACTCATACAAATCTGCTATGCAGCCAAAGTGGACTTGGATGAAGTGTTTTATTTCTTTGCCTGGAAGTTCCTTAGAAGCCTGGAGCTTCAAACTCTCCTTAAAGAGGGAAGCTAACTATGAACATGTCTTAGACACTGCTGTGAATTTAGTGTCATAAAGAAAAATTTGCTGTTACCTAAAATCTATTTCACTGCTACTAGCCTATACATAGTCTTAACTGAAAAACTCTGAAGATTAACACTGGAATGCTTTGGAATTTTACCAATCACTGTTTCCACTCAAATTGTTAGTTAACCTCTCTTATGCACACTCATTGCATGACTATTTTGAACTCCTTTATATTTAAAAAAATTGCAGTCCACATTTCTAAAAAAGCACCCCGCCACAGAAATTCTTGTACATGGAATGTATACACGACTGAATTTTGGTCTTTCAAATCCTAATTTGGATCCAGATTTTGCAAATGACTCATCTTTCTAATGGACTGACTCAAATCCCCAGATTTAGATATCCCTGAAGGGGGGATATTTGAAATTCAGACACAAATTTCACAAGTTTTTTGATGACCCAGGTATGAATTTTCCCTTTGTAGTGCAAGTCTAAGCCAAGTTTAGAGTATAACATAAGAAGTGTTGTGAAGTCATTGGTCTCCATATGGGCTGCGTCTAGACTGGCAAGATTTTGCGCAAAAGCAGCTGCTTTTGCGAAAAAACTTGCCAGCTGTCTACACTGGCCACTTGAATTTGCGCAAGAGCACTGACTTTGTAATGTACAAAATCAGTGCTTCTTGCGCAAATACTTTCACACTCCCGCTGAAAGCCCTCTTGCACAAGAATACTTGCAAGAGAGCCAGTGTAGACAGAACTGTTTTGCAAAAAAGCCCCGATGGCTAAAATGGCGATCGGGGCTTTCTTGCGCAAAATCGCGTGTAGCCTGGCCACGGATGATTTTGCGCAAAAGCATCCGTGCCAATCTAGACGCCCTTTTGCTTTTGCGGAAATACTTTTAACGGAAAAACTTTCCCGTTAAAAGTATTTCTGCAAAATCATGCCAGTCTAGACACAGCCCATAAGTGTAATAAAGCCACCAGACAAAGCAAAAGCACTGAAAGAATAATATAAATATACACAACTCTGTGAGACAAGCCACATTTTTGTCTTATTTATTCTCAGAGATGTCAATGCCTTTAATGAGCTTACAACAGGCATGAATTTGCCTTTCAATGCTTTAAAAACCAGAAAAAAAGAAGAAAAATCATGTCTATAAATGTATAGTTACTATAAAGTCTGTAGGAACCACTTCTGGATGAAGACAAAATAAATCTCCTTCCAGCTCCCATTTCCTCAGCCAAAGAAAGATGTTCCATTGTATCAGCTTTCCTTGTAGCACTAGGATCCCAGCATAAGACATAGCTTTTATGAATACAGTTAGGGCTTGATCCACCCCCCTAGTCCATTTCCCATTCTCCTCATTTAGAACAGAATCTTTCCACTGACTTCAGTAGGCACTGGATCTGATATTACACAAACAAATACTAAGCCTACTTCCAAACTAAGGGCTAAAATAACCAATTAAAGTTGCATGGAATATCTGACTACTAAACTGATGGACAGAAATGTGCTGTGATCTCGTCAGAATACTGGGGAAGTCTGCAGTGGCGGATTAGCCACTGGCCAAGTTAGCCCATGTCCAGGCTTCTTAACCATTTGGGGGCCCCTGGAAAAATGCACGCCCTGTGATCTGACTCACTCTGCCCAGCGCTTCTGCTGAGAAGTGGGAGAAGCCCCTATCACACTCCCCAGCAGAAGCACTGGGTGGGCAAAAGCCCTAGTGTCCTGACTTGGCTTACCAGCAAAAGTGCTAGGTGGGTGAAGTGTGGCAAACCCGCTCACCCCGACACTGCTCCTCAACAGGAGTACAGTGTGGGCAGGGAAATCCTGGTGCCTGGACCCCATTTCCCTGGCAGGAATCAGAGGTGTGTGTGTGGGAGGAGGGGGGAGACCACAGGTGCAAGGGTTAAAAAGGGGGCACCCACTGGTCTAGCCCAGGATCCCATAAAATCCTAACCTACCTGGTAAGTTAGGAATATTGTGCACATTGGAACCCCGCCCCCGGCCTACTGTTCAAGAATCCAGCAAGTGCTCTGTTAGGTGCTAACTGATCTTGGAGAAAGATAAAGTTCCAAGATCAGAATATCAAAGTCCTTTATATGTTGTGTGATGGTTGTTTTAGGCCAATTCCATAAAGAAATACAGGATAACTGTTTGAGTTAGTAAAAAATGCTGCAGCCCACAAATGCATACATTTCAGATTCACAGTTAGGGAAGCCCCTGTGGTTTTTATTTGATTTATACAATTCACATTGTCTTCTCTCTGTTTCTTTCTGGCTGTTCCCTTCCCACATCAGACTTCAATTAATACATTTGAATGGTCAGGTATCTGTCCTCTGATGGCAACCATATTTTATATGATTCTACTAAAGTTTGCAAATTCCTCTGGTTCTGATTTCTGCTACAGTTAGTTACTGTGAAAAAGCCAACTTAATTGGGTCCTAAATGGCTTGCAGCCAGGTGTCTGGGGATCATTATAATACCTTTCTAACTATGAAAGGGAAAAGCAGTTTGCATATAATAAGGACTGACCCAAATCTGAACCATGTGCTTTCGAGTTTTGAAGAAGTTAACAAATCTTTATGAAAGTTAATGTGTGTGTGCTTCTATACTTTCTGATGTAGGCTTGGAGACAAAGCAGATGTGCCAAAATACAGCAAGCAAGTTGTTCTTACAGCATTTCAAGCCTGACATGGAAGGAGAAGAGGAGCAAGACTAAGCACTTGATTCAGAGGCCAGTGGAAAGATGTCCATTGACTTTCTGTAGACGTTGAATCAGAGAGAGAGAGAGAGAGAGAAGGATTTCAAGATCAGTTCATGCAAAAATCCTTGGAAATATTTCCCGCAACTCTACACATTCTGAAGTCCATGGCAAACTCCTCTTCACTTGGTAGTAGAATCAGGTCCTACTGCTTAGTTAAATCCAGCTTGGCAGGGTTTGAAGTGTACTCTTTTCTGTGTAAAGAATATTTTATTGGAAAGTGATAGATGCATGAGAACATTGTAAAGAAATGGGTTTTGTGTCATTACAGTCCATCGTCCCGCATGCCAAAGTAAAAGTGATATCTTATTCCCCATTTATTTCATTTGCAAAGTGATTTTTTAATAATATGCTAATAAAGAAGGAAGAAATAGAGGAGTTCAAGGAAAACAAAGAAAGAGATAAAAACATTGCAGACTAACATCTCAGGAAATCCATACATTTCGAGATTGGTACCTCCTAATAAGGCTTCCTAAGGTTTCAGAGGTAGGCAGAAACAAAACAAATTCCTTAATCTCGTAACCTTTTGGCTGAAATTGTTCAGTTTCTTTTTCATTTTGGGGATGATTAAGCCCAAGTGTTTTAAACTTCCAGCAGTTCATGTTCTTCTAGCCCATGCCCTGTTTGTAATACATTGTTTCAAAGGCTTCCATTTCCAGTGCGGCTTTAGATTAAAATGTTTGTAGTTAATCATGCTGTCACTGTTGTCTTTCATCCATTTGATTAATGAATGCTTCACAAATATCAGCCAATGTGATGCCTTTTGGGGCTGGAAAAAAATGGCCATGATCATCTTTTACACAGGCAGCTCATATTTAATACATTATAAAACTTTGAACAGGGTCCAAGGAAGAATAGTACAGATGCACATTTCAGTGGATTTAAAAAGTAATAAGCAATTGTATTAGAGGAGACTAATACAGTCTCACTTTTAAAGCAAGGTCTCTGGAGTGGCTAAAACTGGTTATTCAGCCCTTAGAAATTCATCTATGATTTCTGGTAAATCAATCCTTGTCTCCACTCACAAATAATGAATTACCTGATTTATTAATTGTAAAATAATTAGGTACTCATTTGGACCTTGTAGCAATTAATTAGGTCACTGAGGTTATTGGTTTCACTGTTGAGATGGCATTTTTTCCTGCTTGTTTTTTTATGCCAGTGGACTTGTTCAACTCTAAGTTTCATATCTTGGCTTCATTTTCCCTATAAGGGTATGTCTACACTAGCTCGTTAGTTCGAGCTAGGTAGGCAAACGAGGGCAACCGGAGTTGCAATGAAGCCCGGATTTAAATATCCCGGGCTTCATTTGCATGTCACCGCCATTTAAATCCCTTAGTTCGAACTACTGCTCATGTTAGACGCAGTAGTTAAACGTTAATTAACTAACTCCTTAGTTCGAATTAACTGTTACTCCTCGTGGAATAACAGTTCCACGTGGAATGAGGAGTAACAGTTAATTCGAACTAAGGAGTTAGTTCAAATTAACGTTTAACTGCCACGTCTAGCCGCGGGCAGTTAGTTCGGACTAAGGGGGATTTAAAAATGGCGGCGCCCGTGAACATGCAAATGAAGCCCGGGGTATTTAAATCCCGGGCTTCATTTGCAACTCTGCTTGCCCTCATTTGCCTACCTAGCTCGAACTAACGAGCTAGTGTAGACATACCCTAAGAGATTTTCATGAAAGGAAAACATATTACTCTAAATTCATAATGCACGGAATACAACTCTTGTTTTCCGCTCTTCATTACTTTCCCCATCAAAACAGAAAGGTCCAACTTTTTTTTAAAAATGAATTACTATGCATGGATGTATTTATTTGTTACAATTATTTTATACAACAGTTGAAGTATGTTTACTAAACCTGATTTAGAAGGAAATAATACTCCCTTCATGTTATAGCTGCTCATAATAGCACGATCATAAAATAAATGGAATGAAAAAGTTTGGCATAAGTGAATCCTAGGCATCCTCCTGTGGTAGCTTGCATATTTAGCCTTATTCTCATATTGGCAGAGCTTTGGTGTTTACATTCTTAGAAGATAACATTTCCAGCCAGAAAGCAGCAAATCATCCTACTACCTAGCCCATGCTGTGTCTAGTGCAGGCCATCTTGCAAGCGCTATATAAACATTTATTCACTAATGTCCTCCTTGAGTTAAATTTCTTGTTATACAGATGAGCAAACTGAATTGCAGAGATATTTGGAATAAGTATTTGCTAGTAGCCACTGATTTTGCATGTTTCAGTTTTTGAGTTTCCAGTTTGACATATCCTCAGCTGGTGTAGAGTGTCATAGTTCTGACTTCAATGGACCTATGACAATTTATATAAATTGAGGATTTGCCTTCTGATATCTCAAGATGGGAATTAAAAATTGAGGCACTTGGAATTAGTGAACAGTTTTTTATTCTTAACCTGTGCCCAAATTTACCCACCTGTAAAATGGGTACAATGATCCTTTCCTACCTCAGAGGGGAATTTAAATACTGTTTGTAAAGCTATTCCAAACAGACTGCTGAACAGCCCTTTTTACTGTGAATATAAATATAGAATTGTCAATAATTGTTCGTTTATGCTCCTGCTCCCCAAATAAAGAACAGACCCCAATTGCTCGCCTTCATTCGGAAAACACCACTGTTTCTTGTTAGCAGGAGCAATGGCTGCATAGGGACCTAACTTCTGTACTCCAAAACAACCACTTGCTATGGAGTGGGTAGTGACAGAGTGGATCAGTCACAAGTCTGATTAGGACCTGGTGTGAAGGTACCCCACTCTAGCGGAGACTCAAGGAAGGGCTGTGCTTCAGGAAGATACAAGGATTCTTTCCCAGGTGGCTGGCTGGTGAATCTTACATGCTCAGAGTCTAACTGATCTTCATAGTTGGGGGTCAGGAATGATTTCCCCCCCCAGGTCAAATTGGCAGAGACCCTGCAGCTGGTGTGTGTGGGAAGGGATTGTTACCTTCCTCTGCAGCATGAGGCATGTTTAAACCTTTAAACTCGCTAGTGATCCTAGTGTATATGATGGATTCTCTGTAACTTGAAGTCTTTAAATGATGATTTGAGGAATTCAGTAACTCAGCCAGAGGTCATGGATCTATTTCAGGAGTGGGAGGGCGATGTTCTGTGGCCTGCACTATGCAGGAGGTCAGACTAAATAATCTTGATGGTTCCTTCTGGCCTTAAAGGCTATGAGTCTATAAGGGAGATGGTTCATTTCTGCTCCCCTGCATTTGCTACATGAGCCACCATGTCCGGGCAAGGCTAAGACTAAACTCCCTCCCGGTCTGTAGTGATTTGCAGGGATGCTCGGAGCAATCTATATAGACCTGTCCCTAACTACAAGGCTGCCATTGACCAGGGATCCTCTCTCCTTTTTTCCCCTTGGGTAGGGATACTCCAGTCGCATGGATACTAATTAATTGCAAGGTCAGACACACCAGGCACTATAAAAATTACAAGTTGATTCATATAGGGGTCCCAAATTTGCTGAAAAAAACAAAATCTTTTCATAGACAATCTCCAGCATCCCTGATCTCATAGAGCAACCTAGATAAGTTGCTCAGAAAGAAAATTGCTTATTTTAGCTGTCATTACACTGTGTGTGTACACTATGATGAGGCATTGGAGCTGGAAGTGTCAAAAATCAAGACTAAAGTCAAATGAATCCACCTGTTCAGGCTCAGCTACTTCAACCTGGTCCTCAGTCCCTTTCATTATTCAGTAGAACAGGGCTACTGAACATGTGGCCCCTGGCGGCCCACGGTCTGTTTGTTTGCAACCCGCGGTGCAGTTTGGGTTTACACGGGGGCTCAACACACAGCCTGCGGGTGGGAGCCAAACCAGAAAAGTAGTCAATATAATGGTCTTCTGTCGATATGCATTTTAGTAGTTAAATTCCTGGACTGTCATTGCTCATTAAACGTGCTGTCATATGGGTGGAAATTGGGTAAATATTGTGTTTTAGTAATATCAGCAGAACTGACTTAAATGGGGCCTGCATGTTGTGTAGTCTTGCCTTAATCTTTGTATTCATGCTTGTCAGTGTGAAAGAAGCTATTTGCATATATTTGCACACTTAAGTTGCAGCCCTCGGCATGTGCTGTGAGTATCATTGTGGCCCCCCAAGCTTCCAAAGTTGAGTAGCCCTGCAGTAGAAGATGATGGACACCCAGTCTGACTTCACTTGCACTGATGTAAACAGGTATGACTGCTCAAAAGTCAGCTGAGTTACTCCATTTTCACACAGGAGTGACTGAAACCTGAATCTAGCTCACACGGGTTCCAACCAGTGAAACATTAAAATGTCTTTTAATCTACCAATAAAATAATAAAGGAGGAAAAGAAAAGATAAAGCAGCCTTGTTTTCCATTTTTCTCAACTCTCCATTTTTAATTAAGATTTTCACATAATACCAAACCACAAAAACAAAGTCAATAAAAGAGTGATAATAAATATCATTAAAAATTAAGCAGGCAAGATGAAAGTGCTTTAACACTGAAACCGTGTAACACCTAACACTTAATAAAAAATTCATTTATATGATTTGCAATAATAAGATGCCTGACTTTAATATTTGATGCTATAAGCTCTTTCAAATATAAGGTTCATAAGCATGCAGGGAAGCCAGAGCTTACATGTGCTTGAGAAGTCTCTCTCCAATGCTGAAATACAATATTGATGAATATGATGTTAGAATGTCTATGAGTTTATTCTGAACTCATCTTGCCTCTTGCTAAAGATGCATTTCACTCTAATGTTAAAAAATCTCAGGGTGTAGCCAGGTTAGTCGGTAATTTTTTTTTAAAAGTGGTTTTGTGGCACCTTAAAGACTAGCCAAAATATATAGAATCATGAGCTCATGGGCAACTATGTATATATATAACAGTGGAAGTACCTGTCAATTATAGGACCCATGTTAACGAGGCTAATTAAGGAAGGCTGGATGTGCCCCACACATAGCTGTTGATGTGGAAATGCAGATGTTAATGGCAGGAGAAATTGGCTTTGTAATGCACCAACCAGTTAATGGCTTTGTTCAAGCCCAGAGTAACAGTGTCAAATCTGTAGATAAATTCCCGTTCTGCAGACTCTTTGTAATCGGTTAGTGAAATTTCTTTGTGGAAGTATGGCTACTTTTAAATCCATGATTGAGTGACTAGGCAGGTTAAAATGTTTCCCTCTACAGTTTATGTATGTTACCATTTCTCATGTCCGATTTGTGTCCGCTTATCCTTTGTCATAGAGACCGTACAGTATGGCCAATATAGAGGGGCATTGCTGGCACGTGATGGCATATACCACACAAGAGGATGTGCAGTTGTATGAGCCCCTAATGTAGTAGTTTATGTGGCTAGGTCCTGTGATTTGTGATTTTTGAATGCATTACTTTGAAAGGCATGCTCCCAGATACAAAGACATTGGTAAAACTACCTATGGACATGGCTACAATGCTTACTCAAGTTGAGTTGGCTTCATCTGGTCCATTCTCTGACTATTGAAAATTTTAGGTTGAAGGAATTTTTATGATAAATACTATACCCATTTGCTGGCAAAGAGAGACAAAAATGTTACCAAAGTACCTTGTATCTGAGACATTCTTGTGACATTTTGTGACGTAACATCTTTGTGCACTTGTCCAAAGTATATTCTGAAGGCTACAGCATAGAAATTATTCTAGCCCAAGACTTAAGCAGTGAACAAGCTTTTATTGGGAATGGGTTTAACTGCTAAAAATTACTGCATTACAACTAGCAACATGCATTTCTCCCAAGACCTAAATTCTCCTAAAACTGAAGTTTTTACATTTGGTTAACCAGGTCTTATAAGTCTATTATAACAACAGCACAACCTGTAAAACTATGATTCTAACGGAGCCTTTAGCGCCATGTTACCATCCCCTGTAAAGATTTAAAATTGTGAACAATTTGCCTCTTTATCTTGGCAAAAAACCTTTTTCTTCACCACACTGGATCATGAGGGACACTAGTAATCATGCTTTATTTGGGCTGTGGAATATTCCACCTCTCATTATCATGGTACACAGACTTTAAGGGAAAAATGAATTTTTATATAGGTAATTCTATTACTGCCTAAATGTTGTATATTACCATATTCTCAGCCAATGGGATTATCAGTGGGTCAAAGGCAGTTCTGTATATGGCTCATACTTTGTTTTATGTCTGTATTTATAATTTATCAATCGTGCACTTTGTTTCATGAAGAACAAGGCAACTTATTTCTGTAAAATATATAACAACTCTGTTTTGTATGAGTTGGCCACTAATGACTTTTTTATTTCTCGTTTGTGTTATAATATCTATAAGACCCCCATTGTGCAAGGTGCTGTACAAATGCAGAACAAGCAGATAGAATGTATGCTATTTGGGATAGGGACTAAATATAAGAAGAGACACAACAAATGGACACAAACCAATAGAGGAATATGAGGAAACAATGAGACAATACTGGTTTCAGTACAACAGCATTAGACATTATCAAGTTATTTGTAGACACACAGTAAGAATAATTTTAAGGAGAGCATTGAGATAATTTCGCAGATGTTTACATGTAGCTTCTCCCAGGAATGAAAGACTGCACGTGAGAAAGAACAAAGTTGGTTTTCCAAAAACTTAACAAGCGCATGATTAGAGGTTGACATTGTTGGGTGATCATTTGTGGAAGTCAAATGACCTGAACAGGTGATGGCAGTTTAAGTGGTAAAGGCCTATACTATGCAGTACATAGATATGAGTTAGGCCTTTGAGGATGTGTGTTTAATAGCGAACACTCGTTGCCCCAAAAAAATAAGCATTGTAGCAATGAAACCAAACCTTAATCTAAGTGAAATCCTCTTCTCAGCTATTTTTGCTGAATGCATGTTTTAAGTAACTGATGCAAGTTGCTGTGTTTTAGTATCAGCATTTTGAAGCTACCCCAAGATATAAAGATAGATTTTTGTAGACACAATGGTATGTACACTTAAACTGCCAAATGAAAGAGCATCACTGGCCAATAAAATGTCAATGGTGACAGTGCAGTTTGGTGTTTTCTGGGTGGTGGGAGTATATTCCTCCCTGTTAATTTTTTTCTAAGCAGTTTGTGACACACACACCCTGACAACAATGCCAAGTCTCACAGCTGCAGCACTTCCTGCTAGTCACTTCAGGAATTAGTTCAACCCTCAGCAAGGCACCCCCTTCCAGACAGCATGTTGCCTGTCATCACTCTGCACTCTTTCATCCTGGACCTTTTTTGCTCCCAGGACTATAGCAGGACTACAGCATCCTTTTTGGGACACTGCCTCTGGTATAGCTCACTACTCTGGCTTCTTGCCTCCTTCTGGGGATGTGGTCACTCCTCAGTCTCTACACCGTCCACTGTGGTTGACTGCAGCCAGAGTCTTGCCCCACAGGGGCAAGCTGCAGTCTGTATCAGCCACCATCCTTGGTGGTAAGGTGGGAAACACAAGCCCATCTACTACTTTGGGTCCCAGCCCAGAGACCTTCTGGCAGCAGCATTTTCTGGTCCTCATTCACTCTCCCTTAATTACCTTCTGTTCCCTGGGCCACTTCCCTTGTGACCCAGCCTTGCACCCTCCTGGCCCCTGCATGAAGGCCTGCAGCATATCAGGTACCAGGCTGGAGCCTCTGAAATGCATCTCTGAGAACCAATCCAACACCCTCCCTAGCCAGGCCCCAGCTACTTTCTGCTCTGCAGAGCAGCTCCTTATAACCAGGGCTGCCTCAGCAAGCTGCCTTTTTGATTGGCTCCTTCTAAGCCCCTCTCCGATTGGCCAGGGCTCTGTGCAGGCTCCCTCCAGCCTACTTTAACACCTGTCTTTCTGGAGTGTGGTAGCTGTCCCATTTTAACCCCACTTCCATTCTCCTCAATCTTAACTGTCTCGTCAAACTTTGGAAGAATCTTGGAGCAAGGTAAAAATTCCATCCAATGGGAACATGATAGAAAAGCTGTTATCTGAGTCCTGTTGACAGCAAGATGCATTTCCCATGGTGTCTCCTGGAAAAGCCCACTGAAATTCAGCACACAGGATTGTTTCAAATTTGGTGATGCCTGTTAATTCTGGTTAACAAGGTCCTCAGTGGATGGCAGCACTTTTACTAGAAAAGATTTAGCACAATGTAAACCAGGATTACAGGGTTTAATTACTGATACACCTCACAAGATTCTGGGACTACTGCATGTGAGTTAGGCACATAGCTGAATGTTCATACTAGTGACTCCAGCTATTTACTGCATTATCATAAAATAATGAGGCAGTGTTTCCATGATTTTCTTTGCTTAAAAGTTTACTGGGTAATAAATACTTCAGTCCTCAACTGCAAAATGCCACACAGAATTTTGCTGTAGCTGAATGAACAGCCATGACATTATTTTGCAGGAGGGTCTTAGATTGCACAAACTTTCCTCTGTATTTTTAAATAATCGCTAAGCAATGTTCATGGTTTGCAGAAACCTGTATTCACATCCCTAATAATTTTGACTTTCTTACTGTAACGTAATATTCTTTGGTTAGCTCCCAGTAACACTAATTGAAGTTCTATAAACCTGCATTCAAAGGACTCTAATATTTAATTGTCCCCTTAAGTGAACACATTTAGCTCTTTGCTTTATGAAACTGCTACAGAAAGAAAGAGTGTTTAGCACTCTCTGTAGCACTGAGAATGTATTAAAATGTTTTATCTTTGCTTGTTTGGAGAATGCTGCAGATATGAATCCAAGCATGTTTGCTTCATAGATTGATTCATACCAGGAGTCTTCATTTAAAAAAAATTATATTGCCAGATTATTCCTTTCCCCCTCCTTGTTTGCAGCTAGGGATTACAGTTTTAATCTGCTGTTGTGGCTTTGAAGCATGATCCTGAAATTGAAGTTACAGCTCAGCAGTGTGCACGCAAATGTGCCATAATGCTGACAAAAAAACCCAAAAACAAACCTGTGTCAGAGAGGGATTGGTACTACTCCCTTAATGACTTAGTCCATTTTAGGTGTGAATCATGTGAACCTGACTTTACACAATCAACAGGCTGGATTAGTAGGTGTCATGGCAGAAAGTGAGTCTTGAAAGATTTGGAGAATTGTTTCTAAACTGAGATACCCCTATCCATAAAAGCCATGAAATATATTTTATAGAAAGTCCAACATGTCTAATAGATCATAGGTGAGTTGCTGTGCCTGGTGGTAGAATATGGACCATAAATGTGAAAAACAAGAACTTGTTCTTGCTCCAGTTGAAGTGTGTGGTAAAACTCCCTTGGACGTTGAGAGCAAAATAGGGCTATATTTTGCACCTGTCCTTCCTCATCAGCAGTTTTAGGATTTTAAGAAGTTTACAAATGAACATGCCTCTTTCCAGTACACTACTGAGTCAGCTGCTGATTATTTTAGGGACTTAGGGGTAAAAGGAGTTGTTCTGCTGGGATATGTAAAGACTTTTAAAAAATAGTTAGGGCTGGAATGGTTTTTAGCGTACTAGATCTTTCATGAGCTACAATTACATCTTGAGACTAATTGTAGCTTAGAATGTATAATAATTGTGCTAATTGTAATTTATCCCTTGTAAACACTAAAGCTGTCTGTGCTGAGTACTGAAAATTAAAACCACACACATGTGATATCACTCTCTCCAGGATCAGCAACACAGCCAGAGAAATGGTTTATAAAATATATTTATGTACTTAAACCTGAATGTTCCTGACATTTTTCTTATTATGGCTCTCCATTATTTATTCATAAATAGTTCCCATACAGCCAGCATCACCCAAATGTCATGTTCTCAGAATACATTATTGATACTGGCTGCATTTGTTCCAGACTTTCCGGTTCTTGAGCTGCAAACCCTGGTCCCTGTGTACATGCAACCCACACACCCAGTGGGTGTGATTCACTGTCCCATCTAGTGGCACTTAGACCACTTACAGCAGAGAGATAACAATGAGTGAGCTCTAAGCTGAGAATCACCTGGCTTTATAGCTCAAGTTGTAGAGGTTTCTACACTAAAGTTCCAGAGGCCCCTGCTTCAAATCTGCCTTCAGATGGTTACACACTGCTTTGGTACATGGGCTGTGCATAGGAGAATTGCTCAGGGACTAGGAAGAAATGAAAAACCTGCTTTCCCCAGTTGCAGAGGAGCCTGAAAGTGGCTCTGTGACCACAACTGCAGCCTTGCTGGAGACTCCAAAGTGTTTGGCTGCTGAACACTGTAATCGCAGTTCCCCCGCTGCTAGTGTGGAGAGAACCCCCACAGAACAGTGCTCCATGTTGCTTAAAGGGCAAGGACTGTCTGTAGATTTGCTGCACAGCAGACCTGTACTAAATCCACTGCCCACTGGGCCAGAAGGATTTGCCCATGTGTTGTATTTGTGCTGCTGTAAGCTTATCCACGTTCCAACCTGAGCAGACAAGTTCATTGGCGGGGGAAAAAAGTGAGGGGTTTTTTTTGGTTTTGTTTTTATTTCTAAAGCCTGCTCTAAATTCACTCCTGATGGACTACACCAGTGGTCTCCAACCTTTTTAAGCACGAGATCACTCTTTAAATTTAAGTGCAAGCCAAGATCTCCCTCAAATATAAATACCCTTGCCCAACCTCCCTCCCACCCCTTCTCCAAGGCCCCGCCAGGCTCACTCCATCCTCCCTCTCTCGCCTATCCTCACTCAGTTTCATCAGGCTGGGGCAGAGGGTTGGGGTGCAGGCTCTAGTCTTGGGCTAAGGGATTTGGAGTGTGAGAAGGGCTCTAAACTGCTTTTAGGGCAGGCAGATGGGATGGAGAAGGGGGTTCTAGGTGCAGGCTCTGCGATGGCGTTTGGATGCAGGGATGCTCGGGGCTTGGGTGCAGGAGGGAGTTCATGACTGGGGTAGGAGTTTGGGAAGTAGGCTCCAGCCGGGCACTGGTTACCTCAGGTGGCTCCTGGGTGATGGTGCAGTGGAGCTAATAGGGTTGCTAGGTGTCCGGTTTTGAACCAGACAGTCCAGTATTTGAGCTTTCTGTTCGGGAAACAAATTGAGAAAATATAAATGTCCAGTATTTTCTAAACAAGATGTAATGTAGATTGTGACGTAATGTCAAGTGTGTCCGGTATTTTTGTTGAAACCATCTGGCAACCCTAGGAGGTAAGGCAAGCTCACCCCTGCCCTGGCCTTGGACCACTCCCTAAAGCAGCCAGCAAACTCCATCCTAAGTCCTGTTGTGCCCCCTCTCTGCTTTGTGGAGACAGGATACAGAGTGGGAGGGGGCACCTTGACATCAGGGCCCCTCTTCTCCCTCCCCTGCCCTGCACAGAAAGCAGGAGGCTCCCCAGTGGGAGGGGCAGTTCCAAGGCAAAGGGCAGGAGATGAGCAGCAGTGGGGGGAGGGGCAGCTGAAGTGCTGTGCTTGATAGCTGCCCCTCACCTGTCAGGATCACCTGTCAGAGGCTCCAAGATCTACCAGTAGATCCCGATCACCTGTCAGAGGCTCCAAGATCTACCAGTAGATCCCGATCTACAGGTTGGTGACCACTGGACTACACCAAGTGTGAATACTAATAGAGCTGCTGGAGTTAGGCCATAACATTCAAGTTTAGTCATTACATGGGGGGTTCCTTCTAAAAGAGTGGAGTTTTTGGAATGTGGATCAGGCCAACCAAAGCAAAACTGAGATAACTGGGGAATAAGAGCATGGATTGAACTGCAGGAAAAAAAAACCTCTTTAAAATTCTTTGAGCAATACCACGGAAGGAAAGAATTCATTCTCCGGCCTCCAAGAACATTTCTCTTTTTCTCTCTCTTTAGCATCAGAAAGAAGGATATGGAGACTGAGTCTGGAGCAGGACCCAAAGGAGCACCGGGAGCTTAAATTGGGCTTTTATATCTGTGAATGCTAGATAAAAAATGTAAATAATAGATGTGTGTTTTTTAACATAAGCTTTCACAATAAAATTGTGTTTCACTCCAATCAGGATGTGTATCATAAATGTGTAGTGAGTCTAACATGTAATGGATGAGGGTTTAAAAGCTGTCCTGGGGTTTTAGATCTTCTTTTCTCATTGAAATTAATAGGTGTTGTGCTTGTAACTCCCCTAGCTGCTTTGGAAGTCTCAGCTAATAGGAAAACAGCATCCTAAGTGCTGTGAGGTTAGGAGCTGGGTTTTTTTTTTTAATTGTAATTTGTGTCTGAGAATCTGTAACACACACATCAGTTCAGATCATCATATCACTGTTTGTATCTCTTCACTACACCAGACAGGGATTTTCCATGTCATGCCTCATTAAAAATTTGGATTTCAGAAACTTGTGTTACTATATGCTACCTGGCTGTACTTTTTCATTTTCTTTCTGGAAAGTTTTCTCAGAAACTGACTGCATAAAGAATTCAGTTATTCTTATGTAAATGCAGAATAGCTTGAGTGTTTCCAATACCATTATGCTGAATTTACACATAATGACAATCTGGTCCCTGGGGTGCATTGATGGTTGCAGGCTTTCTGGTTGTCACTGTGACTTTAATATAAAATCTCATAGTCCAGCCATTGGGAAACCTAGGCACAAGGGGGAAGATTGTCATTTCATTTTAATATATCATAAATTCTCCAAGCAGTATCCTCGTTGCAATTTTATATAATGTTTAATATTTGGATTTGTCCCAATTGGTTGCTTCACAGCTGATCAGAACTATAGACAGCACAATCTAGCACAGTTCTGCTTCCTGATCCTGATCTCTTCCATTTCTAACTGGGCCTTTTGGGACTATTTCCCCTGTGTGTTCAGTGGGATAGAGCAAACTTCCATGTCCTGATGAATGGATCACTTAGGATGGAACTCTGGGTATTTTCTTGTGGTGAAATACTAAGTGAGCTATTCTCCATGGAGAAGAAAATGTGTGACAGCATTTTTTGTAAAGGGCTCTCACAGATTGGACATATTGAATTTAGGTCTAACCTTTCAGAAGAAGGATGTAGGCACTATTCTGATCAACTCACACAGAAAGTACATAAAGGCAGATCATGGAAAGGTGGAGTAAAGAGGATAATACAACAGCAGGTTAATACAGATACTATTCTTGGTTATTCAGAAACATAGTGATGCTTAGCAACTGTTACATAACTGAGAAAAATCTCTATAAATGTTTTCATTGTGTATTTAAATAACATGCAGTTATTAGCAAATTAAGTCTAACCCCCTTTTTCCACAAGATTCTTATGCCCCAAAAAGAAGGTTTACTGATCTTGTGGGAAAAGTGTTTTTTGCTTAAAAAGAAACATCCACACTGCTTGTTTTTGCACAAAAACCCCAGCATAAAAACAGATCAGCAGAAAATATGCAAATGAGATCACGACTCATGGAAATGAGTCCCTCATTAGCATATTTTTTGCCGAGAAAACTCGTAGTGTAGACATAGCCTAGGTGTTGCTACTCCTATCTCTCCTCCCACCCATTAGGGGAGGCTTTTAAAAGGTCTCAGGCAGGCCTGAAGTGAATCAGCTGACCCTAAATGGTCCAAGATACCTCTGACCCAGACAACCCTTGTTAGCTACTCCTGCTTGCAGTAACCCACTTCTAATTTAACAGGGGCATTTCCTTTTTAACCTTCTGGGGCTGCCTTTTCCCACTCTAGTGCAGCCCCCTGGTTTGACTTTGTCACAGCTGTTAGGAACGTACATTGCTTATAGCTGCATTGTGTTACTGGGGTCCTTTTTGTTGTTGCTGCCACAGGAGCCTTGCTAAGGGGAAGCCTCGCTGTCAATGGAGAAATGGGCTAATCCAACCTCCAAACAGCTGTGTCTTTGTCTAGCTGACTGAATCTGAAGCGCTACAGGAGAAAATTATATTCACTGCCCCTCCTCACGTCACTTTATTTACACAGACATTGCAGATCTTTGAGGGCCTCCCGGAGCTTGGGGCCTGGTATAATTGCCCTCACTTTCCTTCTCACTTATTAGCACTAACAGGGCCTGTCAGGTGCATCTACTGGACACTCTGCTCTTCACAAACCTCTTCCACCGTGGTAAAACCTGCTGGGAAACTCTGAGAGCATAATCACAAGCTGCTTCCTGGCCCCTTCATTCCTACTCTCTAGTATTCCTCCAGCAGCCAGCCCTTAATATTCTACTTTCTTTGGGCAATACTCATCCTGGTATAAATCCTTGGAATTAAGTCAGGGATGAATTTGGCCCTGTGACTTTGATCAGAGGTGATGCTGTATGTTGTACAATGAAAAAGGAACTGAACTTTCATTACCTAAGGCTTTCCTCCTTCCTAGGGGATCTATGATCATAGTCCAGTTCAGGGGAGAAAATCACCTTCCCTTCCCCACACTGTGATGCACAACTATGTGTGTGCACACGTGCTGTTCTTCTGGCCTAATTCCATGCTGACATTTTACACTGAGCACTAACTGGGTCATGGACCTCTTATTTATTTCCTATTCTATTAGTTCTTTTCTTACATTTCTTCTGGCAGTTCCTCCCCTCTCTGTCCTATCTGACAATGGCGTCTATTGAAATTGACAATGTTCTTGCATCTGCTGCCAATACTTACTCTGCTTCTGAGTCTCTTCCTCTTTATTCTCCAGATAACAGGGAGCTTCTTTCATTTGCTTCCCTCTGATATTCCATGTGATCTACTTTTCCTCCTTGAGTTTTCCTTTCTAACACCCCTCTCCAAATGGCTGTTGTGGCCATTAGATTATATTAAAGGCCTCCTAAAGGAGGTGCCATTCCCTGATGAAAGGTGGTAATTATATTGAGTTGTATTGTAGCATCCATTTGTTTAATTTTACAATCAGGTCTCAAATGATAGAAGAGTAAATTATCCTCTTTAAAAATGAATAAGCCAAGTTCTGCTCTAGTGTAAACCCCCTTCAACTCACTGCATATAATGGAGTTGTATCAGGGTTAAATAAGTGCAGGATTTGACTGTGAGAAACTGAATTCCAGCACTAAGTACACATATGCGTGCACCCTCTCTCTCTCTCTCTCATTGGCCTGTTCCTGCTCCCATGGAGGTCAATGGAAGTGTTTCCACTGATTTCTCTAAAAGCAGTATTGGGTCTTTTTTTTTTAAAGTGCCATGTACACCTATGGTGCTACATTAATAAAATCTGCACATTAAAGTATGCGCTAATGGTAGTATATTTATTGTATTGTTATGCTAGGCCAAGAGGTCCCACTGCTAAAGCCTAATGCCCATTAGATAACAAGGCACTCTCCCCAGAGTATATGGAACACTCTGAAGTAACTGAGAGCTAGATGGTACCCAGGCACACTGTAGGTGTGCAAAGGATGTGTTAAGCCTTCACATCACATACATCTCCACTACAGTGGTCAGGCACAATGGCAGCTTCTCCGTTTTCCTATAGGGTCTAGCCCTCCCTCCCCCAAAAAAGCGATTGGCTGGATGCATCCATTCCCTCAGAGAGATAGCAGGAGGCATGATCCCCATGAATACTGGGGGTTGCTGGAAGATATGCCTTTTCTGAATGCCTACTCTTCCTGTCTCTGCTCTCAGGTCTTATACATTACTCAGCAGGGCCATAGCCTTGATTCTCAAAATGACTATCATAACTTTGTTCCATGGTATTTGAAGTCCCAGGGCTGCATTAGAATGGCTTAATTCTGGAGTAACCTAATAGAGTTACTCAGTATTTACATTGTATTAATTAACAGCAGAATTTGGCTCTTTCTTTGGGAATTGGTATGAATGAACATAGTAGGGTAAATGTTTGATTCATGGGCCGTGTCATATTTGTAGACACCGGACTACTATAATTATGTATAATTATGGAGTAAGACACTGTAAATCATGTATTAATTGTTTCCTGTACTGTGTAATAAATGTTGATCAAATTTTTGGTCTAATCTGTGCAGAGCAAAGGTGACCTTACCACTCCTTTGTTCTTGTTTGTGCTCTGTTCAATGGCTGTTCCTCTTTCATCTAGTCAGAGCAGTTTTTAGACCAACACTAAGTAGTCCCAAGAACCCAGAACTGCAGCCAAATCTAATTAGATTCACTCTTGTTCACAAAACCATCTGCAAAATAAAAGAAGTTGGATTTTGTAGCTTGACTCTGGTCTTGCTGATATCAGTATAAATCTGAGTCAGTGGAGTTATAGTGGTGTCAGACCAGAACCAGGCCTCTAATTTCTATCTTGAATCTTTAGGACAGTATTTTCTACCTCCTAGCAAATTACAAACATTCTCACTATGCTAGAAACCCTGGACTTATTGTATTGCATTGGAAAAAATAGAGATCCTGGACCTACTTCAATCTACAGTCAAGAAACTGAAAAAGATGGCTTTAACATCCTAGATGTATTTCTAGTCTGAAACTTGCATCCACCCCAGCAGACGTTTCCCAAATTTAACTGGTCTCTAGCTGCTCTTGATTTCAGGATTGCCCCATTGTTTTCCATAACAGCTTCGCATTCCTCTTACACTGATTAGATGTTTTATGAAGTATGTAATTTTCTGAACTTCACAAAGAGCCTTGTTGTAATTCAGCTGGTTAGATGTTCTGGGATGAACTACAAATTCTAATGTTTGAACTGCATGGTTTTCAAAGATGGAAACTGAATAATGTTTACTAAGCAAATGCTGGGACAGATCCCTCTTGCAACAACTGCAGCTAACTCTTGGAACTTCTTTTTGCTTCCAAGGGTGCATCTACACATCACTCTAAACTCGATATAAGATACACAATTTGCGTTATGCAAATTGCATATCTTATTTCGATTGAATTTCAAAATATGCCACATTTCAAAATAGCCTGTCTACATAGCACCAAATTTTGAAACAACATGCTATTTCAGGACATCCCTTAACCCTTGTGGAATGAGGGTTACCAGGATGCCAAAATAGCATGCCCATTATTTCAAAAAATATTTTGGAATAACGGGCAGCTTGTCTAGACACAGGGTAGCTATTTCAGGATACCTTTGGTAGACGTACCCTAAGTGACTGTAGTTAATGTAGCACTGGTGATTTGCAACACTTGTTATGGTTTACTAATGCAACCAAATTGGTGAACTTTCTCCTTACCAAAAAAAGATAACATGTAGATGTACAAAAACCCACATTTATGTGCAGTTTTATTGGTGCATTACAACATTACATTTCCTTCACATTAAGAGAGCATGAAATTAAAATACACTGATCTACAAAATGCCTTCCTTATGCTGACATGCACTGGTAGCTGTAACTCTTATGGACCAAGTTTCATTTCATTAACTCTTTCATATTTTAATTACACCTTAATCAAAGCTTTTACATGGTCTGTTTTATTACTTTCAGTTTAATTACATCCATTAAAAGTACTTTATTTGCTGTATTGCAAAGTCCTTTTCTCCTGTTTATCTTGCAATATAACTTATGCTGCACAATATTTCATATTCCAGCATTTTCACAATTGTGTTTCTTCTCAGTGCTGTGTCAGCCTTTTACATCCCAACTAACAAGGGAAACAGAGCTTACTTGTATCAAAGTCCATTAAAATAGCAGGAATTTATACAGTACATTTAGGAGGCTCTACTCATTTTTAAGAATACAGCAGATTCATATAAAAATGTGCAAAATGCACTATGCCTCAGTAATAAACTTCTGATATGAGTTTAAGAATTTTTGAAATATTTGCATACATGCCAGAAGCCAAGTTTTTCCAGTGAAAGACAAAGCCAATGGAAAAGTCCTACAGAATTTATAGAAATGATAACTTTGCCAGAGGTTTTTTTTTTTTTTAAATCATCCTATATAAAATTAGATCTCTGATATAGAATTCTATCAAATGGTGCAAAAAGTCTATATCAGGGAGATCAGTGCTTATTACATTTTCTCAGGTTTCTAGAGTAATGACTGGTCTACTCTAGCTGGGTTTTGTAGGTCAAGCTAAACTGGGAAAACCCTTCTAGTGAGGATGCAGTTAACCCAGCATAATTAGCTTATATTGGTTTAAGTGATGTCAGTTTGAGGAACTGGCATAAGCTATAATGGAATGGAATATAAAAACAGTTGTGCTGGTATAATTGTATCTTTGCTAGAACCTATAGCAGCTTAGTTATAGTGGGAAAATATGCCATCCCTAATTAACATGGTAAGTCTGGTATAAGTCGTAAGTCTAGCCCAGACCTAATTTTTATAGAATCCTTATTGGTCTCATCCCTATTACATTTTCTGTGACTTTTCCATATTATTGTATATTTTGCAATTTTGTAGGTTTTCATCAAATGAGTTTGGCAGCATTCTTTGGGGTGCATTTTTTATTTATAAAAAGGGTCTTTAACTTTGTTTTTCTTCTATAAAAATTCAAGTGTCGCCAATCAGGGAATAGCTCTTCTCAAAAAATCTACAAAGTTTACCTTTGACAAAAATAAATGACAAGCCTTTACACTGACACACACAGCTTTTTTGAATCACAAAACGCCTACAAGGCCAATACATATTCCAACAGGAACACATTAGTTGTAAGGTAGCTATGGTACCGGTCTCCTCCAGTCTAAAGCACCATAATGGATATTGTTGATCAAAGCTGTCACGATCACCTTCACTAGATGAGCTAGCCAAGAAATGTTCTCCTGTCAGGGTGTGATTTTAGAACATTTTACCTGCTCTTTCATAATCCATCTATTAAAGGAAATGCTGGAAGTTGACAACTCTGCCATTCCACGCACATTTCACTGGAGTGTGATATGTTTTTAGTGAATGGATACTGAATGGAAATAGGAACCTAAAAAAGCCCCCAAATTAACTAACATGGGTTGGTCAGACACATGGTTATCTCTTCTGCACCTCATCCAAAGCTTATTGAAATGATTTCCATTGATTTAATGAGCTTTGTATCAGGCAACAAGATGACCCTTACAAATGCCATGCTTAGGACTACAACAAATTGAAAATGGGGAATGGAGTAAATAGAATATTTCTCAGAATTCATCCAGGCATATTATAGTGCTGGAAACACACAGAAGCATTCATACATATGAAGCCAATGCTCATGAACCAAAGTCCTTACATTCTTTAAGAGCAGCACCAATGCTGCAGTGAGTCAGTAGAGACAATTCCACTGGGACAAGCACACAGATTCACAGAAAACATGGTATTTTTGCAACTGCACAGTTTTAGGATTTTTGCTTGTTTGTTTTTAAGATTGCAGTTTGTTGTATGTCATGGGAATTGCTGCAGTTTCATTCAATCTGGAAAATAATTACTGCTCGAGCCCTCAGAAAAAATGCTAATATTTTAATACCCAGTTTTTAATCCAATCTCCAAACATATGTTATTGCAACCTGACAACTTCCACAGCTTTGGCTCACTCTACTGTCAGCATCATCCTCCAAAACCCCTGATGTAAGTAGACTTGGCTCCTTTCAGACTCTTGCTCTTCATACATTTCAGCAACTGTTTCATTACCCAGCTCAGAATAACCCTGCCAAAACTTGACAAGTAGCGCAAAGTATTCAAGAGATTGATTATGTTAGAAGACCACAACATAAACATAAGGAAGTTGCCCCTTATGCATCAAATGATATTAAGAAACAGACCAAGAGCTGATTCTAACAGTTGCTGAAATGTTTTGGAAAGTGATGCCTACACTCAACACCCGCTGAAATCACTGAGAGTTGAGGACAATCTACTTTCTAGGAGGTGCTCAGCATCACACAACATCCACTGTTTTCAGATTGATTGTATCTTCCAGTACCTCTCAAAACTATTCCTTTAATGAGTCTGGATTTGGCATGTTCTTTCTTCCGGCACTCTTCTCCCTGGATTTTCTTTGCTCTGGCGATGGACTTAAAACAGACACCTAGACAATACATTATGCATTGAAAACTGAACCTTAAAAGTAGGAGGATGTTACAGTGTGAAAAGGAATATCTTAAAAACATCACTGCTCGATTGTAATGTAGAAAACATCATGTTAAGAGGCCAGTTTGGAGGAATGTGAGAAGGGCTAAAAGTTCATGGTGTACATTCATTAGTCATACTGGTCCTTCAGTTATTCCCTCTAGAGGCAGGCCAGTTGCATTATCAGCTGTAGGTCTCTCTTCTTTCTTTGTTGAGGTCTGAACTAGGAGGCTGACGTAAGGTTTATGGCAAGCCATGTTACCCAAAGGCGGGTAGTGCTGTCTGTAGCAAATATAAGCGAAAATTAGGCCAATGATTCCTCCGACAAAAGCATCTAGGTAGGAAAAGCAACAAAAAATAGTTAGTATTGAAATAGCAGCCAGTACTGATGGGAGTGCGTGGGAAAATTAAAGCCTGCCTATAAAAAGATGCAAAAGGTTTCCCTGGGTGGGAGCACCCAGCATCCTTTAATCTGCTCCTGGATTTATCCTCATACAGAGCACTCACAATGGAGGCCCACAAGAAACTGTGTGGGTTGCTGCGCAGCACGATGGCATCCTTATCCAGGGGCAGGTGGCTTGAGTCCCTGTGAGGAAATCTTTACAAAGTATTCATAGAAGCATAGAACACTAGAACTAGAAGTGACCATGGGAGGTCATCAAGTCCAGTCCCCTGCACTCATGGCAGGACCAAGCACCCTCTAGACCAGGGCTACTCAACTTTGAAAGCCCTGGAGGCCCCATTGATACTCACAGCACATGCCAAGGGCTGCAACTTAAGTGTGGTTTCATATACATGCAAATATATATGCAAATAGCTTCTTTCACACTGTCAGGCACAAATACAAAGATTAAGCATTAAGCTGTGGCACTGAACCCAAACATGGCCAGTGTAAGCCAGTCAGCACCTCTCAGGCTCTGCCCACAGGACGAAGCAGCCAGTACTTCCCACAATGCCCCGTCGCTCCAGGCACCTCCTCCCTGGCGGGCTAGAAATGCCAACACCCTGTACCCCTCTGTTCCAGCCAGCCCATCCACTAGCGTCTTTCAATGCTCACCCCATCTGGGAGACACCTCTCCATTGTGGAGTGTGTTCCCAGCGGAGGCCATGTTCAAAGGATCCAACCCGCAGGCCACGTGTTGAGCCCCGTGTAAATCCAAACTGTACTGCGAGCCACAAACAAATGGACTGTGGGCCACATGTGGCCCGTGGGCCACGTGTTATGTAGCCCTGCTCTAGACCATCTCTGATAGGTGTTTGTCTAACCTGATTTTAAAAATCTCCACTGATGGAGATTCCACAACATCCCCAGGTAATTTATTCGAGAACTTAACCACCTTCACAGTGAGGAAGATTTTCGTAATGTTCAGCCTAAACCACCCATGCTGCAATTTAAGCCCATTGCTTCTTGTCCTATAATCTGATATTAAGGAGAACAATTTTTCTCCCTCCTCCATATATAACACCTGTTAGGTACTTGAAAGCTGTTATCATGTCCCCTCAATCTTTCTTCTCTTATCCAGACTGAACAAACCCAGTTCTTTCAATCTTCTCTCATAAGGCATGTTTTCTAGACCTTTGATCATTTTTGTTGCTCTCCTCTGAACTTTCTCCAATTTCTCCACATTGTTCTTGAAATGGATGCCCAGAAATGGACACAATATTCCAGTTGAGGCCTAATCAGTACAACAGAGCAGAAGAATTACCTCCTGTGTCTTTCGTTAAACACTCCTGTTAATACGTCCCAGAATGGTGTTTCCTTTTTTTGCAACAGTGTCACACTGTTGATTCATATTTCGCTTGTGGTCCACTATGTCCCTAGATCCCTTTCTGAAGTATTCCTTCCTACATAATCGTTACCCATTTTGTATGTGTGCAACTGATTGTTCCTTTCTAAATGGATTACTTTGTATTTGTCCTTATTGAATTACATCCTATTTACCTCAGACTATATTCTCTTTGTGCACTGAAAATCATGAGGACTGTGGGTGGTGTGAGATGGGTAGAATTCTGCATTGCCTCTTTGCATTCCCTACAAGAGTTATGAGTCACTAAATGCACATATGGCTTTAAGAGTCTCTCTTTGACCACCATCTGCCATCTATAACTGTATACCTATTTGGGGTTTGCACAGAGCACCCCCTCTTAGCCTCTCCTCCTGGGTCCATCAGCCACTCAGCAGCTTGCACTATTGGGCCCTAACAATAATTTGCACCTTTAATATTTTTTAGCCATTCTGTTCTAAATTGGGGGAGGGAAATATTCTTAAAGTTGCTAAGATACATGGATACTCTATCCACAAAATAGTTTTTATTGTAGCAACAGCAGTGGCATTTTTATATTTTTAAAACAACACATTCATCTGAAAACTAATACAATTCTCTGGAAAGACAAACCTTGATTAAACAGTTTGGCTTTTTGGTCTTTTCTTCCTGCTTCTGCCGGACATCACTCCCCTCTCCAAGCCTGCAGTGATGCTTGGCAACAAAACCACTTTGAAGTCCTGAACACACCTGCAGGTACTAGGAAGGTACTAGCATGCCTGGGTTTGAAAGGAGAGTGATCATTAAAGTTTCTTCTCCCTGTTGCTTTCCTCTCCTGGGTGCCATCACTACAATGAACAAGATAACAGACTTCTTTGCAACACAACGGGATTTGCTTCCTTAGGTTTTTTTTGTGGGACCGTTATTCTCTGTCTGAGAGAACAACAGTCTCTCATGTGCAAAATGTTTTCACTGTTTGTCAAGGTACTTACTACATGCCCCTTAATACTAAATTTTCTTTGGGAAATTATTTATTTTCAAGTGAAGGGAAAATTCCCTCTAAATACACATTGGCTCGGAAAGGCCCCATATTTTCAAATGTAAACAATAGTGAAAGACACTGATTATTAAATGACATCACATGTTTAATATTGTTCAGCAACTTTAACTCTGATCAAAAAGGGGCCTACCAGATTTCTTTTGCACTTTCTTAAAGGAAATGACAATGTAATAAAATAGTGAAATTATTGTCTAATTACAAAGAGGAGCAAATTGCTAAAATAAAAAGCTTTTGCAGTCTTAAATGTGATGAGTAATTTAGAATTTAAGCCTTAATTCGGTCAGTCTGGTGTAGATTAGGGTTATGGCTTAAAGTAACGTATGTATGTCACTCAGCCAGGCCTGCCAATGGGAGTGGAGCAGGCAAAATGGCATAGCTGCTCTAGGGGCATGGCAGTTGAAAAGGGAGGGCTTCTGGCTGCTGCTACCGCTACTGCAGCAGTTATGGCGACCGAGGTTCCGGGCTTTAAATAGCTGGTGGAGCGCTACATGGCACACTCTGGGCAGTGCTAAAGGCCCAGCTGGGGGAGGTTAGCTCCAGCTCCGTCCCTTCTGCTCAAGGGCCCAGAGGTGCAGAGCCGGCCCTCCTCCCCATCTTAGAATCATAGACACCTCAAAAAGTCATCGAGTCCAGTCCCCTGTCCTCACGGCAGGACCAAGCACTATCTAGATCATCCCTGATCAGTGTCTAGCTAACCTGCTCTTAAATATCTCCAGTGATGGAGACTCCACAGCCTCCCTAGGCAATTTATTCCAGTGTTTAACCACCCTGACAGTTAGGAAGTTTTTCCTAATGTCCAACCTAAACCTCCCTTGCTGCAATTTAAGCCCATTGCTTCTTGTCCTATCCTCAGAGGCCAAGGAGAACAATTTTTCTCCTTCCTCCTTGTAACATCCTTTTAGATACTTGAAAACTGGTATCATGTCCCCTCTCAGTCTTCTCTTTTTTAAACTTGCACAAGGCCCTGCAAGTCTGTTGGCCTCCCAGCACTTGGGGTGTGAATTAGCCATTCCCCTGAGCAACATAAATTAGGCTGACTTGAGCCCCAGTGTAGACAGTGCTGTGTTCATGAGGGAGTTTCTTTTGTTGGCTTAGACTATCTACATAAGAGAACTGACAGTGGTGCAGTGATTTAGCATAATTCCCCTTGAAAGTCACCTGAAAATCCCATCTTTGATCTTTATTTCCTGGCTTCAATCTCATCTCAAGGGCCAGGGTTACAAAAAATTAACAATACCCCGTCACTTGGCAAAGGTCACTATCCAGTGACTCCATTATGGGCAATAACATAGACTTTCAAAACTGGCTATATTTAACAAAAAATGTTTAGAATAAAATAATTTACACTGCAGCTTCATGAAAGATTACTTGTGTCAGATGGTGTCATATCAATTCCATTAAAGTCAAAGAATGATTGAATGTGGATAGCTTTCTTCAGGCCTCATCAAATTCCCATTGAAATTAATGGAAAGACTCATAAGTGAATGTAAGGGACATTAAACTGGGGCCTAGTAAGAACATAAGAATGGTCATCTTGGGTCAAATCAATGGTCCACTTATTGTCAGAGGCTTCAGAGTGAATGAACAGGAAAAGGCAATTTCAAGTGATCCATCCTAGTCACCCAGTCCCAGTTTCTGGCAGTTGGCGATGAATGGCCTGCCAGAACATGGGGTTGATGGACCTGCCCTCCATGAACTTTTTTGGAACCCAGCTACACTTTTAAGCCTTCACAATATGCCCTGGCAAGCAGTTCCAATTTCTGACTGTTGATTGCATGAAAAACTTCCTTATGTTTGAATCCTTCGGCCTATTAATTTCTTTGGAGGATCCTTAGTTCTTCTGTTGAAGAGACATGTGAAGTGGCAAACAATCGTTCCATATTCACTTTCTCCATGGCATTCATGATTACATAGACCCTCTATTATAATGATCTCCATTCCCTCTGTCCTAACTGATAAGCATCACATTGGAACTCCTATCAATATAGTGACAACTCTCATTATATTAATGAAGATGAAAGAGCAGCGCTTTTTTCATTTAGAGAGGCTACTAGGATTCCCAGCGTATCCAGAGCTGTAAGCACACTGATAATCATTTATGTCCTTTTCACTGTGATCAACACAGTTAGCTTCAGAGTAATGAACTCCTTTTGACTGAAACTTCTCCTGACAGCTTTGGACTTTACAGATCAAGCATGAGTATTTGTTCTCTCTCTCAGGTTCTGCAAATAAGAGCACCTGGGAAAACTGGTATGCTGGTCCTTTCTAAAAGAGCTCACCCTTCCTGGAGGCTGAATTATGAGATGAATAACTTATTTAGGTTATTGATATGCCATGACTGATAACTGAGGATTCAATTCTGCCAATCTTACAAGTACAGATTGGATCTCCCTGGTACGGCACCCTTGGGACCCGAGCAGTCCCGAACCAGGGAGTTTGCTGGACCAAGGGAGGTCAATGTTCCCCTGCTGGCTACCCTGCTCCCTGGCCGCTCTCTCTGAGGCTCCCACCTTGTGGCCCTGCTCACTGCCATCAGGGGTTTCCCAGGGTTTCCCAGCCAGGGCCACCTGACCACCGCCAGCTCCATTGCCAGGGCCAGTCTTGCTCCTGCTGGGGGTTCCTCTTCCCCGGGATTCCCTGGCCCAGGGCTCCCTGGCTGCTACTTGGTCTGGCTAATGCCAGGGGTTCCCTGGCCAGGGCAGGGGCTCCCTGTTCCTCACCTGGCCCTGATGGCTCCCCAGCCCCCACGTTGTCCCGTCTGGCTCCTGCTCCCACCTCCAGGGTTCTTTGGTTTAGCAACATCCATTGCCCTGCTGGACCACGGATGTAGCAGGATCAAAGTCCCAGATTTGGGAGGTTCAACCTGTAGTAAGTAGCACCTTACTCATGAGCATTCTGATGGACTGTCACTGTTCACATGAGCATATTGCTATATATAGCTAGAATACACAATCAAGTGTTTCTACTTTATATTCTACACTATTCCCATCTGTTACATCTCCTTAATCAGTGCTAGGACTGTGCAAATGTTTACATTGATGAGCACAAGTTGACATGCAGAATCCCACTGACATCAAAGGGATTGCTTGTGTGAGTAAATGTTCACCAGTATGATCAAGTGTTTCAATTTCACCATTTATCAACTCTTTGGGGGGTAGGGACTGCTTTTAATGTATGTTTCTACAGCATCTACTACAATGGGACCCTAATACTGGCCAAGGCCTGTGGAAACGACCATGATACAAACTAACCACATGACTGCGTTGCTTTACATATCTGGGTTGCTGATCTTGCCCCATGTAATCAGCAAAATTAGAATTTTGGTTTTCTCCCAAGAAGATGCCTGTGTTTTGTTTGAGATCCTAGGAGAGACAGCATTGGGAAAATGCTACTTTTAATTCATTTTCCAATCACAGAAAAGGAACATTGTTCCAGATTCATTGTTCACTGCTGTTTCTATATTTATCTAGTTAATAAATTCATTGGAATCTTTTCAGATTAGAGAAAACAGTGTGTAAAGCTAGGGACTTATAATAGTCAATGTATTTGGGATTCAATACAGAAAATGGTAAAATCCGTTATAGTTCACTAATGCCAACACAAAGATTAGGAACACTATATTTTCCCATCAGAACTGAAGGAGCCACAGAGAATGCTCATAATATTCATTCTGAGATCCAATTCTACGGCTTCTTAATGTAAAAATATACTATTTCCTCTTACACCTACAGTTCACTGAGCCCTGTCCAGTATATTGATGGTTCTTGCTCATTCCCCACTGGACACTTACGGCTGTATCACAAAGCCACCATAAGTAATTTAATACAATTAGCTGTCTCCACTGAGCACAAAAGACAGGGGCTGAGTCACAATGCTAAATCTTGCAGAGTGACTTAGTCCTTCCCTAGAGAGTACAGTCTTTTCCACTAAGCATTAAAGTCACCTGCAGGGTAACATGGTTGCCTGAATAATCCCTGGCTTGTGAGCAGCCAGCAGAGTTTTCAGCATCTTCTACTTAAGCTTCAAAGACAAACAAACACAGCTCATCTGTAATGGCCGTAGTTGGTAACCCCTGGGTGTAAACTATTTCTACAACATATAAAACACATCATAACGATCTGCCTCACAGCATACATTTTAGTCCATAAATAATTCTTGGCAGGATAAAACACATTGCAGACATGCACAGAACAAGCTAGAGAAGAGCTGTGGATATTTTTCTCACAAACACACGCAGTTTTAATACTACATTCCACAACATATCTATCTCAGACACACATGAATTTGCATAAATAATTAGCCTGTATTTTGAAGTGGTTATCTGATTTTTAAATAATTGTGATATTTTAATTGATTTGAAATGTTCTATCATTCTTAAAATGTTCTACCATTCTTAATTTATCTTATAGATAAACTGCTATAAAAAGACTTTCTCTGCATTTGAAATTGTTGCTATTTTAATGTACATTCTTGCTTATTTGTACAGCTGGACACTGTTTGACCCACATTTTCTTGTTTCTGAAAATGTGGTATCATCTAGCTCAACATTTTCTATAGGAAAATGTTGATTTTGACTGGATTTTTAAAATTTTCTAATAATAAAAAAGGAAAAGGAAAAAATTGAATAGGCTATACCCACTTTCCTATGTTTTGCTTTAAAATTATTAAAACAATACTTTTGTTTAAAAAGAGCCAAACAGTTGTTTTTAAAGTTTATATTTATTAATTTATTTAACAAACACCGTTTCATTTATTAATTATTTTGGGCATTGTAGTTTCAATAGTAAGTAACAGCTTTGCAGGTTTAACAGAAAAGTATTTTAAAGAAAAAGCAAAAATGGCAAAATTAAACTATTTTAAATTCTTGAAGGTTAAGTTGCTAAAGCAGATTTTTTTCTGAAATGACTTCTTGGGTAATTTCTCTTTGTTAACAAAACACCAGCTTAATACAGTGCTGCTACTGTACTGACTGAATTGAATATTAAGCTACTAAAATAAAGGGCTCTTGCAACACCAAAGTTTTTGGTGATGTTTCTGATTGTTTTGTTTTCCAAATGTTTTGTTGTGGTTTTGTTTTTGCCCTCTTTGGATGTTGCAAAAGAACAGCAATTTGTTGCTTCTTTTTTAAAGGAGGCAACAAACTTGAGTAAGAACGCCAGCAGAGCTAAAGATTTTTTCCCCAAGTGTGTAATCAAACACTAGTGCATAAAATATTCATGGCTTGGGTAAATGTAAAGATTTAACTGTGTAAGTGGCAAAAGAGGGGGGTATTTTTTCCATCTTTACCCATCCTGGGCATACAATGAAGTTGACAGGAACTAGTTTGTTCTTAAACATCTTACAAATACATATCAGCAAGAGTTTTAGCTACAAATTAACCAAGTTGTAAGTTCTTGGTATTGTTAACATCTGGAAAATTTAACTGCAATGTTGGTAATATTTAATAAAGTAATATTTGTAAATCCCAGTTTGGGAATAAGAAATTTGAAAACCTTACACAATAATTAAGTTCCTTTTCCATTTCTTTTTTCCCCTATATGCTTGAGATAAAATAAGATTTTTCTTTGTAACTGTGATTTTTTTGAACAAATGTCTGGACCTAGGTGGAACTGATTCATTAAAAAAAGGAATTATTTTATGATAATTGGGCCTATAAATTAATTCTAATTGTGAGCTGAACTGTAAAAAATATGTGAAAGGTCATAAAATGTCATATTAACCTTATAATAGCAAATGTTAATGACAACAGGTGCAAAAAAACTGACCAACGCTTCCCCTCCCCCCCTGAATTAGTCAAAACAAAAAGGTCTAATGCTATAGTTCAAGACCTATGTCAAAATCGTACTTGGTAAAGACAAAAGATATGTAACTGGATTATAAGGAACTGCAGTTGATGTGCCAGATATCAGATCTAATTGGTGAACAACATAACGAGCGGATGGGCTATTTCATCCATCATTCCCTTTACTTGGGACCTTAAAGAAACACACTGGGGGGAAAATAGAACAGACGAAAGTTACTGGCGTGAGATCCATCACCATGGCTGACATCATCGTTTCCTAGAACCCTGGTCTTCTTTGCCCTAATCCTAGGGAAGTGCTGACCAGATCATGCTAGAGAAAGGGATTCAAATGTCATTGGTATCCCTACCTACTTGAGCTAAATCCTAAAAATGTCTAAGGCCTTGGCTATACTTACCCATAGACTGACACTCTGGAGATCAATTTTCCAGGGATTGATTTAGCAGTTCTAGTAAGGACCCACATAATCAACCACTGATGGTGCCCCTGTCAACCCCAGTACTCCACAGAGTTGTGAGGAGTAAGGGAAGTCAATGAGAGAGTTTCTCCTCTTGTCCTCCCACAATGGGGATGCTACAGAAATTCAACTTATTCTCGTAGCTGGAGCTGAGTATCTTAAGTCAGCTTTCACCACCCAGTTTAGATCTGCCCTTAGATTAAGCAAAATAGGATTTTAACAATAGCAGCAGTAACAATAGCTGTAGCTCATCTCATCTAGGTTCTCTTTTACCGAAAAGGACAGTTATTGCTGCCTTTAGTACCATGTAATAGATTGCCAAACAAGGTTTTTTCCCCCTTCTGATAACTTTAGCTAAAGGGAAAATTCATGAAAACCTCACTTAATACTTTACATTTCAAATGCTTTAACTGTTTTTCCTTCTTTTTTTATCTTTAATGAAAGGTTAAAGAATTTTGAATGGTGTGTTTGCCATGGTACTAAGCAGGCTCAGGTCTCGGTAGAAGCAAAAACTGTTTAATGTTGGACAGTGACTGGCTTATGTTAACACCCTTTTATTCTATATACATTAATATTGCAGTAGTAACATCTTCTCTAACTGCAGATCAGAAAAGCACTGCATGTTCCTCCCAAAAAAACCATGTCACAATAAAGTAAATTCTGAATATTTTACTTTGCAGTTGCAACTTAGTGAATTTACATTGGTACAGCATACATTGTACATAACAAATCCAGCTCAGCAAATTCTGAGTGCATCCTGAAATAAAATATTGGATTCAAAATATTAGCTGCCAGAAGCTATGGAAAATCACCATTTTGCATTGAACATGATGTGACTATGATAGATTTTTCTTACAAAATTGGGAAACAGGTGTTCTCATTCCTCCAAAGCCATAATGACTATAACCTTTTACCCAAACTCCTGTTTTACTAAAAAGTTTAAATAGGCTAGAAAACATGCCGCTTTTCAGCAAAGCCTTCAGCTTGGGCAAAAGTTGTCACCATCCTGTTCTATTCTATATGTCTTATTATGCCCAAATCCATCTAGTACCATTATGAAAAAGTCCTGTATTTTTCTGTCCTACTGTATTGGGCCAACACATGTTCACAGGCATTCATTCACATGTAAAAGCTCACAGATATACTCAGCCTCTGTCATATTCGCACACACTGTAGGGACCAAATGACACCTAGAAGTAGCATCAAGTCAACAAGCTATGACTGCCCCATCCCAGATACTCTCAGAATGTTAACCACTGGATTACAGGGATAATAACAAGGAAAGGCATCACCATGACTCACCTTGCCAATGATGCTTATAGTCACACATGCGTGACAGGGCAATCATCATGGCACAATAGAGAGGCAGAATTGCTGCACAAAGCCGCCAGCTTTTCCCTCGGCCATTTTCAGTGAAGCAGTGCAACTTTCCAGCTAAGTAGAAGGTCGTAAAGCCAAGGCCTGAAAATGCAACTGCCAAAGAAAAACACAAATTACAGAATATGTAATTAAAAACTAGAGTAAGAGTATGATCCTGGGAGGTTTAACAGAGAAATGAAGGGCCTGTGATTTATAGGAGCCAGAATATATGATAAAGTGATTCCTTCTGCCTTAAATGCTATGACTTTATGACAGATATCTCTCTCCTGCTGGAAGGTCCTGATCTTAGTACATGCTTGGCACCACTTTTAGGTTAGAGGCCGTTAGAACCAGAAGGATGGAAAAAACACAGGCCTGAACCTAGATAAATTCTAATGACCACATACAGGAACCACAGGTGCACAGTTCCTGGTGGGAGGCACTCAGCATTTTTTAGGCTCAGACACACATTCACCAGGTAAACCAGGAGTAATCAATTATTTTTTTTAAAGTTCCAAATTTCATGATTAAGGAATAGTCTCTGTGTGTGTGTGTGTGTGTGTGTGTGTGTGTGTGTGTGTGTGTGTGTGTGTGTGTGTGTGTGTGTGTGTGTGTGTGTGTGTGTGTGAGTGAGAGAGTCCTCACACTGACTGAGCATGCTCAGTAACACTGATGAAGCTGGCTCCTTCAGCCCAGGCACAGGTTGTCTCTAGATGTGGCTTTGGCCCACAGGCTGCCTATTGACTGTCCCTGTAAACCCTACACATATAATCAGTGAGAGGCCTGCAGAGTGATAACCCCAGCCTTCATCTTAACCATACTGATACACTATTACATAGAACTAACCTTCTTAAGCAGCTGATTTTTAAATGGTTATTTGCTAAAATAGTGGCATTAAAAATATTAGGCTCAAACCTACAAGTACTAAGCTGTGGGTACTCAGTCCCATGCAAGATTGGACCTATTATTAATACATGCTTTCCCTATCAGTGATATACAGCTATACAGCAATACACGGTAATGAGGTTGAGCAAATACTTCAGAGTAAATCTACCCAACTTTCAAAAATGTGCAGCTCACACATAACCCACCATATCCCAAAATACTGAGACAGCTTATTCTTTTACTCTTTTCAATAAAGTTTTCTTTAACAGTAAACTCTTTTCCTCTGGAAGAGTCAGACCTCCTATCCAGTGTTGCATATTTATCCTTTTGCTTTATGGCTTCCATTCCAACAAACACGTAAGCACATGCTTAACTTCAGGCACATGGTTAAACGTGCTGCCGGACTGGGGCCTATGCTGAAAAGTCCAGGATTGATGGTGTAAAAGGATTCACTCATATAAAGGTATTTTAAAGGATTTAAAAGATAGGATTGGCTCAATTTACTTGCTTCTGTATCACATTCTTAGCTAGCACTTATGGTAGAATCCAAATGCCAAGTTTTCATATACTGAGTGTTTCAATGTAGGTTCCTGTTCACATTCCTGACAGCTGGTGATTGATCTAGGGCAGCGATTTAACGCATTTTTTTAAACTTTTAATTAAAAATATGAATATTATACATTTTAAATGTTTATTGATGTAGTAAATGTAGTGCTGATGACAGGTAGGGAACAGACAGCACTGGAAAACAAAGGGTACAAACAGAGAGTAACACAGTGCTCACTTATGAGCCTTAACTATGGTCTGGAAGGACCAATTGCAGGAATTAGACCAGAGCTCACTCTCTAGGGATCTGATATACTAGGGATCTGATACAAAGTCCATTGACATCAGTAAGTCTTTCCATTGACTTCAGTGAGTGCTGGATCAGATCCTTATATTAATTTCCCAATCTCGTACATTTCTGAACACCTTTTTTAAGAAGAATAAGAAAGTTCATTGATTATTCTACATAACTTTAATATATTGGTTTCATCCTGACTTGAGGTTATGATTCTAATTTTATTTATCCATGCGTCTAGTGGAAAGCAGTCTATCTAATACACTGTCATTATGTAAGTAAATGGACTACTGACTATGCATGGTGTATTTAATAACATTAAGTGTAAAGATGTGAATGCACAGGGTACTTAATAACATTCAATAAATTATAGCTGTGTACCTCCCTGCAACATTTGTAATGTGTTTATCACTGTAAGAACTAGGCATTACTAATGTAAGGTAATAGGTCATGTTCATATGGTAAAATCCACAGATCTTGCTCTCGTTGAATTCAATGGCAAATTTCCCATTGATGTTGGATCAAACCCAGATTTCTTTTCTAAATTTATGCTTAGGCCTTTCAAATGTCCTTCTGCACATACTTTCCATTGCTAAACAAAACAACGTAATTACCTTTGTGGTCTGCAGATTAATTTAATAGTCAATTTTAGTTGATACCACCGTGGCATCAATTTCATACATTTCAACCCTGTCAGCAATTAAATATAAAAATTGCTTTTTACCTTTAAACTCAGAAATGAATGGTCTCTTCTGAACAGAACTTGCAGATAGAGAGGAAATACATACTAACCATCAAACTGTGGCACTGATTACTTAATTTTCTGATAGCTCCCTGCTCACTATGGTGATTTCACTACATTCTTCTTGGCTGAAGAAAGTGGGAGGTGACCTCTCAAACAAAGGTAAGTATCTAACATAGGGATGTGAATGATTAACCAGTTAACCAGTAAGCATCACCCTTACAGGTTATGGTTAACCTGTGGCCCAGCCGGGCTGGTACATTATGAACGGAAGCAGGAACAGCCCTATTTCTTATACATCATGCAACTAAAAAACTGGAAGATTCTCCCTTAACTTCTTTAAACCTTTTTATTTCCAGGCAAGTAATTTTCATATTCATGGTTCAAGACTGGGTTCTATTAAGATCCTCCAGGGCCACAGATTTGCAGTGAAACAAATATTAATCATAGCACAGCAGTACCCACCAAAATTTTAAAAAATGCACCGCATTGCATTTCAATGAACTTAATTAGCCCCTAAAGAAAGGACCTAAAACAAAACCAAAGTGGTTTTATAGCTAAGATCATTATAAGTTTCAAAAAGGGAATGGTAAGTATAGAACTTCCTTGATATTTATTATCTGCCTTATCATCTCAGGGGGATTCTCAGGGAACTTTGTAATGGAGGGGTATCCAAATTTGCTTCAAAACAGTACAATGCAAAGCAAAAGGAAACAACTTATCAATGGGGATTTCAAAACCTTCTTAATAAGGGACCCCTTCAAAGTGTGTCTTTTGAGAAGAGAAACTTTTGTAATTTTGAAACACTGACAGTGATTTTAATTGTGCTGAAATGCCTTATTGCCAACTGAAATGAGAAATGTAGTGCCGTTGGCATCAGAGACATCTGATGCAGATTTGAACAGCTTAGTAGTGGCAGACTTTCCCCCCACCATATATATTATAAACATTCAGTCTCTTGCTATGCCTATTACATGTCAAGTAGTGATTTTTCAATTTGCTGGCAGTTCTAATTCTTTTTAAAATTTAAAATAACCAACAGGTTTTCAAAACTTTCAGCAAATCACAAAAGTTGGAAAATGTCCTTTGGGGTTGAATGAAATGCTTCCTTCAAAAGGAAATACTTTGTTTCATTTTGGGGTGTTTGTTTAATAAACACAAAGGAAACTTTCAGGCTAGAGTCACAAAGGGAATTAGGAACCACAACCCATGGTGGTGTACCAACCCCTTTTCCTTAGAGGGCACTAAACTGGAACATGAGGGACCCAGGTTAAAATCCCCACACTTGATATGAAAGTGTGCTAGAGAGTGAGACTGATTCTGTGGCTGGGCAGTCAACTTGGGCTCCAGTGCATATGTAAGTATTTATACAAAGTGAAACAGCTTCAATAGGAAAGACTGAGAAAGACCCACACTGGAACAGCCAGTAGCCTAGAGGAGATATCTAAACCTACTTCTCCTATATACCAGGTGAGTGCACTAGAATATTCAGTATACACCAAGGAGCACCCTCCTTTTCCCCAGTTTTGTGAACAGCGCCTGAATCTAGCCAGAAAAATTGAAATGTTTCATTTTGAAAATGTTGAAGTATAGAAGCAGTAGACGCCCTATATCTTGATTTTAAAAGGTTTTTGATATTATCTCTCATGACCTTCTCATAAACAAACTAGGGAAATACAACCTGGATCAGCGGTTCCCAACTTTTTCCAGACGGGGACCCATTTTGACAATTCAGGAAGACTTGGTGACCCAGGGCAATTAAAAAAAATGTGTGAATGGCTCCTTAAGAGCCCCCTTGGGAGACACCAGGCGACCCTTTTGAAATGTAATGGTGACCACAGGTTGGGATACCCTGACCTAGATGGAGTTACTATAAGGTGGGTGCATAACTGGTTGGAAAACCATGTCCAGAGATCAGTTATCAGTGGTTCACAGTCAAACTGGAAGGGCATAATGAATGAGGTCCCGCAGGGAACAGTTCTGGGTCCAGTTCAGTATTGAGATATTGACACAGAGTATACTTTTACAAAGTTTGCAGACCATACCAAAAGTAGAGGGACTGCACGTGCTTTGGAAAATCACATTAAATTTCAAAATGATCTGGACAAACTAGAGAAATGGTATGAAGTAAATAGAATGAAATTCATTAACGACAAATGTAAAGTACTGTACTCCACTTGCAAAGGAACAATCTGTTGTACATGTACAAAATGGGAAATTACTGCCTAGGAAGGAGTACTGCAGAAAGCAATCTGGGGGTCATAGTGGAGCACAAGCCAAATATGAGTGAACAGAATAACCCCGTATAAAAAAACCCCAACAAAAAATGCAATTCTGGGAGGAATTAGCAGGAGTGTTGTAAAGAAGAAATGAGACGTAATCCTTCCATTCTACTCTGTGCTGATCTGATTAGGCCTCAGCAGGAATATTGTGTCCAATTCTGGGTGCCATATTTCAGGAAATACGTGGACAAACTGGGGAACATCCAGAGAAGAGTAAAAATAATGTTTAACGGTCTAGGAAACATGATCTATGAAGGAAGATTGAAAGAATGGGATTTGTTTAGCTTGGAAAAGAGAAGACTGAGAGGGGACATGATAACAGCTTTCAAGTACCTAAAATAATGTTAAAGGTGGAGGGAGAAAAATGATTCTCCTTAACCTCTGATGGTAGGACAAGAAGCAATGGGTAGTTAAGCACAAGAATAAATTGCTTAGGGAGGCTGTGGAATCTCCAACACTGGATATTTAATGAACAGGTTAGACAAACACCTGACAGGGATAACAACAAGGAGTCCTGTGGCACTTTAGCCCTGGTCTACACTTATTTCAAAATAACAAGCGGAGCATCCACACTACCAAGCCCGTTATTTTGAAATAACAGGCTGGTTATTTTGAAATAATAACTCCTGCTTTCCATGAGGAATAACACTTATTTCAAAATAGTTATTTCAAAATAGCGGTAGTGTGGACGTGCCACTGCTGCTATTTCAAAATAACTACTCCCCAGAATCATGCAAAGTAATTACTCCCCAGTGCTTGCTGGGGCTCTAAGATGAAGGTAGTGCGTCCACATTAACTGAGGCTGCCTTGAATTAATTTTGAGGCTTCCCTGTCATGTGGACAGGCTACTTCAATTTTGTTATTTTGGGAGTTATTATTTCAAATTTAGTTATCTCGAAATAATTTCTTAGTGTACACATGCTCTTAGAGACTAAGATTTATTAGGGCATAAGGTACTAGATAATACATAGGCCAGGTCTACACCTGACCTGGAAGGTTGACTTAAGGTACTCAACTCCAGCTATGTACGGAAGTCAGCTTCCGTAAGCCAAGCATGACGTATCCCCAGGACCGGATAAAGGGGGGGGGCAACCTATGGGGGGGCGCCTGATTGAAGTGATAAGGGGCGCCACGCACCCGGGGGCGGGGCCGCGCATGTGCCGCGCGCCCGCTGCCTAGGGTGCAAGTATGGCTCGGTCTGGCACTGGCTATCCCTACTGGGAGAGGCCATCGGGAGCAAACGCTCCCATTGGCTTCCCCTTACTCCTTGCAACTGCAAGGAGTACAGATGCCCTCAGTGTTCGATCTGTATTACACCAGCTAAATTGAATGCCAGAACATCAATCTCTGAGGTAGTGAGTTGAAGATGTGCCCTCAGTCCTGTCGTGAGGTCCCTTTCCGTTCTCTGATTATATGATTCTGATGTTTCTGAAATTATTTTTCAATTGTTTTCCAATAAAAAATTTCACTTAAATTGACATGAATTTGTGAAATGTTTCAATTGTCTCAAAACTACAGTTTTCAGCCAAAAAAAAAAAAAAATCTGGATGAAAAATTGTGCCCACTTCTATTGAATAACATAAAGAAGCATGGCATCATCATGGTGGTGCCCTTTACTGAAAGGATCTGTGTATATTTTTATACTTTCCACAATTTCTGTACCTATTGTTAAGTCTTTAGGGAGATCATTAAAATCCTTCCTGCATGTAAAATCTTTTGCATTGTGAA
Organism: Rafetus swinhoei; assembly: GCA_019425775.1. Classification (NCBI taxonomy): domain Eukaryota; kingdom Metazoa; phylum Chordata; order Testudines; family Trionychidae; genus Rafetus; species Rafetus swinhoei. The sequence goes on along the minus strand of CM033447.1, from coordinate 18,343,331 downwards.
TTTCCACTCTGTGGCTTGGATTCTTTTACAGAATTCCCTTCATGATGATACATCAATAAATGAAAAGCAGATAGGGCTGTAGCTAAATATACTCCATATAAACAATATATGGGTGTCACACAATGTTATAAATTACATGCTTTTCATTCTGAAGGCAACAAGGTAATTAAAACCATAGACTGAGAAGCCAAGTCACAGTAAACTCTGACTCCAAAGAAGATAAGCAAAGCCAACCCTACCTGTATTAAGAAACCTTGACATCTGCCTTGTATTCTGTCCTATTCAATCTAATCCACAATGCAATACCCAGAACTATAATGGATTTGCTCTATTGTTCTGAAGAATGCTGGCACAATCCACAGAAAAGATCATCATTCAACCACTCGGTGGAATTTAGTGATAGATTTAGTTTGATAAGGCCTGGATTACATCCAATCAAAGAGCCTGGTCAGGGGGGAAAAATCAAAATGCTCCTTGCACTCCTGATCCCTTTCCCATGTGTGTTCCAAGCATGTAACATTTCCATTGAGGTCAGTGGAAGTTCTGCATCATAAAAGAAGGCACAAGAAGGATCTATATTTGCAGTACAGGTGGAGAAACAAATTTTGCCTTAAGCCGTGAGTTTTTAACTATGAACTGAAGGGCAGAAATAAAGATTGACTCTCACATTCCATGTTGGTGGGAGGTGGGAGGGGGGCTTATGCCCCACATAAGATGAAAAAGAGAAATAATGATGCTTGGGCTTGTGACCGTGAAACCAATATTCTCTACAGTGTTGTGAAATTGACTTTCTGCAACCTGGAATCTGTACATCCAGAACTGAGAGGCTTGTCTCCAGGGCCTCGGTGTGTACTGTCAGCAGCAGAGGAGACCACGGACTCAGCAGCTAACACCTCTCAGGTGGAGGAGCATCAAATAGAGAAGTAAGAGTATCCTCCAACATCGCTGGATTACTGTGCACTCTGTCAAGGCTACTTCTTTGCCTGCTGACTGTATTTTGAAAGCCGTGGTCACACAACAACATTCAGTAGGGCAATTCTGTACAAAGGGAAAACAATGTGGGATCATATGTGCAATTTACATTCAAGAACCAGCCAACCCACTGCATGTATTTGAGTTGGTTTTTTTTTTTTCTACTATAGGAAAAGTCAACAACTTGTTTTATGGCACAGAATAGACAGAGAACACACACAAAAGGACATGTCATGCACATTTTAGAACTAAACATGGAAATAAAACTGTCCAGTATCCCACTAAAATAGCTCTTATGAATACTGTATAAGAAAGATTTTAAACAACCAGTAGAACCATTGCTATTGACCTATATTTATCTTTTTGCTCCATTTTGAGCTGTTTTGATCCCCTGGACCTGTGTTATTAATATTCTGAACCACTTGTATAATGGAGACAAGGGATGATATAAAATCCCAGCAGCCCTTCTGGGAAACAGACAGCACAAACAAAAACGAAGACGTCTGTCTGATTCAGCTGCAACAGTGTAACTAATGCTCAGGAAGATGTTGTGAAATGCCAGTATAAATATTGAACTGGCTCTGAATTATGGAAGGAATGGGAGGAAGAAGAGGAATGATCCAAATGGGCATCACGGGAACATGTAACAATTTTCTGCCCTTTGTTTGTTCTGTTATTGCTGGTATCTTAGTGCACGCAGACCCCAGTCAGCACCTCAAAGGGGGCAAACAGCACCTTCCTAGATTGGTCACAAGTTGAAAAACAATGTGGAACTTGGCATGTGTTGGATGAAGAAAACAGCCTGTTTAAAATGTGTGCGGTGCTATAATTATTTGTACTGTAGCATTGCGTAGAAGCCTCCGCTAAGATTAGCTCCCTATTGTGCTACACCCTGTACAAACATGCCATAAAGTCCCGTCCCACAGAGTTTACATTCAAAACTGACTAAGGGTGGGAGAACTGCAAATGCATACAGAAGGGAAATGACTTCCCCCAAGCTCACACACACCAAAACCAGAAATAGCAGCAGAACCAGAACTAAAGTCTCCTGGGCCCCAGACCAGTGCTTTGACCACAGGATTGTGCTGCCTCACAACAGTCATACAGCTTCTTTCTGTATTTCAATAGCAATCATAAAAGCTCTCTCTGAACAGGCTGGAATAGTCACAAAATATGCCCGGGGTGAGGGGAGTATTGGAATTAGGAAGCAGGATTTAGTATTTACTGTTAATGGTTGTTACATGCTGACATCCAGGGAAAAATAGACCCAAAAGTGATGAGGAAAATAGATTTAGCAAGACTCTATTCCTCCCGTTACAGTATGCTTACATTTTCTAGCTCTGCTGACAGCATTAGAGAAAGGCATTGGGGACTACAGGGCTGCATTAGGTTCAATAAAGATTCAGTATTTGCAAACCTTTGTGCCATTCTGAATGGAAGCTGAAGCAGTCCTGGGATGTGTAGCACCTGCCAAGAATTCTTTTAAAAAATGAATCCATTTTAAAATTTGTCTTCTACAGGTTGAAACTCCATAATCTGGACTTCCCTGGTCCAGCATCGTTGGGGTTACACCATGACTCACAGGGATAAGCCAGCGGGCTGGGGCCAGAAGCACTGCTAAACTAGAAGGCCGAGATGGAGCCCCGGGGGGCAGAGCTGCTGGAGGAATGTGGTCAGAGGAAGGGGGGAGAGTGGAGTTCCCTGTAACTGGGACGGGGGAGGGTGGCAAAGGGGCTCCCAGGGGGAGTGCAGAGCCTCCCAGGCCACAGGGCAAGTCTCTGGGGGAGCGTAGAGCCACTGGGAGGAATGTGGCACCCCCGCAAGTAGCAGCAGAACCACTTGGCAGAGCACAGAGCTCCTTGGACAGCAGCGGGACTGCTGGGGAAGCGCGGAGCTGCCAGGTAGAATGTGAGCCCCGAACAGCAGTGGATGGAACACGGGTGGAACACGGAGCCCCGGGTGGCAGCAGAGCGCTGGGGGGAGCGCAGAGCCGCCGGGCTATAGTGGAGCCCCTGGGCAGCAGCAGAGTTGCTGGGGAGAAAGCGGAGCCCCCAGCCACCAGTGGGAGCACAAAGTCCCAGGTGGCAGTGAAGCCATTGGCAGTGAAGAGTGGGGCTCCAGATGGCAGTGGAGCCCCGGGTGGCAGCAAAGCCTTGGGGAAGTGGAGCCCTTCCTCCTCACACTCACCGCCTGCTGTGGACAGAGCAGAGCACTTGGGTGGCAGTGGAGCTGCCTGGGGAAAAGTGAAGTCCTGGAGTGGTCAGGGGGAAAGCAGAGCCCCTGTCACTGTGAACTCCCCTGGTCGGGCAAATTCCCTGGTTCAGGACCAGTCAGGTCCTGAAGGTGCCAGACCAGGGAGGTACAACCTGCATATTTAAAATGATTTAATTCAAAACCATCGCTAGCAATGAAAGTTCATTATCGAATACTGCCCTTAAGATCAAGGGGGCTGACAGGATTGCTGGGCCCTTGGGCAACGCACGAGGGGTGGCTCTGTGCTCCCAGAAGGGTCAGTCAGCCCCCAGCACCACCCAGACTGCACCACACCAAACACACCCCTTCCCGCCAACCCTTTGAGCTATCCAGAGCACGCAGTGCAAAGCTCTGCAGCACACCATCTGGCATCTACTTAAAAGGCCCAGGAGCCCCAAGCATTTTAGAATTGCCAGGCCCCCATGCAAATTGCCCCTTTAGTGTCGTCATTCCCCCCCGCCATTAGCAGGCCTGCTGAAGGTAATATACTCAGTTCCCAGATAACCATTTAAGCTTCTCTGCATGATGAATTAAATTCCTTGCCATTCTTTGCTATACTTACTCATTTTATTTTTGCGTTTACTGCCTTACGGTTATGCAGACCTGCAAGTCAGAAGTGTTGTAGATATATGTTTGTAGAAGATTATAATTGAGAGACCCGCCCCCATAAGGACAAAGCAATTGGGAGATGTGCCATGGAGACAGGTGTGGAGAAACGCCACATGGCTATGTGCAGCACTCACTGCAGTTCTCCAGTTTGTTTTATTAAATTTTATTCCTCTCTCATTTGTTTTGTTATTTAATGAACCCCAAGATCCTTGCAGATGTCTAACTAATTTTGCTTTCAGTATGGTTGCAAATCTATTCATTTACTCACTACACAGCATGTTCTATCAAACATTCCATGCCCAAGGGCTGTTACAAAGGAATATGCTGTCTTCTCTCTGTTCATCATAGACAATCCCCATTCTTAGCCACAGAACAAGGCTCTTTTGAGTACCAGTACACACTGGACCAACCTGCCACTGGCTTAGATTGGACCTGGGCATAGTGAGTTTACACAGCCCTGTTACTTACTCAGAACACTACCTATGTCATTAGTGGAACAAGGCCTTTATAAAATTCCCAGTAAAGCTTCCTCTTTGTCATTTGCTTTTACTTTAATATATTTCTGTGTGATTGACTATGTCCATACAGTTGCTGTGTGAAATGAACCCCAAATTATATGATGCTGTATATACATATTACCAACCCCTCTCTCCTAATTGCTCTCAAAAGACTGATACTGAGATGAACACTTTGATTCTGTGCTTCTTATCAGGAAATGAGCAAGTCCTATGAATATCAATTTAAAGGAACAGGTATTTACTCAGCACTAACACATTCACAAATGTTCTGAATCTGTAAGAGTCCACTTTGATCAAAGCATAACCTCTTATATTCATAGACTTTATGAGTCAGCTAGCTAAATGAAGCTGGCTCACTTTTTGCCTGCATTCCCAATTTGCTACCAGCTTGCTGTTCTGACGCTAATAATGGTATAGCCAGGTGATTAATCCTATAGATGGGACGAGAGAGAAACTTTTTATCTAACTCCTCTGTCCTGCTGAACACCTATGGTGCAGATGAAGTGAGACTCAGTCAAAAGCAAACCACAACTGACTTATTTTTGGTTTGACCAAAAAGAAGACTAAATCATGACCACTTTGGGCCCTGATTGTTGAATCGGGGCCTTAGATAATAAAGTACTTAGAAAAGGATGAAGGAAAGAAAAGATGCACACTGGGTGCTTTAGCAGTGAACTAGAGAATGATTCCTTAAATCCTCCATCCCATGTGTGTTGTTTTACTTCACAGTATTGGAGTACATGCACAGCTACTCACAAGTATGTGTCATTATATGTGTGCTTCAGTCCTATGCTAATTCAGGCCTAATTCTGCACCAAGGGCCCACATGGGGAAAAAAAAGTACCTCCTCTCTTAGGTACATGTTAAAAAGGAAAAACCCTCTTCTTTTAAGTGCAAACTGAATTTATTATTGGTATAAAGTGAACATCCTGCTGCCTTCCAAAAAATATCCTGTGACATGATATTGAGACACTGGCAGGATAGCAAATACAAAATCCCCAGCCCTTTGGCCATTAAAAAAAAAATCAGAATGTTCACCTTGATTCTCTTTACTTAACCAATAATAGTACTGTATGTATTTCACTTGTTATTTTAATGATCAGATATGCTGTTCAGACCCTACATCAGGGTCAAGACAGCCTCTGCAGGCCAGATCCGGCCGCCAAGCCAACTGATCTGATTTCTGGCTGCCCTGCTGCTCCCCTGGAGCAGGTCTCCTCCAATCGAGACCTGGGACAGAGGGAGTGCACAAAATTTTCTCCCCCCGCCAGGGGTGCACAGCACCAGAGGGAGCCATTAGCTCTTCAAAACAGCTGGCGGTTGTCTCTAGGCGCCGCGTGCCCCTGGCAGGGCAGGGGTGGAGGGCAAAGATTTCACGTGTTTCCCTGCCCACAGACCCTGATTGTCCTGGGGTGGGGGGAGCATGCAAAGTCTCCCCTCACCACCAGGGGTCCACGGTGCCTAGAGGGAACCACCCGCTGCTGGCGGTTCTCTCTAGGCTCTGAGCAGGACAGGGGATAAAGACCTCATGCGCTCCCCCAGGCCAGTCAGAGTCTGGGACAGGGGAGCAGGGGAAACCTCCTAGCCCCGCTCCTTCTGCCTGAGGCCCCGCCCTTTCCAGGGCGGCCCGCGATCACTTCAGAAATTTGTGAAGTGGCCCCCGCATTCAGAAATTGCTCATCTCTGCCCTACATCATGTTCTACAGACCTGATGTATTTCTGTGCATTTAATGGTGACTCAGTAGAGGAGCATAATAGATGTGACTAAGCACCAAGCTCTCATTCATAGGTGCTTTGCCGAGGTTATAAACCACTAAAACGCAGCAAAGAATGAGTTCCAGCTTGATGCTGTTGACATCCCGGAGCTCATACTTTTCCTTTCCATTACTGTACTTGGGAGTCTTTGCAAATTGTGCAATCAACTCTCTGGTTAGCAGGGTGAAAACAAGAGACAGGACGGGAGTGAGAGTCCTTGAGTGCCAAAAGCTTTATGGTGATTTGATTGACCCCACTCCTGCAATAGTTTGGCAGACCAGCTTGAGACACTTTTGTCCGCAGAGCATGTTGTTATGTATGATGCAGTGCTTCAAATCACTGTAGGAATAGCTTAGGAATAGCTTATGTTAATAGCATGGAGGAACAGGAAGAAAACTAGGACTGGCATTTTGTCTGTGTAAGATGTTGCCAGATGCCTTCACCAGAGGAGGCAGATTGTTAATATTTATGTGTTGATTTGGCTGTGAAACAGAAAGGTGTCTCAACGAAGTTTGGCAAGAGATGTTCCTCTTCCTTTTTAACACGGAGAACTTTTAGATCATTGAGAACTGTGGAGGTAGAGGGGAGAAAAAGAAATAATGGGTGACTGTAGCCAGGTCTACAGTACACCAGAAATTTGACTTATAATAGCTCCAGCTATGAGGATTGTGTAGCTGGAGTCAACACACTTTATACTGAATTTCTGGAGCAGCCCCACTGTGGAAGTTGGATGGGAGAAACTGTCGCATTGACTTCCCTTACTCCTCATGACTCTGAGGAGTAGCAGGGTTTAAAGGGACACCCTCAATGTTCAATTAAGTGGGTCCTTACTAGACCCGCTAAATTGAACCCCGGAAGATCAACCTCCAGAGTGTCGATCTTCTCAGAAGTATAGACAAGACCTGTGATCTGACAGTGACAAAGTATTATTCTTTTCCATTGGCATCAGTGCCCAACGTACTCACATATAGATAGAACAGAAAGGAAATTATTAAATATGCTTTTTATTATTTATAGATATAAAGGCATGTTAGGCACCTTAGGGAACAGGTTCCTGCCCAAGGAATTTACAGTCTAAGCCCTGATCCTGCAGGTGGACCAGAACCAGCATATCCCAGTCTCCATGAAGTGCTCCACTGAAACTAATGAGTTTGTGAACAAGTGCAGCTTCTCCCCTACAGATCTAATTGCAGGATCAGGGTCTAAATGATAAACATAGAATGGGAGATGCGCTTTCAGTAGAAGCAAGCAACTGAATGGTGATTTCACATCTCATGAGTACACTGGTTGACAGAGGATTTCGGAGTGAAATTAAAAGTCCTGATTTTGACTGCTGAAGCACTAAAATGGCTTATGACAGCTCTCTCTCTCTCTCTCTCAGTTGTTTAAAGAGGAGGGGGATTTGTGGTGAGCTATCTTAAATTGCTGAATGGAGGGCATATTTTTAAGCTATCCCAAGGTGCCTAGTAGAAGTGGGAAAATATCAGTTCAATTAAATTGACACATTCCACAGAATCTTCCAACATTCCACATTCATCAAATCTTCAAAAGAAACCAGGCAAGTTCCCAGGGAAACCTGCCCTTTCTCTTCAGCAGCCAGCCTGACAGACTACCACGACACCAGGAAGACTTGGATGGGACCTACGTTATCTGGGATTCTAAGCTCCCTACTGCATGAAAGGGGGCATGGAAAAGGAAGTAACAAGGTCTCTGGGCAGCTCTGAAAGCCACATCAGTTTTGTTTCAAAAGTCTAAATGAAATGTTTCTGTTTGTTGGAAATAAAATGTCACCATTCCCATTCACTGGGACATGGCAAATTTTGTGGGTGTTTCTAATGACGAATGAAATTGTGTTTTAAAATTAGGAATATCCCATGCAATGGGAATGCCAGGCTGTGAGCAGCCTCGGAACTCGGTATAGGAGCTCTTTTTTGACATTTTAATAATCCATATAAATAAAATCTTTCTGGGTTCAGCTCTTGGGGTGCGTGGGTGTGTTGTGTTTACAGATATATGCAAGGAAGTAAGATTTTAAAGAAATATCAAAATACTTCTGTTGGAAAACACTAGTTTATGTTTTGGAGCAAGAAACTAAAACCTATGAAACATAAAGCAGGCTGCTCCAAGAGAGACATGTCTCACTTTACTATAGGCTGGCTTTCTGCAAACTGCTTCTGATGCCAAGCTTCCCTACAGAACAGCCAAGTCTGCAAGCAGGATCGGGAAACCCCTTACGTTCAAAGTGGCCATTTGTAATTATAACACCGTGAACAATGCACCCCAGGGTTATTTGTGTTTCTTTTGTTTCCTGTCATCTCCTCCCTCCAACCTCTCTGAACAGTGATTCTAGGATTTAGAGGCAGTATGCTCTAGAAGAGAGACCAAGCACCCCATCTTGCAAGGCTCCTAATGAGTGCAAAGACCCACCTGCACAAATTCTTATGCAAGACTAAGACCCATGAAACTAGAAGTGAGGAACAAGGGACTGATCTAAAGCCCATTAAAATCAATGAGGTTCTTTCCATTTACTTCACATGGTTCTTAGAACAGGTCCCAGGTGGGTTCTAATCCTCATTCTACTATTAATGTGCACTAATGCCTTGAGGAAATCATTTAACTTCCAATCTCAGTTATCTCTTCTTGGGAATAACAGTCTATCACCCATGAGTTTGGTAAATTTAGTTCATTGATATGTATCTATAGAATCATAAAAGAAAGCACTGTACAAATGTTAAGTTACATAGCATAGTTAATATTATATGGAAGTTTACTGGGAAAATATTTTGTTGGTGTTTACTGAGAAGTAAACTACCCTCTCCAGAATACAAATCTTATGAAGTTTTAATGCCTGCTTTGCTAAATGTGTGTCTTCCATACTCAAAGCTGCTTTTGTATTGAACAAAAACTCCAACATATCTAAATAGCAACAAATTATGAAACTGAAAAACAACAATTTCCAAAACTGCCTATATAACAATCAGAGAAAATGATCCATCTCTTTGTAACACTTTATACTTGCAATCGTCACTGTATATTTTCCCAAATACAAACAGATACCATTCATCACTGGAATTGCATAGCAGCCTGCTGCAATTTTAGCTGGGGTAACTGGTGTCTGTTTTCAGGATCACACTCTTCAGAGAATGGATGTTTATCTTTCCTAAAGGAAAATGTACGGTACCAGATGGTTACGTACATTTTATTGCTGCAAATCGTTGCAAAGATGATTTGATAGAAATAAATTTTCATGAGAACATTTTGAGCTCTGTGTCACAGGCTTTTAGAACTTTTTAAATAAGCATGAGAGTCAACCATCTTTTTTGTTGTTGAATATTATTTGTTTTTAGAAGTAACAAAGACAGACAATTTAGTAGAAACAACATGGCAGAGATGTTAAAGAGTTAAGCACACCAATGTCTACTTATATTTGAGAGTTGATCTGTCTGCCTGTTCAAGAACTCCTCCAAAACAGTAAGAATTAGGACCACCAAATTCAGTATACTGCTTCCTTTTAACATAATTTAAAATAAGGTAAGGGTTTGTTTGTACCAGGAAAATGGGATGTGCCTGGAATGGGATTGCTTCTCATAAAACCATACAGAAAAGAGACACAATCACCAGGCAGGTGAAAGGGGCTGGTGGGAAGAGCACCCCTTTCCCCTCATCTGAGACTGCCCCAGCCCCAGCCTCTGACACCCCCAGGTACCCTTTAAGGAGGGGGGCTTGAAGCTTTCGGGTATGTCTACACTAGCTCGGTAGTTCGAGCTAGGTAGGCAAATGAGGGCAACCGGAGTTGCAAATGAAGCCGGGATTTAAATATCCGGGCTTCATTTATCTTCAGCGCCGCCATTTTAAATCCCCTCAATCCGAACTCCGTGCCCGCGGCTGCAGCGACGCGGGTAGGTCAATTAGGATCTCTCGAACTGCGATACTACCTCAGGTGTACCGGTAGTTCAAATTAGAAATCCTAATTCAAACTACCTACTCCGTGCAGCGTGTAGCCGCAGGCACGGAGTTCGACTGAGGATTTAAAATGGCGCCGCGCGAAGCCGGGATATTTAAATCCCGGGCTTCATTTGCAACTCCGGTTGCGCTCATTTGCCTACCTAGCTCGAACTACCGAGCTACTGTATACATACCCTTCCTCCCCTGATTCATACAGGAACATTGCTGGCTGCTCCCCTTCATCAGGGAGCATGGGGAAGTGCATGGTTTCCTGCATTGTTCACTCTGGCTGGGGAGTGCAAGGGGCAGACAAACCTGGTCATGCCCCAGCTGGGGTTTGTGCCCACTGGAGCTGCAGTGGCCATGTAGAGACACTTCTCACCTGGCCAAAGCTGCTCTGCTGAGAGAGGGCAGGGGTGGTCTTCTCTCCCTAGGGCAGCCTGCCTACTCAACCCCTCATCCCCAGCCCCACCCCAGAGCAATGATTTAAATGAGACATGCACATTTTCATTTTATTTTCCAAACACCACAAATTAATTGAGATACAGACCTGAGCAATGCCAAGTAAATCTTCTAGTACCAAACATAGGTGTAACCTATTGCCTGTCCCTATGGTGCTCTGTACCTCTCTAGTGTCATTTAGACCACCTAGAGATTAATGAGTCACCTACAGTTTTAGTTAAAAGGAATGTGGCTTTTAGCTCCTGCAGTAGAGTCTCATATATTTAGTTCTAGTGATCCCATGTTCAGTCCTGTCTGCTGACATCTGGGGTTTGCTGGTGTTACAAATACATATATCTAGAAAACAAAAGGAGGCGGGGAGTTATCTGGGACGGGGTATATGACTGAGATTATCACTAAGATTATTTTCACTGTTGTTTTTGTTTTTTAGATCTGTAACTTTTTATTTCATGAACAGGTTCCAGATCTTTTAAGCCAAGTCGTTATGTCTGAGGACCTTTTTCTTTCTAAGGAGTGTTTCACTGCTACCAAAATTGAGAAACAAGCTTAACATTTTTCACTTGATATTCCCATTTCACAAGAAGGCCCAGAGGTTAATCATAGATCCACTATGCCCTAGTGATTCCCAGATGCTAAAGGGGATGTTGGGGGAGGAGAAAAAGGGTAGGCAGCCAGGCATATATAATAGATCTGGGAATGCAGACCCATAGAAGGGAACAAAGAAAGAAAGAAAACCATGAATAGTAGGTTTGGAGGTAGGTAGAGTCTCTCTGGTCATGTCTACACTCCAGAAAAGGTGTAACGTGTTAGTTCACGTTTTAATATCCTAGTGTAGACACAGCAAGCTGTAATTTTAACACATTACCTGATCAAGGTCATCTCTAGAGGGATCCTAGGTTTTACCTTAAGCAGCTAACACATGTTAAAAACCAGTGCTTAGTTTGTAATGAAGGAGGTGCTAGGGCACAAGCAATTTTTTATATTCATAACGAATGCAGCAAGTCCACAAGGGCCAGAACTACAAACTGCCAAGCCGAGAGGGGCCGAGGTTCAGCCCTGGCACAAATTAAGTATGGGTGAAAGCGTACGTTTTTCCCAGTGAAACCAAGTCATCTGTGTGGAGAGAGAAGAGTGAGTTTGTCCTTGAAGTTCTTTATCTCACATAAAGGGGAGAGGAGTCCAGGAGAGCTGGCAGTATTTTAAAGAAGCCTTATTAAAGGCACAAGAAGAAACCATCCCGATGCGCAGTAAGAAAAGCAAATATGGTAGGCGACCAGATTGGCTTATCGGGGACATCCTTGGTGAGCTTAAACACAAAAAGAAGTGGAAACTTGGACAGATGACTAGGGAGGAGTATAAATATATTTCTCGAGAATGCAGGGGAGTTATCAGGAAGGCAAAAGCGTAATTGGCATTGCAGCTAGCAAGGGATGTAAAGGGTAACAAGAAAGGTTTCTGCAAGCATGTTAGCAATAAGAGGGTGATCAGAGAGGGTGTGGGGCCCTTACTGGATGAGGGAGGTAACCTAGTGACAGATGATGTGGGAAAAGCTGAAGTACTCAATGCTTTCTTTGCCTCTGTCTTCACGGACAAGGTCAGCTCCCAGACAAATGCACTAGGCAATGCAGTATGTGAAGGAGGAGGACAGCCCTTGGTGGGGAAAGAACAAGTTAGGAACTATTTAGAAAAGCTAAACATATACAAATCCATGGGCCCAGATTTAATGCATCCGAGGGTACTGAAGGAGTTGGCAAGTGTCATTGCAGAGCCTTTGGACATTATCTTTGAAAACTTGTGGAGATAGGGAGAGATCCCGAATGATTGGAAAAAGGCAAATGTAGTGCCCATCTTTAAAAGAGGGAAGAAGGACAATCCAGGGGACTACAGACCCGTCAGCCTTACCTCAGTCCCCGGAAAAATCATGGACGGGATCCTCAAGGAATCCATTTTGAAGCACTTGGAAGAGGGGAAAGTGATCAGGAATAGTCAACATGGATTCACGAAGGGCAAGTCATGCCTGACCAATCTGATCAGCCTCTATGCTGAGGTAACTGGCTCTGTGGATATGGGAAAGTCAGTGGATGTGATATACCTTTACTTTAGCAAAGCTTTTGATACGGTCTCCCACAATATTCTTGCCAGCAAGTTAAGGGAATATGGATTGGATAAATGGACTGTAAGATGGATAAAAAACTGGCTAGACTGTCAGGACCAACAGATAGAGATCAATGGTTCGATGTCAGGTTGGCAGTCAGTTTCTAACAGAGTGCCCCAAGGATCTGTACTAGGACCAGTTTTGTTCAACATCTTTTTTAATGACCTGGATGAGGGGATGGATTGCACCCTGAGCAAGTTTGCAGATGACACTAAGCTAGCGGGAGAGATAGATACGCTGGAGGGCAGGGATAGGGTCCAGAGTGACCTGGACAGATTAGAGGATTGGGCCAAAAGAAATCTGATGAGGTTCAGCAAGGACAAATGTAGAGTCCTGCACTTGGGATAGAAGAATCCCAAGCATTGTTACAGGCTGGGGACCGAAAGGTTAAGTAGCAGTTCAACAGAAAAGGACCTGGGGATTACAGTGGATGAGAAGCTGGATATGAGTCAACAGTGTGCCCTTGTAGCCAAGAAGGCTAATGGCATATTAGGGTGCATTAGGAGGAGCATTGCCAGCAGATCTAGAGAAGTGATTATTCCCCTTTATTCGGCTCTGGTGAGGCCACATCTGGAGTATTGTGTCCAGTTCTTGACCCCCACTATAGAAAGGATGTGGACACATTGGAGAGGATCCAGTGGAGGGCGACCAAAATGATTAGGGGGCTGGAGAGCATGACCTATGAGGAGAGATTGAGGGATTTGGGTTTGTTTAGTCTGCAGAAGAGAAGAGTGAGGGGGTATTTTATAGCAGCCTTCAACTTCCTGAAGGGAGGTTCCAAAGAGGTTGGAGAAAGGCTTTTCACAATAGTGACGGATGGCAGAACAAGGAACAATGGTCTCAAGTTACAGTGGGAGAGGTCTAGGTTGGATGTTAGGAGAAACTATTTCACTAGGAGGGTGGTGAAACACTGGAATGGGTTACCTAGGGAGGTGGTGGAATCTCCATCCCTAGAGGTTTTTAAGTCTCGGCTTGACAAAGCCCTGGCTGGGTTGATTTAGTTGGGATTGGTCCTGCCTTTGGCAGGGGGCTGAACTTGATGACCTCCTGAGGTCTCTTCCAGCTCTATGATTCTATGATCTCCATATAGATCTGCAGGAGCTGGCTCACTGCTAGTTCTTAAGAATGAAACTTTGTTGTGAAGTATAGAGATCAAACAGCCATAAATTATCGCATATCTGAGAGGCAAATATGGGCACAACAGGACAATTTCTGCATATGCCTAGGACCAAAATAACAAGTTGATAAGCCCTAAAGGAGATTTCTTATTGCATATCTGAGAAATCCTTTCCTTATTTTCCTGGACTCTCCTTTAAGTGGATGAAATATTTTAGACTGACATGGCCATGTAGTTGTTAATTAACAGTTTTATCTTGAAAATATGAAAGTAGAAGCAATTACAGCCAGGAACTTGGAGCTGGAAGCTAAACTATTACTTAAAGTGAACTATCAGTGCAGAAGGTAATATGCTTATCCTCCATGAAATTACTAAAGGAAGATAATTAAAAGCTCAAATTCAGATATCCAACTATAATTATATGGGCTGGAGTAATATTTGATATTAATTCTCTGAGTACAGAAAACAGTCTGATTGAAATTAAATAATTTTTCCACTCTACTTAAAGTTTTAAAGTAATGAATTTGTTTTAAAATGTAAAAATATTGTCTTGTCTACAATTTAGTAGTGTTCCAATTACTTTACGGAAAGGAACAAGGATTGTGTAGTCCTTTTACCTCTGCTGTGCTGTGTTTTTCACTCATCTGTTTTCTTTTCTTTTCAATGGCAAGAGTAAGACATGCAACAAACTCTACACACATATGATGAATGCTTTACAAGACAAACATGGTGCTAGCATAACTGGCTTTGATATCATACTAGGGAAAGACTACTCCAGGGGTAATATGATGATAATGAACTATCCAGTGGTAAATTTCACCATTTTGAGGAGAATAAATAATGGCAAACCAAACACAAAAATGAAATAATTAGTCATCCTAGATTCATGAGCTTGTAGGCTGCCACCATCAGTTTCCATGCCAATGGAAGACAGGTCTTCACTTAGAACTCAGCTAAAACCACAAAGTCATTTCACATTGTCTCCCTCCATTGGAAGTTTTGGACTTGTACAGTGCAGTAGAATTGTCCCTCCTTTCCCCAAACATCGAACAACTCATGAACATTCAGAACCCACCTCTGGGACCCTTCCTATTCAGATCAGCAGCAAACAGACACAACGTGAGACTGACACAAGTGCTGCTTGGTCCATTTTCTGAGTGGCATCTGCTGTCTGAATTAAGATTGTGTGTTCAATGGTTGTCCCATTCTCACAGCAAATAACATTCCCTCACAATGGGGGCCACAGCTTGATTTGGGGAGACACTAACCCGGGGGATCCAGAATGAGGAGAAAACACCTGATGATCACCCTGCGAACAAAGCCAGCTGTGGGAAAGGGGAGACTTTATACTAGTGTCAAACCAGAGGCAAAAATTAATTGGAAAATATGCAAACCTGCCCATCCTGCAACCTTATATCGGGGTGGGGGGAATGAATGCTCATCAACCCACACACAGGAAACACAGATGTACAGCTTCATTGTTGCCAACAACTATGACCAACTGAATCCCCCTCAAACTGCAACCTAAGTGGGATTTTGCTGGTGCATAGGCCTGCTATTGATCCTGTATACATGGGAGAATTTTACTCTAGAAAACCTCTCAAAGTATACACACATTATGTTACTGCTTCAGGGCTATATCCTGCAAATGGATTCACCCCAACAAATCCCTTCTTCATGGCATAAAATATTGATTCCAGTGGAGCCCCTTTGCGTACTGAGATGCATATAGCAAGACATTGCCTTACTGAGCACTACCAGAGGGTGCGATCCTTTTCCACTGCTTCAGAGTATAAATTAAGCATGTTTTCATTGATGCATTCTGGTATTTCAGTTCTTAATAGCAACTGATTGTAAAAGGAATATTCAGTCTTCCAAGGCAGGTTCCAAGCCCAATCTTGCTGTCATTACTTGGGCAAAACTCATTAATTTCAATGTTTAGAGATGGATTATGGGAGACAGAGATGGCTGCTAGAATGAAGAATGCAAAATAAAATCCTTAGGTTATGTCCATACTGCAGGCTTCTTGTGCAAGAGTTCTTGCGCAAAAGCACATCCACACTGCCGTGTGCTTTTGCGCAAGAGATGTGCTTTTGCGCAAGAACATCCATGGCAGTGTGGATGCTCTCTTGCACAAGAAAGCTCTGATGGGCATTTGACCCATTTCCCATCCACACTAGCCTTTTTGCACAAGAGCTCTTGCACAAAAAGGCTTATTCCTCGTGGGGAGAGGAATAACTCTTGCGCGAAAAGCCCTCTCTTCTGATGATCTACTGTAAACTTTCTTGCGCAAGAATGGGTTTGTAGTGTGGATGCTCCGCAAGTTTTAGCCCAAGAACGGCCATTCTTGCACAGGAAGCCTGCAGTGTAGATATACCCTTATTGTTTATGGGAATACTAATATACAAAAGCATCCTTCAAACCATTTGATTTTGTTCCTATGCTGATTATAAATTAATTAGAGGACACATTCTAGATGTTACTTCAGGTGAAACGTACAAAGGAAAGCTATTATTAATCTACCTTAGAAAATGAATTATAATAGCTTCAGACCAGATCCAAACAAAGTTGTTCTGAGGCCTTTGACTCATTTATCAGGTTGCAAAAATTCTAGTCATAGAGTTTAGAAAACATTGATTTAGCACAGGTGAAAACAAGGGAATTCTAAAAGTATCTTCGAAGAAGAGGCATATAAATGCTGGAAACAGGCAGGGTTGTTTATTGTACAACAAGCTCTGATGTAAATAAAAGAAGTTGTGTTTTCTTTTAAAAAGTATTTTGCATAAATATTTAGCATGTAAAATGTATTCACTAAAACACTGTTTTCAAGACTTCTTCAACATTTGTGTGATAGGAGAAATTTTTGATTTTCAGTTATCTAGCTGAGGACTTTATATATTGCAGCCCACCACTGTCTCAGAGTATAAATAAGAGAATCATCCACACAAAATTGGTATCAATTATAAAGAACCAAATATCCTTCCTGGAATCTCTGGTACGTCTCCCTTTGTCCCTTTTTGGGGTAAAAACTCCTTTTTGGGGGTAAAGTTTGTATTTTGGGTTTTTTCAGATTGTATTGAATTATTGTATTTCTATTTTGCATCATTTAATTTGTTTGAAGGGTTTTAATTATGTATTGTCTTGTTTGGTTTGGGATCTATTGGCTAGGCATAGGCGTCAGTGTGGCAGATGTTATTTCTGTATGGAAAGTTAGTTTATTTATTTGTTTTTAAGAAGAAGATTTGGCAGTGTTTCCTAAAGATAATCAGACTCTGGCTTTGTGTGATCTCCTCTAGAATTTTGCTCCATAGCAGGATCCTCCGCAACTGGAAAGGAGGTCTCACATGCTTTGCCTTGAGCTTCATGATTTGTCCCTGAAGAGCAAAGTTATCACACGATCATAGATCAAAATTTACTGATTAATGTAGCTGGAGTTTGATCCATGATATGCTTTAAAAATTAGAACCTCAAAACCTTAAACTAGCATAAAAAGCTGACCAGGAGCTATTTCTTTTGAACATCAGTGAATCTACTGCAACTTTAAAATATATCTATTTATAGTTAAAACAAGGTGTAGGTAGTATAATGGGACAATATCTTGGCCCAGCAATGCATTTAAGCATGTGACATCACAACCAAATCCTGCTCAAGCAAAATTCATGTGAAATTTGGGATAGATTCCAGGTGGGTATTTAACTAAATCGAGTAGTCAATAAAAATTCTATCAACTGCTCAATGAGTCAATAGGCAGCTCGGCTCAGTCCCGCTGGGTGCAGGACCAAACCCCACTGCGATGCTGCAATTTAAAAGGCAGTAGGAGCTGGGCAGCCTGCCCTCTGGCTCCTACTGCATTTTAAATTGCAGAGCCACTGTGGGGTTGGTCCTGGGCTGGTGCAAGCTGGGACTGAGCTGGGCTGCCTGCCCAGCCAACAGCAGCCCCTGTCCATAGGAGGTCCCAGCGGGGACCAGGCTAGGCTTCTCGGGTAGTCAAGTACTCCCTTACATCCCTAATTCCAAGCCGAACTTATTCACTTTACAAGAAACATTTTGATGAAGTGAGACTAAGGAGGAGAGAGAGAGAACATAGAATCATAGAATCATAGAACCATAGAGCTGGAAGAGACCTCAGAAGGTCATCAAGTCCAACCCCCTGCTCTAGGCAGGACAAATCCCAACTAAATCAACCCAGCCAGGGCTTGGTCAAGCCGAGACTTAAACACCTCCAGGGATGGAGATACCACTACTTCCCCAGGTAACCCATTCCAGTGCTTCACTACCCTCCTAGTGAAATAGTTTTTCCTAATATCCAACCTGGACCTCTCCCACCACAACTTGAGTCCATTGCTCCTTGTTCTGCCATCTGTCACTACTGAGAACAGCCTCTCTCCATCCTCTTTGGAACCTCCCTTCAGGAAGTTGAAGGCTGCTATCAAATCCCCCCTCACTCTTCGCTTCTGCAGACTAAACAGACCCAACTCCCTCAGCCTCTCCTCATAAGTCATATGCTCCAGCCCCCTAATCATTTTGGTTGCCCTCCGCTGGACCCTCTCCAATGCGTCCACATCCTTTTTGTAGTGGGGGGCCCAGAACTGGACACAATACTCCAGATGTGGCCTCACCAGAGCCGAATAAAGGGAATAATGACATCTCTGGATCTGCTGGCAATGCTCCTCTTAATGCAACCTAATATGCCATTAGCCTTCTTGGCTACAAGGGCACACTGTTGACTCATATCCAGCTTCTCATCCACTGTAACCCCCAGGTCCTTTTCTGCAGAACTACTTAACTGGTTGGTCCCCAGCTTGTAATTGTGCTTGGGATTCTTCCGTCCCAAGTGCAGGACTCTGCACTTGTCCTTGTTGAACTTCATCAGATTTCTTTTGGCCCAATCCTCCAATTTGTCTAAGTCACTCTGGACCCTATCTCTGCCCTCAAGCATATCTACCTCTCCCCCTAGCTTAGTGTCATCCGCAAACTTGCTGAGGGTGCAATCCATCCCCTCATCCAGGTCATTAATAAAGATATTGAACAAAACCGGTCCTAGAACCGAACCTTGGGGCACTCCGCTAGAAACCGACCGCCAACCTGAAATCGAGCCGTTGATCACTACCCGCTGGGCCCGGCCTTCTAGCCATTTTTCTATCCATCTTACTGTCCATTTATCCAATCCACATTCCCTTAACTTGCTGGCAAGAATATTGTGGGAGACCGTATCAAAAGCCTTGATAAAGTCAAGGTATATCACATCCACTGACTTTCCCACGTCCACAGAGCCAGTTACCTCATCATAGAAGCTGATCAGATTGGTCAGGCACGACTTGCCCTTTGTGAATCCATGCTGACTATTCCTAATCACTTTCCTCTCTTCCAAGTGCCTCAAAATGGATTCCTTAAGAATCCTTCCATGATTTTTCCAGGAACCGAGGTAAGACTGACCGCCTATAGTTCCCTGGATTGTCCTTCTTCCCTTTTTGAAGATGGGCACTACATTTGCCTTTTCCAATCATCCGGGATTTCTCCCAATCTCCACGACTTTTCAAAGATAATGGCCAAAGGTCCTCAATGACATTTGCCAACTCCTCAGTACCCTCGGATGCATTAAGTCCGGACCCATGGATTTGTGTACGTTAGCTTTTCTAAATAGTTCCTAACCTGTTCTTTACCCACCACGGCTGTCCATCTTCATCCCATCTTGAGTCACTTAGCGCAGAAGTCCAGGAGCCGACCTTGTCCGTGAATACAGAGGCAAAGAAAGCATTGAGTACTTCAGCTTTCCCACATCATCTGTCACTAGGTTACCTCCTTCATCCAGTAGGGCCGCACACCCTCTCTGATCACCTTCTTCTTGTTAACATGCCTGTAGAAACCTTTCTTGTTATCCTTCACATCCTTAGCCAGTCGCAATTCCATTTGCGCCTTCCTGATAACCCCGGCATTCTCGAGCTATACATTTAAACCCCTCCTGGTCATTTGTCCAAGTTTCCACTTTTGTAAGCCTTCCTTTTGTGCTTAAGTTCACCAAGGATTTCCCTCGTAAGCCAATCCGGTCTCCTACCATGTTTGCCTCTCTTGCTTCGCGTCGGGATGCTTTCTTTCTGTGCCTTCGATAAGGCTTCTTTAAAATACTGCCAGCTGTCCTGGACTCCTTTCCCCTTCATGTTAGCATCCCAGGGGATTCTGCCCATCAGATCTCTGAGGAGTCAAAATCTGCTTTTTGAAGTCCAAGGTGTGTATTTTACTACTCTCTTTTCTTCATTTGGTCAGGATCCTGAAATCTACCATCTCATGATCACTGCTTCCCAGGTTGTCACCTACCTCCACTTCCCTATTAGTTCCTCTCTGTTTGTGAGCAGAAGGTCAAGCTGCATGACGGCCCTGGTCGGATCCTTCAGCACTTGCGTCAAGAAGTTATCCCCAACATTCTCCAAAAACTTCCTGGATTGCCTGTGTACTGCCATATTGGTTTCCCAACAGATGTCAGGGTGATTAAAGTCCCCCACGAGAACCAGGGCCTGCGAGCCGAAAGCCTCATCTACCTCATCCACCTGATTCGGTGGCCTGTAGCAGACACCAAGCACAACATCACTGCTGTTGTTTGCTCCTTTAAACTTAACCCATAGACTCTCAACAGGTTTTTCTCCCTCTTTATACTGGAGTTCAGAGCAATCATAGTGCTCTCTTACATATAGTGCAACTCCTCCTCCTTTTCTCCCCTGCCTGTTCTTCCTGAACAGTCTATACCCTTCCATGACAGCGCTCCAGTCATGCGAGTCATCCCACCAAGTCTCTGTTATCCCAATTAAATCATATTTCTTGGACTGGGCCAGGGCCTCCAGTTCTTCCTGTTTGTTGCCCAGGCTTCTCGCATTAGTGTACAAACACCTCAGATAACCAGTTGATCGCCCTATCTTCTCCATTCGAAACAGGGGTCCTCCTTTCTTGCTCGTTCCTCTCTGCATTTCTTCCCGGTATCCGACTTTCCCACTCCCCTCAGGGTTTTGGTCACCGTCCCCCGACGAACCTAGTTTAAAGCCCTCCTCACTAGGTTTGCAAGCCTGCCCGCAAAGATGCTCCTTCCTCTCTTGGTTAGGTGGATCCCATCTCTTCCTAACAATCCTCGTGCCCGGAACAGAGTCCCATGGTCGAAGAAACCAAAGCCCTCTCTGCGACACCACCTGTGCAACCACTCATTTACGTCCTCAATTCAACGATCCCTGCCCAGTCCTTTCCCTTCAATAGGGAGGATGGACGAGAACACCACTTGCGCTCAGAGTTCTTGGATCCTTCTTCCCAGCGCTACATAATCCGCAGTAACCCGCTCAAGGTCATTCTTGGCCGTATCGTTAGTTCCCACGTGGAGAAGCAGGAAGGGGTAGCGATCCAAAGGTTTGATCAGTTTGGCAAGCCTCTCAGTCACATCCTGAATGCGAGCTCCCGGTAATCAGCACACCTCTCGAGATTCCAAGTCCGGATGGCAGAGGGATGGCTCAGTCCCTCTTAGGAGGGAGTCCCCGACCACCACCACCCATCGTTTTCTTTTGGGGGTGGTGGCCATGGAACCCCCATCCCTAGGACTACTCATCCCATGCCTTCCAGTAGATGGTGTTCCCTACCGGTTTCTTCCTTGTGAGATCCCTTCCAAAGCATTCAGCACCGCAGAGCCTGTGAAGAGAGCCTGAAAGCGATTACTTACCTCTATAGCATTGGGGGATTCCAATGCTGGCCTTTTTCCCCTTCTAGAAGTTACATGCTGCCAGTTCTCTTCCTGGTCACGTACTGCCCTCTCCGGCTCTTCCGCCTGCCATGCTTGAAGGATTAAACGCTGCCTTCTATCAAGGAAGTCTTCATCCTCTCTGATCGAGCGTAGGGTTGACACTTGGGCCTCCAGCCCTCTAATTTTTTCTTCCAAAATGGCGACCAGCTTGCACTTTGTGCAGATGAAATCCGTTCTTTCTTCCGGGAGGAAGACAAACATAGCACACTCCGTGCAGGTAACAACAGCAGAACCATCACCATCCATCCCTGCTGTCCTGGA
The DNA here is from genome assembly GCA_019425775.1 of Rafetus swinhoei. Taxonomy (NCBI): domain Eukaryota; kingdom Metazoa; phylum Chordata; order Testudines; family Trionychidae; genus Rafetus; species Rafetus swinhoei. The sequence goes on along the minus strand of CM033447.1, from coordinate 18,321,510 downwards.
GAAGGGATTAAAAAAGAAAGGCAAGAGAACCTCACCCCCTTCCCAACTCCCTCTCTAAACTCCCTGTTAGCACTCACCTGTTCGCAAGCTCCTTGGTCGCTTGCCCAAAGAGCCTTAGAAAACCCTGGACTGCCTGAAAGTCCCTTCCCCTACCAAGGCTCAGCCAATCAGCAGAGGCTTCTAGAATTCAAACTTTAATTAGAAGCCAACAGTTTCCACCTGCCAATCACAGCACCAGCCAATCACAGCACACACTCCATGAAGGAGGGGAGGGCAAAGGGGAAGTGGGAAAAAAAAAAAAAAAAAGCCTCACTCACAAACACAGGGGAAAAAACAAACAAACAAAAAAAGAACACACACCAACCCTCACTCACAAACACAAGCTCAGCACACAGCAAGAAAGCCCCAAACACAACACACACTTCCCTCAAGAGTCTTGTATCTGCTTCTCCTCTACCTGGAGAACTCCCTCTCTAAAGCCTCACTCAAAAACACAGAGGGGGAAAAAAAAATCATCAAGCTCCTGCCCAGAAGTGCTTCAAATAGCATGGAGGTGGGGAGAGGGTAGTGCTCTCACCAGACCATAGAGTTGGGAGAAGGGGGAGCTGTTGCAAAGAACTGCTCACACTTGCTTTGACGTCAGCCTATCCTGCCCAGAAGCATGCTTCTTTGAGCACCGCTGATTGGTTCACATTGGTTCATATTAAACATCTAACATGCTTAACTGGTTTACCCCTTAACTACAATTATCCCTTCAGTCTTTGCTTTTCATTGCTGCGTACTCTGCATGATTCCCCTCCCCACTCCCAGATTCAGATAAACCAAACCACACCTCAGGGAGCAAAATGAACAAGTGACTAGATGATGTGCCAACCACAATTCTTGAACCAAGGTGGTAACTTGCTTTCTGTATAAACATCATCTGATTTTGGAGAAAAATATCTATTTTTGAAGATCTCCTCGGTATTGGTAAGGAATGTGTATGACTGGGCAAAAATCAAGCTTTTTTTTTTTCCTTTGGATAGCCTTCTGTAGATTTTGGTTGAGTCAGAACATCTCATGTTGCAAATCCTTCAGTGTGTTTAGTTAAAAGATTTGGTTCTTGAGAGTATTAAAGAGCAATAGAAGGCTGGTAAGAGAAAGGTAACACATTGTCCTTTTCACTTATGATTCAGTATATCATCAGACTGGTAAGTGTTGTGAGTCAGATAAAGGGCATATTAGTGTAATTATGTCCATTTCATAAACAAAACAGCTTGCAAATGATTTTGGAAAGCTGCCTTCTTTACCAAAGCACCCTATCACCTGTGGGTGAACACCTTCCATGAAGCAACCACTCTACATCTGATCCTGTTGTGCAGGTTTCCTTCTCATCCTCCAAGGAAACCTGCACAACACTTTCAAAAGACAAGCCTAGAAGCTTACATTTCTTACTCTGATAGACACTAAAAACCATGGACAGAACAGAGACACAGGATTTAGAGCTAGTTACAACAACCTGTAACCCTTTCACCCCCTCCCCTTTTTGTTCTGTAATTGCAGAGGTGTTAACAGACCACTCTGCCTAGTATGGTCCCTTAAAATGTGTATCAGCTCCTTATTCTAAACCATCTGTTCTGCCTTGCATTGAACTATAATGCTCCAGTACATTTCCCAGACCTGCAGAAGAGCTCTATGTGGCTCTAAACCAGGGCTACTCAACTTTGGAAGTCCTGGGGGCCACAATGATACCCCCAGCACATACCAAAGGCCGCAACTTAAGTGTGGTTGCATGTACATGCAAATATATGCAAATCGCTTCTTTCACACTGACGGGCATGAATACAATTAAGGCAAGACTATACAACTCGCAGGCCCCATTTAAGTCAGTTCTGCTGATATTAATAAAATGCAATATTTACCCAATTTCCATCCACATGACAGCACTTTTAATGAGCACCTTAGAAAGCAAATTGTATACCAGCATTTGGGGTGTTTAGCTTGAAGCTTTTGGTTGTGCATTCCTCGGAGTGATTTTACTCAGAAAAAGTTTCCAAACCAGAGCGCTCCAACCTGCAGCGGGCAGGGAACTGGGTGAGTCAGGCCAGACACGAGAGGCAAAAAAGGACACATTCCCAGGAACCCCGTCCTGGATTCCCAGCAGGGCTGATGCCCCACACGGGTTTCCGTCGCTCCTTGCAGGATGGAGGAGGGCTGCCTGGCCATGGCTTCGGACCCAAATGTGGCCAGAGTGAGCCAGTCAGCACCTCTCAGGCTCTGCCCACAAGGCTAAGCAGTCAGCACTTCCCACAATGCCCCAGCACTCCCAGCACCTCTTCTCTGGGGGCTAAAAACGCTGATACCCTGTACCTGTCTGTTCCAGCCAGCTTGTCCACTTGTGTCTTTCAATGCTCACCCCGCCTAGGAGATGCCTTGCGTTGAGGACCATGTTCCCAGTGGAAGCCATGTTCAAAGGATCCCACCAGCAGGCCCCGCGTAAACCCAAACCACACCGCGGGCTGCAAACAGGCTACAGGCCGCATGTGGCCCATGGGCTGCGTGTTGAGTAGCCCTCCTCTAAACCTTGTCTCTGTCACCAGCAGAAGTTGGTCCAATTAAAGGTATTACCTCACTCACTTTGTCTCTCTAATCTCCTGAGACTGACATGGCTACTGCACACTGCACACATTATCTCCCACTGTAATGCACGCTATATCTGCTTAATGAATGGCTGGTTGGCACTAGTCCAGTGCACTCCGGAACGTAATAGCCCATGGAAATTAACTGTCATTTGTTTGCAGGTGGATGCTGAATAGTAACATGGAGCAGAATGAGTTTATTTGTGATCAGTCACCATTGGACCCTGCCCACAGGTGCTCCATAGACAGGGGACCTTTGCTATGCAGTCTATCCCATCTACCTCTGTGTCAGCATCCTTCCATTCCTGGACCCAATGGGCAGCCCTCTGTAGAAAGGGGAAAAGGGAAGGGTTGTGGGTGGGATCAGTTCTGAATGCACTTTGTCCCCACCACCATTCTATGACAGTGTTTCTCAAAGCGTTCTGTTAGCCTGTGTTGGGAAAGCCACTAGCAGGCCTGCACCGCTTTGTTTACCTAAAGGGTCTATAGCCATGGAACCTTGTGGCTCCCACTGGCTCCGATTTGCCATTTACAGCTTTCTGTAGCTCCCGTTGGCTGGAGCTATCCCTCCCCCCACTCACCACACAAATGCTAGAAGTCTAAAAAATAAGATGGGTGAACTAGAGTGCCTTGTGTAAAAGGAGGATATTGATATAATAGGCATCACAGAAACCTGGTGGAGTGAGGACAATCAATGGGACACAACATTCCGGGGTACAAAATATATCGGAAAGACAGAACAGGTCATGAGGGTGGGGGAGTGGCACTTTATGTGAAAGAAAATTTAGAATCAAATGAAGTAAAAATTTAGTAAAAATCTTAAATGAATCAACATGTTCCATAGAGTTGCTATGGATAGTAATTCCCTGCTCTAATAAGAATATAACAGTAGGGATCTATTATCGACCACCTGACCAGGACAGTAATAGTGACTATGAAATGCTAAGGAAGATTAGAGAGGCCATCAAAATAAAGAACTCCATAATAGTGGGGGATTTCAACTATCCCCATATTGACTGGGTACATGTCACATCAGGACGAGATGCAGAGACAAAATTTCTTGATACCTTAAATGACTGCTTCTTGGAGCACCTGGTATAGGAACCCACTAGGGGAGAGGCAATTCTTGATTTAGTCCTGAGTGGCATGCAGGCTCTGGTCCAAGAGGTAAGTATAACAGGACCGCTTGGAAATAGTGACCATAATATAATAATATTTAACATTCCTGTGGTGGGAAGAACACCTCAGAAGCCTAACACTGTGGCATTTAATTTCAAAAGGGGGAACTATGCAAAAATGAGGAGGTTAGTTAAACAGAAATTAAAAGGTACAGTGACTAAAGTAAAATCCCTGCAAGCTGCATGGACACTTTTCAAAGGCACCATAATAGAGGCCCAACTTAAATGTATACCCCAAATTAAAAAACATAGTAGAACTACTAAAAAAGAGCCACCGTGGCTTAACAACCATGTAAAAGAAGCAGTGAGAGATAAAAAGACATCTTTTTAAAAGTGGAAGTCAAATCCTAGTGAGGTAAATAGAATGGAGCATAAACACTGCCAAATTAAGTGTAAAAATGTAATAAGAAAAGCCAAAAAAGAGTTTGAAGAACAGCTAGCCAAAAACTCAAAAGAGAATAACAAAATGTTTTTTAAGTACATCAGAAGCAGGAAGCCTGCTAAACAACCAGTGGGGCCCCTGGACGATCGAGATACAAAAGGAGCACTTAAAGATGATAAAGTCATTGTGGAGAAACTAAATGAATTCTTTGCTTCAGTCTTCTCAGCTGAGGATGTTAGGGGAGATTCTCAAACCTGACCCATCCTTTGTAGGTGACAAATTTGAGGACTTATCACAGACTGAAGTGTCATTAGAGGAGGTTTTGGAATTAATTGATAAACTTAACAGTAACAAGTCACCAGGACCAGATGGCATTCACCGGAAGAGTTCTGAAAGAACTCAAATGTGAAATTGCAGAACTATTAACTACGGTTTGTAACCTATCCTTTAAAACAGCTTCTGTACCCAATGATTGGAAGATAGCTAATGTAACGCCAATATTTAAAAAGGGGTCTAAAGGCGATCCCAGCAATTACAGACTGGTAAATCTAATGACAGTACCGGGCAAATTAGTTGAAACAACAGTAAAGAATAAAATTGTCAGACACATAGAACATACTTTGTTGAGCAAAAGTCAACATGGTTTCTGTAAAGGGAAATCATGTCTTACTAATCTATTAGAGATCTTTGAAGGGGTCAACAAACATGTGAAGAAGGGGGATCCAGTAGATATAGTGTACCTAGATTTCCAGAAGCCTTTGACAAGGTCCCTCATCAAAGGCTCTTACATAAATTAAGTTGTCATGGTATAAGAGGGAAGATCCTTTCATGGACTGAGAACTGGTTAAAAGACAGGAAACAAAGGGTAGGAATAAATGGTAAATTTTCAGAATGGAGTGGTGTTCCCCAATTGTCAGTCCTAGGACCAATTCTATTCAACTTATTCATAAATGATCTGGAGAAAGGGGTAAACAGTGAAGTGGCTTAGTTTGCAGATGATACTAAACTGTTCAAGGTAGTTAAGACCAAAGCAGACTGTGAAGAACTTCAAAAAGATCTCACCAAACTAAGTGATTGGGCAACAAAATGGCAAATGAAATTTAATATGGATAAATGTAAAGTAATGCACATTGGAAAAAATAACCCCAATTATACATATACTATGATGGGGGCTAATTTAGCTACAACTAATCAGGAAAGAGATCTTGGAGTCATCATGGATAGTTCTCTGAAGACGTCCATGCAGTGCAGCGGCAGTCAAAAAGCAAACAGGATGTTAGGAATCATTAAAAAGGGATAGAGAATAAGACGGAGAATATCTTATTGCCCTTATATAAATCCATGGTACACCCACATCTTGAATACTGCGTACAGATGTGGTCTCCTCATCTCAAAAAAGATATTAGAAAAGGTTCAGAAAAGGGCAACTAAAATGATTAGGGGTTTGGAATGGGTCCCAAATGAGGAGAGATTAAAAAGACTGGGACTTTTCAGCTTGGAAAAGAGGAGACTAAGGATATGATAGAGGTTTATAAAATGACTGGTATGGAAAAAGTGAAGAAGGAAAAGTTATTTACTTGTTCCCATAACATAAGAACTAGGGGTCACCAAATGAAATTCATAGGTAGTAGGTTTAAAACAAATAAAAGGAAGTTCTTCTTCACATAGCGCATAGTCAATCTGTGGAACTCCTTGCCTGAGGAGGTTGTGAAGGCTAGGACTATAACAGGGTTTAAAAGAGAACTAGATAAATTCATGTAGGTTAAGTCCATTAATGGCTATTAGCCAGTATGGGTAAGGAATGGTGTCCCTAGCCTCTGTTGTCAGAGGGTGGAGATGGATGGCAGGAGAGAGATCGCTTGATCATTACCTGTTCGATTCACCCCCTCTGGGACACCTGGCATTGGCCACTGTCAGCAGACAGGGTACTGGGCTGGATGGACCTTTGGTCTGACCCAGTATGGTCATTCTTATGTTCTTATGAGTTTGGGTTTAATTTTGCAAAACAATAATTAATGAGGAGGTGGTACAAATCCCAAATCACCCAAAAATTACCCAGCAAAAATTTGAAGTCTCTAGATATGATCAATGGGCAAATTAGAAACATCCTCAGTGCTAGCATGTAGAATTTTTTGCATGAAAAAATGCTTCTGTTACTAAAAATAGTCCCTCAATGGGACTGTTTAACTTTCATTCTCACAGATTTAAGATTTGCTTTTAAAAGCATTTATTTCCTACAGAAGAAAGGGTCATGCTAGGATTATATATATATCAATTAACTGTTTTTCTAGTTGCTTGCTGCTTTGATGATGAGGTAAATACATGTCTTATTTTACAAAAAAGAGCTAAGATAATTTCTTTTTCACTTCCAAAGAGTCAGAATTCTTTCAGACTTATCAAGAGCCCTCAGACATATCAAGAGATGATTAAGGAGTAACTAATTAAAAAAGCATATGACACAAAAGCCACTTTTGTTGCACTTACAGCCAAACATGTTGATTCCATGCTTCATCTCAGGTTTCTAATTAAATTCTCTGAATCCTTCAACTGTATTTAATAGTAATTGCTACAACAATTTTTCAGACAGTATAATGCAGTATAGGGATAGAAGAAACTACACAGAAATCAAAGAGATGGTTTCATGCACAGCAAGAGTTTAAGATTTGTGCTGGAAGCAGATAAATTTGAATCAAAATGCAACCAAAAACTATTCTAGAAACAGAGGGGCCTTTGAATTAAATGAGGATTCCATGGGCTATATGGCCTAAGCTCAATGTCTCAAATTCATTTAGGTTACTGACTTAAATCTAAAATAACAGAATCACAGAAATGGTACATGCAAAAGATCCATTAGGACATTTTTGTTCATGTTCCTGCCAATCTGAGTTTGTTTCATACAAAACAGTATGCTTGCTATTAAATTTAATATCACTATATAAAACTAAACCTCACCTGCCTATAACTTTGTTTCTTTCTGACAACTTTTATTTGTATCAGTTCTGTTTTTCATTTATGGCTAAATTCAAAGCCCACAGGATTAAACTGGAGCCTTTCCATTTGGATCAATGACTTTGGATCAGGCTCCTTCAAATAAAGCCCAAATTGGTGAGAGCTGAACTCATATGCGTAGTCCCTTTCATGATTGAATTTTACTGGTAAAAATGTGTGGTGGTAGCAGATTTCAAGTTGCATATATGAGTATTCATGGAAATTAAGGGCCTGATTCTCTACTTGTTACCTCAGAATTACACCCACAAAACATGGGTTCAGTGGTGTTACAGAATAAAAGCAAAACAGAACAGATGTAACAGAATGAAGAATCAGGTCCCAAATATTCTAAATGTGCGTATTCACACAAAGGCTATGTCTACACTCGCGGCCTCTTGCGTGAGTAATATGCAAATGAGGCTAAGCGTGAAATATTGCTGAGCCCCATTTGCATACCTAATGAGCCACCATTTTTTTCAGAAGAGGCTCTTGCGTAGGAAGGAGTGTCTACACTGCCCCTTCTTGCTCAAGAAAAACCCTCTTGCACAATGCCATTACACCTATTACTTTTCAGGAAGAACGGCATTGCGCAAGAGGGTTTTTCTTGCGCAAGAAGGGGCAGTGTAGACGCTCCTTCTTGCGCAAGAGCCTCTTCTGAAAAAATGGTGGCTCATTAGGTATGCAAATGAGGCTTGGAGATATTCCACGCTTTGCCTCATTTGCATATTACTCGCGCAAGAAGCTGTGAGTGTAGACATAGCCAAAAAGTACTTCTGTGCTCATCAACAGGAAGCAGAAACAATATCACATACTGTATGAAACAGATCCCTTATCTAAGAAACATAGCTCAAAGGCTGAATTTTCTTAATCAATCCACAAGTAAAACATTTAAAAACATTCAATAAATGAATTAGAATAATGAATGCATTTCTGAAACAACAGCAATCTGCTCACAGCTATTTCTGAGCAAAAAAATGGAGACTAAAAAGAATAAATTATTCGTCACAAATTAGTCGTTTGTTTCTACTGAGCAAGCAAAATACGGCTAGAATATGGCATGTTATCTGCAAAGAATGTCTGTAGCCTTTGGGGTGAAATGTTCTGTATCAGTGCCATTATGTATTCATATGAAAACTGTAAGGACCCGATCTAGCATCTTCCAACAAAGTCCATTGTCTTCAGTGGGCTCATGATCTGGGCCATCGCCTACAAATTCCTCCAAGATTGTAGAAAAAAGAAACCATTGGAAAAGACACATACTTGCCAGACAGTGATATCTAATTAGCTCATAATCTCTAATATTTGTCTCTAAAGTAAAACACTATCTGCAGTAATTTTGCATTAGTATTTATTTGCACTACTCAAAAGCTTTTACATACTAGCAACTTTCCCTAGGGGTATTTCATGTGTTAAATATATTAACATGCCAGGAAAGAACTGCTCTGTGTTTGTGAAGATGTTTCTTGTTGATACTACAAAACTAGAGCTCTCTCAAAATCTCCTTTTAGTTATTAAGCTGAGATGGATGGGCCCGTGTAGATTTGTTTGTAGACCTGCACACACCCTTCGCGTAGAATTTGGCTGGGTAAATTATATAAATTTGAAAAGCTAATCTGAAAAAATCTTTTCTTCAGCTTTTATAACTACCCAGTGAACAGTTAAGCCATGCGAAGAAGGCAGCAGCTACTGGTAATTAGAGTCCCACCATCTGAAAAACAGAATGGCTTGCTTCCCTTCACTTTCCCTGTAGCTATAATTTATGAAGTTCAGAGTCAGAACCAAGACAACAAATCTACTCAGTGGGAAGATTAGAGACTCGATGGTGTTGGCAGCCTGCTCAACTGTGTCTGACTTTTTTCCTTTATTGATCTGCATGCTTAATAACTGCTATATGAATCTGAGCCATTGTTTGTTAAGGCTATCGTCGGACTGTAAGTACATCCAACTTTTAGTAACACTATGATGCTCTTATTGGATGCAATTTAAACAAACACAGTACATGGTTTTTTTTTCGCAACAGAACCGTGTTTGCATCCACACCTTCCATAGGGCCAATCATGTTTGAAAAAGGAGAATATCTAGACAGCTATCCCATGATGCTTCTAGGAGGAGGTTAGAATGTCCTTATTACACACATAGGGTACATCTACACTAGCTCGTTAGTTCGAGCTAGGTAGGGTAATTAGGGCAAGCGGAGTTGCAAATGATGCCCGGGATTTAAATATCCCGGGCTTCATTTGCATGTTCCCAGCGCCACCATTTTTAAATCCCCCTTAGGCGAACTCCGTGCCCACGGCTGCAGCGACGCGGGTAGGCAGTCGATTAAAGATCTAATTCGAACTGCGTTACTCCTCATTCCACGAGGAGTAACAGTAGTTCGAATTAGGATCTTTAATTTGAACTACCTACTCGTGCGGCGTGTAGCCGGGCACGGAGTTCGCCTAAGGGGATTTAAAAATGGCGGCGCTGAACATGCAAATGAAGCCCGGGATATTTAAATCCCGGGCTTCATTTGCAACTCCGTTTGCCCTAATTACCCTACCTAGCTCGGACTAACGAGCTAGTGTAGATGTACCCATACAGAGCAGAAGCAGCTTCACAAAAGGCAATGCCCTAACGGATGTTGTACCACCCAGAGACCTGGGAGGAAAGACAGTACAGGCATTGCTGAGAAGTCCTGTCTACTCAGCAGCATAACAGTATTATAGAATGACTTTTCATGAGCTAGCCCAAGCTTAAAGTCATGGTGACATGCTATTAGCTGCTTTGGTTATTAAATGTGTACAGGCAATATATGGTCCAGCAGGACCATGGATGTTGTTGGACCAGACAGCCCTGGAGCATGAACTGGCTGGGAGTCCCATCCTCCAGGAGCCCCAGCGAGTGGGGCTGTAGTGGCACCAGCAAGCCCAGTCCCTGGGGAGCCCTGGCCAGGTGGGGCAGCAGTGGGGCAACCAGCAACAAAAGCAGGGCTGCCAGCAAGCCCTGCCCCTGGGGATTCCTGGCAGAGCGCAGCAGAAGTGGGGCCAACAAGCCCCATCCCCGGGGCATGGCAGGAGTGGAGCAGCCAGCAAGCACCATCCCCGGGGATCCCCAGCAGAGCACGGCAGAAGCAGGGCAGCCAGCAAGCCCTGGCCCCTTGGATTCCCAGGCAGGCAGTGGAGAAGCCAGGCCATGGCGGCTGGGGAGCTCTGTCCTTGGGGAGCCCCAGTGGACCGGAGCCCAAGTCTAAGCCTGCAGGCTGGAACCCAGTGGCAGTGGGAACAGAGCGGAGCCAGCCACAGGGAGTGGAAGCGTCCTGGGAAGCCGGTGGCAGGGGACCTCCCAATATTCGGCAAATACCCTCATTCAGGACAGCTCAGGTCCCGAGGGTGCCGGACAAGGGAGGTCCAACCTGTATTACCCATGTTGTATGCATGGACATACACCAAGCACTAAGTGGGTACAGACTCAGTTAAAAACTGAATGTGGAAATGCTTTACAAGAGATTAGCCTAAATCAAAACCATAAATCTGCATTTTGAGGAAAGTACACACAGAGATTGGTCTAAATTACAGGAGTCCGGTCTTTCTTTATTTGGCTGACAAACTTGAGAAACAACTGGATCTCAATACTGGCTTTACATATCTGGGCCCTCCCTATCTAAATTCACAGAAATTAATATTTAAAATACCCTTTGTAATTCTAGCTGGCAGGTTTCAGGCAAGGGTGTCATTTCAGGAGAGCCGAAGGGGCAGAACCAGGGTGCTGCCTGCTTTTCTTCCCTTCCCTTGACTATCAGGGAGCAAGGGGAAAATACATAGGTTGTGTTCATGCCTCTCACTGGTGAGGGGAGGAGCAGAGAAGTAATTCATGAAATCTGTGAAATCCCCTTGCTCCCTGATAGTCAGGGAAACAGGAAGAAAAGCAAGAAGCACCCCAGTATGCATGACTGCTGCCCCCTTCCCCACCTCCTGCTCTACAGAAATGGTGCCCTTGGTTTCAGGATTCAAGTATCAAGTCTTTGAAATGGTGGTTGAGTTATTTTATGCAACATAATTGAAAACATATTTTATAAGGCAAGGTACAGTTTTTCAATTAGTTTTTCTGTGGTGACATTTTGCTCTTGCTGAAAGAAGATACAAGAATAAAATCACAATACTACACAAGGGCCAGCTTTTTAAATAAATTTAGGCACCTAAAGATGCAGGTACATTCCTAACAGGATTTTCACTTAGGGCATGTCTACACTGGAAACAACAAGGCAAGCATCCACACTACCAAGCCTCTTATTTTGAAATAATGAGCTTGTTATTTCAAAATAATAACTCCTGCTTGTGAAGAGGAATAAGCTTATTTCAAAATAGTTATTTCGGGAGTTATTATTTTGAAATAACTTATTTCAAAATAACCTGGTAGTGTAGATACAGCCTTTGATCCAGAAATAAATGAAAATTAGACTTTTAAATATCTGTGAGGATCTGAGTCCAAGGAACTTTCAAAATTCCCACTGAATGCTGATCTCCATTTTTAGAAACTTAAATACCTTTGCAAATGCGTCCCTAAATCCTTTCTTGTATTGCCCTGATGGGAGATAATTAGAGGGAGAAGTCTCTTCTATGCAAACAACAAGGTAGGTCTCCACAGTAGATTAAATGGGTCTAGGAAGTACATCTGGCATTGTCAACAGCTGCTGGCTATATATTTCAACACCACATTCTGAACACAGAAGTTGCATGATAGCTCTTGTGCTGACTGGTAGACAGCTCTGCTCCCTGAACCTATATGCATCTGGCTCCTTCAGGTGAGGGCAGGTGTTTTCCCATTTTGCTCGATACCTAAATCAGTCAAACAGTATTTGTAGTTTCTCAATTACTATTTGTTCAGGCAACAAAAATATGTGACATGCTACAAATGAAATTTGAGGTAACTGAATAGGCTGTACTTTCCTAAGAGTGAAAAGCAGGCTTTGTAACAAATTGTTGGAGCACTTAGTAAACTGGAATAGAATACAGCATAGTGTCATAGAGGAGAACATACTGCAACAAATTCAGAGCATTCTGAAACGATGCATCAAGTACAAAAAAGAGAAATATCCAATTACATGGTTCAAGATTAGATGAGAGAGAAATATATGCACTACATTGAACTTACAAAAAAGAAATGGTTGAAGCAGCCTCTGTTTTAAGTATAGCTTCCTGGCCTGTGGCCAAGGTAGTTCACTTTGTCTTTCCCTATGGCAGGTCAAGGAGGCAGAAAGACACAACATTCCAGCCTCTAATAATGCCGTTCAGCGGCCAGTGTAAAGGAGATGCAGCTCCTGTGATGACTACACTCATTTTTAAAGATTTTTCTCAGCCCGGGGAAGGAAGTGAATTAGAATATGGATGCAATCAAAAACAAGGCAGGTAAATAGGTCTTACAATACTTTGTTAATTTAGCAGGAATATTAGCTCTGGTACTAGCAACTTTCCAGGTTCTCTTTAAGAAAGTCCCCAAGAAACCCCTATGGTTCTCCGCTCCCAAGGAACTCCTAAAGCTTTCTACCATGAAATCAGGATAGTCTTCTCCTTTGCCCTTTGTGTGAAAGGTGAGCTGCACTTTCACTTCTCCTCCTCTTCTCCTTTACAGAAACATGAGGCCTCATGTTGGAGAATCTGTTCTGGATTCTTGTCACATTGGCTCATTGTGTACTTGAGATATGGCTCATTCCATTCAACAGAAAGTCAGAAACTTTGTCATGTTATTAAAGCTTACTAATATTGGGGAGATGGAGGCAGACAAAGAACCCAATCCTGCATGCCTGGCAGATCCAATATTCCTACTGAATTCAACAGGAGTTTTGAGCGTACAAGGAATTCACGAATACTCCCTACAGGAGGGAATTCACTTCCCAAGTAGAGCAATGGCAGAGATGGAGAGTTGGTTTTTGGTTTTATCTGCAAGCTACTCAGATTATTTGTGTTGAAGAGGACACAGAGCAGGTCAGTTGATTTTATTCTCCATAGTCCCATGCTCATCATAAGGGATAAAATAATGCAATAATGATATTTAGGATGGCCATTAAACTATAAAACTGGAAACGGGGGTCCCGAAATGATTGAAAGACTGTATTCTGTTCGTCTCTTCCAAACTCTGTCACCCGAGCAAACTCAGACCCCTCTCATCCACCGAGTACTAGCTGGAGCCTGCTATCAAATATTCACTGAAAACCTAGCACACAAAAATGATGCTCTGAGAAATCTCTGTTGAATTGGTAAATACACAAAGCTACTTACAGTAACAAAAGGCTGACAGATACTGAAAAGAACCTTTCTGATTTCATTTTCCATCTTTATCATTGGCCATCTGGTCTGCTTGGAATTGCTTTCCTGCATGTAAAACTGGAATTAGAAGGGTTTATTGCCCATGCACTTTCCCTGCACTCCATTGTCAAAGTCAATAATGAAACTTAACAAGGATCCTTTATGTGATGGTGACTTTTTAACAACAGATATTCAAAAAGTCAGACATTACTGATTTTTCAATAAAGTACATGACAGAATGCCAGGCGCACTCACTGCTTTGTGAACCTGACACAGCCATCAAAATGACATCAGTCAATGATAAAGGTCAAAAAATCAATTATAGGAAGCTTTCTGTCCACCCCATCAGTATGCTGTATGTGTGTAAGATCAGTGTGCTTTTCAACTACTATGTGCCTGGCTTAATCAATTAAGTGGACTTTATTTCCACACTGTATTCCCTCCCCATTTCAATATGCCAGATAATCATTCTGTTTTAGGTATCATTCTGTCCAATTTATTCCGACTACAATAGCTTTTACTGATTTCTGCCCAATTCGTGCTGTTTGTTGTGCTAAGCGTACCAGTGCATCAAGTCCACATGTCTGTCCATTTTGTCCTTTAATGTTTATTCCAGTCGGCTTTCATTCTGCTACATTACAGGGCTGATTTAGTGCACCTGTTCATAGGGAGGAATAATCTGCCTCCTGGCACTGGGAGGAGTAACCCCAAAAGGGACACAGACTCTCTTCCCCTGTGCACTGATATGGCTGCATCAGGGATAAGGGGGAAAGTTAGCTAGATCTTTTGCCCAGGCATGCCAAAGAGTATTTCCCAATACACTCCACCTGTCACTCAGGATAAATTATGCCTTTGAAAGGCACATTACTGACAGCCATCTCCAGAGGCACATCTGATTTCCTCCAACTCAGCTACCTCGCTAAGTGTGCTGTAACTTACTCTGTTCCTGTGTGCTTTGACATATCTTTAGAGGTGGTAATCTGAAATAAAGTAAATAAAATAGCCACAATAGCAGCATTGCAATATCAAATTCAAAGAGTAGCCTTGCATTTTAGAAAGACTTTGCTGAGATTCAATGCAGAGTTGATGCTGCTGGTAAACTCTAAAGAGCAGGACCCCCAGCTGAAACATTCTGAGGTAAGAAGTTGAATTGGTATCAAGAATCCACAACCTCAGTTGTTCTACACGAGGGATAACATGGGAGAAAGGTGGGAATAGGAATTGGGGGGTGTGTTGATTCCAAGCACTGCCTCAGCATCCTTAGGTCAGACTCTAACCACAAATCAAAACGTTCCTATTCAGAAGAGAAGGTAGTGTCAGTGTCATTGTCTACTTTGGGGTCAACCCATTCCTCCCAATCTGGGCTCAGATGTTCAAACAGCCATAATTTACAACTTCCTGTTCCGCTACTAGTGAATCTGATCAGCTCTTCGCAAAGGATTGTGTATAGTTGGAAGTTTCCCCCAGAACTTTAGTTAGTTATAGGTTGTATTTAAAATGGTGTTTTGATCTGCAACCATCCAACTCACCTAAACCCCCATAAAATTCATGTTTAAATGCAAAATGGGAAGCATGCTCTTTCATCATTCACAATAGGGTTGTTATATTTTGTTCATCATTTAGCCACAGGGTGAGTCTAATCCAGCAGTTTCCATTGAAGTCTACTGTCTGCAGTGAGCTCTGGATCTGGCCCATCACTTATAAAAGCCTCACTCAAGAGTTTAAAAAAAGGAAACCAAAGAATATGGAGTTTTCATACAACAGTGGCACTTCCCAGTACCTATTCGTCTATCAGAGAGGGAAGGACAGCAGTTTTCGGCAGTAGTCAGGGCTAACAGGAATCAGGATGCTGGACTAGAGAGGTTCAAAATTAAAAACAAAAGTATCCAAGCTGCATAAATCTTCCAGATGCACTTAAAAATAATTCTGCACTGCTTGCAAGAAGCAGTGAAACATATTTTACAGAGAAAAAACACTTTATGTGCTTCTAGCTCTTGCTGTCATCAGCTTTGGAGTTCAACTGCTAAATATAGTAGTCAAATCCTTTACCCTGATTAAACACACTCCTATCTGATAAGGGTACCTCCAAAGTAGGGCCTGAGTGTGACACCCGTATACACTTGGAAAATTACCTTCATGTACAGACTCACTCCACTCACAGATGACCAAGATAACAAATCTGCGATTCCATAAATGCATATCTTCCTCACCCTGAGAGGGGTGTTAATCAGCCAGAAGACCAAACCAACAGCACAGCCCAACACAATGCCCACAAATGACTCACTCTAACGTGGGTACAATTTTTATTTTTAACATTAAGGATCTGGATCTGTTCTTGTCCTACATACCTGGGGTTTTCACACTTTGGGTGTGTCTACACAGCACCTGAAACTCAAAATAAAATACGCAATTTGCACTACGCAAATTGCATAGCTTATTTCGAGTCTATTTCGAAATAGGCTATTTTCCAAATTTAGTGCTGTCTACGCAGCGCCAAATTCTAAGATCACATGCTATTTCGAGTCATCCCTTAACCCTCGTGCACCGAGATTTACAGGGATGGCGAAACAGCATGCCCATTATTTCTAAAAATATTTTTGAAATAATGGGTGCATTTCTAAGACGCGGGGTAGCTATTTCGGGATACCTTAGTATCCCAAAATATCTCCGCTGTGCAGATGTACCCTTTGTGTCATGGCTTGGAAGGATAACCCTCTAGCTGGCTGCAAGATAGTAGCTGCAAGATGCTTTATTTACCTGAGTATCCACAGGCATGTATCCTGTGTCCTAGCAGCTGCTTTACACTGGTCCCAGACAATGGGAACTCAGGAAGTGACGGTCCAGCCCACACCACTTCCTGCAGCTCCTATTGACTGGCCACAGGCAGCTGTGAGCAGCCATGCCTCAGATCCTCAGGTAAACAAAGTGTCTCATGGCCAACTAGCAACTTACCCTTACAAGCCACAACCCCAAAATTTGAATAACCCTGCTCTATACAGATGCTTGCAACTCCTGCAGCATTTTCCTAAAGATAGAAAGAAGCACTAGGAATCATGGGAAGATCCTTGAAAATAGGAAAGCTTTTTTGCTGATCTTCTTACCCCTCCCCCGTTGAGATAAGTCACATATGGTTATAACCTATCTACCCTTGATAATCAACTAACATGAGTCAGTTTTTATCCTGGTTATTGCACTGCCATTCTGAATCACACCCCCTCCTTGAAACACCAGCCCTGAAAATGGTGCTTCCTCTAGTGAAGTCATATGACTGGACCTCACCAGTTGTACCCTTCAGTGATAGGACTCTGGAAAGGGCTTTCTGTAAGTGGCACCATTTTCTGACTTGACATGAGCAAATTATAGCTTCCTAGCAGTTTTCAACCCTGCCAGGAAAAATCGGGTTATTATGAAGTACATACTTATAATCAGGCAGCTTAAGCATTACACAACTTGTTCAGTTCTCCAAGTGCAAGAGCAAGTCATACAAGGGCCTAGACTGCAAGAAAGGGGGGTTTCAAGATGATGTTACTGAACATGTAGTGTGAGGTGGCCCCGTTGATGATCTGTCAGCATGACTGGCTTTGCGATGCATTTATGTAGCACCATAGCCACAATAAATCTTCCTGTCAAAAGTCTTGCCTGCATTGATCAGGTACCAGATATTGTATAACAAGGCTTTTGACTGACTGACTGGCTAAGGAATACTGTAAGGAATGTTGGCTTGAAGATGAAAATAGCTTTTGACTGAGGCTTTTACTTTCTCCTTACCAGCTGCTGGCCAGCATGTTACTTTCACTTGTGATTTATTTCCTTCCTATGTCCAAATGAAAAAGGAAATATCAAACTTCAGCAGGCTACTTTTAACTGTCAGTCCAGTAGAGATACTGTGGTTTATCATATCAACTCTCATTCCTACCAGTGTGAGGATATTTTTCTACCAGAAAAACATGGAAAAACTACAAGCATCTTTGATGCATCATGAAGCGAAAGGGACATGGGGTAAAACTCACCTCCAGGGCTGCTCCATACACGCTGCATGTTACAGCACAAAAGCTGCAAGGGAAGATAAGGAAGGAGCTAATGCAACACTAACTCCTATTTCCACTTGTGCTTTTGTAAATGTGGTGCAACTCAACTAATGTCAGAGGAGTTATTCTGGATTTACACCATGTAGGTGAGATGAGAATTTGTCCTTAAGAGCTAGATTCATACATCTGTAACAGGTTGAATGGATTCTCCTGTTGTCCTATCCTGCTGGCAAGTACTGAATCCAGGCAGGGAGCTGCTGGTTAATTACTACAGCTTAGACCTCCCTGGTCCAGCACCCTCTGGACCTGAGCTGTCTCGGACCAGGGAGTTTGCCGACCAGGAGAGGTCAATGCTCCCCTGCTGGCTGCTCTGCTGCCATCTCCTCTCCCTGGAGTTCCCTGCCCTGAAGCTGCTGTGCTAAAGCTGACCCGGCTGAGGCTCCCAGCCCTGCTGCCCACCGGTTATGCCAGGAGTTCCCAGGGGTTCCCAGCCAGGACCACCTGGGATTCATCGGGGTTCCTCAGCTCCAGACCACCCAGCCACCGCTGGCCCCGCTACGGCTGGGGATTCCTCTGCTGGGGCTGGGACTTCCTGGCTGCTGCTTGGCCCTGCTGCTGGGATTCCCTGGCCATGACTCCCAGGCCACTGCATGGCCCCATTGCCACTGGGGGTTTCCCAGTAAGGACTACCTGGCAACCCCAGCCTCACTGCCACCAGGGAAGGGGGTATCCCCGGCCAGTGCCAGCCCTGCTGTCAGGGGCTGTCCGAACGCCCGGCCCAACTGACACCGAAGACTCCCCGATACTGCCTGGCCCTGCTGATGCGGGGTTCCCCCTGGCCCAGCCTGGACTCTGCATTCTTTCAACTGGCTCCCACTCCTGGGACTGTTTGGTCCAGCAACATCTGTAGCCTTGCTGGACCATGGATGTTGCAGGACCAGAGAGTCCCAGATTTGGCAGGTTCAACCTGTAGTAAGTCACCAGGTTGGCCAATGACATCCCACCCTCTTTAGAAAGGGAAGTGAGAGCAGTCCTCAGGTCACGAGAGCTAATGTCAGAGAGAAGAGAGATCCCAAGAGAAAGAATATGGCCACACCTCGGGAAAAGTCTTAAACGTGGCTCATGTTTGCTAATTTTGGCAATAACGTTATATTAACACCACCAGAGCTCAGGAGGGTTAGCCTTTTGACTCTAGGATGAGTGTGTGGTTTTTGTTAAGTGTTGTGTGGAGAGGCTAGGGACACCATTCTGCCCATCCTGGCTAATAGCCATTGATAGACCTAACTTCCATAAATTTATCTAGTTCTTTCTTGAACCCTGTTAAAGTCCTGGTCTTCACAACCTCCACTGGCAAGGCTGACTGTGAGCTGTGTGAAGAAAAACTTCCTTTTGTTTGTTTTAAACCTACTACCTATGAATTTCATTTGGTGACCCCTAGTTCTTATGTTATGGGAACAAGTAAATAACTTTTCCTTCTTCACTTTTTCCATACCAGTCATTTTATAAACCTCTATCATATTCTTAGTCTCCTCTTTTCTAAGCTGAAGAGTCCCAGTCTTTTTAATCTCTCTTCATATGGGACCCGTTCCAAACCCCTAATAATTTTTGTTGCCCTTTTCTGAACCTTTTCCATCTTTTTTGAGATGAGATGACCACATCTGTACAGAGCTGTACACATTCCACATCTGTACACATCCCACCAAGAACATGGTCTATTGCTGCATTTTATGTGTTTTCTGCTTGCCACACCTAAGCTCAGAGCAGTAAGTTAAGGATGAAGTGGCAACAAGGAAATTAATTTACAATTATTGTGGTTTTTTTTAATTTAATTTTATAAACTCTTGTTAGTCCTATAATCTGAATACCCCCTGCCACGTGGAAATTTTGGTGGGTACTAATAGAAACTATTCTAAGATTAGAGCTTTACTTTTCCTGCATAGAAATAAAACATTTATTATAGACTGCTTTCTCAGTCTTCAGAGCATACAACACTGTCATATAATGGCATCAAATTGGACATAACTAAGAACTTGTAGCAAGGTTTCCAAATTGCTGTGCTTTAGTGTAGAATTACCAACAGATAACAACTGATGTGTGTACAACAGCCTCTCAGTCATATCACTTGGACATAAAAGTCTTTGTGGTTGAAAATATAATCACCTAAGCCATATAATAAAATTATGATAACCAGTGAAGGAAAATACTGTTCTCATAATTTTGGGCTGTATCCTTACTGACGTTGCACAAAGTCAATTTATAAATCACTGCTTACAAATCTAATATAGTTTTTTTTTAATCGATCACAAACATACACTCTGGCCCTAGGGCACAACAATAATGTACTTTGCTATATGACAGGGAATCTTGGCATGGGAACAGAGGTTGGCTTCTGGGCTGAGAGACAATATAAACCAGTGCACATTATAGCCAGGAAGTTCTTATCCTCTGGGGACAAGTACACTGAATGTCCTCTAGTACCTAGGGCTTTGCAGCCCCCAATTTAGAATATAATATGTTCCAGAATAGGGTAGCCACACTGTAATTCACATCACAGTAGTATGGAACATTATGCTGTAGACTTGGAGCCATATTTTTAACATGCTCTCAGCAAAGGTCCCTTATTAGTCCCTAGATTTGCAGTACTTAAAGCAAGAATGCAGGTAGCAAGAATCTGTGGAGGTATAATTCTTCACTATGCTGAACCAAGCTTGTTACAACCAAATATAAGGAGCCAACATTGGGGGATATATTGCAAATACTGCAAGTTACTTGAACATGACATATCACGTACTATATGCATGCACTGTTCACCATATATGAGTTAGATCATGGGCTCGACACATGCCCAACGTATGGGGTAAGGAGAAGCTATACTTAGTGCCCTGCAAATCTGCAGATATCTGCAGCCATGGATGTGGATATGCACAGATCATTTTTGCAGATGCACGTACCAATTTAGTATCCACGCAGGGCTCTAGCTGTACTGTGCTAGCAGCAACCAGTGGAAAGAACTACACCTCCATTTCCGCTATGTTCCAGACCAGCAAATAGTAATTTGTTACTAATCTACTGCCTTCCATTATGTGATGAATCATCTGTGCTAGCACATTTAAGGGTGGAGTCAAAGCTCTCCACGTACCTCCTTAGAATGAGTACACAGCTCTCATTTATCCCTGTCTGCTCAGAGCCGTTGACACTAGATAAGAATGTAAGTAAGGGGAGGCAGTCTTAGTCCCTTTTATACCCTTCACAGTTCAGCCTTTAACACTGAAACAAAAGTAAAAACCCTTGGATAATACGGTAAGGGAACGTCACTGTGAAACTGTAAAGCTATTGATAAATGTAAATCTGTACAGATGAGCAAGCTTAATGACTCCACTTTGCATTCATGAAATAGAGCTAGAAAAAGTACTAATTAGGACATAAATTGCAATTTTTTCAAAACTCAAATTAATGAACCTGTGCTCAATTGAAGCAGATTTCGTCTGAATATAACTAGTAAGATAAATTCATGATTTAATATTTGTAGACTCCAGCCAGTTCAGAGACTAGGGTCCAATAATACTGGAAACCTGCGACACAATACAGTTCTTAAGTCTGTCACCTTCTCTCACCTTGAATGGTTCCTTACCTTTCTGAAAGTCCAAATGAATTGAGTCGGTTGCCTGTGGAATGAGGAGGCAAGTCTATACTAGGAAATTATTTCAAAATAACTTAAATTCAAAATAATAACTCCTGAAATAACAAACTCAAAATACTGCAGCCCCATTACAGGGAAACCTCGAAATTAGTCTGAGGCAGGCTCTGTTACTGTGGACGCACTACCTCGACTTAGAGCCCTAGGAAGCACCGGGGAGTAATTACTTCAAATTATTCTGGGGACCAGTTATTTCAAAATAGCAGCACAGAGCATCCCCACACACACTATTTTGGATTAACTATTTTGAAATAAGTGTTATTCCCCGAGGAAAGCAGGGGTACAGATTTCAAAATAACCAGCCTACTATTTCAAAATAACGGGTTTTGTAGTGTGAACGCTCTGCTGGTTCTTTCAAAATAACTCCCTAGCGTAGACCAAGGTTGGGAGAGCTCAAGGTCAGAGAGGACCACAGAGTCAGAGTCTTAGTGTTTAAAAAGTTCAACCCAGATGTTTTCTGCAAAAGTCCTGGTGCCTCCAGCTAGGACCAGGTACATGATCTATCAGAAATAGCACTTAGCACATGGATGAGGCTAATGTTACCAAAGATGAGTGGAATTTGAACTTACAGGAAGAATGGATACTGGGAAAGCTCTTTCTGCCTTCGGAAACCAAATCTGGATCACCTGTGCAGTGCATTTCAGGGTTCATTAATCCATCTGGAAAGCAGCGGTAAAAGAAATCGGGACGAGGTCTACAAAAAACACCATGGACATTTGAAATATAAGAGGTGTTGTTATAAATGAACCTCAAAGTGATTATTAAATATACTGACTATCCCACAGAGAGTTCCTTTTTACCCTGTGTGTGTGGTAACAATAGTTATGTCTCTTTATTCCTTTCCTTTGGCCAAACTTTTTCACTCATACACGCTGTAGGAAAACTTCCAGGAGAGTGTGTTAGCAGCCATTGGATGATAGCATCTCTGCATTCCAACAGGCTCATTCCTGATGGACATACATGGGTTTGATCTTGAAAAAGGATGTGCAGGGTGACTCCTTACATAATCCAGCCAACCTGCATATCATACTCAGTGATCAAGCGCACTATCCAACATAGCAATAACTACCACACATGCTCCAAAAGGTTGCACAGGCCTTGTTGACTCTCTGCCCAGTAGCACCCTTACCAGTGTAAGAGGGCAGTATAGCCTGCTGGTTAGACAAAAGGACTGGGAACAAGGAACTACAGAATTCTAATCCCAACCCAGAGGTCCAGATCATCAGTGGTATTTAGGAACGAACTCCCATTTACGTCAACAGGAGTTCCATAGCACCTACCTATGGAGGCTCTGGGCTTGACTCCCCGGACAAGTCCATTAACTTCTCTGCATTGGTTTGACTATGTGTACAATCAAGCTAATGATACTTACCCATCTCCCAGGGCTCCTGTAAGGATCTGTTAGCTATGTGTCTAATACACTTTTAAAGTGAAAAGTGCTAAGTATTATGACAGACAGCAGAGCAGTGTTGGGGTGGAGCAGGGTATGTCAAAATACAAGCAGGGATGTTCAGCATACTGCACTCCTGAAAAATATGAGACAGCCTTTTTGGGAGTCCATTGGTTACCACACTCCTGGTCTTCGTAATTTGGATGGAGGAGCTCCTGGACAGTAAAAATGCATTATGTGAAATGCAGAGCCAATAACTGATTTCAGTTTAGTGGTGCTAGTGGGAGCTAACAAGTAAACATTGCAACTATTCCCCTTATTTATCACCAGGGAAATCTATCAATTTCAATTTACACCTTTTCTATAACCTTGTCTTGCTTGCCTGGATCTTCAGACTAGTCCACATGCCACACAAATTCCAAAAGTTGACAGCAAAATATCCTACAACAGTCAGATGTCACATAATAAATATATGCACCAACCTTTACAGGGGTGAGAGCAGGGTAACAGGAATCTCCGCTAATCCAGAATGTTCTGGAGCCATGGTTAGTCTTTGTATTAAAAGGATTATAGATTGTCAACTCTATCTTAATTTCTTTGACAGTTTAAGCCATCACTAAAAGCTTAAGAAGACTTACCTCCCCACTATTAATTTAATAGTATTTGTGCAGACTCCATTCAGAGCTAGAGCCAAGGAAACAGCTAAAAAACCAAAAGAACGAACAGAACAATCAAAACCTAGGCAACCAGTTATAAACTCTAGAGTTACAGCACTTGATTTATGAACTGAAACTTGTAACAGATTGAAATTGGATTCTTCGGTACAGCGGAAAGATTTTAATAACATTGTTTCTTTTATTATTGTGGCTGAATGTAAACTGCAGAACAGAGTAATAACCCTAGTCTGATTGGGTCGTGCCGAAGGAAAAAAGGCACAACACATTTTGCAAAAAATTAATAAAAACATGACTATTTTCCAACCAGTGTCAACATGATGATAATAATAATATTGTCAACATAATCATAAGAATAAATGAATGAGCAACTTTCTAATAAAATGTCATTCCATCATGGTATGAAAATATTGTACACTTTATTTAAGTAAAAGTTCACCAGTGTCCACAAAGGGCCTGATCTACCTCCCCCTGAAGCCTTTTCATTGACTTTATCAGACTCAAGTTCCTTTCTGTTTGGATTTAAATTGCTTCACTGCTGCAATCTATGTTATAACTTTATACATGCATATTAGGGATGCCAACGTGTAGGTGACCAAACAATTAACCTATAAGCCTAGGCTAATCAACTACATGCACCACCTCCCCTTCCCTCCGCTGCCTCTGTATCAGAAGCAGCAGGATGGGGTGGGGGGAGGCAAGAGTCAGTGCATGTGAGCCCATGACCATCGGATCCCACGGATCCTCTTGCTCCCCCCACCATGCTGCTGCCTCTCTATCAGAGGCAGTGGGGGGGCAGGGGCCTCTGTCCACAGCCAGCTCAGGCTTGTCACGGACAGAGGCTGTTCCTTGGCATGCCAGCGCAGCCTCTGTCTGCAGAGAGATCAGGTCCCCCGGTGACAGGGGCTCCTCCATGGGATGCTGGCACAGCTCCTGTCAATGGGCAGCTTGGGCTTCCCACAGACAGGAGCTGCTGCTGCCCTACGATGCTACCTCTATATGAGAGGCAGCAGCGTGCGGCGGCCTGCAGGATATGGTCTGCGAAGGAAGCCAGTTTAAAAACCGGCTCCCCATGCAGACTGGCTCCCACCTGCCACCCCTCACTGCTGCTTGTGAGAGACAGACAGCAGTGCAGAGTGGTGGGAGCTCCCTAGAAGTGGAGCTAGAAGCACACTGGCTGCTGACCCCAGGGACTATCAAATAGTCGTGTGCTAAAATTTGATGCAGTTACACAATTATTCAGTTAATCAACATCTAACATTCCTAATGCATGTTATATATGCTAGAATGGTTGCAATGCAAGAACCATGGCATTCTATTTCTTCTGGACAATCTTATCAGGCAGATCACTTATTTTTGGAGAACAATCAAGGCAACGTGATGTATCATTATGGCTCCTGCATCAGGCTATTATGTACAAACTGGAATGCAGAGGAAGGACTTGAAGTGACAAATCCCATCTAGATATGACTAAAACTAGAAGATTGAGAAGTCAGGCTATCATTTCACTGGATCGCTATTTCACTGGCACTTATCATTCTGTAGCCACAATGTCCTTCCCTGATGGCTCCGTACATCATAAGATACAGTGGGGGGGGGGGGGGGCATACCAACTAAGGGAGGCCATGTGACCTCTGCACTTGGCCCCCACATGACTCCATCCCCATGCTCTTTCCCTCCCAAGTTACCTAAGGGGAAGGGAGAAGTGGAGGCCATACAGAGGAGCTGGGGGCAGTTCCACTCCTTACTCCACATCCCCCCTCTACCTGCCCGTCCATGGAGCTATCAGAGCTACAGGGCTGGGCAGGGTGAGGCTAGGAGTTCTGCTCCTTCCCCTGCTGGGAGGGGAATGGGAAAAGGAGCAGACCTGCGGACGGTGCCTCCCTCCATCCTGTACACAGAGACAGAGCCAGGTGGAGCGGGGATGGGGATGGGGCTGGGAGTTCTACTCCTTTTCCCACTGCCCCTCTCACTGGTGTAAGTGGCTGTAGTATAAGCCCTGGATTCAGCTAACATATATGTTACTGGCTACACAGAGGGCTAAGCAGTGGATCAGAACCAGTATCTTCAAACATTTTCCCTAGAGAATCAGAGTTCCAAAAAAAAAAATAATAGTTATAGAATAACCATTTCTTATTTTTTCTGGGCAGAGGGCAATGGGACAGAGCTTCATCTGATGAAAACCAGCATAGGATCATCAAAGTTAGTGGCACTACACCTATTCATGCCAGCTAATATTTTGAGTCTGAGTTTTCTCTTTGAATATAACCAGCCCCTGAATTTATGCAAATATTGAACATTGGGCTACTTTGCAAAACATTAAAAATATGGTTTCTTGTGTGACTGGACTTTTTTTTATAATTTGGGTTTTATAGGGCTAATAGTTTTGGCAGTCCAAAATCTCTCACACAAAAAAAAGGATACTAATTAAATATCCCTGATCCATGGAGAGTGAATAAACCATGGAGACAGATCCAGAGCTCCTTTGCTTTTGAAATGAGAGACATGGAATGAAAACCAGCACTACGACTATGTTTTTATATGTATAAATGCATGCTCCCCCTGCCTACTAAATACATTTTCGTCAATAAAACATTACTCATGATAAATTTAACAGCCAACTGCAAAGATTGGCAGCATCAAAAACCAATCCCCATAATCTTTTCTCCAGCTGGTATAGCATCTGAATAGATAAACAAACTCAAAGAGAATTCCACTCTTCCAAAAAATTGATTTAGCATTAATACTCTCTACATCCAGTCTTGCACAGGCAAAAGTCTTGGCAAATAGATGGGTGTTTGTTGATTTTCAGCTCATGGGCTAACTCAAGACCTGCTTCACCAGCCAAAGGGGAGAGTTCCAGTCACGGATTCCTCACTACAAATGCCCTGCCACTAGGCTCCAAATGTTTGAAATCATAAAGCCTTGGCAAAAATTCCTTGGCTGACCACAGACGTTGGCAGGGGTGAAGTGTACAGAATCAATGTGAAGGTCCATTGTTGCAGGCAATAAGGATCCCAACCACAGACAGCTTTAAAAATTAACACCCTTGCCTTAAACAGCACTGGAAATAAACAGGAATCCAATGTGGCTTAGAAAATACAGGAGTGTCTGTCACAGATTCTAGCCAATCAGCATTAGAAAGATTTCAGCTGTGTTTCATTACCTTATCCAGCAAGGCCCAGAATCTGACTTGATCAGTAGAATATAGAAATAAGTCATAGAATTCACTGGCTTAGAAGTGTATGTAAAAGAGAGAGATTTTTTTAAAGCTTTTCTTGAATTCAATGGAACCAGGATTTCGCTCACAGATTTTTCAAGGCTTGGAATACTAATTAGAACAATCACTGGTAGAAACTCTTATGCCCTTGCCATTTTAAAGTTCAATATGCTTTACCTAAGAAAGCTTCTTTAATTTCAGTCTTGTCTGTCCGCCGGATTATTTTCACCACAAAAATGACAGCCAGTGGCGTCAGGAATGAAATTGCCTGGGAGAGATAACAAATAATCATGTATGACAGCAACTCCCCACGGATTAATAATTAGTTCCAGTTAGCGCCATTTAGACTGGACATCTGAATAATCTTTATCAAACTCCTGACCTAGAGCAAAGTAGGATGATTCATATCTGTAACTAGAAGACAATGAATATTCTTAAAAACTGTAACTTCATTGTGGGTTATAATTGATTTGTAATTACTTGGAGCTACATTTAAAGTGTCAGCTTTGTAAATGAAAAAGAACAGTCCATAAAGATCATGACTTGGTATTGCCAACAACTACATCTCTTTGTTTATATTTCCTAGAAGTGAAAGAAAGTTTTTCACCTTTCCCATCGATTAGGAAAACACATACATCACCCACAACAATGTAATGTTCAATATAATAAAACATGTCAAGTTGTAGACGCTGAGCCTGCAAACAAAGAAGCAAGTTCGTAACTTTATGTATTGAGCAAAGGTGCCCATGTGCTTTAAGTGTCTGTGGGATCCAGACCATATTTTTGCAAATTAGACACTAGAAAATAGTATTGGACCTGATTCTGCCACCTTTGTGTTATGAAAAAATCTCAGTACTTAGGCAGTCCCACTGAACCCAATTTCATCAGTGAAGCTATTCACAGAGAAAGATACTACTCAGTGTGACAAAGAATGTCAGACGGTGCATTATGGGTACTGTTTTTCATGCAGGCTAGTCACAATTAACACCCTTGGTGAACAACTCACTATATATATATTGTGCAGAAGCCTAAAAAGAATGAACTATTTGACATATGTAACTGGCAGTACAGTACAAAAGCAAACAGCCTAGTTACTATTTTGCTGATCCAACATTTTCCTCTGTACAGATTCCTGACAGAAAAATATTTCTAATTGAACTCACTTGCTTCATGTACCTAAAAACGTCCTTTTTTTGGCTTCCATGAACAACAGGATTATGGGGCACTTTATAGTCTAGGGATGAAATGGTTGGGCTCATGGCTGTGAAACATACAATCGGTCACATATCCGATCCTACCTATCACAAATCTCCCCAAATCCACTAGTATTGAAATCTGGCTGCCATTCTTTACTACTGCTCATTCATTGCACTGTAAGAAGAGGGTCTACAAACATGGCAATTACTTCAGTGTTGAGACAGGGCTCAGGTTTAAAAACCTCATATTTAGCCCTTGATTCTCTTGTGTTGAATAGTGCTTTTCTTCACAAGAAAACTCATTCATTTCAACAGGACCACTTGAGAAGCAAGACACTATTCAGTGGTCTCATCTACACTAGACCAGGTAGGCCAGCTTAAGGTACACCATGGATTTGGTTTACCTTAAGCCGAACTGCCGCAGCGTCTACAGTGTTAGGAGTACCAGATGCCGGTGGGGGCTGCCCTCAGTGTTCGATCTACACTAGAAGATTGACCTCCGGAAGGTAGCGTAGACATGTCCAGTGTGATTAAGAGTAGAAAAATCCACAGCAAACTTTTTAAAACTTTGGGGGAGCTTAAATTTTTTCTTAATATTTTTCTCAAATCTGCAAAAGTGCACTGAGCAGATTTTACTGGAGCACTAGGGGACCTGTGCCTTATGATTCATTCATGTTCAGAACAAGTGTACTGGAGTGGAGCCAATGGCAGGTTGCTTAATTTGGGTCAGAAAAAAAGGGGGGGTGGAATATACAACTAAACTTTAGGGATGCAAGGTACAGCAATCGCATATTTTCTGCTATTCTTGTCTGGCAAAGGAATTTGCAGTCAAAATCTACCTTGGCTGCATGTACATGACTCCCATGGCCTTTAATAATACTCTCATTAAAGGAAGAATTTGACTGATGGATCATGTTGCAATAAATGTTTGATTGTAAAGAAACAATCTAGATTGTCTTTAGTGTCCTTAAACGGGGGGGACGTTGCTCGTCCAGCTCTGCTATGGCAGGGAGTTAATTATACTGTATAGAAGAGAAAAGTGAAAATAAGCTGCCTGCGATGTTTAGAGAACCTGAAAATTAAACTGTAGATCATGATACTGATTTGTCTGCCATGCTAGCTTGGACAAGCCATTTAACCAGAGCCAGACTGTGCAACTTCTATTTACACTGAGTAGTCCCTTAGGGTATGTCTACACATCAAAGTTAATTCGAAATAACAGCTGTTATTTCAAATTAACTTTAATAGCGTCTACATAGGCAAACCGCTATTTCGAAATAAATTCAAAATAGCAGAGCACTTAATTTGAATTAGTTAAACCTCGTTCTATGAGGAATAACGCCAAATTCTAAATAGCTAATGCGAAATAAGCGCTGTGTAGACGTGTATTTCGAAATAGGGGGCCTCCAGCCCTTCCTAGGGAGCCCTGGTGGCCACTCTGGGCTAAATCAGGAAAACTCCTCTCCTCTCCCCCATCCCTGGAGCCCTTAAAGGGGTAGACTCTGGCCACACTGCATGTGCCAGCTACAGGCCTGCCAGCAGAGAGCCAGCAGTCACTGCCCCCTGACCCAGTGGCCCCAATATGAGCTGGGCAGCCAGATCCAGCCAGCCCTCCACTGGCCAGTCCCCCAGCATCCAGGAGCCGGCCAGGGGCCGGAGAAGGCGGGCGCCTTCCTGGACTAGTGCGGAGATCATTGACCTTATTGAAGTTTGGGGGGACGCCTCCAACGTCCATGATCTCTGCACTAGACAGAGGAACACGGCCGCATAGCTGCCACCATGGCCACAAAAGACCACATGCGCACCCAAGAACAGGTTCTCATGAAAATTAAAGAATTGCGGCAGGGATATGCCAGGGCCAGATGGGGCAGCTCCCCAACAGGGGCACACACCTGCCCCTATTTTGAGGCCCTGGACCGCATCCTGGGGGGTGGGATGGTCCATGCCTCCTTGGGGGGCAGCGATCCGGGACCGGAGGGTCCTGACCAGGGTGCAGAGGAGCCGCCGCCAGGGAAGGTGCCACAGAGTGTGCCATGCCGGCTGGACCCCCGAGCTGTCCCAGCAGCAGAGTCACCAGGGTCATCCGGGGAGGCCACACCGTGTAAGTGCCATCACTTTCCCCTTCCCAGGGGGGTGGAAAGGGAGACCAGGGACCACACATGTGGGCCTTGTTTACCACGGATCACGCAGCAACCTGTGCACGTGAGAGCATGTGCCATGCCACCCCTGGGCAGGTGGCTCCAGCTGCGTGCCACACAGGGGCCGTGGCCTGATAGCCACACACGTGTGTGAAGAGACCTGACATGCTCCTGACCCCGGGGCAGGACACAGCAGGAGTGCCCTCCCTTCACAATCCCCCTCTACACAGAGGCATGGGACATCTCCCCCCCACTTCAGCCACACTATACACAGCACAGGGGCCTGGGTGCGGTCTCAGGGCAGCTCCTACTCCGGGGGATAGCCGGACAATCTGACCACGGCCTCTATGCAAGCACATCGGCTCTGATGGTGCAGGGAACGGTCATCCTCACCTTGCAGAGGGGGGCTGGGCTTCACCCACTGTGTCCCCAGGGAGAATTGACCACTTCTCTTCTTTCTCCACAGCTGCACCAGCTGCACGTGCAAGGCGCACCACCCCACCTGGGACATGTTCCCACACACGAGGGCTCCGCAGGAGGACCAGCTGAACACCACCGGGGTACCGAGAGCAGCAGCTGGGGGCACTACAAGCCCTACACCTGAACCCTTGACTGCTGGGTGGAACTAGATTTGGAGCTCCGGCGGGAGCAGCTTGCCCAGGGTCGTGCCATCTTTGTCCATCTGCAGACCCTGGTGCAGAGCGTGCTGCCTCGTGCCGTTCCAGCGCCTGCTGCCTCCCCAGCTCCCGCTCCTCCTTCCACTCCTCCTCCCCCTCCCGCCTGTCCCTCCACACCCTCCTCCTCAATCTCCACACTCCGCACCTCAACCTCCACACCCTCCTTCCCATCCCCCCGGGGACGCCGAGGCCCCCGCACCCGCCGTGCTGGGAGACAGTTGGCCCAGCGAGACTCCCACCCTTGAGCCCTGAGCTTCCCCTCCCACTTCTTCCCCCTTTCCAGCTCCCTCCTCTCAGTTTTCCCCCTTCCCTCTCCCACCCTCTCTCCTCCGCTCTCCCACCTCCTTTCCCCAGTCTCTCCAGAGTTTCATCCCCCCCCCCCCCGTTTTGTTAAATAAACAGAGTGTATATTTTTGAAATATGTGTATTTTATTTGACATCAGGAAGGGGGGTTAGGGAGGGGAAAGGGGAAGGAGGTGAGGGTGGAATAAGGCACTAGGCCCCAGTGGGGCACGCCAGGGAGACTTCAGTCCTGTTCCATGTGGAAGCTCTCCCACAGGGCCTCCCGGATATGGACAGCCCCCCAATGGGCCTCCCAGCTGGCAGCCATGCGGGGTTGCACATACAGGCCAGCCAAGTGGTCGGCCTCTGCCATCCAGCCTGGCAGGAAAGCCTCTCCCTTCCGCTCACACAAATTGTGCAGCACACAGCACGCCGCCACCACGTGAGGAATATTCCTCTCGGAGTGGTCGAGGCGGGTGAGGAGGCATCCAAATCGGGCCTTCAGCTGGCTGAAGGCCCCCTCCACCACAATGCGGGCCCTGCTGAGCCTGGCATTAAAGGCCTGCCGGGAGGGGTTGAGGTGTCCCGTGTAGGGCTTCATGAGCCAGGGTTGTAGCGGGTAGGCCGCATCCTCTGCCAGACACGCAGGCATGTCCACGTCCCCAACCCCAATGTGGCAGTCGGGGAAGAAGGTCCCAGCATGCAGCCTCTGGCACACGGAGGAGTTGCAGTACACCCGCGCGTCGTGTGATTTGC
This sequence comes from Rafetus swinhoei, assembly GCA_019425775.1. Lineage (NCBI taxonomy): Eukaryota > Metazoa > Chordata > Testudines > Trionychidae > Rafetus > Rafetus swinhoei. Next base: position 18,290,002 of record CM033447.1, on the reverse strand, counting down.
CGGACCAACCCACGTTGATGTCCAGGAAGCGGCCCCGGTGGTCAGACATGGCTTGCAGGATGACCCCTTCCGGTTAATGTAGAAGGAGGCCTGGTGTTCCAGGGCATGGATGGGGATGTGCATCCCATCGATTGCCCCCCCCCACAGTTGGGGAAGCCCAGGGTGCCAAACCCCTTGATGACTGCATCCAAATCAGTGAGGTGGATGACTCTGCAGTGCAGCACTCTATTGATGGCCTTGACCACCTGCAGAGGGACACAGAAAACCACCGAGAGTCACTTGGGTTCCAGGGTGGCTGTGAGAGTGCTCCTTCCCCACCACTGCCCCGCGTCCCCACTCCCCAGGAGCAACATCCCCCTCCCTGCAATCCTGGCTACCACGGACAGTCCAAAGTGCAGCTGGGACGGAACAAACCCTCCCATGGAGGGGACTTGCACCCCCTTCCCCTCTTTTCCCTGGGGCAGCCAATCTACTTCTTGTCCCCTCCCCCTCCCCTGGCACAATGGCTGGAGACTGCCATACCTGGATGAGCACTGCTCCAACGGTGGATTTCCCCATGCCGAACTGGTTGCCGACGGATCGGTAGCTATCCAGCATGGAGAGCTTCCATAGGGCGATGGCCACACGCTTGGGGAGGGGAATGGTGGGCCTCACGTGCGTGTCCCATTGCTGCAGAGCAGGGGCGAGCCACTCACAGAGCTCGAGAAAGGTGTCCTTCTTCATCCTGAAGTTCTGGGTCCACTGTTGGTCTCCCCAGCGCTCCAGGACGATGTGATCCCACCAGTTGCTGCTGGTGTCCAGGCGCCAGATGCGGCGGGGCACGCTGGCATCCAGCCGCTGCTCCTCCACAGCCCCCAGGGGGTCCAGAAGAGGACCTGGGGGTTGGGCTGCCGCAGATGGTGCCAGGCAGCCTCCAGCAATTGCTGCCAGGCTTGCAGCAAAACATCCAAAAGAAGCACCAGAGTGCCAAGGGGCGGCTCTGACTCCATGGTGTCGAGTTCTGTGGTGTCCCGAGTGAGGGCAACCAAGCAGAAGAGAGAAAAATGCTTTGCTGTCCCTTAGCGAGGTAGGCAAGCAAGCAGGGAAAGCTGAAAACCGGCTGTCCAGGGGGGTTCCTTTAAGCACAAGCCTCAGACAGCAGCCACACAAAGCAACTACTGATCTGATGCCCTGCCGGAACCGGTTTCAGCTGGCCTTAAGTGCGATTCAGTGTCCAATCAGTGTGGACGCGCTATTTTGATTTAGCAAAAAGCTATTTTGAATTGCATTTTGTGTATAGACTCGTTATTTCGAAATAACTTATTTCAAATTAACTATTTCTAATTAAGATATTTCAAAATAACGCTGTAGTGTAGACATACCCTTACACCTTGAGTAGTCCCTTTTAAATTCAAGATGGAGAAATGGATGTAGACTGTGACAAGAGGACTCTATGTCCTAGTTCACTCTTGTGAAGAAAAAAGAAGGAATTTATACCCTATGCTAAGAACCAATATTAAGCTCTTTTAAATGATCAAAGGTAGCTGTATGAAAGTGCAAAGTATTTATTGCTGTTATAATATATCCTGCACCAGATTCCACTCTCTCTTACATCCATGCAACCCCTTGAGTGAATTATAAGGGTAACACTGAGGGAAGGGGATGGCTCCCTATTTTTACAGTTTATTAAGCATGCCATCAATTTCTGTGCAGGGCATCTTTCATTCCAGTTGAATCTCATACGTAGATTGGTGGCAGATTACTGGTACCAGATTAAGAATGGACTTTATTACAGATGCCCTAGGAGCGCAAATATCTCCATCTTGCTCTGAAAACAGAAATTAAACCCTATCGTCCGAGACAGTGGAAAAAATGGTTAGGGTAAAATCTAGAGTTATTATTATTATTAATAATAATATACATAATAATAATAATAATAATAATAATAATAATAAAGGATTCTCAACAACAGCAAAACAATCTTCACTTACTGAAGAATATGTCAAACAAGAATACGTCGTCAATCTGCCTCATTGACAGATTTGTAGCTTACAGAGATTAAACAAAATAGATAGAAATCTTCTGAACAGGCAGGAGCAGCAGAAGACAACAACAGAGGATAGAAATAAAGCAGAAACTACATTAAAATATTGCACAATCCATCCGGTAACACTACAGAGTTTCACATATTTTTACCAAACTTGATGGATTTATGATGGAGATTCAGAATTGTTCACATCTGCAATGCATTGTGGTGGCTGTTATTGCTCATTTAAAAACATCAATTGGTAACCCCCTGCTCTGGGTGTCCCGAAATCTCTGACTGCCATAAATGGCAATGGTGACAGGAGATGGATCATTTGATAATTGCTCCATTCTTTTCATTCCCTCTCAAGCATCTGGCATCAGCCACTGTCAGAAAACAGGATAATGGTGATGGACTGCCCTGGTATGGCCATTGTTATATTAGGAGGTCAATATGTATAAACTAAGCCTGGCTCGCAATAGATTCTCTTTTTCTTCTGCAATAGAGCCAGGCAGGGCTTACATCTATAATATATATCACAAGGGTCTAGCTAATAACATCCCCCTCATGATTCTGTCACATTTTCTTTTCCTACAGTAAAATCTTCTAATATTGCTTTGATGGGTGAGACACCAGTAAAAGTCTAGCACATTCATTATTCATCTTGGCAGCTTAAAGATAAATGGAAGTTGCACAAATCCCCCAGAAAGCACTGGTGGTTGTCTCTGATTACTTCAATAAAGACCACTGGCACACAAGATTTAATTTGTGTGCTGAAAAATACTGATTTTCACTTAGGAGCTGTTTTATTGCTTAACAACATTTTTTAATGGCTTTAGGGCAGTGTTTCTCAAAGTGGGCCATGGGCCACGCTGCTTCCCGTGGCTGGAAATGGTGAACCGGAGCTAAGGGAAGCCATGAGGCTCCATGGCTGCAGAGCCTTTTATAAACAAACCGGAGTGGCCCGTTAGCAGCTCTCTCAGGGTATGTCTACACTACATGGCTCCGTTGACGGAGCCACGTAGATGAGCTTTGTAGACATAGCAAAATGAAGCGGCGATTTAAATAGTCACTGTTTTATTTGCATAAAAATGGCTGCCGCGCTGTGCCGATCAGCTGTTTGTCGGCTCAGCACGGTAGTCTGGACGTTCGGCAGTCGACATCAAAAGCCTTTGTCGACCGCTCCGTTATGCCTCGTGGGATAAGGTTCACCAGGGCGGTTGACAAAGGCTTTTGATGTCAACCGCCAAGCGTCCAGACTACCGCACTGAGCTGACAAATAGCTGATCGGCACAGCGCGGCAGCCATTTTTATGCAAATGAAACAGTGACTATTTAAATCGCCGCTTCATTTTGCTATGTCTACAAAGTTCATCTACATGGCTCTGTCGATGGAGCCATGTAGTGCAGACATACCCTCAAAATGGGCCTGTGACCCACACTGAGAAACACTGACTGAGGGTAAGATTGTGGGTCCACTCTCAGCCCTTTGTAAAAGGCAGTATAGCTGTGTAGTCCTGGAAGCAGTGTGGGGAAGGAGTTATACTTTCCCCTTACTCCAGGGGATAATAATCTGCTACTTAGCTATACCTGAATACTACTCCGCCACACCATCTTAGCCCCACTGGCTGGTCTGTTTAGGGGCTGGGACCAAGGTTTGGGAACTCAAGCAGGGAAGTAAGCACATGGTAGATCAGACTGTGATCCAATTACTCCCAACCTATATACCATGATGGGCCGCACATGTGGCCCACAGTGTAATATGTGGGCCACATCCAATACTACCTATATGGCCCTGAGGAAGTCACATAGGCCATAGCTATATAGTGATGGGCTGCAGATGGCCTATGGTCCACACGTTGAGAACCATTGGGGTGGGCATATTTTTCTATTGTTTAGAAATTAGAGTGCAATCACCTAAGCAAACAACTGGTACGGAGTAAAGCACTCACTTGTCTTATAAAACAGTCGATGTGTGAATGCCTGAAGCCACAAGGTGCTGTGCTGAGCAGTTGCTAGGAGGGGTAACTCCCTCAGCAGTGAGAGCTAAGAGCATTCAGCACTTGGCAGGGTCAGCCATGAATACTCTCCTTGAAAGGGAACTGTGAAGAAGTCCCTTACAGTTCCTCCCTTTTGCCAACATGCAGATTTAAACTAAGAATGAGTCTGGAAGAAAACCGTTCGTGATTTACCTCTTGACTTTAAAACCTCTCCGTGCTCTAAATGTAGGATATTGTAACAAATGCTAAAGAATTCATTGTTTGGAAATTCATTTTAAAACTGGTTTATGGTGTTGCTAACAGGAAACGCTTTAAATTATGAACGCAAATAATAGATGGTGTGGGGGTAGGGATCTTTTTGAATAAAAAGAATAAGATCAAACCAAATTATCTATAGCTTCTTAAATCAAAGAGTCACTCAGATTAGGGATGTGACAGTTTAACCGGTAAGCATCACCCTTAACCCTTATCGGTTCTGATTAACGGGTGGGAGCTGGAGAAGCTCTCCGCCTCCTGCAGGGAAGGGGCTGCTCCAGGCCCAAGGTGGACAGGGGCTAATCCAGGGGTGGCCAACCCATTTAACAAAGAGAGCCAAAACAGCAGTGGAAAAAATGCGAAGAGCTGCACTGGAATTGTCAAGCAAAAAAAAAAAAAAAAAAAAAAAAAGCCCCCCAGAACAGAATTGTTGAGCAAAAACAAAAAAATTAAAAAAAATTATTAGGAGGCTACCCCTTTAAGACTGCTGCCATCTTGGGCACCATTTTTAAAACCCCTCAGCTCCGACCCGGTAAGCACAGGGAAGCCGAGGGCCGGAGGGGAGCCGGCGGAGAGCGGGGGCTGTTTAGGGGGCTGCAGGAGCGGCTTCACGAGCCACACTTTTGGGGGGCAAGAGCCGCATGCGTGGCAGGGAAGCCATAGGTAGGGCTGGATTTCCCCTTCCCTTCCCCCCCCCCCACTTCCGCCCTTTTATCAGTTAACGGGTTTAACCTGTTAACCCAGGGGTTCTCAAACTTTGTGATACCACGACCCCCTAAAATGCTAAATGAATTTGTGTGACCCCCCCCACCCTCACTGCCCTGGGTCGCTTCCTCCCCCTTTCTCACCAGACTCCTTGCCCTCCTGGGGTTCCTTCAAGGCATTTGCAGTCCTCAATGCCCTTCCCCCCTGCAGGCTCCTTCCCCCTGACTTTTTCTCCTCTGTGCCTCTTTTCCGCTCCGCGTCCCTTTGGTTCCTCCTCTCCTCTCCTCTCCTCTCCGGTGTCTCCTCTGCCTCTTCCTCTGACCCCCACATGCCCTTATTTACCTCCGGGTCCTCTGCCCCGACCCAATCCCCCAGCCCGCTGCCTGAGGGACCCCGCCCTCTCCCAGCTGGGGAAGAGTTCGGTCGCCCAGCAACTGTGCCCCGGCCAGCCCCTTGCGCATCCGCTCCTGTGCTGCCGCCAGCCTCACTCTCCCGCTGCCTTGCCTCCTCCTGCAGCTGAGCCGCGCTCCAGGAGTCCCGCGGCCCCGGCCACGCTGCGCGGCTTGCCGAGGGCTGCCTTCCGCCGCCCTGTCTCTCTTCGTGGCCCGGGGGAGAGGGGTCACAAGTGAAAAACCTAATCCAGCTGCGACCCCCGTCTAAGTTGCTTGCGACCCCCCGGGGGTCGCAACCCACAGTTTGAGAAATGCTGTGTTAACCAATTACATGGGATTTTATATCCCTAACACAGATAAGCTGTCTTTTACTGTTTGGAATAGTCTAAGCCAAACCAAGCACACAGCTGACTTCTGGTCAAGTTACTGACTCACAGCTGCACTGGAACCTTCAGCTATGATAAAGCATGCCAAAAACACTGTTATTTGGAGTAGGGGAAAAGATAAGGATGAAATGTTCCATCCTTACATCCCTGCTATTTACTACCCACTGGATGTCTCTTATGACATTTAATGCATTATTTTACCTACTTCCCCAATGGCCATTTGACTGTTAATGCAATTTCCACACTGATGCAGTCCCATGCAGAGTTATTTACAACTGCACTAACAACTTATCTGCCATATGCCCAAAGCAAATTTTGCACAGCATTCATTCACCCTTTCATACTGAGGGCATGTCTACACTAGGAGATTATTTCAAATTTACTACATTTGACTTTGGGGCACTTGATTTTACAAATTCAAACTTCTGTGTCCTCACTGCGGGGAAGAATCAAATGTAGTCCGTTAACATGGACGTGCTGCCTCAGACTCAGAGCCCCAGGAAGCACTCTGGGGAGCTGTAGAAGGCCTCCTGGAGGCCAATTAGTTCGAATTAGTGGCACTGGATCATCCACACTAATGTTATTTTGAATTTACAAGTTTGGGAATAGCGTTATTCCCCATGAAAAGCAGGACTACAGAGTTTGAATTCTGCAGCCCCTTATTCCAAAATAATGAGCTTGGTAGTGTGGACACATCGCTGACAAAATCAACCTGGGGGGGCCTATTTCGGACTAAGGTCCTACTGTAGACCAGGCCTGAGAGTTGTACTTTACTCTGCTGATTTTAGCAAGACTGTTCACGAAGCAGGATACTACTCGGTGTGAATAAAGTCAGCAGAATTAGGCTCCTGGCTAAATTAACTTCTATCTTTTTATGCTCTTCAAAATTTTCATTTAACCTGGAAAACAAACGTTTTTCACCCTATCGTAATTAGAAAATGCTTCATCAGGCTTCCTCCTAACTCAGTAATAACTGTAGCCTGGTCGATTAAACATTGTGGCCTTCAGTTTTTGACTTTGGTCAGAATAGAGTTATTGTCTTATAAATAAGAAACACACTCAACTTATCAGCTACATAACTAAAAATATTTATTAACTTTGGACAAGAGAGTTAATCTAAAGACAAAAATCATCAAGTTACATCTTTTGTTGTACCTACCTTCTGAATTAAAGTCAATGACTTTAAGACAAAGACTCATAGGGAAACTCTGGCCCCAGGAAAGTCAGTAGCAAACTTCCTTTGATTTCAGGGAACCCAGGCTTTCCACTCTACATGCCACACTCATTCTAGAGGTAATTCCACTCACGTTGGGGGAGATTTAATTGGGGCTGAATTCACTCGTACAATTATATCCCCTATCTTCTAATAAATACTGCTGTGTATGTGAAGGCAATTGGTATGATGGGAGTATTCAGTGGCAGAGAATTAACTCAAACAAATGTAATCTCTCTCCACAGTAAGTGCTCAGAGCTAACATTGTAACGGTACCTTGATATTAGTTGCTCCCACTAGCTTAAAACCTTCCTGCATGAGCATATGAACCCTCCTAGGCGTGGCAAGTTGAACAATAGCACTGTCTTGTCAGGTTAATGTGAGGATGCTTTAGAGTCTGATTCTGCTGTATAGTAGGCACCCTCATCTCCCACTGACCCCTTGACAGTTCGCAGAAAACCAACCCAAAGGGGATGTGAACATGAGCAAATAACAATGTAGAGATTTGAGGCAACAGTTTCAAACATGCCTAAGGGCACTAGGAAAGGTAGTTAGGTGTCCGGTATTGACCCAGACAGTCTGGTATTTTCACCTCCTGTCCAGTAAAAAAATTCAGACAATACCGGACACCTAAAATGTCCGGTATTTTCTGTGGTTTTTTCCCTGCCAGGAGGTGAAAATACCAAACACCTGGCAACCCTACGATACACTCAGCAACTGGGCCCAGCCCCCGGCTCCCCTGGATCGCCCGCCAGCCCCTCCCTGCCCCTCTCCCCCATGGATGCCCCCGCTTACTTGGCTCTGCAGGGGCTTGTCTTGTGGCTGGAACAGAAAAACAAGATGACCGCTGGCAAAAAAGCCTCTTCTTGAAGGGGCCATGATGATTTTTTTTTTTTTTTTTTACTTTATAACTGCTGTCGGGGTCCTTTTTTTTCCTCTCTCAACAACTTTAGTCTCCCCGTTTTTTTCCCCTCAACAGAATTTTTTCCCCAGTATTTTTTTTTTGGGGGGGGTGGGTGTTCGGTATTTTTGGTTAAACCATCTAGCAACCCTAAAGGTAGTTAGTTGCCTAAAGATGCAGATAGATGCCTAGTGAGATTTTGAAAAGTGTTCAGACCCCTAATTTAGGAGTTGTTCTATCATTCTTCACATCTATTAGTGAACTCTTGCTTAAATCTGAAACTGCACCATCAGTATTACAGAATTCAAAATACAGTACTTCTACCCCCACAGCTCTGCAAGATTTTTCATATTATGAATAAATTCAGGGGAACATGGGTTTGAAATATCATAACCCTGTTACCAAATGAAAGTGACTTTAGTTTACAGTTCATATCAACTATGAAATGATCCATTAAATCTCTGATACTTACAAACATGAGGCGTGTAGGTATGTTGTCTGATTGTACCAAAGGATTTTTATAGAGCCAGATCTCTTCTGGCTGGATAACTCTCTGGAATGGATCCAAAAACTCTGTAAAACTAAACACAACAATAGAAGATATTTTTTAGATTCAGAATGATGGGTATTAAAATAATATATTAATGGACCCCAACTCCAAAACTAAATTATTACACTATATACATTAGTCCTCCACACACATTACCACGTTACATCACTGTGATAGTTATATAACCTCAATACATATACACTCAGCAAAATTGTTCAGAAAACTGCATGAACTGCACCTTTTTAAAGAGTATCTTAAACTGCACTCTAGGGCATAAATTGCCATTATTTTCTGCTCAAGTTACAACACTAGAACAAGATTGCAGGAGATGAAGGTGCTATGCGCAGAAAAAGAAATATGCAAATTGTTAAGTCATTTTCAAGTCTCCAGATCCAAAGTTTGAGGTTCAAAAATTAGTAGTTCCATGGTCATTATGCAGATAGATAAAATGCAGAGAATGTCTTCCATTGATAGAAAGAACTGGATAATCTTTACCAAACAAGTTTTCCAAAAAACTGTTGTTCTCTAAAGAAAGACAGCTGGTGAGCTCTTTAGATTTGGACCATAGGTAAGTGACAGTATCCAGCCTTTGAAAATGGAAAGAGCTATGACTTAAATCTGAAGTCAAGCTAGCAAGTCCCATCTCTCTTCTTCAGATAACTTAGGTTGGATTGTCATGCAGCATCTGAAGTTTTTAATTAGAAAGAAATGTCCTCCAGAACTTTGGGGACAATCTGGAGGTCTAGATTTATTAGTACAGTAGACTTCTGATAATCCGGAACCTATGGGACCTAGGTAGTGCCGGATTATCAGGAGGTACTATAAGTTGGTTTTATATATACTGTATACATTATATACTGTATATAAAGTGTTCTTAACCCTTTTTATTGTACATACTGTATACAGTATACTGTAAAGTTTTAGTTTTTTTAAGCCTTTTTTACCCTTTTTGCTCAGTTCAGCTGCTGCCACTGTTACCTTTTACTCATTTTTTGCCGAAGCTCACTCACTAGGCTCTTGCCATTTTGATGCCGGACTATCAGGAGTGCCGGACTATTGGATGCCGGACTATTGGAGTTTTACTGTATCTCTTGAAAAGATTGCAGACTAAAATCAATCTTCCATGTCCTTTGCTCATGCCATCTTGAGGCAAAAGTGAAATGGTAGAAAAGTAGAAAAATTCACAAGGAGGACAGGATGTTTATCTTAAAATTGTAGAATGCAGATGGAGGCAGTGGTATGACCCAACCAAGAAGAGCAGGATTCAGAAGGGAAGAATGTAGGACCACATTTATAAAAAAGTATTTAGGTACCCAGTGGGATGTACAAAAGTGCTTAAGGATTTTACATTCCTAACTCCAATTGAAGTCAATGGAAATCTTGCTTAATCACTTCTGTAAGTCCCGTAAGGCATCTTTCTGCATACCTTTGTAAATCTGAGCCATAGGAACACAAGTCCCACTGAAACAAAATCTCATTCAAGTCTCAGAGCTCTTTCAGAAATTCACCTGAAGCTTCTTGTCAATGTCATGACTAAGGCTACAAGAAAGACCAATGCAATAAAGGTGGCCAAATATATGCAAAAAAAACCCCAAACCACACCTTAATTTGGTGACTGGAAGCTCCTTCCTCCATTTTCTTCCCCACAACAAACACCCAAATTCTTTTAAAAGCTTGACTAGAAATCTAAACTATTTACAAATCTGTGACACACACAATAGATTCAGCTCCATTTACAGTAAGTCTGGGCCAGAAACCAAATGGAATAAAGCTGATATTTCAGAAAACCAGAAACTCTCTCATAGGGGCTGCAAACATTATGCCATAGAAATGAATTATATCAATGGTTTTCGGATTCTGCTAGTTCTATTATCAAGGCTAATAAACCCAAAAACATTAAAAAGTCTAGAAATACTAAAATCTCTCTTTAGGTTAGTTCCTTAAAAAAAAATCTGCATGGTCTAGAAAAAACAACACACTTTCTCACGTATCTGTGATATTTTGTCAGCTTTTGAAAGTCCTCAATTAAAAGAAATATTTCATGTAGATTCAATGGGAGATTTTCAAAGGAACAAATGGCAAACTCATGTTAAAACAAACAACCCTCCTATACTCACACTTTTCATACAATATTTTTCTTGCTCATTAGGTAGGGACTAATCAAGTCTGTTAAAATGCCAGGTGGCTGTTTGAGCTCCACAGATTAAGAAGATGAAGATTTTTGTTGTAAACATGTTTTACAGAATTTTTCTGTGCTATAGATTTGACAGTGATTTTTCTGTTGCTATGTTTGAAAAGCTCCAACTACTCATGTGCTAAATGAGTATGCAGTCCTCTTTGAGAAATATGTGCTTTGCTAAGGTTAACAAGGTCTAACTGTGGAGATACAATGATGCTGCCCAGTGGTTGAGAAAAAAAAATTCAGAGAATTTGCCAGACCCTGTCTTCTTGTCTGTTGAATACAGACAGAAACACACACCATTAATCGAAGCTGAACAAATCATTGGGGTCCAGTTTGATACAAGTAGATTCAGGGTATGGCATCACTTGAGCTGGCAGGCAGACCCATGTAAATAGATCCATGCTAGTTCTGCTCAAGCTAGCACCTAAAAACAACAGTGTGTCCATTGAACTGGACTAGACGCCAGAGAACTTACCCAGGCATTTAGGACTGCACTGTATTTCGACTAGCTAGCCCAAGTGGTTGCACATGCTACCAGAAACACAGCTAATTCTAAGGGCTAGCTCAAGCAAAGCTATCATGGGTACATCTACGCAAGCTAGGACTTGCACCTTCCAGCTACAATGAAAACATACCCTTTCCAGCTTTTGTAGACTGTTTGGCTGCCTCCTCAGCAGGCTGCTACGAGTATATGAGTGGCCAATTTGGAAAAGTACACTCCTTTCTGCTAGGCAGCTTTCAAAGTCCAGGACAAAATGCCTGAGAATTGGAGGTGAAACATTCTCAGTTGAGGGCATTCAATGGTGGAACTATATGGTCTGGAAAAGATCTATCAGTAATTCAGTCTGGTCATTCAAGTTATTCTGGGAAAGTTGAAAGCCTCCAAGGACCACTGTTCTACTATATCTAAGGCATGTCACGTCCCTGGTTGTAAAAGTGGAAAGGCAAGAATTTCTCCTCAGAGTGCTTATCCAGTCACACATACAGAGACAAGCACACCAGACAATTAAACAAAAGCTGCTGCTAGAATTTCAGCAAATGCATTTATTGTAATGTCACATCTTCAATGACACCTTCCCCAGTGTATTTAGCCATTTCAGTGACTCAAGGATCTGCTGCTGCAAGGCGTTGAAGATAGACATGCCAAGGAACGCCCTGAAGCACAGCCACACTTCGATATATCTAAGTCTTGATGCACTTCCTCTGAAGACCAATGAATACATGGGCATTGATGCTTCAAGGAAGTGCTCCTGGCATCTAACTGTACGAGCATCAGTGCACTTCTTGAAATGTGTCACATTAGACCACACATTTATATAAACACACATTTGAGTATATGAACAAATGACAGCACAATTAAATGTTTGGGGACTTTCAGCTTTTTTGTCTTCTGTCTCCTTTTTTCCTCTTAAAAGCAAAAGGTATTGCTTAAACATTTGTTTGAGAAGTTAAACAGATGTAAAAAAATATAAATTGATAGTTCCCATAGGAACCAGCACCCAACCACAATGCAAATACATATTAAGGCACTAAAGTTAACCCTTTAGAAAAGTAACACAAACTATTATATATGCAGAGGAGAACAAATTATAATAAATAACATTAACATATTTTGGCTCCAGTAGGAATCATAACTGAATTTTCTGATTGTTAAGCTTCCAAAATCCTTGTAATCTTCCAAGGAGAGATTTAATTTTGTCTCAGCATCTAACCAACAATTATAATTATATAATTAGTAATAAAATGCTGTGTCCACATAGCTTATTAAATTTGATTACGAATGTGTTGCTTCCCTTTAATTGCGTTCTCCCTTCTTTCTATGAAATCTGATCAAGTACTGCATTGGAACTTAATGAACAAAAAGGAAAGCAATTTGCTGAAATTGAACAAAAATCAATTAAGCAAAATCATAACACAACCAAGGGAAGCAAGAGTGAAGGTGGTTGTTATGTGAGCAATAAAGAAAGAAATGACATAGCGAGAGGGAATGAAACAAAGAGACTGTACCAGAAAATAATCACATTTGTGTATAGAAAGACCAATTATTTTTCATACCAGTTCACATCACAGGTGGGCAACAGATTCTAAGAATTTACCAGCTTTGAATGCCTATGTCCCATTAATCAAGTATGTGGATACTCTGGTTTCCTAAGTTTCCTGATACTGAATGATTTATGTCCCTTGGTCCTGCTTGATAGTACAGTCTATTACTATTCATAAACTAGCACAAGCTTGTTTGGATGAGTATATATATTAGTAATAGATGACTATAATCTTTTTTTGTGTGCCAGATCTTACCTGAAGAAAAATGGTTTCTATATACTTTGTATCATAAATCAAAATTTAGCCACATCCATCCTTGAATTAAAAAAAAAATCTCATATTTCCTGGGCACGAGGCTGGATTAACTCTTCTGGGGGCTCAGAGCTATTAGATGTTATCCCCCTTCCCCAGGCTCAGGAATGGGGCCAAAAATGAGGGGGTTCAGATAGGGATGTAAAATTTCAATTAATTGGCTAATCAAATCATTGATACAATTTGCATCGACTAGTCGATAAGGACACCTCCACCTTTGAAGTGTAGCAACAACCTCAGAGCTGGCTCCCCTGCTGGCCCCGTGCTCCCCTCAGTGTTTCAAAGCAGCTGTGACCCTGGGCTCCATGTGGCGCTGCCACTTTGAAATGCTGCAAGGAGCCCGGAGTCAGGCTCCACACAGAATTTCAAAGCGGCAGCACCATATGGAGCCCAGGGTGAATGGGAGACTCCCAGCTGGCCCCAGGTTGCACGCGACATTTCAAAGTGGCAGACCCAGGCTCCACACAGTGCTGCTGCTTCCAAACGCCACAAACAGCCCAGGCCAGCTGGGAATGCGGTGCTGCCACTTTGAAGCACCCCCTCCACTTCCCCCTCCCCTTGTTGCTGCCTCTTTCTGATAAAGGCAGCAAGGGGGGGAAGCAACTAATCAATTAGAGTGTTGATTATCTGATAAGCATTTGCTTATCAGATAGTCGACTAATCGTTCACATCCCTAGGTTAAGAGTGCAGGAGAGAGCTACAGGTTGAGGCAGAAGGTTTGGGTGTGGAAGGGGGTGAGGGCTCTGGCTGAGGATGCAGCTCTGGGGTGGAGGTGGGGCTGAGGATGAGGTATTTGGAATGCAGAAGGGGACTCCAGGCTAGGGGCAAAGAGTTTGGAGTGTGGGAAGGGGATCTGGGTAGTAGGTGAAGTAGGATGTGTGGGCTATGAGTAGGAGATAGGATGTGGGAAGGGGCTCAGGGCTGGGACAGGAAGTTGAGGTGAGGGGCAATTACCTGAGGCAGCTCCCCTTCGCTGGCATAGGCCCTGGGGAGGGGAAAGGGCAGGTGGCTTGACACACTGTCCTGCACTTGCCAGCACACACCGCCCGTCACAGCTCCCATTGGCCATGATTCCCACCCAATAGGAGCTGCAGGGGCAAATCCTGCAGGCATGGGAAGTGTGCAGATGGAGCTCTGGGTGCAGTGTTCTCTGGCTCGACAGCAAATGGACCCCTGGTAAAGGGTGCAAAGAGATCCACTTGCCCCAGTAGTCTGCCACTTTGAGCAGCGTGTGGGGAAGTGGCAAGCAGGCAGCCCGCCTGAGAGGCCTGCTGGGTCGCCATCCTGGAGCCACCTACGGTAAGTGCCTCCTGGCCAGAACCTACACCCGGCATCCACTCCCATGTCCCAATCCCCTCCTGCTCCCAAACCCACCCTCTCCATTAATATAGTAGAAAAGTGTGGCCCATGATAAATGACAAAATACTTGGAGTGCCCCCCATTAAAATTATTGTGCACCCCTGAGCTCGACATACACTGGAATTAAGGCATATGTTTTTAACCATTGGAACAATTTACCATGGGTCATCATGGATCACTGTCCATTTAAATCAATATTAGATGTTTTTTCCAGACAATTATACAGGAGATCAGACAACGTGGTCACAATGGACCCTTCTTGTCTTGGAATCTATGAATAGAGCTCATCAGATTTTTTTTGTGAATCATCATCATCTGATGAATTCATATCATTATTTTTTCTGTTCACAAATATTCCAAGAACTGGCTGCAGTTTACATTTGTTCATCTAATAACTGAGGGAAATGTGTATCACATGGAATGATTTGCCTTCCCTGGAATACCACATGGCTAACCCACATGCAGGACATTGTAAGGGAAGTGGCTAATTATCCACTACAGCTTATTCATAAATTGGTAACTATTTGATTTTTGTATTTCCTGCCACATGAGGTAAAAACTTTCAAATGTTTCCCTATTCCAGTCAGGCTCCCTAGTCTTGCCCACTTTTTTCCCCCTTGATTTGACAATCTAAATTTTATAAATAAGAGGAATCCATTGGTATTTGAAAATTACCCTCAACACTGGTCAAGAATTTGAGGACTTTTCCCACTATTTATATTCATTCCTATTTTCATTTATTATAATCAAAACTACAGATGTTGCTTATGAGCCAGAAAAATGTGCACCCTAGAAACATTAGCTGTGCTTCCTCACCCACAGAGCCAAAGGTAATGGACCACAAAATTAATAAATCAAAGCACTTGTCCAAGTCTTTGAGGAAATAAAAAGAAGCAAGCAAGCTGCCCATGGGAAACTCTAAGAATATTTGCAAATGTTTTCTTCTGCTAACATTTGCATGGTTTAAACTTTTTTACAACCATTCTTGGAAACAAAACTTCCATCCCCTAAACGTTTGTGAATTTGGACTAGAACTCAAAAGGTGCTGAATTTCCATGGGAATTAACTTTGTGAAGGATCAAGCCCTATCTCAGTCATTAAAGCCTGGGACAAAGTCAGGAATTGAACTAGCTCTCCAGATACCCATCCTAGTAGCTTAGCCACAAGACCAGTCTTCAATTCTGGCGTACTGTAAGGGCTCCCACTCTGAATGGATAAATGCAGAAACTAACAAGCATTGAAACTCCAGAAGAATTAACTATTCACAGAGATGAATGAGTTTTATCTGCCAGAAAATGAGTTCAGATCAAGAGAGAAATGGGTGGAGAAATCAGTCTTCTTCCAACTTCAGAACGTGCACAATGCTGAGCTTTACATATTTCAAGTGGCCATTGTCCATTATCAATCTTTGGGAAGCCAAAGTGTCATAGTAGTGTCTCCTCTTCTGCCCAGGATGCTATGTCTGAGTGAGTGACTCCAATGTGCAGTCAGAAGGACGGCAGGCAAAAAGGAGAGAGCGCTAGCAGGGAATGCAGATAGAGGGCATAATTCAGAAGATACAACTAGTAATGGAGCTGGAAGATAAAATGGATAACAAAAAAAAAGAAACTGGGGGAGGAGAAAAGGAGAAGACAATGAGAACTGGGTGTGAGAAAGGAAAAAAACATGAGAAAGAAGGAGGTATCATAAAGAGAGAAAGAAACAAAAAGGAAGCAGGAGAGCATTTACCATTAGTGAGACAAGGAGCCAGAAAAGTCTGCCCACAGAAAAACCACTTTAGGAATCTGAATTGCAGAAGGAAGAACTATAGATTAAGGCAAAGGAATTTAAATAAATTTCCCAAGGAAAAAAATGTTGTATGGATGGGTGTCATTTGGAAGAGAGGTGGGGAATGTTGCTCCCGAAATGGCAAGCCATGGGCAGGTTCAAAATTATGCACCCACCTCCATGCAGCCTCTTTAGCTCTAGCTAGAGCTTTCCCTCCAACAAATATAGAAGGCAAACTATGCCTATGGTTAAAAATTTTCAGAGGGGCAGCCATGTTAGTCTGTAACTGGAAAAACTTAAAACACGAGTAGTCTTGCAGCACCTTAGAGACGAACAAAAAAATGTAGATGGTATGAGCACAGCCCAGTGGGCACAACCCAGTGTAGCTGTAGCTGTGTAAGTCGCAGGATATTAGAGAGAGACCAGGTGGGTGAGGTAATATCTTTTACTGAACCAAACTCAACAGTGTGTCTCTCTCACCAACAAAAAATGGTCCAATAAAAGATATTACCTCACCCACCTTGCAGGAAAAATGCTCAAGTGAAGATGGAATGTTTAATACAAAAGACTAAAAAATAGGCTGGCTCCTATTCCTACCCAGATTGGTAGGGACGGAAAGGGGTTGTGTGCTGTCTGGTGAATTATGAGAGATGAATCTGCTGGTCTCAATCCAATTCTTAATGGACAGCAAAATGGTAATCACTTGAGACTATGGAACCTGATCTCAGTTATGTGAGGACACTGACTCCCTGGTTCTTGCTATCCAGGATGGTGTTGGCTCCTATGCTGAGGGATGTAACACTTGACATCTTAAAGCTGCCTTAATGTTGCTAGGGGTTTAGAGATGATCACACATAAGCTCCAGAGTGATTGCAAGGTTATGGCATCCTGCAGCTACAAGCACACATTGCAACTGGACAACCCTGACCTTTCCAGTTGCCTGCCTCCCCATCTTCTGGAAAAAAAATTGCCTGTTTGTTCAGCTTTGAAGGTGCTCTGCAAACTCTTTTCAGATGCAACACTTACACCGAGGCTTTCCACGGTTAAGTCAACACGCTGATGAATCCTCAAAACAGGATGGGAAACTTTGGTAGATAAAATGAGAGTGATGGGTTCTCAGTGTACCAATCCCAGCTTTAACACTGATTCCTGCAAGGAGGTTTAACAGGTAGTTCGATTTAGGGGCTTTAATTCGAAATACCAGGTCCCTGCCGTATGTAGACGTGGGCAGTTAGTCCGGACTTGTAAATTTCAAAAATGGCGACCGGCCGGGAAGATGCAAATCAAGCGCGGGATATTTAAATCCCGGGCTTGATTTGCAACTTCGAATGCCTACATTACCCTCCCTAGTTCGAACTAGGGGGCTAGTGTAGACATACCCTTAGATTCTCCATCTGTAAAATGGGGTTAATAATTCTTGCTTACTAGAGCTGGTTGCAGTTTTCCATCAAAATTACACAAACTCCATGCATTTCTGTGATAATTGGCTTTGTTTGGAACTTTGCTGGGAGAGCTGGCAACTCTACAATGGGTCTACCCCTTCACAGAGCCCACTTGTGCGCTTAAAGGTATGGGAAGCTTCCCCTTACGGACTGTGAGCTGCAGAAAGCACAAGTCTTTTGGGCTCTACTTTGAAGCCGTTATTTTGTGACTGACCTGAAATGTTCCCATTCCTGTTTTGCCTACCTTGGTTCAAGCTGGTGCTGCACCAAGCAGTTTGTTACAATATCTGAAAGAATAGAAAGTCCAGCTAGATACTATAGAAGCAAGAAAGGAAGAAAGAACAGCAGAAATAGAGTAAAGTGAAAATGAAATATGAAAGAAATTCCTCTCTTATTTTGTGGTTGTGGCAGGTCTTTGTCGCTGATGATTTTTTCATTCTTAAATGCCAGGAGATTAGACTTCTCTTTCTTCTAAGCAATACCTGTAGGCAAATGGATCTAAGCCTGGAACTGCTTTCAGTATAGTTCCCTATCTGCCCTATTAAAGTAACAGCAAAATTATGAAGGTCAATGAATCTCTCACATAAGAGGCTGTTTAAAATAAAAGAATGGAAATTAGAGTAATTTCAGTAAAATAAAGATAAATATTCACTCTTTAAATATGAATTGGTTGTCTAATATTCTTCACAATTCTCAGCATGAGCTACCTTATCAATATTTACCTCACAGGCAAAGATTAGCAAAGTACTGGTCTCCATTCCCTTTTAAGTGAATTAATGGCTCGTATATGGATAACCTCTGTGCCTGAATATTTTCACAGCCACTGTGGATTTCAGCAGTTGAATGTAATAATAAAAACATTTAGAGCACATCTTTAACTTTAAACTGTTTTGCAAATTTTGACCCTTATCCTGCAACTTGACCCAGGTGTAAGGGGGGTGGGAGGAGAACCAGCAGAAGCTGAGGTGGTTCTTTATGAGGGATGTAAAAGTCGATTAACCAATAAGCAAAAGCATATAGGTAATGCTATAGACTACATGCATTCCCCCCTTCCCCACTTGACAGTAAATTTTTTTTAGCAGACTGGCCAGCAGCCCAGCTCAGTTCCGGCTTGTGCCGGATCTGGGAGCTCAGACCAGATTAGACAGGGGCTGCTGCCACCCCACGCTGCTGCCTTTTTATCAGAGGCAGCAGCACAAGGCCACAGCATGGGTCCAGAAGGGGAGATGGGTTTTAAACTGGCTCCCCTCACAGACCAGGTCCCACCTGGCACCCCGTGCTGCTGTCTCTGATACAGTGACAGCAGTGCTGAGTGGCAAGGGTCTTCTCGGGAATGAGGGCGGAGCACACTGTCTACTGGCCCCGCCCCCAGGGACTATAGACTAGTCAACTAACCAATAAGTATTCATGAGATTACGCGACTATTCAACTAACCGATATTTAACATCCCTATTCTTTATGGGTTGATTTGATTATGGGACATGTGCATTTTTTACACATATACAAAGAGCATAGGGTGTGGGGAGAGGAAAATGCCGGCCACAGACGACTGGACAAATTTTTACTCTTAGAAAAAAATGCCATGGGATCTTTAATGTCAGGACAGCAGATATTTAATGCCTGGGAACCTTTAATGTCTAGGAACCTAATGTTGTTAAGTTGTAAAAAACTCTATTTTCCATTGTAGGGAAGGAGCTGCTGGGAGGTGAATGGGAGACTTAACTTATTAAATCATCCCCTCCAGGTGCAATATGTACCCTCTGTACTGCCAAAATAAGAATTTTGGCAGGCTTATTATTGGTTAGTCAACTACTCAGCTACTCCCTTACATCCCTATTAGGCACCTCAATTAGCAGCTTAATTTTCACAGATCCGGAGTATCCATAACTGACTGGTCTCAAAGCAGGAAAATACTCACCTTAACTTCTCCGTTTGTCAGTTTTCCAGTCTATAAAATGTGGTTTCATTATATCAATCCCTTAGCAAGGATGTTGTGATAGCTCAGCTATTAATGTTTGTGAAGTATTGTGGGATGATTTGACAGAAGGTGGTTATTATAACACATTACAGCTGCACTGAAACAAGTAGGTAAAATAAATATCAAATTTCCACCTGCACTGAAAGGAGATAAAGAAACAGCTATAGTGTTTAAGAGGGAATTTTGTCACCTTTATTTTAATAGCTAAAATATGGCATTATATACTCCCAAATACAATGAGCTGTAATGTTTACACTCACTATTGATTAACTGTCTATAATCCTGATGTGAAACTTTACTTGTCCTGAGGGACACCGGCTATTTAATATTCATCAGAAACACTGATAATCCAGAAATTGTTTTTATTGTTCCAGAAATGAACTCATCGTGACTCTGTGATTATGGGCTGGTATTTATTATGACTGTAGGAATAGCAACAGAAAAAATGGATTAGAAATGGCCTAGCTGCAAAGCCCCCCCTCCCCCCCCCCACACCCTCAATGGGTCCTTCCTTTTATAGATGGTAAGAGGACCACTTCAGAAATTTTTGAAGTAGCCCCAGGACACCCCAGAAGGGGCAGGGCCAAGACACTTCCTGCTTCCCTGTCCACAGACCCTGATTGTTCTGGGGGTGGGTGAGCATGTGAAGTCTTTGCCACTGCCGCCGCCCCCCAAGAGAACCACCGACTGTTCTGAACAGCTGGCGGCCCCCTGTAGGTGCTCGTGCCCCTGATGGCAGAAGGAGACTTCACATGCTTCCCTTCACCCCCTGGCCAATCAGCACTTGTTAGTGGGGGAGAGCACATGAAGTGTCCTGCCCTGCCCTCCTCCTGCAAGGAGCACGTGGTACTCAGAAGTGCCATGCCCCCTGCAGGGCAGGAAAAGACTGGCCTGACTGGCCTTGGGGCAGGTGGGAGCACAAAGTCTCACACTCCCTGCCCTCAGGGGCATGGGTCTTAGAGTCAACCACCAGGGTCAACTGCATACTCCCAGTCCTTAGGCCCTAATTGGCCTGGAGGCGGGGGAGCAGCAGGACCTCCACAGGCCGGGTCAACCCACTTGGTGGGCCAGATGCGGCCCATGGAGGCCCTTTTACCGACCCCTGCTGTATGGTCTTTGCAGCAAGAACAGTGATTTCTTCTGTACTCAGAAAGCACCTAACATATGGTAAGCAATAATAATAAATAAAAACAATTATCAGCTAAAACTGTGGGGGAAAGAAAGTTGCACAGATGCTGTGTCACTAAGGTTGCTGCAGTACAGAGAAGGATGAAGGTTTATTGGAGAGACCACTGCTCACTGGCATTCTGTGGCAGGAATACAGCTAACCGACTACAGGTTGAACCTCTCCATTCTGGCACCCTCGGGACCTGACCAGTGCTTGACCAGAGAATTTGCCGAAGCACCGGAAGTCAATATTGTCTAGCAGCATTACCAACTCTTCCACTGCTTACTGAGATGTCAAAAGGCATTTAGGGGTAAATTAGAGCTAAATAACAGCACAGAACACTGAGAGCCAGGACTGGTAGCTATAAACAAACTTTATGGGACAGCGGAAAACTTGGCCACACTCATGAAAAGTGGACAGCCGGCCAACTAAAATCATGCCAGACCATGGATGTTGACAGACCAGAGAATGTTGGATTAGAGATGGTCAACCTGTAGTACTGATATTTTCAAAGCCAATAAACTTTTCCAAGCTGTGATCAGATGATCTTTTATCACTGAGAAATCGTGTTTACTCAGCCTCCCACTAATTTGCAATCCTCACACTCTCCTGGGTATTGTGAATAAATAAACTACAGTGTTTATACTAAATTAACAATGTTTCCTCTGTGACATCAAACTTTGCTCCATGTAAAAAACATAAAAAATTCAGCATGTTTTTGCCCAGGAGATGTTTGAAGGAAATCAGTAGGGAAAGCATCAAATAATTGTGAATCAAAAGAGAAGTGCATTAGGAGTTGGGGGCGGAGGGAGGGGCAAAAGGACCATAAAAGTAATTTGTTTCCATGCTAATCGAAGAACACACATTTCCCCCTTGCTGAGGAAGCATTTCTGGAGCTTCAGATACCCCAGTTGAAATCCTGGATGAGCCCCTACTTGTAATGCTGACAAACAGAACCGAACCTGGGACCTCTGGAGTTTAGTGCATGAGCTAAAAGCCAGCTGGCTCTCAGGTAAGGCTGTAAAGAAGCAGACTCATTATTCTCTCTGTACATGGTCTAAGTGCCATGTACAGATTTGTTATGTGGGAGTTAGAGAACTTTTACTCAGACCTTTTCATGACTCTC
Organism: Rafetus swinhoei; assembly: GCA_019425775.1. Lineage (NCBI taxonomy): Eukaryota > Metazoa > Chordata > Testudines > Trionychidae > Rafetus > Rafetus swinhoei. The sequence continues at coordinate 18,268,219 of CM033447.1, read as the reverse complement.
ACCACACCCAGCCATGTGTGGATTAAACTTGCACTAACTCATATGGTCCTATGAAACCTAAGAGGAACGGGCATTCCTTAAGTGAACTTGCATAAGCCACACAAGTACATTTGAAAAACACAGCAGCATAATTTCACTGACATGGATCTAACATTTGTTTTATAGTGCCAAAAGAATCTGAGATCCTAAAGCCTTTAGAAGCTCTTATTTGATATCATGAATAGCATTGTATCTTACTAGGTATGTGTGTACAATGGGGGAGGAGGGGGATGGAGCAAGAAAGCCTCCATGAAAAGCAAAAGAGATTTGTTATGTGGGAGTTAGAGAACTTTTACTCAGACCTTTTCATGACTCTCACCCGCACAGAGGGAAATGATCAAAGTGAGAAGAAAGGAGTAGATTTACACCACAGCTCTGAACAAGGTAGCAGATTGCAGGGTGATTACGGTGAAGCAGGAAAAAAAAAATCACCACAGCAGAACTAGTCCAATTCTTATTCTCTTTGCTTCTTTTAGTCAAAGGTCATTTCTTTAACCTATTTAATTCTGTCTTTGCATCATTTGCTTTCTGTTCATCTCAATATGTAAGAATCACTTTAAAATAAAACATACCCGTGTTGGCATTCAGCTCCTCCAGGGATACTTCAATTCATCTACATAGTTGCCCAGTTTTAGAACATACCACATAAAAGGCACTAGCTAAGCCAGTATAAGCTAAAATTTCATGCAGATAATAACTTGCTTATACTGCTCCATCTACTATACATGGAAATCTAAGTACATTATTTATATTCCAACTGATTTATATAATTATATGGTAAAAAATGAGAAAGTAAGCATTTTTTCAGTAATAGTGTGCTATGACACTTTTGTATTTTTATGTCTGATTTTGTAAGCAAGTAGTTTTTCAGTGAGGTGAAACTTGGGAGTATGCAAGATAAATCAGACTGCACGGGGAATAGTAGTCTGGAAAGACAGAGAAGCACTACAGTACCTTAAATGTCTGCAGAAACTGTTAACTGAGTTAAAGTATTATGGACTCTGAATAGTCATCGGACCCCTTTTATAATAATAATTACAATTAATTTTTATCAGATGAAATATAAATATAATATCACATGCTTGTGGCTGCTTAATAATGGGCTTAATAGCATGGACATTATGGGGATGCTATGAGGTAAATGCTTTAGTAAATTGAAATCATTGACTGTTCTGTGTTCTGCAATACAGTCCAGAGTCCAAACACCAAAACACACGACAGGGGACAGTGTAGCTCTAAAGTCAGTGAAACATCTGATGTTTTCCAAGTGTCAGAATTGCAGAAGCATCTGAGATTAATCACAATAGACTGCTCCACTGTGAAAATCAACAGTGATAAATAGCCCTCAGCTATCTCATTTCCTTTCTGTAACAGGCGGTCTGTTGTGCTGTAGTCTAAAACTTGGAAGGAATAGGACAAGGGGATGGATCTAATAAAGGGGCTTTTAGCTCTTTCTCCAACAAATATGTAGTGCTCATTTGTCAAGTAACAAGTACATCTGAGTCTAAAACATTATAGCTCACTACAGGTTTGGTATAGATATCTGCACCCACTGTATTGGCTAAGCAGCATACTGCCTGTGAGCAGGATGTATGCCTTGAGAGAGGCATGAGCTCCTGATGGGTGAAAAAGTCAGAAATTTTGTTTGGTACAACATCCAGACATTGAAATGCATCTCAATTCTAATCTGAAGCTGATAAATTCAAGCTGGAAATCTTCTAAAACTACTCCAGACATTTCTGCATTTCTGCTTAGGGTTGCCAGGTGTACGGTATTCTACTGGACAGTCCGGTATTTGCGCTGTTTGTCCGTTAAAAAAAATCAAAGAATACCGGACATGTGCAATATCCGGTATTCTCTGATTTTTCCGGCTGTGCGCCGGACGGAAGCCTGGCGTGGGTGGGGGGAGCGGCTGGAAGGTGGGGCCATGATCGGCGCTAGGAGCCTGTGATTGTGCAGAAGCCTGGCAGGGGCGGGGGAAGTGGCTGGAACTCCTAGCCACTCCTCCCTTCCCCACCAGGCTTCTGCGCAATCACAGGCTCCCAGCGCTGATGGCGGCCCCGCCTCCCAGCCTGGGAGTCCCAGCTGGGAGGCGGGGCCGCGATCGCTGCTCTGGGCGCTTCAGAAGCCTACCCGGGGCTGGGAGTCCCAGCCACTCCCCCCAACCCCACAAGGTTTCTGCGCAATCCCAGGCTCCCAGCACTGATCGTAGCCCCGCCTCCCAGCCTGGGAGTCCCAGCTGGGAGGCGGGGTTGCAATCGCCGGGGCTTATTAACCCACGTTCCTTTTTTTTTTTTTTGCTCGACCAAAAAATACCGTGTGCCTGGTATTTTTTGGGAGACCATCTGGCAACCCTATTTCTGCTTCCAGACCTGGCAAGAGTCTGGAAAAGCAAACAAAAACAAGAGGGGGGTGGGAGCAAAGATTGAAACAAGCAAACCGAGTAAAGTTTAGGGTAAAGGTTCTGGTTATTTCTTATTTCACCCAAACTGACTCTCTTAGCCCTAATTCTGGGCACATGACCTGGAAAGTGTGTGGGGGAAAATGGGTTTGTTTGCTTATTTTTATGACGTATAAAGAAGGCTTTTTTTTTTTTTTTTTAAGAAATTTAGGTCCTGGTTACTGTTTTCTTCCTACAAGATTCTGTGCATGACTGACATGCCAATAGAGAGAAAGAATGACCTTATGGGTAAGACACTACAGTGGAATTCAGGGAGAGATTGGTTCAATTCTTAGCTGTGCCATGGACTTCCTGTCTGACTCTGCAGTAAATCAATCTCCCTGTTCTTTACTTCAGCCAACAGGAGGATCATACTTCCTCCTCTGACCCGTTGTCTTGTTTAATTGCAAGCCCTTTGAGGCTAGCGCTCTCTCTCACCCTGTGTATGTACAGCACCTAGCCCAAAGTATTATCTCTGCACTGGTGTAGCAGAAATAACTAAGAAGAATGGTAGGCCTGTGATAGCACAGATACCAAGAAATGATACCTTATTCCTTATCCTACCAGCTAATATTTTTATTGAATTATTTTTGATTCTATGCATCAGTGAATGATTTATATGTTAAGTACTGTTGCCCAGAGTGTTTCTCTCTCTCGCTCGCTCACTTTTTTGGGGGACAAAACAATTTAGGAGTTTAAGCTACTTAACAATGTCCCTTTAATCTCTGTGGGTATGGCTACACTACAGCGCTATTTCGAATTAACTTAATTCGAAATAATTAATTCGAATTAAGCTAATTCGAAATAATGAATCTATACACAAAAAGTATTTCAAAATAGCATTTTGCTATTTCAAAATAGCACGTCCACACTGAGTGGACCCTGAACCAAAGTTAAGGCTGGCCGGAACCAGTGCCGGCAGGGCATCAGGTTAGGACTTAGTGTGTGGGGCTGCTGCCTGAGGCTAACTGAGCTCCATGCTTAAAGGGACCCTACCCCCACCCTGGACAGACAGTTCTCAGGGTTCCCCGCTTGCTTGTCTACCTCGATGAGGGACAGCAAAGCATTCCTCTCTTGGAGTGCCCTGAGTGCCCTCACTCGGGACACCACAGCACTCGGCCACATGAAGCCAGAGCGGCCCCGGGCACGCCAGTGCATCTCGTGGGGTTGTTGCCATCAGCCCAGCTACACTTGCTGCAGGCTGCCATCTGGGGGGTCCATCGGGGGGCTGTCAGGATCCAGGAGGCCCTGCAGGAGAGCATCCATCCCGAGGAGCCCTCAGAGCCTCTCCGGTCCTCCCCACCAGGGGCTCGTGCCCCATTCCTCCCTCACGTCCTTCCACTTACCCCTCCCTAGCCCCCCCTCCTGATGTCAAATAAAAGACACGTATGTTCAAAAATATAAACTCTGTTTATTTAACATAACTGGGGGAAGGGGGAGTGAACCTCTGGGGAAACTGGGAAAAGGAGGTGGGAGTGGGGAAGAGAGAGGGTGGGAGAGGGGAGGGAGAAACCTAGGAGGAGGGAGCTGGAAGGGGGAAACAAGGGGAAGAAGGGGGAGGGGAAGCTCAGGGCTCAGGGTTGGGGGTCTCGCCGGACCAACTTGAGTTTCATGCCAACCTGCTCCTGGGTTCGCATGTGGCCTTTGGTGGCCAGGCTTGCAGCGATCCTGCCGTAGACGGCCACGTTCCTCCATCAAGTGCGGAGATCACGGATGTTGGGGGCATCCCCCCCAAACCTGAATAAGGTCCATGATCTCCACTCTGGACCAGGAAGGCGCCCGCCTTCTCCAGCCCCTGTCAGGCTCCTGGGAGCTGGCAGACTGCTCCTGGGGAGCGGTGGAGGGCTGGCTGCCAGTGGCTTGCTGGCTCATGTTTTGGGGCCACTGGGTCAGGGGCCCCGGTGGCCACTGCTGGCTCTGGGCTGGCAGGCTTCGAGCTGGCACAGGCACTGTGGCCAGGGTCTACCCCTTTAATGGCTCTGGGGCTGGGGGAGAGGACAGTAAGTGTTCCTGGTTGTGCCCAGAGTGGCCACCAGGGCTCCCTGAGAAGGGCTGGAGGCCCCCTATTTCGAATTAAGTGTCTACACAGCACTTAAATCGAAATAGTTATTTCGAACTTGGTGTAACTCCTCGTAGAATGAGGTTTACCAAATTCGAATTAAGGGCTCCGCTATTTCGATTTAAATTTGAAATAGCGGTTTGCATGCATAGATGCTATTAAAGTTAATTCAAAATAGCAGTTGTTATTTCGAATTAACTTTGCAGTGTAGACATACCCTGTGAAAATAAACATAGCCCTAATCAGTTAAAATGCTGACACATGGGTAGGCGATTTCACAAGGCCTTGTTCTGCCAGTGATTTGACTAAAAGCAGGCTGTTTTCTATTCTTCAGAACACAGAGAAAAACATAATTCCTATTATACACTTAATCACCCAAGTACATTAATAATTAATCAAACTATATTGCAGACAGCCAAAAAGTTTTATTGTTGCTACTTCTTAATGTTTGATTTTTCTCATACCTCAAAGAGTCTTTGCTTTCAACCAAAATGCTCCCAGAATTCCCTGGAACATTTGCTTAATGTTCACAGATAGTTTGATAAAGCAGCACACACTCCATCTTTATTTGTATATTGTCCTTTTGTTGGCTGTGAAATGAGGAAATGAAACAGCAAGGAAGACAAAGAGATTTAATTTCTGTTGGTGACCTTAATTTTCCTTCCCCCTTCCTTTCATCCTCTCAGTACCTCCCTGCTAGAGGTCCCTTTGTATTTCACTGTCATCTTCATGCTAACCTCTAAACTGATAAGCACTTGCCCCCTTCTTTAAATCTAGTAGCTCGACACCAAGGCTGTGTTGGGTCTCTTTATTGATCTGTTTCTATTGCACGCCACCTTTGAGCCACTAGTAGAGGCTGATGGTTTTGATGTGAAATGAAAGAACACATTTTGAGTGAGTTTCAAAACAAAAGGTGGCATCGATGTGCAGAAATCAACATTGAAGAGATGATCTGCATTTTTCACATAGTCCCTGTGCAGGGAAACAGCTGAGCTTTGTACAGTTTGCTCTAAGCCTTCTGAGCGTGCTATTTAATGGTTTTCTTTTTTGCTCTATCAAAACATTTTCTTTTGTAGTTTTCACTGGAACCCAGCCATAACTGTGGGGATGAATGAAAAGGCTTAGTGGTGTCATTACACCTTCAGCTTTCACTCTTCTGCTGCAGAAAAGATGCAGATCAGAAGCATCATTTTCTGTTTAATAGGAAGAGACGAGTAGGAAGATCCATGCCATGTCAAGGATCAGTGAGCAATTGTGTCATACAAGATTCTAGAAAATGGTATTAACCAGGAGAGGAATCCTTGCAAGAAATATCACGTGAAATACTGATGCAGTCTAGGGAATCTCCGAACGCATATAAACCGTAAAAAAGGGGGCTTCTCAAGAATCAGTCCTGTGTTAACATAACTCGGCCTTCTCAAGCAATTGGCTTCCATTCCCCCAATCCTAACAAGCAGGAAGTAGCTGTGTAGTTCTGGCAGCTTGTCCATAGGCAGCATCTGCTTTAGCATGTAGAAAATGTAATTGTTGAGGTAGACATTCCATCATTTCCCCCCTTGCTTCTGCTCTTCAAAGTCCCACATCATAAGGACTTCAAACCCAGCTAAGGAGAGACAAACATGGCGGCTTGTACCTCCATCACTTTTCTAGACAATTTTCAATGGCTAAGTCAATCGTGACACTTTCATTTTGAGTGTTCATGTTTCAATATTCATAATTTGTAATCAGTCACCTTAAACACATGGTGTAATTTTTGCAGAAAAAGTAGATTAATGAAAAACAAATAGACTTGTTCACAAGCAAATCCAAGTATAGTAAGACTAGCCAATCTACAGACATCAGTGTGAACAAAGATGTGTACAAAGCGGCTAGTTAATAGTGGATGAAAAGGAATCTGAACATGGGCAAGATGACTATCCCAATTCAGTTTCTGCACCCTTTGCCAATCTCTACTAGCAGTATTCATTCATCCTGACAAAGAGCTTTGGGTACTAAAAGAGTAAAATATATTATTAATAATAATTCCCAATTTGCGCTATGAAGATATTAAGCCAGATAAAGTGGAAGCCAACTGGAATATGCCAACTTACTCTAAGTGAGGATCTAGCCCATTGCTTCTAGAGAAAACATGCTATCCATAACACAGGACTATGCAGCACTTTAAAGACTAACAAGATGGTTTATTAGGTGAAGAAGCTCATCACCTAATAAACCATCTTGTTAGTCTTTGAAGTGCTGCATAGTCCTGTCTTTTGTTTCAGCTAGACCAGACTAACACGGCTGCATCTCTATCACTATGCTATCCATAGTACACCTAGCAGGATCCCATAAGCATTCTGAAATCCTTCTGAAGAAGAAATATTGTTTAGCTGACAGTTACCCCTTTGCTATAAATTTCAAGGACAGCAGCAAAACTCTTGTTCTTTCAGAGTATTGTAGAAGTATTTGACTACAAGTCTGCAGGATAAGATGGAGGACTAGCCAGTCTTAAGGTTGCCAAACCTCCTGGATTCTCTTAGGTCCTCCAAAAATAAAGATTAATCTTTAATTAAATATTAGGTCATTTGATGGACCTTCCAATAATACATCTAACCAAAACTGGCAACCCTACCAAGTCTGAGATTTCTATTTCCTACAATCACTCTCAGGTACAGGATATTTAACTGATGATACCTGACTGCAGTGGTGTCCTCATGTCTGTACAAGCCCGCAGGTGAGTTCATGCTCAGTTCCTGAATCTGCTCAGTATCCTCCCAAGGAGGGTGTATATTACTACAGTCCTTGCCTTCCATTACCTATCCCTGTAAATGCAATTTCTTTTACAGAACGTTGCTGTTAAGTTAATTTGAGTTTTTTCAATGGCTTATATACATATTGTGCCAGAGCTCAGCTAGGGTAAGTCACAGTAGCTCCACTGAAGATGATTTACACTAGCTGAAGATTTATTACTATGGGTGCATTTCTGATTCATAGCTGTTTTGCCATTTGATTCATTTCACTGCATGAGCAATCTTAATATAAGCAACAACACAGCTTGTAAACACTGTTACCTTACCCTCTAACAAAAGCAATCCAGTTACTCTGGTTCCTTTGTCTCCAGTTTGGTTATAATAAAATTTCAATGAACACGTAGTAACAAAAATGAATGTTTGACCACCTGGATTGTTGAAGCTTACACTCTTATGCAGTGCAAATAGACAGTAAAATACAATACAGACAATAAATGTAACAGCCTTTCCCTTCTGCCTTGGGGGTGGGAAGCCTTCCTGAGGGGAAGGTTCATGGCGGCACTGCTCAGCACCTGGGCTCACGGCAGCCCACACAGCGCTACCTGCCGCTTGTCCTGCTGCTAGTCTGAAGACAGCAACAACATGGCTCAGACACTGGGGCTATGTCTACACTGGCAGCATCTTGCGCAATAGTTCTTGTGCAAGAAGTCTTGTGCAAGAAAATGTCCACACTTCCATGTGCGAGCTGTGCTTTTGCGCAAGAGCGCCCATGGCAGTGTAGATGTTCTCTTGCACAAGAAAGCTCTGATGGACATTTTAGCCATAGGGCTTTCTTGCGCAAGAAATCCCTGCCGAGCGTCCACACTGCTCTCTTGCGCAAGAGCTCCTGCTGAAGAGGGCTTACACCTGTTAAAAAAAGAGCACAGCTCTTACGCAAGAAGCCCTCTCTTACCACACCGTACTGTAAATTTCCTTGCACAAGAGCAGGCAGGCAGTGTGAATGCTCTGCGGATTCTTGCGCAAGAACGGCCATACTTGCGCAAGAAGCCACGAGTGTAGACATAGCCTGGGTGGGGTGTAACCAGGCAGGGATCCAGTCAGGGGGTGAGGGGTGATGACTCCTGCAGCAGCATGCCACAGGCTCCCAGCACCTCTGCAGAGAGGGGAAAGGATTCCACCTGGCTGTGCTAATGGGTGTCCACGCTATTTGTGTGGAATTATGCAGTGATCTCACTTCTCTACTTGGGTCTTACCCCCAGTGTAGGTAGGGGACTCCCTGTCTTGCTTAGAGCCAATTCAATGGCTCTGTGCTGACCCCTTCCCCATAAAGCTCCCAAGATAGGGGCATTTTGGAAGAAAAATAGAGCAGTGCTGCACTGTGCTTATTCTTGGCCTCCCATGACTTCTATGGAACTGTGGGCAGTGCAGACTTAGAGTAGCCTTGAGGATAATTTAACATACAACAGCAGCTGACTTGCTTCTGGCAAGATGGAAAATACAGAAGGCACAAAGGGGGCTTAGAAACATCTTTCACTCTTTCAGCATTCCTGCATTGAGGCACTGTGGTCATGCCTTAGTATTAGAGATGTTAAATATCGGTTAATTGAATAATTGATTAACCTCGTTAATTCTTATTGGTTACTCAACCATTCTATAGTCCCCAGGGATGATGCCGGCAGCCAGTGCATTCTGGCTCCACTCCTGAGGATCAGCCCCCTGCCAGTCCGTGCTGCTGCCTCTAGGAGCCAGGCGGGTAAGCATCCCAGCTCATTTCCAACTCGCGCTGGGTCTGAGAGTTCAACTCCCAACCTGGACAGAGGCTGCTGCCACCTCATGCTGCTGCCTCTGTATCAGAGGCAGCAGCGCGTGGTGCCAGGCAGGAGCTTGTCCGCAAAGGGAACAAGTTTAAAAGCCAACTCCCCTCACGGACTGGCTGCCTATCACCTCATGCTGCTGCCTCTGATACAGAGGCAGCAGCATGAGGTGGCAGCAGCCTCTGTCCAGGTTGGGAGTTGAACTCTCAGACCCAGCGCGAGTTGGAAATGAGCTGGGATGCTTACCCGCCTGGCTCCTAGTACACTTTAAATGCAGAGTCGTAGTGCGGGTAGGTCCCAGACCCAGCGCAAGCCAGCAGAACCAGGCTGCCGGCCAGCCTGTTAAAAAATTTAGTGGCAAGGGCGAGGAGGGGGAAAATGTGTGTCATTCTATAGCATTAACCTATAACACTTTTGCTTATTGGTTAATCGACTACACTATTGCATCCCTACTTGGTATGTAATAAAAGTTCAGAGATTCTGTAGGTCAAACTTTTGTGATGGATCTCATACGTCTGATATTGCTGGCAAACACTCTAATATGCTTTGGTGTTTTGATTTCTAATAGTAAACACAGAACTGGAAGGGAGATTATCTACTCCAGCTGGGGGAGGGTTTGGAAGAGGTCTATAAACAGAGGAAGTTGGCTACTGAAAATTTTTCAGTATTAATTTTCTTTGTATTTGACTTTCTTTGTATTTCTTCGTATATTTCATGCACCTTGTTAATTATCCCTTCTTTCTTCCATAACATTTTACAAAATACATATAAGATATTTGTTAATTACTTGGGTGCCACAATGGCACACATTCAAACAAGTGCACATGACCTCAATATTGGTGCATAAGACACAACTCACTCCACTCATGGATGGAAAATCTTAGAGGGAACACTGTCCCAGACCCTTTACAACGCAGTTTCAGACAGGAAAATTACCTGACTGTCACTAACAAATAACCATTTCCTAGTCTTGCATAACAAACAAACTTCTGCACTCTACATGGCATCACTTCTAGATCTCTCTGAAGGAAATTAACACCATTAGCCATACAGAGATGAATCCCTGCATAAAAATTCTTGCAGAATTAAATAGGGCAGCACTTCAGCAAATCCACAAATTCTACCAGGCATATCACAAAGAGTCATGATGGACTCCTGTCATTAGATCATGATCATCTGGAGTTGTGTAAAATGCTATAATCTCTCCTCTATTCACCAAGACACTACTTAGAATGATCATGAGATGCCTCAGATTTATGTACCGTCAGTTTGCTGATGATGGTCAGCTGTATGTCTCCTGCAGTGAAGATGCCTAAGTCAACAGGAAGATGCCCCTGGAATGGAAAAGAGGTAGGGAGCATTTGGCTCTATCACAGCTTAGGAAAGGTAGAAAGGACATTGGTAGGAAAAGGGAAATGGAGCAGCATTGTTAACAGCATTTCTGGAAGATATACATTTTCCATGGTGGTCTCTAGTCTCTAGTCTGGTGGTCTCTAGTCTCACCAACAAATGAGGGCATCAAACTCTATATTATCAAACCCATATAAATGCCGCAAGTGTTAGGATAAGGAATCCCTTCTTTCATTTATACCCATGCCCTTCCAGACAATAATTCAGCCTCACACAGTGAGCAGTGTTTCCTTCTCTTTCAGGGTAAGCTACTGCAACTCACTCTGTCTGGGTTCAATGCAAGTATTTTAGAGAGTTTGTCTGTTTGCTCAAGAACTCCTCCTAAATGGTAAGAGTTAGGACCACCAAATTTGGCATACAGATTCCTCTCATCATAACTTAAAACAACATGAGGATTTGGTTGTGCCAGGAAAATGGGATGTACCTGGAATGGGATTGCAGCTCATAAAACCAAACAGAATCAAGACAGAATCAACAAAGCAAATACAGTCCTCAAAACTGACATAATTGAGTGCATGTTGAAAGAGAATGAACCAAGATTAATCAGAAAAATAGGATGAACCTGGACTAGGATTGCTTCTCAGTAAGCCTTACAGAAAAGAGATACAACAGAGAAATGTGGAGTACTGCTCAGTTTTTGCAAAGCTAAATCAATGCACAAGCTTTGAAAAGTAGAAGACAGTGTTATTGGAAACCAAACTGACTATAGACCTTTTTTTGTTAAAACACAGTGATGCTAAGAGTTTATAGTGTTGAAGAAAGAAAATATACTTGATGGAATTCCCAAATTACAGACCCAAGAACACCAGGCAAATCTGCTAGTGAGCAATAAAAGACAATGCAGACACAACCATGCTATGCTTTCAGATCCTCACTGCTTACCCATTCATTTTAGAACAAACTTTCAAGTTCTGGTCCTAATCTACAACAATAGACAGTAGTTAAGAAAAGTCTACTGAAGAAAGAGCTCACCTGACTAGACAATTGGTGTCAGAGAGGTAGCCATGTTAGGCTGTAACTTTAAAAACAAGTAGTCCTGTGGCACCTTAGAGACTAACAAATATATTAGATCATGAGCTTTCATGCGTAAAACCCACTTCATCAGTTAATGTAAGATATATTAATAATGAAAGAGGAAAAGCATACTATGGAAAGTTGTAGGCTGAGTTAATTAGTGCTATGATCTATTGTTTACAAATATTCATCTCTGTTGTAGATAGAGCACACACAGTAAACAATAATATAAATATTATACACATACATGTATATAATACATATGTATATTAGCTGCAGATAAATATATATCTTCCAGAAATGCTGTTAACAAGATTGTGCTGGCGGGAAGATATCCAATTACCCTGAGTAGCATTTATATTGTAATTACATCATATTCACTGAAGAGCTCAAGGTTTGATGAAGCAGTCCTGAAAGATTTTCTTTTTAATCAGTTGGAAGCAGCTTGAGAAATGTTAGGGATATGTTGTTCATACTAAAAGTCCTCATGCTAAACCTTCAACAATGAACACCAGTACTCATATCCTCACTTTAACCCAATGGTGTGATGTTCTGAGACATTCAAGAAATGGTTGAAAAGGATTCTCTTTCACTTTATAGATTACTAGGTAATTCCTATCTGCAATCATCCTTAAAATATAATAGCAATACTCCATGAATATTTCTTTGCCCATACCACTTCCTTTTTTATGTAAAAGACCAAATATGTCCTGAGATATTTCTATAGCTTCCTCTAATTGTCAAGTCAGTAAAGACTGTCTGATCAAATCTCCAATGACTGGCAAGTTACAGTTACCATGTATCTGTTGAAAGGTTAAATTTAACATGCTTCAGCATCAATAAGACACCATCAAAAATACTATGAGTCTTAGGAATAACTACAAAATACATGAGGCACAAAATGTGTTCAGCTCATGGAACCATCCAAACTATTTTTTTAATGATTTTAAGAATAAAGGATTAAACTCTTAAGTTTGTAATATCAGCAATGGGTCTACCCTAAATATCTGGCTTTGTAAACCGAGAGTGGTATTTATTTTTAATGCAGAGTAATTTTAAAAAGCAACATGAAGTTCAAATTAATTATTAAAATGGTTGAGTTGATTTTAAAAGGTATTTGATTTTATCGAACCTGATATAAAATTTGCCTACACTTACGTTATAAAGCTGATGAACTCCTGCAGTTTAAAAGCATTCCTTTGCCTATATGTGATCCAGAGCCAGCCCAAGCTATGGGCTGACTGGGCTGCCACTTGGGGTGCCCCATTGTAAGGGGTGCTGTGCGGGGCTGCCGGACCAGGCGGGAGCAGGGCCGCGCTTACGCCGGGTGACCGTGGCCGCGCATAGGCCGGGTGACCGGGGGCGGAGCTGTGCTCCCAGGGGCGGAGCCGTGCTCCCGGGGCTCGGGACGCACGAATGGCTGGGGCCGGCCCTGATGTGATCATATCCATTCTCAGAAGGATGGGCTCAGTCAGCCCATGTTATGATGCTCAATATTTTTTAACATGGAAAGAAACGTAGTTCATTAGAGGAAAACTGTATGGAATAACAAAACAACACTACATTTTCCTATGTTTGCAGTTATGGGTGGAGGGCTGTTTCACTCAATGCACTCAAAGAAAATCTACACTTCCTTTCAGGAAAGTGTGCATCAACCTGTGTTTTTCCTTGTAAACAATTTAGCAAGTTGTGGTTCAGACCTGTAGGAAGCCAAATAAATAAATATTACTGAACTCACCTCTCCTTCAGTAGCAATAAGCCTTGAGGAATAACATAATTTTCAGCACATGATCCTTATGAAAGCACATGACCTTGTCACTTGATTTTAATAGCTAAGATCAAGATTTAATAGCTGTTTATCAAGTGTAGTAGCTGTAGCGTGCACAGCGGCCACACCACGGGCAACAGCTTCAACTGGTCGGCTGAACCAGGTGAGGGTAGCCGACGGGCTCTGAACCATCGGTGAGCTTTGGGCTTGTCACCAAGACTGGATTCGGCAGACTGCGTGGAGGAATCACCATGTGGTCAACGGGCAGAAAGGCGAATTCCAGCAATGCTTTGTGGACAGCATAGAGCACGGCAAGACACATAGAACGCCCTGGTCATCCACTGCACCCAGCTTCCATTCCAGCCGTCTTGACTATGTCTTGCCACTGGAGCAATGGAGCTTGGACGAGAGAGAGTGAGGTTGACGACGCGCAACTCTCCCTCACTTTAATCAAATTTATTCGCAAGTCACCCATGTTATCATCCATTCCTTCATCCTAAGTCCTGCGGCGATGGGCTAGCTGCGAAACGGCAGGTGTGGATACACTGGCAGCCGCAGTGGCGAACCTGCACGCAGGCGGCTCAGGCCATAGGGTCGTCTTCCACTGATCTGAAGCAGCAGTGGTCTTCGGCAGCCACCTGGGCGACTGAGCAGTCCTTTTTTAGGATAGCGCTGCTTACCTCCGTAGTCTGAGGAAGGGGCTAGAAAAGGTGCCCTAAAAAATGCCTGCTTCACCAATCCTGACCAGCTTACCGCAGCTGGTGTGAATCCCACTTATGCGGTCGAAATACAAAGAAAATCAGTAACACTCCACTCATTCTTGGAGCGTGGAACATACGTACCCTCATGGATCATACAGATGCCGACAGACCCGAAAGGAGAACTGCCCTGATTGCCAAGGAGCTTGCTCGCTACAAGATCGATATAGCAGCTTTGAGTGAGACCCAGCTGGCAGAGGAAGGACAGCTGACTGAAATTGGAGCAGACTACACCTTCTTCTGGAGTGGGCGAAGAATAGACGAATGCCACGAGTCGGGAGTTGGATTTGCTGTGCAGACAAATCTGGTGAATAAGCTATCCAACCTACCAAGAGGAATCAATGACCGGCTGATGGTGCTGAAGTTACCTCTGTCTGGGAAAAAGCAAGTCACATTAATTAGTGCTTACGCACCAACAATGACTAACCCAGAAGACATCAAGGACAAATTCTACCAAGACCTGGAAGAGCTGATTGCTACAATACCAAAGTCAGACAAGCTGATTGTCTTAGGCGACTTCAACACCAGAGTTGGTACTGATCATGATTCCTGGAAGGGAGTCATCGGTAGATATGGCATTGGTAGCTGTAATAGCAATGGACATCTGCTCTTGAGGACATGTGCAACAAATGATCTCCTGATAACTAGTACCATGTTCCGCCTGTCCAAACGTAACAGAACAACTTGGATGCACCCCCGCTCAAAGCACTGGCATCTAATCGACTATATAATAGTCCGTAGGAAAGACCGACAGGATGTCCGTGTGACCAAGGCGATGTGTGGCACCGACTGCTGGACGGACCACAGACTGCTCATCTCAAAGATGAACCTTAGGATTCGGCCCCCCAGACGTCCACAAGGCATCATGGTCCCAAAGCACCTAAACGTCTCCAGACTGAAAGACAGCGGCGTCCAACAATCACTTGCTGACGCCCTGGCATTTAAGCTGGAAGCCATTGGAACTGACGCTGATATAGAGCCCAGCTGGGCAGCTTTCAAACAGCTGGTGTACTCCACTGCCTTCGAGTTAATTGGCATCACCACAAGAAAGCACCAGGACTGGTTCAACCAAAACTGTGGAGAAATCAAGGCATTGCTGGATGAAAAACATCGTCTCCATCGTGCCTACAGCAGTGACCCTAAGTCTGTAGCAAAAAAAGTTGCCTTCACCAAGATACGTCAGACTGTACAGATGAAGCTACGTGAGATGCAGGACACATGGCTGAGCCAGAAAGCCAATGAGATCCAGGCCTTTGCCGACAGACACAATATGAGGAACTTCTACAATGCTCTTCAGGCTGTGTATGGCCCAGTCACATCTGGTTCAGCCCCTCTCTTGAGGGCAGATGGTAGTACTTTGCTCACTGATAAGGAGAAGATCCTTAATCGCTGGGCAGAGCACTTTGCTGATGTCCTTAACAGGCCCTCTTCTATCAACGAGGAGGCAATAAACCGCCTACCTCAGGTGGAGATCAACGAAAGCTTGGCTGATCCTCCAACAGTACTGGAAACTCAAAAGGCCACTGAATTGCTCTCCAACAGTAAAGTTCCTGGAGCTGATTCCATTCCAGCTGAAATTTACAAATCTGGTGGACCCAAGTTAATTAAGAGGCTTACTGAGATGTTCTGTGAGATGTGGAAACAGAAACGCGTTCATAAGACTTCAAAGATGCGTCTATTATTCATCTATACAAGCGCAAGGGAAATCGCCACTCTTGTGACAACTACAGAAGAATCACTCTGCTCTGTGTTGCAGGAAAGGTCCTCACCAGAATACTTTTAAGCAGACTCACACAGCACCTTGACCAAGGTCTCTTGCCGGAAAGTCAGTGTGGCTTCAGGAAGGGACGAGGTACTACTGACATGATATTTGCTCACAGACAACTACAAGAAAAGTGTCAAGAACAGAATGTCCAGCTCTACACTGTCTTTGTGGATCTAACTAAAGCATTTGACTCTGTCAGTCGTGAGGGCCTCTGGAAGATTATGGCCAAATTTGGATGCCCAGATACCTTCACTGAAATGGTGAAGCAGTTCCATGACGGCATGCTTGCCAGAGTCCAAGATTGGCAATTATTCAGAGCCATTCGCAGTTACAAGCGGTGTGAAACAGGGATGCGTCCTGGCCCAGTCTCTTCAGCCTTATGTTCTCTGCTGTGCTGATTGATGACTTTAGAGAAAATAATGTCGGGATCGACTTGTGCTCGCGTTTTGATGGAAGGCTATTTGAGGAGGCTTCAGACCAGAACCAAGGTTCAGGTCGAGACCATTTGTGACTTTCTATTTGCGGATGCGCCTCAACTCAGGTGCAGCAGGCATGCAACACTGCATGAATCTATTCTCCGCATGGCGTGCATGAACTTCGTCCTTACGATCTCCACCAAAAAAACCAAGGTTCTGCATCAGCCCACTCCTGGCTGTGACTACACTGAGCCATCCATCACTGTCAATGGCCAGAAGCTCGACAACATGGACAGGTTTACATATCTTGGCAGCACTCTATCAAAGGCAGCCAACATCGACGAGGAGGTGAATACTAGAATCGCCAGAGCCAGTGCAGCTTTTGGAAGGCTTCAACTTAATGTTTGGAATCGAAGAGGCATTAAGACTGAGACCAAGCTAAAAGTCTATTTGGCGGTCGTCTTGCCCACCCTCCTCTATGCTTGTGAGACCTGGACTGTATATAGTCGTCATGGAAAAAAGCTGAATCACTTCCACCTGAACTGTCTACGGAAACTGATGAAGATAAGATGGCAGTATAAAGTTCCAGATACTGATGTTCTTCTACAGGCTAATATGACAAGCATCCACACCATGCTTTGCAAGGCACAACTCAGATGGGCTGGCCATGTTGTGCGCATGTCTGATGATCGATTGCCCAAGAAGATGCTCTATGGCAAATTACAACACGGCAAGCGATCTCTTGGAGGTCAAAAGAAGAGATTCAAAGACACCCTTAAGGCCTCTCTTAAGAACTGTAACATGGATCCTGGAAATTGGGAGAGTATTGCTGATGATCATTCCGCCTGGCGCAGATGAATACATGATGGTGCAATAGCCCACAAACAAAAGAGACTGCGTTATGCTGCAGAGAAACGTCTTCTTCGCAAGTCCAGGGCTTCCTCCGGTCGGCAGTCCGATCTTCCATGTCCCCACTGTAACCGTCATTTTCAGGCTCGGATTGGACTAATCAGCCATCTCCGAACCCACCCCCAACTAAACTGATGACACCGGGTGGTCCTCATCGACCTCGATGGACGAACAGCATCAAGTGTAGATAAAGACACCAACTTAAAAGATTTCTCAAACTGCCTCATTATTATTATTGTATTAGTCTGAACTTGAGAATTATTCCAACTCCATGTTTGTACATGCCAAACGAGCGCATAAATTATGGTGGTTTGTGGTATTATTTTCAAAAAGAACTTCAGAAACTTTCAAGAGTACAATTGTTTGTCATCATGAGAAGAGTGATGGTGGTTACCAGCCCTACAAAGAGAAAAATTTGCTAGTCTTTTAAATACAGGGGATACAGCTGTTGCAGTATATTTTCAAACTAGACATATAGTGAATTTCAACAACTGTCAACAAAGTTACCTGAACTACTTTATCAAATATTCCACTTTCACATATTTCAGCACTTTAGGAAATACAACAGTCATCGCCAGCCAATGTTATGGCACTGAAAATGCATTTTTCTCTTTTGTGTCTCTCAGTGAAAAATGCTCCAGTATATTATTTTGAGTTAGTCTGAAGGTTGAAGCTAAAAAGCCATCTGGGGGGAACAGACAACTCTCAGAGGATTGGTTCCACAGGTTATTACCATTCTCCTAAAGTAAACATTCTAAGTCTGTGAAGATTGACCCAAAATCAACAAAATACATTCAGTTTACAAAGATGTTCTCAATCCAGTTTCTAGAGGACAAATACAGTATCCACATTTCAATGGGCCATTTCAGCATAGAAATTCCCCCCATGCTCATGAAAGTCAGTGGGTGTCTTTCCCTAATGAAGGATAGAGACCACACAGCCTTCTGAATCCTTCTGCATCTGACGAAGTGGGTCTTTGCCCACGAAAGCTTATGCTCCAATACATCTGTTAGTCTATAAGGTGCCACAGGACTCCTTGTCACTTTTGCTGGTAGAATAATGGGTTTTTTAAAGATATCTGAAAGATCTCTCCTCCCTATAATAACTCCATGGATTGTATTACAAGTTGTAACAAAAACGCAAATAAAATATAAAGCTGTACGCGCTAACAACATTTCAGACGTAGAGTTCCTTCTTCTCTCACAGCAAAAAAATTATTAGAAAGGAAAAAACAGAGACTAGAAAGTAGTGTCTATCATAGTCAGTGTTCCCTCTAAGACTTCTCATCCGTGAACAGAGTGAGTTTTGTCTTGTGCACCAACATTGACATCATGTGTGCTTGTTCAGATATGCACCAGTTACTAACAAAACACACACACATATAAATACACATTCAGAGAGAGAGAGAGAGAGAGAGATTTAACTTGTTATACAAAAAAAATCCTAAACCAAGGGATAATTAACATGGTGCATGACTCTTTGGTACAGGAATCAGGACAAGGGGTGGGAGGTATGGGGGGGCTCAGGCCAGAGGGTGCAGGATTCAGGGCAGAGGGGAGCTCAGGATGGGAGGCTGAAAGGTTGGGGAGGTAGCAGCTTCTTGCTGGGGGGTGGCTGGAGCTGAGTTGCCCATTTCTCTGGTGGTTTCTTGCAGGGTGTGGGCCCAGGACTGGGCTACCTGGCCCCTCCGGAAGCTGCTTGCTGGGGGGGAAATGGAGCTGGGCTGCCCAACCCCTAGCCAGCTGGCAGCTCTTTATGGGAGGAAGGGCTGGGGCTGGGATGCCCAGCTCCCTCAACTGGTGGGCAAGGGAAGAGCCCAGCACTACCAGCCAGCTGCCCACCTGGCCAGTGCTGCAACTGAGAGCCTCAGCCGGGGCCACCAGAGCAGCTGCCACCACCCGCCACGCAGCTCCAGCCCTGGTTCAGCCATGGCATCCTGCCCACCACAGCTAGAACCAGGCCTGGTGAGGCTGCTCCAGCAGGGACAGTGTCACCGTGTCCCAGCTCCAGCTGGAGCAAACGGGGGCAGGGCAGTCGCCTGCCACCACATGGCCCCACCAGAAGGCATCAGGCCACTACCACCACCACCACTCATCTTCCAGTCCAGCAGGAAAGCGAGTAGTGGTGAGTGCCGCAGTGCGGCTCTGCAGGCAAAGTGAGCAGCCTACAATTTTTCGTGCACAGCTTGGAGGGAACCCTGATCATTGTATGACCACACACCTTCTGGGTGTGGTGTACTGTCCATCTAGGGGCACTGAGACCACTTAGAGAGAGAGAATAATGAGTTGGCTCTACAGCATGAGCTAAAAGCCAGCTGGCTATCAGCTAATGTGGTAGAGGTTCACACTCCATGCTCCAGAGGTCACAAATGTGATGGGGTCTGCCAGGGTTACCATATCAGTAGGGTTGCCAGATACTTTCACAAAAATTCCCAAACATGGTAGGGAAAAAAAATTGGTTGAGCAAAAAAAAAAAAAACCCCAAACAAACAAACAAACAAACAAACAAAAATGGGGAGCTAAACTTGTTGAGCTCCCCGCGCTCCCCACCCCCACCAGATGTGGAAGGGGAAAAATGTCCCTGCCAGCCTTCCATCCAAGAAAAACAGAAAATACCGGACATTTTATATGTCCGGTATTTTCTAGTTTTTTTCCCGGACAGAAGACGCAATTACCAGACTGTCTAAGCGAAAACCGGACACCGGACAACCCCTAATTTATCAGCAACCAGCAGTGTGAAGCTAAGATTATCAAAATACTCCCATTCTACCCAGAGATCCTATCCTTATAACTATTATAGTTTAATATGCAAACTTTCATAAACCAACATACGTACCCCCAGATGTGAGTTTCAAATGATATGTCTTCTGTACTTTCAGAAGTCATGATCTCTTCTTTGCCAAATGGATGCTGAAAATACCTTACTCTGTGTGTGTGTGTGTGTGTGTGTGTGTGTGTGTGTGTGTGTGTGTGCGCGCGCCGCGCGCACGCGCGCACACATATATTTAAAAACCAGAACTACTAGAAAGCAAAAGTGGAAGACTAGCCATATGAAAGGGCTAGTCTTGTATGATAAGTTATTGTGCTTTTGGAGTTTGTATGATGTTACCTAAAGCATTTCTTTCCACCATTAAAAGCTGTGAACTACTGAATCAAGAACATTGAGAGATGCTGTTATAGGAAGGAGACCATCTGGGAATAGGAGGGGTCCACCTAACCAAGAAGGCGAGGAGCACCTTCATGCACTGGCTCACCAATTTAGTGAGGAGGGCTTTAAACTAAGTTCAAAGGTGACTGAGGAGGGACATGGAAAATTATAGCAGAATCATAGGAGCTGCAAAAATGAAATTGGGGTAGAATCTTCTCAACATCTTAGATGTGGGTACACCAGCGGGGATGACAGAACTGACAGACCTCTGGGCAAGCTGTGGGGCGAGGCCGTAGTTAGAAGGGGTGGGGATGGAGCAGCCAGCTCTCAGCAGCTCCGCCCCTCCCTGGCAGCTCTTAGTGCTGTCTTAACTGTGTGGCCAGTGCTCCAGCAAGGATTTAAATGGCCCGGGGTAGCTGCCATGGTAGTAGCAGCAGCAGCCAGAAGCTCTGTGCCTTTTTGAATTGCCGGGCCCCAGGGAAGTTATCCCCTCCCCCCATAAGTGGTCCACTGTACACAAATGCAAGACCAATTGGGAATAAACAGGAAGAACTGGAAGTATTAATACATAAGCTAAATTGTTACTTAACTGCCATTACAAAGACTTGATGCTATAAAGCTCATGACTGGAATAATAGTATGGGGGTATAGCTTGTACAGGCCAAACAGGTAAGGAAAAAGGGAGAAGGAGGTGCATTATAAATCAAGAATATGTATACTTGTTCTAAGTCCAGAAGCAGGTGAGAGCAGATGGAAAGCTAGGAAGAATACCATCAGGAACTCTTTAAAGATCTGAAAATCAAAAAGAAATCCTACAAAAAGTGGAAAGATGGATGAATTGGTAAGGAGGAGTATAAAAGAATAACATAAGTATGTAAAGACAAAATCTTAGAGACTAAGGCACAAAATGTACAGAACATAAAAGGCTATAAGAAGAGAAAGGAGAATGTGGGTTATCTATTTAGCAAGGAAGGAGAGCCAATAACTTATGACAACAAGAAAGCTTAGCTGTTTCATTCCAATTTTGCTTCAGTCTTCACTAGAAAGATGTATTTAAGTTGGAAGGGCCAGATAAAATTCATATTAGGAACTAGCTGTTGCAATCTTGGAACCATTAGCAATTATCTTTGAGAACTCCCAGAAAATGGGTGAGCTCCCAGAGGAATGGAGAAGGGCAAAACACAAAACTGTATTTTTACAAAGAGGTAACAAAAAGTACCTGGGAAATTATAAAATAGCCAGCCCATCTTCAATACTCCCAAAATGGACAAACAAACAAATTTGTCAAGCACCTAGAAGATAACAGAGTTTTCAGACAGAGCCAGCGTGAATTTGTTAAGAAAAATTCTTTAAAAGGGCCACTGACCTGGTGGATGAAGGGTGGGAAGCAGCAAATGTGATCTTGATCCTAGTAAGGCTTTGACACAGTCCCATGGCTATTCTCATCAGCAAAATAGGGAAATGTGGTCTAGATGAAATTACAATGAGACTGATATACAACTGGTTGAAAGACTGTAATTAAAGTAGTTACCAGTGATTTGATGTCAAACTGGGAGGATGTATCTAAGGGTGTCCCACAAGTGTCAGTCTTGAGTCCAACACTAATTAATGAAAGTATTGAAATCACAGATTCTGGAGTGGAAAGTATGCTTATAAAATTTGTAAAGGAAAACAAGCTGTGAGGTGTTAAAAGCATGTTAGACAAGATTAGAATTCAAAATGACCTTGATAAATTAGAGAATTGGTTTGAAGTCTAAAAGAGGACATTCAGTATGGTCAAGTGAAAAATACTTCATTTAAGAAGGAAAAATTCACAGCTACAATGGGAAATAACTGGCTAGGTTGGAGTAAGGCTGAAAAGGCTCTTGGAGTTATAGCGGATCACAAATGAAATAAGGATCAATAATGTGATGGAGTTTTGAAAAACGCTAATATTCTGGGGTGTATTAATAGGATTGTCATATGTAAGACACAAGAGATAATTATCGCACTTCACTTCACACTTGACACGGGTATGGCCTCACCTGAGGTATTGTGTTCAGTTCTGGGTGCTGTGTTCAATTCTGGGTGATGTGGACAATTAAGGTACCTCTACATTGTGCGACTATTTTGGGATACCTCTGGTCTACCCCACATCTTAACAAGCTGCCTGTTATTTCAAAATATTTTTCGAAATAATGGGCAAGCTATTTTGTCATCCTGGTAACCCTCATTCCATGAGGATTAAGGGATGTCTTGAAATAGTGCATTATTTCGAAATTTGGTGCTATGTAGACTTGCCAAATTTCAAAATAGCCTATTTTAAAATAAATAAGATACACAATTTGCACAGTGCAAATTGCGTATCTTATTTCGAGTTTAGAGTACTGTGTAGACACACCCTTAGAAAAAGTCCACAGGACAAGAGAGGAACAAAAATGATTAAAGGTTTAGACAATCTAACCTATGGGAAAGATTTAAAAAAAAGCAGGCCATATTTAGTCTTGAGAAAAGAAGACTCGGAAGGGACCTTCAAATATGTTAAGGACTGTTATAAAAAGGAAAGTGATCAATTGTTCTCATTTGATGAAGGTTAGACAAGATGTAAGGGTCTTAATCTGTGACAACAAGTGAGATTTAGGGTATGTAGCAGGAAAAACTCTCTAACTATAGGTAGTTTAAGCTCAGGAAAGGCTTCCAAAAGAGGTTCTGGACTCTCCATCACTTGGAGGTTTGTCAAACTTTTGCTATGGTTTGGTCTAGGTTTACTTGGTCTTCTCTCAGTGCAGGGGACTGGGCTTGATGCCCTCTCAAGGTGCCAGCCTTACTCTTCTATGAGTCAATGAAAAGTATCAGGATTTAGATCAAAAGGAAGATGTCACATTTATCCAATGCGCTTCATTTCTCATAAAAGACCTGCCTTAATATTTTTTAAAAAGAAGAGCTTTGAAGATTATGTTAGCTAGAAGTATATTAGGCTCATTAGCAATGACAGACTCAGGTAGAAATAAAATCAAAGGATTCAGATATTACTAGCTGTGAGGCAATGTCTATGTGTACTATTTTTATGTGTGTTTGTGTCAAACCAGATTCATAGTTAAGTAGGTAAAAAGCAAACAAGGTTTTTAAAAATTTCATCCAGTGGCAATAACCTTCATTTGATCAAAGAAACTGCTGCAGTTTCAATTGCACTATAGAGATCGCAAAGTTTGATAATAAATATTTTAAACATTTAGCAGCTGAATAATAAACCCATTTAAAATCAAGTTTTTATTGTTCAAATTTCTAAAGTGTGACAGATTCTATCAAAGGAAAAAAGGGAGTGTTACATTTTATTGGTTTAAGATTTGATGCAGAGAAAATTACTGTACAACAATAGTAACTAGTTGACAAGGAATAAGAAGGAAATAGTGTAGCTATAGAAAACACTTGTATTTCTCCCAGAATCTTAAAAAGTCAGTTTTCCAACATCTCAGCTTCCTTTGTACAAATACAAATACACACTTCATAACCTTAACTACTATATTTTTATGTTCATGTGACTAGTCTTTCTTAGGAATCATGATGTTGCTCTTTTTTCATAAATGCATGTCCTTGGAATGTGAGCTGAAGATTCTGAAAGACACATGACACTCTGACACCCAGCTAGTTGTTTCAAGGCTGTGATATATTAGCTATGAAATTTAAAATAACACTGATCTAAAAGAAAAGACCACCTGCTCGCTCGCTCACGCTCCCTCCCTCCCCGCAAATTGGGATTTTATTTATTTATTTATTTATTTATTTATTGGTCCTTGACACATCGTTGTCCCAGCATAGATAGGGCATCGCTGTCTTTTTATTCATATTCTTTACAGATTATCCTCGGGACACAATGAAATTCATTGCAACAGCTCTAGAGCCTTCAAAAACATCTGAGACAAGAAAGGGGTAGGAAGGAACCATCGGTCCCTACTATCCTGCGTTCCTATTTTCTGAGATCGGCGAATAGCAACAGTTCTCCCTTCGCTTAAAGCTACAGTGGGCGCCACCGAAACTGAATACACGGCTGGAAACGACCGTGCACACACAGACGGACACGGCTTCCCCATTACAAGCCCCAAGATACAGCGCTCAGGCAAAGGCTAGGAAGGCAGCGAGGAGTCAGTTGTTAGGAGCATGCATCGGTGTTGACTGGATTGATTAAAACCCTTCTGTTTGGAGTTCTCCCCTGCTCCCCACCTTCGACATCAAGTAAAGCCAGGAGCTTATTAAGAAAGAAGCTGGGCAAAAATAAGAGGAAGGACTGACGGCCAGGGATACAGACAGACGGCAAAAATAAGAGGAAGGACTGACGGCCAGGGATACAGTGTGCACCCTACTTCTGCAGTCCCTTGCTCCTCGAGTTCTATTTTCCTTCCAGCCACTCCAGTCCCACCTGGTTCCCTTGATCAACCCCGTTTGACTTTAAAAATGGGAAGGCACTGAGCAGGAAACACCTCAGCCCATACATGCAAAGCTCTGGACGTCCCTTCTGGAAGGCATTTTAGACGTGGTTCTATATCTAAAAAGGATGGTGCGTGTGTGTGTAAAGGACAGAGGGTGGGGGCGGGATGGACTCGATGACTTCCTGAGGGCGATTCTATGTTTCGATTCTAGGATTCGATTCTAGAATTCTAGGATTCGATTCTAGGATTCTATGTATGGGGGAGGGTTCTGTAGCAAAGCAATGGGGGGGGGGGCGGATAGCAAAGAAAGTCACAGGCAACTCAAGGGGGGCAGGGAGAAGTTCGGGCGCTCGGCAGCAGCAGCGGGGGAGCCAGGAGCGAGTTCTCCCTCGGGCGGGTACTTACACGAAGACACCAAAGAGCAGAACTCGTATCCCGATCTCGAGAGCTAGATCCCGCATGGTTCGGCCGAGCGGCGGAGGGCAGGATCCGGGCAGGCGTCGGCCACTTCAGCACCCCGCCTTCAATTCCATCCGCCAGAGCCGGGGCCGTGGGGTGGGAGGCTCGGCTGCTCTCGCCCGGCCAGACGCCCGCTGGGGGAACCAGGCGCTGGGCAAATCGGCAGCCCCCGCACAGCCCGAGCAAGCCCCGGGCCCTTCCTGCCCATTCCCTTCCCGCCTGGGCTGAGAGTCAGCGGCGGGACACGGCTGGGCCGGGCTCGCACTGGCGGCAGCCGCAGGCAACGCTCGGTCTCCCCGCGGAGCAGCGCACCTGGCGCCGGGCTCTGCTGACTGCCAGCCACGCTGACACCTGCGCCCGTGCGGCGGCGGCAGCGGCGGCTGCTATTGATCCGCTCGTGCCCAGGCGCAGAAGGGGGAGGGTCCCCAGACTAACTTCCAGACGGGGGCGGGGGAGAATCCTGGGGAATTCCCCTTCCCCGCCCTCCCCTCCCACTCCGCAAACTCTGCTGCCTGCCCGTGGCTGTTCAGGCTCCGCCCAGCAGCCCAAAGGAGCTATCCCCGCTAGCCATGCAGCTCCATCGCTCGTGTCGCCCCCCTCCCGTGCAGCTCTCAGCCTCGTCGGTGCTTTCCCGTTGTCTCTGATGCGCAGGGATTTCACAGGCCGTCCCCCGCCTCTCCAGACAGCCCCCCTTCCCCCAAGGGGGGGTTTACCGTTCCCGGCAGACGAGACTCCCCCGCTGGCTCGGTGAAGTTGGAAATCCCCACGCTCTCTGGAAAAGGGGGATTCCCACAGCTCCCCAGCAGACACCTGCGGCGCCGCGTTCTTTCCCCGGGACCCATCTGGATTCATGCACCCGGCTGCGTGGTAGGGACACCCGCTGTAGTCAGGAAAGATTGTCTGAGCAGCGGCTCATTTCCGTGGATTGTGACGGCTCCCCAGGTACTTTCAGGTTTGCAGCATTTCACACTTGCCTCTAAATCGAAGACTGAATATTCCCTCAGAACACCCGTCCTAATCTCCCGGCCTCCGCTCCTAGAAGGGACTTCGTTAGTGAGGGCTGTTCACATTCATCAAACGACCCTCTAGTTGTGTTGAGTTTTGGGGTAACACTGGGGAAGAATGTTCTTGCATATTCCTGCTGCACTGAAATGAAGGGACAGTTTAAATCTGCATTTTCAATGAGAATGAAATTAACAAATTGGCCTTTATTATAGAGTCTTTGTTGCCATTTTAATCCTTGGGGAAATCTACTCAGACACACCCTGGAGAACGCTGAGTCACAGACCCCTCTAAACCTGTGTTATTTAAACAAATAGCATCCAAGATCAGGATGCGACATTTTGAGTTCCTTCTCTTGTAACTGGCTCACAAAGCAGGAATTTGCAATAAGAAATGGACCAGGCAAAAAGAGAGGAAGAGCAAAGGATACTGTTGTAAGCAGCTTTAATTGCTGGTAACTTGTGCAGCTGGCAGTTACAAGCCAAACTCATATTCATCATATTTAGCATAGGTTCTCTACTGAGCTTGGGCACTGACATCTTAACCACATTTGTTGCCAGTGCAAGTAAGAGATTAATCTTAATCTCTGATCATATGTATGATTTATATAGCACTTAACATTCTGTTAAATGCTTCACAGTCATGTAAAAAGTCAAACTTCTGTATTTATAATACAATTGCTAAATTGTGCCACATTTGTTCGGTCAGTAACCCCATTGATTTCAGTGGTGTTATTTGTAAGAGCAAATGGCAGAATCTGCCTCCATACCATCAATGAACAGACAGAGAGGCAACATGAGGCCTTTTCCAGTTCTCCATTATGTCCATTGTAACATCAGTGATATTAATAGAATATTATGTATATCTCCCTTTCAGAAAGCAGCTGGTAATATATTTTCTGAATCAGTAGTTCTAATATTTAGGCAATGAAATTCATGTTTCACATGTCAGTTTGTTATAAACCAGCAGTTGTCCCTTGCCCCCAGTCCCTAATCCTCCTTGTAAATTGATCCAAGGCAAACTTCCCTATTGCTTATGGATCTCTGTGTATAACCAAGGCAGAGTGTTTTGACTAAATTCTTCTCTTGTAGCTTTAGGGATGAGGTTTTTTCCCCAGAACTTCATTTCTTTCTGCACGCAATGTCCAACTAATATCTGAAATTAGATTTATTCAAGTGTATTTGGCTCAATGTCTCTGTGCAGATTGGCAAACACAACCCTCACTTAGGTTCCTCTTCCCTGAATGCATATGGGGACTTGAATTATTTTTGGTATATTCACCATGTGGGAGTTCAGAATCACCGAAGTTAATGCAAAAGAGTAATCAGTTTTATTTACATAAACTCCAAACTTACTTTCATGTGGCCTTTGAAAATATATATTTTTGGAAAGTGTATGTGGTTATGATTACAGCATACAGATACAAAGTAAACATGATTGCAACATGTGGGCACAAACTCATTTCATTGTATTCATACTTAGATACCTAACTGCATGCTCTGGATTGTTTCTATAATCCAGGAGGGAGGGGCACTTCACATACTGCCTGTCCTGCAAACAGGCAGCTGCTATTGGCCTGAAACTGGGCAATGGGAGCTCCTGGGGGCGGGAGCAGTGTGAGACTCCTCAGCTCTCTCCCTGGAGCTCTCAGCATTAAGAGATGCACATGGCCTTGCAGCAGCCGCCTTCACTAAGGGTATGTCTACACTAGCCCCCTCGTTCGATCTAGGGAGGCTAATGAGGGCGACCAAAATTGCAAATGAAGTGCGGGATTTAAATATCCTGCGCTTCAATAGCATGTTCCCTGCCGGTCGCCATTTTAGAAATTGACTAGCCCGGAGTAACTGCCCCTGTCTACACGCGGCAGTGAAATGGGATTCTGAATTAAAGCCCTAACTCGAATTAGCTGTTATTCCTCCTGCAATGAGGTTTACCAGCTAATTCGAGTTAGGGCTTTAATTCGGAATCCTGTTTCACTGCCGCGTGTAGATGAGGGCAGTTACTTCAGGCTAGTCAATTTCTAAAATGGCGACGACGGCCGGGAATACGCAAATCAAACGTGGGATATTTAAATCCCGCGTTTCATTTGCAATTTCGGTCGCCCTCATTAGCCTCTCTAGATCGAACTAGGGGGCTAGTGTAGACATACCCTAAGTGCCAAATGGGGGCAGAACAGGCAGGGAGCCAGCTGAGGCTCTTGCGGGCCGTCCACAGATCATGTTTTGCCCAGTCCCATTCTAGGCAGTAATTTGAGATCCACCTGATTAACTACAACAGAATTACTTCCTTTGAGAAGAGCGGTTGAAGCACAGTGCATGTGACTCACAAAGGGTGAGTCCTCATCTGGAACACAGACGCATTTCAAGAAATCATATTGTTGCATAGCTACTGAAAAGACATTCCTATAACTTAGCAACTCATCTTTATTATTGTTTATTTGTGGCTTGCACTGATTTTCAATAAAAATCAGATTTATATTGGGTAAAGATATGTCATTAGACGTGCACTATGCTCACATTTTTATCTTTGGTCCTTGCACATTAATATACTCCTTTGTGTGTAAATAAGTGAGACAAGTAACTGGGGCCATAAAACAAGTTTCAGAAGCATGGGGGGTGGGAGGTCTACCATAGGGCTAGAGTGTATTCCCTGCATGGCCATAAATAGGAAATCGAGTTTAGAGCCTTCCTTCCACATTTTCTGGGTTTTTAAAAATAATTATGACCCCAGTTCAGCAAGATATTTAAACATGTGCTTAATTATATGAGTAGTCCCACTGAGGCCTCTTTACCTGATTGCTCTTTTAAATGAAGTTAATCTCCTTCTCCATTGAAAAGACTTAATTGGTATGCCTTCCATTGTCAAACATTTTCTAACCTAGCTGATACATACACACACACACATACATACACTCTCACTACTTCCCTCTCTCTCTCTCTCTCTCCCTCCCTCCTGTGTTTGTGCATCACCTCTGGAGAGATATATGAATAACCCTTATTCATGGGAGTAATCCTCACTGACATCCAGCCACCCAGGAGAGATTCAAATGCCACCTAGCTGATTAGCAGAGATCCCACAGTCTCCCACAGCAAGCAACAGGTATTTCTACTGGTGGTGCACATCCACACATGCCTTGGTGCACATACAAATTTTTCTCTGCAGACAGATTGAAAAAAAGTAGAGGGAACATTGCTCACATCCCATTGGATAGGTCCAGAGCTCCTAAAGGCAGGGGAGAGGAAGCTTGTGAATAGTGTTCCCTCTCAGCTGTGGCAGCACAGCTTCACAGGTGATTAATCAGCCCCACCCAGTTAGTCTGCTCCTGCATGGAGCCTTGAGCCTCTGACTGGACAGGGCTGATTCATCACCTGTGAAGCTGTGCTGCCTGGCAGATTAGAGGGAACATTGCTTGGGAGTGACATCCATACACTTCGCTGCACCTGGTGAGAAGAAAGCCACAGTCTAACTTAATAACTTTATACAAAATTAAGGATATGTCTACACTTCGTTCCTCTTCCGAGAGAGGAATGCAAATGCAGACACCCGAAATTGCAAATGAAGCGCGGATTTGAATTTCCCATGCTTCATTTGCATAATCGCAGAATAGCGCTATTTCGAGAAAAAAATCAGGGTTATTTCGAGATAAAACCCTCCTTCTTTATCTCAAAATAACCCCATTTTTTTCTCGAAATAGCGCTATTCCACAATAGCGCCATAACGCGATTATGCAAATGAAGCACAGGAAATTCAAATCCGCGCTTCATTTGCAATTTCGGGTGTCTGCATTTGCATTCCTCTCTCGGAAGAGGAATGAAGTGTAGACATATCCTAAGGGAGAAGAGCAGACAGAAACAACTACCCAGGGCTATCTTTGTTCAGCATGGTTGGCAAGGTGCTCGCAGGGTTCCTGCTGAAAAACTTCAAGTTCTTGCTGAGAGAATTTATCCTGAGAGCCTTTGTGGGTTCAGAACTGGATGCTCTGTAACTGAAATGTCCTCGACAATGTGCTTATTGCAAGAAAAAAGCCATGGACAACAAGCACCTCTCTATGTAGCATTTGCCAACCTTCAAAGGGCGTTCAACATAGTTGGCCTTGTTTGCAATGAGGTTAGCACTGATATTGGCATAAAATAAGGCTGTGTTGTAGCACCTAATGGGTTTAGTATCTTTTCCTTTAGTCTTCCTAAACATGCTTTCGGAAACATTCACTCTAGGGTATTAATCGAATTGAGGACAATGCACAAGACAATTTCAGCACAAATGTAATGTCACCCAACTCATTATTTGGTATCTGCTCTTTGCAGATGACACTGCATTCTTCCCTGACTCACCCAGTGAACTACGAGTCATGATGAATAAATCTTCTGATGCATGTATCCAGTTTGGCATGGTAATCAGTATCAAGAAAACAGTTGTCACTTCACATATCACCAACATGCCATTCTCAGAGCTATGTCCATAATGAAACTCCAGACAATGTGTATTGTGATGGCCTATCTTGGCTCAACTTTAACCAGTGCGCTTAGCCTTGTGAGGGAACTTGATGTGAGAATTGGCAACGCTCATCACTGGCAAACTTACCTCACATGTCTGGGGCAACAAGCTGCTAACCCTAAACATAAAGGCATCTGTTTATTGGGGTTTGTGTCCTCAGTACCTTCTTTTATGGCTGTAAAAGCTGGGTCACATACTCCAGATAGAACAGCTTCCACCTTTCACCTTTGCTGTCTCAGTAAAACCTCTTGCAGTTACTTGGGACCAATGGATCACTAGTAACGAGATCCTTGAGAGAACTAGTCAATGGTGTGTGCTGGATGCTTGCAAGCTTCTCTGTCTGGGACATGTGGAGGGTATGTCACAAAGTCGTCTGCCAAAGCCAACCTAAGAACCATGCATACTACCTATATGTCCTCATTTGGCCTTAGTCAACCCTTATTTGAATATAAAATAATTTTAAAATGAATCAAAAGTTATCTTATTGCAGTTATCTGTTTGCTAATGTCTGATTCCAAAATCTTTACTGCCCCTGGTAATTTATGAAACATAAATGTCTCAGATTGGTTTTCTGATACAAAGTTGCATCTGGATATAATTTGTTCTGATTCTTCAACTTTCTAATACCCCATTAGATATAAGGACATCGGGGGGGGGGGGGGGGGCAATATTAATGTCTACATTGAGGCCAAATCTGCACTAGACCTGGAAGGTCGGCTTAAGGTAAGGTAGGCAACTCCAGCTCCATAGAATATGTAGCTTACGTTGGTTTACCTTAAACTGAGCTTGGCCACGCCCCCACAGCGGGAGGCCGATGGGAGCAAATGCTCCTGTCAGCTTCCCTTACTCCTTGCAACTTCAAAGAGTATGGATGCCAGCTGGAACTGCCCTCAGCGTTCGATTTGCAGATCTTACCTAGACCCACTAAACTGAACACCAGAATGTTGACCTCTGACACAGTGAGGGAAGACATGCCCTGAGTCATTTAGCCACAGCCCTGAATTAGGAGAGGCGCAAGCCCACTCTGCACTGGCAGATTTTCTTACAAGCATTGTGTCTTTGAAAGGCACCATGCCTCCTGGAGCTCAGACTGCTGTGGGAACTTGGTCATTGCCTACCCCTGAAAGGAGGTGCAGCATTTGCTTTTCTCAATGGCTTCCCTGTTCAGCCTTCTATTATGGAGGCGTGAGCTTATGATCCCAACTTTTCCCTGCTTCTTTTAGAGTGGCTCTCAGGCTACCAGTACTCTTAAAGGAGCTTGCTCCACTTGGTCTGTCTGGCCAGGAACAGCCATAGTCTCTAAGGGCTTGTCTACACTACACGCTGGATTAATGGGCAGTGATCAATCCAGCAAAGTCGATTTATTGTGCCTAACATAGTATAGTCATGATATATTGCCTGCTGAGCATTCTCTCCTCAACTCCACCAGAATGAGAAGCACAGGCAGAATCGATGAGAAAGTATCAGTTGTTGACTTACCACATTGAAGACACCGTGGTAGGTAGATCTAAGTATGCTGACTTCAGCTACAGCACCAAGGAGTCCTATGGCACCTTAAAGACTAACAAAATTATTTGGACATTAGCTTTCATGATATGGATCCCACTTCATCAGATGAATGTCATTATTCACTGGTAAAGGCCAGCTAGTAAAGGGTTCATTACTGTAAGTCAACAACTCTTAACAGGTCTGACAAACTTATTATACCTAGCAAGTCACTTTCCTAATATTTATCTATAAAGAAAATTATATGAGATACCAGTTCTCATATTGTTGTGAGATGTATATACCGGTGATAATTAAGGAGTGTGTATATGTACTGAAAAGATCTTTTTAAATATGTGTTCCAGGCAGTCAGGACTATCAGTTTTGCTGGAAAAAGGGAATGTAGAATCATCTGTCTACCTTGGTTCATAATAAGCCAGTTCAAACAAAGCCCTATTTTGCATATGGAATCAAC
This sequence comes from Rafetus swinhoei, assembly GCA_019425775.1. Classification (NCBI taxonomy): domain Eukaryota; kingdom Metazoa; phylum Chordata; order Testudines; family Trionychidae; genus Rafetus; species Rafetus swinhoei. The sequence goes on along the minus strand of CM033447.1, from coordinate 18,235,630 downwards.
ATAAGGATGTGACAGACAACTTGGAACCAGAACACCAGGAAGGTAGCCATGGAGTGAAGAGAGAGAAAGGGTCATCCTAACTCTATGGACAAAAACAATGAGTTTTGGTAAATATAAGGAGAAGCAACGAAGACACTTTTTTATCCATTCACTGATATTCATGAATGCTTGGATTCTGGCTAACTGAAAACCAGCTAGCTCTATGAAAGACTGAATCCTTGTGGGAAAATTTGCTTTATTATATAGGAAAGATAACTAATGATAAGTGTAGGCCCAGGTTTGCATTTTATTTTCTGTTTTATATGGAACAATTTCTTGTTTGTATTGTTCTTATTTTATATCTCTTAAATCTTAGCCTTTAACAATAAACTTATGATTGTGGTATGAGTGTAAAAAGGACATGATGCTGAGTTGTGCTGGCCAAGTTCTGTATATACTGTTCTCCTGGGAATAGCTAGCCTGGTAATTTCTGTGAATATCCAGTGACAGGCACTGGATATTACAAGGGGCTACTTTCAGAAGGACTTGTGGGCTAACATAACCTGTGAGGCAAAGGAAAAGCTGGTAGAGCCCCGAGGAAATTGTTGGGGTGGCCAACAGACTAGTGATATCAGGGAGCTGACACCCAGTTAAATACAAGCAAATCTTTCTGTCTCTGGATGCAAGGAGGGTAATGAAATGACTCACAGATCAAAGCACCCCAGAATTCTGAATGTTTATTTCACAGCTACTCATCTCCACATCCTTGCTAAAGAGTAAATGACTGAGAGCCTGATGTAAAGCCTATTGAAGTCAATGGGAGTCTTTCTCCTAACTGGATTGGGCTTTGGTTCAGGACCTTACACACAATATAACTTGTAAATAATAATTACTTAAAAAAAAAAAGACCTTTTAGCAAAACGCAAGAATAAGGTAGTTCAACCCCAATGGAGCACTAACTTCTGTAAGTGACATAGGGAGTCCAAATAAAAAATCTCTTTTAGTCTTTGTTTTAGTATTGTTGCCTCAGTGCTGTGATCCCACCAGTTCTTTGTGTTTGTACCACATCTATCTACAAGAGAGAGAGAAATCAGTGTTAGAGTTCATTCTGGGAAGGATTTGAGTCATATAGCACCATCAAAAATAGCCACATCAATCATAATCACAGTAAACGGACAAATCAATTATATGAAATGAAAAGGATCATTTTTCTTATAGTTGAGGGTTATGTAAATATCTTGATTTTAATGTTCTCTCCACATCTATGTAGCTGTTGTTTCTCGCTAAATTGACTTCTACCCAATTGAAGGCACCAAATACACAGAAGTTCTTTAATGATATCACTGGTTATGTGTGATGAGGATTTAAACACATTCTGATATAATTATAATGCCAAATGTTTTGTTGAGTCAGATTCCACTAACATTGATTTTTGGGTAACAGCGCAAGGTTGTCATGAAAGTTCTTATGCCAAATTCAGCCCTGCAGATTTCATTCATTTAAATGAAATTATAACTGTATGACCCACATGATTTCTGCTAATATCCCACCACTAAACAGAAATTACTACCTGCATGTCCATGCTGTGTGGCTGTAAACATGCTTTTAAACAGAAATTATTACCTCCTTGTTCATGTTGAGTGGCTATAAACATGGGAGATCATAACTATGAAAGCTTTTTCACTCAAAGAACTAAGTAAAAGTGCACGGGGAATGATTTTTCTATTCTGGGAAAATGTTCAACATTTTGAAAAAAAATCCCTTCCCAAACTGGAAAAAAATATATGAAATCTCAAAATGTGTATCATACTAGTATCTCAAAGAAGCTTAAATAGGTTTGGGTCAATTGAAGTAGTTTATTTTGAAGTTGACCTTTTTAAATTTAAAACACATTTTTTCCTATAACTTAGATTTCAAAACAAATAGCCATTTTGAATCAAGAAAATTGAACGTTTAATTTAGCAAACATAAAAATGTCCTATTTTAACAACTTCCCTGATATTTTTTACATTAATCAAAACTATCCAATTTCCATGCCAAGTTTTAGTTTCACTGAACCAGTACTTATCAACAAAAAAACTTTGGTGAACAATTCCCAACTTGCTCTAGTCTTAAGGTTGAGCATTTCCAGTCTACTCCCCTACTTCAGTTAGTGATTTTAATGATAGTGAAGAAGATTGATAGCATTAGAAATTCAAGCACAATTTCTACACAGAACAGGTCCCACTTGGGCAGTAACAGTGTAAATTTCCTTATACTGCTCTGCTAGTGTCATTGAATTTTGAGTTAAGGGACCATCTTGAAAGGCAAGATGGATTTCAAAATCTTGCCCATGGCCCCTAATTTCAGATCTCCAACAAGGGAACCAATAAATGAAAATTGAATCTTCACTCTCTAGTGAGTAGTGTACAGGCAAACCCCTGTGTCCACCCAGAGCCTTGAAGTCAGTGTACAGCTACAGGAATTTACCTAGCATTTGCAGTGCAAGACCAGGGTCTGTGTGATCATGGGTCAAGTGATGTGACAACACATGCATTAGCAACTAGATTGCTACCACCAACTCATTTCACTTGCATCATTGAACAATTTTGTCCTCATAGCCTTGGAATGAACTTTGCACATAGCCTTGTAGATTAAAAGTCCCATATCTTAACACAATGTACCATCTGTTATTTCAGGTTATTTATCAAAACCATTATAAGCAGTAAAAATTATGGAAAATGTAGAATACATTTGTTTGCATCATTTATTTCTGGCTAAATTTTGATGTATATGGATGAATATCTGATGAGCGAACTTTAAGCTCTATATAGGTCATTCCTTAGTTACTAAAATTTACTCCAGAATGAATTAGCCTATATTTTTGCTTATAAAAAATCTGAGAGAAAAAAACATACTTACAGAGGTAGGGTTTCAAATGGCTGTGAAGAGACAAGTATATGGTACATATATACCACTGGAAGTGAGCCAGAGCCAGCACCCCATGTTAATTAACAGAAGAAAAAAGACCAATACCATATTTGAAAGTACAATTTAGTAGTTGTGAGCATATGGGTCATCAAAGAGGTCCTCTGGAGTGCAAAGCCAAGCTTAGATATTGAGACTTGGCAGGTAAAAAGATGACTAAACTACCTGAGATAGTCTTGCTCCCTAAGGGACATATTCTGCTGTCTCTAACACATGGATATATATGGCACAATTTCACTAAGCCATCCCATTGAATTACTTCACTCAGCTGAAGCCACCAAGTGAAAGTGACTCCATTAAAATTGCTCTGCTTACATATAGGTATAACAGAGCAAAACTTATTCTACAGTTTTTCATACTGGTACAACTGTTATTAAAGGCAATAGAAACTTTACTTTTGTAGGGGAAATTGGTCCCACTGGTGAGAAAATCTGCCATACAGCCCTATAAGTGATCTCTATACATCACAGCAAAAAATATTTCAGAAAACAAGAAAATCAAATCTCCACCAAAATCATGCAAGATGTTTGGAATGAAATCTGAAACCAAAAATCTCTCCTGGTTCAATTTTTCATTCAGCCCAAGTTTGTCAAATGATTTGCTAAGACTTGAGTGAACTTGAGCCAAGCTTTTAATTTTAGTCAAATCTTAACCGTTCTGATGCCAAATTAGTTGTTCTTTGAGTGTTAGGGCTGTCTGAAGCTGCCACCCAAAGCCCAAATTGCTGGGGTGAGCCCAGACAGCTAAAAACAAAGAAAATGTCCAGGGGTGCGTCTAGACTGGCAAGATTTTGCGCAAAATCAGTTGCTTTTGCGCAAAAACTTGCCAGCTGTCTACACTGGCCGCTTGAATTTGCGCAAAAGCGCTGACTTTGTACTGTACAAAATCAGTGCTTCTTGCGCAAATACTGTGATGCTTCCGCTCAGGGATAAGCCCTCTTGTGCAAGAATACTTGTGCAAGAGGGCCAGTGTAGACAGGGAAGGAATTTTTTGCGTAAGAAAGCCCCGATGCGCAAAATGGCGATCGGGGCTTTCTTGCGAAAATCGCGTCTAGACTGGCCACGGATGCTTTTGCGCAAAAGCACTTTTTGCGCAAAGGCACCCGTGCCAATCTAGACGCTCTTTTGCGGAAATACTTTTAACGGAAAAACTTTTCCGTTAAAAGCATTTCCGCAAAATCATGCCAGTCTAGACGCAGCCCAGATGAACCAACATTTATCAACTGCATTATTCTGCAGCCCTCTGTCTTGTGTTCAATGTATATCCACACAAGTCTATTTTTAAAAAGATGCAAAGCCAACTCAAGAAGATGCTGAATCTGAGGGATAGACCCAATTCTACCTTTAAAAAAATTCCAGCTTAAAAAGAAACAATCTGCTTATTCTTCCACATAGGGAACAAGAAGTAGTTTGGACTCCCTTCCGTCACCTGGACTTCCTGCCTTCAATGATACTAGAGCTATCCATGCTTTAACTTTGGGACTGCCGTCCCTGACTCTCTTCTGTATGACTGCCTGACCAATTGACCCAACAGCCACTGAGGGAAAACTCACTCTCTTTCACAGCTACACAGCTCATATTTATGATTCTCTGAACATACTCAAGAAGTCATCCTGACATCATTCCCTCCAGTGCTCATTGACTTTCATGGCAATCAGGATTAAGGGATCTATAGGGCTCTATTCTAGGAGATGTGGCAACAAACAAGTTGAATCTCAGACTTTCACGGTTTACATCACTGAAGGATTTAGCCTACTGAATTAGGTAATGATTTCTGTGTAGTTACAGAATTTCCACTGGGCAGAATTTTTAAAGACACTCTCGGGTGATTTTGTCTGCTGTGCACACATGCTTATTTATGTATCTAGCAAAAGAATTTTGCATAAATGCACACATTTTTGCCAACAAAACCGGCTTCTTGGGCCACATATGCTTGCAGTATATGTATTTTTGCATAGTTCACAATAGCTTTGTTATTATGGAAATGGTTTTGAAATGGGCATATCACTGAAAAAAATACATCCATTCTGGCTGTAAATGTGCCATTACCACAAATAGAGATGTTATTCCTGCTTGGAACAAACATAGCCTGTGCAGGTAAAGACATTTAATTGCCACTGCTAGATCATAGGGTATATACATTACATTGCACACACACATGGTATGCTACATAACCCTTAACCTTAGGCATCACATTAGAACATGTACTGTATTACTCTGGTGACAAAGAACTTTTGTAGAGAGAACCAGAATCTAGGTAGTAAATGGCCTTTGGACTAGGTATATAGAGTGGTTTTGTGTCTAAATATCTACTATTCTGTCTATTGATGATTGTTTTTTACCTTAAAGTGGTCTCTAACAGGCAAAAGAAACTTCAGTGATTACATCTCAGAAGAATTACAAACCTCGGTCTTTTTGATGTAATCATGTAATCATTTTGAATGAATATCATATTTAAACCTTTATGGAAGAAAATTGTTAGCATTTCTCTTTAGTTACTGTCTAAGTATCTATAATAGTCTCATGATTGTGCCTAATTAGACAGTTATTCTGAACATTAAAGTATCAGTGCATTTCACTACTCCTCATTTAATGAAATTATGTCAAATACACATGCTGAAAATTTATTAAGCCCTGAATGCATGTGCTTAGAGCCATCTTGTGGCCTAGAACTACACCACAATAAGTATAAGTTACTCACTGCATCTACCTACTGAAACAGAATTTTCTAATATGTATACAGTGATACAGATACCACTAACTCAACAAGGTAAGCTATGTAAGTTCCTTAAATTACAGAGCCCAGCAAAGTGTAACATTGATTCCAGTGGACTTCATCATTTCTCATCTGCCCTTGGAAAAAGAGCTTTGAAATAGGTTAACTATATTTCCATATTTGCTCCCATGGATGTGGGCATGTCTTCAAGCTACAACCATTGCATTTAAGTTATACTCCAGTGAAGACTGCTAGCGCTAAATAGTGCAATGCTTATATCATGTTAAAGAGCCAGTCGGCTATTTGTGACACTGCAGTCAGCAAGTTTTCCTGTACAATATGTACTTCCTACTTTGTTATGCTCATAAAACCAATTAATGATCCTATATACCTGTGTTAAATCTGCTTTATAACAATAACACTGTACAGTGATCTGTATTAAAGCATCCATAGGGTTGTATGTAATAGGAGAATCACTTCTCATTACAAAACTTCTTTACAGACATGGATACAGTAGGTGGTCACCATTCATTCCTGCTCATGACTTATTCTTCTATTAAATGCAGCCTGGTCATACCGGGCATACAATATCCTGTGGCCAGCATCTAAGTCTGATTGACCTTGGTTGAGTTCACATTATTTTCTTTTGGCATGCTTTCATGTGTTTTCTATTGTGTTTGCACTGCCACAAGCTTTTCAGTTGAAGTCAATCCTGTACCCACATCCTACTTACCTCCTAGCTTTTCATTTTCCTTAATATTATTCCACTTTATACCTGCCATCTTCCAAAAATCTCTCTTCTCTACTGAATCTAGTTTTCTGTTGTCTGTTTTGTTTAATGCAACTGTTCCCAGACCATAGATTAATGCTGCTAGTACAGGGTTTCGTAAGTTTTCACTTTGGCACCAAATGTAGTGTTTTTATAATAAATTTATCTTCAGTTCTTGTAGCTAAAGCACAACTGTTTTTTAATGCCTCATCCTTGATGGAGCCATTGGCAATGATCAACCTTCCTAGGTACACATAAGATGTTACTTGTTCTATGACTACTCCGTTACTGCATTTGTATACTTTATCTAGTGTCCCCCACCCAAGATGCTGCCATTTTGTCTTCTTGGCATTTATTGTAATTCCAAGTTAAACTATAGCCGTTTTCTCCCTTGACGCCAAATTCTGATACCTTTACTCTTAATTGCACTTTACATCATAATCTCATTAGAGGTATTAGTGCGTTAAGTTCCTGTAAAGCAAGTGAAGGTATCATAATCTTGCCCTTGATTAGCAAACTCACTTCACTGAAATGAGAGACATAAAGTAGGTTAGATAATGTCTTTTATTGGACCCCAAGTCATCTGTTGGCAAAAGAGGCAAGCTTTTGAGCTCACAGATCTCTGCTTCAGGTCATTTGTTGAAAATTGACATTTGGCCACCAGTTGAAAAAAGTTACACTAAACAGGAAATGTAAAACTGAGGTGGAATTCAAGGAGAAAGAATGAATAAAGCTAATACCATGAGATAATAAAATGGAATGGCTCCCTCCTGGAATATGCACAAGTTGCAAAATTTGAACCCTTGAGAGTTTGGATCTGGGATGCTGTTTGGCCACATTGTAAAAGCCAGAGTTCATTCATAAAAGTTATATCTGAGTAGCCCAGAACTTCAGTTGTTCAGATCTGGAACCTTGGTTCTGTCTCATCTCTGCTTGAACCTAGTCTGAGAGGTCATGAGAAGGGACAGGTTCCAATAACTTAATGGGTGCCAATTTGGCCTTTTATTATCTTCCAATCAGGAAAGCCAGGATTACAAGTGTTGTTATGATGCCAGGTAATGCAGTGGCTCTGGTCTTGATTTGACATTTCATAATAGCCTACCCATGCCAGGAGCCTCTGTAACAGTAAGAGAAGCAGTAATATTTTTGCAATGAAATGTCTCTGGGCAAAATCATGTTTGGTGCAACTTCAGTGGAGTTATACCAGGGGTGAGACTGGTCCAACACACTGTATTTACCTTTCAGAAGGTCCTGAGGTGCACACTCTCAGTAGGCAGACTGCTTCACTAGCTAGCCAGAGCCCTTCCAAATGCACAAACTCATTCACAATGCTGGAAGAAGTTAAAATGTTCAGCTATGGCTGTACTCAATGCAACCATACTTCAAGTAGCAGAAGTACTGTGCCCAGAGGGTTTCCCACTGTGAATCATGTTACATTATTATTCAACAGGCTACCACCACCCTAGAATGTGTCAGTGATAATGTGGCAGGGAAAGTGAAGTTTCTCTGCTGAGTAATTGTGACAACAGCTGCTAAGCTATAGCTTCTGTGAGTAAGATGTAAATTCTGTTCCCAAATAGGGACCAGATAATGCTAAAGGAAAGTTCTTTCCTACTTGAAATTCTTAAGCAGATTTGGTTCATGTACTTGTGTGACAGAACCAGCAGAGCAAATCTTCTCTCACAATCCTGTCATCTTAACCCAGTGAATGCTGAACTACATACTCAAAAGCTGCAACTATTAGAGGGTGCACCTTTATTTTGTATGTATCATAGGGACATGCAGAAGATGTTTTGTTAGACATATTGGGTAGGCCCATGGAGTACAGAAGGAGTTCTGATTTTTATATCAGTTTATTTCTCAGACAGCTTCTGAAGGGGATCTTATGCCCAGTCTGGGTAACTGATGTCACCCACAGCTCATGCCAAAGATGGCAAAATCTGACCTAAGCATTCTCCAGCCCAGAAGGTAGAACTTTGGCTTCGTTAAGAATACATTATATATGTGTTTGTATATAAATGTACAAGTCACAGCTGTTCAACCCATCAATCAAATGTAGAGTTCAACAAATGAAACTCTCATAGAATTCATGCAATTTCAACAGGGGACTAGTGCAGGACAGATTTTGCAGACTTCGATTAGATGATATTTAAAATTGACATCACTCATAAGGAAACCATGTCCCAGAAAAATAGGGCACCCATATGAATTTGCCATCTTGCAGCATCAGCTAGCTCTACAATCCAAGATGATATCACCATCAGAAATACCCTGGGAGACTAGGCATAAATTAATGTAATCTTTATTGTGACCAATATGAAAATGTAGTTTCTGTTTAATTAAAGGCTTCACCAGTGTATGAAATGAGAATCAAAAAGCTGATCCATGCAAGCTAGCAAGCATTTCTTTAACTTGACTATGTAACATGCAGTTTCCATGTGACCGTCTATAGATCCCTTCCTGCAATGCTCCCAACCCTTTAAACACTGAGTCTCCATCAGAAAATAACTCCCACCTATAGTAAAGTGGCCTTAATGAGGTTCACTCTTTTGATAGTGGGAATTTTTCCTGCCCTATTCTGTTCTGTGATGCAATTGAATAAAATGGCAAGTTCCTAGCTTCCAGTTTTATGAGTAGAGCCTTCTGCTTGTTGCATTGGAAGATCTCTTTAATAAAAAAAAAATTCATTCCCTGCAACCTTGCCTCCTCCTTATACCCTGGCAATTTCCAGCTGCTCTGTGAATTTTGGGGGGCATTAGCAGCCAGTGTAACCCTGACACTGCAATTCTTAGGCTGTTTTGGCTTGGGTTACAGGACATGACTAGCACACAGCCTGCCAGGATCAGGCAAACATTGTTGAGGGTTAGGATTGAGTTAACAACAAATATTTCCAGTATTTAGTTTTGCCTTCTCCGAACAGACACAGCCTACAGAGTTCATGAAGATGGTGTTCAGTCATTTGGTATTACTGATTAGCTGCTTGGAAAACGTATTAATAATTTAATTGTTCCCTGTAATGCAGCCTAGAAATGCCTATGAGACTATGGTGCTTATATTTGCTTTAGCATTAGTGTGTCATCCTAAATGTTCTCTTTCTTTTGCTTTCCTTGCCTTTTGTCTTGCCTGCATTAAAGGATGTGACAAAAACAGCAGCCAAACGAACAGACCACACCACTGATTTTGTGTGTGTGTTACTGGTAATTTCATGCAGCCTATGGCATTTCGTCAAAGGGAAGGCTGATTATTAAGTAAATGAGCTGGTATTGTTCCAGTTCACAATGCAAAGCAGCCTCTTATTCCACATCAGTTAAATTCATTAGTCAATTTGATACATGGTTGTTTGCAATGTGCAGAACTACACATTTATGCCATTGTCTGGTAATCCTGTAGTTTATCACCAAACAAATAAAATTTGAAATATATTTATTTGCCAAATTAAGCATGAGTTTGCTTGTCTTGCATTGAAAGTAGTAATAGCTATTGGTGAAGATGGATAAGAATATACTATATCAGATCTTCATCTGGATTCAACTGGCATTTATTTCAGTGGAGCCATGCCAGTTTATACCAGCTGACGATCTAGCCCTCTGTATGGGCATGAACCAGAGTTAGATTTTTATTTTTATTTTTGACTGGGTAGTTGTAGCGCTTGTCAGATAAGAAGATAAGAAATTATTATGATGGATCCCACACAGACTTGGCTGAAAGACAGAATATAAGATCAGGCATAAATATTAATAATTTCTCTGTATATATTTTTAAAGTACTGAGAAGTTTTATGTAATTAAAATTCAGAAACAATGTAATGGAGTAAATTAGATGACATCCACTTTTTAAAGTCAAGTCATTCTGATCACTTTCCTATCCAGAAAGATTTTTAGCAGCCAACTTTTAGAGATTAATGTTTTATAATGTTTGAAAGGTGTTTACTCTCTCATTGGCTTTTTTTCTGCCGGAAGGGAGACCATGGCCACTAGACTTTAGAATCGAAGTGAAGGGAGTAAAGGCAAAGAGTGTAATCAGAATAATATTTTAAATAACACTGTCAGTTAAGCACAGTTAACTCATGTGAGTAACTCAGAAAAGTAAAATTATTTAAAATTATTTTTTATTTTAAAAAATAATTACAATTAACTGCACTTGTAAAAATAGAATACCAATTCATTACATTTATTAAGTGTTTTGAATGTTTTTCTACATTTTCAATATTGATTTTAATTACAATACAGAGTACAAAGTTTATTTTACTCACTTTGTGGTATTATTTTTGGTTAAAAATATATGCACTGTAAAAATGATAAACAAAAGAAACTATATTTTTCGTTTCACTTCATACAAGTACTGAAATGCAACCTCTTCATTGTGAAAGCACAATTTACAAATATAGATTTTTCTTTGGTTACATAATTGCACTGAAAAACAAAACAATGTAAAACTTTAGAGCCTACAAGTCCAATCAGTTCTATCTCTTGTTCTGCCAGTTGCTAAGACAAAAATGTTTATTTACACTGATGGGAGACACCAGAAAGTGAGAACAGGCCATTCACATGGCACTTTTGTAGCTGACGGTGCAGGATATTTACTGCCAGATATGCAAAACATTCTTATGCCCTTTCATTCTTCCACCATCATTCCAGAGGACATGCTTCCATGCTGATGATGTTTTTAAAAAAATAATGCATCAATTAAATTTGTGACTGAGGGACTGGGGAAAAATTGTATGTCTCCTGTGCTGCCATATATTTCATGTTATAGCAGTCTTGGATGATGACCCAGCATGTTCATTTTAAGAATACTTTCACAGCAGATTTGTCATAACACAAAGACAGTACCAATGCAAAATTCCTAAAAACAGCTTCAGCACTCAGCTCAAAGTTTAAGAATCTGAAGTGTTGTCCAAAATCTGGTGGGTCGAGATATGGAACATGATTTCAGAAGTTTAATGTAAATATCTTACAACGCCAGCTACAACAGTGTCATGCAAATGCTTATTCTTGCTTTCAGGTGACATTGTAAACAAGAAGCAAGAAGCATTCTATCCTGCAAATTGTAACCAACCTTATTTGTTTGAGAAGTTGGCTGAACAAGAAGGACCGAGTGGACTTGCAAGCGCTAAAGTTTTACATTGTTTTATTTTCAAATGCAGTTATTTTTGTACATAACTCTACATTTGGTAAAGAGGTTGCATTACAATGTTTGCCTAAGGTGAATAGAAAATATATGTTTTTGTTTTTTGAATTGCAAATATGTGTAATAAAAAAGAAATACAAAGTGAGCACTGTATACTTTGTATTCTGTGTAGTAACTGAAATCAATATATTTGAAAATGTAGAAAACATCCAAAATATTTAAAATAAATGGTATTCTGTTATTAACAGCACAATTGTGCATTTAATCACAATTAATATTTTTAATCATGAAACTAATTACAATTAATTTTTAATCGCTCAACAGCCCTCATTTGAAGTTTAGAAAAACAAGATGACTTGGTGAGAGAAACAAGCTTTTAATCAACAAAGAGCTCTTCTTCAAGTCTTAAAATGTCACATAAGAACACAAAAATGACCATGCTGGGTCAGACCAAAGGTCCATCTAGCCCAGTATCCTGTCTGCTGACAGTGGCCAATACCAGATGCCCCAGAGGGAGGGATCACAACAGATAATCCTCAAGTGATCCCTCCCCTGTCTCCCACTTCCAGAGAAACAGAGGCTAGGGACACCATTCCTACCCATCCTGGCTAATAGCCATTGATGGACCTAACCTCCATGAATCTATCTAGCTCTTTTTTGAACCCTGTTAAAGTTCTAGCCTTCACCACATCCTTTTGCAAGGAGTTCCACAGGTTTATTGTGCATTGAATGAAGAAAGACTTCCTTTTGTTTGTTTAAAACCTGCTGACTACTAATTTCATTTGGTGACCCCTAGTTCTTATATTGTGGGAATAAGTAAATAACTTAACCTTATTCACTTTTTCCACACCAGTCATGATTTCATAGACCTCTATCATATCTCCCCTTAGTCTCCTCTTTTCTAAGCTGAAAAGTCCAAGTCTTTTTAATGTCTCTTCATATGGGACCCTTTCCAAACCCCTAATCATTTTTGTTGCCCTTTTCTGAACCTTTTCCAATGCCAATATATCTTTTTTGAGATGAGGCAACTACATCTGTATGCAGTATTCAAGTTGTGAGCGTACCATGCTTTTATAAAGAGGCAATAAGATATTTTCTGTCTTATTCTCTATCCCTTTTTTAATGACTCCTAACATTCTATTTGCTTTTTAATGATTTCTAGTGTCTAGCAAAGTTACGAATTAAGTTCCCAGACTCATCTTTTAAAAGTATTGTGCAGGTTTCCCCTGAGGATGAGGACTGACAGATCAGCTATAGAATGATTATTTTGAGAAAAGTGCTCACCCACAGGTGATAGGGTAGTTTTGTCTTTTATCATTTGCCTGTGTTAATTCAGCAATACAGTTATGAGAGAATTTAGTCCATGGGAGGAGGTACATCACATGTTGTGATAGGCATGTGTAGGACCTATGGAGCATAAAAGATGTAATGTAGGGGGTGTTGATCATTAGAGCAATGGAGATATGACTACATGTTTTACATCTGTCTTTCGGGCAGGGTCTGGTGCTGCTTTGAGTTGGTGTGTCCTGGTCTGTGGGAAGCTTGCTTCTGATGCTTGGAAAGAGTGGGGGGTGTTTGAAAACACTGAAAACCATAGTCTTAATAGAGACATTGGGTTTATGTCCTATAATAACAATCTGTAACTTACTGGCCTGCCCTTCCCCCCTTTTTGCCATATGACAACAGGGGTGTTATCAGGAAATCCCTTACAATATGTGCTAACTACTTATGCTAAACTATCTGTTTGACCTTGTATTTAGCTGTGACACTCAGAATACTTTCCCCAGTCCTGAGGAAGAGCTCTGTATAGCTTGAAAACATGTCTCTCTCTCTCTCTAACAAAAACTGGCCCAATGAAAGATATTATCTGGCCCATCTTTTCTCTTTAATATCCTGGAACTAGCTGGGCTCCAAGAACATACAACTATTTTAGGTTTGACATCTTGCAAACTACCAGGATGAAAAAACTTGTTGTAGATTGTTGTCAGGGCCTCCTTTTTCACACATGTGAAATAATATGAAATGAAATGACAAAGTACTTTAAAAACCATAAAAAAATAAAATTCACAGAGCAGCAGCAGCTCCCACAGCTCCTGTCCCATGGAATAATAGTCAGCTCCCCACTTCAGGTGTTTTCACTTTGTACAAAGTCTCAGCACTACTCAGGCCAGGTTTGCACTACGCCAGAAATTCGACTTCTGTTACGCAACTCTAGCTATGAGAATTGCATAGCTGAAGTAGATGTTTCTTAAAGCAAATTTCTGGGGCAGTCCCACTGCAGGAGGTTGTTAGCAGAAACTCTCCCATCAACTTTCTTTACTCCTCGCAACCCTATCGAGTACAGGAGTTGATGGGGGTGCCATCAGCATTCAATTTATCGTTACAAGACCCACTATATTGAACCCCAGAAGATGGATCACTAGAGCATTGATCTCCATGTAAGTAAAGACAAGGAAGGCCTCAGGTTTGGCCCATCCACCCCTCTGCCAAACCTGGAAAGTGCCAGGACCCTGTGTCAGGTCTCAATGAATATGGAGTAGGGAACCAACCTCAGGGGCAGGATGCGCCAATGTGGGGTGAGTGTTGGATGGTCTCAGTCTACAACACATCCAGGGACTCCCACACTACAGGGGCATTGTGTAAATTCAGAGGAATGCCACAATGGAGCCCAATTCCGCACTCAGTTACACTGCTGTCCATCAGATGTAACTTCACAAGAGGGGGTCCAGATTTGTACTAATACACCAGGCTATTATCGGAAGGCCATTGTAATAATTGGAAAAACTCCCATTATTTTTAGCTGATTTTAGATCAAGCCTAAATGACAGCTAGACTGACATGCTGGTGTCCAATTCTAGCTTCTGTTCCAGATATACAATTAGAAATAGATAAAAACAGAAATGTAGGGCTGGAAAGGACTTCAATCTAGTCCAGTCCCCTGTGCTGTGTCAGAACTAAGTATTATCTAGACCATCCCTGACAGATATTTGTCTAAATCATTTTTAAAATCTCCAATGACAGATCCCACTACCTCCCTAGGCAATTTGTTCCAATGCTTAACTATCATGACAGTTGGGAAGATTTTCCTAACATCTAACCTAATTCTCCCTTGGTGCAATTTAATCCCATTACTTCTTGTCATGTCCTCAGCAGTTAAGGAGATCAATTTATCACCCTACTCTTTATAACAGCCTTTTACTTTGGAGACTGTTATCATGTCCCTCCTCAGCCGTGTCTTCTGACTAAACAAACTCTTTATTCAGTCTTTTCTCATGTCATGCTCTCTAGACTTTTAATCATTTTTGTTGCTCTCCCCTGAACTTTCTCCAATTTTTTCATGCCTTTCATTTAGTGTGATGCCCAGAACTGGACACAAGACTCCAGTTGACACCTCATCGACTCTGAGTGGAGTGGAAGAATTGCTTTTCATATCTTGCTTAAAAGTTAGATGGTTGTAACTTAGGGCATGTCTACACTAGGAAATTATTTTGAAATAACTTATTTCAAAATAACCCCCCCTAAATAATCATTTTGAAATAGCATGTCCACACTATGGGGAAGCCTCAAAATTAGTCTGGGGCAGGTTCCACACTACCTCAACTTAGAACCTCAGGAAGCACTGGCAAGTAACTAGTATGAATTACTCTAGAGAGTAGTCATTTTGAAATAGTGACACTGGAATATCCACACTACCGCTATTTTGAAATAACTATCTCAAAATTAGTGTTATTCCTCATGGAAAGCAAGAGTTATTATTTCAAAATAACCACCCTATTATTTCAAAATAACGGGCTTGGTAGTATGGATGCTCTATTTGTTATTTCGAAATAAGGGGAGTTATTTTGAAATAACTTACGAGGGTAGACCAGGGCTTAAAGGCAGAATTTGACTCTGTATGAGTCAATCAGAAGGATTGGTGCCTAGTTCCTCCAGTGCTAATACAAAGTAACTTTGCAGGCACTGATGGAGGTTATTCTGATGTAACTATAACTAAGGCCATGTCTACACTAGGAAATTATTCTGAATTTATTAAATTTGATTTATGGACTCCCGATTTAATAAATTTGAACTTCTGGGTCCTCACTACAGGGAAGCATCAAAATTAGTCCGAGGCAGGCTCCGTTAATGTGGACTCACTGCCTCGGACTGAGAGCCCCAGGAAGCACTATGGGGAGCTGCAGGAGGCTTCCTGGGGGCCAATTAGTTTGAATTAGCAACACCAGAGCATCCACATTACTATTATTTTGGACTTACATGTTCAGAATTAGTGTTATTCCTCATGAAAAGCAGGAGTACAGAGTTCAAATTCCACAGCACCTTATTTCGGCATAATGGGCTTGGTAGTGTGAATGCACCGCTTACAAATTCGAACTTGGGGAGATTATTTTGAACTAAGGTCCAAGTGTAGACCAGGCCTAAGAGCAGAATTTCACCCCATGATTTATATACTCAGATTCTATTTCTGTTCTATTCCATTAGCCACAATTGTGACCCTGTAGAGAAAGCCACATTACACTGTTATGAGAAACCAATATTGTTGTATTCAAATACCACACTGAAGTTGTTGAAAGATGCCACTTTCTCTTCTATAAGTGTATATAAAGGGTATTATTGTGGCTATCCTCAGTATCAAAAGGGATAGCTGTTTTGAAGAGGATATCAATTAAAACAACACAAGGGGATTCCTACAAACTTCGGTACTACATTCAAATTAATTCTAAGTGTGTTCATCATAATTGATGTTGTTCCAATGAATACCAAAGGAATTAATGATTATCCACTTCTTGTTGAGTGTTAGGGAAGAATCTAACACCACTCTGAGTTTGCAGTCTCTGTACACAAAAGAACATTTCTGTTAATAATGTAGCCCATAACTATAACATAATTTCTGCCAAAGTTTCCAAGGCTCCGAAATGTTTCATGCTCTAATTTGTTCTAAAGGGAGCTTTTAACTGAACTTCAATTAGACATAGAGGTACAAGTAAACAGTAGAGGAAACTTGATCCTAGAGGCTCCTGCATTGAGGTTGCACTATAACAGTCTCATAGATTTATAGTATCTGTAAAATGCTTGTAAAACTATTCCTTGAAATGCATTTGATTAGTCTCACTAGAGATTCCTGTGTAAGTTTTATTATTCTTCCATCAGGCTGCTTTTGCCATTAATTCAGAGATGGGAAACTCTGAATACCTGGGAAATTCCCTCATACCTGGGTTTTGAAAAAACAGAAAAAAAGAGGACAAAACTGCTATTCCAAAAAAGGTGCTTTAGGGTGCGTCTCTATGGCACCATAGGTCAAAATAAGACACGCAATTTGAGCAATGCTAATTGCATATCTATTTCGATGTAATTTTGAAATTTGGCACTGTCTAGACAGCACTTATTTCAAAATAAATTGCTATTTCAAAACATCCATTACTCCTTGTGGAATGAGGTTTTCACAAGCAGAATAGCTATTTCGGGACACGTCCAGTATCCTGAAATAGCGCTGCAGTGAAGACGTAGCCTTAGAGACATGAAAACAACTATGCCTTCAAATTACACTCAGCCCTATGACAATCTGTCCCACTCTTTCTTTAGTATTGTTGGTGATGATATATGTGTGAGGAGTCAGTGATTATTCCAACATTTTGCTTGACACAGAGAAAAATGTAAAACACCAAACCACATTGTAATGATCAAAATGTCTGGATAAGAGTTTTGATAACACATTATATTTTTTCAGAGGTTCTCAAACTTCCTTCCCTTTATGATTCAGTCTCATAACCTTTTGCCTATATTAACCACCAGAACATATTTTGCTCCTATCAAATATTTATAATTTGCCTTGGGATTTCACATAAACGCACATTAAATAGTTGGGTTTTATACATACAAAATAAAGTACTAGTTAACAGAAACAAGTTAAAATAGAAAAATACATTTCATTCAAAAATTAATTGGTGGTTACATGATCGGACAACCTAGTTTTGCCCCAAGAGTATTTAAATTTTGTCGGGTTGTTTGGACATAAGAACATAAGAATGGCAATACTGGGTCAGACCAAAGGTCCATCTAGCTCAGTATCATGTCTGCTGACAGTGGCCAATACCAGATGCCCCAGAGGGAGGGATCACAACAGGTAATCCTCATGTGATCCCTCCCCTGTCACACACCTCCAGAGAAACAGAGACTAGAGATACCATTCCTACCCATCTTGGCTAATAGCTATTGATGGACCTAACCTCCATCAATCTATCTAGCTCTTTTTTGAACCCTGTTAAAGTTCTAGCCTTCACTGCATCCTCTTGCAAGGAGTTCCACAGGTTGATTGTGCATTGAGTGAAGAAAGACTTCCTTTTGTTTGTTTTAAACCTGCTGACTACTAATTTCATTTGGTGACCCCTAGTTCTTTTATTGTGGGAATAAGTAAATAACTTTTCCTTATTCACTTTTTCCATACCAGTCATGATTTTATAGACCTCTATCATATCCCCCCTTAGTCTCCTCTTTTCTAAGCTGAAAAGTCCAAGTCTTTTTAATCTCTCTTCATATGGGACCCTTTCCAAACCCCTAATCATTTTTGTTGCCCTTTTCTGAACCTTTTCCAATGCCAATATATCTTTTTTGAGATGAGGCGACCACATCTGTATGCAGTATTCAAGATGTGAGTGTACCATGCTTTTATACAGGACAATAAGGTATTTTCTGTCTTATTCTCTATCCCTTTTTTAATGACTCCTAACATTCTATTTGCTTTTTTGACTGCCGCTGCACAGAGTGGATGTTTTCAGAGAACTATCCACAATGATTCCAAGATCTTTCTCTTGAGTAGTTGTAGCCAAATTAGTCCCCAACATATTGTATATATAGTTGGCATTATTTTTTCCAGTGTGCATTACTTTACATTTATCAACATTAAATTTCATTTGCCATTTTGTTGCCCATTTTGTGGACACCAGGCTTTCATCCAAGATTTACCCATCTGAGATGAATTGTTGGCCTCACTGAAGCCAATGGCAAAACTCCAACTGATTTCAGTAGGGCCAGGATTTTGCCTCTAATTCCTCTTCCCCTGTTACTTCTGATTCTGCTTTTCTCCACCATTTCCAGCTCTCTGGTTCTGCTCAAGCTCTCCACTCTTGAATTTCCCTGGTCCTTCTTCCATATTCAGGGGCACATTCCCCTTGCCAACTCTGTTCTTTGGCCCCAGTGACTCAAGACATGTAGAACCTGTCCTGAGAGGACATCGTTGTGAATCAATGACAAAAATTGCAGTGGCCTGCTCCCCCCTTCTTGAGACTGCGGTCTCCTTTTGCTGCACATCTAGGGTGACTTAGATACACTATGGTGCAAAAACATCAAAAGGGGTTTAATGCCATCACAACCCAAACATAACCTTGATTTCATATTCGTTCTATGGCTTTTATTTGTGGAATATTGATCTGTGACTACTTCGAGCATAAGACACTCCAGCAATAAGCAGAAGTTAAAGGGAGATAGCTCTGATTTCTACTAGATGGCACTAAAAGGGGAGCCAGCAAGACTATAAGATCTGCAGGCTTCCTACAGGCAGATTAGGGACACATCAATGCAATGCAAAAAGTCATCTGCCAGAATGATGATACAGACTTACTTGTTTTTTTTAATCAATAGAATTTGGCTAAAAACCCATCTCACCTGTCTGACGACAGCTGAACCAACTCTGGGTTCCTAGATTGAGAAATAATATTTTATTTCCCTATTTTCTCACTGAAAAATGAAATGAAAACATAAAGCCCCATTGTAATGAACACATTTCAACATCTATTTTAATACAGTTGATGAGAAGCCATCGGCTGTGATTCATGGTGTCTTTTTATGGCCCAGTACAAATATAGTCTCTCTAAAATATTGGAAATATTCGTGCTTGTTTATTGTCCTGTTTTGAACTAAGGATCCCATTTCTAGTCAGCTATGCTCTTGAAAGCAAGGTTACAGTCTGAAGTGAGACAATGAAATATCCATATGTATGGATCAGATCCCCAGTTGGTGTAAATTGCTGAATCTTCACTCAGCAGCCACAGAACTATGCTTTTTTATACTAGCTAACGAACTTGCCACTAAATATTTCAGAGCAAATGATTGTTTTACTCATGTAAAGTATGTACTTTCTATCTGCTCGCCCTGAAAACTCACTCTGGATTTTGAAAATCAAACTGCTACTTTGGTTTATATATCATCAGTAGCAACAAAGATTCCATAACTAGAACTTAGTCAACAATTACTTTGCGAATTGCACAAGGCAGAATAGAACCCAGTTCACTCTTCAATATCTGCATTGGCTCTGTAAGACTAACAGAAATAGCCAGTTGTAAGAATTTCTCTTTGATACTGAGGTCAGCAGAGTGAACTCAGAATATACATGATGACTGGATTTGGTCAATACAAAGGTGCTATTTTTACAGTTACTTTTCTGATGATACCCACACTTTAAAAACAAAAAGCAATAATATCATCCCTATGCATTTGCCTTCTCTCTCTGTAGAGCAAATATCCCTTCACATGTGCAGTGATCACAGTTATTGAGCATTCTTTGTTAGCCATCCCCTCATTTAAAATCTCAGCTCGACAGCAGAGAAGAAATTGGAGTTTTTGTTTTGTGGGGAATGCTGTAAGTAGAAAAATACGTTTGATACTGAAGCGGAACAGAGGGAAAAAACCCTCTGTAACTTTCCATAAAATTAAATTAAAAAACAAAAGAACAAAATGCTCCCCTCCTACCCCGTTTTACTTTCGAAATTATTTCATTAAAATCAACACATTTAATTGAAACATTTCATTTTTGACAAATTATAATTTTTCAGCAGAAAAAAGTTCCATTGGTAAATTTCTGACCACCTCGACTTAACCTCTTCCTGTCTTAAGTGTTCTTAATTCCCAGCATGATTATGAGCCAGGATCTATCAATGGGGGTATCTACATTTCAATCTGTGTAGAAATACCTGAGATACCTTTGATCAAGCTAGATCAAAGGTGGAACTTTGACTTAGCCTGAGTTCACTTGAGTACGCTCACCTGTGTTGTTGCAATCAACTCTCTCAACTGCAATGTAGACCTGCTGAATGTGAGGTATGCATTCTTCTCCTAAACGCACTGATTTGCACACCAAACAAATTTATAACCAGTGTCCTTAGCATAACAAAATAGCTATGAGAATTACAGCTCTCAAGTGTGACTGAATGGGTAAATGTTGTTATACAGCATTAGGATTGGATACACACAATTGACAGCTATATGAGTAATAGATATTTGGATGTAGAATATCCATTATTTCTCCTTAATAACATAGAGATCCCATTTTCCACTCAGCAGTTTAAAATGGAAAGCACCTCTTTCCAAGCCACTGACAGTAAGAAATGCAATACAAGCTTTTGGAGCCACTAGCTATACTTTTGCATATAATAGGCCTATATGTTCACTGAGTTTTCAAGGAAATCATTCCCTTTACTGATGTTAATGATAAGTGTCTGACAAGTTATTCTTTTGACCGATAGGCTCATAAGCTCAGGCATCAAGCAATTCCTCCTTTCGCGGCAAGATTTGTTTTGCAAGATGTGAACTGTATTGATTGTCACATGTGGATGTTCTGAGTGATGATTATGCACTAGGGATGATTCAAGACTAGAATTAGTCTAACCCTTTTTATTTTGCTATATCATAGCCTTAGTGAGCCAGATCCTCAGCTTATGTAAACTGATATAGCTCTATTGACTTCAGTGAAGCTGTCCTATGCCAGCTGAGTATCTGGCTCCCTGTATTCTTTAGTGGATAAGAATATAAAGGATGATTATTTAGATTACTAGCACATTTACCCAATGTTGCTTGGGTCCTTAAGGAGAGGCTCTGGGCAGGGGGCTAGTAGTGTAGGGGGTGCAGGAGTCAGGGTTGAGTGGTGAGGAGATCTGGACAAAAGACTCTCTCTGTGTGTGTGCATGGGGATGCACAGGGGTGAGGAGTAACCCCCCAATATTTGTACCAGGGCTGCTTGCTCTTCCCCTTTCTGTCCCTGTAAGGGAGCAAGAGCAAAGTGCACAGCTTATCTGCCTCCTGCGCTCCCCAGCCAGAGCCAGGAATGCAATGAACTGTGCACTTTCCCCTTGCTCCCTGACGAATGAAAAGAGCCAGAAATGTCCCTATATGAATCTAGGAGGGCCCCCCTTCCTAAAGATCATGTGGGGGTTGGGAGGCTTGGGCCTGGCACAGTACCAGAGGGGGAGCATGTCACTAGCCAGTCCCTTGCACCCGCCTCATTATTCTGTCTCTTTTCTGTATAGGTTTAGGAGAAGCAATCCCATTCCAGGCATGTCCCTTTTCCTGGCACAACCAAACCCTTATTTTGCTTTAAGATATTATAGGAGGAAGCTGAATACTGTATTTGGTAGTCCTAGCTCTTATTGTTTAGGAGAAGTTCTTGAACAAACAGACACTGAGACAGACAGACACAAACATGGACAAACTCTCTCAAATATATAGTACATATTATGCCTTTCTGTATTCTGGGTTTTGTTTGCTTGCTTGTTTCTTTGTTGGGGGTGAGTAAACAGATTCTTCATTATATTTCTTTTGACTGGAAGGGGAGTGAAGGGAGAAAAAAAAAAATTATCCAATCAGAAATCTGATAATAGACCTCAAACTATTTTGTCTTGGTATGGAGCTGAGGCTAAAATGAGTTGTTCATTTCAGGTTTGTGAGGAAGCATTAAATTCACTTCACAATATTTACTGAGGTTGCTTGCTTCCTCTTACGCGCATTGAAATATTTTGGGTGACAGCTCAGGATGAGACCATTTCTCTGCTAGTTGTATCAAGTATGCTCTGCATAGCACCAGAATACAAGATTTACAGGGATTTGCAGCATTCCATTTATTGGCAGCAGCTATGAAATATATGTAAATTTCATCTCTATTTCTAGCATTTCTTTTGGACAGAACTCTCTCCTCAATGTCACTTTTGACAGGTGCTTCCACCAAAGAGAGAGGAATTATTGTAGCCCTTCCTGTAGAGTAATCTTAGGGTCAGAAATGGAAGTCAATCAAAGCATTGGTGATATTTTCCAGGTAAGTCTGCCAAGAAATCAAGGAGAAAGAGGGACCCCAATAAATCCAGCAATAAACTTTATTTTAAAATAGGGTAGTTCATATATAAACATTATATTGTACTAGATTTTCCACTAAACCCCTAATTTATAACTTTTAGATCCCTACTTGCATGCAGATATACATCAGTAGTGCTAAATTTGCTTGTCCATACCATAGAATTTTCTGGGGAGATTAGCGCAATGCATGGGCAGTGGATGACCCCAAGGCTTGGGGAGGGAAGCTCCCCTAGCCCCACCAACCAGAGCCCATGTTTCCCCCACACATACTGTGTGGGCCGTATGGAAAAGCATACACAGTGCAAGCTCATAAAATATCATCCTCTCCCTGAAGTGGAGAGAAATATGCATAGGTTTTTGCCCTAGTGCCCACAGATATGAATTGCACAAACTGGGTAATGTTATAAAATAAGAAATGTCTTTATTAACTACAAAAGGTAAATGGTAAGTGATTCTCAGGGATAGCACACAGAACAAAGCAGATTACTGAGCAAATAAAACAAAATATGAGCTAAGCTTGATACACTAAGGCTAAGTCTAGACTACAAGGTTTTTTTGAGAAAAAGTGGCCTTTTTTGAAAAAATTACACCTGCGTCTAGACTGCCGCCATGTTCTTTTGAAATTAAAATTGAAAGAATGTGGTGATTTTTTCGACAGCGGTAAACCTCATTTTACGAGGAAGAATGCCTTTTTTTGAAAGAACTCTTTTGAAGAAAAGGCATTCTTGACTGCAAACAGGACTTTTCAAAAGAGAGCATCCAGATTGCCTGGGTGCTCTTTCAAAAAAGCATATTTTTTTCGGAAAAGTTGTGGCTTTCTAGACGATCTCTTTCAAAAGAAGATTTTTCGAAAGATTTTTTAGAAAAAGCTTCTTTTGAAAGAAGTATATAGTCTAGTCATACCCTAAAGAAACAGGCAGATTGCCTTGCTTCCCAGCCTTAAACAGAATTTACATAAGGCGAGAAGTGTTTGTTTCCAGTGAAAAAGTACCAGCAATGCTGAAGCTGGTATTTTGTACCAGGTGACACTATCACATGGCTTTGTAGTGTGAGGGCAATTTGTTACATAGACAATATCCCTAACTTCAGATACAGAAGTTTATACATGCACACAAATTCAATAAACATATTTAGTACCTCATCACCTTGCCAACTATACTTCACATGACCCATCTTGCATAAAATATACCATGTTCAGAGCATCTCAATATGTCTATGAAGAAAATTGAGTGTAACCTCACAAAGACCTATACCCACAAAACACAGAGTGCAATGTCAGATGTCAAGACAAAGGTGAGCTATCTTCTGATAGTGCTTTCTGTAGGGGAAGGAGCGTGTGTTTCAAAGGTCATTTTGAATGCAACTGTACTAAAAACAACAATAAAAGAAGGGTGTAGTGGGGAAATTAACTGTACGCTATTGATGAAAATAGCTCCTGTTATCTTTAGAGATAGATGAGCACATGAGGACAGAGCCAAAGCCCACTGGAGTCAATGGAGAGGCTCCTATCCCATTGTCACAGGGCAGACTCACCACCATGGCACCCCCAGCCGGCAGTCCTGGGAATTAGCTTGTTTGGCTCGTTGGACGCCTCCCTCTAGCTGGTGTCTCCCCATGTTTCTCTTCCCAGGGAACACCCAGTTCCTCTGCACACACCTTGCCTCAGTGACCCACTGTCAGTCTTCATCTAGCCCCTGCCTCAGGGGCAAACTACAGTCTGTAATGGCCATTCATCACTGGCAAAAGGGTGTGGACCTGCTGCCCCTGCCTACCATGGCTGCCCCTTGCAGCCCCAGTAGCTTTGGGCCTTGCTTCAGGTCTTGCAGCCTGGTTGGCCAGAGCCTTCCCAGCCCTGCCTGCCTGCCTGCCTGCCTGCTCCAGCACTGTTCTATTGCCAGGAAGCCTCCTGCTTCCATGGCAGTCAGGTCCCTCCTGCTTTCTGTCCAGAGCAGCAGTCAGTTCCCCCTCTCCCTCCAAGAGTCCTTTATGTAGCCCCCAGCTGGGCCCTCATTAACAAGAACTGCCTCAGCTGGGGCTTCAATCTCAGCCCTTGCCCACGGCTGGGGTTTTGCCATTAAAGGGCCAGTGTAGGGCAAATGCCCTGTTACACCCATGGACATCAGGTACATGAACTGGGAATATTTAAAATAGAAGCGAATTAATGTTAAGGGATTTATGGTAAATACTCTCTCTTCTTAACCCAGATTATCTTTCATTGTGATGATAATAATAACTGCTTTTTTGTTAACTCAGAAATAACTATAAACTGGCCTAATAGTCTCCCTACCTTTCACCTCTGACTTTATTTAATTCAGGATATGACAATCCTCTCTTTAAAAAACAAAACAAAACAAAACAAAAACTCCATATATTATAATTCAGTCAACTCTTGTTACCATTGTTTAGGTGGAGGCATTATACATTCTAACTATACTTTTTTTTATTGCTGTTATTAGTTGTTAAATAATATTGTCTTGTCCCTATTATTAAATGGATTTCTTTAAATATATAGGGTATGTCTAGACTACATGCCTCTGCCGACAGAGGCATATAGATTAGGCTACTCGACATAGTCAATGAAGCAGGGATTTAAATAATCCCCGCTTCATTAAAATAAACATGGCCACCGCACTGTGCCAACGATCAGCTGATCCGGCACAGCGCAGCAGTCTAGACGCGGATCTGTCGGCTGGGGAAGCCTTTGCTGACTGATCTCTTATGCCTCGTGAAACGAGGTTTACAGGATCGGTTGGCAAAGGCTTCCCTGCCGACAGATCGCGTCTAGATTGCCGCTGTGCGGATCAGCTGATCGCCGCACAGCGCGTAACCATGTTTATTTTAATGAAGCGAGATTATTAAATCCCCGCTTCATTGACTATGTCAAGTAGACTAATCTACATGCCTCTGTCAGCAGAGGCATGTAGTCTAGACATACCCATATATATAAGGCCGAGCTTTTCAAAAGTTACTAGTGATTTTGAGTGCCTCTACTCTTGGGTGCCCAATATGACATAATATGATAAAGGCAGCAAGGTGGGGAAGCAACTAGTAAACTAGTGTGTCGACTATCTGATAAGCATTTGCTTATACGATAGTCGACTAATTGATTAGTCATTCACATCCCTAGGACTGGTGCCTGCCTCAGATGCTCCCACTGCCTCTTGTGCAGGGCCCTCAGTGGCTATGGTAGGGGCTACGGGGAGAAGGCAGGGGCAGGAGCAGGAGCAGCAGCAGGAGCAGAATCAGAAGTAGTAGCGGGAATATCAGCAGGAGCAACCATCAGGTGGTCGGGGGTGGTGGTGAAAGCTGCAACATGGTCCGGCCCTGCTGCTGCAGCTCCTGCCAGATGTTTCAGTGCAGCTCCAGGTCCACCTCCAGTCTGCAGTACTGCCAGTCCAGGGAGTGCTGCAGGGAACACAGGCAGGCAATATGCTCCCACTGCAGGTCTTTCTGGGCTTGCCTTCACCTGCTGGTCATGCAGGGTCAGGAGGCTGGCATGGGAAGTGTGGCTCGCGCCCCATTCGCAGCTGGTCCAGCTGTGGAGAACAAAGAGATGGGCAGTCATCCCTGGAGGCACTGTGCATGAAGCCTAGCCCTCATCTCTGAGCCAAGACTGAAAGGTGTCAGGTCAGATGAAGGGGATGTGCTTCCAGCAAGGACACCTGAGGCCTGAACAGCGGGCCCTTTCCTGCAGGGACACAGATATCCCAGGGGGGAGCCTCACTGCCCAACACCATGGGGACAAGCAGGCATGGGAATGTGCTGGCTAGGCCAGGAGCCTGCATGCGGGAGGGGGGGCAATGGGGCGGCTCAGCTTCCCTCCATACCATGCACATACCGGGTCTGGCAGTGGCAGTGTCCCTCACAGACAGAAGACTTATATGCCAGCCTGCTGGAGGAGCGGGGGGCAGGGTGTTGGGGGGAGGTGTGTGAGCAGCAGATGCCGCTTGCCAGCGATCTTGAGAATTTATTATTCCTCTTTATTTAGCACTGTTGAGGCCACATCTGGAGTATTGCATCCAGTTCTGGCCCCCCCACTATAGAAAGGATGTGGACGCATTGGAGAGGGTCTAGGTTGGATGTTAGGAAAAACTATTTCACTAGGAGGGTGGTGAAGCACTGGAATGGGTTACCTAAGGAGGTGGTAGAATCTCCATTCCTAGAGGTTTTTAAGTCCCAGCTTGACAAAGTCCTGGCTGGGATGATTTAGTTGGGATTGGTCCTGCTTTGGGCAGGTAGCAGGACTCAATGACCTCTTGAGATCTCTTCCAGCCCTATGATTCTATGAAAGGACTGACCCCCCCTCTTAGGATGTGGCAGGAGTGGTGTGTCGCCCCAAAGTAGGAGCTGTGCTCCCTGGCTTTGGCATAGGTCTGCCTGAGCTCCTTGATCTTCATGCGCACCTGGTCCTCGGTGTGCATGTGGCCCAGGCTGTCAACCATCCAGCCATGGTTTAGGCATTCCTGCATCTGGTGTGGAGATCCTGGAAGTTTGCCTCCTCTCCCCAGACCTCAAGGAGGTCCAGGATCTCCGCACCAGACCAGGAAGGCGCATGCCTCTTTCGTCCCTGGGCAAGGTCTTGGGAGCTGACTGCCTGCTTGGTTGAAGCCATGGAGGGCTCAGACAGAGCATGGGGATGGCTCATGGTGGCAGCTAAAGCTGTGAAGGCTGCTGCTACTTGGCACAGGGCTGGCAGGGCCTGTGCTGTGCCACAAGCCCTTTCCCCTGAAGCTGCGGCTTTAAGGGCTGTAGGGGAAAAGGAACTATAGAGTTCTGATGAGTGTGGGCAGAGTGGCCAGCAGGGTGCCTGTGGGAAGCCCTGGAGGCCACTTATTTCGAAATAACTCCAGCTGCCCTGTCTACACATGCCCTATTTTGAAATAGTTATTTAGAAATAGGTGTTATTCCTCATAAAATGAGGGTTACAGATTTTGGCATATGGCACCCATTATTTTGATATAATTTAGAAATAATGGGCTTGCTGTGTAAATGCTCACTTCATTATTTTGAAATAATGCTAATTATAATTTCGAAATAACGCTGCTGTATAGACATGCCCATTGTGTGAAAATTGCATATGTTCTCACTAAATAAGATGTCTGCTAGCTCCTTTCATTTCCTAGTTAAATATGGGGGTTTCTTTTCCCTCTAAAATATTAAGGAATTGTTCTTGGTTTCCAAATGCATTTGTGGGACAAACTTCCCTGATGACACAGTGAATGTAATTTTATTCTCAGCACTGGATGAAGGTTAAAATACAGGACTGGGAATTAAAAGACGTAGGTTCTGTCCCCAGCAATTCTATTAACTTTTTGTATGACACCAGGCAAGTTATTAAGCCTCAGTGGGAATTGAGGGAGCTGAACATGCTAGAGAGTTGCTAAAGGTGGATTCCCTATGGCTAAGTTTCTTCAGCTGTAAAATGGAAATAATGGTACCTCGCTACCTTACAGATACTGACATTTGTGAGGTGATTTGAGATCTTTGGATAAAAGCAGCTCTATGATTGCAAATTATTAATGAATTAATTATTTTAATAATAAGGATGAGGATGAGGATGCATATAATGTAATAAATGTTACACTAGATGTGGAAATGCAAATATTTTCCATTTACAATGTAAGCAAGTTAGAACTATAACTTTTGCACTCCTGACTCTAAGGTACTCAAAATTATCACTGTAACATACAGCATCACACTTTTTTAAAGTTAAACTCACAGTCTTTCCAAAACTGTAATTAAAACCAGGGCTGGTTGGATTTTTTTTGGGGGGGGGGGGGAGGTCAAAACTGTTTTTTGACAGAAAATTGAGTTTTTGACTGACTGATCTTTTTGGTACAAAATGTCAAAATTTTGAATTTTTGATGAAAATCCTAACTCCCGAGAATTGAAATGGTCATTGTTTTCTGGGGAAAAAATTGCCATTTTTCAGTTGGAAATTTTTTATTTTCATTTTTTTAATGAAATCTCAAAATTTCCTAGAGGAAAAACAATGTTTGATTAAAACCCAACTCTGACTACATTTAATTACTAATGCCTCTGTGCACTTCCACTTTCTTTACTTCAGGACCTACAGTAATTCCTTTCTTCTTCATTTCCCACCCCATGGCATACATGTAGATAATGTGGAAAACATACCCACTGCTAATAATACAGTGTGCCACCTAGCAGTTAGTAAAAGGAACTTTCAGTTAAAGACTTGGTTACTTCCTCACATTTTCAAGGTTCCCTCTCTTGTTACTCCTTCCCTTTGGCAGGCAAAGCTAATTCACCCCATATTCAAATACATAGCAGAGCTTAGTCACAGCTGCATTCACTGCAAAGAGTACATTAAAAATCAAGGGGCAGTTTTAGAGATGAGTAGTATCAATTGAAAATAATTCCTCCATTTTTCAAAACTCCATGCAGAGATGAAGTTGCACAAACTCCATTTAACATCAGCAGGAGTTGCACAACTAAAGCCTTTTGGATTGCTTTGAAAATGAGAGGGAAAGTGGCAGTTTGGTGAGAAGCTGCAATTATCATCTATGCCTGGAGAAGTTCCCTGATTCAGACTTTCAGAAAGGCAGAGAAGCTCAGTAAAATCCATGACGTTCACTTGACTTTTGGGCACTGGGGGAATTTCAAAGATTAGGAACTGTACTTCCAGCTGTAAAAAGGAAAGGCAAATGGCACCGGGAACAGAAGGAAATCCCATCAGAATAAAAGATTGCTATGGCAACTCATTTATTCTTTTAGCTTTAGCTGTTCTGACTGAGAGACAATTCCTTCCTGTTGATCCCTTGGGAGAAAAATGTTGAAAACAAGGCTATATTCAACACTTTACCAATATATATTACAATGATTTTCAGACAAAAATTATAATTTAAGAGACATGGTTGTCTTGTATGCTGGGATTTATCCAACCCAACTTTTCAGGCTTTCATTAGAAAAGAGGAAATGCATCACCATACAGCATTATCTCTCATATGGAGGGCTGGTGATGCATTTCTGACACTTTTTTTCTAACAGGAAATTTCACTTCACAAAAATTATGCACTGCACCTAAGAGAGTGACTAAGGGCAGAATTGACAGTCCAGGAGGGCAAATTTCTGCCCCTCCACAGCCTCTCTCTCAGCCACTGGGCTAATATTGTTAATTCGCATTGCTTTTCCATGCATCCCTTCCCCCTTTCCTGCATTGGCATGTCTGCTAAGACCCTGATCCTACAAGTGAATCCCTGAGGAGAACAGAGTTCCTCACAGAGTCTCCAAAGGAGTTAGGGAGTGCCTACATGCACAGATCTTTTCACAGCATCAGGATTTTAGCTCATAAACTTTTTGGGTCAGGAAACTTTTTTCAAGTGTCTATTGAGTATTTAGCACAGTCTGCTATCCACATCAACAACAATAATAAATAATCCTTCCTAAATCCTTCCTAATTCCTGCCTGCCTGTTTTGTCTTCCGTTCTGTCTGCCTTGCCTCTCTGCTTGCTGGCTGTGGGTGTCTGATCTTCTATCATGCCATGCAGCCCCCTTACTATAGCCAGTAGATATGCATTCAGCTACTGATTGCATATTAATATGTACATTTTTCTGTAGACATGTAATTTTCTTGGTTTAAAAACATGCTGTCGTATAAGGAGAGAATTTTTAGGGTCTTCAAATAAATTGTATTTGAGGATGAACAAGTGAAGTTTAAATATGTCAATGCAGAATTAATGCTGACTCCAAGATTTATTATTTCACATGTGTATGGTCTCCCAATCATAAGGTCACATCTTTAAAGAGCTCCAGTTCTGACTAACAGAAAACCGAATCAGATAATACTGACTGGAAATGTACAGATCCCTTCAAATTACTAATACCAAGAGACAAGACATTCTTCCAGCTTTCAAGTCTCATTAAGCATTCAGTTTAGTAAAAATGTTATATGCAATCAATTTCATAGTGACCTCACCTGTGGTGAAAACAATTCAACTAAAAGAAAATAAATTATAAATCTTGGTACTTGGGATGCAGTTATAAAAGATAAAGGAACCTCCATCTTATCTTTGCAATCTTTCAGCAGATGGAACAGGAGTTATTGGTCCAGAGAAATCATTTTCTTTTTAAAGTACAGTGAGTCCAGTTCTGGCTAGTTGTTGTTCCCAAAAGACCATGAGGCTGATGCTGTAATTTTTCATTCTGTCCCAGCTGTAAAAATATTATGAGGGGCACCCTGAAGTGGGATGAATTTAGGATCTGGAGGTATAGTCTGTAACTGCTGGTGCCTACACATCTTACCCAGTAAGATTCTATGCATCTCTACTTCCAATGCTCTAGACAGTCTGCATACAGGATCTCTTTATGATTTTGTGTTTTTTTCAGAACACCGATTTAAACAAATTTTGCAGTATCACTATGTGCCTACTTTAGGGGCGATCTGAAGTAACAAATTTGGTGGAGTGACATCATGTAGCCTATATGTTTAAATGTTTAGAGATTATAAAGAGCAAAACTCTCCTTTCTCTGATCTGCATGTTAGTCTCTGATTTCCATTGGAACACAGCTCTGATAGGAGGGTGGTGCTCTTAGTCACAAGGAAAAGAGAACAGAAAGTGGACAGTACATTTAAATATGCTATTTACAAGCTCATTTCTGCCCCCACTGAATTGTGATAGTATATTGGGCCCTCCATCTCTAATTTAATTGTAAAGATAAAACAACTGGGAGAATTCCATGTTCTGATGAGCCTTTTTGCTCATAATTTCTTAAGAATATGCTTGTACTGATAAGCAAAGTGCACTGGAAAATGGAAAGGGTCAGAAGGATCCATGGAAAGAGAGAACTTGCAGAGATTAATTACAGATCCCATAGTTCAATGAGTATCTTTAGCTTTTAGAATCAGTACATAAATTAACAGTGGAAAATGGGAAATGTGGCTGGCCAGTGCTAGACAGAGACTAATCAAGGAAAAGCAAAGAACGTCCAAGACACATAAAAGGCTGTCAACTAAAACGGACTGTGAACTTGCATTCGTTATAGAAATTTTTGCAGCACAGGTTCTGACAAATGTCCACTGAGTTCAATGGAACCTTAACTACTAAATTCTACAAAGCTGTGTTACTGTGGATTCAATATTCTTTAGGAGAGAAGACATGATGTAAGCCTACGGTAAAGCAAGATATATGCAACTGAGCATAGAGGCCAAGACTGAAAATGAACCAAGGACTATATGGTACCAAGTCTCAAACCTAAACAACAGAATACCTATATAGGCCCAATTCTACCACTCTCTTTCCATCTGAGTAGTACATTATTCCAACAGTAGACCTATGCACTTATACACTGATCAGAGGGAAACTTCAGGCTTCACATGCGTGGAGCAGAAAAGCAAGAATTACTTAAAAAGGGGGTAACAGCAGAACAGGCAAAATGATGTTAGATCATCTACAAACACACGGACACAGAACAGCCGCAGAGAAGACGAAATGCAATATCAGGAAGAGGGACTGCTATCTCCTTTTAAAAAGGCAAAGTCCCTGCAGTTTAAAAAGGACGGTAATGTGACACACTTCTAAAAGAAATCAAGGAAGGAAAAAGGAATCCCTAAGGGTGTGTCTAGACTACAGGGTTTTGTCAACAAAAGTGGCCTTTTGTCGACAAAACTATACCTGCGTCTACACTACCGCCGTGTTCTGTCGACAGTAAGTCGACAGAATGCGGCAGTTTTGTTGATAGTGGTAAACCTTGTTTTATGAGGAAGAACGCATTTGTTGACAGAGATCTGTCAACAAAAGGGGTGTGTGGACACAGGGAGCCAGTTCTGTCGACAAAAAAGGCCTCCAGGAAGAAGCCCTGGTGGACAGTCTAGCCTTTACAGGTACAGCACCTCTGTGGGTCCTGGCCGCAGCCTCTTAAAGGCACAGGCACGCAGACAGGCCCTGCTGTCCGGCAGCTAGCCAGAGCACCCGTGCCAACTGTGACAGCCATGTCCCAGCCTCAAGGCCCCCCTGGCCCTTCTCATGACAGAGACAAGGACCCACCCAGGTCACCGGCCTGGTCAGGGCCAGAAATCAAAAACCTCCTGGAGCTCTGGTCCCAGGAAGAAGCCCTGCAGGCCCTGCAAACACGCCGCAGGAATGTGGACATTTATGAGCACCTGGCCCAGGGACTAGCCACCAAAGGACATCACCCCCGCACCATGGCACAAGTCAGGGCCAAGGTAAAGGAGCTGCGGCAGGGATATGCCAGGGCACAGGACCAGAGCTCCCACTCTGGGGCAGCCCCCGAGACCTGCCCTCACTACGAGGAGTTGGAGCAGATCCTGGGCAGTGGGGAAGCCCAGACTCCACTTCGTGTGGTGGAGTCTGGGTTACCCCACCACATCATGGCCCGACCCCTCCTGAGGGAGGAAGACCAGGCAGGAGAGGTGGGAGAGCTGCACCAGGAGGAGGAGGAGGAAAAAGAGGAGGCAGCAGGGACCCAGACCCCAGAGGCCTCCCAGGCGTCCATGGACATCAGGGAGGTAACATCAGGTGAGTGCTTTAAGGGGTCACCACACACGGGGGGTTGGCAGTGTGGGGGGCCAGCTAGCCCCATTGCCACTGTGGGCCCCTGTGAGGTCTTCAGGCCGCTACCCAACTCACACGCAGTGTCACATGTAACACCCCTGAGTCTCCTGTACAAAAGAGAGCCCCTGACAGCCACAGCATGCCCTCGGGGACAGCAGGCATGCACACAGACAGTGATTGTCTCCTCCTCTTTTCCTCCACAGACAGACCCTCCACCCAACAGGGGAGCACCACACCTGCCCCACCACCATCCCGGACCCGTGGCACTCGCAGGCACTGGCGTGTGTACATGGACCTGCTGAGGGAGCACGTTGTGGGCCTGCAGGACCTCAACAGGACCCTCCAGCAGAAGATGCAGGCAGAGGCTAAGTGGCGCACCAGGCTGCTAAATGAGCTGGTCCAGCAGCGCACTACCATCTGTGCCAGAATGAGGGAGCTCTTCGCCTTGCCTGCCCCTGTCACAGGCACTGCTCCTCCTGCATGCCAGGCCCCTGCTCCCCCTCCTCCTCCAGCTCCCCAGGCCCCCAGCCCTCCCTACCCTCCCAGCCCCCCTTTTCCCCAGCCCTCCTGCTCCGAGCCCTCATAAGCCCAACAGCTGCCCCCCCTCCTACCCAGGCCAGGACTAGGTCTCGCTCCACCCGATCCCAAGGCTGTGGAGATGCCAGGACACAGGAAGGTGGCAGGACCCTGCGATCAGGGAAGCAGCGGCCTACTTGAGCCCCCCTCCCCCCTCCAGGTTTTCAGTCCCCTACCATCCCAGTTAAAGGTCATTTCAGATATATAACAAAATCTTTATTTTTGAGTGAAAGATTTACCTTTACACATTTGAACAGTACACAGAGAATTTTTTTTAAACAGCACATTTTCTTTACTGATAGTGTTTCTAATAAAAACTAATGTCTGTGTACAAAGAAAACCGGGTGTGTATGTATTCTTTATGGGAAGAAAGTGAGGGTTGTGGAGGGACAGGTAGGGGTGGGACAGGCCAAACCCACCATGTTGGAGGCCCTGGGGAGAGTCAGTGGGCTCCTTCTGAGAATCTCTCCCTCAGAGCCTCTCGGATTTGGACACCAGCCTGGTGAGCCTGGCAGATAGCAGCCATCCGGGGCTGCTGAAATGGCCTGTCCTCTCCATCAGCACCTGTCCCCCACCGTGGCAGGAAGGCCTCCCCTTTCCTCTCCACCAGGTTATGGAGGGTGCATCATGAGGCCACCACCTCCAGGATGTGGCATTCGCCCATCTCCAGGCGTGTGAGGAGGCAACGGAACCTCCCTTTCAGATGGCCGAAGGTGCATTCCACCTGGACACAGGCCTGGCTAAGATGCATGTTGAAAAGCTCCTTGCTCGCATCCAGGTGGCCGGTGTAGGGCTTCATGAGCCACAGCATCAGGGAGTAGGCTGCGTCAGCCACTATGCACACCAGCATCTGCACTTCCCTGAGTGCGAGATGCCGCTGGGGG
This sequence comes from Rafetus swinhoei, assembly GCA_019425775.1. NCBI lineage: Eukaryota > Metazoa > Chordata > Testudines > Trionychidae > Rafetus > Rafetus swinhoei. The sequence continues at coordinate 18,200,960 of CM033447.1, read as the reverse complement.
AAAAATGTTCCTGCCTGCAACCTGCAGTACAGGTAGGAGTTCCGGAATATGCGGGCATCATGTGCCTGCCCGGACCACCTGACACAAATGTCCATAAAGTGTCCCTCGTGGTCGACCAAGGCCTGCAGCATTATCGAATAGTAGCCTTCCGGTTTATAAATTGGGCTGCTCAATGGGGCGGTGTACGGATTGCGATGTGTGTCCCATCGAGGGCTCCTCCGCAGTTTGGGAATCCAAAGGCAGCAAACCCAGCAATGATGTTGTCCTGGTCTCCGGGACGGACGAGCCTCTTCAGCAGCTCCACATTGATGGCCCTCACCACCTGCAGCATGAGACAAATAGATAGAAACCAGGGAGTTAGACAGCTTACCTAAGCACTTGGGGCGAGGGCGACCCTCCCCCCCTCTTAACCCACCCCTCTGCTTGTCAGGACGCCCCCCTCCCCTGCATCAGTGCAGGGGTGGCCGAGGAGCAGCCTCCAAGTGCCACTCCATCCCCCACTCCCTCTTGCCCTTGCCTGGCAGTCCCCCTTTTTCACCCCACTCAGCAGGGCCTGTCCCCCGACAGTGACTTACCTCCATCAAGACGGACCCAACAGTAGACCTCCCCACACCAAATTGGTGTCCCACGGAGTGGTAGCTGTCGGGGGTGGCCAGCTTCCACAGGGCGATTGCGACCCGCTTCTGCAGGGGAATGGCGAGCCACAGGTGTGTGTCCTGGTGTTCCAGAGCAGGGGCAAGCCAGGCACATAGCTCCAGGAATGTGGCCTTCTGCATCCAGAAGCTGCGGAGTCAGTGGTCATCGTCCCAGAGCTGCATGATGAGCCGGTCCCACCAGTCTGAACTCGTCTCGTGCCTCCAAATCTGCCTGTCCCCAAAAAAGTTTGGGGACAAGGGCAGAGCTCCTGCATCCCAGAGGAGGATCTCCTTGGTGCGGTCTGGGTCCATATGGGGCAGGAGATTCATGACAGAGTCATGCAGATTCAGCAGAAGCTGCAGTATGGCAGCGTGGGGCCATCTCCTGCCCAGGGGCAGCTCAGGCTCCATGGCCAAAGAAAAGGTGAAAAACAGAAAAAAACCCTGCAAATAAACTACTGTGGTGTCCGAGAAAGCAGGGCAACCAGAGCAAGAACTGCAGCAGCTTTGCTTTCCCTCTAGGAGGTAGGCAAGCCAGAAGCAGGAGCAGAGCAACGGTTGTCCAGGGGGATCCCTTTAAGCATATGTCTCTGCAAAGGGCATGCAGCAGCACCTGGAAATAAAGGCTGCCCCCATGCTCTGCCAGAAGCACTTCCGGGTGCCTTCTTTTTTCGACAGAGCGTCCGGCAGCCTGGACAATCTTTTTTCCAAAAAGCAGATCCATTTTTCGATCCGCATAATGTAATCTAGACTCTCTGTTTCGACAGAGGCTTTGTCGACAGATACTGTCAACAAAGCCTCTGTCGAAAAAGGCGTGCAGTCTAGATGTAGCCTGAGAGATATATGTGAAACCTCATGGTTCAGATACCTTGGGTCAAAGGATGATAAAGGGAGAAAATCTGGACTCAAAGGGAATGTCTACACATCAGTGTTATTTTGGAATCACTGACATTATTCCTAAATAACATAGTCTGCGTCTACACAGCAAGCAGTTATTTCGTCATGATGTCTAAATAATGTCGAGCTGGAGGACTTCTTACTCTGACTCCTGTAACCCTCATTTTATGAAGAGTAAGGGAAGTCAGAGGAAGAGCGCTCTTTCTCGGACTTCCTGCTGTGTAGACGGCGCCAAAAGCCGAAATAAGCTATTTCGACTTCAGCTATGCAATTGATGTAGCTCAAATTGCGTAGCTTATTTCGGCTTTAGCCCTGCTGTGTAGACATGCCCAAAGACTGCTGATGGGAAGAGGTGTTCCTGTGTCACATGACTAGGTGATGGAATCTTGAGCCCTAACATGGGAGGACAGACAATCAGGTTTTAGTGTCATCTGGAGATGGCAGTAAAAAGAGCATGAAGTGGATACAACCCACAGTTTCTCTTCCACACTGATTTTAGGACATGTGGATTTAACCCAGCTGCCCAGTCCTGAACATGCCCATAATCCCCTCTTATATGGAGGCTCACCATTCTAGGTATGCCAGGAGTCCCTATTTTTCCATCTCTGTTCAACGAGATCAGGATTTGCTGATTGCTGCCGGAAGCAGCAAGAAATGTGAATGTAGGTGAATATTGTGAATGTAGGAAATATTGTTTATTATTATTAATAATGATGATGATAGTTCCTCATGTAATTGGCAACCATAGGGATAACCTGACTTTTCTATTTGGAGGTGGCAACAGTCAGCCCAACAGGGTTGCACATGGGAGGGGCAAATTAAAGACCTGCCTGAGTTTTGCACTTGGGGTGAGCAGCAAAACCTGTGTTGGTGTCTTACCCATGAGGAGGAAGCAGGGTATGAAATCTACCTCTGCAATTGCCACTGTTTTGAACATCAACCAGGAAATGCTTTGGTTTACTACTTGGACCCTAATGTAGCTGCCTGAGCAGCCGTAAGATTTACCACTCTTACCTTTGCAGAGCCTGGACATTCTAGCAAGTATAACTTTCTTATTTATCCTTGCTTTGTCCCAATAGAACTGCTACAGTTTATGGACTGTTCACATTTTTATACTAACCCCTTTTTCTTTCTGAAACTCCTTAGATCTGGGCCCAGGAGTGCATTTTAAACTGTTTTTCCATTAAAAAATTCTTTTTGACTGTGTTAAAATTACAGGAGTGTAAAAGGAGAAGAAATAGTACATTATGAGAGCTTTCTTTCTGTATTCTTGGGACTCAGAAAGAGATTGTGTTTCCACAGGCAGTTGTGTAGTCATTTTCTCCATAATGTTCTTCATCTTTGTTGTATTTGGAAATAAATAAATCAATAAATGAAGCAGCCAACTTCAAATGTTTCAAAATTGCTATTGTACTTGACATAAAACTGGTTTTAATTTTAAACTAGTGGAGAAAATTGCCCTATATTCTGTGCTTTGATATTCATTAAAGAAAAGTCAGATAGAATTTAATAGAAAATTATATCCTTTTGATAGAATCCTATAGGATGCATTTAAAAAAAAAGCCTCTACAACCGCCACAACATACTAAAGAAAGAAAGTTGTTCTCTATCTTATTTTTATAGGTCCACAGAATAATTTTATACAATTGTATTGCATTGTATTAGCTATTATCGTTGAAAAATCACGAAAGAGAGGAAAGATTCCAAGAATATGGGAAAAGGGTGAATGTAGTGCCCATCTATAAATAGAGAAATAAGGAGAACCCAGGGAGTTACAGATGAATCAGTTTAACTTCTGTACCAGGAAAGATCATGAAGCAAAGAATTAAGGAATCCATTTGCAAACATCTAGAAGATAAGAAGATAAGTAACAGTCAGAATGGATTTGTCAAGAACAAGTTATGGCAAACCAGCCTGATAGCTTTCTTCAATCGGACAATAAGCCTTGTAGATAAAGGGAAAGAGGTAGATGTGGTCTATCAGGAGACTTTTGTATAGCATTTGATATAGTCTCACATGACCTTCTCATTAATAAACTAGGGAAATAAACTTAGATGGGGCTATTATAAGGTGGGTGCATAACTGGTTGGATAACCATTCCCAGGTATTAATTTATCAGTGGTTCATGGTCATGTTGGAAGAACATAGCAAGTCGAGTTCTGCAGCTATCATTTCTGAGTCCAGTTCTGTTCAGCTCTTCATCAGTAATGGCACAGAGAGTACACTTATTTAAAGTTCATGGATGATACTAAGGTGGGAGGGGTTGTAAGTGCTTTAGAGGATAGGATTAAAATTCAAAATTACTTGGCTTTGAGTGGTGATTCCTATGTTCTGATGTTGAAGATCACATTTTACTGTCTTTGGACTCTGTCATTTGTTTCACAAATTGCTTTAAGTAGTTGCTAAGCAACTGGCATTGCAGATTGGCTCTGTTCTGGTGAGCTATTATTTTCTCTCTCTTCACAGTGGGTCCAGTTCTGGTAGCTGCTGAAAATACTCAAGCCCCACTGAATTCAATGGAAAACATTAAGTGGCTCTTGGGGAAACTCTCTTTTTAACAGCAAACATGTATCCATTGCAATACTTCCCCAGAACCACAATATTGAATGCAAATTAACCACAGACACATTCTGCATTGTCTACTGGGACTTTCAAGCAACTTGGTGAACCACTTTCAAAAATATCACAGCTTATTGGCTATTGTTATTTCAAGCAAGGGCAGGTGGTATTTGCAAGATTCCGTTCCACACCAAGAGAACTAGATTCCAATCCAGAGTTCTTCTAGTCATTTAGAAATGATTCTGATAGTCTCAGACAGCATCACCCATGCTAACCTTTGTCTTCTCACTGGCTAATCCAGGCCAAAAAGTGAGACCTGACTTTTCCCAAAGTTTAGTCTTTTTCTAATTCAGAGTTTTCATTTGGCTCAATCTGAAGAAGGTTCCAGATGCAAAGTTTGAATCCAGACTTCCATAGCATTTGTGAGTGCTTTAGTACAGTCCAATCACTATACATCAGGTCTCTTTACTTTAGAGAGTAACTGTCCAATCACCAGACCTTACACTTTACATGCGATTCATGTTCTCCCATAAGAAGCAGGAGAAACGTGTTTTAGTCATCTGTTTGATGTTAATCTCCTCTGTAGTTTAATAAGAGGTTCTCATCTAGGGGGTTCTAGTCTTGGGTATGTCAACTTTTGAATGCCCACCTGCTGCCTGATTTTCAAAGGTTCTGGGCAACTGTATTTCCCATTTACTTCCATGGGGGCAGGAGTCCTGAGGACCTCTGTAAATCAGGCACTACATCCCTAAAATTAGAGGCCATATCTCAATTTTTGAATTTTAACAATAAACTAAAGATACTAATACTTCTCTGCCTCCAAAGGATACTGGAAGGATTCAGTACATAATATCTTCCAAGGGTTTGTAAGTAACGAACCCAATATAAAAGCTGAGTATTATGATGAGAAAACATTTAGCATCATATTTACACTCTAGACAGCATACCTTGAGAAAGACCCTAGTATTTTCCAATTATCACAACGCTTGGTGGAACCCTTGTTCTCAGCTGGTTTGTCTACAGATAAAGTTCAGAAAGACCACAGAGCTTTCTGTTCTGTTAAATTTTATAACCCAACAATTGGCTTTGCAAGAAAAGAAATTAATCCTCTATGTCAAATGATTGCTGGAAATGATTACAACAGTTAGAAGGGCATGCAGCTTCTGGTCCTGATATTTGTTCCCCAAGTGATGGTACAAAGAGCTAGAGATAAACTAGGCAGATTTAAGTACTTACCACTAAACAATCCAGCTGTTAATTTCATCCATGTCTTCAGCTCACAGTGATGAATGTTCATCTTGCCATGAGAGTCGGCTGGAGATTATTCAAATTGGACTGCTTGTAAAAAGCTGTGTCATAGATTTGAATGTTAGGGGCATAAGTAGAGGTGGCCATTTGTCACCCTGCCACCTGACACAGCCACATATGTATCACAGTGATGCCTGACATAAATAAGTGCAGCTGTCAAATTGCAGCTGAAGTGATAGCCATAAAAATAATTTCTTTTCCCAAGTCATCATACACGGTCTGACATGTCAGGGATTTCCTACTCTAATATAGGAGAAAAATTGGTTCAATTCTATCCTAGTCATCCCTAGTCATCCCTAATGCTGGATAATGATGATCTTAATTATGACCACTGTGCACTAAAAACATTTGAGGTAGGATGAAGGTTCCCTGGCAGAGCTGCATGGAGGAAGATTAAGCTGTGCCTGCTTTCATTGTCCTTGGATCTCTTACTACCTACTCTAATTTCATGAGGAATACACACAATTTTAAAAAAATCAAAAAAACTAAAAATATTGGGCAAAATTCACAGCTGCTGTAAATCTTTAAAGCTCTATTGACTCTCTATATCCCTGAACACGATCAGAGGAGCAAGTCCACAACATTTAATATGTAAACACTGCATTCTGGGCATCACTTGGTATGAAATTTAATTATTCAACATTAGTGAATGTAATATGACAGACTCAGAGATAATGTGCCATGCTACTGGCATGGCTTGAGGGGAACTAGATGGCTCAGAAACCTGGTTATGGAGCCTTTCATCTATAGGTTATAAGTTTAATTTCTTCCAATTTGGTAGGAACTAGAGCTGTTAGGAAAGAGAATATTTTTTCTTTCCACATTGGAATGAAAAGCCAAAAGTTCCCATAGAATAAAAATTCAGAAAAAAAATTCAATTCAGAACTACTGAAACATTTGTTTCAATAACAGTGATTTGTTTTATTTAAACTTTCACATTAAAATATCACATACACAAATATAATGTACTAATTAAAATATTTTAACATTAAAAGGCAAAGCACAATTACCTAAACAATAGCCCCAAAACATTTTATCTGAGTGAAATGAAACATTTTGACATTATTAAAACAAAATATTTTGACAGTACCAAAAAAACAAGACATTTGAAATACAGTATTTCAACTTTTTCCCAGTGAAAATGTTGTTGATATTAAACTATTCCTCAAATGTTTCCATTTTTATAAAATTGCATTTTTGATGAAAAAATGTTCTGTTGAAAAATTTTCAACAAGCTCCAATAGGAAATTAAATTAATTACCCATATGACACATAGTAAGTGAATTGCTCTAAATAAACTTATGATTCAGGCCATTACTTAAGAGAGATGACCATATCACAAAATCTGGTTCTGTGTTTGACAGATAGCAGAGATACTTGTGACAGACATGGCAATTTCCTGCAGTAGCCTGAATTTTAGGAGCTCATTGCATTAAGAATGCAAATGTTCTTCTGTTACTGTATTGTGGATTGGTATGTAGCTTCCTTAAGGAGAAGACATAGCTAATATAAACTAGGGGAAATATTACGAGCTTCAAAGCACTCCCTGAAACAAAGTGCTAAACAATGTTAAGTAGGAAGCCTAGAAAATATTTAGGAGGAGGGGAAGGCAAACAACTACCTCCAGATATAGCCTTTTGAAGCTGTGCCTTGAGGAGAAATCCACTGTCTCGCTGATTACCTATTCACCATATCTTCAAAGATGCAAACTGGATAAAAGAGTGACTCAGATTTATGGGGCTGTGTATTCTCAGCTAATAGTAGTTAGGAACTTGTGACCACAGAAAACCCCCTTCATGGGGTTTGAAGGATGGGTCACTGACCAAAACGATTGTTGGTGTTGGGGTGATCTCTGGTGGCATGTGCTTTATTGTTTTTAATGTGGTTTTTGCTTCTTCTTTTTTGGTAAGAATAAATGTGTTTTTGCTTAGAAAGGCCTATGTGATAACTTCTAAGTGTGGGCAGTTATGCTGTTTATAGCCCCTGAGGAGAAGGGAAAGCAGGTCTGCTTAGGCAGTCTGACTTTGCTGAGAAATTCACAGTCTTGGCAAATAGCTATGCAGCCTGGAAATACTCCATTCAGGGGGGAAAGAGATGTGTGGCTCTGCTCAAGAGAGGTAATAGCTGGGGAGTGAAAAGCCTAAGAGTTGGTGGACATGCTGGACCACAAAGGGGGAAGACCAACATAGTTGCCCTGAATTACGACAACTCCAAGAACTGTATCAGAATGGCAAGAAAGCTACCCTCTCACCCCACAGATGTCTCTCTCCCCTCACGTCCTATCCCTAACATGAATGGGGAAGGAAGAAAGATCACTCCTTGTTCTGTATTTATGCAACTAGCACAACTGAGGTCTAGTCCACCACTAGACACTACAATAATATAAATAAATCTTAATGTAATTGTTGATCTATTGTGATGAACAAATAAAAGGCTGCCCCCGAGAGGTGGCGCGTTTTTCCAATAAGAGGAAACTGCATGGTAGCACACAGGAAAGGTTTGCTCAGCTGTTCATGGCCATCCCAGTGTCTGTGCCAGAATGAGATATCAACGTGCAACATGAAGAGGTCAGAAGAGATGCTATAGCAATAATGAAACCTAAAAATTCTGCCACTGTGATATATGTAGCAGCAGCAACAGTTCCCAAGTACGTGCACCCTCCTGGGCCTTGTAAATTGAAAACTGAAAGAAAACTAAAAACCAATCACGTTGCATCAGTTTCTGAAGTAGAGGGGAAAGTCAGGGAAAAAACAGCCACTGGGGATATCTGACGAAACGCTGGCCAAAGACAGAAGGGCAAAACTCTCTTGTGCTTTCACAGATGTCACAGGATCACTAACGTCCCTATGGGTGACAGATGGAGTATGGGTTTTTAAGGACATGGGTTTATATCAGAAAAGATTTATGGACACCAAAGGGTCCAGAACATTTTATTTACCATGTTCTTTTTGGGATTCCAATATGGGAGTCTTGGTATTTCAAACCCGATGCTTAGCTCCCTAATGACATTGTGAATAATTAGTTAGCATCAAATGTGGTATATTTTGAAGTCCATATAAAAGTACTTAATATTAGTTTTTTCATTGTCTGCCACATTCTGCTTTGTTTGGGTCTGACAGACTTCTTGGGTCTGAAGAATGACAACCTGCATTTGGCTGATCTGCCAGGATGGGACCAGCAGCTTGAACTCTGAATCTTGTATTCATTCTGTTTTTAAAAAAACTCAGCTAATCATTCCACAGATGATCCCCACAATGTTTAAAACAGAAAAAGGAAACCATTCTAATGACTTAGGTCCAGTGTGAAGATCCATGTCAGATTTCAATTCACTTCCACTAGCAATGCAAGAATTAATGCAACCAATGTACATCTACACTTCCTGCTGTGTTTGCTATTTTTATTATTGCCAATCCAGGCATTCAAAAATTATAGCTGAGCCCCCACTCCATGTCCCTAGTCACTGAATTAGCTTAAAATCTGATGATAGGTTCCAGGGTTTGAGCCTTTAATGTTCTTTATTTTCAAGCTTTTCTCTGCAACCAGGAAGTCTAGAAACATACTTTTTTAAAACCGAAAGCTGACATTCACATATGCTCCCGGCAGTGGGGCTTTAGGGAATAAGCAATATCAAGAGACTTGCAATAACATGGCGGGAGCTGGCAACACTATCACTTTTTGTGAAAAGAGGTGACTGGATTACATAGACTTCAATTAAACAGACCCCTAGGGTAGCAACTTCAGAAGTTCTACAATGGCAGGGTTTATAAGGCAGATTTTGCGGTATTTATGAAGAGGAACGGAAAAAGAATACAAAAAAAATCTCATCCAGTCCTATTTAGGATAACACCAAAGCTTCCACTGACTTCAATAGGACCTGAATTGGATGCAAACCATAAGTATAAACTTACCTGCCAATGGACTAAATTGTGTCATTTACAGTGCGGAGGAGGGGGCTTTTGGCTAAGATCAAGTGTGGTAATCCTGGCAGTGAGAGAGACAAGGTAGGTGAGATAATATAGTTTTGGACCACATTATGTTGGTGCAAGGTGCAAGCTTTCAAGCTGCACAGGTCTGGGGAAGGCAATCAGAGTATGTGAGCTAAATAGAAATCAGGATGGAATATTTAATGCATGTTGTAGCAGGTCACTTTAAAAGACATTAGCAGTTGAGGGTCAATTTGAAGAAGAGCTCTGTGTAGATTGAAAGCTTGTACCTTGTACCAACAGAAGTGCATTCAGCCCTCACCTGCCTTGTCTCCCTCATACTCTGGTATCAATATGGCTATCACAACATTGCAAAACACTGAACCATGTCATGCAATAGGGGTATTGCTCTATGTTTCTTAGCTTCCGTCCCATATCATAACACAGGGTTAAAAAAGTTAATGAGATCACATGATAGGGATTGCTATGCACCGACTGTCATGGTTACAGTTATAGAATTGTGGCACAGAGTCTGCCTGGGGACAGACTGATCCTGTGATGTCCTAGGAGGACCTCGGAGAGGGAGTATGCCTCGGGTGACAGAATGAAGTAGGTGATGGGCTGTATCAACCTTCCAAAAACCTAACATGTCCTGAGTTTTGAATTTTAATTTCTGAATTTCAGTGCTGATATGGATGCAAGTGGAATCCAAAGTCTGGGTCCAGTTACAACTGATTGCTGACTGCTCCCTAAGGATACTTAGCCTTGTCTGTAGCATTTAGTGTTAACCATGAGTTGTCCCAATAATACCAATAGGTTTCACTACTCATGTGCTTAAAGTTAAGCTTTGGGGCTTTGCTAGGTGGATAATTTTAACATCAAATGAAAGGCAAAGAAATGGAAAGCAAAGAGTGGGCAGTAGCCTTTCTGGTTTGTATTCTGAATGCAACTTTTACCTCAGAAGTGAATTGAATTTGCTCTCTGCTTAGACCTCAGCTTCCCAAATATTCTGTTGTTCTTTAAAATAAAAAGCCTTGTCATGTTATGCATAGTGCAATGCAATTTAATATGCATAGACTTCTTCAACTAAGTAAATAAACATTCAAGAGTTCCAGAAAGAAGACTCAATTACTATGCCTCTCACTGAAGTGACAGTAAGTTACTGGAATGGAGGAGGCAGCCCTCTAAGTTACACCATGCACAGGCCAAACATAAATAAAAAGTGCAACTGTAATTTCCAGCTCTGGGAATACTTGGTTATATTAACTTAAGGAAACCTCATGAAAAGGAGCACAATTTTAAAGGAAGCCCTTAAAACTTTTGTGTGTGAATCCACTGTGATTTTTCTTTGTTTCTTATTGTTAGCATGTCAGATACAAACTATGCAGGGAAAAGGTAATTTATTAAAGTATATTCAGTGAATAGAAATCCTAGAAATAAAATCCTAGCTATGGATACAAAAATAAATTTAATAAACTGCTACATTCAGCTTCACACCTTAAAGAAAGCTTTGACACTATCATTTTATCTTCCATCCCCGGAGAATATTTTTTCCAAATAAATTTTTCTTGTTTTTTAGCTAATGGACCTACAAAATATTTTCTTCCTGTTTTTATTCACACTCAGCTGACTCCAATTTGTTATCAGACAGTTTTACTACATAATTGTGATAAACAGTAATTTAGATTCTGCTGGTTTGCCACTAATGCTTCTGGGCCAAAACTAGGATCACATGATTGAATTAACTAATTAACAGCAATCAGAATTGTGTTTTATTTATCTATGTATGTTATATTTAAATGTCAATCAATAGGTGTTTAGAATGACATATTATGGTTAATGAGAATACAAATACACTTACAAAGTTTGCAAAGAAACCAAGCTTATGCAGGTTGCAAGTGCTATGGCAGACAGGATTAAAATGCAAAATGGAGAAATGGTATGAAGTGAATAGGATGAGATTCAATAAAGATAAATGCAAAACACTCACTTAGGAAAAAATAACCGGTTGCACACATACAAAACGGGAAATGATTGTCTAGGAAGGAGTACTGTAGAAAGGGATCTGTGAGTCATAGTGCATCACAAGCTAAATAAGAGTCAACAGTGTAACACTATTTCAAAAAAAGCAAACATCATTCTGGGATGTATTAACAGGAGTGTTGTGAGCAAGAGACAAGAAATAATTCTTCCACGCTCTGCTCCACACTGATTGGTCCTCAACCGCAGCATTGTGTCCAGTTCTGGGTATCACATTTCAGGAAAGATGTGGGAAAATTGGAGAAGGTTCATAGAAGATAATGATGATGGTGGGGGGGAATCATTTGTTGCTGAGTATGATCATCTTCCATGGGAGTTATGGACCTTTAGGTGGCTGATAAGGCCGATCCTTGAACCACAAGTTCTATTACAGTGAGGACAGATGTTTCCAGGTACAGCAGGAGGCTGTTGAACATGACTAGAAGCCAGTCCTTCCTCCTGCGCCTCTTCTCTTCAGCAAGTTGGCAGGCAAATTCAAAATTCAGGGAGCCATTGCGTAGGACTTCACTGTGGATAGAATGAGGCGATGATCACTACAACAGTCATCAGCACTTGTCATTGCTCTTGTGAGAAGTACGTCACTATGATCTCGAGCACAAACTATGACATAGTCAAGAAGATGCCAGTGTTTTGAACATGGGTGTCTCCAAGATGTTTTGAACTTGTCTTCTTGTCGAAAAAGGGTGTCTGTGATGATAAGTTCATGTTCAGCACACTTGGTCAGGAGCAGGATTCCATTTGAGTTTTGCCAACTCCTTCTTTCCCAATTGTTCCTTTTTACAGGTCTGAGTCTCGTCCAATGTATGCATTGAAATGCCCCAGAAGAATGATCTTATCTTCTTTAGAGGTCTCCAATAAAATGTTTTCCAACGGAGAGAGGAAATCTTCCTTTACATTCTCATCAGCATCCATTGTTGGCACATAGGCACTCATAATAGTTACCTGCTGGTTTTTGGTGAGCCTCAAGTAGAGTGTCATAAGCCACCTATTGATGCCCACTGGCAGCTCAGAGAGGCACCTTATGAGCTTGTTCTTAATAGCAAAGCCTACTCCATACAATAGAGGTTCATCTAAAGATTTCCCATTCCAGAAGTAGGTGTATCCTCCTTTCTCCTCCCACACCTGTCCTTCATCAGCTCTTCTAGTTTTGGACAAGACAACAATATCGATGTTAGCTATACATTGCTCTGGTCAGTCACTGTCCGAGTTGTCCAACAGGGTATGTACGTTCCAGGTTCCAAAGTTGAAAAGTTTCTTATATTTTGACCACTGGGGTGGTGATTCTGATGGTTGTGGCTTTCCAGCCAGGAAGAAAACAGGGAAGACTATTTTTAGGGCACTTTTTCTAGCCCTCTCCCCATGTGGAGTGAGCAGAGTGGGTCCTTAAAGAGGTCTGCTCAGTCATGGGTGCAGCTGCCAAGCGGCTTGACCTGCCTCAGTCCTGGAGCAAGACGACTGAATCACACACCCACCGCCTGTGTGTCAGTTTGTGATTAGGAACTTCTAGATCTCACTGTCCTGTTTCTGTCACCACTCACTGATCGCCACCGGACTTTTGACCTGTGCAGGTGCTGTTTTCCCCAAAACTGGAAGATGCCTATACGGGACTTCTTTTAAAGTGGGGAGACTAGTGCACAACAGTCACCGCACTGTCCTTGACAGATAGAGGGCTTGAAACCGTGACAAATTGGAGATCCTCTAGCTGCTGCAGCCTTCATCGACCTTCACAGCCACTGTAACATTACACAACAGTTTCAACTCCACTATGTAGTTATCCTCCGTCTGCTCTGCCATTGAGGACTTCTTGGATCACATTTGGTCTGGAACCTTGCCCTTGACTGTTCTGCCATGATAGCAACAAAAATTATTAAAGGTCTAGAAAACATGACCTATGAGAGAAGATTGAAAAAACTGGGTTTGTTTAGCCTGGAGAAGAGAAGACTGAGAGGGGACATGATAACGGTATTTAAGTACATAAAAGGGTGCTACAAGAGAAGGAAGAAAAATTGTTCTCCTTAACCTCTGAGGCTAGGACAAGAAGCAATGGGCTTAAATTCAGCAAGGGTGCTGTAAGCAGGACATTAGGAAAAGCTTTCTATTAGGGTAGTTAAACAATGTAATAAATTATTAGGGAGGGTTGTGAAATCTCCATCATTGGAGATTTTTAACAGCAAGTTAGACAAACACCTGTTAATAATGGTCTAGATAATATTTAGTTCTGCTGGGGAGTGGACTTGAGGACCTGTCAAGGTCCCTTCCATTCCTATGATTCTATGAGAGGTGCACATTCTGTTGATAACACTATCAGTATTTGGTGACCATCATCTTGGTCATCATTAGGGATTAAATGTGAGATTTCTACAGCTGGAAGCAACAGCTTATACAGTTTGCATTAAAGGATGGAGTCCCCTTGCTGGTTTTTCTAGCATGGCCATATCGTTTGTACATCAACCATGGACAGGGATATGTTGTATACACTGAGCCATGGATTACAAATAGATATTTGAGGTAGATTTCCTACTCTTAATCACATGGAGACCACTTTCTTAAGCACTTGTCTGAATAAATTGCCACCAACATGAGTAAGGGTTATATGACTAGGAATACACTTGGGTTTGATTATTGTTTGTAATATGCATTGAAATACTTAAACTGCACTGTGCACGGTATTCACCCTTGAAAAGGTTTCCAATTTAACTTTTAAATTAGATAATTATCATGCTATTATCTAAACTACCACAAACTAAGTCATGGGAGTGCATGAATACTGAGGTTACAAGATTTAGTCACTTAAAGATTTAGTCACTGAAAAGTTTATAATGATGCAAAGCATCATTATTCTATACACAAGCAATCGGGTCTCTAACGATTCATCCCAAAAAGTCAGCACTGTTTACTGAAAAGCCTCTGCCAGAAATATCAAGTTGTGTGACCCACATGACACAAAAGAGAAGTTCTTCATAAATATTAATAATATTAATAACAATATAATGGTAATTTAACAGCTATCTAGGATATAGGCTGTTAACAACAAACACACCAGAAAATTTTAAAAAATGAATGAGAACCCCTTTGACTTGTGTACATTGGATCGCCTTGTAATTATTTGACAAAGGGAGATAAATTACTCTAGCAAAGATTTTCTTTTGACGTAATTGAGGTCCTAGAAATAGATGACCTTTGGTAACTGAAACGCTTACCTTTTCAATTTTGAAATATTCCCTCTGAATTTCTTGAAATGTTTTCTGCCTTGTGACAATTAGTTTTCTGCCTTTTGATCTAGCTCTGTAGAGATTTTCTCATAACATATACTGAAAGATTCTTGACAGCATATTGTTTCTAGGTAATAGATTACTTTAAGAAGTGGTGAAAATTTTTGATGGCTAAGCAGTGTTTAAAACCAGCATTCTCCTGCTTAATTGAACTTTTACAATGTCTGTGTAATAATAGCATGGCACTTACAAAAATGATATACATTCAGGAAATATCTTTTCCTCTGTGATGTCCAATCAGTGGCACTGTGTATGATTTATACATTATTAGAGGAGTATCTCATTAGAAGCAAGAGGAAGACCAAGGATAGGGTAGGCCCACTGGTCAGTGAGGAGGGAGAAACAGTAACAGGAAACTTGGAAATGGCAGAGATGCTTAATAACTTCTTTGTTTCGGTCTTCACCAAGAAGTCTGAAGGAATGCCTAACATAGTGAATGCTAGTGGGAAGGGAGTAGGTTTAGAAGATAAAATAAAAAAAGAACAAGTTAAAAATCACCTAGAAAAGTTAAATGCCTGCAAGTCACCAGGGCCTGATGAAATGCATCCTAGAATACTCAAGGAGCTGATAGAAGAGGTATCTGAGCCTCTAGCTATCATCTTTGGAAAATCATGGGAGACAGGAGAGATTCCAGAAGACTGGAGAAGGGCAAATATAGCGCCCATTTATAAAAAAGGAAATAAGAACAACCCAGGAAACTACAGACCAGTTAGTTTAACTTCTGTGCCAGGGAAGATAATGGAGCAAGTAATTAAGGAAATCATCTGCAAACACTTGGAAGGTAGCAAGGTGATAGGGAACAGCCAGCATGGATTTGTAAAGAACAAATCATGTCAAACCAATCTGATAGCTTTCTTTGATAGGATAACGAGTCTTGTGGATAAGGGAGAAGCGGTGGATGTGGTATACCTAGACTTTAGTAAGGCATTTGATACGGTCTCACATGATATTCTTATCAATAAACTAGGCAAATACAACTTAGATGGGGCTACTATAGGTGGGTGCATAACTGGCTGGATAACTGTATTCAGAGAGTAGTTATTAATGGTTCACTATCCTGCTGGAAAGGTATAACAAGTGGGGTTCCGCAGGGGTCTGTTTTGGAACCGGCTCTGTTCAATATCTTCATCAACAATTTAGATATTGGCATAGAAAGTATGCTTATTAAGTTTGCAGATGATACCAAGCTGGGAGGAGTTGCGACTAATCTGGAGGATAGGGTCATAATTCAAAATGATCTGGACAAATTGGAGAAATGGTCTGAGGTAAACAGGATGAAGTTTAATAAAGACAAATGCAAAGTGCTCCACTTAGGAAGGAACAATCAGTTTCATACCTACAGAATGGGAAGCAACTGTCTAGGAAGGAGTACGGCAGAAAGGAATCTAGGGGTTATAGTGGACCACAAGCTGAATATGAGTCAGCAGCGTGATGCTGTTGCAAAAAAAGCAAACATGATTCTGGGATGCATTAACAGGTGTGTTGTGAGCAAGACACAAGAAGTTATTCTTCCGCTCTACTCTGCGCTGATTAGGCCTCAGTTGAAGTATTGTGTCCAGTTCTGGGCACCGCATTTCAAGAAGGATATGGAGAAATTGGAGAGGGTCCAGAGAAAAGCAACAAGAATGATTAAAGGTCTAGAGAACATGACCTATGAAGGAAGGCTGAAAGAATTGGGTTTGTTTAGTTTAGAAAAGAGAAGATTGAGGGGGGACATGATAACAGTTTTCAGGTATCTAAAAGGGTGTCATAAGGAGGAGGGAGAAAACTTGTTCATCTTGGCTCTGAGGATAGAACAAGAAGCAATGGGCTTAAACTGCAGCAAGGGAGATTTAGGTTGGACATTAGGAAAAAGTTCTTAACTGTCAGGGTAGTCAAACACTGGAATAAATTGCCCAGGGAGGTTGTGGAATCTCCATCTCTGGAGATATTTAAGAGTAGGTTAGATAAATGTCTATCAGGGATGGTCTAGACAGTATTTGGTCCTCCCGTGAGGGCAGGGGACTGGAGTCGATGACCTCTCGAGGTCCCTTCCAGTCCTAATATTCTATGATTCTATGAATTGCTGCTTTGAGTTACAGCTTTTTATTTTCCCTCACTTGAACTAACTAAAGAAGTTCTGGGACTTATGGGTTCATGCCTTGGGCTCTAAAGACCAGATTATGACAGGCTACAATCATGCACAGGGGAATAGGTGGCAGTAGAAAGCCATCTTATGCCCTGTGTGGTCTACCCAAGGGCCAGGTACACAGGAGTAAGTAGGTGTCCAGAACTACCTATGTAGTCTACCCAGGTGTCTAGGTGGGAATGGAGAAACAGGGTACAGGCAGCCACAGTCCATCTGAGCAGGCACAAGGGTTGTTGTAATCTGACAATAGTATATGCTAGCTGCTAATTATTATTCTGCCTCTCTGGAATAAGGTGTAAACTGGGAAGGAATTGTGCGTTAGCGGGGTATCTCTCTGGAGTACAATTTATCTGAACACTAAGCCTGCACCTGAGCACTTTCTGAACCAAGACTATGCTAAAAGGCACATTCTATTCTTAAAAGCCCAGTTCTAAACTTCAAGGGGGACTGTATGCTTGAAAATCAGGACAGAGTTGGCCCATGGGTATTTGTCATGTTTGTCAAGTATTCATCAGTTCTTTAGCTTGTCCTGCCAATTGTACTACTTAGTTCCCTAAACTCCAGTTCATCCTTTCTAGCATTCTTCTCCAGATAAATTCCATTCCAGCTCTGTGCTAATGCTGATTTGCTAGTAAAATGTAAAGTCAGTTTCTCACAGCAGAGATAAATTATTCAGAATAGGCCATCTTTGTTGATTTCTTGCTTACTAATCCTTGACTTCTCATTCCTATCTGAGCTTCCATTAATCTGGAGACCTCTCTTGATGTATCCTCCTGACAGTTCTTGTTCTTTCTCCTTTCCTTGCACTGATCTGGTATGCAGGCTTTGCCTTGCTCCAGTAATGCTCGAGGCATCATTTTTATTCATTTGTTTATTTTGATTACATCTGTTAGCCTAATTTCTTGCAAGCAATTTTGTGGACCTTTCTGGAGGATCTCATGGTACAAAATAAGATAGACATGAACTTTAAGGTTTGAGAGCACCCCTACTCTTCAAAATGTTTCCCTCTTTAACTATTCCTGTCTTGTCAGCTCGGCAGTTGGCTTTGCAATTCACTAGAAATATCTTTTTTATTTTTCAATGCACCTTGAACTGTTGCAGTAAACTCTATAGCAGTTTCTGCCTTTATTTCTGTCTTTGGAGCCGATTTGTCAGTGTAGCCACAAAGGGTCTAAGCATGTGCACAGACTGAATGCATTTTGTAAATGTAATATGTATAAACACAGAGGAGCACACATTTCCTTGACTGGTCTCTCATTATATACAAAGTAACACACTGTTCACATACTTGTGTTTTAGATTTTCCATCAACAAGGAATTAATGGCCTCAAACAATGTCCTTCAACCACTCATCCATTTTAATTGGTCTTAATTCAAAATCCTGGCCAGATAGACCTAAAAAAGATAATACTGTGGTTACTTTCCCATACATCTCCAATGTGAAAATCAAACTGAATACTGCAATGCATGTCCATCCTACAGCATGTTGTAGGGATAACAAAATGAAACAGAGCAGTAGCTTGTAAGTTTGATCGGTGTCCTTTATGGGTCTGGCCTGAATTAAAATCAAAGCCAATGCAGAAACCAGTGGCAGAAACCCTTTCATATAACAGGCTTTATTCTGCAAGGAACTGGATGCTTTTGGGGAGGGCTTAAGGTATCTGTGATGACTGGGGTGCTATGGAGTAGTAAGGTGCTGATAACCCTCAACTTGCACCTCCCAAAAGACTCAATCTTTAAGTGAAGCTTGTAGGCGCATGGTGCCTTACTAAGAAGTCGCAGCTCTGTTGGAAAGATAGGGTAAAGCTCATCTTGCTTGAAAAAGAATCTAAAAGCAAAAACATGAAACGTATGTAAGAAAAATGAAAAGCCCCCGAGGCCCTAGTCTGTGTTCCCCATGAGCAAGCTGAGTGATGTTGGTAATGTGGCTCTTGCTTCGTGTTATTACATCCTAATACACAAGCCTCCCCAGGCCATTGTTCAGATTGGAAAGGGGCATGCTGTGTTGTTCATGAGGCTCTGACGGCCAGAGCAATGTGGAGATACTGCGAGCTTTAGAACCAGTTACTGGTTATGAGCCATTAAACAGCGGTGCTTTACTACAAATTAAAATCACGGTCCCAGGTCCTGAGTTGCATGTGAGCTCTACTGGCTGCACTCAGGAGAGGAGGGGGAAAAAGTATCTTTAAAACCAAGCTGGTCCTCGGTGTAAGTCAGGATACATCTAGACAGCGGAGCTATTTCAATATACCAGAGACATCCCAAAATAGCTATTCCACATCTTTTACATGCATCTGTTATTTCAAAATAACAGGCATGCTATTCTGGCATCTCTGTAACCCTTGTTCCACAAGGGTTAAGGGATGTCTCGAAATAGCACTGTCAGGGGGCTGACTCACCACCACAGCTCCCCCAGCCGGCAGTCCTGGGAATTACCTTGTTTGGCTGGCTGGAAGTCTTCCTCTAGCTGGTGTCTCCCCATGTTTCTCTTTCCAGGGAACACCCGCTGTCCCTGCCTATCATGGCTGCCCCTTAATTCAGGCCCTGCAACCTGAGATCTTGGTTGGCCAGAGCCTTCCCCGCCCTGCTTTCCTGCCTTCCTGCCCCAACACTGCTCTAACTCCACTGCACTGTTCCTGCCTTCCACTCTTCCTGCCCCAACACTGCACTGCCTCCTGCTTCCCTGGCAGTCAGGTCCCTACTGCCCTCTGTCCAGAGCAGCAGTCAGTTCCCTCTCTCCCTCCAGGAGCCCTTCTTTATGTAGCCCCCAGCTGGACCCTCCTTAACAAGGACTGCCTCAGCTGGGGCTTCACTCTCAGCCCTCACTCAGGGCTGGGGTTTTGCAAATGCCCTCTCACAAGCACGTTATCTTGAAATTTGGTGCCATTTCAAAATACATTCAAAATAAGCTACGCAATTTGCATAGCGTAAATTGCACAGCTTATTCTGAGATAAGGGTGCTGTCCAGACTCATCCTCAGAGATTTTCGGGAGCACTCAAACTTACACCTGGCCATTTGAGCAGCCAGGAAACTTCAGAAATATTTGCATATCACCAGGTCATACCCCTTTGCCACTGACTTGGAAACGCCATGGCATAAGAGCTGTTTTCACCAGGGAGTTCCCCTACATAGCCAGAGTGGAGACTGGGTTCTGGACCACTATCCACTTTTTAAAGGATAATGGATAATGTTCAGCTCCTACCTAAAATCATTCTTTCTCTTCTCTCTCCCCACCCTGCTCTGTTGCATAATATTCATTCATTCTCCCTCTTTCTGTTCCTCTCCCACCTCTCCTTATGCCCCTTCTCTTACATAAGGTATTTGCCCACTCTTTTTTATAAGAGCTTGCAGGTTCTGCTGGATCTCTAGCTGCAGATGATCTCACACAGTAGTAGTTTGCAAGAATGCTTTTCCCTTGCCTCATCTGGCTAGGAGATTGTGATAATGTCTTTTGGCTTCTGGGTGGAATTTAAGGTGTTTGATCCATAAAGCTCTGAATGGCTTAACTAAGGCATGTTAGATAAATTTCAGCCACAATATAGACTAATGTTTAGGTGCTAGATAACTTCTCCTGCTGTACTTACTTTTGTATATTTGTACTTCTGCTAGTTCACTATGTGCCACAGAATGGCAATTCAATGGATAAGCGAGATTAGCAGACTTTTTTCATGCTCTGTGGTAAGCAGCCACCCACAAAAAGGAAGGAAACACATAGGACTCTTGAGCTCCCTAGGGTATATTGATGCCCTGGTATTCTGTAGGTACATATGTATAGGTAAATCTGAGATCTCATCCACAGCCCACTAGTCAAGAGATGTACTTCAACTGACTTCAGTAGGATTTGGCTCAAGTCTCTGATCCATGAGTTTCTGCTTATACAGATGACTTTCCATTGCTGTTATAGATCTAGTAATCTCTTCTCAGAAGAAACAATCAGGGAAAAGAAATAGCCAAGGAATTAGTTTAAAATTTGCTTCACTTGGAAAACTGGCACCAGTTTTGATCAATTTGATTGTTTAAAAAAGTACATAAATATATCATTTCCCCCCAGATGACACAGCTCTCAGAAACACATTAGCTGTAACAGGGCAGATTAAGTTATTAATAGCTTTATAAGATGGGTAGGCTTGCCACAGTACAAAGTCAATGAAATAAGGAGAGTTCTAGCATTTTTAGAGAGTTATCTATCATAATGAACCAGATAACCTTCCCACATATGCTGAAGCACCTTTGATTTAGCACCTCTCTATTGTCATTTGTAATGATGTCAGGGCATTAGTGCCCATATGTTACCGAATACAGAGAAGATATTCCAACAGAAACTATGTGGTAGTTGAAGAGAGACACAAAAAGAAAGGACTGTGTTTAAGACAGCAGGAAAAAGTAAATTATATCTAGATAAAGGTGAAGGTGTCACTTTAGAGTCCAAAGTTTAGACAGACAAAAAGTTAGAAGGTCCACTACTAAGGGGTTGTAAAAGTTTTCTAAGAATAAGATGCTTTCCTTGTGGATGGAGGATGTGACAGAATGTATCCTACAGTCAAGGTGTGGGAAATCATTGACAAGAGGCCTGTGAAATAAATAAAGTGGTATTTATTAAGACACCTGGTGCAGCTGTGATATTTTTCCAATGATTTAACGTAACAAGCCCTGGTATTAGTATTAATTACCACTGCAACGTGCCTGCTAAAGATTCATACTTTAGCAATAATTTAATTACCACAGCAACATGTATGCTAAAGATTCATATTCTTTTGAAGAGGTCCCTCTAGAATTATTTGAGAAAAGCTTCACAAACCCATTGCTGATTTCTTTTGATTCAAGACATAAATAAAGCAAACCTGAGAGCTGCCAAGAATTGGATTTGGAGAGTGAGCTTTTTTAGCAACGAATGTTTGGACAAACATGGTCTTCATTTACACTTAGGATATGTCTACACAGCCATTTTTCCGAAAAAACTTCACTTACGTCCATAATGCAATCGCATCTTTCATAAAAAAACTGAAAGAACAGAGGGGGTTTTCCAGCATTGGTAAACCTCTTTCTATGAGGAAGAAGCTTTTTTCCAAAAGAGCTCTTTCGCAAGAAGGCATGTGTGGACGGGGAAGAGGGAGTTCTTTCGCAAAAAGAGGAAAGAGGAAAAAGCACAGGTGCTCTGGTGGCCACTCCGACCATAGTAATCACAGCTTAAATGCAAGATAGCATCCATTCAGTGTGGATGCTATCTTTCAAAAAAGCAGATTGCTTTTTTGATGCACTTTTGCTGTGTAGACACTCTCTTTTAGAAGAAGTTTTTTTGGAAGATCTCTTCCAGAAAAGCTTCTTCCGAAAGAAGCCTGCAATCTAGACATAGCCTCTGAGAAAAGCTGGTGAGATGCTGCAGAAACAACATTCATACTGACATTCCACATGCCAACTCAGGTAAACATCTGCATGCCTTCTTTTATTCACTATCCACTGATAATCATGCAAATATATATTTTAGTGTGGTTGGGGAATAACTGTTCTTCATGTGAACATAGATATCATTATTTCATAGCTCTCATTTGTCATTCTCCTGCATATAAAAGTTTCAGTTATCCAACCAGCTAGCAGAAAAACTAGCATGTGTTTTAGGAAATCAATTGCATATCACGAATAGTGGACAGCATGCAAATTGCTCTTACACGCTTATGAGAGAATACAAGAAAAAAACTAAAGCATTTACTCAGGGTTGGTTATTGAATGATTAAATAGAAGAAAAAAGACCAAATTCATTCAGAACCTTGCAGGATCAGTGCCTTATGATGGAATAAAATGTACTCCATTAGGAGAAATTATAGGTAATGTGTAGTTGCACCAAGCTGTGTGCTGGAGAGATTTGATCTATGGTGGCTAAATCCTTGAAAAACTCTAGTTTAGCACCTTCATTCCCTTGGTTAAACTCACGTTCTGCTCACTTTAGTCTTTCATGATGGTGGAGTTAATCTGATTAAGACACAGGGACGACTGCTGTTCACACCCGGATGCTGAGTGCTCTAGGTTGAGGCCACGCTGAAGCTTTCATTTGAAATCAGAAAAACTCTCAGCAATCAGTTTGCATGTTGTTTTCATCCTTTGTCAAGTTTACAGAAGATCTACACACTGTGGAGTACTTATCTACAGGAACAATCTGTGGCATCATCTATTTTCTGTGGTCCACAACCATTTTTGCACACACTTAAACCCTTTAGCTAATCAACATAAGCTTGGGCTCTGTCTAGACTGCAGGCTTCTTTCGGAAGAAGCTTTTCCGGAAGAGATTAATTAATTAATTACACAGCCACAGTCAAGACATACATTTGCGAGTGTCTACAGATAGTTTGCTCCAGGGCACATTTTCTGATTATATTTGTGGTACCTGGCCTAGTTCTTTGGTATTTTTCTTAGAGGTAGCACAAAAATCTCTACTTTGCCAAAAGATCCCAGATTTCTTCTTTTTCTTTACCTTGTATATTTATATGTTTTTTTGTACCTGGCATTTGTCAAAAGGGGACAGTCTGTTTGATAACTGAGATCAGTATGCATAGCCCACCAATACAACCAAAGGTCAGCCCCCTTAAATGCAGACAGACCCTTCTTCATGAGGGTGGTGAGAATTCACTGGGTAAGCTTGGGTAAAGTTCAAAATCAGCAGCAAGCATCTCCACAGATAAAATCAAAAATAAAACATCAGGGCTTGCCAGATGATACCCAGACACACAAGTCCAAACCTGTGCTTTCCAGATGAAAACCGGATGTGTGGCAACCCTAGAAAAGGTGCTCAGGAGAAAGATACAGATGCACCGAGACCCCCTGTTGCTCTGCTTTACTTCAGCCTTCCCCTGGCAACACCTTCTGGCGTAAGCAATTTTTGTCTGTCCTTCCTAACTCTACGTTATCGATGCATCCATCCATTAGGATGGTCTCAGCCAGTAAAATTTTGGACGCTCCACTTATCCCCAGTGTTTAAGTAATTTTGTAAATAGCTAAGGCGAGATTTTCAACTGTGTAGAGCAATGGCCTTCCTCTCTTCCCATTCTAGTCAGTGAAAGTTTTACCTCATTTTGAAAATCCCCACCCCAATATTTATCTACTTTTGTTCTCCTGCTCGAGTCAGTAAACACAATGGGCCAAACTCGGCTCTCACTTACTGTGGATTTCCCCCAGTGAAACTGTTGTTAACAGCAGTAGATTTACTTCAAATTTACTACACTCTCTTTATACGGTGCACCCATCTGTCATGTAGACTGTGAGCTTTATGGGGCAGACTGACTTCTTTGTTGCATGCCTATATGGTGCTTAGCACAGCAAAATCCTGATCCTTGTCTCAGGTTCATAGGTGCTATCATAATATACATTATTATTTGATGCTGTTGCTGAACAAGTCTTGGGGTTTGTGATTTGGAGAAAACATTAAATATTAATTCTGTTGAAAAGAAACAAGGGAGGCCAAATGGGAAAACTCAGCTGCTTTTTCACAGCTGAACCTAAAAGGAGCCTGTGTAAATGGAAACGTAAGGGAAGAGGGACTGGGACTGTCCACATACGTAAACAACAAGGAGAAATCCAGCTACCCTTTTGTCATTCTGACATCAAACTGGGGACAAAGTAAGGAGAAAAGACATTTTCCTCTAAAAATAAAAGCCCAGAAGAATGAAAGTCTTGAGTGACAAACAGCTGTGTTCATGTGTCGTGTGCTCTGTATGTTTCCAGATAACACTGTGAACAATGTAATGCAGCAGCATGTGTCAGCGTGGCTCAAAAGCTTCTGACGAGCCAATTAAAATAAACAATTCATTAATATGTGCAAAAGCTGTCAGCACTCACAGGGCTAGCTTGTGACTTGGGCTGGGCACATTAAGAACCCCCTGTGTATCGCATCCAGACCTTGGTGCCAGAGATACAGGAGTAAGCAGGGGGGCTGACTGCTTCTGCGAGCCCCCGGGCAAGGTGAGTGGGGGCTGGCTTTGCACCCCGGAAGGGGTGGGGCCTAGGGTGAAAGGGGCAGGAGGGGGAGCAGCCAGCCCTCCATGCTGCCCGGACTGAGAGCCACACAGAGCATGTAGAGCAGCACTCTGGTGGCAATTTAAAGGGCCTACGGCTCTGGTTGCCACCACTGTCACAGTAGCGGCAGTAGCCAGGAGCCCTGTGCCCCTTTAAATCACCAGGTCCCAGGGCAACTTCCTCCATTCCCCTCCCCCCTCCCCACTTGTTGGTGGGCCTGAAAGTAAGCAGACACACTTGAAGCTGTTGGGCAGAATACTGGCTCCACACCCTTTCTGCTGGCCAGCATGGCTCACCCAGAATGGGGGTGGGATTCGTTATTTGTTGCTGGTTTAGACCAGCAATAACCCAGAGGCGCAAGTGGAAAGCAGGGGCTCGATCCTGCAAGGTGCTGAGCAGCCTCTACACTCACTGAAGGCATTGAAAGTGGAAGGTGCTGAGCACCTGGTAGGTCCAGCCCTAGATGAGGAATGGTGACGCTGACAAGTCTAGGGTGATGCAGGTTTTCTTGCTTGGGCTGGATCTAAAGCCACAATCTTGCTCAAAATAGATGTGCATTTCCAGTGACCAAACAACTAGGAAGAAACTCTCCAAGATAAAACTTTAGAGCAGTCCTCCCTTTGGCTGCCTTTTGTGGAGGGGGAGAATCCAGGTCATTGCTTTTATCCCATAAATCACAAAGGACCTTCAAAGAACATTATGTTGCAAAGCCAAACATGAGAAAGTTAGGACGTGCCAGAAATAAGGCTAACTGTGCAACCATATTTCAGTCCTCTTGTGCATATGCATTAGGATACAGTCTTTAATTACATGATCACATACAATTTTTTCCACAGATGTCCCTGCCTCATTCTGCGTATGGATGGAAAGTGCTTATTTAATAGAAGCTATTCAACATTTTGTTTTATCCTCCTTGTGCAACCCTGGACCTTATTTACTGCACATTATTTGAACCCTACTCTGAAGACAGAATTGGTCATTTTGTTTTTCTATGACTTTCATCATAGAAATGTAGGACTGGATGGGACCTTGAGAGGTCATCTAGTCAAGTGCCCTGCACTCTAGGCAGGGCTAAGTATTATCTAAACCACCCATGACTTGTGTTTGTCTAATAAGATCTTTAAAATGTCCAATGTTGGCGATTCCATGATCTCCTGAGGCAATTTTTATCAACACTTAATCATCCTGACAGTTAGGGAATTTTTTCTAATGCCCAATCACTAGCAAATCACTCAAATATGAAAATATGAATTAATCTTCACCTGTGTGTGCGGTGGAGGTGTCCTCCCCCTTTACAGATAGGAGGCTGAGGAACAGAACAAATCAGGTCAAAAGTATCCACTAATTGTGGTCATAAATATCCAGGAAATGGGCATGTTCAACGCACAGCTCCCATTAATGTCAGTTGCAGCTGTGACTGCTTAACCCTTCAGATCAGATCTCAGGTTCTCAAGTTGGGTTCCCAGAAAATGCGGAACACACAGTTAGAGACCATCTGTGAAGTTCATAAGTGACCCCCAGGATCACACAGGAACCCTTTGACAGAGGCTGGGATTGACTCTATTGTTCTAGGGCAGCATTCAGTTGCCTTAACCATGCACACATACTTTCTCTTCCTTCACTGTCCGGCCTCAATCTTTACACATCTTCTGGGTTCTGTAACAAATAATGCAGGGGTTCCATGGACAACAGAGTCTCTTCTACTTCACAATCCTGATCAATTCTCAGAGCAGGGTCCCGGTTTCCTTAGTAGTCAGTCCCGATCCCAGTCTTACCAGTATCCTAATGCCAAACTACTTCTTTCCCTCCCCTGGAAAAGTTTTTATCTCCACTGCATTTGACTCATATGGCTTCCTCCTCCACACTGGGTGTGACAGCATAAATAGCCATTGAGAACACAAGAGAGACAGGTTCCCTTTTCTTAGGTCCAGTGTTTAGCATCACCACAAGGCAACTGAAGCAGTAATTTCATGGAAAGTCTGGCTTCAGCCCTGGGTTGGACCACACTTAGTTGCTCTGTGGGGATGATGCATGTACTAGGAGCTGTGCACTAGGAGCTGTGAAAAGAGCACTAGGAGCTGTGAAAATGCATGCACTAGGAGCACTAGGAGCTGTGAAATGAGCAAGCATGCCCAGTGCAGAGATCTGAGCTGCTAAAGAAATCTAAGAAGTCTCTATTGAGCATGTGCAAACTGATATTTTAGAGGTTTATAACATGGGCAAATTTGGGTGTATTTTAACAGGGATGTCACATGGTACAACCCTGATGTAAGTGCCCCTTGCACCACCTCTAAATCTCATGTTCCTGCTCCATAGCATAGGTGCACTAGAGCATTTTTTAAAAAAAAGTTTCAATACTCTTTTTAACATGAGCAAGACAATGGATCATTCTACAGACTTATCAGAAATGGCAACACCATTTCAGCTGAAATTTTCCCAAAATATTCAGCCTGAGGCCGAATCCTGGCATGGAAAATTTCAGCCCAAACAGTTAAAATTTAGCAATGTTATAAGCAACTGATAACAGGATTTTATAAAGGAAAGAGTGGAACAAATTTAATAATAGACCACACTACCTGCCACCCTTATAATTTAAACAGAGTGGGCACAATGTTAGCTCTTTGTACATTTTCCCTGTAACAGGGCTGCACATCCAGGTCCCCGCAGATCCATTGTATTGGGCTGTCCTGTGTCATTATTCTATTTCCTCCAATATTCGAAATTACCATCATAAATAGTTTGTATTTCATTGCTCACAAAACCACAGGGCAAGTAAAATTAAAAAGTGATCAGATTGCAAGGGCTGTAACCCTATGGTTCTATCATCAATAGCATGTAAACTCCACGGGAGACTTCCCACAAAGTGTACTTGCCATATGGAAATACCAAAATCCAATGGTAAGCATTTAAATTACAAAACAGTACTATTAAAATGACTGGTAAGTTAACAATACTATTCAAATTAACTGATAATATTTCAATATGTTATTTTTAAAGCAACTAATTAAAGGCTGTGATATAAAACCATTCATCCAAAATAAAGATCAAAAGGGGACTGGAAATGGGGTATGGAGGCAACTTGAGAGAGGGAGGGAGGAAGGAAGGAAGGAAGCCAGCCATGCAGCCATATGGTTGGGAAGAAGTAAACATGCATCAGTGTCTAAGTGGCAGCTGTCAAGGGTAAATGTGCCTGGAGTAGCCTCTAAGGCAATGAGGGGGCAGGCAAGGCAAAAGAAGACTCTATAGCCTTTGGAAGACAATGATTGTCACCACAGGAGTATCTCAGCAGGCAGCCTATTTGAAGGTGGCCCCAGTAGGCTGCTCCAAAAAGTTCTGATTGGACCTAGGAAGGTGAAGCCTCAAGGCTATCTATGCAAATCAGATTGCTTATTCGCTCTTGGGCTGGAGAGAGGACTGTTTATCTTATCCTTCCTCCTCATAAAGCCCCTTATCATCCTGGGTTGTCCAGCCTGCTTGCCAGCACAGTTTTTGCAGCTCACCCAAGCCAGCAGTGCCAATCTGAAAAAAGTCAGAGACGTGTGCTAGTGCTCAGAGCACAAATCTAGAACTAGGAGTCTGAGGGTCTCTCCTGGTTCTCGTAGTGACTTGCTGTGTGACCTAGGGCAAGCTATTTAATTTGTAAATTGGGATTATAATACTTCGCTACTTTACAGGGGTGTTAGGAGGCTAAATTGTTGGGCTATGAAAGCCTCACATTGGAGGGTTAAAAAAGGGCTAAATGTTCTGTGCTATATGAAAATGCACACACTCAGATCAGATTCTAGAGCAAAGGCATCAGCAAAGGCTTAAAAATAACCTCAAAAGGGAGGCAACACATCTCTGCTTTCCAACTCTCACATATCATAGTCAGAAGCATTGTGTACAGTGCTCCATCACTTTAATCATCATTGCTTTAGGAATAGCCTGATATAAATAGCCTGTCTTCACTAATTGTTTTCAAAGAGAGAGATGTTAGACTGAGACTCCTCTAATGCTTCTTCTTTATGGAGTAAGAGGATTTCACAGAATAAATCAGGCTGACTGGCTATTGAATCAGTCTGCTAACCATACTTGATCTCCAAAGTATTTTTTAAAAATTTCTATGAAGCAACTTGTGTCAGCAACACAGTTAGCCATTGCTGACCTCTTTGGGTCAGGGCACTATAAGTAGCAATAGTAGCAGATTTTTCTTTCTGGGGAAAAAAAAGTCAAGGGGATGAATAGAAAATATACCTATTCCTGTAATTTTTGTCAAATTCAAGTGGGGTGAATAAAAGTGAGATAACTTGGTCATTCCCATATCAGTTTCTGGTGAGACACATTCTAAGCTCCACAGTCATGGCCAGAGTTTATAAATATTATTAACCTGGGAGACAGAGTGGACAAGTCTCAAAGGGTATGTCTACACTTGCTCCCTAGTCCGAACTAGGGATGCAAACGTAGCATACCGAAGTTGCTAATGAAGCGCGGGATTTAAACATCCCGCACTTGATTAGCATATTTGCGTCCGGTCGCCATTTTAAAAATCCACTAGTCCGAATTAACTCGCCGCATGTAGACACGGTATTCTGAAAGAAACCCATTCCCTCGGATTAACTGTTACTCTTCATTGCACGAGGGTAACAGTTAATCCGAGGAAGGGTTTCTTTTGAATACCGTGTCTGTGATGAGTTAATTCGGACTAGTGAATTTTAAAATAACAACAACTGAACATGCTAATCAAGCGCAGGATATTTAAATCCCACACTTCATTAGCAACTTCGGTATGCTATGTTTGCATCCCTAGTTCGGACTAGGAAGCACGTAGACATACCCTAAGTCTTCGTAGATGAAACATTCAACTCCTCTGTTTCTTTCCTTGACCCCTTTACTCCTCTAACCCACTTCACAGTTCATCCCACTACACATCATCCTTCTGAGTTCAATTTAGAGAGTCTTAACTAGACTCCATGGGGAGGAACTGGAATGAGCTGCTACTGAAAGTGAGAGGCAGCTAGCAGGAACTAGATAAGGAACTACTGAGTTACTGCTAAGAGGAGACAAACTTGCATCATCAGTCCTTGGCGGGTAGGAGAGGTATTAACAGTCATAGTGGGAGGAGAAGGGGAAGGGGAGGAGAAGCCACAGAGCAGAGAAGAGGTGGTAGAAGGGATGATCAACCAATGGACTGGGCAGAGAAGGGGAAGAAGGAGGAAAGAACACTGGATGAGAGGGAGAAGTGAGAGTAGATCAGTGGTTGCCACTGGCCACATGCAGCACATTGGGAATATATGTGCAGCCCATGAGACATTTTGTTTAACATTGCCCAGGCACAGTGTTGCCAGATTCCACTGGTTTCCATCCACATAGTTTTTTCCTTGCTGTTATTAGTAAAATGACACATGAAGTGAGGTGCATGCTGATTGCACACAAGATGGACTGTAACGGCCACGTGCTCCCTGTGCATCCAATCAAAGCGCTGCTATGGTTCAGTCATCACACTCCGCAAATTCTAGGTACACAAGTGCAGTTAGTGAACTACCCTATCCCAGGAGGCCAGCTTGGTTATGACAATTTTGCGGCCCCCTGAGATGAAGGAGGGCTACTCATGCAGCCCACTCACTAGCCTAAGTTGCCCATTGCTGGTCTAGATTGAGAGACTGGAAGGTTCTATGCACATTACACAGATTTTAGATTATGGGGGCTTTTGCCTTTTTCTTTCACGTTTCAAAGAATTAAATATCCTAAATGCATATATGACCCTCTGGCAACCCCCAAAGATAGGCATGTTTAGAGAACTCACCATGACTGATTCCTTTTTGTGTTGGTAACTACCAACAAATAGCCTGAATTTCAGAAGTGCTAAGCACATACTTGCTGCTCACTCACTACAAATCCTATGGCTTCATTAGGACCTGCAAATGCCCAGCACTTCTGAAATCATCCCACTTATCTAAATACAAATGCAGCTGTCTACTTTAGGCACCTAAAGCTGTATTTGAAAAATTCAGTTTTGACCTCTCAGGTACAAATTTAGAGGCGAACCTATGGGAATTTAATTTGGTGTAATCTGCATCTTCTTAAAGCCATCTCAGTAAAGCTACACTTCATTCACATTCATTTATTAATGGGAAATGTAGACCCTTTCACACATCTCTGAATTAGGATCCCCAAGTCTATGAGAGGCCATTGAATGTATATGCTGAGAGTTCAGAGGAGCATATCAAGGAAAGCAACTAAGAAGATTGAGTAAAAGCAGAGCCTTGCATTTAGGATGGAAGAACTCTAGCACTGCCACAGGCTAAGGACCAACTGGCTAAGCAGCAATTCTGTAGAAAAGGACGTGGGGATTACAGTGGATGAGAAGCTGGATATAAGTCAACAGTGTGCCCTTGTAGCCAAGAAGGCTAATGGCATATTGGGCTGTATTAGTAGAAGCATTGCCAGCAGAAGGAAGGAAGTGATTATTCCCCTATATTTGGCACTGGTGAGGCCACATCTGAAGTACTGCATCCAGTTTGGGGCTCCCTGCTACTGCAAGGATGTGGACAAATTGGAGAGAGTCCAGGGGAGGGCAACAAAAATGATTAGGGGACTGGAGTGCATGATTTATGAGGAGATGCTGAGGGAATTGGGCTTATTTAGTCTGCAGAAGAGAAGGATGTGAGGTGATTTAGTAACAGCTTTCAATTACCTGAAGTGGGGGTTCCAAAGAGTATGAAGCCAAGCTATTCTCAGTGGTTGCAGATGACAGAATGAGGAGCAATGGTCTCAAGTTGCAGTGGGAGAGATCTAGGTTGGATAATAGGAAAAAAATATTTCCCTAGGAAGGTGGTGAAGCACTGGAATGGGCTGCCTATAAGGTGATGGAGGAGTCTCCTTCCTTAGAGGTGTTTAAAGCCACGCGTGACAAAGCCCTGGCTAGAATGGTTTAGTTGGGGTTGGTCCTGATGTGAGCAGAGGGTTGGACTAGATGGCCTCCTGAGGTCTCTTCCAACCCTAATCTTCTATGCCTCTATGATTAGGTCCCAAATTAGCTGGCTAGAAGCAGCAGTAATAAGACTGAAACCATTTCCCACACTCTATTGATGTCTCCTGTGGTTCATTGCTATATCATGTCCAATTTGTTTCCAGAGATTGTGCTGCTCTTCTGTTTTTAACAAAATCTGAGTTAATGTTTGTTTTACTACTAATGAATTAGAATTGAACCCTTGAGGCCATATAATAAATAGCCCCCTTAATCCCAGATGAATTAATTATGATCAGTGTTATTAAATACAATAATGCCAAATCAATTAGTATTACTAGAAAACTTAAAATATTGTCCTTTTGTTTTACCTTACCACATATTAATCATTTCTTTCAACCGGACTTCTTCAGCAGTGTATTTTGTGTGCCCTTCTATTTCCTTGTGTAAGTGAGTTGCCACCTAAACCTTCAGGAAAGCAGCAAAACTGAACATTTTCTTTCTCTGTTCTTGTGTTTTGCCTTTTAATTTAGTCTAAATCAATTGAAAGAAACTTTACTGTGTTTTCACAATTCTGTGATGCTTTGTGCTATGGTTGTACACTGCCTCTTACTGAGAACAGTGAAAACACAGAATTAGAAATTTCAGTGGTTTTCTGTGCAAAATGATTTTTTCTGCAAAAGAAATATTGATATTGATCTTAGAAAAACATTGTATTTTTATCTAATTATTGTATCCTTTTGATGGAAAATGACTTATTTTCTCTCAAATTATTCTTTTCTGTCTTTTCCTCTTTTCATTTTCTCTCAAATTTTCTTTTCCTCTTTTCATTATCTCTTTTTCAGTTTTTTTATTTAGAATGTGTTTTTTACAATCTAAAAACAGGTAAAATTGCAGAATGTATAGATTCTGCTGCAGTTGTACATAAACTAAAACCAAATTTCATGTAACTAGTGAAGAGCACAGGAGCTTCAGAAATCAGTTCTAAGTTAAATAAATTTACTGCAGGAAATTATTATGCATGATATAGTATGCATAATATATAATATTATAGTGCATGAAATATATAAGAAAAATTAGCTTAGTTAGTTTATCAAAATATAAGCAACACTTAACTGGTTAGTTATAAAAGATCTTGGGGAACATTCAGACACATCCTCAGTGCTTTTGTAGAAAATCAGACATATTATTGCCTCATAAAGAATAAAAATTATATGATTTAAGAAGATGAAATTTTGTATCATATAGATCTGGTTGAAAGTTATAGAATGTAAAGGGGCTTTTTTCATAACATACGCCTTTAACTAGAAAGAGACATTTTGTGAAAAACTATGGACATCACTTAAATTTTTCATTTTTTGCAAAAAAAATTCTTGACATTTTTAATTGAATGTTTCTATTGAAATTATTTTCATCATTACTATTGAAATGCTTCATTTACCATAAACAGTGTTTTCTCACACTTTCAGTAAA
Organism: Rafetus swinhoei; assembly: GCA_019425775.1. NCBI lineage: Eukaryota > Metazoa > Chordata > Testudines > Trionychidae > Rafetus > Rafetus swinhoei. Next base: position 18,167,774 of record CM033447.1, on the reverse strand, counting down.
CAACAATTTTGGAAACCAGTTTGATAAGTATTTCAGTACAACTTTGATTAAAAACTTGCAAACAATGAAAATGGGTCCAATGTGAATTCTGCATGATAGAAAAAAAACTATTTTTTTCTCAAATTCCTGAGTTTGTCCAGCCTAGCAACACAGAAAATAAAGTGAAATATTATGATGTAACGAATTTGGCATATGTTCACAAAAAGTTCTAAGTGAAGTTACAAGAGGAAAAAGATTTTTGAATGAGATTCTTTAGTTCTTTAGCTAGCATGGTGGACTAGTAATAGCCCAAATAATAAAATATTAACCCCTCATGTATAGAGACAAGAGGCGGAAAGCCTCTTTTTATTTCCAGCCTATCTGGAGCAATGTTCGAAAAACTTGCTGCTGTGTATTTTCAACCCAGAGGACTGGTTTTTGTAGGCCAGAGAGCCTCTAAATGTCAAAAACAAATAAACTCAAAAAAAAAAAAAAGCTTAGGAGCCCCTCATCCTGCATCTTTATCTCTCTTGCTAACAGTGGTGGAATGATAAATTGTAGCATCTATGAGCTGCCAAGTCCATTTCTCTAGTTCTAGTCCCAAAATCATTGTAGATTATCGTATCACTGTCTAGTAGGTCTGTATAATGCAGTCTTTTGGGGTTACTTCAATAAGACTTTCAATAAAGTAGATTTTCAATCAAATCTTGCCAGAGCAGCTCTACAGTAGTGCAATTATAGATAGTACTGTACGGTCTAGGAGAAAGACATGTTGCCTAATCCTGTTGGGTGCTGAACACCACTATGAAATCAATAGATTTCACTTCTCAGAAGGTTTTCAGCAACTCAAAGGCCCTTGATGACTATCACAGCTGAAATATAGTGTGTCCTGACCACAAGTTGTGGTAAATTATAGATGGGCTAAGACGTTTTCTTCAACTGGACACCTACGGAGTTCTCCAGATGCGCTGTATTTTACATTTAATAAAGATTTTCTGCCTGATTTTCTTGTTCACCTACATTCAGATCACAGAAAGAAAGGGAAAATATGCTGGCTTTGCTTTCTGTGCAAACCTATTTGAAAGTATAGTACCAAACCAGGCCTGCTTCTGCCAATAAAAATAATAGTTGGCCCACCCCTGCAATGAACTCAGCACAGGTGGATCCTAGCATCTGCAAGGAGCTTTATCAGCATCATTGGTATTTATAGGGTGTGGGAATAAACTCACAGGGAGCACCTGACAGGACCAAGGTATAAACTCTCATTCCCACCTGATTTAAACATATTTCATAACCTAAATACTTTGGGTGAATTACGACAGTCATGGAGATCCACGTTTGTGTCTCAATCAGATGTAAACCATTCAGAGAAGCCAAAAGTTACGTGAGTTCAAATTACAGGGCTGGGTTTCTTTTTAAATAGCCTTTGATTTGTCTATTCAAATTGCAGTACTTAGGGCAGAGGTTTTCAAAGTTGCTCTAAGGATTTGGAGGTTCAATTGCCATTGTAATTAATGGGAATTGGGTGTCAGAATTCCATAGGCAGCTTTTAGCATTTCAGACAAGAAGTCTGTTCCTCTGATTCTGCATGCATTTATATCTGCAATTTTGCACCACTTTTTTCCTAAATAAAAATGCAGCAGTTTAAAAATCTTCATTAAGAAAAAATAAGGCATAATACTTCCTGCCTCATGAATAATACTGGTAGTAGTTGATAAAACAGCTTGAAGATGGGATATGTTATAATAGCATTATTAATTTTTCTGCTATTTTATATACTGTGGTACTTAGAAATTTGAATATGGGAAGGTTGCCACAACTGAGATAATGACCCTTCTTCTAATTACTTAAATTAGTCTGGAAGCAGGATTAGAGAGCTGCCCATTGGGTCATTCTCATTTGCTTTCACTTCCTCTGTAGCCCATTCTGAATGGGAGCTTTCTTATGGGCATGAAAGTGCAATAAAGAATTCTGTGTGCTTCATTAATATGTGCAGCAAAGCAGTGTAAGAGCTGGTGGTGGCTAATACCAAGAAGGGCAGATGCTGCAGGCTATTGTGTCACACTGTTGCACAGAGTAATGAAACCCATTAATCAGTCCTCCTGGCTTTGGGGAGCATTAGGAAAGAATTTGTTGACCTTGTGAGCCCAGCTAAAGCTTTTTAAAAATGTTTTTATACATTTATCATTTAAGTAATTACAGTATGGACCTATTGTATTACAATAGCAATTACAATAATGTACTGACATTATCGGTGTTTGGTTGGTTTGTTCTGGTTTTTTGGCATTCCAACATGGCAAGTGTTGCTGTGGATGGCTTGATTCAGTATTCTTGATAAAACCTGGATTAAAATACAGGGCCACAGACTCCCCTGATTGCAATAGCTTAATCCCAGTCACAGAAAAGAGTGAAAGAACTATCACTTAAAAACTGAGGCAAACAAGTATCCTCCATACCATCCTGCACTGTTAGCATTAAAGTTCTATCTCACAATGACCACTTGATGTTTGTTTCTCAAATGGCTATTTTTAAATTTTGAGCCAACATCTATGTTCTGTTACACAAATGCAACTCCTCCCGAACTTAGAGGGTGCTGAACTCAGGTGAATCAGAACAGATTTGGGCAATCCTTTCTCAGTTGGAAATACACAATTGACGATGTTTGCGCTTGGATATGATATTACATCAAATCAATTAGATGTTTTGAACAGTGAAAAGGACACAGAAGATCCAAGAAAGCTACAAGATTCAGAACAGAAGATCCAAGAAAGCTACTTTGAGGTGGCGTGGCAGGACTTTGTGACTCCCATAATGTGGGATTCTATGGAAAACCCACATGTCCCTTGCATATAAACATGTGAAACTGCATATGTGTAAGTCCTGTGGCCTGAAACTCTACAGGGTAAGGAGCTTTCTGATCCCATCTATTGGTGAACAGGAGGAAGTATGGCAGCAGTGAGAGTTTGATTTGCATAAGCTTTCCACCCAGAATACCTGAAGTGGCACTTTTGGCGTCACCATAACTGTAGATAAACTCAGAATTAGCTGAGTAGTTGAATTGAACTGAGAGAAAAGAAAATGGATCCTACCTTGTGGCAAGGACTACAAACTCCCTGAAAGGTCCTAAAAGGGTCACTGGATACCTTCCACTCAGGGTTCTGTGCAATTGGGATGACTCAGCAGTACAGTACAGTGCTGAAGCTATAGGGGATGGCAGCAGCAAAACGAAGGAACTCTGGTGCAGTCCTTCCTACCCCACCACTAAATACCACTGAAATCGCTATAGCTAGGTAAGTGGTGAACCCTCAGGACAGGATTAGACAACACCAAGGCTGCGTCTAGACTGGTAAGATTTTGCGCAAAAGCAGCCGCTTTGGCGCAAAATCTTGCCGCCTGTCTACACTGGCCGCGAGTATTTGCGCAAGAACACAGACTTTGTACTGTACAAAATCAGTGGTTCTTGCGCAAATACTCCGACGCTCCCACTCAGGGATAAGCCCTCTTGCGCAAGTATTCTTGCGCAAGAGGGCCAGTGTAGACAGCCAAGTTGATTCCTTGCGCAAGAAAGCCCGATGGCTAAAATGGCCATCGGAGCTTTCTTGCACAAGAGAGCGTCTACACTGGCATGGATGCTTTTGTGCAAAAGCAAATCTTTTGCGCAAAGGCACATGCCAGTATGGACGCTCTCTTGCACAAATACTTTTAACGGAAAAACTTTTCCATTAAAAGTATTTGCGCAAAATCATGCCAGTCAAGACGCAGCCCAAGAGACTGGAAACAGACTAGCCTGAGTTTATCCCAAGACTCTGGGTCTATATTATCCACTGACACCAAACTATGAGTGCGGATTAGTGGATGGGAAAGGAGCAAGTGATGTAGTAAAGGGATATTTGCCTCCCTACTGGACATTCACACCAGTGGGTAGGGAACTGAGTTAGTGATTCTTGCCAACATTACCATGGGGGGGGGGGGGCAGAACTGTATTTTACTTATCATTCATTTGGATAGATTGTGGCTGTGTGGCTGTGCTTTCTCAATTGTATGCTGTGTTTCCTTCCTTTCCTCCTAATAATGTTTTCCTTATTTCATTTACTATAATTGCAAGTGGGAAAGGTGCACAGGGAAGGTATTTATTGATCCAGAAACTTTGGGTGGGCATGTGAATTTGTTTTCAGAGGGACCTCTAACTAATTGAACCTGAATCTTTTAGCTGCCAACAACAACTGGCAGAAGGGTCATGTGTGTGCATTCGAGAACAAACTATACCCATCATCCATCTGATTCTGGGTCAAGGACTAATCTTGTTTTGTTGTGTTTCCCTTGTAAGTATTGCACCTTGACAATGGAAAGAATACAGAAAAAGGGTACTCTTTAAGATGTTAGATCTTCTCCCAACTATGCATGTTACTGAGCTATGTTACTATTACATTAAACATTAATACATACACACATAAGAAAGATGGGTCAACATCAGGGGTGAACAATAATTTTTGATGAGGGAGGCACTGCAAGGTTTTGGAAAGTAGTCAAGGGCCACACTCTTCCATTATATTAATGGAGGAAGTGCGGGGTGTGGGATGGAGGTTGGGTGCAGAAGGGATCTTAGGGTAAGACATTGGGGTGTGTGGGGTCTGGGAGAGAGTATGAGTGAAGGAGGCAGTTGTGACCTGGGGCAGGGGACTAGAGTGCAGGGGATGAGGGTGCAGGGGTTTTGGTTGTGACCTAAAGCAGGAGGGGATTGTGATCTGGGGCAGGGGCCTGGGGTACAGGGGTTGGGTTGAGACCTAAGGCAGGAGGGGGTTGTGACCTGGAGGAAGGTATTGCAGTGCAGAGTCTAGGAGGGGGTATGGGTTCAGGAGGGGGCAGAGGGTTTGGCTTATGTGGGGTTGGGGGGCAGGAGTGGGGGAAGAGGGCTGTGGGGAAGGAGAGGCTGGGGTGCCAGAGCTGGGAGACTTACCTGGATGACTCCCAGCCAGCAGCCCAGCTGGTTGCTCAGGCAGCCTCCCTGCCTGCCCGCCCCCCTCACAAGCAGAGGGGCCATGTGCATCTGTGAATAAGAGCCTGAGGGGAGTGGTACTTCACACACTGCCTGTTCTTCAAACAGGCAGCTCCCATTGGCTAGAAACCGGCCAATGGGATCATGTTGGGAGTGGGGGCTGCACATGAAGCCTCTCCCCCTTCTCCCCCCGGCTCACAGCTGTGAAACACAAACGGCCCGCAGATGCTTTTCTGAGTGGCATGCAGGGGCAGATGCGGTAAGCAGGGAGTCTGCCTGAAGTTCCCCACTGTGTCCATGGGCTGGGTTCTGTGGCTTGGCAGGCCGAATCCGGCCCGTGGGCCATATTTTGCCAAGCCCTGGTCTATATAATGGCTGCCATTAACATACTTATCCTGTGCCAACAGATACCAAAAGGTAGCCACAGTTATTTGTTTTTAGGGAAAGCTATGACATCAAAGCTATTGGTAAACACAGATTTTTTTCAGTGATTACTCATGGGGATTTATTTAGTCATATCCTACATAAGACATTTCTAAAATGTCTTCATAAAGAAGCTAAATTCAGCAATATATGTGTTCAAGCAGAGGTGGAATAAGATCAGGCTAAACTAGGCTCTGTGCTTCTAATTAGCTGAACAATAGGACAAGTCTTCTGGATTTATTGTCTTGAGATTATGGAAGCCTGAACTAAAGATATGACTACTTACCTTTTATAAGAGTTGGTTGGTTTTCACACTTTCTTCTTCAGTAACAATTTTTATATCCTTAATAATGATCCTTGACATATTTTTTTGCTTGTTACTTTTATCCTGCACTTCCCAATGAGTCTATCCACATGATCCATTAATGAATTTATTTTCAGCATAATCTAAAAAAAGTGCGAATTAAGTTTCAAAACCCTTAATGATACTAGAATCATTCCTGCTGTTCCAAATTAATGATTAGTCAGGAATGTGTCAGACCTGCTATTAAAAATCTTGTTTTGTCAGGAATTTAAAACTCAACCTTAATAATGCACACCTCATCTCAATTTAATGTGGATTGATAAATATACATTTGCATTTTAAAAGGGTTATACATTTCAATAGTGGCTTTATCCAGCATGTGCATTTGTAAATAGCTAAACCCAATGGTGATTTGAAAACTAAATGTGGCATTATATTAATTTTACATAGTATTTCAATGAAAAATTTTGAAAGAATTTTGGGCATCTAAACAATTCACACATGCATTTTGATCTGCTGTGTTCTAATACAGAAGGTAGCCCAAGGTTCTTCCGGATCTGTAAGATAACAGCTCACAACTTAGAGCAGCTTGGGGATTTTTCACTGACACTTTTTTTTTTTTGAGCAAAAAAGCTGATTCATCAAAACCAAAATGTGTTGCAGACAAGGATCAGTTTGATAAATTTTCTGATTAGAAAACTGTTTAAAAAGTCCAATTTTAACATTTTCTACATGAAAAATTTTCATTTAAAAACATTACATTTTGCCATTTAAAATACTTAAGAGTACAAAAACAGTTTTTAAATGGTCCCTAAACTTTCAGTGAAATGTAATGATTGGCCCAAGCCAAATATTTTTTTCAGATTCATGGTTTGTGAACATTTTACAGTTTTGATTTTTCATCCCTGTTCAAGATGGGAACTTTTTTCAAAATTTCAAAACATTCCTCTGGATATGAAAACTGTTTCCCATTCACTTCTACTTGCAAGAAACTTGAGGTTTACTATCAGTTAAGTAACTGGTGGATCTTCATCCATTTTCCTCCTCCACATCTTCTTGTCACAACTTTCTGCATTGCCTGACCTGCTGCTTTCCTTCCTGCAAACTGCCCTTGGCCTGATTTTCAGAGATGTTGAGGACTGACATCCCATTGGCTTCACTGGAAATGCAGAGGCTCATCGCTTCTGACAAACAGGCCACTGATGCTATGGCAGGTCTGGCCCACACACACCTGTTTGGCCCACACTGGTCAATAAAAGGGAGGTTAATTATTACATCAGTTCTTAAACGTGCCATGGATTATTTTATTATTATGTATTATTAATTATTATTATTATCTTTACTGTTACAGCATCATAAAGAAAAAGGGGCCTGATTCTCCTTTGTAAATCAGGAGTAACTTCACTGATGTCAGTGGAGTAACACTGGCGTAAGTGACAATAGAATCAGGCCCAATGTTCCTGCTCCAAACAGCTATGGAAAAAAACAAAGTCAATCCATAGACAGGCCGTTGTGAAGCTCATATTTCCAAGGCAAGAGCTTTTTCAGATGGTGCAGATATTTTTCTGCTATCACTAGAATTACTACAGTTATGCCTCTTTTTATGCCTATCCATCTTCCAGCAAGGAGTTCTCCATACAGATTGCGATAGTATTTAACAATTAGAGCTTATACACTTCTATCTATGAGGGAGTAATGGAAAAGTAACTTCTGTTGCCTGCAGTTGAAAGAATTAGGGTAAAACACTTTCTCATTGAGCACTGTAAATAAATCCAAAGTAACTCCACTGACATAAACTGAGGTGCTCTGAATTTATATTAGTGTAATTAAAGGTCAGAATTTGCCACAGATAGAATCCATACTCCTGAAAATCAATATGGGAAGGACTTTGGGCTATTTTTGGACCTAGGGCATTAGTTAAATATCTCTTTGTAAAATGTCACTATGTGAAATGCACAGGAAAAGTGATGCTGCAGTTTCCTTTTATTCTCAGCCTTAGTACAATACTAGTGATTTTGTGTAGACAAAATGTATCACCACTGAGGAAAGAAATATTACAGCAATTTTAAAGACCTAATATAGCAAACCACTGAAATACCTGCACTTTAAGCAGGTGATTAGTCCCACTGACTTCAGTGGGACTGTTCACATTCTTCGAATAATGTATGTACTTAAATGCTTTCCTGAATCAAGGCCTAAAACAACAGGTATCTTTTTTTTTTTTTTTTTTTGTCCATGTGAATGAATACTAGGTCAGCTAACCCATCTAAGTTCTATTTAAAATACATCCAGTCAGACATTTAAATTAAATGAAAATGTTGACCCAGTTCCAATTTAAACTTTTAATTGCCATTTGTAATGTTTTCATCATATTACAGTTCTTGGGAGTTCTTAATATGAGAAGTTACATTAAAAACAAATCTATTGAATTCAAGATGTATAAGCACTTTTCCCACAAAGAGATATCTAAGGGTACGTCTAGACTGCAGGCTTCTTTCAGAAGAAGATTTTCTGGAAGAGTTCTATTGAAAGAGAGTGTTTGGCCAACTGCGATCTGCTTTTTCGAAAGATAGCATCCATTCAGTGTGAACGCTATCTCGCATTTAAGCAGTGATTACTATGAACGGAGTGGCCACTAGGGCATCTGTGCTTTTTCCTCTTTCCTCTTCTTCTGAAAAAACTCCCTCTTCCGTGTCCACACACGCCTTTTTCCAAAAGACCTCTTTCAGAAAAGGCATTCTTCCTCATAGAATGAGGTTTACCAATGTTGGAAAAACCCCTCTGTTCTTTCAATTTTCTTTCAAAAGAACACAATAGCAGTGTGGATGTAAGTGAAGTTTTTTCAGAAAACAGGCTTTTTTCCAAAAAACCCTGCAGTCTAGACACACCCTTAGGGTGAAGTATGCACCTTCCTGTGCTGTAACTTGCCAGTCTAAATATTGCAGAATGTTAAATCAATATGAAATGACTAAATATCAAAAGCATTGTTCCTATAACATTAAAACAAAAGTGTACCCCCCATATTAGTGTAACCCCTCCTGTTCACTAGCCCAGTGTGAGGTTATTCAGCATAGGGGAAGCCTTGTACCCAATGACTGGAAGATAGATAATGTAACGCCAATCTTTAAAAAGGGCTCTAGAAGCGATCCCAGCAATTACAGACCAGTAAGTCTAACATCAGTATTGGGCAAAATAGTTGAAACAATAGTAAAGAATAAAATTGTCAGACACATAGAAGAGCATAATTTGTTGGGCAAAAGTCAACATGGTTTCTGTAAAGGGAAATCATGTCTTACTAATCTATTAGAGTTCTTTGAAGGGGTCAACAAACATGTGGACAAGGGGAATCCGTAGATATAGTGTACTTAGATTTCCAGAAAGCCTTTGACAAGGTCCCTCACCAAAGACTCTTACGTAAATTAAGTTGTCATGGGATAAGAGGGAAGATCCTTTCATGGACTGAGAACTAGTTAAAAGACAGGAAACAAAGGGCAGAAATAAATGGTAAATTTTCAGAATGGAGAGGGGTAACTAGCGGTGTTCCCCAAGGGTCAGTCCTAGGACCAATCCTGTTCAACTTATTCATAAATGATCTGGAGAAAGAGGTAAACAGTGAGGTGGCAAAGTTTGCAGATGATACTAAACTGTTCAAGGTAGTTAAGACCAAAGCAGACTGTGAAGAACTTCAAAAAGATCTCACCAAACTAAGTGACTGGGCAACAAAATGGCAAATGAAATTTAATGTGGATAAATGTAAAGTAATGCACATTGGAAAAAATAACCCCAACTATACATACAATATGATGAGGGCTAATTTAGCTACAGCTAATCAGGAAAGAGATCTTGGCGTTATCGTGGATAGTTCTCTGAAGACGCCCACGCAGTGTGCAGTGTCAGTCAAAAAAGCAAACAGGATGTTAGGAATCATTAAAAAAGGGATAGAGAATAAGACGGAGAATATCTTATTGCCTCTGTATAAATTCATGGTACGCCCACATCTTGAATACTGCATACAGATGTGGTCTCCTCATCTCAAAAAAGATATACTGGCATTAGAAAAGGTTCAGAGAAGGGCAACTAAAATGATTAGGGGTTTGGAACGGGTCCCATATGAGGAGAAATTAAAGAGAGTAGGACTTTTCAGCTTGGAAAAGAGGAGACTAAAGAGGGATATGATAGCGGTATATAAAATCATGAGTGGTGTAGAGAAAGTGAATACAGAAAAGTTATTTATTTGTTCCCATAATATAAGAACTAGGAGCTACCAAATGAAATTAATGGGTAGCAGGTTTAAAACAAATAAAAGGAAGTTCTTCTTCACACAGTGCACAGTCAACCTGTGGAACTCCTTGCCTGAGGAGGTTGTGAAGGCTAGGACTATAACAGGGTTCAAAAAAGAGCTAGATAGATTCATGGAGGTTAGGTCCATCAATGGCTATTAGCCAGGATGGGTAGGAATGGTGTCTCTAGCCTCTGTCAGAGGGTGGAGATGGATGGCAGGAGAGAGATCGTTTGATTATTACCTGTTCAGTTCACTCCCTCTGGGGCACCTGGTATTGGCCAATGTCGGCAGACAGGATACTGGGCTGGATGGACCTTTGTTCTGACCCAGTATGGCCATTCTTATGTTCTTATGACTTCTTACACAACTGTGGGAGACTAGGCCTGATGCTCCTTGGTGCGCTCTCCATTGTGTGTTAGTGTGTGTACGCCTCAGACCAGACCCACTCAGACAAGCAACCAGGAACACGCTTTATTCTGTAAAAAAAATCCCACAAAACAGGATCACAGTTCAGCAGCCCCTCCTCTCTGCATGCAGCCTACATGCTGTTTCCAGCTCAGTCTCTGTTGCAGGTAGAGGCAGGAACTAGAAAGTTCTCCCAACTTGCCACAGTTTGTAGTCCACAACTTGTAGTTCCCAGGGCTGCTGCTGAAGCACACTGGACCTTGGACTACATTAGCATATTTAGTCTTCTAGAAATGATCTTTGAAAATCCTTGTCTCTGAAATTTTCTCACTGTCCTAAAAGAAAATCCAGTCATCTGTAGCAAGTGTTAAAGAATCAAAGAGGAGGGACATATTTCACAGAGACATCCATCCTTACATTGCCATAAATCTGGGAGCTCTGTTTACAAAATTCTACTTATGGGATAACTTGAAATTTCATTCATTAAAATATTTGCTGTTCAGCTACCATAGTGAAGGCACTCAGAGGGGCAAGGCAAAATTATAGATTGCCTTTCTATACCCATAATACATATGTTCCTAATTGAAAGGTTATAGGGCCTGATTCTCCTTTCACATTTTAGAACATTTCTATATGTGGAAAAAACAGAAGCTACCAAGCACATTCCCCAGGTCATGAATGGGGAAGTGTTCACATGTGGATAGTTCCAAATAAGAAAAAGGAGACATTGACCTAACCTCATCATGTAAAATTAACCTACTACAGAAACAAACAACTAGAGCCATATCTATGGGCAGCAATCTGGAACAAAATATCAGCTTCATGTAAAGAATGTGATAGGCATTGGTCAAACCTGTAGGAAAGCTCATGATTTAACATGTCCTTTGCTCCAGGCCAGATCAGAAAAGAAAACCAGATTTTGGAATGTGGAACAATGTACAAAATTACTAAAACTGTTCAAATAATTAAAGAAATGTCTGGACACCATCTTGAGGTCCTTGGAGTCAGTGAGGGTAGAGGCATGCTTTAGAGAAACTAATTACACTATTATCTACTCTGGGTATGTAAATGATAGTCATGAAACTGTTACAGCAATCTGAATGTTGAATGAAGCAAAATGAGCACTGACTGAGTGAAAACAGTCAATGAAAGACTCATTAGAGCTCACTTTTGGACTCAGTTTTTTAAACTAAAAGTCATGCAAAACTATGCACCAACCAATGAGGATGAGAAAAATATGTTTTTTCATGATTTATTACAGATGTGTTAACCAGGGTCCCAAATATGATATCATAGTGCTCACAGGTGATTTTAACACACAAGTTGGTATTAACAATGATGCATTTGATAAAATTATGAGCAAATGCAGCAGGGAGTTGGACATAAATAAGATGATGAATGATTAGTGAAACATAGCGATAAGTGGAACAATATTTCTTCATAAAGAAATCCATAAAGAGGCCTGGAATTCCCCAGAGTCTGACAAGGAACTAGACAGATAACTTCTGCATTTCAAGTAAGTTCCACAACTAGTTGGCAACTGCACTCGTGTTCTGGTGAGCAGACTTGGGCAGTGCCCATAATCTTTATATTGATAAATGGAAGACTAAGTAAACAAGAATGAAGAAGCACCAACAGTACACAATTAAAAAACGCAGAGACTAAAAGTTGTGTTCAGCTTGAACTGAAAGAACAGGTTCAGTGGTCTAATGGGTTCAACTGAAAAAAAAATCCCAGGACTTTGTTACCCTGTGGGAAAACATCAGAAAGTGCTATCTAGAAAGTGCAAAAACACTCCTAACAACAATAAAATCTAAAACACAAGCATGGATGAGTGCTGATCCTTGCTCAGTACTAGAAAAGAGATGACATGTAAAGCAGACATTATATTAGAAAGTATGGTGTGGCAAGCACCTCTTGTGATACATTTCATAGATTTCCAGAAGGCTTTTGACATGGAGCCAGTCTTTGGAAAATTATGGCATACTATGGTATACCAGCAAAAATAATTAGATTAATCAAAGATCTATATGACAATGACAAATGCATAGTCAGAGATAGTGACATCAGCCAGTGGTTTTTAGTAACAACTAGAGTAAGGAAAGGGTGTTTCATGTCCCAACTATTGTTTGCACTGGTCATTGGCAATGTGATGAGGAAAGTAACTTTAGAAAGCAACCGAGGAATTTTATGGACAAATGATAAAGCATAATTGGATTAGTTCTATGACATTATCCTGCTCAGTTCAACACATCACTTAATGAAAGAAAAGACCCAGCTTTTGACAAAGAAAAACAATGAGAAATGCTGTGGCACTTCAGGCCAGGTCTACACTAAAGAGGAAAGTCGACTTAAGATACACAACTCCAACTACATTAATTACATAGCTGGAGTTAAGTATTTTAAATCGTATTTTCAGGCTATCCACACAGCAGGTGGTCATGGGAGCAAACGCTAGGACTAGGGATGTAAGCCTATGTTTATTGGGTAGTCGAGTTGACTACTCGCATCCCCCCCTTGCTGCCTCTGTATCAGAGGCAGCAAGGGGGGTGGGGAAGCAGGAGCTGGTGCTGAGGGGAGCCGACTTAAAAGCTGGTTGTCCCAAGCACCATCTCTGCAATGCAGTCCTTGTCCGTGGGGGTTCCCAGAAAGGAGTTGGGACCCCCCCCGTGCACAGGGGCTGCCCCAGCTGGGCAGTCATCCTGGCTCAGTCCTGGCTCACGCCGGGTGCGGGACCAAACCCTGCTGTAGCTCTGCAATTTAAAAGCCAATAGGAGCCGGGGAGCAGGCTGCCCAGCTTCTACTGTCTTTTAAATTGCAGAGCCACAGCAGGATTTGGTCCTGCACCCAGTATGAACCTGGACTGAGTCGGGCTGCCTATCGACTGATCGAATAGTTGATGAAAATTCTATTGACTACTGGATTAGTTAAATACCCACTTCTTAACATCCCTAAGCAGGACTACCGGCACCAACGGTGGCACCCTCTCAGTTTGAATTAGTGGGTTTTCAGTAGATACACTAATTCGAACCCTGGAAGATCGACTGCAACAGCATTGATCTTCCACATAGTATAGACATGGTCTCACAGACTAACAGCTTTATTAGGGTATAAGTTTTCATGGGTAAAACCAACTTTGTCCGATGATAGGAGTGGACGTTACAGAAGTGGGGGTATACATATATAAGAACAACAAAATAAATTACTTGTGTTAATGAGGCTAATCAGTCAGGGTGTATGTGGTCCATTAACAGCAGTTGATGTGGAGATGTGAACAACAAGAGAGGGAAATTGCCTTTGTAATGTATTAAAGATTTTTATTCTAAATCAATTGTACTGAATTTGCAAATGAAATCCAGTTCAACTGTTTTCCTTTGTAATTGGGTTTTGAAATACGTTTGTAGAAGGATGGCTACTTCATTACTACTCTATTGAATGTCCAGGGAGGATAAAGTGTTCCCCTTCAGCTTTATGTATGTTACCATTCCTGATGTCTGATTTGTGTCCATTTATTCTTTGGCGCAGAAACTGTATGGTTTGGTGAATATACATGGCAGAGGAGCATTTCTGGCACTTAATGGCATACATCACGTTAGTGGATGTGCAGGTGGATTTGGTTTGTTCGTCAACAAGGGGAAGACTAAATACATGGCTACCAGTATTGCCAAAAAAACCATCAGAGTAGATGGAGAAACATTAGAAGTCATTTTACCTATCTAGGGAATGAGATGTGTAATGATGGGTGCAGACACCATGCTAGACGTCAAACAAAGAACATAAAAAGCAGCAAACAACTTTAATATATTTGAAAAGAATAGGAAAAATAGCATGCCTGGCACTGACACAAACATTTTTTTGACATCAGTATTGTGTCTGCCCTCCTTTATGAAGCGGAACCACTGAATTCTAAAAAAGAAATCAATAAGAATATTACCTCTCTCCAAAGTAAATGCCTGCAAAAGATTTTCAGAGTTCTCTCAAAAGAATTTCTTGCAACAGCAGAAAATAGAGCAATCCAACCAAAACATCAAAGTTGGCAAGATGATGACCATCAACATAGTTAGGACACATATGAAGAATACACCCAGCATGATTTTCATGTCAACAGCTAATATGAACACAACCTAGGAAGAGAAAAGGAGGGCAAACTAGAGAAATGTTACACAGACCTATACAGAAAGAAGACTTATAAATCAAAATGACATTCAGATGCCCTATCAGGCAAGCACAAGGCAGAAATAAATGACAGAAAGTCATGGATGCTTTATGCACCAGAGAATAAAGAAAAAAATATGTGAAAAGCTCCTTTGTGTGGTGAACCTCTTTTGTAGTAACAAGGGACTTCATTTTCTCATGTAATATGTGAAGAATTAGAGACATAAAATGCATTTATAAAATATTAAAATAGCCATCGCAGTCAATTATTGACAAACATTGATTTTACTTTAGCAATTATTCTCAAGCATTTCTTTGAATCCATTGTATTTTCCTAGTTGCTATACCAGCCATTATATATATGGAGATATACCTATCTCATAGAACTGGAAGGGATCTTGAGAGGTCATCGAGTCCAGTCCTCTGCCCTCACGGCAGGACCAAGTACCATCCCTAATTCTGATTCTACAAGTTCATTCTCTGAAAGAGACTAATAAAATACTCATAAAGTTTAGGGACCTGATTCTGCATTCACTCATACTACTTTTTACACTGGTCTAGCTTCATTGACTTTACACTGGTATAAATGAGAAAGGAATTGGGCTTGAGAAGTACATACTTTGGTCCCAAAGGGTGACACAACAATCTAAAGAGTTCCTTTCCCTTTTGTAAGATGTACAATCAAATGTAATCCTCATAAATATTTATAAAATCATTAACAGACAAAACATATTTGAGCTTTAATTGTTTAAGAGCATTAAAGCCCCATCTTAATAGATATCATGCAACTTCTGAATTCTCCTGGCATACTAGCTTCCAAACGCTGCAATTTAAAAACCTGATGACAATAATGGGTTTTCCATCAGTAGGTTACAGGGGTTAGCAAATGTAATTTTCCAGGCCCATCCAAAATATCATTAATTATCTTTCCTGCACATAAAGTGATTTGATTAATCAGATTCACCATTTGTTTAAAAGGGAGGTGATTGTGGTGCCCAGCTTTTTACAAATTTTGTTCTTTGATACAACTTTGGGAAGTGTTTTTGAGGAATTAAACTGGAACAATATAGAAATGGATTGGAAAGATATATACAAAATCAAAATGGGGGTTAATACTCTAATAAGCTAGTTTAATCATTACTATTATGAACAATTTTCTGCCTTACACTGAACCCATAACTCACCTTCATTTGGTGTAAACAGATGTAGCTCCGTTGAAGTCAATTTACAACGGATGAGGATCTGTTCCCTTGAAAGTCATGCATACTGTGTTAGTTTAAGTCCTACCACTCTGTTTTCATTTGTTTTCTCCACTTGGACTAGATGGGAAAAGGCCGTTCTATGGATGTTTTGTTTATTTTGGACCTGTGGCTAAAGGAAGCCATTTGCCTTTTGTTTTCCTGTGGCTAAGATTAGAACTTTTGTTCTATTTTTGTGAGACCTGACTTAGGGTATGTCTACACTGCAGAGCTTTTCCGGAAAAACAGTTGTTTTTCTAGAAGAACTACACTTACATCCACAGAAGGTCGGAAAGAACGCAGGGGGTTTTCCAACAGCGGTAAACCTCTTTCTATGAGGAAGAAGCCTTTTTCTGAAAGAGCTTCAGAAAAAGGTGTGTGTGGACGGGGAAGAGGAGTTTTTTTTCTAAAGAAGAGGCATCCAGGAAAAAGCACAGGTGCCCTGGTGGCCACTCCATCCATAGTAATCACAGCTTAAATGCAAGATAGCGACCAATCAATGTGGACACTATCTTTTGAAAAAGTGGCTTGCTTTTTCGTTGCACTTTTGCTGTGTGGACGCTCTCTTTCAAGAGAAGTTTTTCTGGAAGATCTCTCCCAGAAAAGCTAATTCCGAAAGAAGCCTGCAGTCTAGACATAGCCTTAGAGTGGCTGTGACTCCTAAACTGATGATCCCATTATAGTGAACCAGTGTAACACTCAGCTTGAGCTCTCTTGCTGAGTTGGTTCTGTAGTGCTCGGAGAAACGAGATGTAGAGAACACCTGCTTTAGTCAGTACAGTAGTGTCACTAAAGGAACAATGTATACCTTGTTGATTTTTAGAGCAGGAATGCACTTTCTAAAAAAAAGCATGATTTCAGCTGACATGTTTGCCTTGTGGCACTCAGAATGTTCTAGATTATTTTGCAACATTGTGAAAAGCTGCAGTTGAGGCCCCTGACACAATATTCAGATTCTAAAAAATTTACTTGCAATATTATTATTATTGAGCAAAACCATCCTCTCTCAGTTATGGCTCTCATTATTCTCTATGGCAATTTTGTCTAAGTATGTCATGGATCACCGGATAACGCCCTCTTAAAAATCCTAAGGAGGGCAGGAAAAATAAGGAAAATACACACAAAAATGAAGTGTGTTTTCCGTGGTGTGGAAAGGGAATGTAAATGAAGTAGCATCATCTACCAGCCCTCTCCTTATGGAAATCCCCTCGGTGAGTTTGGTCTTTGTAGGTCTGTGAGGTGAAACAGTAAAGGCTATGGTTGCTTTTCACTGCAGCATCCCTCTGCACCTCATAGTGAATTTCTAGCACAAGGCAGCATTCGCCCAGTCACAGCTGTGTGTGTTTTTGCCCATCCTGAGTACCCTCCAGGGAGTCAGAGCAGCTACCACTAGGAAAACATCAGTAGACGATCTCCTGAGGGTGGGTAAAGGAGGGAAGCAGCAAATAGTGCTGGACTTTCTTGCAAATCCCCCAGTCTCTGCAGATGTATCAAGACCTCCAACTTTCCCCATGTATTCATTAGCTTGGTGAGCCATGCCAAATGTCTGTTCTGTGGGGATATAGACAAACCCTATTTTACTACAAGATGATATTTATGGCAATATGATTTTTCCAAAGGGGCTTCTTCCTGGATGCATGATCCAACTCGTATTAATAAGATTTTGCTCATTATGAGCAATAATAAATAAATAATAAGACAACTCAAGCTCTGCAGACAATCAACCATAATTAGTTTAATGAGACAGCTCCAATAAATGTGTCCACTAGCTAGAAGTGTATAATTTAGCTATAAGGGATTGTCTAAACTTGGAAATTTCCCAAAATAATTAGCTATTGGTAAATTTCCAAGCATAGACAAGGCCAAGGATTCAATCCAAAAAGGATTAATCTTATAACAAGAGTGTCCACACTGGCTACATCTAGACGGCAAGCTTCTTTCAGAAGAAGCTTTTCTGGGAGAGATCGTCTGGAAAAACTTTTTTTGAATGAGAGCATCTACACAGCAGAAGCACAACAAAAAAGCAATGTGCTTTTTCGAAAGATAACATCCACATTCATTGGACGCTATCTCGCATTTCAGTTGTGATTACTGTGGACAGAGTGGCCACCAGGGCACCAGTGCTTTTTGTTGGAGGCCTCTTCTTTCGAAAAAAACACTTTCTTCCGTGTCCACACACGCCTTTTTCCTAAAAAGCTTTTTCAGAAAAAGGCTTCTTCCTCATAGAAAGAGGTTTACTGCTGTCAGAAAAAACTCTCCATTCTTTTGACTTTCTGTCAAAAGAACACAATAGCAGTGTGGATGTAAGTGTAGTTTTTCCGGAAAAATGGCCGTTTTCTCGGAAAAACTCTGCAGTGTAAGACCCACTGAGTCTTACACTGAAATAACTATTCTAAAAAATTATTATAGTACAGCTATTTTGGTCAGTTTCTAAGTGTAGACAAGCCCTTATTGTATTGTATGTCTCTTTTTTATTAATAATAAGTTATCAAGCAATTATTATCCCATAGTTCAAGTATCTCAAATCTGGATTGGGCATTCAAATATTAATTCATGTTGCACAATTTTTATTAGTGTTTGAGGAGAATACACCTATAACAAGACTAAAGAAAACATGGAATTATTCTCTTCACAGGTCTTTCAATAGATTCCTAGAAAATCGAAGTTTTGTTTCCTTACACTTGTTAGTTGCTGGATTTACTTCATTAATCTGTGATAATTAAATTGAGCTGACAGGTAGATTTGTTCAGTCTGTGCTCCCTATGCTTCACTTTTTAAATTGCAATCCATTACTCAGGATGTGTTGTTAAATTGGTCAACAGGCAACTTGATGGTGAGGGGATATCTTAAGGCCATTTTCTACAGAGCCTGTATCCAGACATAGTACTACACCATGGATGTCTCAACCCAATCCTGATGTGATTTTTCAGATTCTGTGGCTTGCATTTCCCACTCACATAAAACCAGGCTGGGGGACCATCCAGTGTGAAAGGCGCCTGATGGCAGAATCTCTCAAGAAGCAGACAGAGATTCCAGAAAACTAAAAAAGGGAAAATACGGTGCCCATCTATAAAAAGGGAAATACGGACAACCCAGGAAACTACAGACCAGCTTAACTTCTGTATTATGAAAACTAATGTAGCAAATAATTAAGGAATCCAATTGCAAACTTCTAGAAGATAATAAGGTGATAAGAAATAATCAGCATGGATTTGACAAGAATAAATTATATCAGACCAGACTCATAGCTTTCTTTGATAGGGTACCAAGACTTGTGGATATGGAGGAAGCAGTAGATGTGGTATATCTAGATTTTAGTAAGGCATTTTGATATAGTCTTGCATTATCTTCTCATTAATAAACTAGGGAGATACAACTTAGAGCTACTTTAAGGTGGGATAACCAGTCCTAGGCTATGTCTATACAGCAGCGTTATTCTGAAATAACAAAGAGTGTGTCTATACTGCAAGCCATTATTTCGAAATAATGTCGAGCTGAAGAACTTCTTTCTCTGACTTCTGTAACTCTAATTTCATGAGGAGTAAGGGAAGTCTAAGGAAGAGTGTTCTTCTCTCGACTTCCTGCTATGTAGACAGTGCCAAATGCTGAACTAAGCTATTTCGACTTCAGCTACACAATTGAGGTAGCTCAAGGTACTTACCTTAATTCAAGTTTTGCCCTGCTGTGTAGACATACCCCTAGAGATGGTTATGAATGGTTTATGGTTATGCTGGAATGGCATAATGAGTAGGGTTCCACTGGGATCAGTTCAGGGTCTGATTCTGTTCAATATTTTCATCAGTAATTTACATAATGGCATAGAGAGATAATTCATAAAGTTTGCAGATGATACCAAAATAGGAGGGCTTGCAAGTGCTTTGGGAGGATAGGGTCATAATTCAAAATTATCTGGACTAACTGGAGAAATGGTTTGAGGCAAATAAGATGAAATTCAATAAGGATAAATCCAAAGTACTCCACTTAGGAAGGAACAATCAGTTGCACACATGCAAAATGGGAAATGACAGCCAAGGAAGGAGTACTGTGGGAAAGGATTTGGGGGTCAAACTGCACCACAAGCTAAATATGAGTCAAAAGTGTGACACTGTTACATAAAAAACAAACATCATTCTGGGATGTATTAGCACAGATCTTGTAAGAAAGAAATAAGAAGTAATTCTTCTGCTTTACTCCAGGCCTCAACTGGAGTATTGTGTCCAATAAAAATGTTTAAGGGTCTAAAAAACCCCAACCTATGAGGGAAGATTGAAAAAAAATCCTGGGTTTGTTTAATCTGGGAAAAGAGTAGACTGAGAGGAGACATGATACTTTAAAGTACATCAAAGGTTGTTACAAAGAGGAGGGAGAAAAATTATCTTCCTTAACCTCTGATGATCGGACAAGATAAAATGGGTTTAAACTGTAGCAAGGGAGGTTTACATTGGACATTAGGAAAAATTTCCTAGCTGTCAGGGTGTTTAGCACTGGAATAAATTGAGTAGGGAGATTGTGAAATCTCCATTTTTGGAGATTTTTAAGAGAGCAAATTAGACAAAGGGATGGTCTAGATGGCACTTGATCCTGCCATGGGGACTAGACTAAATGACCTCTTGAAGTCCCTTTCAGTTCTATGATAGTGATAATTGAGAGATTTAGTTGAAAAATAATTGAAAAAGAAATAATTTCCCAGTCTATACAGGTAATGGAGTTTTGTGGGGCAATAGCTAAGGAGAGCACATTCCTCCGTAAATAGAGAGCTTATATGCCACCACACAACAGATTCTCAGGGGCCTGTGTCCCTTGTGAGACTGTATGTTGCTGATAATCATTGTAAAGCTATTACATTCTCAAATGCTGGAAAAAGACAAGCTGTTTAAATTAGGAAATTACTTAGAGAACTACAAACATTCCTCATTGACTGGAATATATGAATATTTGGATTTTTTGAATGCTTGTTACCCTTCAATGATCTTCTGCTGCAATACCTCAGAAGAAATCCAACGGTGTTGCTAATCCAAATGACAGCTGCTCCAATTATACTGGGAAGACAAATGACGTCTTCAAATGTCTTCAGAAACATCAAAGTATTCAAGCTAGAGCAGGTCCAAGTAATGTAAAGGAATCATAGAATCATAGAATACTAGGACTGGAAGGGACCTCGAGAGGTCATCGAGTCCAGTCCCCTGCCCTCATGGCAGGACCAAGTACTGACTAGACCATCCGATAGACATTTATCTAACCTACTCTTAAATATCTCCAGAGATGGAGATTCCACAACCTCCCTAGGTAATTTATTCCAGTGTTTGACTACCCTGACAGTTAGGAACTTTTTCCTAATGTCCAACCTAAACCTCCCTTGCTGCAGTTTAAGCCCATTGCTTCTTGTTCTATCCTCAGAGGCCAGGAAGAAGTTTTCTCCCTCCTCCTTGACACACTCTTTTAGATACCTGAAAATGGCTATCATGTCCCCTCTCAATCTTCTCTTTTCCAAACTAAACAAGCCCAATTCTTTCAGTCTTCCTTCATAGGTTATATTCTCTAGACTTTTAATCATTCTTGTTACTCTTCTCTGGACCTTCTCCAATATCTCCACATCTTTCTTGAAATGTGGAGCCCAGAACTGGACACAATACTCCAACTGAGGCCTAATCAGCGCAGAGTAGAGCAGAAGAATGACTTCTCGTGTCTTGCTCACAACACACCTATTAATGCATCCTAGAATCATGTTTGCTTTTTTTGCAACAGCGTCACACTGTTGACTCAAATTTAGCTTGTGGTCCACTATAACCCCTAGATCCCTTTCTGCCATACTCCTTCCTAGTCAGTTGCTTCCCATTCTGTATGTGTGAAACTGATTATTCCTTCCTAAGTGGAGCACTTTGCATTTGTCTTTATTAAATTTCATCCTGTTTACCTCAGACCATTTCTCCAATTTGTCCAGATCATTTTGAATTATGACCCTATCCTCCAAAGCAGTTGCAACCCCTCCCAGCTTGGTATCATCGGCAAACTTAATAAGTGTACTCCCTATGCCGATATCTAAATCGTTGATGAAGATATTGAACAGAACCAGTCCCGAAACAGACCCTGTGAAAACCCACTTGTTATACCTTTCCATCACGATTGTGAACCATTAATAACTATTCTCTGGGAACGGTTATCCAGCCAGTTATGCACCCACCTTATAGTAGCCCCATCTAAGTTGTATTTGCCTAGTTTATTGATAAGAATATCATGTGAGGCCATATCAAATGTGGTATACCACACCCACCGCTTCTCTCTTATCCACAAGACTCATTATCCTATCAAAGAAAGCTATCAGATTGGTTTGACTGGATTTGTTCTTTACAAATCCAAGCTGGCTGTTCCCTATCACTTATTATCTTCCAAGTATTTGCAGATGATTTCCTTAATTACTTGCTCCATTATCTTTCCCGGCACAGAAGTTAAACTGACTGGTCTGTAGTTTCCTGGGTTTTTTATATTTCCCTTTTTATAGATGGGCACTATATTTGCCCTTTTCCAATCTTCTGGAATCTCTTCTGTCTCTTCTGTCTAGCTAAAGGCTCAGATACCTCCTCTATCTGCTCCTTGAGTATTCTAGGATGCATTTCATCTGGCTCGGTGACTTGCAGTCATCTAACTTTTCTAAGTGATTTTTAACTTGTTCATTTTTATTTTATCTTCTAAACCTACCCCCTTTCCACTAGCATTCACTATGTTAGGAATTCCTTCATCAGATTTCTCGGTGAAGACCGAAACAAAGAAATCATTAAGCATCTCTGCCATTTCCAATTTTCTTGTTGCTGTTTCTCCCTCCTCACTGAGCAATGGGCCTACCCTATCCTTGGTCTTCCTTTTGCTTCTAATATATTTATAGAATGTCTTCTTCCCCTTTATGCCTGTAGCTAGTTTGACCTCGTTTTGTGCCTTTGCCTTTCTAATCTTGCCCCTGCTTTTCTGTGTTGTTTGCCTATATTCATCCTTTGTAATTTGTCCTAGTTTCCATTTTTTATATAACTCCTTTTTTATTTTTAGATCATGCAAGATCTCCCGGTTGAGCCAAGGCGGTCTTTTGCCATATTTTCTATCTTTCCTACGCAGCAGAATAGCTTGCTTTTGGGCCCTTAATAATGTCCTTTTGAAAAACTGCCAACTCTCTTCCGTTGTTTTTCCCCTCAGTCTTGCTTCCTATGGGACCTTACCTTCCAGCTCTCTGAGCTTTCCAAAATCTGCCTTCCTGAAATCCATTGTCTCTAATTTGCCATTCTCCCTTCTACCATACCTAAGAATCATGAACTCTAAGATTTCATGATCACTTTCACCCAAGCTGCCTTCCACTTTCAAATTCTCAACCAGTTCCTCCCTATTTGTTAAAATCAAATCTAGAACAGCTTCCCCCCAGTAGCTTTTTCAACCTTCTGAAATAAAAAGTTGTCTTCAATGCAGTCCAAGAACTTATTGGATAGTCTGTGCCTCGCCGTGTTAGTTTCCCAACTATATCTGGATAGTTGAATTCCCCCATCACCACCAAATCCTGCGCTTTGGATGATTTTGTTAGTTGTTTAAAAAAAGCCTCATCCAGCTCTTCCGCCTGGGTAGGTGGCCTGTAGTAGACCCCTAGCATGACATCACCCTTGGTTTTTACTCCTTTTAGCCTAACCCAGAGACTCTCAACACGTCCGTCTCCTATGTCTATCTCCACTTCAGTCCAAGTGTGTACATTTTTAATATATAAGGCAACACCTCCTCCCTTTTTTCCTTGCCTGTCCTTCCTGAGTAAGCTATATCCTTCTATACCAATATTCCAATCGTGTGTATTATCCCACCAAGTCTCTGTGATGCCAACGATGTCATAGTTGTATTTATTTATTAGCACTTCCAGTTCTTCCTGCTTATTACCCATACTTCTTGCATTTGTATATAGGCATCTAAGATACTGATTTGACCTTGCCTCCCAGTTCTGCCTTATCCCTCCTTTCTCTCTGCTATTATAGCCCACATTCCCTCCCATTTCTGACCCATATCCTAGGACTCCATGTTCTCCACTTACCCGTGCGCTTTGCTCACCTATCCCCATCGAACCTAGTTTAAAGCCCTCCTCGCTAGGTTAGCCAGTCTGTATCCAAATATGGTCTTCCCCTTCCTCAAAAGGTAAACGCCATCCCCACTTAGCAGTCCTTCCTGGAATAGCATCCCGTGGTCAAAGAAGCCAAAGCCCTCCCGGCAACACCAGCTTCGCAGCCAGGCGTTCACTTCCAGGATGCACCTGTCTCTGCCTGGGCCCCTATCTTTGACAGGAAGGATTGAAGAGAATACCTGCGCTCCAGACTCCTTCACCCGTACTCCCAGAACCCTGTAGTCACACCTCAGTGTCACACCTCACAGTATCATTAGTGCCCACATGGATGAGTAGCATGGGGTAGTAGTCAGAGGGCTGGATAATCCTCGACAATGCCTCCGTAACGTCTCGTATATGGGACCCCAGCAGGCAGCATACCTCCCGAGATGACATGTCAGGGTGACAGATGGGCGCTCCATTCCCCTCCAAAGAGAGTCTCCGACCACCACTACCCTACGCTTCCTATTCACAGTGGTGGCAGCAGACTTCCCAGCCTTGGGGGTACGAGGCTTCTCCTCCTCTGTTGTAGGGGGTGACTCCTTATCTGCTGTATCAAGAAGAGCATAACAGTTTCCTAGTACCATGGTGGGAGGGTTTGGAGCAGCGGAGGAGCACTGACTGCTGCCAGAAGTAACCAGCTGACAGTGTCCACCCTGAGCCATCTCCTCCTCCACCAGTGGTGTGTTAGCAGTCCTGTGTACTGGGACAGCGACCTCAACTGTCTCCACATGAACACTGTCCAGGAATTGCTCGTGGATTTGGGTGCTCCTTAATGTAGCCACCTCCTGCTGTAGCTCTCCCACCTGCTACCTGAGAGATTCCACCATCAGGCACCTTTCACATTGGATGGCCCTCCCAGCCTGGATATCAATAAGTGGGAATTGCAAGCCACAGTCCCTGCAAAAACCACACCAGGATCTGGGTAGAGGCATCCATGCTCATGTGGTCTGTCTGGCTACAGGCGCAGGTGGAGGAGTCAGAAGCAGTGCTGGCACAGGTGTTGAAGGTCTTCCTGACCATCGTAGGCCTCCCTCTATCAAACTCCTTCTTAAACTCCCCTGTCTGCTTCGCTCCCCTGGTCGCTCTGCCTCTGGCTTATAAAGCCTGCTCGCCTAGGTCAGGCCTGCCCCCTCGTGAGTCACACAGGGGAAGGCTGATCAGAGTCAATCAAGGGAACAATCAAGGGAACAAAGGTCAGGGACTCAGTCTCAACTGCCACAGCAACTGAAACTGAGAGTAGAGAGAAGCTTAGAGATGTGCAATTTCCCCTGTAACTCTTAGCAACCAGCTGTTGACTTATTCTTAGGATTGTCCACAAACTTTGCCACATCACTGTTGAACATATTCATTAATGTTCTAGAAAAAAGAATGAACAGTGCAGTACCCAGTACAAATCCTGTGGGACTGCGCTATTTACCTTTCTCCATTGTGAAAACAGAGCATTTATCCATATCCTTTGTTTCATGTCTTTTAACCAGTTACTGATATATAAAAGGTCTATTCTTTGTCCTCCATGACTACATGTTTTCCATAAAAGCCTTTGATGAGGGACCTTGTCAAAGGCTTTCTGGAAATCCAAGCACACTATATCAAGTGGATCACCCCCGTCCATATGCTTGTTGATACCATCAAAGAATTCTAATAAATTGCTGAGACATGACTTCCCTTTATAAAAGCAACACTGGCTCCTCCCAAACAAATGGTTTGTCTATATGTTTGATCATTGTGTACTTTAATATAGTTTCTATCAATTTGCCCGATACTGAAGTTGGTAACTGCTAGGGTCATTTCTGAAGCCCTTTCTTAAAATCAGTGTCACATGGTAACCTGCTTCTCATCCAATATAGTGGCTTGCAAAGACACTAATTTTGAAGTGACATGCGATGTTTGATTCCTGCTCTGCTCCGTCCCACTGCACCTCTTCCCCAAAGCTCCACCCCAACCCTGCCTCTTCTTGACCATCACCTGGACTCTTTCCTCCCAGTTCGCCCCGCTCCCACCAGCATGCTATGTCCTCGCTCCTGCCTCCTTCCCTCCAGCCTCCCAAATGTTGTAAGAGAGCTGATCGTGGTGGGCAGGAGGCGCAGGGAGGTGCTGATCAGCGGGGTCCATCAGTAGGTAGCAGGAGCTAGGGAAAGAGGGGAAGCTGATGGGGGGCTTCCAGTGGGTGCTTAGCACCCACTAATTTCCCCCCTGCGTACTCCAGCCCCAGGACACCCACCGAGTCAGCAGCTATGGTGGCTTGTTTCAGCAACAGGTAATATAACAAACAGTTAGCAGTTCTGCAATGTTATATTTGAGTTTCTTCAGTACTCTTGGTTGAATACCAGCTGGTCCTGGTTGCCCCTGATGCTGCCGTTCCACACCAAGCCCCCCTGGTAATCCCTGAGGCTAGGGAACAGGGTCCCAAAAGGGGGAGAGGGTGGGGAGATGGTGGAAAGGGGTAGGGCTTTGGGAGGGGCCTGGACAACTCCTTCCCTCTCAGCCCACTGGGACTTCATAGTTTTCATTATTTATATTTCCCCTCTACAAGAATATTTGAGCACATGATGGTCACTCTTACTGAGCAGTTCAGCTAGACTTTCCTCTTGGACCAGATCCCATGTTCCACTTAGAACTAAATCAAGACTTGGCCATACATGTGGCTCCACTGGTTTTGTAATTCTCAGAGGTTATGTTTATACTTGGAATTAGTTCATCAGTGCTGACCAGCAGCTAGAGAAAACCTCTGAAATTAGATTAGGTTCAACTGGTGCAAATCATGGCTTCCCTTGTTCACATTTGGGATCTGCATTAGTGCAGTTACACTGGTTCTTGGTCTCTGGTGGCTGTATCAAGGCTAATCTCAAGTATATACAAGGCAAAAAAAAGATATTCTAATCTTGAATTTCCTTCAGTTTTTGTCCAGTTATTGTCTTGCATTTTTTCCATTGCTTTCCCTGGGAAGCAACTTTAAGCAACACTTTCAACTCTAGGATTGTGGGTATTATTTCCCCAGTCATGGTATCTTGCCTGATGTCTTGGAAAGAGTCCCAGTAATGAAGCCCTGAATTAATGGTAATTTCTGTTAAAGCCCAAATGCAGGGCTGTTTCCATATTTTTTTTATTTCATTACCTAATTGCATTACTTTCCATGAATATAATTGAACTGCCTGTATTAATAAAGTATTATCTCAGCTTTGCAGACCACGAAACTAAAGCAAAGAGGTTGCATCATTTGTCCGAAGGTATGCTGCCAGGAGGAACCATGGAATCAGAATTAAAAACGAGGAGGCTTCGATCCACGCTGCTTTCAAATGAATTTTACAAGCCTAGCTTTGAAACCCGAAGTCTTCACTTGACAACCACATATATTCTAACAAAAATATGAGAGTTGAAAGCAAATGAAGAAAGGACTAGGGCATTCTCTCACAGCCAGATACGTGCTGTAAAGAGCATCTTATAGTGGAAATAAAAAAGACTAGTTGGCTCCCCTGTTTACCTTACAAAGGGGATCACACTTTCGGATAGGGCTGGTGAACAAGTATTGGATGTTGCTATTTGGGATTTAGAAATTATGGTTACAAAATATAGCCACAAAGGTTGGATGCATTTTAACTCCTTTTCAGATTTAGTTGAACTTTCTCTAATACCAAACAAGTTTTGAGGTTTTCCCACCACAGTTTGCCACTGTTCATAATTTTTCATCCAGGATATTAAAGGTCACCATGCACTTTTATTTGTCTGCCCTATCTTCAAAAAAGACTTGGGTCCACTTAGTAGATGTGCTGTGATTATCTGTTCAACATGTACAATAACATAGTTTCATCCTTTGTAATGTTCTTTACATTTAAAGCAAGGAGAACTTGCATTTAAATATGAAAATATTTTATTTATGCTTTCCATAAATCTAACACCACAGAAATCAGTCGGCTGCATTCAGCTGCTCCTAGTACCCCCACTCTAGAGTCCAGTCTTTTCAGATTTAAAGTGACCATTGTGACCCCTGCAAATGTACCCACATTCTTATGCAATACGAGCAGCTCGTCTGTACATTCTTGACTCATCACAAAATGTTAGGGAAAACATATTAGGATAGGATAAACATTTAAATACCTTTAAGCTTCTCATTGCTCACCTAGGCTATTTTCACCTATCAACAGGGTTTTGCTTTGGTATTCCAATTGCTTAACTAAATTCCTGAAAGGCAAAATAAAAAGGAGCTTTCTCATGGCATTGAGTTGCCTGGCTGACAGATTCATCTGGCACAGTACCGTACTGCAAGTGGCCATTTTTCATACTGACAAATACGAAGGCAAAGGAGTATAGTAAATGGAAAACATTCATCTGGCACCAACCTTTAAATTTAATGATGGGTTCCAATGACTATTAATGGCTCATCAATTCTGAAATTGTTAAAAATTAAATACCAATTTATCTCCAACACATTGCCCACTGACAACAAGATACCTTCTAGTCATTTTCAGCTGCTTAGCAAGAATAGTCCAGAACTCACTGAAATTTGATGTTTCAGAGGTTTGTTTGTTTATTTTTTCCTCTCTTTAGACTTTTGGCATAGAAAAAACTAGTCAGTCAAGGTATGCTCAACATCCAGTCGAACAATCTTGTTTGTCATTATTTTCATGCAGCAGCAAATTCACTATCATTTGAGTGTGACCAGAGAAACAATGTCCCATGATTTTTCTGGCCCCTACCCGCAGTCTTTATGGAATCAATGGTAGATTTACCTTCCTAGGAACTGCATTTGGGTTCTTATTATTATTTGTATTGTACTTGCCCCTAGATCCCCAACTAAGATCAGCCAAGATCAATAAAGACACTGCTCAAATACAAAGTGCCCCAAAGGGATTTACAGTCTGATTGTACAAAACAAATAAAAGGTGAGAGAGAAAAAGAGGCACAGAGAAGCTCATTTGCAAATCTCAGACTAGAACCTAGTCTACCAGAATCCTGTCCTAATACCCTAACTACTACACCATACAACAGCACAGACTAGGTAAATGTTACTCTGATAGGCTTACACATGGTTACAGATGGTAACATCTGATTTCTCTTTGACTGCTTTAGTACTAAAACCAATGCCGCTCTCCAATACTGCCCATAGTTGGAATTTGAAGTCAGATTTGCTATAGTACCCAGTAGTCTTGTCTGCAAGGAGGGTGAATGAACCTGCTTCAAAAAGTATTCCTCAGCTCAACCAAATAGCTTATAGTGCAGGTTTTACATTGATCACATTTGTCTGGGGTTTTTTAAAGTTAGAAGGACCTTTCTCTTTCCAACCTTCCTCCCTCCGAGTTCCCCACCTTGTCCTTAAGGGTCAAGATATACAGTAGCTTCTGCTTCTACTGGAGACCATAAGGTAACATTGCTGATGTACTTCCATTGGTCAGAGAGGGGGCACCTGATATTAATAGTTATCATAGAAGATGCCTATTCTCAGCACTGTGCTG
This sequence comes from Rafetus swinhoei, assembly GCA_019425775.1. NCBI lineage: Eukaryota > Metazoa > Chordata > Testudines > Trionychidae > Rafetus > Rafetus swinhoei. Next base: position 18,138,420 of record CM033447.1, on the reverse strand, counting down.
AGCTCCACAGGGAGGGATACAGGAGAGCAAGGTGAGCCATGAAGGTAGCCTTGGAACATGCACTGTTGTCAGGCCCATTGACAGGGGGAGCAATTGCCCCTGGGCCCAGTGATTCAAAGGGGCCCAGAGCTCTGGGCCGCCACCTTCCAGGAGAACAGACTGCCGCCCCACACCTTGCCCAGAGGCATGCAGAGGCTGATGGCTCCCTTGAGTATTGTGAATCCTTCTACCCAGCCCTTCTCTTGGGGGGAGGAGGCAGCGGAATGGCAAAAAGAGTAAGCTCTGCAGAGCACTTGCAGACACAGTAGGAGGGAGGAATATTTCTCCCCTTCCTTGCACATCTGCCCAGTGCCCACCTGTGTCACACAGGCTGCTGGACAGTGTATTATAGCCTAAGACCTTTCTTGACTTTCTTTAACCCTTCACATAACACAAGAACCAGCGTTCAACCAATGAAATTAATAAGCAGCAAGTTTAAAACAAACAAAAGTGAATGAATTCCTGTGGAATTCATTGCTGGGGATGTTGTAAAGGATAAAAGAATAATTGGATTAAAAAAGGAGTTAGATGATTTTCATGAAGATTAGGTCCATCAAAGGCTATTAGCCAAGATAAGGGATGCAACACCATGTGTCTGTAAACCTCCAGTTTCTAGATACTGAGACTAGATGACAGTGGATGGATCACTCAGTAATTGTCTTGTTTTGTTTATTCACTCTGTGGCATCTGGCATTGGGCACTGTCAGAAGACAGGCTACTGGGTTAGATGAACCATTAGTCTGACCCAATATGGCCTACCTTATGTTATCAGCGAAGAAGGTTTAACACAACTAAGTGGAACAAAAAGAGAAAATCATGAAACAGTCAATCTTAGATCTCACTGATGGCAACAGGAGTTATAAGTGCTCAAGGCCTCATTGGATGAAGCCCTGTTTGTGATCTTTACAAAACATGAAGTACCAGTTTAAAGAAAGTACTGAGGCTTTTTACATTGCTTTCTTTAATTTTGTTAACTTTGTGTTGTAAAGTAAAACAAACACATCTGAACAGTTCAGATTTCGCCATCTAGCAAGGAGCTTGGATTATCAGTCTTTTCAAGGACAGAACTGAGCATCTTATGTATAACAAGGGGCATGATTACAAATATGGGACTTACTGATAGATGCTGAGACATTTTAGGAATCCACTGCAGGATAATTATTGTTGTATTTCCAGTATTCCTTAGCTCGGAGCTAGGTGGCTAGCTCTGCTAGCAGCAGGAGTTCTGTCAGGAAAGTTTGTTTCTTTATTCCCTTGTCTTCTCCAGACTGGGTATTAACATAAAGGCTCTTGGCAGGGCTGCAGTGATTGCCATTCAGACTTTGCTTCTGAGTCAAAGGAGAGTCAACATGAGATCAAAGCTTTGACCCCAACACTGCAGTTTGAAAGAAATAATAAGCAAAATGCCATCTGCTGATCACATCAACCCCTCTGCCACTGTATAATTTCTAATTATCTGAAGTGCTTGTTGTTGAGTCTTTAACTACACTGTGTATGCAGCTAAGATGCTGAACCTTAGGAATATGCTCTCTAAAGGGTAGTCCATTTGCTGAATCAGTCAATGGCTCTTGGATGCTATGGCATCCCGCAGTACACCAAGAGCAGGAGTGCAGCCCCTCACTGCACTGCCTAAAGAGGCAAGCAGGAATGAAATTGTAACCCAGGTTCATAAGACACCTTACACTCTAGCTACCTAATTCCACACCCACTGAAGTCAAGGGCAGAAATTTCATTGATTCCACTGGCACAGGATCAGGCCCTAACCCAGAATTAAATGGTCAGTGTTACATTTGTCTACTTTGAGTGGGAATCAAACCCAACTGGAGGAACATACCCATGTTGTCACTGAGCTAGTTAGCATGGGAAAAATAAAAATATAGTCGTGGTGGTGCAAACAGTTATCTGCCCTGCATCTGCTGCTTGTGCCACCCTGGCGACCCTGTGTATGTTGCACACCAGCTCAATGAATGTGGTTGGGGTGGAATGAGCAGGGGGATAGTTAGCCCCTTCTGAGTACAATCCCATTTGAGACCGTGGCACCTACTTGCCTGGCTAGATGTTCATGTCATCAGGGTTATTTTTAGTATGCTAGCTACGTCAGAGCTAGTGAAGGTATGTCGAAATTGATGTACCCTCACAATCACAATTCAGCCTCTGCTTTTCCTCTCTTCTATGGGGAAAGGAAGCTGCCCCAGCTTTCTTCCTGATGCAGATTGCTTTCCTATTTATGCCCGCTCAGCTCAGCAGTCTTGGCTGGAGTCCTGGAGAGCGGAAGGGGGGCTCCCCAACTCTGCCTGTCCTTCTGAGCAGGAGTAAAGTTAGCATTAGCGCTAGTCAGAACATTCTCAATTCAACTTTTTTTTTGTCAAAATCTGTGGTTTTGTCAAAACTCAAATATTTTGCAGAGATGTTCTTACTGTTGATGAATTTTTGATGAGGTGGTTTCTGAGGTCCTGGGTGAACTGTCTGTTTCTAGAGAAAGAGAAAAAAAAAACAAATTAAAAAAAATCAAATGTTCAATCCCAAACCAGATGTTTGACTCTGTGATGTGGTGTTTACCCCACACTTGCCCAGAAAGGGTTAATGCACAGTGAGAAAGGGGCTAATTAACTCAGCAAGCTGCAGCAGAGGGGAATCAAGTGGCTAAGTAATACCTTGAAGTGAGAAAGCCCAGCTGCAGAGGCATGAGTTGGACTGGGATTATAAAGACAGGAAAATAGAAGCAGAAGGGTGAATGTCTATAGTCATTCTCAAGGAAAAGAGAGGAGTGTTTGAACACTGAAGAGTGATTACAACAAAGTTCCATTGAGGTAATGAGTAGTCACCCTATCACATAGTGTATTTCATTTTTGCAAAATGCTAGAAAGCTTTTGGTTTCATTCCAGTGCAGAATGAAAACAAACTTCAGAAGTTGTTGCAAAAAAGAATAATCATTTTCTGAGCATATTTCTTTCTCCAGAATCAAAATTTGGCCTGATGTATCTCAGTTGGACTCAAGCCATTATCTTTTCTCATAGTATCTCTTAGTAATTAACTCTCATGTCTCCACAATATGATGCATCAAATGCATATTGTGTATGCATTGTCACAGTCTCAATATGTGGAATTTTTTGGGAGCGGTGGTTCTTGGCTTCCCTTTGTCTTTATCGGTTTATACAGGAGTGCAAGTTTCACATATGTAAAATTGTGCTGACAGGATTACTCATGAGTGAAATGGAGCCACAAGTGGTGAAAGGGATCATCCCAATTTAATGTAAATAAATCTGATATTTTGAGAAAGATACAGTGCAGGAGAGGCATAAATTAGACTAACATAATAACTATGTTAGGGTTTTTCAATTATTTTATTCTGAACTTGTCAGAGAATACCAGTGCCCGAGCAGAACAGCAAACCCTCGTTCTTATTCGTGCAAGACATTTACACAAGTGAGCAAAACTAGCTCATTGGATCATAGGAAAATTCATGTAGTAAAGGGTTCTTGAACTTTCTTTAAATATTATCCCCTCTCACCTGCACTCTGTTCTCTAATCTCCCCAAGGAGCTGAGCTAACAGGCTGTCTCCAGCAACCAGCATTCTTTTAAAAAAAAATACTGACAAAAAAAATGCAGGGGCCAGGCTAACAAATTTCAGCAGCCAGTGACCTCTTTAAGGTCAATATGTAATGAACTGTCAAGGCTAGATGCAGATGATGCCATCCCCGGGAGAGGTGGGAATCCAGGCTTCTCAGGGGATCATGATGATGAGGGTTAGGGCCTTTCAACAAGAGCAGCCTGACTTGAAGATTGCTGCTGGAAACATTAAAAATCTCCCAGCATTAATTCTTCTGGCATGTGGGATCATGGTAATAAAGACTGTGGGAGTGTGGTGAGAGAAAATGTTGCCAAATAAATTGTTCAAGTAAAATGATGTTTCTGTTACTTGGAATTCAGCAATGTTTTTACAGTGAACATGGGCAGAACCATGACTTTTCAAATATGTTGACTTAAAAGCTACTCTGGTGGGGAAGTAGTCCTACTTTGCTTGAAAATAGGCTTGTTTGCAAAGGAAAGGGAGCCTTTAATCCTCTCTGGATTAGTGTAGACTTCTCCCATGTATGCTTTATTGCACCATTGGCTAAATGTATTTATGCCACATCTTTTCCAGAAAGACTGTTTTATCAATGGTTCAAAGGGGTTTTTAAATACACTGGCTGTGTTTTATTTTGGCTTCCTGTCACTGCATGGTTACACTGCCCAAGTTCCAAGAGTCTGTAAGATTGGACAAAGGAAAAATAAAGTTATAATTAGTGAAATTCAGAAACTGATCAAAATTATCTCAAGCAGCCTTCTGACAGATTTTGTAATTTTATGGTCTAGCAACGGCCAGAACAAGTGCTACCACTCCTGTAAAAACAGAGCTCTCAGTGGAACTGGTTAGAAAAGTCAAAAAATAGTTTCAATGAGATTTTTTTTCCTTGCAATTTTGAATCTCAATTTTTAAAGCAATTAAACAAAACTAAAATTTCGATTAGCTTTTCAAATCTCTATTCTGTACTGTAGTAGACTAGATATTGGAATGGCTACATTACCTAGGTGTCTATGTCATTCACACTAACACAGAGACTTCTGCATATCTGATTATGCATCCAGAATCAATGCTGATTTTTAGATCCAGATTTCCTGGATGGCCTTGATGGCTGAGCTTAGGGTGACCAAAAGCAAGTGTGAAAAACTGGGATGGGGTGGAGGTAATAGGCATCCATATAAGAAAAAGGCCCAATTTTGGGATTGTCCCTTTAAAAATCGGGACATGCAATCATCCTATCTGAGGCTATGTCTAGACTGCAGAGTTTTTCCGGGATACCAGAGATATCCTGGAAAAGCTCTGCCGCGCCCAGGGAATGCGTCCGCTTTTTCAGAATAGTTTCCAAAAAAGCAGGCGCGTTCCTTCCGCATCCCTGTATTCCTCTCAGCAAGAGGAATACAGGGATGTTCTGAAAGAGGAGTTTTTTCTGAAATTTGGTCCCGTGTAGAGGGGCCAAATTTCGGAAAAGCCTCTTCTGGAAAAAAAAAAAAAAAAAAAAAAGCGGAAAAAGATATGCAAATTGCAGTTTACAATTTGTGTATCTTTTTCCTATAAAACTCTGCAGTCTAGATGTAGCCTGAGCTATTTTAAGGGAACTCAGACACTGGATCTAAATCTTGCAGCATAAACCCCTTTCTAGAGTAAACTTGTGGGGTTAGATCCCAATTCCCATTCCATGCATTTTGTAGGTATGTCTACACAGCAACATAATTTCAAAATAACTAGCGTTATTTCAAAATAACTTAGTCCTCCTCGACACAGCAGGCAGTTATTTCAAAATAATGTTGAAATACTGTCAACCTGGAGGACTTTTTACTCCAACTCCTGTAACCCTCATTGTATGAGGAGTAAGGGAAGTCAGAGGAAGAGTGCTCTATTTCGAAATAAGTGCTGTGTAGATGCTCCCAATTTCAAAATAAGCTATTTTGAAATAAGCTATGCAATTGACATAGCTCAATTTGCATAACTTATTTTGAGTTGAGCTCTGCTGTGTAGATACACCCTTGGTGCCAGGGTAGGTAGACAGCGAGGCTATGTCTACACTCAAGGCTTCTTGCGCCAGTATGGCCGTTCTTGCGCAAGAATCCTCAGAGCATCCACACTACCCACATGCTCTTGCGCAAGGAAATTTACAGGAAGGCGTGGTAAGAGAGGGCTTCTTGCGCAAGAGCTACGCTCTTTTTTAACAGGTGTAAGCTCTCTTGCTCAGGAGCTCTTGCGCAAGAGGGCAGTGTGGACACTCGGCAGGGATTTCTTGCGCAAGAGAGTGTCCACACTGCCATGGGAGCTCTTGCGCAAAAGCACTATGCAAATTGCCTTCAAAATAAGGCACTTTTCCGACAACTCCCTTAACCCTTGGGGAAGAAGGGTCACAGGGATGCCGCAATAGTGCACCTGCTATTTCGGGAAATAGCGGAGCCTATAAAGACGCAGCGTTGCTATTTCGGGATACTTCCAGTCTAGATGTACCCCTAGCCTGACTAGCCAGCAGCAGATTCTCCTAGGGCTGTTAGTAGGCAGGAGGGGCTTTTTAATAAAGGGTGAGAAAATCTGGTCCTATGAAATTGATGAATGAAAGTGCTATTCAAATGCTAAATATTATTGTTGTTGGTTTGGCTTGTATTGAAGCTAGTGAAGAGAAGTTGAGACTATCCCACAATTTTCAAATCAGAGCTCTATCCCCTAATGTAGCATATTATAACCCACAAATATTAATTTTACATTTCAATTCTGTATTGCCAACACCTTCTGTAAATTATTAAGCAATCAATGGAGGGTTTGGTCCTGTCCTTTGAGAAGTCCCTCTGAGGAAAATCACACTCTATGGACAAATTTAGAGCACTGAATTAGTCTCGCAAATAGGAACAAATTAACTGGTATGAGCTTGGGGATCAGTGCATGCCAAAACATTTTGCATCTCTGCAAAAATTAAAAAAAAAAAAAAAAATCAGCTGCTGACTCAAGACACTAATTAGGATTTTGCCTTGTGGAACTTCCCAAGTCAAATTAAGAACTAGTATCATGAGTCCATCTTAATATGTACATATTGTAAAAACTCTCAATCTACATGTTCATTTCTTTCACAAGGTATACTTTTTCGTGAGTTTATAGTTAAATTTACATCAGAGAGCAACATTATTGTTGCACAAGGTGGGGGGAAGCTACGTCTTAAAAGCTATGCAAGACAGAGTTTGGATAAAAATCCATTTGTGGTTTTGACTAAGGACTTGAAAGCTGTTGGCTTTATTTTAGAAGCTTCAGGGGGTAGCCGAGTTAGTCTGTTACAGAAAAAAAAAAACCAAATGGTCTAGTAGCACTTTATAGACTAACAAAACATGTAGATGGTATCATGAGCTTTCGTGGGCAAAGCCCACTTCTTCAGATGACCGGAGTTATGAGTTTGGGATGTGTACACTTGAAATAAATAGGAGAGGGGAACATTTCAACCTTCCAAATCACACTCTGACAGATCTCCAAGTAGCTGTCTTGTCACAAACCAGCTCTACAAGCAGAGGTGTAGCGAGGGTGTTTTGCACCTGGGACAAAGGCCAAATTTGCGCCCACCCCCCAATCATTTGTTACTGTTGATCTGTTATTATTTCTAATGAGTTACTTACTAGTTATCGCTATGTGATAGTATGAAAAACAACTATGTTAAACTACATCATAATTATGAATGCAAGAGATTAACTTGCCTGTTAAAATAACACTCGGAAATATTTTTAAATCAAAGTAACACACAATTTGAGAATTGCCCTCACTTTTTTTGAAAGCAATTGAAGCAATAAATTAGAGCAGGAGGGGTGGTGCTCTGTGGGAGTGGAGGGGGTTTGGGTTAGAATGGGGGTATGGGAGTGCCTGACTGGGGGAAAAGGAGGGGGAATATTTTGTTCATGTTTTGGTTTTTATTTATTTATTCCCAAGTAAAATCACAAAATGTATATTACTTTTATATCAATAAATATGTCAATTTTTTTACAATTGCTTGAATAATTATATGTTTATGCAAAATCTCAGACTTATAAAGTATCTGAAATTTTCACAAAAGCCTGTTATTTGATTGACCATGGTCTATAACTTGTTTTGTTGAAATAAAAACAAGTATGTATCATATAAAAAAAATTAAAGTACCTTAAATTTATATTTAAAAATATTTTATGAGCAAATAATTTTACACAAATTATTGTATTATATTAAAACAAGACCTGAAAAATTATAAAATATATCTAAAACATAATCTATAATAATAAATAATTACCACTTTCCTATAGAAGTACATTTTTTTTTGGTGTCCCTGAAAGCTATCAGTTTTCATTTGTGTGGCCCTCAGAGGGCTTCAAGTTTGATATGCCTGATATACATTTGTTAGTCTTTACAGTGCTACCAGACTATTGTTTTTTAAGTTTTTCCTTTTGTTATAAAGTATCTTCTATTTAAAAAAAATATATAAGTAACCCCAATGCACTCATCCCTGCCCTTCAGTCAGGTCCCCCCTAGTACCCTAATCCCAATGCACTCACCCCTGCCCCAGAGTCAGGCACCCCCCATTCCAATGCGATCACCCCTTCCGCAGAGCAGGCACCTCAGCCCCCTCTATACCAATGCAACTGTAGGTAAATCTCATTAATCTCTGTATTAATCATTTTGTCATTGAAATTTTTTTATTTTAACTTTGTATCAAGTCCTTTTAGCATTGTAATAAGTCTTTCGTTTGTTGTTTTAAGTCCTTTTATAGAAATGTTGTATACTTTTAGAGAACATGGAAACTTTTTATTAAGCCTTTTTACACAGAAACCTTGTATCATGTAGACTTTGTACCTCCTTTGCTAAATTGATTGTCCTGTTGAGTGAATGGATAAGGCATGAAAGACAACCACCTCTGGGCACTTGCAATGGTTGGAGAAAGGCGGAAGCCAGATTCAAGAACAATAACAATGGGACCTGTTAAGTGGGCTCATTGAAAGAAGACTGGATCTATGGATGCCTTGGGAGTAAACAGCAAGTGCCTGCTTTTGGAAGGTCCCTCTTTGAAGGTGAATGAGGATCATTAAAACACCCAGAAGAAGGGGCCATAGACGAATAACTGCATATGCATATGATGACTCTCTGCATGAGAGGGAAGACACTATACATCTAATCTTGCAGTCAACATGGGAGTATTGATCTGGCTTCAACCCTCCCCCACCTAACTAATCAGTCCAGCACTTAGGTGGAACAACTACTGGTAAAAACAAGACCTGGTGTGTGTGTATGCACGTGCATGTGTGTGCTGTATTATATACATATAAGTGTTGACTGCTATATGTGTGTATTACCAATAAATGTGGCATTTTGCCTTCCCCCCCAAAAAGATCCCATGCAGTACTTTTAAGTACAACACAACCATCCCTGCCCCAGAGCCAGCCCCCCCTCCGGTACCCCCTATCCCAATGCACTCACCCCTGCCCAGAACCAGCCCCCAGTACCCCCATCACAATGCACTCATCTCTGCCCAGAGCCAATCCCCCACAGTGCTCCTCATCCCAATATACTCACCTCACCCCTGCCCCAAAGCCAGCCCCTGCCATGCACCCCCACCCCTCCCAAGCCAGGCACCCCCCAGTGCCAGGAGCACCCACCACACCCCACCAAGCCAGGCACTGGAGTAACGTACCTTTAAAACCACTGCTCCTCCCACCCAGCTTGGCTGCTTCAACTCGCAGTATGTAGAGAGCCGGCAGCACTTAGCCAGAAGGTCCCAGGTCTCTGTTTAAAGAGTCATCTGGGCCAGGGCAGCATGCACTCTGGTCCCACCCCAGCCAGGCACCCCCACCCAGCATGGCGCCCGGAGGCAACTGCCCATCCCTGCCCCCCTTCGCTACGCCTCTGTCTACAAGCCAAATCCACAGGGAAACATTGGAATTACAGTTCCAATGTTACAATGGAATTACAGTTCCCTCCTTTTCTTCCCTCCCCCCTCCTATTTATTTCGAGTGTACACATCCCAAACTCATAACTCCGGTCATCTGAAGAAGTGGGCTGTGCCCACGAAAGCTCACTATACCATCTACATGTTTTGTTAGTTAGTCTATAAAGTGCTACCAGACCATTTGTTGGCTTTATTTTAGTTGTTTATGCAGGTTGATAATTGATGTTATCAGGGTTATTTATGAGCAGATTGTAATGTAACTAATTTTTGCTGGGTGACACAAACAGCCCTAGTAATACATTATTAAATAGCTGCAGTGAAATATGATGTTACTTTTGCACTAATTATAAAGCAGACAAATAACTGATAAATATATTTTCCTTTATACTTTCAGTCTTATTGGCATATGTTATGCAATACATTTTAGGCAAAACTCTTTTTTCTTTTTGGATATACAAAGTCCAAAAATCACCAAAACTGGGGTTGGAAGTTCATCTTTTCCATTTCCCCGCCACTAAAGAATTATTCCTCAGTACATTCTTGTGATTTGTTTACTCTAGGGTTAGATATCTCTAGTGATGTCTTTTCTTTTAGGAGACTATTCTTCAGTCCAATGGAATGCAACAGTGAAAAACAACTTCTGAGCGCTAAACTTTCCTTTTCTCAGTTTCATCAGATTATTCCTGGAGCTATCCTTATTTCAAAGGGAAAACTACTGTGCCTGAGGTTGGGGGGGGAAAAGTAATATTCCTTTGCCGTCATCCATTCTAGCGCACTTTCAGTCATATTTTCAACCCTAAGGCCAATAATTTTCTGCTATAAGGATCAGCTGTATTTGATACACTAATATACTAGCAAATGCATAGGCACAGAATATCCGAATTGATATCAATAAGGTATATCTAAAACACAATACACAGTGATGCAGCACATTATCAGGAGAACATTCCCATTTGGGAGAGAGTCTACCAATTACTATTTATATGTGTGTCAGTAATGCCTATTGATCTCACTGGAGACTGGGACCCTATTATGCTCGGCATTGTACAAATACAAAGTTAGAGACCGTCCCTGCTCCGAGCAGTATTAATATTTATCGCAATAGCACATAGCGGGTCCAGAGCACATTGTGTCAGGTGCTGATCGAATGGAGAACACAAAGAGTCCAGGCTCCAAAGAGCTTACCACCTAAATAGATAGGACAAGTAGTAAAGGAAGTGGAGCACAAAGAAGTAAAATGGCCTGTCCGTGATCGCACAGTAGGTCGTTGCCCAGGATAAAATACAAGTTTCATGACTTCTACTCTTGTTCTCTAGGAGTGCCGCCTCCCACAAAGTACCAGTTTATAACTCTCTATATTTCCGGCTTTTTTAAACATCTGAGTTCTAGAGTCTTCATTTTTAACTGGCTCTTTTCCCATCTTTATATACACTGAAAAAGCAGTTCATCATACAGAACAGGGGACATAAAAACACCTGGGATAAATGGGCTTTTGGTTAACATGGGAAATTTTTTTAATATAAATTATGCATGTTGGAGGTTTTGGAAGCACAAAGAAGCTCAGAGCCCTGTGGGTTACAGTGCAAAATACAAGCTTGGGGTACATATTTGACTCAATAGCCCATTCTGATGCCCGCGATACAATGTCTTCACTGCTACTATTGCCAACACTAATTGGATCCAAGCTAGTGCATATAGTCTAGGTTTTTTATTTTAAGACCTACCCAGTGTCAGCCAGCCAGTCAAACTCTTCTCCGTGATAGAAAGTAAAATTACAAATGTTACCTAATCAGAAATGAGCCCATTCATTGAAGCATGGGAATCAGAAGAAGTAAAATAGCAGAAGCTCTGTCCTTCCAGCATATTCATTGTGTACAGAAAACAGTCATATGACCCTGAGCATCCGTGTAGTTGGGCCATTGAGAGGCAGCTGTTTGATGTTTCCTGGAGGGTTTTGGTTTAACTACTCAGCTGAGGAGATGTTTTAGTCTGTCTTTAATGTCTTGGGTCCTTGACTTGTCTTAGTACTTAGCATTGGCTGGTGGTGACTAAATCTCGAGATAGAGGCAGGGCTGAACTAAGACAATTTGGGTCTTGAGGCACAATGCACAGAGCACCATTCAGCGTTCCACCCCAGTGCTGTAGCCCTGCTGCTGAGCTGTCAACCCACTTGTCCTTTGGATGCAATGGGTTTCAGTGAAGATTAACAGGACAGTTCATACCTCTTGAAGCTATTGTTTCAGGCTCTCTGCAGACTCAGGCTTTGGTTATACTTGATCATAGTTTCAGTCTCTTCCTGCATTCATGAGGGTTAGAAACAGTGTTTCACCTCCAGTCAAAGCTTACCTGGAAAGAATGGAGCGTACCAGCACCTCTGTATGCAAATGTTCAGTCGGCTGGGCCACATGTCTTAAGGGAGCCGCGTCTCTTAAAAGGGCAATGCCGGCCCCATCATGGGGTTGTTTTTTTTTAACCCTTCACTTTTACAAAAAAAGCACTGGTTATAAATATAATTTTTTTTAAAAAAAGCAAGTCTAATCTCATCATGTGACTCAAAGAACTAGGCTGGTAGGCCTGGCTATAGATTATTCCAGCCCTGGGCAGAGGCATTGATTGCTGAGAGGATGAGACTCTGAGGCAACTTTGAGGTGCTGATGAGCAACGACAGAGATGAGATTACATGAGTTCATTAGTTTCCTGGAACCTTTGAGCTACCATATTGACACTTGCGTATTTGTTAAATAGCACCAACTGCTTGTCTAGTTCACATTTTAAATTTTTTTGTGTATGAATGTTTTTCTTTACTCAGGTAAATGAACATATTTGAGTGTCCCATGGAAGCATTCTCTGAAATGTTTCCAATTCCACATGCAGGGCTGGAAATATAGGCAGAACTTTAAGGACTCAGTGCATGGATGAGAAATGGTGTAGGGAGGAGGCTTTTAGACTTCTTAGGAACCTGTGGGAGTGGAGGAAGCCCAACAGGCTCCACCTAAACTAAAATGGCCACACAGCTGGTATGTAAAATTAAAAAGGTTGCAGAGGAATTTTAAACTAAGGGCTGGGGGGATAGCCACCACATGTGGACAAGTTTATGGTTCAGGCAGAGATATGCTTTAGGAATTAAAGGGGGGACCCTCTATTCTCATAAAGAGGATAGGAAAGATGTTGGTAAAGTACAGATAATAGCTAGTGAGGAACAGTCAAACTCAAATGTCCCATTGAAATAGAACATGTGAAAGCAAGCATCTGAATATTGACAAAATGTACAAGTGTCAGAAGTCTGAGAAGGGTAAACTAGACTAGAACACCTGGCATTAAATGCAGATGCAATAGTCATCACGGAAACTTGATGGAATGAGGATAATCGATGACATAGTAATACGATAGTACAAAATATATAGTAATGGCAGAGTAGGCACACTGGTGGTGGTACTATGCGAAAGAGCAGGTAAAAGTCTAAAATTATTCCAACTGTACCATAGAATCTCTATGTGTAGAAGTTCTATGCTTGAGCAATTTAAGTATAGCAGAAGGATTATACTACTGACCACCTGACCAGGACGGTGATAGTGACTGTGAAATGCTCAGGGAGATTAGAAAGGTTACAAAGGTAGAAAACAGTCATAATTGGGGATTTCAACTATCCTCGTGTTGACTGGTTATGTGTCACCTCAGGAAAGGATGCAGAAATAACATTTCTAGACACAATAAATGACTGCTTCTTTGAACGCCTTGCCCTGGATCCCCCAAGACAAGAATCAATTCTTGATTTAACCCTAAGTGGCCTAGAGAATCTGGTCTAAAAACTGGTCAGTAATATGACCATCATGTAATTAAATTTAACATCTCTGGAGGGGATACCAACGAATTTGGCCATACTAGCATTTAACTTCAAAATGAAAACTACAAAAAAAGAGATAGTTAAGTAAACAGGAATTAAAAGGAACAGTCACAAGGGTGAAATGCCTGGAAACCACAAGGAAACTTTTTTAAAATACCATATATCCCAACTTAAACAAAAGGAAGATTAAAAAAATGCAATGATGGCTAAACAGTAGAATAAAAGAAAAGGTTAGACACACAAACTTCCTTTAAAAATTGGAATCCCAGTGAGGGATCTGTGGAACTCTTTGCCAAGGGATATCATGAAGGCCAAAAGTAAAACCTGGATTCTAAAAAGAACTGGCTATGTTAATGAAGGATAGGGCCATCAATGGCTATTAGCCAGAATGATCAGTGATGTAACCCATGCACCACGTGTACCTAAAATTCCAGTGTCAAAAGATGGGACTTGACTTTAGGGGGTGTACCACTAGAAATTATCCTGTTCTGTTCATTTTCTCTGAAGCATATGGCACTGGCCATTATCAGAGACAGAATACTGGGATAGGTGAACTATTGAACTGACCCAGTATGGCTGTTTTTATAGTCCTATGTAACTACTACCAAGGAAATGAACTGCTTGCCATGTTTATACAGGAAATACTAGTTTGGTTACTGATTTGGAGAAATCATAGTTCCCAAAATGAGACATGAAGTCCCTGGAAAAGTTCTGAAGATAGCGTAGATCTTGCGGACATGATTTCTAGGCAGTACAATCTTGTTTCTTTGGAAACACCACTGGCATAATACAACAAAGCTTGGACTTTTGTAAAACCCTTTATATCATTAAATCTGAAACCAATTATCAGAGATCAGTTTCTTCTGTCATCATTTAAAGGAGAGGCTATATTAACTCAAACTGGTAAATAGAAAAACTTAGACAACAAATAGTTTGGTAGCACTTTAAAGACTAACAAAACATGTAGATGGTTAGTTAGTCTTTAAAGATGGTTTTGTTAGTCTTTAAAGTGCTACCAGACTATTTGTTGGTTTTTAAGTTTATCCTGTACAGATAACTCAGCTACCCCCTGAAGCTGGTAAATGGAAAGTTATAAGAGATCCAGGAGGCTTCATATCCTACATATCAAAAGAGGAATAGGGGGTTGGAAATGTACAATTTTGGATTTAACCTCAACAATTATTTATACATAATTATCAGAGGAGGTAACAAGCTACACAACTGGGAAGGGGAATGGAGAACTTTGGCTCACAATTATACATATAGGGGGTGGTAGGCTGGATCCAGAGTTACAGCATTTGGATCTGCATTTGGATTCTGAACTACTCCAACATGCAAAGATGTATGGCTGCAGAATTTGTTTCAAGCCCATTTGCACTCTGCATACATCACTATGAAAGATATTAGCTAGAGTAGACCATCTGTTATAAAGTCACCTCTGAACTGCTTTGCTCTTCCAGTGCCAATTGTCAAAAGAACTAAGTGTCTCTTGACCACTGTAAAGAGAAGTGGCAACTTTTTCCCTTCAGCTTTCTGCCATATTAAACTGAGTGCCTCAAGTGCCAGAAGGATTTATTCCAGATCAAGTCTCTAATATCAAATCAATGTTTGATGCCAGACTAATGCTGCACTTTAAATCACTCATTTTTACCAAAACGTATGTCTGTGTCACAAGAGGCAATGCATAATTAAAGACATGATTCCCCATCAGGAATGCCTTGCTTCAGTTCAGGCTTCATTGTTATGTTACATACTGTGGCAAGGTCCTGGCTCAGACCCCTTACCCTGGGACAGCTTCTGGTCCACAAATCAGCCAAAGACCCTCTCTGGTGCAGTCACCCATGCCTTTTATCGTCAGCTTCCCACCAGCTTCTATTTACAGAGTTGTGGATTACAGCAAACTCAGCCAGCTTCTCCTCCTGCCTGCGGAAGCAGACTCAGCCTCGCTCCTCACTCCATGCCCCGTCACTGCCTCACTGGCTGCCTTATATAGCCCTCTGGCTAATGAGGCCCACAGCTGCTTCTAATAGCCCTTCAGGCCTGAGGTTGGTCAGTTGGTTCTAAGTGGCCTTTTCAGCCAGGCTGTAGTGGCAGAGCTCTGTCTTAACCAGCAGTCTGTCACAACACACTAACAACCGTACCCTTATTTCTCTATTTTCCTGATTCTTTTGCTTGCCATTTCACAGTTGCTATGAGTAGCGGTTGGTCTTGTTATTAATGTTGTACGCTACTTGTTTTTAACTTTTCCTCACATCCTAGCCCATATGCATTATTAATTTTCTTTCTCTTTTCCAGCTCACGGAGAGGATTGCATGGTATCTGAACAATGGTACTTTGATTTAAATAGCTCCTATTTTCAGTTCCCTTTGGGACTTACTTTGCATGTTTCTGTTGGTCATTACATGGTGGACACCTTCATTGGCAGCTCTTTGTGCTTCATATCATTGTTTTTAAAATCCATGCCAGCTCAAGCTTCTAGCACTGGCACTCTGATTTGTTCACTTTTAGAAGGGCTTCTGAGAACATTTATAATATAAAGAAGCCTGTTTTCTTCCTAGTTTTCATATCTCTTCCTACCAAGCTGTCCCACAGCAATTAATTTTCTCTCTCTCTGTATGGTAGCTCTTGCCTTTAAACATGTTCTCCTTTTAAGACATCAACTCCCACTCTCTCATTCTGTGTATATCTTCCTGAGTCCACCAACAAATCTGCAGAGTGGATTCATGGTTAATACCAACATACAGCTACAGCTGCTACAGCTTTTGCTACTGTTATTTAATTGAGTTCAGACTTTATCAGGGCCAGTTTAGTGCATAGGCCCTATCCGTCCATCCTAAGGTCCCTGATTCTGGAGTCTCATGGTGTGATCAGAATCACAGATTTCATTTTTCTTTAAGTGTTTTTAGGCCTTATGGTTGCAAAGAGAAATGTGAGAATGTGGCCGAAGAGTAACAGGTGCCTCTATGAGGGCACATCGATACCTATGTGATGATCGACCCTCCGGAGGTCAGTCTTACAGCGTTCGATTTAGTGGGTCTAATGTAAACCCGCAAATTGAATGCTGAGGGCATCCCCCACCAGCCTCCGGAACTCCTCATTCTGTGAGGAATGTGCTCCCATTGGCCTCCCACAGTGTGGACACCGTGGTGGGTTGGCTCAAGTTAAGCTGAATTCAGCTACTCATTTTGCATAGCTGGATGGCGTACCTTAAGCCAACCTGCCAAGTCTAACCAGGCCTGAGTGTGCAGAGAGCCTGAAAACATAGTGCTCAAAGACATGGACAGCTCTTTTCATCTTCAGTCTAAAAGCAGCTGCCTCCTTCCAAGCAAGGGGTGAGACCTACCATGGGACACTATAGGAGCCTCATGTGGATTGTGCCTAGGGCCACAGATTGCCTTATTTTAGTTTTGGTCATTGTAGCTGTAATCGAGATGTAACTTCTTGCAAGCTATTGGTGTTACATTGATGTAAAACAAGTGTGAATGATGGGAGTTATACCATCAAAATGTTCTGGTTTGTATACAGGAGGCTGCATCTATTCTCAGTACTCTATGCCAGTACTGCCTGAAGTGCTGCCACTGATCAGCATCCAAACTGTGTCCATTGCCCACCCTATCCAAAAGTTTTTGTTTGTTTCAACTTATTCTATTTACTGCAGATACAATACCTACTGTAAATTCATTGACTTAGCTGGCAAAATATGTATTGTATTTTGACTTATGTCTTTAGAAATGCGGGGGCCTGATACTCTCCATCTCTGCCTGATTCAAAACGCACTCAAACCCAGCTCTTCCATATCCCAGGGGAGTGCTCTGGTGGCCTACCCTGTCTCTCTCTCCTAATTGCATTTAATCATTTATACAATGTGGAATAGTTCCAACTGGAGGAACTGAAAGAGAGTGATTCCACGTAGACCAAAGGCTACAGCCCTCATTGCCAAACCTCAACATGTTCACTAAAATGGAATTCCTGTTTTCCAGCCATACCTACTGGAATTTGTCATTCTGGCTTTAAGCATTTAATGATGCTTAGAAACTAAACAAACATAAATGATGCTATAGCCTCCAATCTCCATTGATCATGGTCATAACACAGTAGTCCAGACTTCATATAACTTATAGTTTGGGATTATAGCATTAGTCAGTGCATTATTAGACATCCCACTGTAAAATGAGAACTTTATATTACACATTTTAATGAAGCTAGTTTCTAGAGGGGAAACATGGTGTTTGCTCAGAAAGCTTTCATTATTTCTGCCCATTGAATTCACATTATCAAAATATGGCCAGTTAGAGAAATATTTTTCATAAAACCCCAAAGAGTAGCTGGTAAAAACAATATGTGCAGTAAAATGCATAATGACAAGAACATTTCTGTGACAAGGGACATGCAGTATGTCACCAAATAGCAACTGAGTAATGATAAAATTATAATGAATGGCCCCTTTGAATTTACAGAGTTGATCAAAAGATAGGATGCACAGAAGAGTCGCAAAAAATCCTCAAGAAAGTAATATCTAGTCCATTTGGAATTTCTTCCCTACATAATAAAAGGCTTGCTGAGCTGTAGGATAGCTTTGCCTACCTCTTCTAACCATTTCCTGCTGGAAAGTATGAACTAGATGTGAGCTAGAGGATAAAGATGAAAAATTACCTGATCCCATTGGATGTCCTCTTTTGTTAGCCGTCCTATACATGTACTTGTGTGATTGGACAAGCCAGGGGATAAAAACCAAGTACGGTACTGTAATCAATCATTCTCTTTGGAAAATCATGGGAGACAGGAGAGCTTCCAGAAGATTGGAAAAGGGCAAATATAGTGCCCATCTATAAAAAGGGAAACAAGAACAACCCAGGAAACTATAGACCAGTTAGTTTAACTTTTGTGCCAGGGAAGATAATGGAGCAAGTAATTAAGGAAATCATCTGAAAACACTTGGAAGGTAGGGAAGGAGTCCTGTGGCACCTTATAGACTAACTGAAGTGTTGGAGCATAAGCTTTCGTGGGCAAAGACCCACTTCATCAGATGCATGTAGTGGAAATTTCCAGAGGCAGGTATAAATATGCAGGCCAGAATCAGGCTAGAGATGACGAGGTGGATCCAATCAGGGAGGATGAGGCCCACTTCTAGTAGCTGATCTGGAGGTGTGAATTCCAAGAGAGGAGAAGCTGCTTTTGTAGTTAGCAAGCCATTCACAGTCTTTGTTTAATCCTGAGTTGATTGTGTCAAACTTGAAGATGAACTGTAGCTCAGCAGTTTCTCTTTGAAGTCTGGTCTTGAAGTTTTTTTGCTGCAGGATGGCTACCTTTAGATCTGCAATTGTGTGTCCAGGGAGATTGAAGTGTTCCCCTACAGGTTTTTGTATATTGCCATTCCTAATATCTGATTTGTGTCCATTTATTCTTTTACGTAGGGACTGTCCATTTTGGCCGATGTATATAGCAGAGGGGCATTGTTGGCACATGATGGCATATATTATGTTAGTAGATGTGCAGGAGAATGAACCAGTGACGGTATGGCTGATCTGGTTAGGTCCTGTGATGGTGTTGCTGGTGTATATATGTGGGCAGAGTTGGCACTGAGGTTTGTTGCATGGATTGGTTCCTGAGTTAGAGTTATTATGGTGCGGTGTATAGTTGCTGCTGAGAATATGCTTCAGGTTGGTGGGTTGTCTGTGGGCGAGGACTGGCCTGCCTCCAAAGGCCTGTGAAAACGAGGGATCATTGTCCAGGATCGGTTGTAGATCACTAATGATGCGTTGGAGAGGTTTTAGCTGAGGACTGTACGTGATGGCCAGTGGTGTTCTGTTGGTTTCTTTCTTGGGCTTGTCCTGTAGCAGGAGGCTTCTGGGTACATGTCTGGCTCTGTTAATCTGTCTCCTCACTTCCTCGTGTGGGTATCATAGTTTACAGAATGCTTGTTGAAGATCTTGTAGGTGTAGGTCTCTGTCTGAGGGGTTGGAGCATATGCGGTTGTACCTCAGTGCTTGGCTGTAAACAATGGATCGTGTGGTGTGTCCGGGATGGAAGCTGGAAGCATGCAGGTAAGCATAGCGGTCGGTAGGCTTTCGGTATAGGGTGGTGTTTATGTGACCGTCACTTATTTGCACCATGGTGTCCAGGAAATGGACCTCCCGTATAGTCTGGTCCATGCTGAGGTTGATGGTGGGGTGGAAGCTGTTGAAATCGTGGTGAAATTCTTCCAGAGTCTCCTTCCCATGGGTCCAGATAATGAAGATGTCATCGATGTAGCGTAGGTAGAGAAGAGGCAAAAGTGGACGAGAGCTGAGGAAGCGTTGTTCCAGGTCAGCCATAAAAATGTTGGCATATTGTGGGGCCATGCGGGAGCCCATAGCAGTGCCACTGGTCTGGAGGTATATATTGTCACCAAATCTGAAATAGTTGTGTGTGAGGATAAAGTCGCAGAGCTCAGCCACAGTTTGTGCTGTGGCATCATCAGGGATACTGTTCCTGACAGCTTGTATTCCATCTACATGTGGGATGTTTGTGTAGAGAGCCTCTACATCCATGGTGGCTAGGATGGTGTTTTCTGGAAGATCACCAATGCATTGTAGTTTTCTCAGGAAATCAGTAGTGTCACAGAGATAACTGGGAGTGCTGGTGGCGTAGGGTCTGAGTAGAGAGTCCACATAACCAGACAGTCCTTCAGTGAGAGTGCCAATGCCCGAGATGATGGGGCATCCTGGATTTCCAGGTTTGTGGATCTTGGGTAATAGATAGAACAACCCTGGTCGGGGTTCTAAGGGTGTGTTGATTTGTTCCTGTGCTTGTGTGGGGAGTGTCCTGAGCAGATGGTAGTACTTGGAAGGTAGTAAGGTGATAGGGAACAGCCAGCATGGATTTGTAAAGAACAAATCATGTCAAACCAATCTAATAGCTTTCTCTGATAAGATAACAAGTCTTGTGGATAAGGGAGAAGCGGTGGATGTGGTATACCTAGACTTTAGTAAGGCATTTGATACGGTCTCGCATGATATTCTTATCAATAAACTAGGAAAATACAACTTAGATGGGGCTACTATAAGGTGGGTGCATAACCGGCTTGATAACCGTACTCAGAGAGTAGTTATTAATTGTTCTCAATCCTGCTGGAAAGGCAGAACAAGTGGGGTTCCGCAGAGGTCTGTTTTGGGACCGGCTCTGTTCAATATCTTCATCAACGATTTAGATATTGGCATAGAAAGTACACTTATTAAGTTTGCAGATGATACCAAGCTGGGAGGGGTTGCGACTGCTTTGGAGGATAGGGTCATAATTCAAAATGATCTGGACAAATTGGAGAAATGGTCTGAGGTAAACAGGATGAAGTTTAATAAAGACAAATGCAAAGTGCTCCACTTAGGAAGGAACAATCAGTTTCACACATACAGAATGGGAAGCGACTGTCTAGGAAGGCGTATGGCAGAAAGGAATCTAGGGGTTATAGTGGACCACAAGCTAAATATGAGTCAACGGTGCGATACTGTTGCAAAAAAAGCAAACATGATTCTGGGATGCATTAACAGGTGTGTTGTGAGCAAGACACGAGAAGTCATTCTTCCGCTCTACTCTGCACTGATTAGGCCTCAGTTGGAGTATTGTGTCCAGTTCTGGGCACCGCGTTTCAAGAAGGATGTGGAGAAATTGGAGAGGGTCCAGAGAAGAGCAACAAGAATGATTAAAGATCTAGAGAACATGACCTATGAAGGAAGGCTGAAAGAATTGGGTTCGTTTAGTTTAGAAAAGAGAAGATTGAGGGGGGACATGATAGCAGTTTTCATGCTATTGAGGGGGTTGTCATGAGGAGGAGGGAGAAAAATTGTTCATCTTGGCCTCTGGGGCTAGAACAAGAAGAAATGGGCTTAAACTGCAGCAAGGGAGGTTTAGGCTGGACATTAGGAAAAAGTTCCTAACTGTCAAGGTGGTCAAACACTGGAATAAATTGTCCAGGGAGGTTGTGGAATCTCCATCTCTGGAGATATTTAAGAGTAGGTTAGATAAATGTCTATCAGGGATGGTCTAGTCAGTACTTGGTCCTGCCACGAGGGCAGGGGACCGGACTCGATGACCTCTCGAGGTCCCTTCCAGTCCTAGTATTCTATGATTCTCCCATTGCTCCTATTTGAAAAGTGTAGGCCCTCCAACTCATACAGCAGAGGTGCAGTCCAGTGCTTTGAGGACAGACCAGGGACTCAAGAACTCCCAAAATTTAATCGCAGCTCTGCCAATGAGGGCAAAATCCTCTTAAGTATTTAGGAAAATAATTTCCATTAATTTTACTGGGAGTCAGTCACCTAAACACCTTTGAGGACTAAAACTGAGTGAGTTGCTACATATCTGTCCATCTTCATAAAGTGGTTTCATAGTCCCTTTACTTTCTCTGAACTGACCAAGTCCAGGTACATGCTGTCAGAGCTGTTCCTCGCTCTGGCACCCTGAGTGCAGAAAATGGGGCCTGCAAGAGACCTTAAACAGCTTGACTGTATAGGATCTGCTTACAAAACCTTCCCAGAGTCACAGATTCACTGACTTTGGGAGGGAGTTGCCACCAACAAGTGGAACAAAAGAAAACCCCTTTCTTTTTTAACCCAGGAAGAAAGCACTTAGACTTCCTTCCCCTGGGGTACACCAAGCTCCTCTGCCACAAGAGAGCTTGAAAAAATAAATAAAAGAAGACAAACTGTATCTCTGATAGCTGACTTCTCAGGCTAGGCAGATACACAGACAGACCTCCTGTTTCTTTCCAGGGAACAAGAACCAAATCATTGCCTTAAAAAAGTTGATTTTATTAACAAAACAAAAATATATATTTGATAAAACATACTTGGTTGCTAGGTGTTACAGAGCAACTGAGTAAAACAAATTAAAACACAGAGAACATCTCTGGGTATGCTCTTAGATAGTGAATGTGGGAGGGAAGGCATAGATTCACACAGAGACGTTAAACTAAACGCAAACAAAGAAAAATGCCCTGATCATGACTAAATACATACTTTCCCTTTATTTACTTACAATCCCTTCCTGGTTCAGTCCACTTCCATTCCCCAAATTCTTTGGAGGCATGGTAGTCCTGCCTGGGTTTAAATTATGCTGTTTTCCAACAACTCCTGTCTTAACTAACTCCCACAAAGAAAGCAGGCAAGGCGTCTTATACAATTCAAATTTCAGCACTGTATACCATTGGTTCTTCTCGCCCCCTGCCAACACCCTTACTAGCTATCTGAGTTTAACCCTTTAATCATCAGTGCTGGCCAACACTCCTATCCAGCACACATGCGCTATATGAAAGTTTTCTTCATTGGAGAGCTATCACTGAATCATAGAATATTAGAACTGGAAGGGATCTCGAGAGATCATCAAGACTAGTTCCCTGCCCTCATGGCAGGACCAAGCACCATCTAGATCAGCCCTGATAGATGTCTAATTTGCTCTTAAATATCTCCAATGATGCAGATTCACAACCTCCCTAGGCAATTTATTCCACTGTTTAACCATCCTGACAGCTAGGAAGTGTTTCCTAACGTCCAATCTAAACTTCCCTTGCTGTAATAAATAAATATATGGGTTATAATTCACCCCCCTCAGAGGCTGATACTTTGCTGCCTCTAGCTAAGATTATGGCTTCTGCTTAGCAATTCTCACTAGACTGTTTTTCATTCACTGGATCCATATAAATATGGATCCCATTTTTCCATTCCTTTCCATTGGCAGAGTAGAGCCCACCTTTTTTAGCATGGAGAGAGTGAGACCATTTTTTAAAAAGCTATGCTAATTTATCAGATTTGACTTACCTTCAGGATAGCTTTAATTGGCTTAATTTCCAGTAGGGCCTGTGCTCTCCCCCTTCTGTAGAGGAGCCATACGGAACCCATAGTACACAGAGCCTAACAGCAGCCCTCGATGAAACGGTGAATTTTAGTCTTAATTTGTAATAAAAGTCATTGTTTTCAGGTTGACAAAGAGACATATATCCAAGTTATCTGGTCAGCTTCTTTCTTCCGTGTGTGATCCCAAACCATGTGCTGCTGCTCATTTTCAAGTACACCGTGAAGGTATCTCATAGTTTCCTTGATAAGCAAGACAGGCATCTAATCTAGTCCCCTGTGATATGACTGGAATAGCAATATTTAGGACAGCACCTGTGGCCTCACTGAGCTGTGAAATTAATCGGGCATGGATAACAGCTTTTCTATCATCCTGGCATGAGTCAAAAATACTCGGTCCCACATCACTCTGACAGTCATAATTTATTCTTTTCGAGTTTGGGAGAAAAGGGTCACTGAACAGTTAGCATTCTATTAGGAATTATAACACAGCCACCAAATATTCAGAGTCCAGAATATTAAACTTCCCGTTCCAGATGCTGCTTCTGCAGAAAGAGAGAAAAGAAACTTTGAAGTTAAACCTTTAGGGAATTGAGAAAGTTGTTTCCATATCATTGCTCTTCCATAACTGTTGCTGAAAAATGCTATTCTAGCTTACATTTTAGTACTTCAGTATTCTATGTCATCTGCTAATTCTGTCAAACAGTAGTGGCTGGAATTCACATCTGTACTTAAAGTGAATAATTCAGCTGGTCTACTTAAAGTGGATTTGATCAAAACTACCCTTATGTTAATGATTAAAACTTGAGGGGGTCTTTTGTTGAATTTACCCTATGGAAATTCAAAGCCTGGTCCTATCCTGTTTTCACCTTTAACAAGTTTAAAAAAGTTTTCTTGCATTGTCTGTGGATGTGTGATGTTTAGCAGCTCTTTTTATCTTGTAAGGCCTGGTATTAGAAGTGGGTAAATGAAGGGGAAATAAGACTACTGCACTGAGAGAACAGCGAGATTAGGAAAAAGTAGACTTCATGATATAATTATGGATCCCAGAAACACAGAAAATGATCAAGAGAAGCAGCACTTCAAGGGAATAATAAGAAACCAAGAAGACGAATAAAGTTAGCATTCTGAAGCGTTACCATGTTAACGGAAATCAGTTGAAGCCACTGACAATGCTAAAAAGGCGCTGCTAGAAATTAAGCCAATTAAAGATTTTCTGGAGGTAAGTAAATTTGATAAATTAGCAGAACTTTCTAAAAAAAATTTCCTAAACAAGTATAGTCATAGGGTGATGGTGGTCTGAGAAGAAAATTAGCACCAGCAAAACACACACATTTACAAGAGTTATCATTCAAACTGCTATGGACTGTGGTAGAAATGGGATACAGTGAACATTATGCAGATAACCTTATTTTTCAAACACTACATGCAAAGCAGTTGAATTGCCTATTACGCTAGGTATTGCATTTATACTACTATACTTTGATTATCCACAATAGAAACTGACTTGTTTTTTGGCTCAGTTGAAAAGTGCAGCATAGTCATACCTGACATCAATTTTAGTGGTCACTTAATAGAGAATGAATCTTTGCTGATTAGGACCTGACCCAAATCCCAATGAAACCTATAAAAAAGATTTCCACTGAAGACTTGATCCAGTACCATTTGAAGTCAGAATGAGAGATAATAGCTCAGAAATACCTTTCTACGTGTACAAACATTTAATATTTATATTTTTAAATATACTTGTAAATGGCCATCCCACTAGGCAGTATCAGCAGAAAGGACGGAAGATTTCAGAGCAAATATACACGGAGTGCTGTTACCCACCTTTAGCTCTATTCGTTACAAATAAGTCCATTTGTTCCCCCTAAGACTCAGTCCCTTCCACACCTTCCAGAGCCCAGCCCCTACTGTGGCCATAGGTTCCTGCCCCAGGCTAGGGCCCCCAGTCCACCACCACCCCAGGCCTGGAGCACCAAGCAGTGAGACCTCAGCTCTGCCCCCAGGACTGGAGCACTGGGTGGCTAGGCAGCATCTTCCCAGCCTTCCCAGGCCATCTCACCTGGCCCGACCTCCGGCCTGCATGTCCCGCACTGCTGAAAACCCCCTCCAGTACCAGCCACAGCACTGGGCAGGTGGTGTGGCTGGAGCAGCCCCAGCACCGGGAGGATGGGTGGTGTGAGTGGCATGGCTCCCAGCCTGCCTTCCCCAGCCTCTGGCAGGGAACAACTGGCAGGAGGGGGCCTGGAAGTGGAGCATGGCGGGGACGTGTCAGGCAGTTTGGGAAGGCAGAGCCTTCCTGTGCCTACAATACCCACTGCCTATGCCATTTGATGATGCTAAAGTTACTAGCAAGTTGCAAAGGGAAGAGTAATATACTTCTAATCTTGTGAATTTCACCAGCAACCAGCTAAAAGTGTTTTGAAATCTGTAAAAAAAAATTCCTAGAATAGTTATGCAAAGGATAATGCTACTTCTTAAGAAGTGAAAAGAGAGATCTTTTGAGTCTTGCAACTTTTACATATGCTTGTAAGCCCACATATGTAAATGTTTTCTATAACTTTTGGAAAAGTTGCTTAAAAATTAATCATTTAAATAATTCTGAAGCTATCAATGTCCTTGATATCATTTTGTATGCCTTTAACAAGCCGGGGAAGGTCTTTGAGCCATAAACTGGGGGGAGGGAAAATAGTTAATGAATTGATCAATGGTCCAAGAAGAAGGGTTAGAAAATGGGTACACTTTACTGATTTCTAAGAGGATTTAATTAAAATCAGTTACTTAACTCCCTATACAATGTAGATCAGTCTGAGCTGCAGTCAGTATCTTCCCTGATTGCAAAGAAGGAAAAAAATAGTGATCTCTATGGCTTCCTGAAGCCTAAATACTGGATACACCAGACTGTCATTTCTTTAGTCACAGAGTTAAGAAAATAAAAGCAAAGGGTAAAACCTAAAACTTAAACTGTAACGAGATAGATTCGTTACACAGGATAAGGCCTCACTCCATCCCATCACAAAGAGAGGAGAATTATGCTATTTAAAGTTTAGTTCAACTGTCCACCTACATTTTATAGCATTAATTGGTTACTTTAATGCATAAAAGGTTTGCTCCCCTCTCCCGCCCACTATAAATAAGGTCTATTTTAAATAGATCATTAAAACCAGGTGTATTGATTATGTTGATAGAATATGCAACAAGTAAAAACGTATTTCCGTGGCATTGGTTAGCAGAACAGAATTAGGAGTAGAAGATTTACATGGGCTGAGTTAGAGTCTGAGCCAAAACCCAATAAAGTCAATGGAAAGAGTCCCATCCATTTAAATGAGTTTTGGCTCAAACCCTACACAATTAGACTTACATGCACCACATTACTAGCTGAAGTGCATGGCAGTGTTCCTCAAAAAGAACCCTAGGCCTGGTCTACGCTAGAACCTTAGTCTGAAATTAGCCCCCTATGGTCCATTTTGTAAGCAATGTATCCACATTACCAAGCCCTTTATTCCAGAATAAGGGGCCATGGAATTCAAACGCTGTAGTTTCGCTTTTCATGAGAAATAACGCTGTTCCCAAACTTGTAAGTTGAAAATAATGTTAGTGTGAATGTTCTGGTGCTGCTAATTCAAACTAATCGGCCTCTAGGAGGCCTTCTGCGGCTCCCTGGGGCTCTGAATCCGAGATAGCGCATCCACATCAACGGAGCCTGCCTCGGATTACATTTGATTCTTCCCCATAGTGAGGTCACGGAACTTCAAATTTTTAAAACTGGGTGCCCAGAAGTCGAACTTAGTAAATTTGAAATAATCTCCTAGTGTAGACATGGCCCTACAGAGCCAAGGAATGCTGCTGCTTAGTGAAATCCTCTCCAGATAAAAAGCACAATAAATATGGCACCACAGAACTGAGCCTTGAGCCTTTTGAATGTGAGTTAATGCCAATTTTTTCTGCAACATTTTAAGCTTCCTTTCTTTAAAAAAAAATGTCTTTTAGCCCCCTTCTGGTTTATACACAGAGATATGGGAATGGAACTGTAACTGATATTGGAATCTTAACTGCAGATTCTGGAGTTTCTAGTAATTAGGTTTTTCCCTGACTCCTACTGCTGTTCTAAAAGGCAATAGATTCTCTCCCCACACATTCTCAATTAAGTTCTTTCCCCCCTGTGAATAAGATTCTGAACTGCTGTTCTTTTTCTCCTCACAGTTGCTAGAGGGTATATTACAGATCATACTGCACCTCATAACTAAAACATATAAACTCCTAATGGTAAATGAGTGAGACAAAATACATTTTGTCCTTTGCCTGCACAGCACAGATTATGTACACGATGTTCTTTCGAGAGCTTCCATGAGGGCTGCTGATCCCTTTCATTGTTTAGTTGTATTTATAGTTATGAAACTATTAGATGGTAATTGTAAATAAAGTGGGTGTTTTTCTTACTCTGAAGAATGTGCTTTGTAACATGGAAGAAAGGATCAGTACTTCATTTGAATAACAAATTCATTTTGCTTTAACATATTCTGTTTGGGTATTTAATTTGACAGTTGTGTACTAATGCTGAAAAGGTGTCTATTTTACCAATAAGCAGACGGTAAGTTCTTTTGCAATGAGGAGTGGGTGACAGAAGCAGAAATTTACAGTTAGGAAAGACTGAATACAAGTCAAATCCAGCTTGCTGTATTCACATAATTTTTCCTCGTTGACTAGTCAATAGAATAAGGGAGTAGGATCAAAATCTGCTCTCATTTATTGCTGGCCAGCCATTTCAGGATTCTTCCTCACACTACATTCTTGAGTGCCTCATTCATTCTAATTTTAAACTACTCTAGCAGTGGCACTTTTACCCTACCTCTTGGGAGATTCTTCTACAGTCACAGGCCCCACTGGAACAAACCATTTTCGTTTTTACCTCACCATTCCTAGCTGGACTTCCAGAACCCACTTTCACCTTTATTTTTCACAAATGACGGCTGCGTCTAGACTGGCAAGTTTTTCCGCAAAAGCAGCCGCTTTATGAAAAACTTGCCAGCTATCTACACTGGCGCTTGAATTTGCGCAAGAACACTGACAATCTGATGTAAGATTGTCAGTGTTCTTGTGCAAATCTATGCTGCTCCCGTTAGGAAAAAGCCCTCTTGCGCAAATGTATTTGCGCCAAGAGGGCCAGTGAGATCTCAGGACTGTTTTGCGCAAAAAGCCCGATGGCGAAAATGGCGATCGGGGCTTTCTTGCAAAGCGTGTCTAGACTGGCACGGGCGCTTTTCCGCAAAAAGTGCTTTTGTGCAAAAGCGTCCATGCCAATCTAGACACTCTTTTCCGCAAATGCTTTTAACGGAAAAACTTTTCCGTTAAAAGCATTTCGGAAAATCATGCCAGTCTAGACGTAGCCTCTGTGTGTAGTATTTGCAACAAGATTTTAAAACCCTGAAATCAGAGAGGTTTGCATTTAGTTTTGATTGCACAAAATTGGTCACATTTTCTAAAGCCTATACAGTTTTGCTAAAAAAAAATCTAATTTTGTTTAGAGAAAAAAAATGGCCTATCTGCTCAGAAATAGTCCTGAATTCAAAAAGCTGGTACTATAAAATACAAATATTTTACTTACATAGCCTCTGTTACTATCATTATTGTCACCATCTTTACTGTGCTTATTTATTCTCAAACTCCCCTCTAAGATAGGAACATTCTGTTATTCCCCTTTTCATAGACAGGAACTGAGGCACAAAGGGACAATTTTAAAGATATTTAAGATCCTTCAAATACATGTAATTGACCAGAATTTTCTTCCACGATATGGCCTACCTTATTTGATAAAGGGCAAAAGTATCTCATCCAATACACCCATAGGCAATTAAAGGGGTTCATTCCCCTACACTAGCCACTCATATCAGGAGTAGAAGCCCAAGGGAAAAGCAACCTCTGTAGGGCTCTTATTCCCACCCACCTAGACAGGCAGGCAGAGGCACTAAAAGGTTTTAGTTTTAAACCTCTGATGGCCCACCCAGGCTGGGGAAAAGCAATCTACACTGGGTGTATGGCTGAACCAGACTACTGACCCACTGCTACATGAAAGGAACCAGAGATCCACTATTGATTCACTACATGACAATACATTTCCTTTTCTGTTCCTGGGGCAGTGCGGGCTCATTTAGACTACGCTAGAGTGTCGAACGAGGATATGCAAATTCCGTGGGAGTTTGCATATCTTCTTTCGATCTCACTTTCCAAAGCAGAGCTTTCAAAAGGGAAAGTAGATTAGAGGTGGAAAAGCCACTCTTCCTCCAAAAATGAGGTTTACACGGCTTTTTGACAAAAGGGGGGGTTTGCTGAAAAAGCCACGTCTAAACTACTTTCACTTTTGAAAGCTCTGCTTTTGAAAGTGAGAGCGGAAGAAGATTCCCACAGAATTTGCATATCCTCTTTCGACACTCTAGCGTAGTCTAGATGAGCCCAAAATGAGGTTTACGTGGCGTTTTGAAAAAGGGGGGCTGCTGGAAAAAAAGCATCTTGATTACTTTCACTTTTGAAAGGTCCCTTTCAAAAGTGAGATCCTCTTTCGAATCTTCCGCATAGTCATTAGATGAGCCCTGCAACTACACTGCATCCCTTCCAGGTGGCCCAGTTGAGGCCCATGAGACTACTTGCAATTCACATTGATCTTCCCAGCACATTGGTGTTCGAGAAAGTCAGGGATTGCACAGAAAAGGGGAGTTTCTTCCTCACTTGATTCATGACTGTCTGAGACAAAGATAAACTAGTGAAAAGACAGATGAGAAGAAGCCAACTGTAGAGAGGAAAGATACATCAATCCGACTTTATTACTGAAAATCAAGCAGAGGGAGAGCTGGATCCTCTTTTATTTACTGCATATAAACCAAAACACACCAACTACACGAGTAGGCTGTGGTGCTGCTTGTTGTGGCTAGTGAGCTATGCACATTTTCGTTTTCTTTTCATATGTATTACAAATGGAACCTACAGATTTTAAAAAGTATGTTAAGGGTTGTGGGAAAGCTACAGTATATATTAGGACTCCTACAGTAGGCAGAACCTTAATGGTTATCTGGGGGGATATTCTTGTTTTAGTATCTGCTTTGTAGCTGAGCCCAGTCTGTCTAGCTAGTACCAAGGATTGCTCTGAGAGATTTATTAAGAATAGGCTCATGCCTGTATTCGGCAGTAAGGGGACATAATGTACCAGGTGGTGGAGAGAGAAAGCATTACCAGTTGCTACTTCCCCACACCTCGTTAGGTGAGAATGCCACACATTTGGGTCTGACACACACAGGTTTATTAATTCAACCCTTTATTTGAACTAATAACCTGCCTTGCAATTACAATTATAATTCAAGTGAGAAACAACAGATATTTAGAAAAAGTGAATGGCCAGTTACCTTCTCCAGAGGTGTAGGTGAGTCAAAAGGGATTTCTCCTATTGTACTGTGACTACCTCTTAATCGTCCACATATTATACACGTACAAATTACATATTAATTAGTTCTCTCCCAATGAACATTGAGTTTTATGCAATTCATACAATATGCATGAGTAAACTTCAATTTCCTTAACTATTGTTGTCTTTGCTATTTTCATAGTCCTGCTTTTTTAATTGGTATATTATCACTGATTGTGCACTGGTGCTGAATGCTTAGCAAAGCCATTGTTATCCTTTACCTGATATTAGAGATTTATCTTTCACTTTTTCACTAATTGCCTTTTGGCTCCACTTCATCAGGCAGCTTCTTGGTATCCTTCCAGGTAGATGGCTGCTGCCTCTACCCATTACCACAGCAAGAAGGTGCTGGTTACTGAATTGGTTATGAATGTTTGCATTTGCCACTGTGGTTTTGGGGATGACATTATCATTATTTAATAGTACTGAAATAACTTCACCTCTATATGTCACTACTAAGGTTTGCACAAACAAATATGCAAATATAATGGTGTCTAGGAGCTATTGATCTGTGTCTTGTATAGAACATTCAAAACGTGAATACCTGATGATCAGTGTAAAACATTTCCAGAGCAGAATGACCGAGCTTTGGTGTAGGAAAAATGTGGTGTCTCACTAGACAGGTTTTCCATCAACTTCAGAAACAGAGCTAAAAAATGAGTCAGGAAGACAATCATCAGACATGCACAGTGGTTACACATGTGTGCATGTGCAGCCATACAATATAGAATATTGGTAGGGAAAAGAGAATTTTAGGTATTTGTGAATAAATCCTGTTTCCATGGAAATCCGTCTCCATTGCTCCAAGGCTACTTTAATGAATATTGCATATTTCAAGGTTTTATGAAAGGTTATAAGAAAGCAGCATTAAGTCTTTTGTATCAGACTGAATCTTCTTGAAATCTATGTGATGCCCAGCAATGAGGTATCATCTCTCGGGCATAGAGCGTGGGGAGGGGAAGGGCGGAGAGAGCGAGAGAGAGAGAATACATACAGCTCCTAGGACACTGTGGAAGCCATCAGAAGTACTAACTAATACTCATGAGTAATACAGGTTATCAATGTTAAATACATAACTGTATTTGCCCACTAAAGGCACGCAAATTGATGATGTTATTGTCTGGTTTTATGTTTAGCGGTAATCCCAGCACTTTACCCAACCATGGAGGGTTCCAGAAACTATGGAAATGGCACAACCCCACATGTATTTGGGGAATCTATGCAGTGGACCCTGCCTTGGTGCAGTACATATCACTGCTCCATGGAGAATCTGAGATCCCAAGCATCCAGGAGCTTTGGGGAATGCAATGAAACCAGCCAGAAGAGTAGGGATGGTGGGTCTGTGATTATATGGCTCCCCCTTTCTTATCCCCCCTCTTCTAGCAGTGATAAGGAATTTTGAGGCCCTTATTCTGCAGAATTAACCATGGAAGGTCATGGCCTAATGGGAGCATTTCTTTCCACAAACGACTTCCGAGTTTAGGATTCATTCAGCTGCTGTAAATTAATATGGTGTCATTCTCTGCGACAGCAAATTACAGAACTGAGGAACAGGCAATTTTATATGTGTTCACTTTTTTTTTAGTGTATCACTTTGGTATATATGGTCATGCCAATTTTCTTCCACAATTTGATCTGAGGACGTGGGTCTGGCCCACAAAAGCTCATCACCTAATAAACCATCTTGTTAGTCTTTAAAGTGCTGCATTGTCCTGTCTTGTTTCAGCAAGACCAGACTAACACGGCTACATCTCTATTACTAGGCCACTTGTGTATAACAGTTGGTAGGTGTGACTGATTTCTGAATGTAGGGTTTATTTCTGGTTGATAAATTACAGTTTTATCATGTCTATGAGCCCGGGGAGAGAGGAGGGAGGCTACACATGGGTGGAGCAGAACTCCAGTCCCTCCTGAGTTCATACAGAGTTCTAAAGATGGTGGAAAGGAAGTGGTGTCATACCTTTGCCCAGCCCTCCCAGCACCAATCATTGGAACTGACCATCAGCATGGGAGATGGAGTGAGAATTTTGCATGGCAGGAAGAGGAAGAGTAGTGACCATGCCCCCATGGCACACTGGGGAGCAATTCAGCTTCCCTGACACAGAGTACCTTGTAGTGCTCCCTGTGAGGCAGCACACCCTGCCTTGCCTGCTTCTTGCTATGTGCAATTTGTGCCATCTAGCCCCAAATGGACAAAGCAATACAAATGAGCCTGGGACAGCTCATTTTGTTCACTTGCACTGTTGGTGTTTTGTTCCTCTTTTTCCTGTGAAAACAGATTCAATTTCTGCCCAAAATGAGACATACCACCTAGCACACCCACACTTGACTCTCAGTGGGCAGGTTTGTAATTACTCTTTCCATTTCCATCCCTCCCTGCTTTGGAGAGGGGAGTATGTATCACTTTATTCGCATGGCTGAAGTGCCTCTAATCCCCTCCCGTGCCGTGCCTTGCATTTTCAGTGTAAAAACAAAACAGAACTGAAAAGAGTCAAAGGAGGAAATAAAAAGTGGTCCTGAGCTTGATACCACATTTCACACATACAAACACAAGACCTGGACATTTTTCTTACTAACAGAGGAGGAAAGTGAAATGTAAAAACTATGTGGCTCAGCCTCCATAGCTGACCTTATGCACATTTCAATCCCAGTAACACCACCTGAGGGTGACTCCGCTACAGCTTTATTTAATGACAAGTGTAACTGTAATGAACCCACTGCCAATTGCAACATCACAACGGCATGTTGATACATCTCTATTCCCATTGGGTGCATCGCTAAGTTTGTCCACAACCATGACAGTTGTGTCACAATATAGGACCAGGTGGGCTGACTGGGAGTGGAGCAGCTTGGGAAGCCATCTACCCAGGGAAGCTGGACAGCCAGAAATTCAGGCAGCCCGGCAGCCCACTAAGTAGATTTCTGTCCAAAGAAACACAATTGACACATTTCAGCAAAATATTTCCAAAATGCTAGTTTTGAGGAATGGAAACCTGTTCCAGTACTGCATTACTTCCCAAGGTCAGCGCTGCTCCAGCAGCAATTTCTTCTACTCCTAATTCTGTTCTGCTAGAACAATGCAAAGGAAACTACTTTTTTTTTTTTTGTCAACTGGAGCCACCAGAGACACTGATATGTTCTGAGGTGAGCACAAAAGAACTGGCTGAAAAGTTTGAGCGATATTGGTATCATAAATGACAGTGCCGGATATGAAAATAATATAACTTGCTCTAAAAAAGATGCAGTCTGGTATTTGGTATCTGTTTTTACAACTTTTTATATTCTCAGGGGCTTTGCTTGGCATGAGGGCATAAATTTAGAAATTAGAATTTCAAAGCTCTAATCTCCTAATCCGGTAATAATTGACATCACTTTATGACAATAATCATTGTGCTCTGTTTCCCAGTGGATATAGATGGTTGCTATCTTCACAATACACAAGTCTTTTAAGATGCAGCAATTATGATAGGGCATACCCTTTCAATACGAACAGATACAGTCTTATCTTGAAGCCAAAACCACATTGTACAACTGTTCATTAAAAATGTCATCCTACTTCAGATGGTCTTCATTTTATCTGACACTAATATATGCATGAATTCAACATTTCAAAACTGAAGCACATCAGTCCTTGCTTCCTTTTCTTTTCTGAGATAACCTGTTGCTATTGCAGAATATAAGCAAGGGTCCTGAATTTGCATAAATCAGGAAAGAGTCCATTAATGTCAATGAGGTACACTGGTGCAAGGAGAACAAGGCCTATAATGTATTGTCAGATGCTACACTGAGAGTATGTCTACACTGCACTGCTATTTCGGGTACCAGAGGTATCCTGAAATAGTTACCCCTCATCTATACAAGGTGCCTGTTATTTTGAAATATTTTTCAAAATAATGGGTGTGCTGTTACGCCATCCCGATAAACCTTGTTGCACGAGGGATAAGGGATGGCTCGAAATAGCGCATTATTTTGAAATTTGGTGCTGTGTAGATGCGCCAAATTTCAAAATAAGCTATCTTGAAATAGATTCAAAATAAGATACGCAATTTGTGTAGCACAAATTGCGTATCTTATTTTGAGTTTAGGGTGCTGTATAGACGCACCCTAGGGTCCACAACGTATTCTTATATTTGCAGCTTCAGATGAATGTCTGTGCCTTCTGAGACTCACCTCTTTTCTATCTATAGCCCACTGAAGTCAAACTGGACTTGAAACTAATTGGCACTCATGGCGGACTAGGTCTAGAGTTTAACCTTACTTGCATTCCAGACCACAGGTAAGAGGAGTCTCCATGTAGGTGCAACAGTCAAGCACTCCCTGCTGTACACTGGGCAAGAACTTGCAGGAAACTGGATGGTTTAGGAATCTAGCTTACAATGGAAGCATAAGTGGTGGGGGCATAGGTGATCTGGCCTAGCGACCACAACTGGGCTGAGATCTGCCCACCAGGGACAGGAGTCACCAGGCAGGAGGTGGAGGAATAACAAGGCCAGGTCCAGTAAACAAGAGTCAGAGTCTGAGTCAGGAGAGCAGAGGTCGTATCAGGTTAAATCCAAGGGAATTTTTTTTCTTTGTAAACTTTTTGACTTTTTAATGGAATATCAAAAACTGAAACATTCTGGCCAAAATCCAAAATATTTTGATTCAAAATGGCACCTTTGCACTTTATGGAATTTATAGCTTCAGTGCCTTTATGTAATGGGCTCTCAACCTCTCCCATGACACACCACTTTCTCCCCCTGTTGATTATGAAAGGGGGTGCACCATAGTGCATCATGGGAGATACAGTCTTGCCAAACAGCCCAGCTGATAGACAAGAATGGGAATAGCAAACACCTGAATTATAACACCTTTTAGGCACTGTGGAGCCATTTTTAATTGAAATATTTCATTTTTTGGCCCAGACAGAAAAACTTTCCAATTTTCAGCCATTCTGGATGTGTGGGAGGGTTGTGTTTGTTTTTGAGCAAATACTGAAATTTTCCACAGGAAGCAGACACTACTGGCAAAACATTTGTTTAGCTGAAAAAAAACCTTTTTCTAACACCAAAGAGTTTTGACAGAAAAATTTCAACCAATGCCACTTAGGAATTTGCTATTGGGGAACCTGTGTCCTTAGCTCCAGCAGTAAGGCCTCATGCTTTTATATCAAGCTGGTCTGGGTTCCATCCTGACAGATGACCATCCAACATTACTAAGGTTATAAATAAAAACATTTGCAGAGAAATATGGGACTCCCTGGCATTTTGTGAGAATAGAGAATTTTAGTATCCAATGTAGTCAGTCCAGTACCATTCTTGCTGCTAATGGGACTACATTTGAAAACAAAAATCCACTCCGTTTACCCCATAATTTAACAGCTTAAGTATCATTTTATTAGGAAGCATCTTAGGAACCATTATGAAAGTCTAATATTTAATATGCAAGTCATAATAAACTGTTAAACTATTTTAATTTAAAACTGCAAAAACCATTTGGTATCCATTGATCAGTGTCATAAATCTGTCCATTATTAACAAAATGAAATACTTCTCATACACTAGGCAGTAGAAAATTATGTATTCCAGTGAAGTGGAGAATGGGAAATTGTATCATTCTTATTAATGTTGACGACTATAATACACTTTCCCCCTTCCCTCACCCCCACCCCACAGCACAACACTGCAAGGTTTATGTGGGTAGAAAAGCCACTATGTAAATAAATCACTGTGTTTATTTTCTGTAGAAAAAACATACAGAGCTCAATTCTCCTCTGACTTACACTTGTGTAACCCCACTGATGTCAGCAGAGTTAATCCTGATTTACACCAGTGTGAGTGACACAAGGACCAGGCCCATTATCCTGAAGCTGCTTCAGCTCTGTCTGTGAGAGAATTCACAGTTCAGACAGCAATGCAAGATTTACTACTGCTGCAGATAAGCCTTTAAAAACTTAAGAAAACCTTTGTTGTGATTTGTTGTTTTTAACATGAACATTTTTTAAATGTATAGGGAAACACTTGCCACAAAAAAATCGGCAAAAATGCACAAAGAAATGAGAACTGCACAAGTCTTCCCTTCCACTTGCTGCCTGCAGTGAGTTTTGACAACACGCCCACAAAATGGCTTGAATTAAGCCTGAAAGCCTGCCTTAACTTTGACTCTAGTGGCAATGGGCTCTATGTGACATTCTATATCCACAGAAGAAAAGAGCCTCAAGACTCCAAGAGCTCAACCTATTTAGTTGACTATAACGTTGGGGATGACTTGGCTGCAGCCTATAATTACCTTTATGGGGAACAAATATTTAATAATGAGCTCTTCAATCTAGCAGAAAAAAGGTATACCAAATACCACTGGCTGAAAGAATCCCAAGCATTGTTACAGGCTGGGGACCAAATGGCTAAGTAGCAGTTCAGCAGAAAAGGACCTAGGGATTACAGTGGACAAGAAGCTGGATATGAGTCAACAGAGTGCCCTGGTAGCCAAGAAGGCAAATGGAATATTAGGTTGCATTAGGAGGGCACTGCCAGCAGATCTAGAGAAGTGATTATTCTCCTTTATTTGGCTCTGGTGAAGCCACATTTGGAGTATTGCATCCAGTTCTGGGGCCCCCACACAGTAAGGATGAGGACACATTGGAGAGGGTCCAGCGGAGGGCAACCAAAATGATTAGGGGGCTGGAGTACATGACCTATGAGGAGAGACTGAGGGATCTGGGCTTATTTAGTCTGCAGAAGAGAAGAGTAAGGGGGGATTTGATAGCAGCCTTCAACTTCCTGAAGGGAGGTTCAAAAGAGGATGAAGAGAGGTTGTTCTCAGTAGTGACAGATGACAGAACAAGGAGCAATTGTCTCAAGTTACAGTGGGGGAGGTCTAGGTTGGATATTAAGAAAAACGATTTCACTAGGAGGGTGGTGAAGTACTGGAATGGGTTATCTAGGGAGGTGGTGGAACTTCCATCCCTACAGGTTTTTAAGTCTCGGCTCGACAAAGCCCTGGCTAGAATGATTTAGTTGGGATTGGTCCTGCTTTGGGCAGGGGTCTGGATTCGATGACCTCCTGAGTTCTCTTCCAGCCCTATGATTCTATGAAAGTTGAAGCTAAACAAATTAAGACTGGCAAGCATAAATGTTTAATGGTGAGAGTAATTAGCCATTTGGAACAATTTACTAAGGATCCTCATGGTAGCTTCCCTAGCCCTGACACTTTTAAAATCAAGATGGGACTTTTTCTAAGGGGTACACGTTAGGAATTATTATAAGGAGTTTGTATTGCCTATTCTATAAAACAAGTCAGACTAGATTATTACAATGGCCACTTCAGATTTTAGAATCTGTGACTCTATGGACAGCTGAGCCATAGGAATGCCTTAGCCATCATCCCTCCTACCACTGGCCCATTCAAAACCCCTTCCGCCCCTTCCTCCTCCCCGCCAGGAGTAGTTATAGAAGTGGCACATAGCTGACTAAGCATACTCTGCACTTGTCAGTGACTCTCCCAACCTTGGTAATTTTCTTGGGGTTGCCTGTTACTGATTTGTGGTCTTTTTTTGCACAGCATAGACCAAATGCAGCAATGTGATGTGTAAATCAGCTGCCCTTTCACTAATTTACTCTTCCATGTGCTCAGTTAGTGCATGTCTATACAGCAGGGCTAAACTCGAAATAAGCAATGCAACCTGAGCTATGCTAATTGTGTAGCTTAAATCAAAATAGCTTATTTAGAATTTGGGTATGTCTACATAGCAGTTATTTCAAAACAGAGCACTCTTCCTCTGACTTCCCTTACACCTCATACAATGACGTTTACAGAAGTCGGGGTAAGAAGCCCATTATTTCAAATTTATTTCAAAATAATGGGCTTGCTGTGTAGACACACAATACATTATTTCAGAATAACGTTTGTTATTCCAATATAATGCTGCTGTGTAGAAATGCCCTTAGGTAGTAATGGAGCAACTGAGGTCAAAGTCTAGATAGTATCTGTGCTTTGATTTTTCCATACATTTATTGCTTTTTAAACACACCGAACACAAAGTAGGAATTCCGATATAAATTTTTGTCCCTACTTCCAATAACAAACCAGTTAAGAGTTCTTAAAATTAGAGAGAGAGAGAGATCCTACCCCGAATGGATTATGCTGCGGTATGATGCAGTAGACCTAATGAATACACATCTTTGCCACAGTGAATTGTCTAGCTCACGGTTGGACAGTTCGGACAACAAACCCATTACTATTTGGTTTCTCCATAAAGAAAAAGTAATTGACCTTCATGTCCAGCATGTTTAACAGCGATAAATACTTAAGATATTTAAATGTACTTAGAAATCAAGTTACAATTTCATTTATCTATCTTCTCTTCTGAAGGGCAGACAATTAATAAAACCCAAGCTGAAACAAATCAAAAGTAGGGTTAAAAGGACTCAGATACTACAGCGATGGGCAGCAATATAAAACCATAAATCTAGATTCCTTAATTTCCATCATGTCATTGTGCATAGCATGTCATTGTGTTCTGTCACCCTGCCAGATTAGTAATCCAAAGTGACAGAAACAAAAGCATGCACTAGTTCAGGAAGTTTAGACTGGGATTTTCCAGAGCATTCAGCATAATATTAATTTTGCTTCTATTAAAGTCAGACATTTTATCATGGATTTCAGTGGAATGAGAGACCAACACAATGCTTTTGACAATCCCACTCTTAAAAACCACGAGTAAAATTTTCTAGCTTTCAGATTTCGTGATTCAGCATCCTAGAGATAATGTATTGTCTACAACGTGAATGAAAAAATACTGAGATTGTGTGGGGTGGAAGTAAAATTGACGTTCAAATAAGACATATTTTCTTGTAAAAAGTGATTTCATTCATGGATTGCAATTGGGTGGCCAGCACAGCCCTTTTCTTTGGTAGTGCACAGAATGAAAATTTCAAGAACCAAGCATTGAGGCTCTGGGAGAGGATCCTTTAACATTCAGTTAGCACCATACCTCTAAGGCCTTGTCTACACTAACTCCCGATGTCAATCTAATCTACATCACTTCAGTTACACAAATTGTGTATCTGAAGTCAATGTACTTACCACAGCATCTTGTGTGCAGTAAGGTTGGCGGGGGCTGTTCTTCCATCAACGCCGACTACTCTTCTCATCCTGGTGGAGTACCAGCATTGATGGGAGAGCACTCAAAGATCAACTGATTGCGTCTAAACAGCCATGATAAATCGACAGCCAGTGGATCAATCACTGCAGCATTGATCCCCGATATAGTGGAGATAAGCCCTTGTGGTTCTCAAACTCACTCAAAGACAACATTGTAAGAGTGAGATATTCTGATTGACCAGTTCCTTCAGAGCTCTAGTAATTCATTCCCTAATTTCTATGCATGACCAGAGAGAGGACTCCACTAGCTACTAATAGTGATATTTTTGGTAAGTAAAATGTTCACATAAATTGGAATCTGGACAGGGAAGAGGAGCTAACACCACAGCTCTGACTATAGAGTATTTAATAGTCACAAATTTAGTTTTCTATGTCCTATGAAAGAGCACCTTCAGCAAGACCTCTGTAACAAATGTGTGACATACTGGAAGTTTGTGATGACAAAAGATTAATACCTCAGTTACATGGCAAGGGTCATTTTCCACTGACTGAAGTGGTTGCTGTTAACTAAATATTTTTCACAAAAACTGTTGTCAAAAATTCAAAAGTGTTCTAGTTACAGCAATGCCCCTCCCTTGATGTTTTGCTTTGTAGCATTAGCACACAACTATGGCTATGCAAAATTCTACATTTTTCTTTCACCAGATTTCCCATAAACATTTTTCACCTTTTTATTTCCCATTTCCCAACTTAAGCATTATTTGCTATTCAGAGAAAATAACTTACTTGGCGTATTTGGAAGATACGTGATTTCATCGATGCAGATAGTCTCACCACCAATGCAGATCGCAACTTTTCCACACCATACTGTTTTGCACAGTTCTCATCCATGTCCTTCCATGAATCCTCCATAAAAGATCCACCCAATGTGCTGGGGGCCTTCCTCTTGTTCTTCTCACAACTTGTGGACACCAATGGAGTATATTCACTGTCCATCTGTTGTTTCTCAGTCTTGCTACATGGCCAGCCCATCCCCTTTTCTGGTCGTATATAACGTGGATATCGTTGACACCACTTCTTGCGTGCAAGTCATTGATAGTAATGTGCTATACGCCTACTTATACCCACCACATGTTTTTCCATTGCTCTTTGGGTGGTTTGTGGCTTTGATTCTTCTGTAAGTTTCATATTCCAGATTTCGCAGTCACACAGCATTACCGGAAGGATACATGTTAAAAAGATGGGCTTTCGCAGTGGTGGAAAGTTTGGGATCAACAAAAACACTGCATAGACTCCCAAAGGCAATCCAACCTGACCTCTTCCTCCTGCTCAACTCCGGGCCCAACTAATTGTCCCTCTGCAATGCTTGTCCAAGATATACATATTGATCCACCAGCTTGACGGACTGTGCTTCCAGCTGCATGATGTACTCTGAACAATATGCATTTTTCATCCACTTTATTTTTCCAGTGTAGATGGTCAGGCCAATATCCTTTGCATTCTTACTGATGTCATTGAGGATTTGCAATGTTTCAGATTTTGACACAATTAGGACAAAAAGAAGCATCTGAAAATAAGAAAATAACAGATGAGAAAGTAACTATTTCTACTTAAAAACAAAGCAAAAATTTAAAATTTTCATATGCTTTTGATGCTAATGTCATTTTTAGTGGAAAATTGATCCATTTTAACTTTCAAAGTTTCCACTCAGTTTATTTAAACAGTTTTGTATTTGATTATGAATATTTCACATATCTCTGTTATGGTTACTGAATCACCAGCAGCTCTTTCAGTAGAATCTGTCCCCCGCCTCTACCCCACTCCCGGAGATTTCTGATCCAATACTAAATCTGTCCTCACACTGCTTAGTTCATAAGATCTGATGCTAGTGTAAGCAGGGGCTGAACTGCTGCTTGCTATCAGCCAGCTAAAAGGAGGGGTGGGCGTGCCCACTACAATTGTTTAGCTCTGCAAGGTAATTAACTGTTAACTGTTGATATGTAAATACAGCTCAGGAGAGAATCCGAGGTGTGGCTATGTAAATCCCATTCAGCCAGGGCTGATGGAAGGTCAGTGTTAGAATGGAATGTGGAGAATTGTATATAATTTGGGACTGTTGGGGGGGGGTCACTAATCATGCTACCCCTAGCATGATTAGTGGGAACTGTAAAACATGCCACCAGTGCTTGCAGGAGAGACACCACCATCATGGTAAGAGGTCTGGGAAGAACAAGCTTCCCCCCTTCCAGAGTTGAGTGGACTGAGCTGGGGGGAAGGGTTAAAGGGCTTGAGTCAGCCTGCTTCACACCTGCCAGGTGTGAGCTGTAAGACTAGCCCAACCTGCACCTTTCCCCCTTTGTTTTAAGGACAGACCTAAAGCAGACTCCCTGAGGAGTCTTTTCTTTTGCTAGTCCAGT
The DNA here is from genome assembly GCA_019425775.1 of Rafetus swinhoei. Classification (NCBI taxonomy): domain Eukaryota; kingdom Metazoa; phylum Chordata; order Testudines; family Trionychidae; genus Rafetus; species Rafetus swinhoei. The sequence continues at coordinate 18,096,285 of CM033447.1, read as the reverse complement.
GAAAGCTGGATTCCTTTGCCAGTCCAGCAGTGGCTAAAGAGCTGAAATCACTGAGAGCTGAAATCACTGGTTTGGCTGAGAGCCAGACCTATTGCAGCTAGTGAAGTGGTGGCGACCAGCAGAGTGGCTGGTGGGAATCACTGGCTGGTGGCGTAACGTGGCCGGTAGGAGCGGTGGCAGGCGACCAGCGGCGTGGCGTGGAGCGGCGACGAGCGGTGTGGTGCGGAGCGGTGGCAGGCGAGGAGCGGCGACCAGCGGCGTGGCGCAGAGCGGCGGCAGGTGAGGAGCGGCGACCAGCGGCGCGGCAACCAGCGGCAGCAGGCGAGGAGCGGCGACCAGCGGCGTGGCGCGGAGTGGCGGCAGGCGCCCAGCGGAGCATCCAGTGGCGTGGGACAAGACAGCTGGTGGAGCGTGGTGGAGTGTCGTATAAGGTGCCTCCTATCTATCCCCGCACCCCCATTTCTACCTAGGTTGGGAGGTGAAACCCTGCGGGTGAACTTTGGGACTCGGGGTGGCACAGACCAGGGACAGAGACTTTTGGGGTGTCAGACTCTTTGGACTTCAGGTGTTTCTTGGCTGGGGGTGGGGGGCTTAGCTCATGTTTGGGTTATGAACTCTGTTTGTGGTGTTTTCCCCAAGTTAATGCCGTATGACTTCTCTCTCTGTTTCATTAAATGTTTCTTTCCTACACTCAGACTCAGTGCTTGCGAGTGGGGAAGCATTGCCTCTCAGAGGTGCCCAGGGGTGTGTGAAATTCCCAGATTACTGGGTGGGGGCTTAAGCCGGTTCTGTGTGAGATGGACCCCAAGATATTGAACCCAGCCCTGGTTACTGCCAGGCCTATCTGGCAGAAGGGTTACACTAGAACAGCCAGAAACTGCATGGCTGCAACCCAAATAGCTCTTTTCATGATTTAACCCACTTTGCTAAAAAAAAAAAAAAAAAAGATTAAGCATTTTGATAATGCAATTTTGCAGATAGTATTCTGATATTTCACAACTGTTTCTAAATGCTTCATGCAAAACGTATCTTGGGAATTGAATAGAGAAAATATTTTCCAAGCATGCTGAGGCTGGAAAACAGAGTAGCTGCTGCTAAACATTACATATATATGATCTGACGAATAAGATGATACTGTGCGCTCTTATTCCCCTATTATGTTCATGATGCTTTCTAGCACAGCTGCAGCACAATCACTGGGCCTGATTCTGAGCTCAGATTATACCCATTCTATACCAGACTAACTACAGTAACTTCAATAGACACTGAGGTAAGTAAGATCAGAATCTGGACTATTATTTTGTTATTAAATTAGTCAATTAAGTAACCCTTATCAGTGCCTTTGAGAATTTGAACTACCAATACAGCAAAATATTTTGCTTATTTTATGCATCAAAAATATACTGAAATGTATTGAATCTTATTTCAGATACATAATCTGTTTTATGGCCATATCAAGCCCAGCCCCAGATCTCCAAAGATATTTAGGTGCCTAACTCCCATTGGTTTTCTTTGAGGCTATGAGCCTCAGAACTTAGGGCTGATCTGAATTTAAAAATTATACAGGCATAACTGTGCTCTCTCCCTATGTCATTGGTACCTGCAGGTACCATGACCAGTGGCTTCTCCCCAGCACTACACACAAGTCTATCTACTGTCTTGAGAGATCCGTGACCTGTGCAGTAGGCAGGCAAGTTACCATGCATTTCTCCCAGTCATCACAATCTCAGCTATCTCTGTTTCTAATGATCAAATTCCCCATTATTAATACCTGTCTCTTCCTAATAACAAGAGTTCCCTCCCCAGAGATGTATCCTCAGTGTGAGAGGATATCACAACATTATCTAGAAGGAGGGTCCCTACTATGGAATTGTTTCACCCTGCTCCAGCTGTTTGTTCTCCTTTCCTGAGGCTTTCTCCCTCCCCAACAGCACAGAGACTGAGTGGAGATGAGACCATTCTACTGTGTCCAGGAAAGCCTCATCTACATACCTCTCTGTCTCTCTTAGCTCCTCCAGTTCAGCCACTCTGGGATCCAAAGCCTGTATACGGTCTCTGAGGACAGGAGCTCCTAGCACCAAATGCACACATATGTCATCTGTCCATAAGCCAGGTAATCATACATGCTACATTGGTACAATAAACTGGATAGCAGCCTCTCTGCTGCTGGACTTCTGTCTGCATTCTCTTTTTACTCCTGGAGTTTGTTACTTTCTTGATGGGAATTTTTTAAAATCAAGTGACTTTGGTTTTAAACTTAAAGAATGTTAAGTGGTTCTAGTCCCCTTCTTAGAACTCCCTCACAAAACGCTCGTTTGCTTAAAAATTTTAGAAAATTGTGCAAGGTCAATTGGATGAAAATCACCCCGAATTAAATTAAAAGAAAACAATATCAAGCAAACAAGAAGGGACACACTTGGCTGCAGATCAGCACTGCTGTATGTTATTACTGAATCAGAGTGGCTTTCTTTGTACCCTATCCAACATTAGCAAAGAAAGCATAGATATGCAAGTCTGCCTTCCCTAAGGATTACAACATTATAACTAGAAATATGTTTACCTGTTACACTTGAAGTTTTTCTGCTGTTGTTCAATATGTATTCACCAAATTGGGATTCGCTTCACTGCTCTCATATGCCACATAATTATTTTAATTGATCCAAGAAGCAGACTGCAGAGCGGAGAGAAATTGATGGCTGTATTTGCACAAGAGAAAAGTAACCAAAAATTACCATAATACCTGGTTAAATATTTGAATTGACTGACTTTATTTTGAATGTCATTGCAACATATTCATTCATTTACTGGCTTCAAAAACTGTGCTCAGTGAATCTAACATCATAGAGTCCCTGCTTCATTAAAATGAATACATTAATTAAGAAGGCTGAGATCATCGACTTCCGACATACTGTGTGGATTTTGAAAACAAAACTGTCTCAACCATTTTACCCAATGCATGTTTGAAAGAAGAAATGTTTAATATCCCAACACCATCTATTATTATAGACTAGCCAATTAGCCCGTCATAAGATGGGATTTTCAGGTCTCTCCTCCACGTCGGTCTTCTCTCTTGAGCCTCCGGTCTCTCGCTCCGTGTTTCTTTCTCTCTCTCTCCTCCTCCTCCTACTGCCTCCCCCCCTCTCTCTCAGCTCTCCTCTGCCTTCTGCCTCTCTCTCCATGTCTCTCTTTCTCATCTCCCCCTCCTGCCTCTCACTCTCTCTCCGCTCTCCTCTGTCTCCATCGGGGATGCACGCTCATCCAGGCCCCGCCCTCTGGCCGTGTACATCACCGCCCCGCCCCCCTTTGCCTCCCGCCATGGCGCTCGGCTGACTTCTGCGCTGCTCAGCCGGGCTGCCACAGGGGAGCAAGCGGAGCAAGCAGCCATTTGGGCTCCCCCACGGCGACCCGGCTGAGCGGCGCAGAAGTCAGCCAAGCGCCACGGTGGGAGGCGAAGAGGGGCGGGGCTGTGACGTACATGGCTGGGCCCTGCCCCCTGGCCGTGTACATCACCGCCCAGCCCCCCTTCGCCTCCTGCCATGGTGCTCGGCTGACTTCTGCGCTGCTCAGCTGGGCTGCTGCGGGGGAGCAAGCGGCGCAAGTGGCCGTATGGGCTCCCCCGCGGCAGCCCGGCTGAGCAGCGCATAAGTCAGTCGAGCGCCACAGCAAGAGGCGAAGGGGGGCGCGAAGGGGGGCCGGGCGGTGACATACATAGCCAGGTCCTGCCCCCTGGCTGTGTACATCGCCGCCCTTGCCCCCTCCCCTCCCGCCGTGGCGCTCAGCTGACTTCTGCGCCGCTCAGCTAGGCCGCCATGGGGGAACAAGCAGTGCAAGCGGCCCTTTGGGCCCCGCGCTTCCCATGCAGCACGGGGGTGCTACATAGCGACCGCGGCACTCAAACGGCAGCTTGTGCCACTTGCTCCCCCGCGGCGGCCCGGCTGAGCGGCGCAGAAGTCAGCCGAGCGCCACGGCGGGAGGTGAAGGACGTGACTCAGGCAACAGCGCCGCCCAGAGGGAACAGGAAGGCAGGAAGGCAACAGCGCCGCCCAGAGGGAACAGCCAGCATTTCAGCGTTACAGACTCTCAGATATTGGGCTACTATATATATGATGGTTACTAGGTTACATTAGAGACTTTACATAAATTATATATACTCTACTTGTAAAAATTACTGATTTGATTGCTTTTAAACACAAGCAAGCAACCTAAATGAGAGAGACTCAAAAGAGGAAAACTAGATTTACAGATGTCTGTGCAACCTTAATTCTGCCATTTTATGTATCCATGTTGTGCATAGAAAAAAAAAGTGTGTGATCTTGTAATTAAACAGTGTATCATAATGTGCATGCACTAGGGGCCAAATTAAAATTGTACTGAAAATTGAAAATCTGGCCTATCTTTTTAGTACTTGACTTTGGAATCTAAATAAAGTTCTTTTAAGGTAGTTTTTTGTGGGCTGGGCTCCCAGCCTCCCCTTCCATCACTTCCAGCTCTCTTCCCCCCAACCCTGCAGCATGCTGGGCTCCCAGCACCTGCACCCCACCCACTGCAGTGTACTGGGACTCTGATTCTGGAACATCCATGGTCCGGGTGGACAGTGGATATTGCCGGACCAGAGAATTCCGTCTTATAGAGGTGCAACCTGTAACACCCAGTCTGCTGGGCATCCCTGCTGCCATGCACTTTGTGGTCCCATTGGCAGCTCGCTGCGGGCAGCCTGCTACTCTACTGGCCCCGCAGGTCTCTCTGCTGCTGGCCCTCCACTGGGACACCTGGTCCTGCAACATCCATGCTTGACCACAGATGTTGCTGGACCAGAGAGTCCCAGTTTAGAGAGTTTCAACCTGCATTTTTGTCTTGCTTACAACACTTTTGCTGATATATCTCAAAATGATGGTATCATTTTGGGGGGGGGCGGGAAGGGGGCAACAGTATTACATTGTTGACTCATCTTTAATTTGTAATCCAGTATAGCCCTCAGATCCTTTTCTGCAGCACTCCTTTCTAGGCAGTCATTCCCATTTGGCGTTTGTGCAACTGGTTATTCTTTCCTCAAAACAGTAAATTGTATTTATCCTTACTGAATTTCATCCTGTTTCTTTCGGACCATTTTTCCAGTTTGCCAAGATCATTTTGAATTCTAATCCTACCTTCCAAAATGTTTGCAACTCCTCTCAACTTGAAATTTTCCACTTTCTGCCATTTTCCAAATCATTTACAAAAATATTGAATAGAAACGGATCCAAAACAAATGCCTGTAGGACTCTGTTATGGCCTCCCAGATTGACTATGAACCACTGATAAATATTCTCTGAGTCCAGTTTTCCAATCAGTTTGTGCACTCACCTTACAGAAGGTTTGTCTAGGCTATATTTCCTTGGTTTGCGTCTGAGACCAAGTGAAACCATGTCAAAAGCCTTACTAAAAATCAAGAAATAGCGCATCTACTGCTTCCCTTATCCACGAGACTTGTTACTCAGTCAAAGAAAGTTATTAGCTTGGTTTAACTTAATTTGTTCTTAACAATTTGCTGTCTTGTTATTGACCATTATTTATCACCTTGTTATTTTTAGATGCTTACAGAATGATTTGATCCATTATCTTTTGGCACTGATGATAAACTAATGGGTACATAATTCAATGTGTTGTCCGTATGTCCCTTTTTAGAGAGAGATACTATATTTGCCCTTTTCTAGTCCTCTGGGATCTCTCTTGTCCTCCATGAGTTCTCAAAGATAATAGCTAATGACTCAAAAAAAAAATCTCTTCAGCCAATTCCTTAATGTATTTTGTCAGGCCCTTCTGACACGAACTTGTTCTTTCCCTTATTTTAGCCTAAGATCCTACACGATTTAAACTGGTATTCACAATTTTAGTTATCCAATCATTGCTAACCTTTTTAATACAAATGAACAATGAAACACTGGACTAACAGGGCATTCAGTGATGACCACCCACATTCTTCTGTCATAGTGATGCTGTGTTGTACATTTTATAGTGTGTGCATTCCTCTGCCCTCTACTGTAATGAACATTAGAGGCACACAAGAGTCTCTGTGTCTCACTCTCTCGTGCATAAATAGGACAAAAAGGCCTAATACTGCTACCACTAATAGAACATAAGAACGGCCGTACTGGGTCAGACCAAAGGTCCATCTAGCCCAGTATCCTGTCTGCCGACAGTGGCCAGCACCAGGTGCCCCAGCGAGGGGTGGACCGAAGACAATGATCAAGCGATTTGTCTCCTGCCATCCCTCTCCAGCCTCTGACAAACAGAGGCCAAGGACACCATTTTATCCCCTGGCTAATAGCCTTTTATGGACCTAACCTCCATGAAATTATCTAGCTTCTCTTTAAACTCTATTATAGTCCTAGCCTTCACAGCCTCCTCTGGCAAGGAGTTCCACAGGTTGACTACACACTGTGTGAAGAAGAACTTTCTTTTATTAGTTTTAAACCTGCTACCCATTAATTTCATTTGGTGTCCTCTAGTTCTTCTATTTAGGGAACTAATAAATAACTTTTCTTTATCGGCCCTCTCCACACCACTCATGATTTTATATACCTCTATCATATCCCCCCCTCAGTCTCCTCTTTTCTAAACTGAAAAGTCCCAGTCGCTTTAACCTCTCCTCATATGGGAAATCTTCTTTTAGCTTATGTGGTTGCACCCATTTTACTTTATTTATGGAGAAGAGTGTCCCAAGTTTTATCTCTGCTGTCAAACACAAAGTCCATGTGACTATGGAGAATAGTGGAGCTGATGGGCAAGAACTCCATGAAGGGGTTATTGTTACAAAGTCTGGGTCTGATTCTGCTGACAACTCCCATGTGAATCAAGGATTGGGGTGTTCTCTGTAGCACCTTCTGTTAGGTAAGCAAAATATTTCCAAAGTCTGTCATTAGCACTTTGCTTGAAGCACCCTGTAACTCAGTCATTTTATTCATATCATTGTAGGATTATAAGATGTTTAAAAACAGAAAAAAAGGAAAATAAAATAGGGTCGAAGCAGTAAAAGATTTAATTGCCTAAACTTCTCCTTGGTTTGATCATTAGCCAAGTATGTTTCCATCCATTAACGGTGAGGAAAATTAAATTAATTACCAATAAATAATGAATATAGACCAGATTGGGCCTAGTTGAATTTAATTGTCCAAGGAAAAACCCCATCACGGATAAATCTTGACAATTTGAAAACAAATGCAAACATAAACACTGCTCTGGTATGGCCTGACTCAAGTCTGTTGAAATTGTGACGGGCCGCTGACAGCCCACACGCCGGACGGCCAGGACCTCCGGGAGACGGGCGGGGGCCGCAGGCAGAACACCCCCGCGCCGCTGGGCTGCCGGAGCATGGCGGTGGGACCGGAACCTGCTGCCGCGCCTGCGCCGGCGGGAGGCCGCTGACCCCTCCCACGAGCTGGCTCAGGGAGGGGCCGACGCGGGGAGAGACAGCGGGGACATGGCTGGGGAAGCTGCCACGTCACCGGAGGGGCGGGACCTCTGGCCCGCGTCAGAACTGGCAGGCCAGTTCAAAAGGGCCCGCCGGCAGAGAGGAAGGGGGCAACCTCCTTCCAGGGAGGTCAGCGGAGACCGGGGGGCCAGGACGGACCAGGTGCAGACCCGCAACCAGCAGGTGGCCCGGCCCCATACCAGGGGCTCCCGGGACAGCCCCCACAGCCGGCGAACGGCCAGTCCAGGGTCAGGAGACGAGTGGGACAAGCCCCGCCGCCCGCGGAGAGAGCGTCCCGGCCGGAGCAAGACCCGAGGGGACCGAGGGGCCGACGGGACTCCCGTGGAGCAACCCCAGACCCGGACCACAGACTCCCGGTAGGTGCTGGAGACCGGTAGGTGGGCTCCAGGGGTCGGAGGAAGGGAGGAAGCGGCCCGGGGTGGGGGCCTTGTGGCGTCCGTGGGCAGACGTGTTAAGGGAGGAAACCCCCCCGTCTGCCGTGCAGGGGCACTAGCGAGCCCCTGCACTTAGGGCCCCGGGCTGGGACCCGGTGAGAGGGCGGGACCGGGTCCCCCTCCCAATCCCTCTGGAGTACCCAACCCCCTCCAGAACCGGAACGCACGTACATGTGCGATTGAGACGGCCGGACATCAGGGCCGGTCAGGCCATCGCCCTCTGAGGGGCCAAACTCGGGGCCCAAGCCCCCCCGCTGAGTCGGGGTATAGACGCAGGATCCGCTGAACCCCCCTCTCCGGCCCTGTGGGGAGGGGGCGATCACACCCAATCGACGGGACGCAGGCCCAGGGATCCTGGTCAGCGCCCGGTTAGAGGACGAAGGGGTTCGCTGACCCCCCTGCCCGCCGGTAGGGGGTGATCACACCCCACCACTTGTCCACAAAATCTATGGGAGTCTCTCAGAACTATACTTAAAAGTTTTATGTCCTCTTATTCACATGATTGTGCTTCACGCAACTTTGTACAATCCACAAAATCAGAACTATGTTAACAATTCAACACTACCTGAGTAGCTTTCCATCTAGTTAGTTTTCCTGCTGTGAAGTATTTTTAAAATTTCTTCTCACATTTTCTCCATTTCACATTGTACTCTATTCAGCATGGCATTCCACATCGCATCTGTACCACACATCTAAACTCCAGGAAGAATAGGACCATTCCATGTACATAGAAACCTGGGGCCTTTTGTCATCTGTCATTTTGTCATTGTAGATGTAAACTATAGCTGCATCTCTACTCTGTGGCCCTCTATAACTGGCTAGGCCAACTAGGGAGTAATGGACCTGCTATCTCCAGGGCTAATAAAGGCTCATGCATTAACATCCAACATTCTCACATTCAGTCCCCATTGCTGACAGCCCAGCCCCGTGCATCAGCATTACAAGTGGTGGCTTTTACAAGAAACTGAATGGGGAAGCCTTTTGAGGCTGGATGTCTCTATTAGCTAAACTAACATGAGAGTGATACGACTACTATAGCCTTGGCGGAGAAAGATGGGCCTTTTAGTTCAGGACATGGAGGCGCATGCATTAAGATCTAGAGCTCCAGGTCCAATTTCTGCTAACAATAATGCATACATGGGGCATAGGCATTACACAGAGAACACATTTCCCCGATTTTAGGGACAATAGCCAGTGCCTAGGATGTTGCATAAATACGATATTCTATCTGAATGACAGTATTTGTACATTCTAAGTAACTAAAAAAGAGGCTAATTATAAAGCAAGGTACAATAGTAAAATGTAGCTGGAGACGGTGTGACAAACCTGAGATAAACAAAAAAAACCAACAATGAGCAGGTAAGAAATAGGAGCCTCTAACGTTCAACAAGATCATGGATCAAAATAATCACACACACACACACACACACACACACAAAGAGAGAGAGAAATCTATATTCTCTGTCAGGAAAATAGCTCAGGCAATGGTTTAAATTGCAAACTTAAATCTGGAAACTCTGGTGATATGACTTTAACACAATAAACACAGTGATCATTCCTCATAATTACCCCTCATTTAGTTCTCTCTGATTCCAAGGACTACTGGGATTACTTATTAATGAAACATTCCATACGCTTCTCAGCTATGCCAGTGCAGCAGTTATTTCCTCTTCCTGACTACAAAAGCTCTGGAGTTTAGCTGCAACACAAATCACCTCAACCGTGGAGCTCAAGAGATTCTCTTCCGATTTTCTAGCTGACATTGCCTGTGGCTGTTATTTTGCTAGATGCCTGGGGCTGCCCTGAATCCTTCTTTTTATTTACAAGAGGTGACTGCTTTCCAGATATAAAATTCAGGGGAAGTAAAGCAAGAATCTTAAGAATATTGTACCCACATACTACAGTGGAGGGTGCCAATCCAAATGGAGGGTATGTCTACGGTGCAGCATTTATCCAGAAAAATGGCCATTTTTCTGGAAAAACTATACGTTCACACTGTTATTGTGTTCTTTTGACAGAAAGTTGAAAGAACGGGGGGGGGGGGGTTCCCACAGAGGTAAACCTCTTTCTATAAGGAAGAAGCCTTTTTCTGAAAAACCTTTTTTGGAAAAAGGCGTGTGTGGACGCAGAAGAGGGAGTTCTTTCAAAAGAAGAAGCCTCCAGGAAATAACACAGGTGCCCTGGTGGCCACTCCGTCCATACTAATCACAACTTAAATGCGGCGAGATAGCGTCCAATCAATGTGGACGCTATCTTTCAAAAAGCATATCGCTTTTTCATTGTGCTTTTCCTGTGTGGACGCTCTCTTTCTAAAGAAGTTTTTCCGGACGATCTCGTCTGGAAAAGCTTCTTCCAAAAGGGGGCTTGCAATCTAGACATAGTCAGAGAAAGAGAGAGATTTTCTGGGTGCTGTGTTGGTCCTGAAAAATGAGGCATCTCTCCAGTTTCTTTTTATTCAGTTATCCATGAGCAGTGCTGACAGTGAAGAAGCAGCATATTGTAGTCAGTGGCAAAGCACAATTCCTTCAGACAAGGATGATTAAGAAATAAACCAACAGTTGGGCACTATAGGATGATCTTTCCATAGCCACGTACATGCTGCCAGGGGGAAAGTCTATTGGTAGCTTGAGTGCTAGGCTTTCTGAGGCATTGGCCATGTAGCTCATAAGAATCCTGTGTTGATTAGCATGTAGCTGGGAACTTTGTGTAAAACATGGCTCTATTCCCAAATGTCCCTTTTCATCTGCAACAGACCTTTCTAAATTAGAGAATGAATGATATGGAGCACTCTTGCCACATCCCTACCCCCGATATAGCAGGACCGCAGCGGTTGTGCTGCATAGGAGATAAGGCTGTTTCAGGAAGGTGCTCAAGCAGATTCTATGTTTCCACATACAGCACAGCTGGAGTCCACCTCAGCAGAAAGTAGAGTCTGGAGAAGGGCCTGAAGCGGTTGCGACTATAGAGACAATAATTATGGAATCCAGCAGCTGCAAAACCACAGGGTCAGCTCATTGCATGAGTCCAGGGACACCATTTCACATGGAGGAGGGGGGGGGGAGAAACCTGTGCATGCAGTGATGGGGGGGAGTGAAAGTATGGGGGGATGCACTGAGGACAGAGGCTTCAGCAATGTTACTGAGCATGCTCAGTACAAGCCAAGCACCAAATGGGGAGGGGGGAACCAACCCCATCCGCCCTCCCTCCCCCCACACGCATCATCTCTACCCAGGGGCTACTAAGACTCTGGAAAACTCTACTTTTTTGGCAGACAACTTAGCAGTTAGCTGACAGGAGCACTGTATCTAATTACTGTATACAAGAAAGAAAATTAAATAAATATTAGACCCACTCAGGTCTAACACTAACACATTCTGACATCTTGTGGCAAGTCACTTAAGGGACACTGGTTAGCCTTAACATTTTAATATATATTCTGACTTTGTTACTAACTGTGGAGAAATAGAGAGACCCATCAGGACCCCTGGGCTCTACCTCAGCTCTGGAAGGGGAGTGGGGTCTAGTGGGTTACAGCAAGGGGGCAGTTACAGTTCAGCTCTATATAAAAAAATCAGAATGGCCATTCTGGGTCAGACCAAAGGTCCTTCTAGCCCAGTATCCTGTCTTTTGACAGTGGCCAATGCTAGAAGGAATGAACAGAACAGTCCATCATCATGATCCATCCCCTGTTGCCCATTCCCAGCTTCTGGCAAACAGAAGCCAGGGACACCATCCCTGCCCATTCTGGCTAGTAGCCATTGATGGACCTATCCTCCTTGAAATTACTTATTGGAACCCTGTTATGGTTTTGGCCTGTCTCCCATCTCCTGGCAAAGAGTTCCACAAAGAGTGCCTATGAAAAAAAGTTGTTTGTTTGTTTTAAATCTGCTGCCTATAAATTTAATTGGGTCAGCTTTTTGTCTTATGGTAGCAAAGGAATAAATAACATTTCCTTATTCTATTTTTCCACACTGTTCATAATTTTCTAGATATCTAACATATCTCCCCACCCTTTAGTGATTTCAACTCCTCAAGGTAGTTAAGACATAGCGATTCTATTGAACATGTTGATTCATTTAATATTTTTATTTGATTTGATTCTACATTATCTTTCACATACAATGCCACTCCGCCACCCACACAGCCTGCTCTATTCTTCCGATATATTTTATATCCCGGTATGATTGTGTCCCACAGATTTTCCTCATTCCACCAGGTTTCAGTGATGCCTATTATGTCAATCTCCTCCTTTAATACGAGGTACTCTAGTTCACCCATCTTATTAGTCAGACTCTAGCATTTGTGTAGAAGCACTTTAAAAATTTGCCACTGCTTATTTGTCTGCCCTTCCTGATGCATTGGATTCCTTTATATGCGGTTGTTTGTCTGCTCTGGCCCATGGTATGTCCTCTCCCCGCCTCTCTTTGGGTATGTCTACTAGTTTCGAACTAGGGAGGCTAATGTAGTGAAGTTGTAAATGAAGCCGGGATTTAAATATCCCGGCTTTATTTATCTTTCGTCGGCGCCATTTTTTAAATCTAGTCGACTAACTGCCCTGCTCGCGGCAGTCAGCGTTAACTCGAACCAAGTCCTTAGTTCTGTTAACTGTTACACCTCGTTCACCTCATTCCACGAGGTGTAACAGTTAACTTGAACTAAGGACTTAGTTCGAGTTAACGCTTGACTGCCGCGTAGCCGCGGCAGTTAGTTCGACTAGGGGATTTAAAAATGGCGCTCGACGGGAAGATGCAAATAAAGCCCGGATATTTAAATCCCGGGCTTCATTTGCAACTTCGAATGCCTACATTAGCCTCCCTAGTTCGAACTAGGGGGCTAGTGTAGACATACCCTTTCTGACTACAGCTTAGAGAATCTCTATCAATGGATTCTCCTCTAAGAGAAGTCTCCATCCGATTTATGTGCATCTCCGCACCACTCGGCTTTCCCCCACCTCTTAGTTTAAAAACTAACCACAATGATTCCAAGAGCTCTTTCTTGAGTCGTAACAGAAGTGATCCAAATGCAAATCCCCACAGCACAACACTTATTCCTACTCTTTTCCCCCCTTATCTTTTAAGAGGAATACCTGGCAATGTTTTCATGATCCTTCAATTACTTGAATTCCCAGCCTTTTGTTATTCTTAATTACCCTCCCTCCCTCTTTTTATAAAAACTCCCTGCCCCAAAGGCAAAGCTGGGAACAGCTCAAACTCTGTTCCATGTAAGAAGTGAGGGCAAGTCAGGGCATGCAGCTTTAAGCAGACCCGAAGTCTGAAATCCAGGGGGTCCAAACTCGGGAGGGTTACTGCCCTCCTAGCCTCCAATAAATGGCACTCTTGTATGAGTCGGCCCTGTACTATATAGGCACTGTCCATCTATTCAGGTTTATCTCCCAGATCACAGTGGAGAACAGATTCTGATTTGATTTGATTGCTTTTAAACACAGGCAAGCAACAAATATCTAACCTTCCATCCTAAATCTTTTTGTCTTCCTTTACTAGTCAGCGTCAGAGCAAATTACTGCAAATCCCTGTGAACAATGTTCCTGACTTTGTCTTGCCAGCTCTTATTTGCACATACACTTCCTTATCTAATTTCTCATTTTGTTTTGGAGAAGTGGAACAATTTCTGTGTCTAGTTTATAATTGCTGTTATTCAGCTTAGTCTAAAGTCGCCTGCGTGACGATAATCACAAGTACAGGGCCCGACTGGCCTCTCTCGCTAACACTGGTGCAAGTCAGCAGTGCCCTCACTGAACTCAATTGAGTTACACACATGTCAACATGGTCTGAAAGAAGACTCAGACCCAGGGTCCCATTTGCTGCTGTCTGTATCTCGCTTGTATCACATAATAATGAAGAGAGGGTTGGGTCTGCAGAAGACTATTGTGATGAGAAGATCCTGGGTCTTAACAAACACTACTGTCTATAATGGGTGGGATCGTATCTCTTGATACAAAGGCAAATAATCTGTAATGCAGGAGGGTAACCCCATTTTCCCCAAAAGACTGTCTGTCTGTGCGGCGACTGGAAGGTTCTGGAAAATAGCTTCTGAACTGCAGCTGAAGAAATATTAGGCTAGAGGGTGTTGAGAAAAATTTGAGCACTCGTGAGGCCAGATTGAGTGTGCTAGTCACATGGAAGTGGCTAGCCAACTGATAATTGTCACAATGTACTGGCACCTACATTCTAATTTTAACAAATGAGAACATATTTTAAGAGTGGTCTCCAAGTCTTAGAGAAGGGAAAGCAGGCTCCTAGGACTAGAAATTCTGCTATTCCTTACTGGGACTGGATACAGGAAAAGGAGGAGCAAAGATGGCTTTAAGTCACCTTTGTGACTATTGAATTCTCTCCTGGGCTCTGAAGCTACTCTAAATGGCAACAGCTTGGAATAGCTCTGTGTGTGGGGGGGTGTTTGGGGGTGGGGGGTGTGCACGCACATACACACCGTAATTAAAGACCCAAAGCACTAAGTCTTGAGGATTTAGGCTCATGAGGAGGGGGGAAGGTCAGGTTGTGGGCCTAAAACTAGCAATGTAGACTTTCCAGCTTTGTCTTGAGCCTAAGCTTTGAAACCCAGCAAGGTGAGAGGGTTTTTTTTTTGCCCAAGTCTTCAGCTCAAGAGGGAATAACCTATACTGCTGCTTTAACCACCTAGCCTGAGCCCCACACGCCCTAGACAATTGATCAGCACTCTGAGATTGGTGTCGTGGATTTTTCTTTGCAGTGTGGATGGACATACCCGGAGAGTCTTTTTACAGTGAATTATATTTGGGGGCTCGCTACTCCAGACACACACACCCTCTCACCTTTTCTCCACACCCAGCACGTTCACTGTTCGGGGAGTTGCATGGGGACTTGCATGACCTGATACTGACAGAAGAATTCTGTAGGTAGCAATCTTAACACCTATAGGTGGTATTTCCAGGCAAGGGTTGCAGGACAATGTGCAGGGAAATTTATATTGCACTTGCCAATGCATTTACCCATTCTGTGGAGAGTTTCTCATTTTCAGAGGTGTCAATCTGGCACATTGTTTACAGCTGAATTTTTCAAGTGATGTTATTTTATTATCTGAATATGGTTTTAAGTAAAAACAATGCTTTCCTGTGATGGCCATAATTCAGAGAGTTTGCCCAGTATTTGCTCAGCAATAAAACGCATTTGCCCATTTCTGCTGTTAGGGCTGGAACAAACATGTTTGATGAGATGAAACAGCATCAGGTTGAAAAACCTCAACTGAACAATAAACCTGCTGTCACCTACAAAAAGAATGTGAATCCACTCACAAGGCTGGTTGCATACAAACAGAAAATAACTCAGGGCCAAGGACAGTAGCCTGTGGAACACTGTCAATAAAAGATAAGGATCTTGGATAAAAACTGAGAAGTATGTGATTGACTGGATAAATAATACTGATAGCAACACAGAAAAGAGTTATGAGAAAAGCATAGCATGAAACTGACCAGACATCAGTGGTGATATATCAGCTGAGTAGCTATATTATGAAGGGAAAGAGTTACCAGCAATAAAGAAATAACAACTGCTTCAAATCATTGTCAAAAATAGAGTTAAATTACATATCAAAGCAGATTCATTTGAGTGCAACATACCTTCCTACATTCAGACTGATTTATGAGACAGCCAGGTACACACTGTAACAGCTAAAACCCCCATGACAGCACAACACAGTGAAGAAAGTTTGGGGCAAATGGGCAATTGACAAATAGCTTGTTGTTAAACTAGACCCAAAGTAAAGCTACCAAGAAAGTCACATGTAGATTAATAAATTTCTATTTCCCCAGACTAATTAATGCTTTCATGCCAATAATTATGTACCTTATATTTTAAAATCTGCTATAGAGAGCAAACAGAAGCTGGAACAATAAGGCTGTGTCTAGACTGGCAAGTTTTTCTGGAAAATCAGCCGCTTTTCCGGAAAAACTTGCCAGCTGTCTACACTGGCCGCTTGAATTTCCGCAAGAACACTGACGATCTCATGTAAGATTGTCAGTGTTCTTGCGGAAATACTATGCTGCTCCTGTTCAGGCAAAAGTCCTTTTGCACAAAGCTTTTGCGCAAAAGGGCCAGTGTAGACAGCTCAGATCTGTTTTGCGCAAAAAAGCCCCGATCGCGAAAATGGCGATCGGGCTTTTTAAAGCGCATCTAGATTAGACGGGCGCTTTTCGCATAAAAGTGCTGCGGAAAAGCGTCCATGCCAATCTAGATGCTCTTTTCCGCAAATGCTTTTAACGGAAAACTTTTCCGTTAAAAGCATTTGCAGAAAATCATGCCAGTCTAGACGTAGCCTAAATGTATAGGAGTGTACAATCAAAAGCATTAGCAGAGCTCTCCACAGCTCGTATGTATTTCAACAAATTCAACATATGTTGAACTGGTGCACGGCCCCTTTCTTCCAGGCTGTTTACCAAACATACTGCACCAACTCTGCAAATGTTTCCATAAATTAAATTCAGACAAGTTAGGCTGCTTGATAATAACCTGAAACCAAATATCAGCTATCTGCAATGTTTCCGAAAGAAGGAAATGGAGGAGATGAAACTGTGTTTTAATGGATCAAATAAATAATTTACAATATCTCACTCAAGCTCTTGCATTCCTGAGAATGAAAGCTAGCAAATGCCAATCTATTAATTTTACTGGTGCTAAAGGGCACAAATGGAGGATTCCCCTTATTATACTAAATAGAAGCTTTGAGCAAATTAACTGCACTGGGGGGCAGATTTGCCAGAAAGTTCAGCTCCCAAAATCGAGGCCAGATTTCCAAAATAGCTCATTTCTAGAGCAGGTAAAACGTTTTTGACCAGAAAATTTTTAAGAGCATTTTGATGATGTTAAGGAATCTTCTCATTATTGCCTTTCCATTTCTGTTTTAGCAGAGGATCTAAAATGATCATAGAAATAATGAGGGTCATAGCAGACACTGCTGTTCATATCAGAAATAATGAGTGTCCTTATGGTTTTTTTATCTCTAAAATCAATCTATTTTCCATAATATTTTGATCTTGTGTACACGACACTTCATTTAAGTACATGGACTGTAAAATGTTCTTACCATTTAACTGGAAGATAAACAGCCTTCCTCTACAATGTTCTCTTCTGGAGAAAGAAAATATCCCATGGGATACTTTGACTGCAACTGAGAAAGTTGCTTTAATATCTAGTATATGACTTCTAGTTATTCTACTTATATTCAATAGGTCAGCTCCAGATAGTTTCACAGCACCACTCACAGAATATGATCAGGTCTGTTACCTTTGTCATTTGCCTTCTCTCAGGACTTTTATTAACAATATTTAATTATTTAGGAGAATTAAGCAATTTTATTTTGTTAGTATTTTCAGTACATACAAATCAGTGCATGGCTATGAAATTAAGTGTTCTTGAGACAATTTTCAGTCGCCGCTCGTGGAATAAAGAAGCTCTTTGCTATTTAAATCCCCCTGAACTACAAAGAACTGACTGTAGTAAAGTATCTCAGAGATGAATTCTTCATTGCTCCTGCATACTGAAAAATTGCTCTGACTGAGAGCCACAAGTGGTATAATATATGATGGGGGTCATACTTCTATAGCACAGATAATAACAATAAATTCCTGTAGAGGAGGATGCACTGACAGACACGTTGCAATCCTTCTACCAGCATCACAGATGGATAGCGATTCATGAAAGCATCACTGCGTTCTGGTTCCAAATCTGACCAGCTGCCTCAATCCTGAATCAAAGCTAAATTAGAGCAGATGTCACTTTTAAGGCTTGATCTGGTAATGTGTTGAGCACCCATTGGTCACTCCTTATTTACATGAGTAGCTTCCACTGACATCTACAGGTGCACTTGCCTGAAAGAGAGAGAGAACCATACACATCCAGTGCTAAGAGCATGAGTCTTTACAGTTTGAAAAAAAACCCACATAGCTGATATAGCCATCAGCTGTAACAGACCTATACCATCGGTGGCTTGGGTATAGAGTGGGACATAACCCACAGTTCACAGTGTGCTATGTGAGCAACAACAGCAATTCCCCCAGGCTGATATCAGCATCCAAAGGCTATCACGCTCATTTGCATCATGACGAAGTCCAGTTTTATGACCATTTTGTGGCTATTACACACTCAAAAACAGACAGTCTGATGCTTGTGGATTTTCCACCAGAAATGGATGAAAAACTGCTCATACATTTTGGCATCTCTGCTCAATAGTTCTTAACAGATTAAATTGATTGGACTAGTTTTGAGTCTACAGAAACTCGATAATTGGATGTGAAAATGTGTAGGATTAGAATCAAAGTTACCATGTGAACTGCTCGAGTGGAATACTGAATATATTTGAAGCCAAAATCCTAGCACCCAACATCAATACAGTAACTTAATTAATTGATCCTTTTCAAAGAGAAACATGAATTCAAAGCCCATTTTTAACAGTAAAAAGGACTAAATGACTGTGTAAAGGATTTATTTGCCTGTTCTAGGAACTTTCATGAAACATTAAGAGGAGACACTCCAAACAACTTCCTAGTCAATAAAAAGGAGAAGTTATATTATCATTTCCTAAAACTTTTTTGGTGTTTTACATGAAGGGATGCAAATGAAGGAATGATGGAAGCTGTCACTTTGATCTGACCTGTAGGTATAAGTTTTATGGAAGACACTCTCCTTCTGACAAAGAGATTTTTGCTTTGGAGAGCTCTAAGATACTTTATAGTCTGTCTTTTTTTCATCTGTGACAATATTCATCCTTGGTTTTGATCTCACGCCAGGTTTTTTACAAATATAACTCAGCCAAGTGCTGTGAAGTTGCTCCTGAATTATACCAGTATATGAGAGTGCAGAATCATTATTGGACATGCTCCGTGCACTTTAAAAGGAAGAATGTTGCTTAATCTGTATTTGTAGCTGTTGGACTCAAAATCTTGAACTTGGAGACAAGAGAGAAAGAAGATGGCAAAAAACCAGCAATAAACGATGCAGTTGTAGGAAGCAGAAAGTAGCAGCTGTAAGCTGGCAGCAGTGATCACATTTACTGGGTACTGAAGAATTCTTTCCAGTTTTCAATAGCATGGACTTTTCCTAGGATGAGGATAGTGCTGTACTCAGTTCCTCCTTCTCCTCCTCCCTTTCATATAGGTCAGGCTGTTTCTTTTCAAGCCTTTACTGTGCTTTCTCTTGACAGCCTGCGCTATCTAACTCACACTCCTCTCCTCTCCTCACACACTGCTTGAGCGTCATCTCAGGCAACCCCTGGAGTACACAGCAGAGGAGGTAAGAGAGAAACATGGACACCAAGTCAGAGTCCACTCCCAGTTAGTGCTGGGTGAATTAAAAAAAAAGTTTTCCTCCTTTTGTCTTTGCTTTCCACAGAACAATGGAACAATTGAGTTTTACTTGATCAAGTACTGGCAAAAAAATCTAGCTGAAACTTGCATGCTCACAATAGTAGAAAGATATTTATACGAGAAAAGGAGAGGGTTCCCAGAACTCCTGGCAAGAGCCTTGGCACAGAGGCAATCTCATTTAACCCTATTTGGCAGGCCTCATCCTTCGCAGATAGGAATGTGCATGACATTATTTTGTATGAATGTGCTGAGAGAAAATTTCATTTAACTCTGCAATCTGTCACAGTTCAGAGCAACTGCACCTGCATTCCTCTCAGCAGTCCAGCCAGGACACTCACTCTTCCACCTCCAGTTCCCTAACCATTGCCCTTCTCAAGTCAAGATTGAATCTCTCTCCCTACTGATTGGGGTACCTCTCAGAGGTGCTGGAAGTAGGGGGCTGAGTCACCCCTTGTCTTGAACTAGTTTCCATTATGTACAAGGTTCACAGTTTGATTCAATGGCTCTCAGCACCCTCACTCTACAAATTGTTCCAGCACCCCGGTACATTTATGCTACCTAGTTCCCTGTTTTTTAGTGTGTCACTCCTAGCAAAAGACAGACTGCCTAAGCAGACCTGCTTGCTTTTTCTTCAGAGACTAGCAACAGTGTAACTGCCTGCATATAAGCTCTTGAACAGCTCTTCTAAGCAAGCATCTTTTATTCTTACAAATAAAATACATTGAAAACAATAAAAGCGTCTTCACACATGCTAATAATCTTACCAGCTGTTACTCTCTCTAACATGGGGTCTGGCAGAAACAGTCCTTGAGCCCCCCCACCCTGGGGTTTCCCAATGGTTTCAAGTTCATCAAATGCTTTACTCCAAACAAGAACACTCCCTTATCCAGTCATTCATTTATCCAGTAAGATTCTCTGAAGTGGTCCTGAAAAGGTAATCAGACAGTCAATGAGTCCCTACTCAAAGTGCAGCTTCAAAAAGATGGATTGGGGGTGGGCCATTTGCATTTCCCCCAAACCCAACCCACCCACACACCCACCAGTTATTTCCTTCATGCATATTGTCCCCAAAAGTCCTGTGAAGTCACGCATATCTGCTGCAGATTGAATTAATCATGTCCTTCTTCCTAAAGAAGTTCCATACAGTCCCACAACAGTACATAAATATTAACATTTTCCAAACAACTGAGTCCCAAAGTACTTAAAATTAATTCAATATTGGTTTGTCCAGGATATTACACCAACAAAACAACACACCTTAGAATGGTTTAATTTTTATAGTACTCATGCCTAAAAAGTCTCCATGGCCTAGAAAGGAAAGATTTAACATCTTCTAAAACCTCATATCCTCTGTGTTCCCCTTCCCTAAACTGCTTCTTGGAAAAGTCAAGTGGCTTCTTCAAACCCAATTCCTAAATAGAAGAGTTGAACTTAGGCTTAGCACAATTTTATTTTTATGTATAATTTGACTGATTGTATTGGTGATTATTTTAAGTATTTGTTCCCATTTGTGTTGATTTAAATTTTCACAGTTGGTCAAATAATGGGTTTGAACCATTTTATATTTAAATGTTCATAGTTGTGGGACATTATGTGAGGGTAATTATGTAAGAACAGTAAATGTTGAGATTCCAAAAGCTAAAGATTTATAACTGTCAAAACATAAATTTTGAACACCACATGTCAAAATATACAAAGTACAAAGATCAAAATCTAAAGTTCTCAAGCAGCATTTTTATCACTTTATCTATCTGTAAATTTTTATCATCAATAGAAATGTTTTCATCTGTCTGTTCAGTGAAGTCAAGGTTTCCCAACATTTACCCATACAAATCTAAACCTTCCAACCCTAATTATTCTCATCCTATAAGAGAACAGACACTATCATGTGACTTACATGACCAATCACAACAAATAAATATCACATTTAAAATATAGAGAATTAAATAATCACAAACAACTGTTCACAATCAACACATCAAGAGGAAAAAATCATGCCAAAAGTCTGATGAGTACATTCAAGCTAATTCATTCAACAGAATGAACTTCCAACAGGCTCATAGACATTATACAACTTGTCAAGGAGGCTGAATTCATCAAGTAAAATATTCACTAAATATTGTTCTCTCAGGTCTATCAGCTTCCCCTGTTTTGTTACTAGTCTACAGCTTATAAAGGAAGGAGACAAATGTTTGGGCCCCAGAACCCTGGTCACAAGCCCTCCCAAAAAAGATCCAATTGGAGAAACATCCCTGGTTAGCTTTGTATGGAAAACATGATGGTGCTGGTCACCAGTAAGAGAAGGTTAGAATGAGACTTCCTTAGTAGTTAGCCACAAGCCAGGCTGGATGGCAGAAAACATATTACTACATGCCTATCTGGTAGGATCTCAGCATGAGTCCATTTGATCTAAAATCACCAAGAAACTTTCTTCCTCCAACCACTTTGGAACGTCTTTTTCTACAGGTTGTACTTAGTTGTTCAGGCTGGCCTCAACGTTAGCTTCTCCTCTTCCAGGGATCAAGGTGTGCTCTTTACAGGGAAACTTCTTTGCCAAGGTTCACATCCAGGCCTGGCCTTAATGCAAGGTGAGCAAGGTGGTTGCCGTGGGTTCAATGCCTTCAGGGTCCTGTGCTGCCTGGCGCCCACCTGCCCAGCCGCTCGCTCATTGCCCTGGCTGGGAGCCACCCAGCCGTGCAACATAGCTAACCACAGCATGCTGCCTTGGGCCCCACAAACTCTTTGGCCAGGCATGGTCATATCATGTCATGAATGAAAATAAGCTCCTGATTTGATATAACATAATCAAATTGGACATGCCCTAAATGCAGGCCTTCTGTGTAAGATCAAAGTATAATCTTTGACAGCCACAGCAGACTTCAATTTGATTAAAAAAAAAAAACTAAACCCATCACCTGTTGGGTACTAGCTAAATATTAAACTCCTAAAACTGAGAAACATCTGAAAATGCAGTCACAGGAAAACTTCTAATGAAGTTTCTTTGTAAGGGTTCACAAATAAAATTGAACTGTGAATTAAATACTCATGCTTAAAGAAGACATTAAAGACATTAAAGAATCTTAGGGTGCATCTACACTGCACCGTTATTTCAAGATAACTAGCGTTATTTCAAAATAACAATGCGAGCGTCTACACAGCCATTCTGAAATAATTTCGAAATAATGGATGGCTTATTCTGAAATCTGTAAACCTCATTCTATGAGGAATAACACCTATTCCAAAATAGCTATTTTGAAATAAGGTGTACGTAGACATGCCACTGCTGCTATTTCGAATAGCCTCCTGAGGCTCTAAATTGAGATAGCATGTCTACATTAGGGAAGCCTGCCTCAGACTAATTTTGAGGCTTCCCTGCAATGTAGACATGCTATTTCAAAATAAGCTATTTCGGATAGCTATTCCGGAATAATTTATTTTGAAATAGCTATGCAGTGTAGACATACCTCTAGTGTGCTCTCTCAACTCCCAAATAGATTAAGAGAATAATGTGTAACAGTGCAGTATAAAATGAAGACTTGTTAAATGGTAAGATTAAGATCTTTGTTAGTTATATCTTAATGTAATTATGTACAGTGAAAGAGTATAGATGAGGTAACACTTAGGCCAAGGTCTTGCTGGCATAAATGTGGTTTTGCTAATTCCTCTTTTACACCGCATCGATAGTCTGCTTAAAATGAAGAAAATGCTGACAGAACCCAAGATAATATTGGCTGGAACTTATGAAGTAAAAAACACACGAACCTGTAACAACAACAACAACTACTACTACTGCTAAAATGCTCTTTTTCTGGGAAGATCCAGGGCAGGGCAACATAAAATGACACAATCCAGAAATTGCAAAACTAACAGGAAAAATGCAAAAGTTGAGTAACTGAAGCTTGAATGTGTGTAATGTATGCACAACGTAAAACCTAAACAGTTAATATGTTAAAAGCCAATTGGATAAACAGTAAATTATCTGTAATGTAGAAATGTATCAAAGATCCAAGTGACCAGGGGCCCAAACTGGAAGAACTCTGGGCCAGAAACTGAAGGATTGGACTAAAGGACCACACAGAGGGATCAAACAAAGTGATGAAAATTCTGGAAGCTGAAACAACTTCCCAACAACCTGGAATGTGGTGACTTGGTCTTATTTACCAATTCTATCTTGTCTGTTATTTGTGTGGCATAAATGTCCATTTGGGAATTGTAAGGGACAATACTTCTATATGAAATTGTGTAAATAAAGGTGAAAATTGATTAAGCCTAAACTCTCTTAACTCCCAAATAGATTAGGAATTTAATATTTAGCTGGTACCCCAACGGGTGAAGTCTACTGTGGCTGTCAAAGTTATACTTTGATCTTACGTAGAAGGTCTGCATTTAGGGCATTTTGGGCAGTTGTGAGTCAGTTTCCCAATTTTTAGCCCCAACATCATCAGAGAGCTAAACAAAATGTACCATGCACCAAGCCAGAATTAATTTTAAACCTACTGATGGCTGAATCCTGCAAGGTTCTCTTCAGCTCCTAAAAAATCCCAAGCCCCTTCAACTCCCAGGAAAGTCAAAGGGAGTTGAAGTCACTCAGCATCTCTCAGAGGGCTCAGTACGCTTGCAGGATAACACCAAGAATTCTAATGTCATTAGGGTTTTTTAATAGGATACAAACAAAGCCATAAAGCCTTGCTGGATGTAACAGATTTGGGGGGAAATACAGAGGATTGCACAAGATCAAATCCTGACATTTTTAAAAAGTGCCCTTAAGCTTGTTGTTCAAATAAAATATGCAAATGTGGCTGCAGGGTTTCTCAGAGCTCATGTATTTTTTGGAATAAATATTCAGATTGGACTCGAAAGGTTCTTTAATTCTGCCTTGAGAATAACAGATGTGAATCAAGAATATAAATGTTTCTAAATGGCACGTGACTACCTTTCAGGGAGCAGGTCCCCAAGCATGGGTGTGCTAATTAGGACACTTAAAAATCAATGTGGGCCACCTAATGTGCCAATGCTGTGGGTTTAACGAGCATTACCTGTACTGAGTGTAGTACATGGGAGTGAGAATTTCTTCCATGGCCACTATTGTCCCTTCCATGCTAATAGGCAGGAAATTGGTGGCAAGGGCAAGAAATGGAGGGATCCTTGGTTTTGTGCCCAGTGCGCTGAGCTAGAGTGGTGGGGGAAGAGACAGACCTGGGGTAGAATACTTCCCCCCCATCCACACAAGGGTAGAGTTTGAAACAGACAATTATTCTCTGACTTCCTGCTTTGCTCAAGATATGCAACAACTATGCACTTCCCCTAACTCATGATTTATGGCAAAGCCCCATTCCAGCTCGGTGAAATCCTTCTTCCATTAAGATCTTGTCTACACGGGACGTTATTGTGTGGCAAGCCAGGGTGTAAATATACAGTACACTAGCTTGCTGCACAATAATATCTGGTGTAGACATACCTGCAGTTCACTAAAAGTTCCTTAGTGCACTTGTGTAACCCACACACCTACTGGGTGTGATTCACTGTCCCATGTAGTGGCACTTAGACCATTTACAGAGAGGCAGACCACAGCCTTAGATGAGAACCAACTGGTTTTTAACTTAGGCTGTAGACCAGGGGTGGGCAATAATTTTTGATGGGGGCCACTCCAAGATTTTGGAAATTGGTCCAGGGCCACAATCCTCCATGGTATTAATGGAGGACGTGCGGGCTTTAGGATGGAGGTTGGATGCAGAAGGGAGCTTGGGGTAAGGGATTAGGGTGCAGGAGGGAGTGTGGGGTCTGGGAGAGAGTTTGGGTGAAGGAGGCGATTGTGACTGGAGCACTGGCCGGGGGGTACAAGGGTTTGGGTTGGGACCTAGCCAGGGGACTGGAGTGCAGGGGTTTGGGATGTGACCTAGGGCAGGAGGGTGTTGTGACCTGAGGCAGGGGATTGGGATATAGGAGGGGCGGCAGGGTTTTGGTTGGAACCTAGAGCAGAAGGGGGTTGTGACCTGGGGCAGAGGATTGGGTTGCAGGTTCTGAGAGGGGATATGGGTGCAGGAGGGGGGAGAGGGTTTGGCTTATGTGGGGTAGGCAGCCAGAGGGTTGGAGGGAGAGAGGGGCTGGAGTGCCAGAGGCAGTCTCTAGCCAGGAGACTTACATGGGTGACTCCTGGCCAGCAGCCCAGCAGGTTTCTGAGGCAGTCTCCTGCCCCTGCACATGCTGCAGGAGCCATGTATGTGTGTGAATAATTATGAACCAGAGGGGAGAGAGGAGTGGTGCTTCGTGTGCTGTCTGTTTGAAGAACAGGCAGCTCCCATTGGCCAGAATCAGCCAATGGGATTGACCTGGGGGCAGGGACAGCTCATAAAGTCTTTCCCTCCACCCCCGGGTTCATAGTAGTGAAAGAGAAACAGCCCCACGGCTGCTTTTCTGAGCTGCATGCAGGTGTGGCAAGGCAAGCAGGGAGCCTACCTGGGGCTCCCTGCTGTGTCTGTGGGCCAGATCTGGTGGCTTGGAGGGCCGAATTCAGCCCACAGGCCATATTTTGCCCAGCCCTGCTGTAGAGGCTGATGCACTATGCTCCAGACATCCCAGGTTTGGTTCCGCCTGTTGGTGTTACACTTGCATACCTCACAGTTTGTTACTCTGAATTCTTCAAATGAGTTGAATTCTTTAGTATGTCACCATCTTTTCTTTGGTTTTTACTTTCTTATCTTTATAGTGACAACAATAACTGAATGAAATGTAGAGCATACAAATAATCTGTTCCAAAATGAGTGATTCAAAACAAGATTCAAATAAATGTGGTTTGATTCCATTCAGTAGTAACAATAAATGCCTGCCTAACAGGAAGGCACTCTCTTATGGAGAAAAAAAAAAAAAGACCCTACAGCATTATTCTACAGTAATGATTCAAACCAAACCATTACAGGTACTACTGTAAGTGACAGTGTTTCAGATTATCGTTGTAGAATGCCACAATATTTTAAAAAGCAATGCTAGCTGTAAACCAAACATCATTTATAGCTTGTAAATTATAGCAGTCTCTTAGATATTTCTTCTCTTCTAATGTAGCTGTATAAATAGGACAGAAGTCAAAGTAACCGCAGTAGATGCTTAACACAATATTGCTCTTGGGATAAAGCACTTACCTTTGCCACATATTCTATGGTGTCTCTTTCAAACAGAAATGGAATGTTTAGTCACCTTAGTTGCTTGCATTGTGAAAAGATGTCCGTTTCCCATGTAGTCTGATGCCGGATGAGGGTAGTCCTGTGAGGAATCTGGAAGTATGGATTGCACTAAATCTTCAAGGGTGTGTGTAGTCTTCCATTATAAGCTAATGGGGCGTTATAAACATCAAATCAGTTCCTGATTGCTCAAAAATTTCTTCAAAGCTCAGACCTGGCATCCAGTGGCCCAAATTTAGCCATTTTAGGGATTTGTTTTTAATATTTGAATAACATTGTTTAATTTCATTTTAATTTTTAAAAACACATGAATTACTTCCCAATTACCCTCAGGCATGTGACCTCTAGGAAATGAAATCTGCCAAGGATGTGTTCCATGATAATAAATAATTAATAAAGTAATTTGACAAGTAAAAACTGAGAACACTTTCCAATTTACAATGGCAGTATGGCTCATAAATTGCAACACTTTCCAATTTACAATGGAGAAATGGCTCATAAATTGCAACATCTTACTACTCACAAAAAGAACTATATAAGATCACTCGGACATAAGATAAAAAAACTTGTGACACCACCAGGCACTTTAATAATAGCAACATGTCTATACCAAAACTTCAAAGATCATGCTTATTCTTTTAGATCTGTCTGCAACTATTACTACTAGGCAGTGGTTGAAATGGTCCATGGTAAACCTGGTAATGCCAGAGGAGAGCAAAGGTAGCACAAAGTCACTTTTGCTTTTCATCCCCTCTCCTGCACAGGCAGAGTTTGGCCATATTGGATGACTTGGACCATACTATTTGATTTTTGTTTTTAATTAGCAGACACAAGTCTTGAATATTATAAAAATTATGTTGCAAAAGATGAAGAAACCTGCAAAATATGAAAAGGTATCATCAGCATGAAGATAAGCTAAAATTTCCAGCTACCTATACCGAGTGTACATTTTATTGCTCATATATATGAAAAATAGATTGGGCATAAAATAGTCCTTTGTGGAAATCCCATACTGATAATGTAATCCTCAAGGAGATTACCTAGATTCCTGGGGTTGTGTCTGCTGGCACCTCAGGGAGAGGTACACTGTGCCTGGTAGGGAGGGGGATCCAAGGCAAACTCTAGAGTCTGCCCAGCAACAAATAGGGAGTGAGATGCCCCTCCCAGGGAGTTCAGGGAAGGGGAGAGGCCATTGTTTTTTATGAGTCAGTCTGAAGCCAGCCAGGGCAAGGGCAGGACTGGCTGTGTGGGAAGATGGTAAGCTCTAGGCCTGCATGCAGAGTCCCCCGAGAACTGGCCTCTAGGGACCTGAAAGCAAGATCCTTCAGCTGGGTTTTCCTTCTCCACTGATGATTCCTAGTTTGTAGAGTTTGCTGGGAAATTTCTCCAGCTAGGCTGAGTTAGCCCTTCAGCTCCCTAGGTGAGACCAGTCACCATATAGTCAGCTCTGCTCTGTCTGCTAGTTCAGGGCTGCTGCCTGCTGTGTGTGTGTGTCTGGGCGCTGGGCTAGGAGACTACAGTTTGGATTTTAGTACA
Source organism: Rafetus swinhoei (assembly GCA_019425775.1). Lineage (NCBI taxonomy): Eukaryota > Metazoa > Chordata > Testudines > Trionychidae > Rafetus > Rafetus swinhoei. Next base: position 18,068,313 of record CM033447.1, on the reverse strand, counting down.
GTTGCGTAATCTGCACCTTGAGCCCTGCACCCCTTTGTGGTGAGGGGAAATCCTGGACTGAAGCAGCCTGATTCCTGCCTGAATAGGATGCCTGATAGCAGAGATCAGCCCCCTCTGCAGTGACTGAGGAGTCCAGAGTCATCTCTGAGCCGAAGGATCATTCATGGAGTTTGTGAGTGCACCATCTTTTAGTTAGTCAGTCAGGGAATTTGTTTTGGGGACCCCCTACTCCCTGAACTGTGTCCTCAAGCCAGGGAGTAAGGGTTTGGGGATTTTATAACCTGCTGCATATTAAACCTGTGGAGGGATTTACCACTTTCTCCCGCTTGTGAGTCCGTTGGGCTGCACTGAGCCCAGTCAGCCACGCTGCTAAACCACTGCAGAGAAGAATTTTGTGGTCATAGGTCATCAAGGGCCCCAACAAAGTACGCGTACCAACGGGACACTTACATTTGCTACATCAAGTCACGTGACTGGGGAAAGTCACAGGTATAAGCAGCGTGGGCACCGGTGAACCTAAAAATAGTGTTTTACCCTGTTACGTTATAATTGTTTCCTGTTTAATATAATTATTGTGTTGAATATATTGTATGTGTTTGTGTTATTTTTTTAAGTCTCCAACTATCTGGCAAGTAAGTGGGGATTACTCTGTGGTTAGAATTTTCCTCCCAAACTGCCCTGGTGACCCTGCCAGGAAGGAGTGAGGGGGGTGGAGGCACCGCCAAATAAATTCATAGGAAAAAATAAAGAAGATACACCCTGCTGAGTGGGTGGCGGGATCCTGAAGAACCCAGACCTGTCCACCGAAACGTGTAGGCAGATTGGCCCGTGGAGAGGGGCGCTACAATAATATTTAGTGGGGAAACCAAGAATGATTTCTCTGTGCTATTCATATTTTAATATGTCTTAGACATTAATGTTGGAAAAGATCTCATCCATTGTAATTACTTTTGAATACTGCCCCATGTATTGGACTATGGGGGTGTGAATTTCAGGATGCACCCAAGTGCTTCACTGGAATTCCCCCAAATGGCTGCTGCAGAAACAAACTAAAAGTTGGAACAGGGATTATCACTTTTTATGTGTTTATAGGAGGCTTAGGATGATGCAGCACTGATTTTAGTTGGGACTTACAGTTGCTGTTGTAATAACAACAATAATTATATTCCAGTTTACATGACACCAAAAGGTATTAGATTATTTTCTTTAACCTGCTTTAAAAATCTCACATTGCACTTTAATCTAGCTAAAAGTGTATAACTTTGAAAAGCCCCTTGTGATGGGGCCATTGCCCCATGCTGGTACATCAGAAGAGGGCTAGAGACCACTAATCAGGGCCTGTCTAGGCCCTATAAGCAGGGCTGGCTTTAGGAAGTGCGGGGCCCAATTTGAACAATTTCGACGGGGCCCCACAGCTATTTTGGTTGAGCCAAAACAAAACAAAACCACACAGCACAAAAAAATCCCCCGCCAACACACACACATACCCTCCCGCGGCACAGGAAAACCCTGCGCTAAACTCGCACCTACTGTGGCGCAGGCAGCCAATGCACTCCTCCTCTGGGGCTGGCAGATTTGTATAATTTTTGGTGGTGCCCCATTAGCCACACCCCCTGACCCCCGTTAACCACGCCCCGACCCCAATTAGCCACACCCCCTGACCCCCATTAACCATGCCCCAACCCCCATTAGCCACACCCCCCGACCCCCGTTAACCAGGCCTCTGGAGGTAACACGCTCGGGGCAAGATGGACACATGACCAGAAGTAAAAGGTGTCATGTCACCCTCTCGAAGGACTTTTCCCACCATCCTCCTACCAACAGGGATTAGTTTGGCCCCCACCAAACCCCCCTCACGCAACTATCCTGCAATTGCATTAACCCAATGTCTGTGACATTAACTCAGGGGCAGAGAAACTGGGGGAAGTGTTCCCCCTATGGATATGTCTACACTCACAGCTTCTTACACAAGTACGGCCGTTCTTGCGCAAGAACCCACAGAGCAGCCACACTGCCCGCCTGCTCTTGCGCAAGGAAATTTACAGTACGGCCTGGTAAGAGAGGGTGTCTTGCACAAGAGCTACGCTCTTTTCTAACAGGTGTAAGCTCTCTTGTGCAAGAGGGCAGTGTGGATTCTCGGCAGGGATTTCTTACGCAAGAAACCCCTATGGCTAAAATGGCCATTGGAGCTTTCTTGCTCAAGAGAGCATCCACACTGCCATTGATGCTCTTGCGCAAAAGCACAGCTCGCACATGGCAGTGTGGACGTGTTCTTGCGCAAGACTTCTTGCACAAGAACCCTTGCGCAAGATGTTCCTGCACAAGAAGCTGCCAGTGTAGACATAGCCTAAGAGTTTCCTCCCATGAGCAGAATGGATTTTGTGTTGTGCACCTGTACTGAGTTCATGTGGCTTGTTTGGATGTGCCACTGTGGCACCCAAGTTATTAATAAATATTTTATAAACCTCTACCTTTTCTCTCTGCTGCCATGTCTCCTCCCCTTGCTCCATCAGCTCCCCTGGTGCCTGCTGCCCCCCAACTCCTCATCCTCCTCTGCTGTCCTGACTCCTGCCCTTCTCACTGCCCTCAGCCCTCCTGCAACCTGCCCCTCCACCAGCCCTTCTCTCTCCCCTGTGCCCACTCCTCCAGTAGCCCCACTCTGATCATGTGAGCTACCCCTCCTTATCCCCTCTTCCAACACCTCCTCACACCTGCCCTGCCTCTCTCCTCTGCTGCTGGTCCCTCCCTGCAGGTGTCTGCCCTTCTGCTTCACCCCAGAATCCCTGGCACCTGCACCTTCCTTAGCCCTGCACCCCTGGTGCCTCCCCTTCCCTTACTGCTCCTGCCCCTTTGCCCTCTTTTTCCTGATGCCCATCCCCTCATCACTCTCTGCCCTGTTCCTCCTGCCCCTCTGTGCCCTCACACATGACTTGCTCCATCCCCACCTTTCTCACGCCCACCCCTTCTTTCAAGCCTTCTCCCAGGATCTCCCCTCCGCCTCTAGCCCCCAATGCCCTTCCTCCCCTCTCTCCTCTCCCAGCATCACCCTGTCCCCCTCCACTGACACCTCCTCCTGCCCTTTCCTCATTGACTGCACTTGGCCCCTGGCATTTGTCTCTCCTCCACCCTGTCTCTTGGTGCCTTCCTTTCTTCCTCCTCCTCCACACAAGCCCCTTCCTCTCTCCCCTCCTCCACACAAGCCCCTTTCTCTCCCCTCCCTCTCCCCTCCCCTCCACACAAGCCCCTTCCTCTCCTGCCCTCCCCTCCGCACAAGCCCCTTCCTCTCCCCTCCCCGTCCGCACAAGCCCCTTCCTCTCCCACCCTCCCCTCCACACAAGCCCCTTCCTCTCCTACCCTCCCACCTCCCCTCTGCACAAGCCCTTCCTCTCCCACCCTCCCCACACAAGCCCCTTCCTCTCCCACTCCTCCCCGCACAAGGCCCTTCCTCTCCCACCCTCTCTCCCTAGTTTTTCCCCTCCCCCTACCTTCTGCCTTCCACTTTGCGGGGCCGGAGTCCGCGCTCGGGCCCCGGACTCTGAACCCGGAGCCAGGCCACACGACGCAATGTGCCTCCAAGGAGTTTTAAAGTCCCGGGCCATGACGTCATGCCTGGGCATCTCCCCACTCACCTGCAAATGCCGCGCATGGCAGCAGCAGCCGGCGAGGGGGAGCCGCACTGAGAGCCACGCACGGCAGGGACGGTCCGGGGCCAGGGGGGATGCTCTGGGGGGTGGGGCTGGAGGACGCTTGGGGGCCGGGCGGGGGGGCCGGGCCCACTCCAGGCAGAGCCGGGGGAGAGACCCAGCTCCACATATTGCTGGAGTAGGGCCCCGGCTCTGAATATTAACTCGCCGCCCATGGCGCCCAGCACACTTCCGGGTTCAGGGCGCGGGGCCCCATTCGGGGGAATCAGGCAAATCGGCCTAAGGCCGGCCCTGCCTATAAGAAGGGCTCCTGGAGAGGAGGAGCTCACTCTCTCTCCAGCTCTGGAGAGAGAGGGACTTGGCTGCCTGCTAGCAGAAGGACCCCGGACACAGCATTGATGTGGAAAGGTAGGGTGAACCAGAGGAGCTCAGGCCTGAATAAATTCCAGGCTGAGGCCCAGCAATAGGGGCCCAAGGAGGCACTGGGCCTACAAAGAAGCAGCCAGACCTAAAATAGGCAGCAGGTCCAACCCCTCTTGCTAATAATGAAGTTGCCCTTTCAGACTGCAGTTTGCTCCTGAGCGAAGGGGCTAGATGACACATGGCAGTGGATCACTGAGGCAAGTGGTATGTTAGAGAGCTTATCCCTTCACCCTCCCACTTCCCTGGTCCTTCTCACATGAACAGAGAACAGCAAGACCTGAAATCCAGAGATGCAATCAATTTGATATTTATTGGGGTTAGCTTCCAGCAAGCATGAATTCAGTTTCCTTGTTCCCTTTGTTTTTTTGCCATTTACTTCCTGTTTGCCCAAATGTATACAGTAATATTTTCAGGTATTCCTTAACCAATCATTCTACTGAAATTTAACTAACCAATCCTAACATATTGTAACACAATTATCTGACCAATTATATCCCATCACCTCAACTGGTTTACATTCAGCAAAATTAATTATAGAGCAGACAGGAACAAAGAACCAGACAGAGGCACTACAGATAAACAAAAAAGAGAAGGGGATCATAATAATAAAACAAAGAAATGAGAATTTCACAACCTCAACTACAGAAAAGTGGGTCCTTGCCAGACAGAAAGCTATCAGCCTAAGTTCCCTTTAAATCTTCTAGGCTCTTCCCTTTATCCGGAAGTGATAGAATGGATGCCCTTTCTAACAGCCTCAAATTGCCTTATTTCAATGCATCTGGTTTGGAATATGTCAGGACATGACTGTAAATTTCCCAGCTTATGGATACCCCTGCTGCTTAGCCAAAAGCCTTAGCTAAAGAACAAGGCCGCAGACCATCATTTACAGCTAGACTGTGATTTTGATTTTTTGTTTTTGTACATCTGCTAAGGTTGCCAGGTGTCCGGTTTTGAACCGGACAGTCCAGTATTTGAGCTTTCTGTTCGGGAAACAAATTGAGAAAATATAAATGAGAAAATATAAATGTCCAGTATTTTCTAAATAAGATGTAATGTAGATTGTGATGTAATGTCAAGTGTGTCCGGTATTTCTGTTGAAACCATCTGGCAATCCTAACATCTGCAATTAGCAAAATGGTAATAATACACCTAAATTCTTAACGCATGGGCCTTTACAGGCAGACCTGAATATCTATATCCTAACATGGTGGCATAGGGATAACGGGGTTCCCCAGGAGGCAAGAACCCCAGAGTGTGGGTGCTGCCACATGGCCGCACCCAAGGGGAAGAGGCACCACAGTGAAATGGGGCCTGATGCAAAATGGTGGATAACTGGAAAAAGAGAGCTAACAGAGGGCAAGACACTGGCCAGAAGAAGGTGCTGCAGACCTGGAAGAGCTAATTCCCAAGACTGGCTAGCAGGAAGTGCTGTGGCAGTGAGCAGATCTGTCACACCCCTTGAAAAAAAGCCCTCTTCACCATCACTGTTTCAATAGAACCAGAAGACAGATTCTACCAAAAATGAGTCAGGGCAGTCAGATGAGTCAAGTTCTGACAGTTTCACTAGGAAAATGCATAGACGCAGCTCCTAAATTTACAGCCCATAGAAAGCATACAGCCTAAGCTGGTTAAAATCAGCTAGCTTAGTGGCTCATTAGTTTGCACAGATGCACATATTAATTCAATTGTCACAGATCCCTGAGTGGTGGTGGGAGGTAAATAATAAAATCAATAATGTAATATAGATCAGTAATGATCTATGCCTGACAAATGACATGCGTTAAGTGCTGTCTGAGTTCAAGCTGTGGAATATTTCTCATGGGCCAAAATGTGACCTGATCTCAGAATCCCTGGACCACATTGTGAATGTGATTATGGGGCACTCAAGCACTAACATATATCACAGCCCTTTCTCGCCCTCCAGAAGCTCGTTCTAAATTCATAAGTAAGCATTTTTGTGCAAAAGTTTTTTTTTCAGAAGCATTCAGAGACTGACAAAATTTCCATTTAGCCTTTTAAAGAAAAAAGTCAAAAGTTCATATCGTTGCTCCAATTTTGCAGAAGTTTCATGATCTAAGTTCCATGTCTGTTTCTGAGAACAGTTAGGTCCAAATTTTATGGGTCATAAAATCAGAACAATAAAAAATAATGGCTTGCGCTATAAACCACAGCTGAAACAGGCTTCAGTTGAGTTTGGGTTTACTCGAGTGTATCTACATAAATCACCTAGAAAAGTTCAGGAAAGAGGTTGCAATGCTAGGGTCTGGGATATGGTTCAGTTCAGAGTAACATCAGTCATGACTTGAATCTGAAAAGTCATTTGCTTTTGGAATATTTTAATCTCCATTAGCTGTAAACACCTATCACATAGTCAAAATTAACCAACTCCTTCAAAAAGACACCACCAAAGAGACTTTGCTTTGAATGGTAGGTACTTTTGATGTGTGACTTAAGCCTGGCCCAGTTGAAGTCAGTGGTAGCTGGGGTACTTAGAGAATTGTAAGTGCATCTCTTGTTTTGAAAACCTCAACTACATGCAAATGGATGGACTCAGCCATCTTGACAAGTCTCCTCTGACAGTACCATGACACTGGCAGCACCTAATAATTCCAACTGCGATCATGTCTTTGCACTAGGCACTATCCCAATACATCATGGAGAGAGCCCCGGCTTCAAAGAGCTGATAGTCTTAAAGAGCAGATTGCTAAAGGGTAGGAGAAAGGAAATACTATATCCCAGTTTTAAAGATAAGGACATGTGGCACAGAGAGATTAAGTACTTTGCCCAGGTGACTATGATAGGGCCAGGAATCAAATCTATGTCTTCTGTCTCTATTCCCTAACCCCCAAGACCACTTTCTCTTTTTAAAATTTCTTTTGCTACAGATGACTAAGGATTCTTGCATGTTATCATGCAGCTCAAGTAATAAAGGCACCAAGAGGAAGATATTGCTAGGTGGATATTTTAATAACATCCCTAATTAGTAGCCTGAAGAAAACTAATTATGATGTAGGAATCATGGAGGATTACAAGACTCGTTGTGTTAATCTGGAGGAAAGAATCACTTTACTAATTAATTCAAACTTTGGTTTTTAATATAAAATGCTGTGTAAAAGATGCTTAGCATTGGGTAGCTGCAGTATAGGATAATCAATGTACAGTTCTAGCACATGGTTCATTAAACCTTAGGCTGCACTCAAATTATTTTTTCAAATAAAATGTCCATTACAGCACTACATGTTAAGTTAGCCAGTGAAGTGGTGTATTAAGAGCAGTAATAACAATTCTGCTGCAGAGTGACAATAATTGCCTGTACTACAATAAAAATGCAGAAATAATCTCAAGCATAACATATTAACAAAGTCTTTAGCACTGTGAAACAAAATTACTCTGTAATGTTTGCAGGCCTTATTTATTTGGATGCATGGTCTTTGTTATACTTGAATTCTTTTCCTTCACACATCAAGGAAGACACTTTTCCAAGGGAGAATTTTCTTCTTGAAATGGTCCTCACATTTGCTCCATTCCAAGAATGGTGAAGCAGGGTGCCTGGTATGTTCATTAATAGTCTGATCCCAAGAATGCGCCTGTGATTATTTCACAGCAGTGCAAACATAAATCCAGAGCACTGCATGTGCATAGTTTGCAGTATGTTCTACTGCACGCTTTAGAACAAACAAAACAGGGTTGAATACCAGTTCCCATCCTCCCACAAAGCCCAAACAAACAATCTTTGGCTAGGTCTACGCTGCAAAGAAAAGTCAGAAGAAGATACGCAAATTGCAGTATCTTTTTCTGCTTTTCTTTCAAAAGAAGCTTTTCTGAAATTTGGCATGTCTACATGTTGCCAAATTTCAGAAAAACCTTCTCTTTCAAGCCATCCCTTCTTCCTCATGAAACAATCCCACTTGTTGGGATTTACAGGGATGGCGAAAGAACACATCTGCTTTTCGGAAATATTTTTCAGAAAAGCGGACACGTTCCTTGGATGCGGATAGCTTTTCGGGGATACCTCTGCTGCAGTCTAGACATAGCCTTCGTGTATAATACCTCCACTGATAATCTATTTTAGCCATTCTCTGTTTGCATAGTGTTTTGTTTATTTACTTCTTTTTTTTTTACCCCACACAATTCTTTAATTTGCGGAAAAATCCTTTGATATCTATAGCATCAGCTTTCCCCCAAATGTCTGTAGAGTGTCATAAAACTCCTAGGAAGCCACTCTCTGATTAACTTAAGTCAAACAAACCAGTGTTCCCCCTGTTTTAGCTGCAAACTCAAAAATTTACATTTATACATGTGTATCCATCTGTCTAATAACAATTTAAGTTGATTTTCATGGGTTTTCTTTGTTCAGGTGTTTCAAATGATATATTTGTCTCCATCCTTTTATGAAGACTGTTTAATTCTACCTCAAGAATCAGTTGCTTCCTTGAGAGATGATTTTTAAAATTTGAGTCAAATGGAATTTTCGTGCCCCTCCTTTCTATCATCCCCCATAGCAGGACTGGCTCTAAGTCTTAAGTGTTCTGTTCTACATCCTATTCATTTTAACTAAATAATTAAAGTCTTTTTATTACTCTAGATTTTCTAAGTTACCACTTTTAGTAGCTATTTTGAATATTGTTAACCAAGTTATATTTCTTTGATTTTCTCTGATCCATAGACATAGTGGGATCCTATGGGTCCTGATAGGTCCTGCACTTTCAGATGGATTGCTTGCCTCAGAGGCTCACAGCAGCCCTCAATTTATGCACCACACCTCCAACAACAGCTTGCTTTTTGTTGAGCTACTCTCACCATTGGGCAGTGTAAAGTATAAGGGAGAAACCAAACTCCACAGTCTCATTGGACCCCAAATAATACAGGGCTGAGTAAAGCTCTTTCTTTTTCCCAGCCAGTATTTTTCCTGAGTGGAAATGGGGAAATAGGTGTTGGGGGAGGGAACCCTGGCCCATCCTCTACTCCAGCTTCCAGCCCAGGACCCTGTAATAGCAGCTGCCTATAAAGGTCTCCAACACCAGTTGCAAGATAGCTACAAAATCCCTGGGCTAGTTCCCCACACCTTCCCCCAACACCTTTCTTATCTCAGTGTAAGGGGACTGATAGCCCTTACACTGGGAGTTTTTGATTGGCCAGCTCCCAGTTCCAAAAGGGGAAGGGTCCATGAGAAATCAGGGCCCTGAGACGGCCAGACCCCAGAGACAATGGAAAGCAGCCAATACTCCAGCTCAGCTTGATTGACAGGTTGGACAGGCCAGTGAGAAAATTAAGAGGCCAGGTCCCGTCCTCCATGTGAACTGGGATTTTCTGGGTCCCTCTGAGAGAAAGCAGAGAGAGCTAAGAAGAGCAAGCTGTGTGGAGAGACCAATCTGCAGTGCCAGAGCCCAAGGAGCCCAGACCCTGTGCTGAGGGGCAGTCCTGCAGCAACAGAGCCAGGCACACACAGCCCAAGGAGTGCAAGCTGTGCTGAGGGGCAGTTCTGCAGCAACAGAGCAGGCACACACAGCGCAAGGAGCGCAGACCCTGTGGTGAGCAGCATACTTGCAGTGATCAGATAGTCAAAGGGGACAGAGAAGCAACACAAGGAGCTGGAGACTGGCAGAGCAGCACAGCCTGCAGCTGAGTATGGTGAGCAGCTTGGACCAACAAAGTGGGGGGAGAGGCTCTGGGCAGAGAGACACCACCAGGCAAGAGGCCCTAGAGGCCAGACTGGGAGAGGGGTCCTGCCACCTAGAGCCTTAGGCCGTGTGGTCACTGCCAGAGCAAGCGTGTCCAGCCTGCAGCCTCCCTGCAGCACAGCCAGGGCCTGAGAGAGAGCCCTGGGACTTATAAGGAACAGACTGTGAACTGTCCTTACACTCTGCAAACTGCTATTTGTGATGTCCCCGTGCTACAGAGCAGGACTGTGTGTTCTCATTTAACCTTTCTTTTCTCTTTAATCAGGTGATGTTTAATAAATTGTATTTGCTTTGAACTGTATGAAATGATCACTGGGCCAAGAAAGCATGCAGTGTGAAGCGAGCACCCCGGAGTGGGGACACCCTAGCCCCTACCCCAAGAGACTACAAGGTCGGGGATTAAGCCCCAGGAAACCTGGGCCCAGCCTTGTTGGGATTTCGAGAACTCTGCTACTCAGGAGAGTGCAAGGGGAGCCCTCAGGGTCAGGGAGGCCATTGGGTAAAGGAAGTAGGAGCGGGGACTCAGATCCTTTCGTTGGTCCATTTCACCGGGGTAGTATAGAAGTCAGGAAAGTTCCCCACAATAGCGGGACCATTCCCCAACTTACATCAAGCTCTTCCTACTAGAAGCTGCTGGTGCTCGCTCCTCCTAGATTATTTGCGGTGCTCCCTCCATCCTCTCAACTCCATGCACCCTAACTACAGAGAAGCTCTTTTTATAACCATGCCCAACTGGTTCTTTAATTGTCCACAGGTGTTCTAACTAGCCTTGGCTCACTTGATTCTGTAAACCCACTTAATTAGTTCCAAGTGCTTAATTGCCCTGATTGATTCTGAAACGTTCTTGCTGGTTCTGGACTAGTGCTTGCCAGTTTACCCTGGGAACAGAGATTTATTCAGTCTGAGGCTAATATAGCCACCTTCCTTTACTCATTTGTATCCCTCTGGCCTGACCCTGTCATAATATGTGCACACACATGCACAAGCGCAAACACAACTCCCCTTCCCTGCTTTCTGCCAACACGATGGAAAAGATACACATAACTAGTCCTGGAGCAAGAGCAACTTTTAGTGTGGGGAAATCAGCTAAGCTAAAGAATTTATGCCTGGGCAGTTCCAATCAAAAGAAAAAATAAAAGCTATAAGTACCTTGGTGAGCTAGATTAAAACTAGCTCAACCATGTTGATATCTGCAGTGTACATAGATCTTCAGTGACACTACCGCTGAATCCGAATAGGTTTTGCCACTGACCTTTGTGGGAGAAGGAATGGTCATCATAAGAACACAAGAACATAAGAACAGCCATACTGGGTCAGACAGAAGGTCCATCTAGCCCAGTATTCTGTCTGCCGAGAGTGGCCAATGCCCCAGAGGGAGGAAACACAACAGGTAATCCTCACGTGATCCCTCTCCTATCATCCATTTCCAGACAAACAGAGGCTAGGGACACCATTCCTACCCATCCTGGCTGATAGCCATTGATGGATCTAAGTTCCATGAATGTATCTAGTTCTTTTTTGAACCCTGTTAAAGTCCTGGTTTTCACAACATCCTCTCGCAGGAGTTCCACAGGTTGACTGTGAGCTGTGTGAAGAAAAACTTCCTTTTGTTTGTTTTAAGCCTACTACCTATTAATTTCGTTTGGTGACTGTAGTTGTTCGTGACAGCGGGGGGCCATGCTGACTCACTACAGACCTCTGGAGTCTGGGGCCCCAGGCCTGGCAGCAGGCCGAATCTCAGTTCTAAAGGCCTCGCCCTTGTGCAGGGCGGGGCAACAAACAAGCAATCAAGCAGTCTCTGGTAACCCAGGCAGCAGTCTAGAGGCCACACCCTCGTTCGGGGCGGGGCAGTAAGCAAACAGTCAAGCAGTTTGAATAAGCTGGTCGGCAGTCTATAGGCCCTGGCCTTGGGTCAGGGCGGGGAAACGAGTCTGGCAAAGAGTCCACAAGGTAAATAGCAAACAGTAAATAGTCTACAAGGGTTAACGGCACCAGCCTATGTGCAGGCAGGGCCAGAGGTCGGGTCTCCTTGGTGGTGGAGAGCCGACAAGCACAGGGATTTTTCCCCACAGGGGGAACCTGCCATCCAAGGGAAGGAGTGCTGGGGGGCACGTGGGCCCTCCCTACTCCACCCCGTCCCAGCCCAGGGCCCTAATACTGGCAGCGCGGCAGCCACTGGATCAGCGGAGCTCCAAGCCGTAACGCGCTGCCCAGCTGACCTCCATGTCCTCAGCCGCCCCAGGGTCGGCTGTCCCCGGGCCACTTCCCCATTCCCCCTTGGGGTCTACCTGGCTCGGGTGATGCTCCTCAGTGTCGGCTGTCGATGGTGGCACAGGCAGTGTGTCCATAGGCTCAGGGTCCAGGGCAGGTAAGGGTGAGGCGGTCTGGCTCACTCAGCTGGGCCTCACGCAGGTCCAGAGGGTCTGGGTAGATTGGTGGGTACGGATGGCAGCCTCCATAGGTGTGTCCCAGGATGCAGGTCCAGCAGCGGCCAGGGCAGTCTAGGCCTGGGCTCAGGGCCTGGTAGTTGCCCGGGCTGTCCAACCCAGTCATTCAACGGAGCGCAGCGCGGCAGGACTTTCCTGGGCTGGGGAAGAACCTCTGCCCTGCTCGGCAGCTGGGCTCTGAAGAGCTGGGAGCTTCCCTTCTTATACCCCCAGCTCTCACTTCCTGTTTCCTGTGGGCGGGGTTGGGTGGTTCTGGCACTGCCCACCAAAGGGCCACGCTGACTCACTACAGTGACCCATAGAATACCTGACTAGAAATAAGTAAATCTTTACCATCATCCCAGGATGATAATAGAAGCCTGCATAAGAAATTCTAAGCAATGTGCTAGATGCTGCCAAAAAAAAAAAAAAAGAAATTAGCAAACGAAAAAGAATTATAATGGCTAATAATAGTTAAAGGACATTCAATAGTATATCTCCATTTTCTTCAGTCAATTTAAAATAAATGTTCTAATTTATTCCTCATTCTTTTGAATGAAGAGTTGTAACAGGGTTGTTTAAAAAAATCAATACAATTACTATAACTAAAATAGCAATGTTCAACAACGAAGTTTCTGTTCATCTGAAATTTGTCCTATATTTTAATCTAGTGGGACTGCATATACTGTGATTTTTACACCATCTTATCTGTTTTCATGTGAGCACTTTACAGAACAACAGAACTACAACTCCAAGAGCATTTGAAAGGTCAGAAATAGTGTCTATTAACAACTTTGTTGTCAATGTTTGTGGAAAAGTTTATGATTTTTAAAACAAATAGTACAGTCAAGTACAGGCATTGCTGCATAAATTCCAAATCCAAACTATGCACCAAATCATTGCCTTGAAGCAGCAAAGTACTTATACATAGGCCTAATTTTAGGCTGCATGTCCCCTAGATATTACTTATATTCTTAGGGTTAAGTATATAGTTAAGTACTTTTCTGAAGTGGGGCCTCTAGCTATAAACCCAGTTAGTATACATCAGATGCCTGGGTGAACGTCATTGCAAAGAAACTAAATGAATTATTTGCATTAGTTTTCACGGCTGAGGATGTTAGGGGGAATCTCAAACCTGAGCCATTCATTCTTTTTTGGTGACAAATCTGAGGAATTGTCCCAGGTTGAGGTGTCATTAGAGAAGGTTTTGGAAAAAATTAATAAACTTAACAGTAACAAGTCACTGGGACCAGATGGCATTCACCCAAGAGTTCTGAAAGAACTAAATGTGAAATTGTGGAAATACTAACTGTGGTTTGTAACCTATCCTTTACATCATCTTCTGTACCTAAAGACTGGAAGGTAGGTAATGTGACACCTATTTTCAAAAAGGTCTTTAGAGGTGATCCTGGTAATTACAGACCAGTAAGTCTAACTTGGTTGGAACTATAGTAAAAAACAGAATTGTCAGACATATAGATGAACATAATTTGTTGGGGAAGAGTCAACACGGTTTCTGTAAAGGGAAAGGATGCCTTATTAATCTACTAGAGTTCTTTGAGGGGGTCAACATGCATGTGGACAAGGGGCATTAAGTGGATATACTGTACTTAGATTTCCAGAAAGCCTTTGACAGGGTCCCTCACCAAAGGCTCTCAAGCATAGTAAACTGTCATGAGATAAGAGGGTCATGAGATAAGGTCCTTTCATGCTTAAAAGATAGGAAACAAAAGTAGGAATAAGTTATCACTTTTCAGAATGGAGAGAGGTAACTAGTGGTGTCTCGCAAGGATCTGTACTGGGACCAGTCCTGTTCAACATATTCATAAATGATCTGAATAATGGGGTAAAGAGTGAGATGGCAAAAGTTGCAGATGATAATAAAATGCTCAAGATAGTTAAGTCCAAAACAGACTGTGAAGAGCTGTAAAAAGATCTCACAAAACTAGGTGACTAGGCAACAAAATGGCAGATGAATTTTAATGTTGATAAATACAAAGTAATTCATATTGGAAATATAATTCTAACTGTAGGTATAAAATAATGGGGACTAAACTAGCTATTATCTTTCAAGAGAGAGATCTTCAAGTCATTGTAGATAATTCTCTGAAAACATCTATTCAATGTGCAGCAGCAATTAAAAAGCAAACAGAATGTTAGGAATAATTTTAAAAAGGATGGAGAATGAGACAAAGAATATCTTACTGCCTCTATATAAATCCCTAGTACGTCCACATCTTGAAAACTGTGTGCAGATGTGGTTGTCTCATCTCAAAAAAAAAAAAAAAAAAAAAAAAAAGCTCTCTCAGTACTGGAAAAAGTTTAGAAAAGGGCAACAAAAATTATGGGGGTTGGATCAGCTTCCGTATGAGAGATCAGTAAAACTGGGACTTTTCAGCTTATAAAGGAGAAAACTAAGGGGGATATCACAGAGGTCTAAAAATCATGACTTGTGTGGAGAAAGTAAATAAGGAAAAGTTATTTATTTGTTCCTATAACATAAGAATTAGGGGTCACCAAATGAAATTGATAGGTAGCAAATTTAAAACAAACAAAAGGAAGTTTTTCTTCACACAGCTCACAGTCAGCCTGTGAAACTCCTTGCCAGAGAATGCTGTGAAGACTAGGAGTTTAACAGGGTTCAAAAAAAAGCTAGATAGAGTCATGGAGGATAAGTCCATTAATGGCTATTAGCCAGGATAGGTAAGAATGGTGTCCCTAGGCTCTGTTTGTCAGAAGCTGGGAATGAGCAACAAGGGAGGAATCAATGCTTATCTGTTCTGTTCATTCCCTCTGGAGCACCTGGCATTGGCCACTCTTGGAAAACAGGATACTGGGCTAGACGGACCTTTGGTCTGACTTACGATAGCTATTCTTATGTTGTTATGTTCTTAATACCATAACAATCAGGAGAAGTATCATTGATACCTATAGGTATCTTCACAGAGTGAAAATAGCTGTTACTGAATCACTCTTTAAACCAGCAGACAAAGCTCCAATGGCTAGAAGTTGAAGCTAGACTCACTCAAAGTGCAAGTAAGGTGCCTATTTTTAACAGCGAGGAAAGAAATTACCAAAGAACATGTCAGATTCATCATCAGATGAAGTCTTTAAATCAAGACAGGAAATGTTTCTAAAAGACCTGCTCCAGTTTGGCCACAAATTATTGAGCTTGATGCAGGACTTCCTGAGTGAATTCTATTCAAGGGCATTCTTTTGGGAGAGCGGGGTGGGGAGGAGGCCGCAGCTGTGCGTACCAGGACACGGCTTGCTTTTCTTCCCGTTACCCTGACGATAAGGGAGCGAGGGGAAAGTCCTTGGATTCCGTGCATGCCTCTCTTTCCTGGCTGGTGAAGGGAGGGGGCAGAGGAGTAATTCACGGAATCCAAGTACTTTTCCCTCTCTCCCTTATCGTCAGGGGAACAGGAAGAAAAGTAAGCCACATCCTGATACGCACAGCTGCCCCCGCTCTCCCAAAACAACGCCCTTGATTCTATTGCTTTTGTTATGTAGGAAATAGAATCTTAAACATGTAGGGCTGGAAGGGACGTGGAAGAGTCATCTAGATCAACACCCTGAGCTGAGGCAGGACCAGGTAAACCAAGACTACCCCTTATAGATGTCTGTCTAAGCAGGTCTTAAAACCTGCAGCGGTAGGGGTTCCACAATCTTCCTTGGAAGCCTATTCCAAAATTTAACTATCCTTATAGTTACAAATTCCTACCTATTATCTAACCTAAATCTCCCTTGCTGTGGATTAAGCAGATCACTTCCTGTCTTACCTTCTGTGAATAGGGAGAACAAATGATCACCATCCTCTTTATAATAGCCCTTCATATTTTTGAAGACTGGCATGAGGTTTCCTGCTCAGTCCCACTTTCTCAAGACTGCACATGCCCAGGGATTTTTAATTTTTCTTCATAGATCAGATTTCCCAGCCCTTTTATCCTTTTTGTGGCTCTCCTCTGGACACTCTCCTGTTTGTCCGCATCTTTCCTAAAATGTGGCACCCAGAATTGGACACAGTTCCCCAGATGAGGCCTCACTACTGCTGAGAGCTGTATGGCAGTTACCTCCTGTGTCTCATCGAAAGGAGCTGGCTTTCAACACCCCATTATTGAAAGTGTTCCAGTGCCCCAGTCAGTCCTTCAGCAGAAGGCAGCCCAGGTTCAAGATATCCTTCCCCCAGCCCCAATCTCTCACCTGGTTGGGGAGAGTAGCAGCAGCACCAAAGCAAGGGTGACAATAGGACAATAAGTCTGCTATGAAAAGTGATACTGACAAATATGACTTTTCACATTGTCACCATTACTTCTCTTGTGCTGCCGGTGTGATGCTGCAATCAGAGCTGGGCATCCAGCCAGCAGCTGCTGCACTCCATTCTGCCTTCGGAGCTAGCTGACAGTATTTTGTGGGTGAGACGTAAACTACCACAGACACATTCATTCATCAACAACCACTGATCTATGGAGTTAAACTGGTGTACAACTAGTGTATGTAAAAGAACAATCAGATTCATAGTGTCTGGGAGACCTGGAGGAACATAATGACCCTTTCAAAGTTAGGGCATTTGCTGCCCTCTAATAGCTGGTTCTAGGGGGCACAAGATCTCTCCACTCCAATTTTGCAGTGTTCACTAGCACGGGTAAGTATTAAGCTTTTTGGGGTCAAATCCTTAACTGGTATAAATTGGACAAGTCATTGGGCCAGATTCTCAGCTGATATAAATTGGCATAACTCCACTGAATTCAATGGGGCTGGACCTATTTACTCTAGTTAAAGATCTGGCCTGTGAATTTTGTTGTGTTCCCCAAACGAAAGGACTGGTAATGTGCCACTTCCTTCACAAACATCAGTGCTTCCATGTAGGGTCTAGTGCCAGGTAGCCCTTTTGCCTTTAAACATATTGTCTATTCTTTATGCTGTAAGAAGTACATCATTTATAGTAGCCTATTACAATGAAATAATTATATCCAATGATTGGTAGACATCTGAGTTTGCTTTGACTCTAGCCACAGTATTCTACAGTAAAGGATTCAGAACTAGTCTAGTGTAAAACAGTGATACTATAATGGTACAACTACTATACTATTGTATTATACTGTGGTATGTTTGAGGATTTTAGCTGCAAACACACCTAGTTATGTGGCTGCCATACTTTAAATGATATCAATGAACAGAATTTTCATGTATCTGATTGAAGTTAACAATGTGGCCCTTATTGTACAAAATGCCAAGGATCAAAGTCTCTGGTAGCGTCAGGTTTGTAACCGGCAGTGATTTGGGCTCCTGTTGCAGAATACTCAAAGGCTACGTCTATACTGGCATGATTTTGCGCAAGAACTCTTTTGCGGAAGAGTTCTTGTGCAAAAACTCTTCCAGAAGAAAGCGTCTACACTGGCATGTGCCTTTATGCAAGAGATGTGTTTTTGCGCAAGAGCATCCATGCCAGTGTAGACACTCTCTTGCGCAAGAAAGCCATTTTAACCATCGGGCTTTCTTGCGCAAGAAATTCATGTTGCCTGTCTACACTGGCCTCTTGCACAAGAACAGTTGCACAAGAGGGCTTATTCCTGAGCAGGAGCATCATAGTTCTTGCGTAAGAAGCACTGATTTCATACATTAGAACGTCAGTGTTCTTGCGCAAGAACTCGTGGCCAGTGTAGACAGGCAGCAAGTTTTGGTGCAAAAGCGGCCACTTTTGTGCAAGATCGCACCAATGTAGACACAGCCAAATACATTTTAATAAGGTATGAGCAACGAGATAAAAATCAAACATTAAAGTCAACTCAGCCTCTTGTCTTGTTGGTAATTTTCCCAACCAGTATAAATGAGTCAATTTCCTGTGCCAGTTTCTTTCACAGATGGGGGCATCGTCTGGTAACAGCTCCGTGCCAAATTATTGGGACTTGACTGACAGATTGTTTGAATGAAAATACCCAGTAGCCACAAATGCAAGTTTGCTTAGCCCATCTGTATGGCTCGAGAGAAACTCCTTCATCTATTTCTCCTGTTACCTCCAGCTAAAGGTACTGACATTTTTTAATTGCTCAAAATAAGGGCCTTAGAGAATTACAAATATTCTGATCCAATTAACAACGCCTCTGGGAAAAAATATTCAATTGATTACATATAACTTTGTATGCTAGAAGCCAGATCTAGAGCCCACTAAAGTCAAAGGAGGTCTTTCCATTAACATCAGTGGGCTGGGGATCAGACCTTAGGCAAAGTTTTAAACTATTAGGCAGTATCACTTTTAAAAAACTGCTGCATCCCATTCACATACTTACCATGTGAATTAGCAATTGATATTCCTGCCATAGAATGACTTGTGGACTATTAGTTATAATGATACATTAAAAGGTATTTAATAATTTTTTTCTAAACCTAAATATTTTAAGCTATGGACTGAAATGCATTTCCTGTGAGTTATAACTGACTTATCCTGCTTAATGAAGCAGGTGTTTGTCTGGGCTTTACCAGGTGTTAAATCAGCCAGGAGAAAGTAAATTTAATTTCTAAAGGGTTTTTAGCTGCCTTACCTCCTCCTTTAATACAGGAGAAAAAACACTGTAAGTCTAGTGGGATCTTATTTATTCTCTCCATGCTATATTTTTTCCCAAGGATATTTTTGCAGCACAAAATTCCGTTGTTTAAATAGTATAAAACGTGTGCTCAAGTGTGTATCATTAAATTGACTGTTGATACTTTTTTAAAGCAGACAGATGTATTGAGGGAGTTTGATTGGTCAAGGTGACTTGCTTTTTCCAAGTGATTAATGTTTAAATTGATAAAATAACCAGTGAAAAAGGGAAAACTTTTGTATACCTTATAACATACAAAGTAATATAAATAACTAGAAGATTTACCTGGTGTTGCGTGGGCTCTTAATTCAATTCACTTTTTTAAATAAAATGAAAATGTCCATGCTTCATTTGAATCATTGTTCTGCTGTGGTCCTGGGGATGAGGGGTTCAGTATGCATACTGCCCTGGGGAGAAAGGACAACCACAGCCCTTTCTCACTGCAGCAGCTTGGGGCCAGATGAGAAGCGCTTCTTCATGGCTGCTGCAGCTCCAGCAGGCACAGCTGGGGGAGGGATGCATATCCCCTATCTGGGGCAGGTCCAGGTTCAGCTGCCCCCTGTGCTCCCTAGAGGGAGGAATACAGAAAACTCTGCAGTTTCCTCTCACTCCCTCATGAAGGGGAACATGCAGCGATGTTCTCATATAAATCAGTCCCCTCTGCCATCCCTAAAGAGCGCCTGGGTAGTGGGAGGCTCAGGATTGAGGCAGTCCCAGATGGGGGAGGCGACCCTCCAGCCAGTGCCTTTCACCTGCCTGGTCATTCTGTGCCTCATGGTTTTCTGAGAAGCAATCCCATTCCAGGCACATCCCATTTTCCTGGCACAACCAAACCTTTACCTTCATTTAAGTTATGCTAAAGGAAGATGTACACCAAATTTGGTGATCCTAGCTCTCACCATGTAGGGGGAGTTCTTTTTATGCATCCCCATACAAATTGGGGAGGAGGTTCTATCCCTCCCACACACAATCAAACCCTGACCTTTCTTTAAGTTATGATAAGGGGAAGCTGCATACCAAATTTGGTGGTTATTGTTTAGGAGGGTTCTTGAAGAAACGGATGGACAGACAGACTTGGTTTACAATTTAGGACAGTCATAAGAACTCAGACAGCTGTTGTGTATTTATGAAAAGACTATAAACACAAACAGTTTCATAAATGTTAGCACAAACAATCACGCACACAAAACATTCATATGGAAGTACATATGTTTCAGTTCCCTTAATAAGGGATAATATTTGCTTATTGACAAATATCCATTTCCTTTTTTCTTCTTCTTCTCCAGGGTAGGCATTTGTGATACCTGTTTGTATCTTTCACTCTAGACTTCTATGATACAGAGTCAGATTATGGTCACCTTGCTCATGGTGAAAAGAACCTTACATAATAAGTTGCTCCACAAAAAATCAGTGGAACTACTTACAGAATAAGGTATTCAATGTCAGTAAAGCTATCACAATCTTCCCCCTAGCTTTCTTAATGTTAATCTTCTTTAAGTTGATTAGAGCTGGATAATAAATGTCATACAAGAAGGTTTGGCCAAATCATGACAAAATTGCCATTGAAGTAATAAATCTGAGTGCAGATGGCAAGTGTGGCCTTTTCAAGATGGTGATAGAAACAAAAAATGCAGCATGAGAGCAGATGTTAGCTCACTTTGGATTTAAGTAGTGAAATAAAGATGATGAAAATGAATTTCTCACTGGGAAGACAATCAGCACATCTAACTTTGCATACAAGGAGATACCCAAAGTTCTCAGTTAAGAGCATAGGAATTGCCCAAGTAGTGGTGCATCTATTCCCATGTCCCATCTGCAATGAAGGCCTGTACTAGATGTTGCAGAAGAAGGTGGAAGAAATTCAACAGTAGGAAGTTATAGGATTAGCTGCCCCAGGAAGTGTTTCAACACTAATAGTTAGTGTTTGGGGCTAATGTCATGAAACATTTAGGTTTACATCCCTTCCAGAATTCTTATTTTTTAAAATTCAGTATTATAACTCTATTTCTGGAACCAACACAGTTACAGTTATTAGAGAGACAAGGTTTTCATTGGACCAACTTCAGTGTGTGTGTGTGTGTGTGTGAGTGAGAGGCTTTTGAACTTTGTGTAAACTGATTTAGCCTAGCTCAGCAGAAGGCAAATGGAATTCCAGTTTAAATCACATTTCAGGCAACAGACTTAATGGAAGCTAGTATTATATAATACTAGCTATTATATAGTTGGTATAGCTCAGTGGTTTGAGCATTGGCCTGCTAAACCCAGGGTTGTGAGCTCAATCCTTGAGGGGGCCATTTAGGAATCTGGGGCAAATCTGTCAGGGATGGTATTTGGTCCTGTTGTGAAGGCAGGCGACTAGACTCAATGACCTCTCCAGGTCTCTTCCAGCTCTATGAGATGGTATATCTCCATAAATATACACAATCTATTTACAAATGGCCATACTGAGTGCATGATCTGTTTTGAAGCTTTACAGCATTTTTAGGGTTTCATTTCTGTTCTGTTCTCACTTTGTTAATCTCCAGCATGCCAGTGATGACACACATAGCTTATCTTCCTCTAGCATCCAAAGGTATGGATTGCTCCAGTCTGCCTCCTTGATCATCTATAAAATTGCTGGTTCTGTGGATGATTCTGATTGTGAAGACAAAATGAGAGAAGTATTGTCCAGGAGGTAAACCAGTGGAGAGAGAGCATTTTAGAGATCAGCTTCTTAGCGAGCTCTCTGTTGTAGTGTACTGAGGACTGTGTTAGAATTTCAAGCGAGGGTGGTTTCCTGGTCCAGCTTGCAGGCTAGTGGCTCTCTAGTGAAGCATGTGATCTTGCAGCAGATAGTCTGGTAAAAAAAAGAAGCCTAGAACAAGGTGGGAATAAGTTATGCTCTCTGCCTTAGGCCATGTCTCCACTTACCAGAGGATTCATGCTCTGGCAATAGATCTTCCGGGGTTTGATTTAGCAGGTCTAGTAAAGAACCACTAAACTGAATGCTGAGGGTGCCCCCACCAGTGATGGTACTCCTTGCAAGGAGTAGGGGAAGCTAATAGGAGCGTTTCTCCAAACGACTTCCTGCTGTGGAGACATTACCAAGCTCGGTTTCAGGTACGTTGACTCCAGCTACATTATTTACATAGCTGGAGTTTTATATCTTAAGCTGACCTTCCAGGTGTAATATAGACCTGGCCTTAGGGAACTGCCAGACAGCTTTGTCTCTCTCTCTGTTTTTTGTTAATGTGTGTTAATGTTCCAGATTGTAAGCATAAAAGAGGGTTACATTGCAATCTTCCAGTAAGAGTGTGAGATATTTTTATCTGTATGCACACGGAGAATTCAGATAAACACAACATCTACCACTAAAAATAAAAGTCCAGTGTAGGCCAGGGTGATGGAAACCAGCAACTATCAGGTCTTAGTTACTCAGGGCCTACACTTCTCACTACCAGTAAACATGTAATGGTCATTTTAATTTCTAGCAGCTTGTAGATGGCTGCCAAAGGAAAATGGCTTCAGACTGCCCTGTGGGTGCATTGGAAATCCTAAGGTAAAAAGAATTTTAACTTTTGAATCATAGAAAAACTCTTACTTGGATGAGCAAGAGGAACCTCCCTACAGCAACCTGGCTCCTTGCATCCCAGGGGCGTTCCCTCCTTGAGGCAGGGTAAGTAGTGTTTGCTACTTTGTCCTCATGCAAGGATTCCACTGTGGAAGGGGAGTTTTAGATCTCAGTGAGCGCACTATTAGTAGAGACAGCTGAGGGGACACGCTGAGCCACAGCATCGCCCAACCACCCTGGCCACTCCTCCTCCCATGCCAGTGCTTGGGCAGCTGTGAGCAGGCCCGGCCAAAGAGTTTGCAGGGCCCAAGGCAGCATGCTGTGGTTGGCTGAGCCGCACAGCTAAGCGGCCCCCAGTCAGGGCTGCAAGTGAGGAGCCAGGTGGGCGGGGCGGGAGCTGGGCAGCACGGGGCCCTGAATGTGCGGGGACCAAGGCAACTGCCTTGCTCGCCTTGCCCAAAGGCCGGGTCTGGCTGTGAGTCTGCTAGCAGAGGGAATGGTGTGGGCACCTGGTACTGCTGTAACTTCTTACTCAAGTCTTCCTTCTGATGCCAGGACCCTCTAGCTGGCCTTGTGCCAACTCTTAATGACATATTCCTCCCCCCGAAAGGACGTAGCACTGTGGCTAAAACCTGCATCTTGCCCTCTGTGTGATTGCAATCGCATGCTAAATACATTATTACTAAGGTATATGAGTAGAACATTGCCCTTTAAGATAAAGACTCATGCCGTTGCCATAGATCTATCTATTCAGCTACCGCAGGGGTAGGCAACCCATGGCTCGGGAGCCAAATATGGCTCAGTAGAGCACCAAATATGCCTCTTTTGGCATATTTGGCTGCCTTGATTACCGGAGCTAGAGCTGGGCCACAGTATGGCTTTTCCTGGGGCCAGGGTTGCCGTGCAGCCCCAGGAGCAGCCACACCACAGCCCTGGCCCCACGGCCCCACCCTGGGAGCAGCTGGACAGCCACCATGTGGCCCTGGCACCAGCTTCAGCTCTTCCCCAGGGCCAGAGCTGCAGCCGGGCCAGGTTGCGTGATGGCTGCCTGACTGCTCCCAGAGCTGGGGCCAAGACTTCCGTGCGGCTGCTCCTGTGGTAGCCTGGCCAACAAGGCCCCAATCGGGGGCCAGCCCGCATCTAGCCACAGCATCCTTCCCCTGTCCCCATCCTGGGGTAGGTCCCATGATCCAGCTCCTATCTGGCTGCAGGAAGGGCTGGAGGCGCCTCCCCCCCACCCTTCTGCAGCACGGGTGGGAGAGGAGGCCATGATCTGGCTGCAGTGATCCTGGCTTGGCCCCTCATCCAGCCACTGCTGCCCAGGTGCAGCAGCCCAGCCCTGGTCAGGTAAGGTAATCTGGCCCCACGGTCCCCTCCCCCTTACATACTCTATTTCCCACCCGCAGCACCTGCCTCCTGCACCTCCCACACACTCCAAACCCCTACCTTGAGCCCCTCATACACCACCAACCCTGACTTCTGCACTCCCACATCCCCAGCCTCCTGCCATAACACACTCCTACCCTAATCTTGTGCCCTGAGCCCATCATACACCCAAACCCCCCTGCCCTGAGCCCCTCATACACTCCAACCATGACTCCTGCTCCCCTACGACCCCCAGCCCCCTGCCAAAAGATTGACAGAGGACAGCCTGAATGCATGCATAAGGCTGGATTTGACCAGTTACGATGTAAACGTCAAAGAAATGTGAAAAAAAGATGCAGCAGCAGAAGTCTTATTAAATAAAGTCTATGGGTACACTGTTTCATTTATATTATTTTTAGTCATTTCACTTACCAATAATATTGTATATTTTTAGTCATGCAAATGAGCATTCTTATATGCAGGGCTTGCCGAGCCGCGCTGTCTGGCGTTCTGCGCATGCGCAGATCACCCGAACCCGGCTCTTCCGGGATGTAATCTACTCGCCACAGGCGAGTAGATTACATAGATTGTCGAGCCCTGCTTATATGGCTCTTTGTTGACCACTTGTTCTGAATTTTGATGTAGTTTGTCTCTTTGGATTGAAAAGGTTGCTGACCCCTGAGCTACAGTAAAGTATTTGAGTTGCTATCATGTGACAGTGAAGTACTTGAATATGTAATCAGTAGAGTTGGCCATGAATTTTTCTATTAGGTTTGCCTCAGAAAAATCCTGGTTCATCAAAACCCAAATATTTCATGGAAGCAGATTAGTTTTGATAAACTTCTGATGAGCCAATCTGTCCCCAAAACACTAGGAGGTTTGGATGTGAACGTCACGACTCAGGTCCATCTTTATTATGTCAAGTGCTCAGAAGTTCACTGGCATCAAAATGAATTAACAATGTGGGGCTAAGCAGGCAAACAAAACTTTTGGGAGCCATCACACAGGAGATTTAGCATTATGAGATTATACGGTATGGCATTGCTAATAGAGGTGGTTGAAAGTCAGAATTTCTATTCCGTGGGAAATTCCAACATTTTGGAGAACAATTGTTCAGTTTTAGAATGAAAAATAGAAATTTTGAAATGTCCTATGGAATTGAAAATCGGAAAAGGTATTGACAGTCTCTCCTCCAAAGCTGCTGCTTGACCTTGCAAAAAGAAGAGCAGCAGTGGAGATCTCCAGACATTCCCTGAGTGATGATAAAAATAGACAAAAAATTCCAAGGTCTATTTAGCTTCTGTCACATTTGCATCTACCAGGTATATAGAGCTTTCAAAAAATGGAATGACATTCATCTTCTCTATGGGGTCTCTAAAATATTAACTACAAGTCTGAGAGTCATGGAGTGGGAAAAGAATGGAAATAAAAAGGCTGCCTCCTTCCATAACAATATATATTACCTAGCACTTTGCTGCACGGGTCAGGAAGTAGAACACATCTCTTCAGCCAAATAAAATTCTGCCAATGCAAAGGAGAGAGCTAACATTTATACCTTTTGAAGGTTAGGCTTCCCCCAGTGATCCAGACTCACAGACATTTAAAATATGTGTGTGTGTGTGTGTGTGTGTGTGTGTGTGTGTGTGTCATTTAAAGAGTGTGTGTGTCTGTGTCTGTGTGTGAGATATTTGAATATCTCACAATATAATACATTTCCCATGATTTCTAGCAAGTATTTGGCTGCAGGTTGTGTACATAGAGTGGGTACCACAGAAAGCTTCATTCTGGCAAATTAATTCACATCTTCATTTTCATTTTTAAATTTCTCCTGAACCACACTTTCTCTTGCTCTGTCAGAAACCAGTCCCGCAGTATTCCACATAATCATCTACCAAAGTGGTTTTTCCACATAATTAACTGACAAATTCCATATAATTCCATGTAATCATCTGACAAAGTGGTTTTTACCCACAAAAGCATATGCCCAAAAAAATCCGTTAGTTTTTAAGGTGCCACAGACTCCTTGTTGTTTATGCAGAGATGTAGTTATATTCACTATGACTAACTCAGCGACCCCTCTGAGACTTATCTAAAATATTGTAATTTTATTATTGTACATGGTAGCATGGAGCACTTTATCTGCAGAATGTTGTGGTACTTTCTTATATGTGTGCCTTACATCATTATTGTTAGAAGTCTCAGAGGGGTAGCCGTGCTAGCCTATAACTTTAAAAACAATGAGTGGTCCTGTGGCACCTTAAAGATTAACAAAAGTATAGGATCATGAGCTTTCGTGGGTAAACTCACTTCATCAGATGAATTGGAGTGGAAACTTGCTTTCTGTTATTTCCACTCCAACTCATGTTGTTGGTGTGTTGTGAGCAAGACACGAGAAGTCATTCTTCCGCTCTACTCTGCGCTGGTTAGGCCTCAGTTGGAGTATTGTGTCCAGTTCTGGGCACTGCATTTCAAGAAAGATGTGGAGAAATTGGAGAGGGTCCAGAGAAGAGCAACAAGAATGATTAAAGGTCTAGAGAACATGACCTATGAAGGAAGGCTGAAAAAATTGGGTTTGTTTAGTTTGGAAAAGAGAAGATTGAGGGGGGACATGATAGCCGTTTTCAGGTATCTAAAAGGGTGTCATAAGGAGGAGGGGGAAAACTTGTTCATCTTGGCCTCTGAGGATCGAACAAGAAGCAATGGGCTTATACTGCAGCAAGGGAGGTTTAGGTTGGACATTAGGAAAAAGTTCCTAACTGTCAGGCTAGTCAAACACGGGAATAAATTGCCCAGGGAGGTTGTGGAATCTCCATCTCTGGAGATATTTAAGAATAGGTTAGATAAAGGTCTATCAGGGATGGTCTAGACAGTATTTGGTCCTGCCATGAAGGCAGGGGACTGGACTCGATGACCTCTCGAGGTCCCTTCCAGTCCTAGTATTCTATGATTCATCTGATGAAGTGGATTTTACCCACGAATGCTCATGATCCTATACCTTTGTTAATCTCTAAGGTGCCACAGAACTACTCATCATTATCATGGGTATTTTATATAACATAATTGCCTCAAAATCCTGACCAAGACCAAGTGGTGCACAACCAGCCCCCACTTCTTGGGCATTGGTTGCCCTCTGAAATCAGGCTCAGAGAGACCTCAGGGTTGTGCATCACCTGTGTCTTTATTCACCAAAGTTTGTCCCACCATCAATGCCCAACTATATACAGTCTTTACAGGGGGGGTGAGGGTTCCCCCTCTTTCAGTCCTCAGTTAGAAGGCCACCAAGCTCCCTCTGTGATTGACATCTCCCTCACTGCCTGGCCCCAGTTCTGGCTTCTTCACAACCTAGATAGCCCTTGGCATCAGGCCTTTTCCTCGGCTCCAATCTGTTCCCCTTGATTGGAGCTGACAGAACAAGGGCTATTTAGGTCTTCTTGCACCAACACCTGCTACACAAGCCTAACCAGCATAGACCTACACCACTCACTTTCATAATGGAAGCTGAACAAATTCACACTAAAAACAAGGCACACATTTAAATGAGAGTAATCAACCCTATGAACAACATACCCTCCATCACTGATTTTTTTTTTTTATTCCAGATCAGATATTTTTTCTAAAAGCCATGCTTTAGTTCAAACAAGAGTTAATTTAGGGAAGTCATAGGGCTTCAGAGGATCAGACTACATGATCACAGTGGTTCCTTCTGGTTTTGCAATTTCTGAATCTATATTAACAATTTTCACTTCATTGTCTACCCCCAAATAATGGTTGTTTTAAAAAAATAATTATTATTATTAAATAAGTGTTGTCCTTTAGATATTGTGATGACAAAGATAGTATAAACCAGGGGTGGCCAATAATTTTTGAAGGGGATGCCACTCCAAGATTTTGGTAAGTGATTAATGGAGGGGGCATGGGGTCTGGGATGAAGGTTGAGTCCAAAAGAAAGCTTGTGGTAGGAGACTGGGGTGCAGGGTCTGAGAGTGAGTTTGGGTGGAGGAAGGGGGCTGTGATCTGGGATTCTGGGTCAGGGGCTTAGGGTGCAGGATCCGGGAGGGGGTAAGGGTGCAGGAGAGGATTCTGGCCAGAAGGAGGCGTCTAAGAGAGGGTGTAGAGTCTGGGAGGGAGTTATGACGTGGAGGAGGAGGGTGGAGAGGGTTTGGGTGATGACCTGTGGCAGGAGGAGGTGGTGGCATGGGGCAGGGAGTTAGGGGGAAAGAAGGGGCTGGGGTGCCAGAAACATGCTCTTGCTGGGAGGTGCTTACCTAGTGGCTTCAGGCCAATAGGAGCTGAGAGATTTTGCTGGGGGTTAGTGGCAGTGTGCGAAGCCTCCTCCTCCCCCTGGCGCTTGGTGCAGAAAGAACCATAGGGAGCAGCCAGCTGCTTAAAGCAGGATGGGACTGCTCTAAAGTGGCTAGCTGCTGTGTGCCTGGGAGTCTTGGTGAGTCAACCTAGGGGCCAGATCCAGCCCACGGGCCGTGTTTTGCCTGCCCCGATATAAATGATTAGACAGATAAATTGCTCAGTACATGGCACGATCACGTGCCAAAATTACTACTAATTAAGTAATGTTGAATGCAGGTTGTCCACAACCTCCACAAGCTTTAGATGGTTTTCTTCTTATTCTAAGTCTGTTTTTCTGTATCTCTTGCCTCTGCCTTTCAGTTCCTTACGTGCCCCACTTAACCCCAAGCACATGCAATCGTATCCTAGAGGTGAGAAAACTGAAAACTGACTCTGTGAGTTTCTTCAGGTCCCAAAGGCCTGACAAAATCAATGCACTGTATTAGAGAGGTCCAAAAGATTCTACAAACTTTCCAAACCCTTTCCTGCAACGTCCCACAGAAAAACATCTCTTGAAAATTGCCTTCACCATATACTTGCTTAAGGATATTCTAATTAAAAAATCTTAACTGGGGTATATACTTCATTCTTTTCAACGAGACACACATGTGAAACCAAAAGGGTGATGACTGAACACCACGTATTAGTATTCTTACCTAACTCCAGCTCTTACAGAAATAAAACTAAGAAAGCATAAACAGAGATGTGGGTCATGAAATATGACTTTGCTACTGGAAACATAATCTAATAACAGTTCTGCCAAAGTCGCAAAAGCCTGCTGATAAGGAGGCACAAATACTCAGGGACAGCAGGCTTTCTATCAAATAGCGTCTATACCTTTCAGCAGGAAAGAAATGAAGAGCTAATCTTGAAATCAATAAATAACATCAATGTCAATTCGTTTGCCTCATCCGACAGACATTAATTCAAGAGAGTTCCTAAAGAAATTAATCCAGCCAGTAAGGTTACAAGTAGAAACTCAAAAGAGATTAGGAATCTATTTGCTGCATTAAAGTATATAGCAGATAGTCTAAATTGTAAAGAATAGAAGGTACCATGACCGAACCCAAAGGGAATCAAGGAATTTTGTCTTATCGTACCTGTCTGTCGTCTGGGTTCTTGGACAAGGCCTGTCTTCATTTTTGTCCTGTACAGTGCTGAGCACATCCTCTGTGTTTAAGAAATAATAGATAATGACAGTATTCCTGAAATATATGTCAGGTGTTCAGTATCAGCATTTTATAAACACCAGCAAAAAGCTCTCACTGAAAATGGGCAGAATATGACTGATCGTTCCTAGCCTACAGCAGTGCTCTTAGTGCATTTATATTCATCCTGCAATAACTTTTTCACACTCATTCCATATTGTATATACCATAACTTTTCACAAAGAGTAGAATCCTCTAGAACAGAATTTTTCAAACCTGGATCATGGGGCCTGCCAGGGTAAGCTGCTGGCAAGCCTGCATTGCTTTGTTTCCTTAACGTGTCTGTAGCCATGGAGCCTTGCAACTCCCATTGGCTGCAAAGAGCAAACCACAGCCAAGGAGAGCTGCACTTGGGGCATCTTGGGGGTGGGGGGGCTTGTGGTCCTGGCGGACGGAGTCAGGGGGCCCACTGATTTCTGTCATGGGGCCTAGAATTTCTCTTAGTAGGCCTGGGTGGCAGCTTAATGTTCATGCCTGGGTTATAATACGAAACATACTAGAAACCAGGTTAGCTCAAGCTCAGGGGTTTTCTCTTTCCATTTCCAATATTTTCTTTCTTAATTTTTAGGTGAGGTTTCTTCTGATGAGACATGGTGGCTCACCAACCCTGAAGAATGGGATCCTCTTTTATCCAGCCAACAGGAACAATTAAAGCATCTGAAGAACAAGTTTCCCCACAGTGCCCTGCCAATTTACTTTAACTCTGCTTTAAAGGGACCCTTTTAGGTTGAAAGGATAGTTAAATCTCTGTGTTGGCTTTTTTATTGAAATGATCAACAAGGGGGCAAGTGATTGTCAATTAAGAAGGTGGCTTTTATGTCTGTCAGTATTTGTACTCTGCCCATCTACTGATTTCCACACAAACAATTTAAACTCCTCAAACAGGGACAGCTTTCGGTCATTACTAACTTAGTCTGGATTCAGTTCAGTCAGCTAACAGAAAATGTATGACCGCTTATCTCTAGAGGCATTTTATCTTCTTCCGAATGAAGTATATTTAAAATAAACTCATGCAGATTTACAAGTACAGAGCATTTTGGAATTTCCCATGCTGTAAGTGCATTACTAAGGGTACCACGTGAAGACATGAATAATATAATTGCGAAACGTGTAAATGATCACTCTGCATCCTTGCAACGCAAGATCAGGCCTGCAGAAACAGCAAGAAAATGCTGATAAGGAGCAGCTACTCAGGGCTGACAAGGCTTCCTTCAGGAATGCAATGAAGAGCCAATCTAGAAATCAATAAATAGATAAAGCCAATGCTAAAACTATCACCCAGTTCTACTATCAGTAATTGAAGCCACTTCTAAAAATGAATGCTGGATATTAAAAACCAGAAAGTAAACAGAGGGGAAGGAGATAAGTATAAATGAATGAACAGGGTAACGTGCTCAGTGACTTTCTTTTAATTTGCCAGTGGAACAAATACTTCACTTCAAACCTTTAATTAAATATATTTCATTCCTTTGTCTTAGTCATGTCAGAGTTTTAATAAATATAGCTACAGTTGTGATCACTATTAAAGTTCTTTTCTGGAAATTAGTACCATTTACCAACAGGTCACCAATCATCCTTATATTCAACAATACATAAACAATTTTTTAATCAGATCCATGAAAATAATGAAATAATGAATAAACCAGAACTGATGATAATCTACTTAGAAGAAACATTACAGTGATTTCCATTTATACTACAACTGTCAAGGATTTTTTTTAAATAAAAAGCTAACATTGTTTTTTGGTTATACTTGGTCAAATTCTGCATGATATATATCCTGTTCAATCCTATGTGGCTGGAGTCTGAACTCAGTTATATAAGTATAAATCCAGAATAAATCTTTTGAATTCAGTAGAATTACTCCAAGTAACTGACAAAATAATCTGAACAATCAGTTCAATATGAGTGGCTAAAACCAGCCCTATTCATCCCTGTAGAAACTCCACCAGTCCACCAAATATGAATATATCCCATTGTGTCACAACTTCAGCTGCAGAACAATTAGTGATAGGCAAACCAATCAAGTTAAAATAACATCTGACAAAAGCATTCAACTAAAACAGAAAACTGATTCCAAGTCTTTTTGAGGTTCAAAAGTTTGATTTATTTCACTACCTTTCTACTTCCGAGTGCTTAGAAGAAGTAGCTCAACCACAACACAGGAAGTACTAATGGCATTATTGTTCTTCTACCCCATGTCTACATTAGGGGTACACCTACACAGCAACATTATTTCAAAATAACTCACGTTATTTTGAAATAACTCTGTCTGCATCTACCCAGCGGGGGAGTTATTTTGAAATAATTTTGAAATACTGTCAAGCTGGAGGATTTCTTACTCCGACTCCTGTAACCCTCATTGTACGAGGAGTAAGGGAAGTCGGATGAAGAGTGCTCTATTTCAAAATAAGTGCTATGTAGACACTCCCTATTTTGAAATAAGCTACACAATTGACATAGCTCAATTTGCATAGTTTTTTTTTAAGTTAACCCCTGCTGTGTAAACACACCCTAGGGGATAAGTTTGAATTAAGGTATGCAACTGCAGCTACCTTAATTGCATAGCTTAAGTCGAAGTATGTTAACTTAACTTTGGCATAGTCTACACTGCGGGAAGTAGAAGGGAGCACCCTCTCAGTTCAAATTAGTGTGTCTTCACTGGACCCGCTAATTTGAAATCTGGAATATTGACTGCGGCTACTTCAATCTTATCTGTAGTGTAGACATGGTCCTAGAAACCAGTAAATCTGGAAATTTCATGAAAGAAAATCTGAGCTTCTGATGTTTCCAATGTGAGTTTCAAAATGAAGAAACTTGGATAAACTATGAAAGGATTCAAACTTTCAAATACTTATCCAATCTAAAGCAAATAGCGGGAATATTTGGATTTACCCATCACTATGGTAAAAGTTACAAGTTGTCTGCTTTCATTACAAATACCAAAGGTTTAATTCTACATCTTTCACATACATTGAGTAGTAATCTGTATGCACATATTTTTGCATTATCATTGGAGATTTTATTAGCATTACTGTTAGTATTAGTGTTAGTATTAATATTAATATTAGTATATTACTTTTCCAGTACTGTTCACATGAATAGTCACAACTAATTTTGTATGCAGTGTTGTTGTAACCATGTTGGTTCTATCCAAAGCCCAGGACCTGGTGCTGACGGGGGACTACAGCTACCCAGACATCTGGGAAAATAACAGGGCACAGATTATCCAATAAATTCTTGGAGTGTATTGGAGATAATATCTTATTTCAAAAGCTGGAGAAATCTACTGGGGGGAAGCTGTTCTACATTTGACTTTGATAAAAAGGTAGGAACTGGTTGAGAATTGGAAAGTGGAAGGCAGCTTAGGTGAAAGTGATCATGAAATGATAGAGTTCATAATTCTAAGGAATGGTAGGAAGGAGAACACCAAAATAAAGATAATGGATATCAAGAAGGCAAATTTTAGCAAATTCATGGAGCTGGTAGGTAAGGTCCTATGGGAAGCAAGTCTAAGAGGAAAAACAAGTCAAAATAGTTGGCATTTTTTTCACAGAGACATTATTAAGAGCACAGAAGGAAACTATTCCATAGGAAAGATATGAAGTATTGCAGGCAACCACCCTGGCATAACCAGGAGATCTTCAATGGTCTAAAAATTAGAAAAAGTCCTACAAAAAGCAGAAATTATGTCAAATTACAAAGGATGACAATAAGCAAATAACACAAGTATGGAGGGACAAAATTAGAAATGCCAGGGCACAAAACAAGATCAAACTAGCTAGAGATATAAAGGGTAACAAGAAAACATTTTACAAATATGTTAGAAGCAAGAGGAAGACCAAGGACTGGGTAGGCTCATTACTCAATGAAGAGGGGGAAACCACAACAGAAAATATGGAAATGGCAGAGGTGCTTAATGACTTCTTTGTTTCAGTTTTCACCAAGAAGGTTGGTGGTGATTGGACAGCTAATATAGTGAATGCCAATGAAAATGGGATAGGTTCAGAAACTATAACTAGGAAAGAACAAGTTAAAAATTATTTAGACATGTCTTCAAGTCACCAGGGCCTGATGAAACACATCTTCAAATACTCAAGGAGCTGAATGAGAATATATCTGAGCCATTAGCTATTATATCTGAAAAGTCACAGAACACAGGAGAAATTCCAGAAGACTGGAAAGGGACAAATACATTGTCATTGATAAAAAGGGAAATAAGGACAACCCAGAGTATTACAGAACAGTCAGTTTAACTTCTGTATCGGGAATAACAATGGGAGTAAATAATTAAAGAATCCATTTGCAAATATCTAGAAGAATAAGGAGATAAATAACAATCTACATGGATTTGTCAGGAACTGCAATTTCTAAATTTGATGTTGTTCTGAATTTGACCGAAAAACTGAATTCTAAATTTTCCCACAAAACAAAATGTTCAGTAAAGTTTGTTTCAGTAGATCAAAATGTTTTATTTCTGTTTTGACTCATATTCCATTCTATTCAGTAATTTATATTCTACAATAGAACATACAATATGTTTTAAAAGAAGATTGTTTTAAAATGAAAACTCAGAATAGAAAAATTTCAATTTCTTTGTTCTATATGAAAAATCACATTGATAGGCTCCCAAAGAATGTTTTGATTTTGATGAAACTGCATTTTCAGAAGTAAAAAAGATTAGGTCAGAAATCTTTTCACCAGCACTGGTAGTATATGTTTACATAAGACATCTCATTAGCTGTTCTGAAAGTCAGGGTTGCAGAATATGTTACAAAAGCAACAGCAACTTAGAAAGGAGGGTAGAAGGAATTTATTGATGATCTTGAAAACCTGGAAGTTATAGACTTCAAAAGAGGAGAAGAAAAAAGCACCACCTATTACAATGTGGGAAATAGAAAGAGTGCTAAAAAATATAAAGCAAGGAAAAGCAGCTAGGGAGGATGGTATGGTGGTTAAAATGCTGCAATCCCCGAATGAAGATTCAGAAACTTATCTGCTAAAGCTTTCCAACAGGATGTATACACAAGAAGAAATTCTAGAGGACCTCAAGAGGTCAATCTTTTGTTCCTGTGCCAAAGGTAAATAATGTTAGAGAATGTGAAGCACGCCATGCTGTAAACCTGATAAGACACAACTCAATTTTTTGTTGAGATATCACTTATACATAGATATCTCAAGCTGAGAATTTTTCAGATTTCAGTTTGGTTTTCACTCAGGAGTAGGCATGAGCAAGGCATGCCCTGAGGCCCTTAAGCCAGGTCTACAGGGGAAGATCGAATTAAGATACGCAACTCCAGCTTTGTTAATTATGTAGCTGAAGTCGATGTACCTTAATCTGAGTTTCCACGGTGTCTCCACAGCAGGAGGTTGACAGGAGTAAATGCTCCTGTTGGCTTCCCTTACTCCCCGTGAGGAGCAGGAGTACCAGCATCAACGGGGGCGCCATCTGAGTTCAATTTAGCGAGTCTTTACTAGACCTGCTAAATCAAGCTCCTGAAGATCAATCACGGCAGCATCAGTCTTCCCTGTAGTGAAGACAGGGCCTCAAATGAGCATGTAATAGAAGTGCAAAGTTAAATGTGAATGTTCCTTCAGAAGGCATTTGATAAAATCCAAAATGATGAGATAATATATATTCTTAAAGAATAAAATAGTGATTCCAAGATCTACAATTAATAAAAAGCCTATATTGGTGATAGAAAGCAACAAGCCAAACAAACAATGAACTGAGTATTACAGCATCAAGAAAGGTATAGGCCAAGGTTGCACTGTGTCTCTACAGTTATTCAACATATACCTAGAAGATATAATGAGGAAAAGCTTAGAAAACACTAATCAAAGCATGTCTATAGCATATCTCTCAACAAAAAAAGATAGGCCAGTGACCTACTTTGCATCATTTAACTAGGGGAGAACTTGTGAACATGCTTTCTACTCTGAACAATGCCAGAACAAAATATGGAATGATGATAAACATTCGGAAGATAAAAAGCATAATAATAAGTAAACAAAAACTTCTGACCTGTCAAAAGTTAAAACTACCTCATCCTCATTAGATTGCTGATGTGCTATGTGTGGGGACCCCTCCTGTACAGATGTGAAAGCTGAACACTTAAAAATGGAACAGATGACTCAGAATGTTCAAGTTTTGCTGTTATAGAAGAATGTTTAAAATGAGCTGGATAATCAAAACTGTGAATGATGAGCTGATATGAAGAAAGTATTTGTAAAGAGCACAATTTCTTAAGATTCTGCATAAGAGAATAGCATCTTTCTGTGGTTGCTCATGCGATTCCTGCATGCAGACTATCAGGCAAGATCACAGGCAAACCAGGAAGGGAAAGCAAGAGAACAAAGAGAGTGGAAGTTTTACACCTCTTTCGTCAGTGTGAAAGGTGGTAGGTGGCGGTCAATAGTCTTTGTGTCCGAGATGCCACTTGAAGAAGTCCCATCAAAGGAAACAGCTCTCATCACATGAATAATAATTACATTGTATGAGTAATTTGCAGAATTAAGTCTTCAATTATTTCAGGTACTTAGTCTGGCAATACATGCAAAACTTTAAGCAATGTGATCAATTGTTTTGATGGACAGGAATGTACATAAGCACATGCATAAGTGCATTATTGAATAGGGACCTTTATGTAGCAGCCTTGAACTTGAAAGCCTGAGATGAAATTTGAGTTAGGACATTAGACAAAATTCATAGAAGAAGCAAAATTCAGTGGCATACTAATTTTTGTAACCTGGTTATCTTGCATATGGTCATCTAGCAAGTCATTAACCCAGTAAGAACTCAGATCCTCGCATTATCACCTCTTTCCCATTAACAGCAGAGGGAGAACAATAATTCAGTCTAATTACTCATGCAAAAGGCAGTAATTAATAGTATAAATTAGCTATTAAATGATTCAGAAATTCTAAAATGGAAAAATGACCTTTTCTCTTTTTATCTGGCAGTGATACATTTCCTGCTGATCTGGGGGAGAAACAAAAAGCAACATAATTTGATACAGATCTTCCTTAGATTCAGACAGGCTCAGTGCCAACCTAATTACAAATATGGTAGAAACACTTTATTTCATGATGTACCTTGGCATGTAATTTTTATACAACCAGTTCTAAGGGTCACCTTTCTTCAGCTACTGAACCGTGAAGCCTTTCCTAATACTGCTAGCATAAAAATAAAAATGAAGTTTGAATACGTAATATCGACTATAACTTAGAATCATTAGATGGTTTTACATTCTGATAGAGGATTACCTTCTGTAGTTCAAACTATATATTATTCATTAATTCATTTAACAAATAATTACATTACAGAGTTCTGCATTTCCACTTCTGTCTTCACTTTATAGAATGCTACAAGTTTATTCATACTTGCATGTAATATTGTGCCTACCTGCTGAGAACCAGAATATACAGCTCATAATACCTAGTGTTACTTATATGGTAATATCTGTCCTTTCTCTTATTGTTAAATTAATTTTAGTGCCGTGATAAAGATTTTTAATACTGAATTTCTCCTCTGTCAGGAAAATAACTACTTTTTTTTTATTTGTAAATGAGTTTTAGAATTAATTTCTGACTTTGCATGATAGCAGAGAAGTAATATTACTTTTTACATAATATTTATGTGTGGGGGCAGATCCTCAGTTGGCTTAGAGCAGCAAAGCACCACTGAAGTCAGTGCAGCTAAATTTATTTATCCCAGCTGAGGGACTGGCCTCCAAATTCTCCTGATTAATAAATAAAGTAAAATAATAATGGCAATGAGCTTGAAGAGCAATTTACATTTGCCTTTTCATACGTGTTCACAACCATAATGCAAGTGCTTTTCTGCCTGGAGACTGAACATAGTGGTTCATTATCTTTATTGTGATAGCTGCAGATGTTATCTCTTGAATAGTTGTTCTTCTTTTAATCTTCCTGAGGAAGATGCTAACCTTGAACACCTCTGAACTGTCTGATAGTTGGGTAACGAATCATACAACTTTTCACTTTTCCAATACTGTTAATTAAGGCATTATTATTATTATTATTAATTAAGGTATTTACAACTATGAGCTGTGCCTCATATTCAGCCCTTTGAGCTAGATGAAAGAGCATTATAGTCCTCATATTGAAGATAAAGAAACTGAGACACAGTGCTTAGGGCCCTGATTCAGGAGTCCATTCTTACTGAGCATGTGCTTAACTTTAGGCACATGCTTAAGTTTTACTGAAGTCAAAGGGACAGATCCCCTGCTGGCATAATTTGTCATAGCGCCACACTGGAGCTGAGGGTCTGCTACATACTGCCTTGCTATGCTACCTTTGAAGTCAATGGGACTTAAGCATAAAGATAAATACATGTGCAAGTGTTTTTGCTCATTGGCTATGGAGTCAAGTGTGTGCTTAAATTCCTTGGTGACTTGCCCATGGCCACAGACAGAGGCAAGGATGTGAGCCAGAAGCTTAGCGGAATGCAACTCTCTGCTCTCTCGAGAGCAGGAAAGCCGGCTTCATTTCTGTGAATTAAAATGTCGCTTACCCATGGTTCCACATACCATATTTTATTGCTTCAGATAGAATTTATGGTCAGATTGGGTAAGTAGTAACAGATTGTTCCTGGGACTGTTCTTGTGAAAGGGCACCAAACTTCACAGACAGAGAACTAGGAACAGGGTGGATGGTGGCAAAGGGCTCTATCCAAGAGACCAGCACCTCTCTCACAGGGAGCAGGGACTCTGTCCAAAGACAATGTTTTGCTCCAGGTTCTCCACCTGGAAACTCTGAACCCTGCATGGATGGATTCTTTGCGACTGGACTGGATTAGATCAAGCTGAACCAGTGGCAGCACAGAGCTGACTACATAGTGACAGCCAGCCTCTTCGGTGACAGAGACACCCCATCAGATGGTGGCAGTACAAAGTTCACTTCAAAGACAGCCCCTACCAGGCTAGTAGTGGCTGAGTTGATGTCACATAACTGGACCAGAAAGCTGCACAACAGAGCAGGTCTTAGTGGTGCAGACTTCTCCAGACTGGACCAGACAGATGGAGGAAAGCTACCCCCTTACACCTCTCCTAGTACTACTGAATGTAATTGGACCAGTTGGTGTGGAGCCAGCTGGGTAGGAATTGCTTTGTGACAGTCATACTCCTGAGCCACCAGTTGAATTTTGCTCATTTTGTTATATAGCTACAAACACACACAGCGAGAGAGAGGGGTTTTGTTTTTTGTTTTTTTAGTGTCTGGTTTTCCTTTTTCCCTAAACAAAAGGTATTTATGGTTCCATATGCCAAAAACTCCTGGGTGCTTGTGCAACCACCTTCAAATGTGACCAAGAAGGATATATTTTAATTTCCTAAAGCCAGAAATAATATAGCCCTGTATAGGTGCTTGAGCCATAGTTTTATTTATTCTAGAAAAAGGACCCAGAGATAGATTTAACCTAGCCCTTGTTGCAGTCATTTGCAACTGGCAGAGGTGGCATTAGAATTCAGGAGATCCTGATTCAGCATTCTGTGCTCAGACCACTTTTTTATCTATACCCATCTCCCTAGTTGATCTTGTCTTTCTTCTTTCCTCCTTCTTTCTCTGTGGGTGGTAGGAAGGAAGGAAGAAAGGTTATTCAGTGCATTTCTATTCAGTAGCTTCATGCTCAAAGAATTTCAAAGCACTTGAGAGGTACTGTAAATATAGTTCAGCCATTTTAAAGTTAACAAGTGGGGGTAGATATTAAGAGAGAACTGGAGAGAGAGAGAGAGATTGCAGAGATTTGAAATGGAAACTGAAGATGCTGAACGATGCAAGAAGACAGTTCTATATGGCAAGATTAAAGAAAATGTCAATGGATGGAGTCTGAAGCCAATATTAGCATGGCAGAGGAAACAAGGAGTGGAACAGAGTGATTCAGAGAGTTTAAAAATCAATTGAATTGATTGTATCTTGAACTGGGTAAAGTTATCAGAGTTTGGGGCGACATGGTTGTGCTTTTGTATTCTTGAGAGAGTAGAGTACAGCTTCACATACCTGCTGACCTCTGGGGAGTGGCCATTTTAGAACAGAATCACAAAGGGCATTGCAATAATCTTGATGGCAGGTAATGAAGGCACAGGTAAGGACTGTGAGAGCGGCGACCGGGTCATGCCAGGATTGTACACACAGGCACTGACACCCACTTGGTGATATGGAGATTTACAAGCGCAGTCAATGTGGAAGGAAAAAAGTTCAGTGTTGGGCTTGTACCTACAGTTTCGTGTAGTGGAGGCAGGTGGAAGGCCTCTGTCACACAGGAAATGGAAGAGGTGCTCCCACTTGAGTGGATCACTTCAACATTGAAGATATTTAACTGAAGAAGGCTGAGCCTGGGTGCAGACAGCCCCTGGGCAAAGTGGAGGGGGCCAGCTGCACACTCCCAGAACGGGTGGGGCTGAGGGCAGCCCTCCACGCTGGCCAGAGTGCGCCACGCCACTCCTTCCCCCAGCCCTTAGAGTTGCCTGAAGCACATGGTGTGGCACTCCAGCAGCAATTTAAAGGGCCTGGGGCTCCAGCCAGTCACACTGCCACAGTAGTAGCGGCGGCAGCCTCGCTGGGTCCCAGGGCAACTTCCCCTTTTGCATCCCACCTCCCCTGTCAGCGGGCCCAAAGCTGAGACAAAGCCAGAAGTTTGCAAGCTTAAGGCAGGCAGAGAAAGGCAACAGTAAACAAGTCATCAAACAGGGATAAGTTAGGATAGCCTACATCACTTCAATAGCTATGGCAAAAAAAATAGCCCAATCCTCTGGGTTCCCTCTTGTGGCACAAAGATGCAACCCCAATTTAAATGACCCTGGGACTATCCATCCCCCTTGTGCTGGGTGGAGGGAGGGCCATTCCCCTCTCACTAGCTAACAGAAATGAAGGGGACGCACGCTGCAGCTCCTAAAGGCTTTGGGCATGCCCCACTGTCCACTAGAGACCTCTGTGGTGGCTTGAGCACAACACATCCCAGAGCTCCTCCTGCAGCAGCTCTGCCCACCCCTTCCTCAGCTCTGTGCCCAATGGGCCCCACAGAAAGGGAGTCAGTATTTGTGCTAGTGGAATATGTCCCACAGTTTGTTTCCCTGAGATAGATTTTGTTGAATTAAACACTGGCATTAAACAAAGTGACTGATGAGCCATATGGCTCCGCCATGTGCTCGATCACACATTAAAATCAGACAGCTCTTTTTTCCCCGCAGTGCCAGAATTACAGCTTTCTGCTCCAGTGTATTGCACCTGAGAAATAACTACTGCGACTGAGGACGCTGTAAATTGTGCATCATCCGTCCTAATCTCCTCTGCAGCAA
Source organism: Rafetus swinhoei (assembly GCA_019425775.1). Classification (NCBI taxonomy): domain Eukaryota; kingdom Metazoa; phylum Chordata; order Testudines; family Trionychidae; genus Rafetus; species Rafetus swinhoei. Next base: position 18,027,770 of record CM033447.1, on the reverse strand, counting down.
GAAAGTCCTGAACAAAGATTTGCCACCAGAATAAGCGTCAGAAGCTTGTAGGAAAAACACTAGTGGAAAGGAAAGGAAAGCTCTCACAAGTCTGAAGCTTAGTTAAATTTAATAGAGGAATCTGGCACTCAGACTAAGGTTGTCTCACGCTGAGTAATGGCATGGATTTACATGAGACTATTCATTGACTAGGTAGCTACACTATGAAACTGCAGCAAAAATCTAGCCTGGGATGTAATTACCGGCAGCTCTTAGACTTTACTTTTCAACACACTCCTAGAACTGCTTGCTGTGTGGGAAGGCGTGAAGGCCCATTGTTCCATAGGGAGCACTAGATGACAATGTGCTTCAGAAAGGCACAATGCCTAACAGCTTGACCTGATTGCAAATGGGCCATGGAGGGCAAAGAGTGGAGACATAATTCCATCTACTCTCCTCTCTCTTGCCATCATGGTTGCCTTGCTTATTTCACCCACTTGCACAGACTGTGATTCTGGGTTGCCTTGGAGCAGTGCCAAGCAAAGCTTATGAAGGCTTCTTCCTCTCTCCGTTTCTACCCAATGCAGCTGGGTGAGGGAACAACAATTTGCTTGCACACGAAGGAACTGGCAAGTTTTACTGAGAGGTGTGAGTTGCTCTGTCTAAAATTTTTGTGACTGAAACATTTTCCCACTGAAAAATGTAGTTTCATCCAAATTGAAATTCTCTTCAGAAATTGTCAAATTTGACTTTAAAAAAAATTCAATAGAAAAAATTCAGAATTTTCTTTTAGTTTAATTTCCATTTAAATTGTAATTGGGTTTTAGTTTCTCACATTTCTCACATTCCATATGAAAAAAGGGAAGAAAAATGTAAAAAGAGAAATGGAGGGGAGGAGCCTGAAAAATCCAAAACTGACAATAATCTAAGAATGGTTAAAAGTTTCCATCTCAGCTGGAAAATGCTGATATCTTCTCCGTGAACTTGATTCTGTGGCACCTTGCTCCAAGAGTCATCCTTTTGGTTTCAGTTGCTTAGAAAGTAGCATTCCTCTCTGGCCATAAGAACAGAGCAGACTGGCAGAGATGCAGACGACATGCCCTGATGTCACATGCACACACAGATCTGTGAACCAGATCACCGCTGGCTGGTGTAATTTTATGCCTATGACTCTCCCCTCATTCTTCTAATTGCAAACCACTGAAAGGACACAGCACTTTCTCATAAACTGCTGAGTTGTACTTTGCCTGTTAAGTGTGATTACAAATTCAGACTTTAGATCGATTATTTTTTGCAGTGCAGCTGTCAGGTTGGACATGTACAGCACAGTATGTTTTAGATTAGCAGATGTTCCTCAGCAAAGGCTGGGGGTGTGTGGGAAAAGAAGATAAATTATAAAATGTGGAATGATTTGCTGCTGTCTGTTCAGGGCTGGATTGTGACTTTAAACACAGCCTTGAGGATGGGGTGTGCATAACCTCCACCAACACGTGCAAGCTCCAAGAGGGGTTATGACCCCCGAGACACCATTCTGAGTCACAATACACCACTTGCTATCCCTTGCTCATGGGAGCCAGAATTTACTGCTGACCCAGACTAGCAATAAATCACCACCCACCGTACACTGGGAGGAAGGTGAAGGCAGGTTTTGCAGGCCTCTGAGGGCCTCTAGGCATGGTGGGGGGGGGGGGCCTGACTCCACGCTCCTGGAAGGGGCAGGGCCTCAGGCAGAAGCAGCAGGGGCAGGGGCAGCTAGCTCTCTACGCCACCCAGAGCATGGCGCCTTCCTCCCCCCCAGCTGTCAGAGCCTCCTGGAGCATGTCGTGGGGCATGGTGCTCTGGTGGTGATTTAAAGGGCCCAAGGCTCCAGCTGCTGCCACTGTCGCAGTAGCAGCAGCCAGGAGTCCTGGGCCGCTTTGCATCACCGGGCCCCAGGGCAACTGCCTCCTTTTCCTCTCCCTGTTGACTTTTCCCTGTTTCCTCCCCTCCCCCCCACTTCCCGGGAGTAGCCGCACTGATATGCCTGGACCCAAGATCTAGGAATTCTTACTCCTTTCTTCAGACACATTGTCTGAATCACAGTCATTCGCTCAATAATTCGGACTTCTCTTGAATACACTTCAATTATTCTTAAAAGAATCTAACGGAAACACTGGAGAATCCTCACAGCCACTGAGGGGTGGCTACTGCCTGGCCCTATTACACATGTACAAAGGGAGGGTGGAGGAAAATCAGAAGGCACAAGCAGCTTCCCCAGCCACTTACATGGCCTGTATAAAGGCCAGTCAGAATTTCGGTCAAGATGCAGCATCTGCTGTGCTCTGTACTTATCTAGGATTAGCACCTGCAAAGGGAGCAAGAAGAGACAGGGAGGTAAGAAGTCCCAGGAAGCTTCTTCCTGTTCCTGGTGTGGAATAGGGGGAGGCTTCTTCTGCTCTCACAGGGAATGGAGAGCAGAGGGGGCAGCCTAGGATAAGCTCTTAGCAGAGAACTGCCATCAGAGCTGAGAGATCAGGCTCTTAGGTCAGTGCAAGCTTCCTTGGTGAAGACACTCACCACCAGTCAAAGGGGACATGCACCACCACAGTAATTGCTACAGTGGTGGTAAGTCGACTTAATACAGGTTGACTTAAGTCTGTAGTATAGACATACCCAGAGTTGTAATTCCAAATGTCCCTAAATTGACATTTTTCCAAAAGTCTATTTGAGGCTACCTGAGGAGGATCTCCGCTTTGCACCTACTACACTTCCCTGTAAGAGTTCCAACAGTCCACAGATCCCAGATCTTTCCTTCAGTCCACGCTCACAGCTTCTATTCACAGAAAACAAGCTATCCGTGTGACTACCCATGTGAGCTTTTTCCTTGATGATGGAGAGCTGAGGGAAGCATTTGAATCTTCAATCTCCAATCATCACACACAATGACCTATGCTTTGAAAGCGCTTTGAAATTAGCACTTTTCTATTAAAGTTCTTCATTTGCATTCTACAAGTCGTCTTATTTGATGGGCTATTTCATTACGGGGTTTACACAATGTAAATATTTGCTACTACATTGTAACGGGATACAGATAAGTGAAAACAATGCAAGTAGCATCCCACTAGTTTTCATGCTGTTAAAACACCACATACAGTCTGATGCACTTAACAAAAACTTTGATCTATGCTCATACACAAGTGAATTGCCCTGGAGCTCTGGCATGGGCACTCTTGTACTCGGAAAGTATGAAAAGCCCTCTATAAATGCTATTCCAGCCACTGTGTGACTGTCACTCACATATGGAAATTCTCATTTGTGATAGTATCTTTTTTGCTTTTTCAATTTTTCTTTGATTTTCCTAATAAAGCATATGAGGTAGCTAAGTAAATAAAACCCATTAGAACACATAAACGTTCCTACTAGACCACAGAGATAAAAGGCTGTGTATGGAGATACAGCAGGAAGAGAGAGAGAGGGAAAAAAAACCAAGACAGTAACTACAGTAGATGGCTAGAAAAGTGTAGGAGAAAGGACCGAAAGCTTCCAAAAAAGTTACTTATAGATGTGTATGCAAATACTAAAATTAAAACTGACAGCACCCAACAGATGTGAAATGGAAAAATACTAAAATTGATATCAGGTTGGCAACTGCAAAAGGCAGGAAAAGGGAGAGGGCAAAAGCAATCACCTTTTAAATAAGAGATGTCTAGGAGGAAGCAATAAGCAATCAAATTTCAAATAGAGGCCTAGGAAGAAGACAATACAAAGTGTTAGGAATGTATAATGGAAAGTGAAGGGTAAAGGAGGGAAATTGAAGAAATAATGTACCATGCTGGCACATATGTGGAAGCCTATGCACACAAATGAATATTATTGGTGTTTGTAGCCATTGCTGTAGGGTTATAGAAACTAACTGAATGTGGGAGTTTTATGGGTCTTATAGTGGAAAGCTGTATTGTTACATATAGAGTGTATGAGTATTCGGTTGTTGATATCTGAGGGCTTTCGAAATTATGTTGTCATCATCTAACTACAGCAATGGAGGGTCAATTGTGGACTACTGTTTCACAGCATGTTCACACTTGAGCTACGCACACTAAATTGGTATTGAACTAAGTCAGTCCTGGAGGTCTGTCACAGGGACTTTGAAACCAGCTCCCACTCTGTCAATATACCGCCTGGCAGGGACTGCACAACAGTCAGTAAAGGTAGGATGCCTTCAGTAAAAAGGAGAGACATAAACAGGTGCACAGTCCAAGACAACCACTGCATGGACATATGCTACCACCTAAGAGACTGAAGTCTAGAAAAAGAGTTGCCTCTGGAAATCTCTTTAAAAAAAAAAGTCAGGAAATTCTGAACATTGTGGAGTACCTGGGTCCTTCAGAACTACTCCATCCAGGCACTGCAAAAACTGATGTACTCTAAATCGAGCAAAAACTAGGATGGCAGGGACTCATAACAATATGACCAAGTAGAAGTTGAGGAATGACCCCAAATGTGAATGTGGAAAGCGTTGGCAAACACTTGTACACTGCTTGTTGCGCAGAGCGCTGTCAATATCCAGTACTCCCAAGGAACTAGTATAAATTATAATACCAGGTTTGGCTGCCATTTTGGAACAACAAGCTGTGGTGATGATGATGATGATGATGATGGAAGGTCTGTAGCCTCAAGGCAGCAAAGTTCTTCAAAAAGCGCTTAACTTTAAGCATGAGAATAGTGTCACTGAAGTCTGAGAATTGCCACTCTCAGGGCCTGATCCAAAGCCCACTGAATTCAGAGGAGAGATTTGCACTGAATTACACTTCTGATCAAGTAATTCTACTAAAGCCAATGGAGTTGTCCAGGTGCTTAATTCTAAGCACAGCTGCAAAACATCATTGAATTCAATAGAGTTGTTCCACAGCTAGGCAGTTAGTCATTTTCCCTGATGGGCTTTGGTTCAGGTTCTGAGGGCACAATGCTGGGATTTTTAAAGTTGCCTAAAGCATTTCTTTATCCCATTTCTATTAAATGTACTTGGAACTGGGCTCCCAAACTCCCGTAGGAGTTTTTCCAAGACTCGGCCTATGGCTGTTTCATTTCTTACTGCTATTGGGATATTCAACACAAAACATAAAAGCTGAAGAGAAAGGAATTTGATTTGTGGACACGTAATCTGGCACAATGGTCACACAAGTCTAAAACTGGCATGAGTGAGATGAGAATCAGCCCTATAGCTTCCCAAGTTGCTATAGCACTATATTAAATAACAAAGGTCCCAAACAGAAATCACTCATGGAACCTTATCATCCTTCGGAGGAATTAATTCTTGGCTTTGCTATATTCATTGCCGCCTCCATATGACATTTTGAAATAAAGAGGGCTTGATTCTCTCACTTTTATGCCAATGCAATTTCACTGGTGTAACAGTGGGATAGCTTCTGATTTACTGCAGTGCAAAAAGAAATTCAAGCATATGATGTCAAAAAAGCGTGTTTCTCCTAATGAAGTATTGAAATGAACATATTGTCATCTGGGTTAGAAGCTCTGCTTTTAAAGAATTTTAGAGGGAAGAGAGAGATGCCAATTTCAAGAGGCTATATGATCTCAAAAAGAGGCTATTATGGAGCATTTTCACAACTCTGCTGCTTTCCTGAGGCTAACATAAAGAATTTGCAGAAACTCTGCTGCATTTCTTACACCACTATAAAGCTAACATGGACTCTTAATTTATACTACAGTAACCCAAGAGCTTGCAAAAAAATGCTTTTAGCCACATGATGTCCTGAAGCTTGCAACAATGTATAATTAAGTGTTCACTAATGGAAATTGAATATGATAAATAAAGCCATGTATTCAAAATTACTTACTCTAACTGGTGAGTCTATTTACTAATTAGCAATTAATAATTATTAACAAATGCTAATTAACAGTAAATTAGTGAATGCTAATACCTTTGCTATTAAATTAATATTATTATTGTGTTAAAATTAGAGTTTCAATTATTCTTTACAGGCAACAACGCCTTAGATGTTTCAAGGTTAAGAATTTTAATAAGGAATTTAAGCACTCACACTTACTGTAAAGTATGTGCATATGCGTTTTTCTGTATCAGCACCCAATACATTGCAGGATTGAACCCCACCTGCACAAATGATGGACTGGATTTGTTTTGTCAACAAATATCCCTTAGAGGCAAGGATGAGACTACCTGCAAACCTATATCTCCACAAGTGAAAGACTATTTTATGCCCCGGCCCTCTTTGGGGGAGAGAGGACAATTGCCTCAGGGCCTGGCAACTCAAAGGGACCTGTGGTACCTGGCTGCTACCACTGCTACTATGGCAGTAGCCACATTCGAAGCCCTGAGCCCTTTAAATCATCCCCGGAGTGCCAGACGGAGGGCTGGGGGTAAGGTTCCCTCATCTAGCCAGCACTGAGGGCTAGTTGCTCTGGTACCGCCCCTTCCACCCAATGCCCTGCCCCTTTCACAGCATGAACCTGGGCTCCACACGCACATCTTGCCCAAGGGCTGGTGGTGGCTGTCGGCCCCCCTGTTCATGACTACACCTACTACATCTGTATTGTTTCTCTCTGGCTCTTCCAAGGATCCATAGTAAATATCTTTTTTAGGGGACTTTCTGAGCGGTACAGAGTGATAACTATCTGCCTGCTGCATATGTATCTGGCTCAGTTCACAAGGTCTTTTTAGCCTGTAGCAAATGAAGTAAGTGTTATATTGATTCCACTTACTGAGCAGTAACATTTATTCTATTATGCAAAGCACTTTAGAGAGATTTTAGCTTCCTTCTAATCACTTAACTGTCAGGTTTGAGCGGGTTTGGGAAACAGAGCCTGGCATCACCCTCTGGATAGTAATAGATAGTAGACTTTAAAGTGTCTTTAGATTGTAGGGGAAGAGAAACTACTACAGTCAAAGAGGATTTATTCACGTACCATGCACTAAAACCAGCCTATGTTTTTGATTACAGGAATCAACTAAATCATATTCTTATTAGGCTATTGGTATTAAGAGTAGGGAATTAATTATGTTAACCTCTAGGATAACAGCACTAGGTAATCTGCATTATTGTGCCTCTGAAGAGCTACCTTTCTAGTGCCACTGAGTTAATTATACCAGTGAAACATCTTTCACTCTCCCCATGCTTGCATAGTACGGCTATGTCTACACTACAGAGAAAAGTCAGAAAAAAGATACACAAATTGTGAACCGCAATTTGCATAACTTTTTCCGCTTTTCTTCTGAAAGGGGCTTTTCTGACATTTGGCCCATCTACACGTGGCCAAATGTCGGAAAAAAAACCCAGTTTCAGAACAGCACTTCTTCCTCGTAGAATGAGGTTTACAGGGATGCCGAAAAAATGCGTCTGCTTTTCCGAAATTTTTTTGGAAACTCAGACACGTTCCTTGGGACACGGCAGAGCTTTTCTGGGATATCTCCAGTATCCCGGAAAAGCTCTGCAGTATAGACATAGCCTATGTGTCTTGGCCAAATAGGTATCAGCCAGGTGAAACAACTACTGAGATCCTACAATACAGAATCAAATGAAGAGACCCTTTCACAGCAGTGTTTTCTCAACGAGAATCATATGCCACAACAAATCACAGAAACCAAAACATGTAGTTTTTGTCAATACGGCCTGCTGTCTTGTTGGAAGACATCAAGTCAACGCTGAAATAAAATAAATTAAATAATATTTTAAAAATCTTCCCTTCTGTGTCATAAACCCCTTGTTCTGATACTGACTGCTTAGATTATTCATTTTTAGGAAGTAAACTGAAAGTCGCTGATCAACTTATCAGGTACTTAAATCCCATGGATTCAGTGGGCCTGCACATGGCAGTAAATTAATCATGAACATAATTCCAGGATCAAGGCCTTAGAATGTAAACAATTTAGGGCATGAATCATCATGTCTTATGTGTGTGTACAGCGCTTAGAACAACAGAGCTCCAATCCCTCACCAGGAGGACCTTTAGGTGCTTGACAGTGCTATTAAGAAAACTCAGTCAATACTTGAACAGTAAATGCTGTAATTGTAGGAAGGCTACACACTATTCTTAAGTACAAAACTCAGCTTTAATTATGGTGCTGTTATCAGTATTTCCATAATACTTATACTAACACTAACTCTAATACTGATGTTTGAAATGAGATCTTTAAAACCCTACATGGATATAAAATTTGTATCTGCATCCACATCTGTATATGCAAACATGAGCCATGGATAGCCACATCCGCAGATGCAGATACCTGCAGATATAAAGTGGATATCTGAAATTTTTCAGGATTTGAGGTACAAAATTTGTATCCACATCCACAAAAATGAACTGCGGATACCTGCATCCATGGATACCCGTGGATAAAAAGCTGATATCTGCAAATTTGCAGGGCTCTACAGAACTCTTACTTATTCCAAAGCACTATGGTCATCTCACTGAAATTCTCAGTATATGGTTTTATTTAGTTTGGTCATATTATCCAAAATCAAATTATTCCAATTCCAGAACATAGCTCTGCTATACCTTATGTGTCAGACAGGATTAAGTGTGCTAAAGTCTGCAAAGTCAAGTCTTTGTGGATTCTTAGATTCATTTTTAAAGCTGCGAGGGAGTCCTGTGTTGCCCCTGGTCTGGAGGTATATATTGTCACCAAATCTGAAATAGTTGTATGTAAGGATAAATTCACAGAGTTCAGCCACCAGTTGTGCTGTGGCCGCTTTTGCAGATTCAGACTAACACGGCTACCCCTCTGATTTTTAAAGCTATGGCTTTATGATTTTGTCATAAGCTAATTTAGGTCCATAACATTTTTTCTAGAAATTAATGTGTCATTTGTTTAGATTTTGATAAATACTAGCATTCTGGTTTCAGTCCTTTTGAATCTTCTATCCAGACTGTAGCAGCAAGTGAATATTATTTAATATATTAATTGATTTACCCATAAAATTCCTATTAGTTATGCTGAGCAGTAGAATTTAATGATGTTCAAATACTAATGGAACTGGCCAGTGTGATTATCGAAGCATTTTAATAATAAAATACATGTCAGTAATATGTATTTCTAGGGCTAGCATCACTATAATATCTGAACACCAACTACAGTCATTAAGAGTCAAATGCAGTTGTGCAATGGGGGAATAAGTGGCTGGTTTCTTTCATGCTAAAAGTGCAGTGCTCACTGCTTCTTTTCTTTTTCTTCATCTATCAAAACTATTTGCCAACATAACTCTGTTCTGTCTGGCTTTTTTCAGAGGTTCTGAATATTGGAATTTGTAATAGAGTGAGTACGCTCTATGAGTGAGGCATGATGGGAAATCTACCAATCTTCCAGGAATGAACTCCATCTGAGGGAGGAGTGTAGAGGAGCTCGAGGGACCTAAAACTCAGCTAAGGAACCTGTTTTTCCATGTATAGCTTTTGCCTGAGTTCTCTCATGTTTGTTTTATTTGCAAATGGCTTTGAAAATAAACTGGTAGTGGTGGTAATAAACTTCAGTTGTTTTTAAAATGTCCATTTTGTGCCAGGAGCTGAGGAACACCTACTGGCTTCATATGATCAGATCTCTCACAAGTATTCTTCTTTGAGATAGTGCTGCCACGTGGCACCAGCTAATGTTTGGCAGTGGAGCCTGAAGTGTCTCACAACTCTCCAAGGGTTCATATACAGACAAAAAGGAGATGGAGGCAGGGGAAGTATTGGACCCTGCAGGACTCCATAGGCAACAGTTCTTGGAGATCAGGAGTAACAGCCCACCAAAACTTTCGAGGTCATGTCTGAGAAATCATTACACAGCATTGCACCACTTCCTCAAGGTAGGTCTTGTAAGTGGGCCAGCAGTACTTTGCAGGCAGCTGCATCATAGACTATGGAGAAGTTATACACATTGTCCCAGATCCTCAGCTAGTGTAAGTCAGCCATTGAAGTCCATGGAACTACATTGATTTACTACAACTGAAGAGCTGGCACATTACATATGTATAGAAATGCATGCGCTATATATAGTATTGCAAACTTCCTGTCTCATAACCCATCTTATCCCTGTACAGACCAACTCACTTACAGAGAGATACTTTACTTAGCACTATCATTCCTGCAGCATATGTATATAGCTTCCTTCCTGGACACAATTTATATTCTGATTTCTATTTCAATATCAATAGTAATGCATTTAAAAGTTGAAAAAAATACTTAAAACTTACCATGTCAGTCTTCAAAGAAAAAAAGTTTCCTGCTGAAATTAGAGAATAAATTGGGGGCAAATCGAGCACGCCTTGCCCTGGTTTTTAACAAAAGATGAGTATGACTTTGTATTAGCAGAAGCCACTAAGCATACCCCAGTTTAATTGGCTCTATCAAGGGAAGTTTTACTTCATTAAACCTCTAGCTCAGAGATGGTAATATTCCATTCACATCCTGCCATGATCCCTTCCCACTCCACTATACATGCTAGCCATGTAACTTTGTAGGCTTTAGATTTTTTAAACTGATCATCTTATGCAAATTTTTTTCCATGGGCCTGAAAAAAGTGAAGTCAAGTCTTGTTCACTTGCATGAGCAACCTCTTCTTTTTAGTCCAACTCCATAGCAAGCTAAACATGCAGAATAATGTTAATCATGTTTTATGTTCCAAGCTTTAGAAAGTGCAAATATTTTATTTAAATATGCTGAGGCCCTGCATATGTCTTTATAACAGTTAATTCCCGGTTTTATTGAAGTCACTGCTGTTACCTTCAACAGGATCAGGATTTGACCAAAGGAAGAAAGGAGAGAAGCAAAATACACACCCTGGACTTCAGAAAAGTAGACTGTGACTCCCTCAGAGAACTGATGGGCAGGATCCCCTGCGATGCTAACATGAGGGGGAAAGGAGTCCAGAAGAGCTGGCAGTATTTTAAAGAGGCCTTATTGAAGGCACAGGAACAAACCATCCCTAGGAGCAGTAAGAAAAGCAAATGTGATAAGCGACCAGACTGGCTTACCAGGGAAATCCTTGGTGAGCTTAAACACAAAAAGGAAGCCTACAAGAAGTGTAAACTTGGACAGGTGATTAGGGAGGAGTAGAAATATATTGCTCGAGAATGCAGGGGTGTAATCAGGAAAGCCAAAGCGCAATTGGAATTGCAGCTAGCAAGGGATGTGAAAAGTTTCTACAGGCATGTTAGCAATACGAGGGTGATCAGGGAGGGTGTGGGACCTTTACTGGATAAGGGAGGTAACCTAGGGTATGTCTAGTCTACAGGGCTCCGTCAATGGAGCCATGTAAATGAGTTTACTAGACATAGGAAAATGAAGCGGCGATTTAAATAATTGTCACTTCATTTACATCAAAATGGCCGCCACGCTGTGCCGATCAGCTGTTTGGCGGCACAGCGGGGCAGTCTGGACGTGCCACGGTCAACAAGGGAATCCTTTGTCGACCGCTCCGTTATGCCTCGTGAAATGAGGTTTACCGGAGCGGTCGACAAAGGCTTCCCTTGTCGACCGCAGCACGTCCAGACTGCCCCGCTGTGCCGCCAAACAGCTGATCGGCACAGCGCGGTGGCCATTTTGATGTAAATGAAGTGACAATTATTTAAATCGCCGCTTCATTTTCCTATGTCTAGTAAACTCATCTACATGGCTCTGTCAACGGAGCTATGTAGTCTATACAGACCCCTAGTGACAGATGATGTGGGAAAAGCTGAAGTACTCGATGCTTTTTTTGCCTCTGTCTTAACAGACAAGATCAGCTCCCAGGCTACTGCACTAGGTAGCGCAGTATGGGAAGGAAGTGGGCAGCCCTTGGTGGAGAAAGAACAGGTTAAGAACTATTTAGAAAAGTTAGACATACACAAATCCATGGGTCCAGATTTAATGCATTCAAGGGTACTGAGGGAGTTGGCAGATGTCATTGCAGAGCCTTTGGCCATTATCTTTGAAAATTCGTGGCGACCAGGAGAGCTCCCAGATGATTGTAAAAAGGCAAATGTCATGCCCATCTTTATAAAAGGGAAGGACAATCCAGGGAACTATAGACTGGTCAGCCTCACCTCAGTCCCCAGAAAAATCATGGAGGGGATCCTCAAAGAATCCATTCTGAAGCACTTGGAGGAGGGGAAAGTGATCAGGAATAGTCAATATGCATTCATCAAGGGCAAGTCATGCTTGACCAACCTGATTAGCATCTGTGATGAGGTAACTGGCTCTGTGGACACAGGAAAGTTGGTGGATGTGATATACATTGACTTTAGCAAAGCTTTTGATACGGTCTCCCACAATATTACTGCCAGAAAGTTAAGGAAGTATGGTGTGAATAAATAGACTGTAAGGTGGCTGGAAAGCTGGCTAGATTGTTGGGCTCAGCCAGTAGTGGTCAATGGCTCAATATCTGGCTGGCAGTCGGTTTCAAGTGGAGTGCCCCAGGGATCGGTTCTAGGGCCAGTTTTGTTCAACATCTTTATAAAGGACCTGTATGAAGGAATGGATTGCACCCTCAGCAAGTTTGTGGAAGACCCTAAGCTAGGGGGAGAAGTAGATATGTTCGAGGGTAGGGATAGGGTTCAAAGTGACCTAGACAAATTGGAGGATTGGGCCAAAAGAAATCTGATGAGGTTCAACAAGGACAAGTGCAGAGTCCTGCACTTGGGACGGAAGAATCCCAAGCACTGTTACAGGCTGGGGATCGAATGGCTAAGTAGCAGTTTAGCAGAAAAGGACCTGGGGATTACAGTGGATGAGAAGCTGGATATGAGTCAACAGAGTGCCCTTGTAGCCAAGAAGGCTAATGGCATATTGGGGTGCATTAGGAGGAGCGTTGCTAGCAGACCTACAGAAGTTGTTTTTCCCCTTTATTCAGCATTGGTGAGGCCACATCTGGAGTACTGCATTCAGTTCTGGGCCTCCCACTATAGAAAGGATGTGGACGCATTGGAGAGGATCCAGCAGAGGGCAACTAAAATGATTAGGGGGCTGGAGCACATGACCTATGAGGAGAGGCTGAGGGATTTGGGCGTATTGAGTCTGCAGAAGTGAAGAGTGAGGGGGGATTTGATAGCAGCCTTCAAATTCCTGAAGGGAGGTTCTAGAGAAGATGGAGTGAGGCTGTTCTCAGTGGTGACAGATGGCAGAACAAGGAGCAATGGTCTCAAGTTACAGTGGGGGAGGTCTAGGTTGGATATTAGAAAAAACTATTTCACTAGGAGGGTGGTGAAGTACTGGAATGGGTTACATAGAGAGGTGGTGGAATCTCTATCCCTAGAGGTTTTTTAAGTCCCAGCTTGACAAGCCGTGGCTGGGATGATTTAGTTGGGGTTGGTCCTGCTTTGGGCAGGGGGTTGGACTCAATGACCTCCTGAGCTCTCTTCTAGCCCTAGGATTCTTATGATTTGATATAAGCATTTCTTGGTAATACAAATATGGCCAATCTGCTGTACTATCATGCCTTCTCATCAGCAATATTCTTACTTCAAAAATACCCTTTTTTAAAGAAGTATATACTATAGTTTGGGCACAAATTAACCTTTTTTAATATGGACCACATTCTAAGTAGAGTCACTCCAGTTTAACCTGACTGAAGTCAATGAGGTTGCACTGGCATCACTGGTAGTCTGAGAAGAAATTGGCCCACTGGGACTTAAATAATTGTAAATAGCCACTGGGACAGTTTGGGACCCCTGGGATGTCTCCTGAGCTGCTGAAGATTCCACTGAGCCTGCCTTTTTCAACCAGACACTGAGATCAGCCCTGGAAGGACTCATCTTAAGGGACTTACTATAGTACCCAAATATTCACATCCCCAACCCCACCTTGAGGTACAAATCCTAAGTTACATGAAGTTTACCTCCTCCCTCAATATGGAGGAAGGTATGCACAGCCTCTTGCCCACTCCCGTTAGAAATCACATAAATTGGTTTATATTATGCAGCAGAAATAAGCTGATTAACTATAAAATATGTGTTTTAAGTGGTTAAAGAGGTAACACACAGAACAAAGCAGATTACTAGGAAAATAAAACAAAGCACACAAGCTAAGCTAGATTCATTAAAGAAACTGGTTACAAATAAGAATTCATCACTCTCGATGTTGTTTTAAGCAGAGTCCTTCACAGGCCATGGGTGTCTTTTCTAGCCTGGGTCCAACAGTTCTCTCCCACCCATTTCAGTTACTGTGTATTTGTTTCCACGTGTTTTCAAATATCTCGGGGTTGGGGAGGCAGAAGTGAAGCAAGCTTAAGACCATCATTGTTTTCCTTCTCTGCCTTATATAGGATTTTCATAAGGTTGGAATCCTTTATCTGATTCCCCCATCCCTCTGTGGAACTGTTCATCAATGCAAGATGCAGGTTAGCATCAGGTGACCAGGTCACCTGACTCTGCTGCATTACAGCATCCATAAGCGAGTAACAGTGTGCAGCACCATAGGAAGGCCAAGCCTATTCGCAATTCATAGCTGATGGGCCATTGACCCTGTATGACTTTTCCATTGTAGCCCTGAATTGTAGCAGTATGAAATACAGATACACAGATTATTCCTAACTTCAAATACAAAAATAACTTGACGTTATTCCTAATTTCTAATACAAAAAATTATACAGGCATACAAATGAGATTAACCATATTGAGTAAATTATATCCTTTCTGACACCTTATGTGAACTATCTTACACAAAGCCTATCTCATTTATGGCATCTTGGTATCATAAGCATATTTCATAAAGAATATGGAATGCATCGTCACAGCCAACTTTTAAATAACTACATTGTAAACAACTTCGATTTTAAAAATTCTTCACTTTGTAACAATTGGAAAAGTTAAATACATCACCCGGGTCCTCAGGTCCATCTGAACTGCACTCAGGGTTTCTGAAAGACACATGCTAGTTTAACTACATATTGGGCTTGAAAGACTATAACATTTAGACAGAATTCAAGGTCAGCTTACAAACTAACTGAGTTTGAAATGGCTTTGCTAGCACTTCCTGAACATTCTCTGTGGACAGAGAATAGAATAGGAATGGCTCTGAATAGCCTGCAAATAAAATCAAGTCATTTTTATCTAAATGCACTGAATTTTTTTTTTGTTTTTGTTTTTGTTTATATAGGTGCATTTTCAAGGTTTTAAAAAAAAAATTTCCTCAAGTGTCACAATTGCTGCACCCTAGAAAGTGTTGCTGGGGCTATAATAGTTGTCAGGAAAATGTTGCAAAGCTTTCACATAACCTTTCTGAAGGTCTATTCACGAGAAAGCCTTTAACTTTCCTTTTATTATACCACTTATGTATGACTCAAGACCTATGCAGATTAAGCCACATGAATGATGCATTTCTTTGCATTTGTGGGAGAGTTTACTGAAAAAGAAAAGGTTGGGAGACAGAAAATCTTGGGAGATTACCTGCAGAAATATTGACCATTTTACTATGCACTACTCCTGAAGACAGCAAAGGCAGTATGGAACAGGGTTACAGTTTGAGGCCAAATTTTTCAGAAGTAATTAGTGATTTGGGGAACCTCAATTTTTTGGGTGTCCATTTTGAGACTCCTTAAAGATCCCACATATTCAAAAGGCATTGTGCCCTCCCCCCCCCCCCCCCCCCCCATTAAAATTAAGCCCCTTTTGGTATTGATTGTTACTTAGAGCAGAAGCACTCTTTATTTCTGAAAGGTTGAACTTTTCCATGTCAATCAGATCACAATTCTAAATGTCCCTGTTCTGAGGATAACAGCATGACTTGATAGCCAATATCACTTGCACAACAGCCTTGTTTCTCCTGCAGTGTGTTGATTTTATGAATCTGCAATACACTAAAAGTAATTGTCAGCTAATTTTCCTAAATGAACACTATGAATTCAACCTATTGAAGCACAGTGAAATATCTTCACCCCAGCTTGCAAGAGCTGACCTCACCATATAGCAGCACTAATTGCACCTTAACTAATAAAGCAACATATGATAAAGCAACATGTGACTCCACATAAATATCAGATAGCCACATTCTAATCTGTCTTTGAATATAAATTATAGCTTAAAAGATTATTATATTAATAATTAATAATAAGATTATTACATTAAACAGCCACTGTCAAATGAAGTCTAGCTCCAAATGCATGTTTTGAAGAAATGGTGTTTCTTCTTTTTATTTTCAAGAGAATGATTAGGGAAGCAGGAAGCAAGTTGGCAGGAAGGCATGGAGCCAGTGAAAACATAGTATGGGCTTTTGATTTAGAATAGTCCTTCCTGTTCCTGTGTGTAGGGAAAAGCTGCTGAAAGGACCTGAAAGGACCCAGGGATCCAGGCATGGAGAATCCAGCAACATCCATACTTAGGGAAGGACTAAGTCTTGAAACTATAAATATGTGAGTAGAACAAGAAATGTTTTGTAAAACACAATCAAATTATTTCTTTATTTTTGGGATTGTTGGACTTCTCTGTGCTGAACACATTTAACTACACCCTTAGACTGTAACTTTCCAAGCTGAATCCCAGGGAAACAATTCACTTTTATTTTGTTGGCAATGTTTTACCAAACATGCTTTTTTATTAAATAAAAATTACCCTTTTAAGAATACAATCTGATTCCTGTGTTCTAGAAGGCTTAGACACATGCACACAGAACCTCTTGCCAACTATTAAAATAAATTAAAGTTCCCTTTTCAGCTAATCTCAGCAGCTGGGTTTTCAAGCTCTCTCCAGAGGAGGAAGGATCAAGAGTTTGAGGGTTTCTCACAGGAAGGAATTCCCAAGTGCACCTTCCTGGACTTTTCAAAGGTGGTTGGTTGGTTTGTTTGTTTGTTTGCATTTTGGTGATGTTAGCAATACCAATCTAATGCTATAGAATCTATGACCTTGAGGAGTTTTAATGCAACCCTTTAGTGACAAAAGTATTTTAAAGTCTTTTGTGGTCCTCAACTTTTGCACTGGAAGTGCTAGAGTGGGGAAACAGCCTTGACAACCTTAATGCATGAAAACCTCAGGGTAAAGTATCCAAGTACTCAAACTTGCCAACACTTAAACACATGATTAACTTTATGCAAACAGATAGTCAAAGGATATATCTGTATGTGCACCCATAGAACTGAGATCAGCAGTTAGGTCCAGTGAAAGTAAAACTTATCAAACTCAGTAGACCATATCCATGGCTGACATGTTCCTAGATGTCAGAGTGGGCCACATTCTCCTCTTACACACAGGTGTAAATCAGATGTAATTATGTTGTAATTGACAGATTTGCAGCAGTATAAAACTGGTTTTATTGGGGGCAAATCAGGGCTATTGTCTACATAATGTATCAATTTTCAGTAAGTATAAAGATTCTTAATTTATTTTATGTGCATTTCTCTGTAGCAAGTATCAGTTCAACAGATGAGTTTATTATGTAATTTCATTGCATAGGGTGTGTGATTTGGTAAAGTACTGTATGCATTTGTAACTTTTGCTTTTAAAAAGTGGGATAGCTAATATATACAAACTTCTTAGCTATTTAAATTGTTTTTTGATTATGCTTGCTCAAAGCAAGCACACTTCCATAGCAGCAATACATTTTCTTGCATGTTAATTGATAGAATTAAAATGTTCTCTCCACAAGTGAGTGAGTTATTTGGCAATCAAGCTGCTGGGGATGATCTCCAGGGAATCTACTGAAAATGCTTAGGGAATTCACTGACTTCCTAATGGGAAGGATGGGATGTCCTTCTCATTCGGTGGACTATTAATCAGATGAAGAAGAAGTTTAAAATGCATTGTCATGATCAGAAGGAGCGCTGATCAACAACTGGTGACTAAGGGGTTAACTCAGGTACCTAGCAAAAGTGTCGGGCAGTCAGCCAATAAAAATGCAGGTAAGAATTTCAAACAGGAAAAGAGGGTGTTTTTTTTCTCTCTCTCTTCTTTGTTTGAGAGCACAGCAGTTTCTCCCACGTACTGAGGGAGCTGGGAAATGCTTTCTCTCTCCATGAATGGACTTCTTGAAATTTGTAAGAAGGGAAAAGTTTAGATAGTCCGTCAGGTTTATTTTTTTCCTTGTTTGGGGTTTTGTAAATCATGTTTGAGCTGGCTAATTGTTTTTTTCTTTTGTAACTAAGGATTACAGCCCAGGAACTTTCCCCAAGTATATATATAAAATTGTGGCTATTTTCCACCTAGCCAATTTACTATGCTTGTAACTGTAGTTTTGTTTTGATAATAAAAGAGTTTTAATAATAATAATAATAATAATAATAATAAGGGTTTTTTTCATTCTAATTAACCGGTATTGGTTGATTGTTGTGTCCTTAGGACTAAGTGCCTAGTTACAAGGGCAGAGTCCATTGTTGTCTGTGGATTCCCTCTGTTTTTCCCAACTCCAAGCAAAACGGAGGTTGGGGCAGGAGGGAGAGCTCTACCTTAGGGAGGGGATTCCCAAGTGATCACTTCCCTGATTTTCTTGGAATCGCTTGGGTGGTGACAGTGAGGAACCAGTCTTGGTTTGTTTTTTTTCTCTTTGGATCTCAGGGGGACTGAGATTGAATAAGTTTGTGTCAGGGAATCACAGACACAGGTTTTGCAGGGGTTATTCTGCTAGCTGGCCCCCCAACTCTGCACGCACAGTGTCAGGTTGGGGGATTGAGCCTTGACTAAGGATACCAGCAGGTCCATGCCTGAGAGGAACCACCCAAAATCTGAAATAAAACTATAAATGATGAGGAATAGAGAGAGGGACATTACTATAGCGCTAGCCAGAATCTAGCAAACCCAGCAGCAATCTGAAGATGCAAACACCGGAAGCCCTCAGCCCCAGCTCCCCACATCACTAGTTCTTTAAAGAAACAACACTTAGTCCATAGGATGAGACCTTAGAAACAAACTGTTCTAGTCCCGCTAGGCTATACTTAACCCTCTCAATTCACAGACTATCACTTTGACATTATGTGTGTGAAATGGAGCTCCCGTCCCTCAACATTAAACCTTAGGCTATGTCTACATTACAAGGTTTTTGTGCAAAACCAGCCGTTTTTGCGCAAAAACCGGCAGAGTGTCCACACCTCAAGTGTGTTTTTGTGCAAGAAAATTGACAGAACAGAGGGCTTTTGCTGGTAGAGTTATTCCTCTCCCTATGAGGAATAACTCCTTTTTGCGCTACAGCTCTTATGCAAAAAGGCAGCTATGGATGCTCCGGAGGGGTTTTTGCACAAGAAACCCCTATCAGAAAAAGCACAGGTGCTCTGATGCCCATTCAGAGCTTTCTTGTGCAAGAGTGTCCATGCAGTGTGGACGCTCTCTTGCACAAAAGCATATCTCTTGTGCAAAAGCACATGGCAGTGTGGACGCGCTCTTGCACAAAAGCACATCGCTTTTGCAATGCGCTTTGAGGTTTGGACATGCTTTTGCACAAGAAGATTTTGCGCAAAAACTCTTGTGCAAAAGGCTTCTTGCACAAAAACCCTGCAGTGTATACTAAGCCTCAGAGACATGTTGCCTTGTCTAAAAGATTCCTAGCATCTAATTTGTTGTGGAGAGTTCTAGCTTTTGGCCTACTCTGAAAACTTATATTGTCCTAAGAAAAGTTATATTCTCCTAAGAATAAACGCACCCTGTGCAACACATTTACGCTGACAAAAACTCCACTCTTTAACGGAAGAGTGCTTCTGTCATCATCACAATCATTCACATACCAGCAGAAAATCACTGTCTGTCAGTAGATGCTGTAGCTATACTCTGTGGCTATGCCAGCATAATAATGCCCACACCTCCCTAGTCGCTCATCTTCCATTAAAATAAGCGGAAGTCCCAAAGCAAAAGCCATGCTTAAACATTGACTCTAAACAAAGGGAACATGTATAACTCTTTTGTTAATAATAAAATCAACAGAAATCGCTTCATTCTCAGTCAGTTTTTCTGACGTGTTATAATAGGCTAGAGGGACTGGTAAGCATCATTTGTACTGTCTTGTAACAGGTGCTATCACAGGAATTGCTCAGTGTTTTAAAGTCCCTGTGCCTGATCCCTATCGTGTGTTAGGCAATGCAACTCCTAATAAGTTATTGAAAACAGAGGCAATTACACGCTGAACCTCTCTAGTCTGGCACCCTTGAGATCTGACTGGTGCCGAATCAGAGAATTTGCCGAACCATGGGAGGTCAGTATTGTCTACAGCATTACCAACACTTCCACTATTTACTGGGCTCTTAGAAGAAATGTAAGGGTAAATTCGAGCTAAATGATAGCATAGAACACTGAGAGCCAGGCCTGGTGGCTGTAAACAAACTTTAAGGGGATGCAGGAAACGTGCCCCTGTCCCATGATAAGCAGACATCCAGCTAACTAAAACCTTGCTGGACCACAAATGTTGCCAGATCAGAAAGTGCCAGAATAGAGACGTTCAACCAATACTATTCATTGTATATTATTGTTAAACTATTTATAGACTTTGAAACATTACTACCACCTCATTTTGGCTTCTGGAGTGAGGTTTAGTGTATGTTATGATGCCTCAGGATAGCTTCTGGAAATAATGCAATATGACAAATCATACTTCAGCGTGAGACTTTAATGGGAAGCTGGAGAATGCATATTAACACATCACTTTTCTGGTTATGGGAATCTAAATAAAAATGAAACTACCTAAAAATTAAGTTGCCAGAACATATTCAAAAAGAGGCAGATATGGAAGGCTGGATGAAGAAAAAAAGGACACAAACCCATTTGTTAAACGTTACCTATTTAATTTCTAACATTTATTTTTCTATTTATTTATTTTCTGTCACACTCATCCTAGTGTGGAAAAGCAGCCCAACCTCAGTTTATGACCCTGAGATCTTTATTTTAAAGTCTATACATTAGTGCACATACATTTTTTTCAAATTTAATATGGCCACGTAAGTGTAGACATAGCATTGACTTAGCAAGCAATGGAAGGCAATTACTATAATTAATATAACCTGTTTTATAAAAACTTTGGAAACAGTGCATGCATGAGAAAAGAAATGTAAAATCTTACATATGAATGAACGGTGCCAGGCAAAGGTTGTTTGATCCATCCTGTTTCTGGACCGTTGAGCCTTGAATGTCAGAGTAATTTATAAGTACAGTATTGTGAACCCCAAGTGTTCAAATATCAGGCATCAGTCCTACAAAAATAATGAAATTGGCCTCTAAATAGAGCATTTTAAAAAATGGGGCCATTTCATTTGTCTTCTGGTTTCTGAGCCTTTAGGAAGCATGTGTTCATATTTTCAAGCTTTTCTACAATCATGAGAGCTATAAACTTACTTTTTCCTCTTTTTTTATGAAACCAGGATTTTCACATGACTCCAGGAGATGAAGATTTTTAAAAACCTAAATTAGCACAATTAAAAATTGTGTGAGCTGGCAATACTGTATAGCAACCTTTTTCATTAAACAGTAGTCTTCCTTTTTATTTCTTGTACATTAATTTCATAGAGGTACCCACACTGGATAGTACATTACACCAGGAGTACAAAATCCCTCAGTCTCAGAAAATCAAATCAGGATTTGACCTTCTATGCTTTAAATATTTGTGGTTAAATAATGAATTAATGAGTGATAGAAATAACAGGACAGATTGTGCTCCTTTGTTTTTTGGGTAGGCAACAAGTTTGTACAGAAATCTTCTTTTCCTTTTACCTCCTGCACAATGCCAGAATTCTCTGAGAAATTATTTCACATTTTTCAACCTATTCATCTAATTGCTCTCAACACTGAGCTTAATTCCATTTTTGCATTGCTTCAGACAAGATTGTGAGGCAGAATGTCCACCAGATACCAATAACTATTTACAAACACACATACCACAGTTACACAATGTTCAACTTACTTCACTGACAGACATTCCTTGTTTTTCAAACATACAGAGTAGCTTCCCCATCATTTTAAATGTGATTAATCCCACCTTTTATCTTATGTCCCTCAGCAAAATCCATTTGCTTTGGTCACATCCTTTCTCTGGGACATAGTTATACCTTTCTTCTGACAGTTGCATTCTTTAGGTCAAGGTCCAAATACTATTACATTTTTTGGTTTATTAAGTTATTGCTGTTGGCAGCCTTTCAATAACTAGCTAAAGGAATACTGGCACAATGAAAATATACATTTCCTTAACTTGATTATTTCACTTTATTAACTGCCAGAAAGTGATCTCCTTTGAACTCGGTTTATACCGACCTTAAAACTAAATCACCTATTGCTTTTGTCTTTCCTTCGACAAACTTTAAAGTCAAAATAGATTGCCTGCTGCTTTCTCTGCAATCTACAATGGAAATGTGACATGCAACGTTAAAAGAAAAGAACTCTCAAGCTGCTATACTTTGATGGCTTGTTTATTTGTTCCTGAGTAAGCTGATGGCTTCTCCCAATAACATTCAAAAGCAGTTGTAGCTTATTTCCTTACAGGCAATTTCTTTTTTCCCCACAAACTCAATTCTTATTCTATAAATTAGAAAGGTGTAGCTTTTGCGGTTATATTGAACCACCGAGAAAATTGTAGTTATCTTTCTGGAACAGTCCAAACATCACATGAATTACCCAAAGGCTCCATCCTAGCCCTATGTAATACATGTTCATGGTTTGATACATTTTACTTTTCTTCTGGATAAAAAAAAAACTAGCCAATCATAATTATTTATTCCATGAAACATGTCTGCACTGACCCTCAGCGCACTCTCCTCCTGTGCAATGCAGGATGAATGCCTCAGTACAGCACCATCTAAATGCAACAGAACTAGACCAAATGCAGTCATGAAAGTCACACAAAGTTACTACTTTATTCTTATCTCTTTGGCATAGCTGCTGTTGATTGCTATCCGTTCTCTTATAAAAGTTATTTTCTCTTTTCCTGACTATCCATAGCTATTACCATTCCTCCAGTGTTCACTATTTCCTTCCCCATGATTTGCTCTATTTTGTGTCATTGGGGGATTTAGCCCTCCATGAATTATCCAGCATAATGTACTTCTGTGCATGGGTTCTCCACCTGTAAATTCAATGGCATCAAAGTGGGTCGTAATCCTGTTTTAATGGATCACCAGGCTTGCTTAAACTTGCTGAGGCCCAGGGCCCAAGCCCAAGCTCCAGTTCCCAGAGCTGCAACCAAAACCCTTGGCTTTCACCCATGGGTAGCAGAGCTCCCCTGACTGGGACTGAAGCCCTTGGGTTTGCCCCCTATCCAGGAGTGGTGAGGATCAGGCTTTGGTCTCCCCTGCCAGGGGTGGCAGGGCACAGGTAAACTCAGGCTTCAGTCCCTTTCCTGAGGTTATGTAGTAACTTTTGTTGTCACAAGGGGATCATAATGTAATGAAGCTTGAGAATCCGTGCATTAGTTCATACTTTGCTGGCCGTCCATTAGCTTCTGTCCCATATTCTCTCAAGGTGCGTCTACACAGCACCATAAACTCAAAATAAGATATGCAATTTGCACTATGCAAATTGCGTAACTTATTTAAAAAGCTTGTAAGTCTGGGCTGCAGGAAGGTGCCTCTCTCGGCTAGTCTTCCACCAACAAGAACCCAAAGCGCTGGAGGTATTCCTTGCAAGTTCAGCACCTGCCTTACTCCACATGCAACCTCTAGAAGAGGAGATGATAGGACTGGTGCTGCTCTGGGCTTCACAGAAAGTCTCTAGGGTCCTGTAGCCTAATCTAAATAAGCTTTTAAAGCACAAAATATTCCACCAATGTATCCATATCATAGCAGGATATTTCTCTATAATGTGGTGCATTAAGTACTACAAAAAAACAGATTGCTAATTGTTAATGCCCATTAATATGTGGCTGTAAAGGCCCTAGAAGAGCAGCATGAACATGGCTGCTAAAATAAAGATCAACATTTCAATGCAGAGCCCTTTACTTTGTAGTTTATGGTTATGAAAAGCTCATAGAATCATAGGGCTGGAAGAGACCTCAGGAGGTAATCAAGTTCTGGCACTCAAAGCAGGATCAATCCCAACTAAATTATCCCAGCCAAGTCTTTGTCAAGCCAGGATTTAAAAACCTCTAGGGATGGAAATTCCAGAGCTGGACTAGATGCATGTTGCAGGGGAGAACTGAAGGCTAGAAAGTGTTTGCTCAAATAATGCCTGGCTGACTCTTCTGATTTTTATGAAGAGAAAGGGTGGGACTTTCAAAAGTGTCTAGTTATGAGCACAATTCCCATTGGAAGTGCTTTTGAAAATCCCATCCTCAATCCATCACAAAAAGTTTAAATAAAGAAAACCTAACAGAGCCTTAAAAACAAGTGGTCCCAGGGCATCATAGACTCTAACCAAAATACAAAGAATTATGAGCTTTCCAAAACCCACTTCATGGTTTTTCTCCCATCTTTTCATCATAGTGTTTGAGCTTAAGTGCTTTTAAAATTAGGCATATAAAAGGCCTTTCTTATAGGTCACTGTAGTAAACTATGTTGAAGGCAATTGCAGGAAATGTACTTAGTTTTTCAAAGCATCTTCCTCAAGACTTTCCATTTGTTTTCTTCTGGGGGACAAAAATAACCCCAAATAAACTGACCCTGACTTGTTTTTATAAATACAGGGAGTTGTTTATAGTATTCTGGAAAATCTAAAAGTTGCCTGCTGTATTTATCTATTGCCATTCCCCAAGACTTCACTGAAGCACATAAAATTACTGCCCTGAAGCAAATCTAGATCTATGCAGTTGTGACAAATGATATAGGAATCCATGATTCTCCTGAATCAAGTTTTCTCAAAGATTAAAAAACAAAACAAACACTTGGCAAAGACAGTGTTACTGCATAAGGAAAGAATTCTCCCAGATAGAAAACACTCTTGGGGAGTCCAATAATATGTCTGAGCAGCAGCCTTTTCTGCAGCTATGAAGACCCTTGTAATGTTGCCCTTTTCCTAGAGAGAATATGGTGCTATGCATCAGGAGTACCTTATGCTAAAATAAATAGGGTTTCTTATTATTTCCAATGAAAATGTTGAGCACTAACTAGTTATGTTGAGATTAAAGTATTTGCTGTATTGAGAAAAAAGACATGCAACTTTTAAAAGAGCATCTGAAAACGGAAGCAAATCAGTTTGTATAGATGATTATGGACATTGTTTTGTAGGTAACATCAAATTAATTAAAGTGCAAGTCACAGAAATGAGAAAAGGGGACGTTGACTTACAAAAGGATAGAGTGTTTTAGAGTTTTGTGCAAGTTTGTTTTGGTCTGTTTAATTTATGCATTGATTTTTCTTCCAAATGTCACGAATACCTCCCTTATGTCTGCTCTTGTCCTCCTCTCCCTCTCTGTCCATTCCTCTGCAAAGACCATTCTGGACCCACTGATAACAGTAATGGCTTTATAAAGGCCAGAAGTCAGGCTACATTTCTTGCACTTTTCATTATCATAATTTATTATTCAGACCCTGAAGTTACCCCAATCCCATCTCCTGCAAACAGTCTTCCCAGCACCCAATGTAAAATTAATGGAGCACAAAATAGCACTTTTTAAACACCATTCTAACGTTCAGGTTTGGCTGAACAATATGAGGCTGAGACAATGGATTAAAACAGCAAGCATCCAGAAAGTTGAATTGTTATGGGCTAGGGAAAGTGTATGAGGGTTCACTTTTTAATTTAGTAGCACAGATTTTCATTATAGGCATTAATGGAACTACGCCAATTTACACTCCTTGAGGATCTGGCCAAGGAAGATCAAGAAGCTTCTGTTTTGAAAGGAAACACTTGGCTTAATACTAAGGACCTGGAAAGCACATATGCATAGGCTCAACTTTAAGCATGTGCTTAAAACTCAATGAAATCAAAAGGGACTTGTAACCAAATGTTTTCCCAAAGTGGAGTCTAAATCAGGAGTAACGCAACTGTAAAACCAGTTTAAGCGAGAAAAGAAGCAAATCCAGTAATCAAAAATGCTTGTAGAGGGAACAGAAAGCTGATAATATGTGAATCCAGAGGGTGCCAGAGAGAGTTGCATACCCAGACCCACACTTGCAATCTCCAGCAATAATGTGCCTTTTACAGTTAAACTACTTTCTGAATCAGGGAAGGGTAGCACCCCATAAAATGTATATGAGCTGTTCCTTAAGGCTGCATAATTCCAAGTGACTAGCAGCAGAAGGCATAATGCATGCTAATGAGCAGATTGTTGCTTTGTTTAGAAAGCTACTCTGCACATATTCTGAAGCCAACTGCTGATGTGGAAGGTAATGATTTTATATGCAAGAAGATTGACATTTATTTTATATTTGGGTTTGATTATATATTGTCTATAGTAAAACAGAAGACTAATAAGGC
Source organism: Rafetus swinhoei (assembly GCA_019425775.1). Taxonomy (NCBI): domain Eukaryota; kingdom Metazoa; phylum Chordata; order Testudines; family Trionychidae; genus Rafetus; species Rafetus swinhoei. The sequence continues at coordinate 18,001,575 of CM033447.1, read as the reverse complement.
ACAACTAGGGAAAGCATAAAGGGCTAGATTAAAAAATAATCATAAACAAATTATTCTGGTCAGATTATACAATTATTATATATACTGTGTGGGAGCAAAGTTCACAAAAATTACCAGTGCTGTCAGTGTGGAATAGCTCCTGGAGACCAGTGACAGTTGACGGATGTAATGCAGTGTATATCTGGGTAACCAGCGGTCCACAGACCTCACAGACCTAGTCAGGGTAAGTACTGGAGGGACACCAGATGGCTTGTTTACCTTGCATCCATTGGTACAGCCACCCACAGTTCCCACTGGCTGCAGTTCATTGTTCACGGCCAATGGGAGCTGTGGGAAATGATGCAGGCCATGAGGACTTGCTGGCCACCACTTCCTGAAGCTCCCATTGGCCAGCAATGGCAAACCATGGCCAATGGGAGCTGTGGGTGACCCTACTTGTAGACCCAAGGTAAACAACCTGTCTGGAAGCTCAGAGGATGCCATGTGCAGCCTTCAGGCCCCAGGTTACCCACCATTGGGCTACACTATCACTGCATTGGCCTAAATAACTCAACCTTGACTCTACACTGCTCATGAAGGCAGTGTTATCAAGTTAGCATAAGCCAGGCCTTAGAAAAAGTAGCTGTCTTCAAGCCAGTAGGACTTCACAAAATATAGCCTTGAATATTTAAGGAACTGACTAAAGAGTTTTCTGAGCCACTAGTGATTATCCTTGAGAACTCATGGAGCAGTGGAGAGATCCCAGAGGATTGGAAAAGGGCAAATATCATACCTCAGTGTTTCTCAAACTGTGCTCCACGGAGCCCCAGGGCTCCACGAGACATCTCCAGGGGCTCCGTGAGGTTGACAAACTGGAAACATCGATAGGTACAACACATACAATCAGTGAACCGCTGGGGCTCCGCATACATTTTTACACATGTAAAGGGCTCCGGAGCCCCAGAGCCCAAAAAGTTTGAGAACCGCTGTCATACCTATATATAGAAAGGGAAATTATAGACCAGTCTGTTTAACTGCAATACCCAGAAAGATAATGGGGCAAATAAAATCAATGTAAAAGTTCCTAGCAAAGATAAATCTATACCTAACAGTCAACATGGATTTGTCATGAACTAATACGTTTGAGAGAAGTTGTTATAGAAAGATCCTGAGAATAGGATGGATGTAGAAGGTCACCAACAAGGAATTACATAGGAAGATACAGCCGAAAGAGAACCTATTGCAGAAGGTTATACAACGGAAGTTACAGCTATTCGGGCATATCTGCAGAATGAACGACAAGCAAAAAGTTAAGACCTTGGTATTCAGACCTTGGATGGTCCAAATAGGAGAGGCAGACCCCACAAAGAATGGGTAGATGATATAGTAGATTGGTGCGGAGCTAGTCTACAGAACTAAGCCACTCCGCACTGGCCAGGGAAAGATGGAAGGAAATAGTGAGGGAGGCATCGGACACCAACGGGCGTTGAGACCATGGTTGATGATGATGATGATGAATCATGTCAAACCAACCTAACATTTTTCTTTGAAATGATAACAAGCCTTATGGATGGGGGAAGCAGTGGATGTGATATATTTCAACAAAAACCTTATTTTCTCACGCAACCTTCTCCTGTGCAAATTAGGGATCTTTCCTGAGTCCAATTATATTCAGTATCTTCATAAGCGAGAAGGATAGTGGCATAGAGAATACATGTATACAGTTTGCAGCTGATACCATGCTTGGAGAGGCTGCAAATGCTTTTGGAGGACAGGATTAGAATTCAAAATGATCTTGACTAACTAGAGAAGAGTCTTTGCTTTCCTGTTGAAATCTGATGAAATTTGTGATTGTGGGTGTGAGAAACATAAGTATAGGCCTAGATAGTAAGCTCTTTGGGGCTGGGATCAATGTTCCTTCTAATTTTTTCCATCCATATGTGAAATAAATGTTATGATGTGTGCCAAGGCATGTGTAGGTGTGCACCACCAGTAGAAACATGTGTGCCGGGCACCCTGCCAATAGGATAGGAAGCATTTGAATCTCTCCTGGGTGATCACCCAAGTGTTCTTTTTATGGGGAACAGTAGCTGTTACTACTTTTTGTTCTGTTTGTACAGCACCTAGCACAAGAGAGTCCAGGTCCATGACTGGGGCTACTCTAGTAGAAATAATAAACAAATTATTTTTAAAGAAAACTGTATAGTACGAGCCATAGTGGATGATTTATTTGGGAATAGTATCTCTGAGGTTGTGTGTTGTAATTTTAAAAGTTTTCAGGGGCTCTTTTGCTTTGTGCAAGAGTGTGTCTCTTTGGATTAATATTTCCATGCTTAGAATCAGAAATGTCTCTTTGTCATATATTTACCTGAACTTGTTCCTCTGGGTGGTCTGTAATGAGACCTATCATCTTATTATCTCTGCCTGGGATGTGGTTTCTGATATTCCTCATAAGCAGACATGTTTAGCTATTTTAACATCTAAACAGAGGGAAGCTGAAATTTCCCTTTTAGAGTTTATACTTTTTGTACAAAGTCTAACTATTCTTAGTCACGTAAATGAAGACCAACACTGGAGGAAGTGACCTATAGATGGTCTAGAATACAGTGGTTCATCTGTTCATCTACAGAGATTTCTGGGAGCACATTATCTCCTATTCACAGCTGCTTTGATGGCTTCATATGAACTAAGAGTCCAGTTCAAGGTCATTGTACAAAGCCTCTGCATGGGCCAAAAGTGCCATTTAGGGAGGGCAGGGGGACTACAGCCATGCCTACTGGAAAGCTGCTTGCTTTTCTTCCCATTCCCCTATCAGAGAACAGGGGCAAGTACACAGCTTGCATGAATTACTTCTCCACCCTCTCCCCTCACCAGCCAGAAGCAATACACACAAACTGTACACTTTCCCCTCGCTCCCTTATAGTCAGGGGAATGGGAAGAAAAGCAAGCAGCGTCCCAGTATGCGTGGCAGCAGCCCACCCTCCCCTACCCTCCTGAAATGGTGCCCTTGCAGAGCTACCTGAGAAATCACCTCTCCTTCCACGATGATGACCTCCCACGACCGCTTCGTTCCACTGCATAATGATGCTGTCAACAAACTCATATCCACAGGATCTAGACCAAGATTATGAAACTTACTGGCCAGGTAAAAGGAGAATAACCACCTCACTCAGAACTAAATGCAAAACTCACCTCTTTAATTCAGTTCCCCCCACACCGCCCCCAGCCAAAAAAACCCAAAAACGCTGAGTCACACCAGCATCCTCACCCTTTACGTGACAGATCTTTAGCTGCCCATAAGTCAACATAGCTCCATTACGTTCGATGGAGCTACAAACTGGCACCATAACTTTAAACTTGCTCTTGCCAAGAGCGCTGAAAGCAGGAGGCACTGCCCCCAATACACCCCCAACATGCTAAAAAACTCCATGGCCCAATTTTTGCCACAACAAGCATTTTTCTGCATATCCAGTAGATTAAGCAATAACAAGCAGGGCCATTGCCGGGGATCCCATGCCACAGGGGGCTCCATTAACCAACATTGCTCAAACTGTGGCTTCAGCCCTGGGTGGCGGGGTACAGGCTTCAGCTTTCTGTCCTAAACCCCAGCCATGGGTGTCGGGTATGTAAGGTGGGGGAAGGCTCTACCGTCCCAAACCACCAGGTATAGCCCCTCCCACACTCCGCCCCCAGAACACCTGCTGGGGAATCCAGGCCTGGCCTTGTAGCACAGTGCTCCTTCCATGGGAGCTGGGGAGGCTGCAGCCAGCATGTGCCCACTCCCCTCCCCTCCCTGTGGTTGGAAGGAGGGAGCACGTGCATGGTGTGCCACCCCACATCCCAGGGCAGGGAAGGGTGGGGCTTAGCAGAAGGGCAGGACTGGAGGTGGGGTTGGGAGCTTGCCTCCTCCAGCCCTGCCTTCACTGATCGCCCATGACCCCAGCCCTACTCTCTGGTCTATATGGGCAGACCCCCTGAAAAGCTGCTCATGGCCCACAGGGAGCCCTGAACCCCTTGTTAAGAACCACTGGTCTAGGATTGTCTGTGTGAACGTTATCCCATTAAATTTTCCTCCCAACACAACCACCTGGACCCAGAACTATTCAGAGGAGACACCCAAGGAAACACAGTAGGACCTATACAGACAGCTCCCTCAACACCCCCATGAAATAAACTGCAGCCATGAAATAAACTGCAGGGAGGACCTAGCCAGCAGCTGCTGCAGAAGTTCAAGTAGGAACCAATTTTGACTGGATATTCTCTCCCCTGTCCTGACTGTCTGTTTTGTTCATGCCCCTTTTTCTCCTCAGCTTCATTGCTCCCCTGACTCTCACAGTCTCCTCTCTCTCTTCTCCCTTGCCCTGTCTCTCTCACCACCCCCATCTTCCAAGTGACTCTCCTGCCTTCCCTTTCCATTCACTGAGGCTATTTTCAGGTTATAACCCTGTGCATTCTGCTTGTACATCCCCTTTTCTCCTATCTTGTGTTTGTTCTGCCTGTTTAGACTTTAAGGCCTGGTCTACAGTAGAAAATTGGACTGACTTAACAATGTTGGTCAGGTGGTGTGAAAATCCACAGGCCTAAGCAGTGTTGTTAAATTGAGCTAAGTACCCGTGTGGACCAATGGAAGAATTCTTCCATCAGTCTAGCTACCACCTCTCAGGAAAATGGATTACCTATGCCAATGGGAGAATCCCTCCTGTCATTATAAGTTGTGTCTACACAGAAGAGCTACCGAAGCAGAGCTGCATCACCTGTGCATCCCCCCCGCCCCAGGAGCTGTACCAGGTAAGTGCCCCAATCCTCTTCCCCCTCCTGCACCCTCCCTCCCACCTAGACTCTGCACCCACCTAAAAAACAGCTCCCTAGCAAGCCCCTCCCACACACTGAACCCCTTGTTTCTGGACCCACCCTGAGCCTAGGGGGCCCACAAAATCTACTAGCCCCAGACCCCCAGAAGAATTAATTCAGCCCTGGGGGGAAGTCCTGAGCCTCGGTGCTCCCACCCCGGCAAGGAATCCTGGTGCCCTGAATTGCATGAGTGAAGAGAGTGTCACTTTCTTTCTCCTCGCTTGGGGGCTAGGTCAGTGCAAGGTTGTGGGTCTTTTAGCTCCTCACTTATGTGTGGCCCCCAACTGATTTTTCTGAGCGTCAGTGGCCCCTAACCCAAAAAAGGATTCCCCCACCACTGGCCTATTGGGTAGGATGAGTTTCTTCAATGGGCCTTTGTGAAAGTGGAGTGTCCTTAAAGGGGCCATCAACACATAGCTGACTAGCCCTGATGTAAACCTATGGAGGAGGGGGAGGCATCATTCAGGCATTCAACATGTTTGAGATATAGATGTACAGTCAGTATTCATAACCTCATATTCAATGATGCTACACAGATTGAACCAGGATAACAGATTCAATTTTTACCTTACATGACATACTTGATACTTGCAACTTGGTAACAGTGATGACTGTTAGTGTTCTGTAGGTGTACCTGCACTGCAGCAAAGGAACATGCATCACGGCATGGGTAGACAAACACATGCTAGTTTTACTCAAGCTAGATGCTGAAAGTACCAGTGTAGGGCAGCCAGGAGCAGCACAAGTGGCATCATGGGCTAGTGGCCTGAGTATATAGCCAGGGCATAGGCGCTAACTCAGCCTATTGCAGGGACATCTAAGGTACATCTACAATACAGAGGAAGATCAAAGCTGCCGCTGTCAATCTTCCAGGGTTTGAATTAGCAGTCTAGTTAAGACAGCTAATTTGAAGCAAGGGAACACTCCGCTCGATGCTGGTAACCCTGCTTTCAGAAGGAGTAACGGGAATCAAAGGAAGAGTGTTCTTCCTTTGACTTCCTGCAGGGTAGACAGCACCAAAAGCTGAGTTAAGCTACTTCGACTTCAGCTCTGCAATTAATATAGCTGAAGTTGCGTGTCTTAATTCGACTTTGTCCCATAGTGTAGACATACCCCTAGTGGTTAATCAGTAAGGGTATGTCTACACTAGCCCCCTAGTTCGAACTAGGGAGGCTAATGTAGGCATTTGAAGTTGCAAATGAAGCCTGGGATTTAAATATCCCGGGCTTCATTTCTTCAAGCGCCGCCATTTTTAAATGTCTTAGTCGAACTCCGTGCTGCCACACGCTGCACGGAGTAGTAGTTCGAATTAGGATCTCTAATTCGAACTACCAGTACACCTCATTCCACGAGGAGTAATGGTAGTTCGAATTAGAGATCCTAATTACTACCCGCGCCGTGCGCGTGCAGCCGCGGGCACGGAGTTCGACTAAGGACACTTAAAAATGGCGGCGCTCGAAGATAATGAAGCCCGGGATATTTAAATCCCGGGCTTCATTTGCAACTTCGAATGCCTACATTAGCCTCCCTAGTTCGAACTAGGGGGCTAGTGTAGAAATACCCTAAGAGCTGGTCTTTGTTCTACAGTGATAGTACTTCAGCTCTAATTTTGCAACACAACAATGATGCAGCATATAACAGAGCATTAAAGCATAATGAGCCTATTATCCCAAGAAGAACACTGTTATTTTACACATGTTTATTTAATTCTGAGAGAGATGGCTGGTAAATCCAGAGCTATCTTCTACACTCTTATCTTCATCAGAACACTTAGCACTTACGGTACTTCTACACAGCAGCGTTATTTTGGAATAACTGAAACATAACATCCTGTGGCACCTTATAGACTAACAGATGTATCGGAGCATAAGCTTTTGTGGGCAAAGACCCCCTTCGTCAGATGCATGTCACATCTGCATCTGACGAAGACCCACTTCGACACATGCATCTGACGAAGTGGGTCTTTGCTCACAAAAGCTTATGCTCCGATACATCTGTTAGTCTATAAGGTGCCACAGGACTCCTTGTCACTTTTGCAGATCCAGACTAACATGGCTACCCCTCTGATACGTGAAACAACATAGTCCGTGTCTACACAGCAAGCAGTTATTTCAGCATAAATGTCAAAATAATGTTGCGCTGGAGGACTGCTTACTCCAACTCCTGTAATCCTCATTTTATGAGGAGTAAGGGAAGTTGGAGGAAAAGTGCTCTACCTTGGACTTTTTGCTATGTAGACAGCGCCAAAAGCCGAAATAAGCTATTTCGACTTAAGCTATGCATATATATGACAAGCTCAAGTTGTGTAGGTTATTTTTGCTTTAGTCCTGCTGTGTAGACCTACCCTCAGTGTTTTTCATCTTCAAAGCACTTCAGACACATTGACCAATTAATCCTCACAGCACACTACTACTGTCAGCTGTTTGGTCCTTAAGTAATATGACAGAACACAGAAGAAGCCTCTTTTAAGGAGCCATCTGAACACTAAGGATTTTATCCTCATCTCACTTACGCTGATATAACCCTGCCAACAGGAATATTCTCTGATTGACCCTGGTGTAATGGTTTTCCATCAGAAAATGAAGACTCCTTTGTAGAACCATAGACGTTTCACTTTTAACAGGCATATTTTATTAAAGTCAAAATGAAGTTCTTCATCCATAAGGAAACAAAATGTTTTGTCCTGATAGAGATTAAATGGTTGGATAAAATAATTCTGATATTTCCACAATGAAATTTCCTTTATGGGAAATTTTGAAAAATTTGACCTTGATCCAATTTGAGATTAAAATACATTTGAAAATGTCTGAATTTCCCACGGAACACAAATTCCAAATGTCAGCCTCCCACAACAGAGGAACTGATCTAACATATCACATCAGAAATTGTTCACTGAGTCATATTAAGATGTAAATAACTGTCTCTCACGTGCTGGTGACTGAGTCACGGTCAGGCTGTGGCTGACTTTAATGTCACAGCTTTAATATTTGCATTGTCAATATATTGTACTTACTTTATTGCTATTGTTCCAGAGGGATTGAATTCAAACCTTTAGATTCACTGCAGGATGCTGAGGATACATGTATAATCTCCATCATAAAGTCATCTGATTTCTCCATTCATCTGGGCAATTAGGAGGTTGTGGGAAGGCAACAGATATATTCCTCTGACTTTCTGTACAGCAATAGCTCCCATCTGCCATGCTGCCTAGAATTGTTCACTAACCTGGGTGTTGACCTCAGGGCAGACAGTTAGAAATCAGGGCACGAAGCCCAAAATGTTTTTGTTCCATAAAAACAAGTCCTGTGGCACCATAAAGACTAACAGATTTATTTGGACATAAGCTTTCATAGGTAAAAACCATTTCATCAGATGCATGTTGTTCTATAATTAGATGTCACCAATCAAGCATGAAATCTTCACTCACTATAACAACTTTAACATGAAGTCACAGACACACTTCCACCAATATATATATATAAATATTATAACAGTATTCAGGTTATTCCCAGTCCCAAAGGACCAGTCACCCCTGTTCAATTGTTTCTCACGTCTCTCACCAGACACTGCTTGTAATCAGTACTAAGACTATTAATTAGGAAAAAGAAATGAGATTTGTTTACAAGATTAAAGTAGGTAAACACACACACAAATCAGTTACAATCTTGAGTTTCAGAAGCTGCTGTAATATGCAAGCTTTGTATGTCCTAACCCATGCCAAGTAGCTTCAGGGGGTAGCCGAGTGAGTCTGTTCAGGATAAACTTAAAAAACAACAAATGGTCTGGTAGCACTTTATAGTCTAACAAAACATGTAGATGGTATCATGAGCTTTTGTGGATACAGCCCACTTCTTCAGATGACCGGAGTTTTGCGTTTTGGATGTGCAGACCCAAAATAAATAGGGGAGAAGGGAGTGGGGGAGGGAAAAAAAGAGGGGGGCGGAAAACAAGGAGCAGAGGGTATGGAAATATCAAAGGGGAAAACAGGAAGGCAGAACTGTGAATCAGTGAGTACCTGAAGATTGGATAGTTAAAACGAAGCAGATAAGAATCAAAGTCAATAGATAGTACCCTTCCTAACACAGGAATCTACACAGAGCTGTTTGCACCTTCATTGAATGTTAGGTTGATAGTGTCTAAACCATCCCACATCACAGTTGAGGCTATTAGCATGAGAATTGAACTTGCAGATGAATTGTAATTCCAACACCTCTCTGTGTATTTGGCTAGTAGAATTGGTTTGTGACAAGACAGCTACTTGAAGATCTTTTAAACAGTGATTAGGAAGATTAAAGTATTCCCCAACAGGTTTCTGTATGTTCCCTTTATGTATATCTGATTTGTGTCCATTGATTCTTTCCTGTAGGGACTGTCCAGTTTGTCCAATATATATAGCAGTGAGGCATTGCTGGCATTTGATGGCATAGATCAAATTATTGGATGTGCAGTCAAATGACCTTTTGATTTGGTAGCTAATGTTGTTGACTCCAGACATGAATTCGCTTGTATAGATATGTGGGCAGAGTTGGCACCGTGGTTGGTCGCAGGGCTGGGTTCCTGGATGCTTGTGATGTGGTTGTGTGGAATGGTTATCGGAAAGAATTCATTTCAGGTTGGGGGGTTGTCTGTAAGCGAGAATAGGCTTTTCTCCCAAGGCCACTGAGAGTGAGGGATCACTTTCCAAGATGGGTTGTAGATTGTTTATAATGCGCTGGAAAGGTCTGAGTTGTGGACTGTAGGTAATAAGTGGAATTCTGTTATTTTCTCTTTTGGGTCTGTCTTGAAGTAGTTCATGTCTGGGTACTTTTTTGACTCTGTCAATCTGATTTTTTACTTCTCCAGGTGGGTATTTCAGTTTTAGGAATGCTCTCTAAAGATCCTGTTGGTGTTCGTCTCTGTCTGTGGGATCGGAGCAAATCCGGTTGTATCTTAGGGCTTGGCTGTATACAATAGATGGAGAAATATGTCTGGGATGGAAGCTGGAGGCATGAGATAAGTGTAGTGGTCGGTAGCTAAGTACTTTAGGGATCCCTTGCTTAAGTTTAGAAATATTGCTCTCTCCAAATTCCAAGCAGCATAGTGATACAATTCCTTCTAGTCAAGGATTTTTATTCCCTTCCCCTAAGGGCTTAAATTGTGGTGCGATGAGGGTTTGTGCACATCCCCTCTTCATGGGGAGTGCAGGAGCAATCAAAGCTTTGTATCCACTGATGTTCTGCAATGGTTCATGTGGTGTCTCTGTGCTCTCTTTCATTGGGCAGGAAATGGCAACTTTTGTGGTAAACTAGAATTTCACACTTGCTAATGCTTCGCTCAAAACTGTGGGGGTTTCCAATTTCTTAGCAAACACTTTTATAGATACAAAGCTAACAAATATTTCCTTGCAACACGGGATACAGATATTTAAAAGTGAGATTAATGCAAGCAGCAACAGACAAGCATTTCACAAAATCAAAACATAAACACATTCTTATAAATGTAAACATCTATTTTAACAATGCTATCACAGAGGTGAGCCCAACTGGTTTCCAATTATGCATTTGTCAGTGTTCAGTGAGGCCTATAGGTCTTGGCATGAGCTGGCACTTGGTCTGTCAGCATCATAATATGCATGGAAACATTTCATTGAGTGTCACACCAAACACATTATAATGACACGAATAAAATTAACACATTGCTATCTAAATATTGTACGCAGTCTTTGAAGGTCAATTATGGAATTGTGCACTTGACTGATGCATTCAGGTGGGTACACATGAAGATGGCTGTAAAAGAAGAGGGAGTAATGACACAATCCTCAGGATTGGCTTTCCTCCTTTGAGGGTTTTCTTCTGCTTCTGGGGAAATCTAGTTTACTATATAATAGAATAAAAAACAATTTTATATGTTGTCAGTGTAGGGTGGTTTTTCCTCTTATCCATTAACCTTCTGTGACTTGCAGTTATCAACATTTTCTATGAAAATAGCCTTCCACTTGGCAATAAAGCTCTGTTTCAGAGTGATATGCAGTTTGTTGGGCTGGGAGAGAAAAGACTAGGACAAAAAAGCAGAAGCCTACAGATTTTTGGCTTTTCACCAAAAAATATTAGAGCAATAAAAATAGATCTTGTTTTCCTGCTAAAAACTGCATTGTTAATTTAGACACACATCTTTGCATTTGTCTCCATTCAAAATGTCCCTTTGAAAAAAAAATTAAGAAATCTATCAGACTAGATCACTTCTATAATCCCCGCTTCTCCTGTCAATAATGACCATTATCAAAAACAAGACAAGCCAACAACACATACTTAAAATGCCCCATCAGACCTTTTCCATTTCTTCACAGGAGAGAGAACAATGCATCTTGCAGCATACCTTGAAGGTCCGTCCATTAGCACTGTTATGGACCAATGCTGGGGAAGGGAGTCTCGCCAAGAACATTCTGCCAGCAGCCTTCCTTCCCTCCATCCCCCATGTAAATGATGCTCCAGCTATCTAGTGATGGCAGCAGTATAGACAAGAGAAAAGGTTGAGATGCCAGTATGCCCTCAGACATAACTACAGGATTAAGTGGGAATAATAATCTCATTGAGATTGCCACAAACTAAGAACTAGAGCCGATAAAAAAATTATCAAATCAGTTTTTTATTAAAAAAAAAAGTACATCTTTTTGACCAAAATAAAATGTTTGCAGATAATTCTAATTTTGGCTGAAAGTTCTCACAAACTGAAAATTGAAATTCTTTTGGTAAAATTTGTTTTATTTTTTCAGTTCAGTTTTTGGTAATTTTGACTTGAAAATGGTTTCTCAAATACAAAAATTCATTGGTATCAACTTTTAAATCAAAAACAAACTAAAAGAAAAGTGACAGGAAATTTTAAAAAGTCAGAATTTCCCATGAAAACTAATGGATATATTTGACCAGTTCCCATAAGAACCTCTGCACAGATTCACAAGGAATTTGTTGCAGCTTCAGTTCTTTTTCCTAAATTACACAGCTTGATCCCTTCATTATTCTGCTACTAGGGCACGACTACACTGCACACTTATTTCAGAATAAGCTATTTTGGAGGAAATACTCCAAAACAGCTTATTTCAAAATAGCACGTCTACACAGTAAATGCCCATCGAAATAGCACTAGTTATTTCAAAATAGAGCATCCACGCTCATTGGACGCTGAATCGCATTTAAGGCAATCCAGAAGTACTTCAGGCAGGGCATCAGCACAGCACTCTCTTCCTGGAGCTGCTGCCTGAGACTATCTGAGGCTCAAGCTTAAAGGGATCCCCCTGTAGGGTCATGTCTCAGGTTCTTCTCCTTTGCCTACCTCATTGCAGGACAGTAAAACCTTTTCTCTGCCTGCTGTGGTTGCCCTTTTGGCACCTCAGCTCGCTAGCCATGGAGCCGGACCTGCCTGCCAATAGTCGATGTCTCTTGTGTGTCTTGGTGCCCATCCTGCTACAGTTTCTGTGGGCTTCTTTCCAGGCCCTGCAGGAACAGGACCCCCAGCTCATTGTGGGGCAATTCCTCTCCACTCTCTGAGTACACCGTGCACCGCCACTTCTGGTGACTGGACACCAGCTCCAACTGCTGGGACCAGATCGTCCGGAAGCAGTAACACCACCAGCAGTGGCTCCAGAATTTCCATATGCAGGAGGACACCTTTCTGGAGCTGTGCGAGTGACTTGCCCCTGCCCTCAGGCGACAGGACACCCGCATGAGACCCACTCTCTCCTTCCAGAAGCAGGTAGCCATTGCCATCAGAAAGTTCGCCACACCAGACAGCTACCGATCTGTTGGGTACCAGTTCGGTGTGGGGATATCGACCATTGGGACCGCAGTCATGCAGATATGGTGCTCTTGTGCTATTGTCCCAAGAGGTTGGTGAACTGAACAGCTGGAGTGGGGTTCCCTCAGCAAGGGGGTGGTGGGAGGGTGGGTGTGGTGGAAGCCCCCTCCCTGGGAGGCTTTTCACAAAGCCTACACAAAGCCCTGACGGGGATGTGGCAAGTCGGGGTTACTCTTGGTGTGTGGGGGAGAGACAAGAGGGTGGGATTCGGGGGCCTACTAAGGGCCCTGGCAACCCTGTGATTCTCTGTCTCCTTCTACAGGTGGTGAGGACCATCAATACCGTGCTGCTGAGCAGGGTCATCAACCTGGGCGATGTGGACCCCATCATCGCCGGCTTGCTGCCATGGGCTTCCCCAGACGTGTGGGGGGCGGGGGGAAGGGGCTATTGATAGCACCCACTTTGGGCCCCCGACCACCAGGCATCTGAGTACATTAACCAGATGGAGTACTTTTTGATGGTCCTGCAGGCCCTCGTCGACCACCACAGCCAGTTCATCAATATCGTCCCAGCCCCTGCTGCGTGATCCCCAGGCCAAGAAGGCCAAACGCCCCATAGGATGTGGTGGAGCTGGGCATTATATGGGCAGGCCTGAAGTGCCACCCTGGGGCAGGAGCTGCACTCCCTGGCCTTGGCATAGGCCTGCCTAAGTTCTTTAACTTTCATGAGCACCTGCTCCTGGGTGCACATGTGGCACTTGGTGGCCAGGCCATCCAGCTATCCACCGCATCCAGCTATAGTCTGCATTCCTGCATCTGGTGCAGAGATCCTGGTGGCTTGCCTCCTCTCCCCAGACCTCAGTGAAGTCCAGGATCTCCGCACCAGACCAGAAAGGCACATGCCTTTTCCATCCCTGGGCAGGGTCCTGGGAAATGCCTGCCAGCTCCCTTGCAGCTGTGGAGGGCTCAGTGGGAGCAACGGGGTCGCTCATGGCAGCAGAAAGAACTGGTCTGGCAGCTGCCATTTGGCTCAGGGCAGTCAGGGTCTTTTGTGTGCCACACACTGTTTTCCCGGAGGCTGCAGCTTTAAGGGCTGCAAGGAAAGGGGAACTATAGAGTTCTGATGAGTGTGGACAGAGGTGCCAGCAGGGCACCTGTGGAATTTTCTGGAGGCTACTTATTTCAAAACAACTCCAGCTCCCCTGTCTACACATAGCCTATTACAAAACAGCTATTTCAGAATAAGCATTATTCCTCATAGAATGAGGGGTACAGAATCTGGAATAAGACACTTGTTATTTCAAAATTATTTCAAAATAGAGGGCTTGCTGTGTAGATGATCATGTAGTTATTTTGGAATAACGTCCATTATTCTGGAATAATGCTGCTGTGTAGATGTGCCCTTACACCACGGTGTTTTACAAATCAAGGAATGATTACTTATATGAGTACTTATCTTATTAGAAATAACTACTCCAGAAGAGTAATGCTACTTGAACTGCAATGCTTTTAGTGACTAATACCTTGAGATTTATTGGCAGTTCCCATATTGAGAAGCAAATAATTGTCCCTCATATAACAATGAGCTACTCTCCTGTCTCCAAAATAACAAAAAAAAAATAATAAACCTTTTGCCTCCCATTCCCACCCAGTCTTCCTAATTTTTCCCCTTGTGGCTTTCATTGGCAGAGCAGATAAGCAAATACACTGGCTTCCTTTGTATAAACCACAATAAGGTCGATCTGCCAGAAGGTAGAATTTCCCTGTGAGCAAGGGATAAGTTGATAAATGTTAACATAAATCTATGCATATACTTGGCTATTCCTTGAGAAATGGGCTGCACTATTTATGCAACCTAGCACTGGAATATAAAGCAGAATCAGGGCAAATATTTGTGCAAGTATTTTCATCAGGACATAAGGATACAATGTAACCTCTCAATTTTATCTACTTTCTTCAAGCTCTCATAATTTATGACAATAGGAGAATGAATAACATTAGTGTGCTGCTTAATTAGAGATCAAGTATCGCTCTAGATACTTTATTATGAAAAGGACCATTATTTATGGCTCTTGTGTTATTTAAAATGTCTTTCCTTAGAATGATTGCTTTATGCAGACAAGACTATAGATAATTCTAAATGTAATATTTTCCCTGTGACCACACATGGTTTCAATAATAAATGAATTTCTAGAATTCATCTTGTTACTCACCAGTATGGACAGAATAAGAAGAGATATTATATGCAAGTAGAGATACTATCTCCGTTGTGGATTTGACATGCATTGTTGAAATAACAAAAGTAAATTGCAAAGCCCAACTTTTTGTTTTTTAGCAGCCTGGTCTGCATAATTTGCCACTTCTGTTCTCTAGAGAGACAAAGTGGATGAGGTAAAGGCAAATTGTTTTACTGGACAGCTGAAGCTAAACAGGGACTAAATGCGTATGGTGAACAGGATAATTATTCAGAAGTCAGGGCTGAGCAGAATATTTGGGGCATTGATGTGTTTTCCATGGCAGAGACACTGGGGATTGTATAGGGTTAGGAAGAGAATTCATCTCTCACCTCTGAAGGTCATCCTTCAAAGTCAGGTCTGAGGGACACTTGCAGGACAGTCTGGGGAGTTCATCCGGCTTCTGCCCATACTTTGTGAATAAACAGAAGAGTTCTCTGTTCAGAGCTACCCCTCTGGCACCTTTCACAAACAATGAATTCACTTGCCAAATAAAAACAAACAAGCCCTGCATTTTTATGCTGACTCTCTCTTATGCCTCCCTCTTTCATAGGACTTTCACAATTGCCTTCCATCTTTGCCAGTCTTCTGCTGCAGTCTTAGGTTATGGGCTTGTGACGTAGTGGATGTGCTGTACACTCTTGTGGCCCTGGATCCACTCTGGTTTGGCATTCACTGGGTGCTGTGTGTGACCCCTGCTGAGAGAGAGAGAGAGAGACTGTCTGTGTGTGTGTGTGTGTGTGTGTGTGTGTCAGAGAGACACAGACCCAGCGGGGGATGGTCCCTGAGCGAAGGCACGTAGGCATGGCTGAGCTGCCTGATACCTGGGCTAGGTGGTGGAATCTGAACAAAGCAAGGGGTGTGGCTGCCTGGGGGCTGAGGACCAGTTTCTGGGGGTTGGGGCAGTCTTAGCAGAGGGAAGATGAAGAAAGCAGACTAAGTCCAGGACAGGGGGAGTTCAGGGGCCTGTGAACCCCTTTTCCCCCCAAGAGGACTAGGCTGTCTGCCCTGACTCCTATGTCAATGTCGAGCCTATACTGCACTGTATCTCTGAGAAGCAAATAAACCTTCTATTCTACGACCTGACTGAGAGTCACATCTAGCTGTGGACAGGGGTGCAGGGTCGGGGGCTCCCCAACGCGCCGCCACAGAGCTATGTGTTTATTACTTCCTTGCTTTTTTTCTCTACCCTTGTAAAAATGTGATGTGTGTGTGTGGGAGGATCAGTATGGGAGTTTATATAATGACAGACTGCACAGCTGTTTTTCTACTGTGGAGCCAGTTCCAGTTTCATGGATTGACCTCACTACACTTGGGCTCTGCTGATTAACAATAGATAACACAGTAAAAGTCATACAAATTGAAGCTAAATGAGTGAATATGGCTTTTCTTTCCTTAGAATGGCACAGCTAATTGTCAATATCATTCAGCTACTGAAACAAAAGCTTGATACAGATGAGGGAAATTATGCTGGAAATTATTGCCATCTGGGGAGAAATGCTCATACATCCTCATTATATGCAGGCACCTGACCTAGGCCATCAGGCATCCAATTTCACTAGTATCCTGACATACCAGGAGCTACAGATCTTCTCTATAGTGTGAACAAATAACTAGATACAGACCTAGGTTGTGACATGTAGCAATATAAACAAACATTACAATTGTGAAAGTCCTATGAAAGAGGGAGGCATAAGAGAGAGTAAACATAAAAATGCAGGGCTTGTTTGTTTTTATTTGGCAAGTGAATTCAGTGCTTGTGAAAGGTTCCAGAGGGGTAGCCCTGAACAGACAACTCTTCTGTTTATTCACAAAGTATGGGCAGAAGCATCAAGGAGATTGGTTCAAACCATTGTAAAGCTATAACCAGTCCCAGGTTCCTCAGAGTTTAGAGGGTTTTGTTCATCTTACATCAGCATAACATATTGTCTGATTATGTCCTGAGAACATGGTTCAAAGGCTAACCGTTTGTGAGAGGCACAGAATTTTGCATACAAAACCTACTTGACTTCAAAGGAACAACCTGCGAGAGTCAAAGAAACTAACATTCAGCCCTACACATCTACTGGGAAGGCTGGTAAGTTGTTTCCATATTATCCTGGGGTTTGGCATCATCTTTCACCATGGGGTAACAGGTTGTGCTCTATAAACTTTAGCATTGGAATTCTAGCAATTGCAACCTAGGCATTATAGAATCAAAGAAACATTAAAATGTAGGACTGGAAGGAACAACAAATGGTTATCTAGTCAGTCCTCGTCTCTGCAGCAGCATTAAGTACGCCGAGGCCATCCCCTAATAGATCTTTGTTTCACCTGCTCTTCAAAGCCTCCAGTGATGCATTATCTCAAATAGGCCTTGATTCTGCAAAGCGATAAAAGCTCATTCTCTGCTAACTGCATAATCACAAGTAGATTCCCTATATAATAAGCTTTGGTTAATATGATGGTGTATATGTAACACTAGTCCAGCAAAGGTCAAACAATCAGCAAACTAGATGACCAATAAGCAAGCCTTAAGGGCATATCAAAAGGGTATTGCAATGATAAACATGACCATGCCTTATAGATAGTTATCAAAGCTATGTTAAACAGGTTAAAATTCTAATTTGCTTAACTATATAGCAGACCAAAAAGTAAGTGCTAAATGTGTTAGTGTTTACCGGTATCCTATTAGAAAGCTAACAAGTGAGCTAATTATTTTGTAGATGCTAAATCATGTTCCTATCTAATGATGTTTCATTATTGTATTCTATTGATTCAGATCAAAAGGGGATATCATTTAAAGGGCATAATCACAGATTTTTAAAAAATTATTAAAGCTAATGTTAAAATTATATAATGCCCAGGTTGAAAAAAGTATGATATATCTGGTCATAGAGATTAGATTAGCCACAACATAAAGTTTGTTTTTAAAGTCATAAAATACATATAGTGCATAATCTGCACTAACTCAATTTCAGGTGAATGAATGTAAGAATATAGTTTAGCTATTTAGCATCCAAATATATGGGTACATTACTCATGGAAAAAAAAAGTTATGCAAGAGTTGGTGGAAAGCAAAATCTATTCAAGAGTGAAGATGGTCTCTCAGAAGTTGAAAATGTAAGATAGGTTGGACTTATTTGAAATAGAGATGAGGAAAGAATGTAAGTAACTTTCCTGACTGTACTTCTCATTGGCACTCCAGCTCATACCTCCTTGCCAATGTCCAATGATGTGTTTTAAATAGCTATCCCTGGATCACCTGATGGTGTCCAACACCATTGCCACATCAGCCAATGTTTGTAATTTTGTGGGACTACAGAAAAGTAAGACTGTGCTACATTGTTCCAAATGAAAGGGCTCACAATTAGCAGAAAAAATTTTGCAAATGTAGGGGCTCGACTTTCAGAGCTCTACGAGGAGTAAGGGGTGACAGAAAGTTATTCTGGTCAGGAGGTTATATGACTTCCCCTGCTTGGACTACTATGATCTTTTCCCTCCTCCTCCTCCCTTACCTCCATCCCAGAGCTAAACAGGAATCATTACGTGCCTCTTTTCTTATGTTAATTGTGTTGGAGTTGTGTTTCTTCTACCCTGTTTGCTAAGAGTTGCAATCACTGAGAGTAGCCAGCAGAGTGGCAATGGAGAGGCATAATGATTGACCAGTAGGGTGGGGGCAGAGAGCGGTGAGCAGCAGATGGTGAGTGACGAGCAGAGATAGTAAGATGCTTCTTTCCCCCCCACCCTCCACACACACACACACACACACACACACACTCAGGATGGGAGGTGAACTCTGGATGCACTGCCAAACTCTGGGTCTGCCCTGACCCAGGGCAGCAACTGTGAGTTGGGTGCAGAGACAGGTTGGGTATGTGAAGGGGACATTTACATTGCTGGACTTAAGAACCTGAGAGGAAAAGGACATTGCCAAACTTTTGGGGTGAGACTTTTACTCATGGTTTTTGTCTATGAACTCTGTTTGTGGTGTTTTCCCAAATTAATGCCATGTTACTTCCCTCCCCTTTTATTAAAAATGTATTTTCTAAACTCAGACTCTGCTTGTGAATGGAGAAGCATTGTCTTTTGGAGGGGTGTGTGTGTGTGTGTGTGTGTGTGTGTGTAATCCCTAGATATAAGTGATGAGGGCAGCGGCTCAGGGCAATGTGCTGATGCGGGCGCATATGAATAGTCTCATGAGACCTTACCTGGGACCAGCCAGCTAAGCAGGAGGGGAGACACAGCAGCCAGCTCATCCAGGGTCAGGGGAGGACAGGGGCACTCACTTGTCTCAGGTAACTTCTCTCGTCTGGTGGGAAGCAGCAGCAGGGATGGGTGCCTGGGGGCGGGGGCTCCCCATTCTCCCTAGGACAGAGGGTGTCCTGTAGAAGCCATGTGGGGAGTGGGTGGGGCAGGTTATGCTGGAAGAGGCTCAGGTGGGTGGCTGAGTTTGGTGGGGGTTGAAGGTGTGTGGGGGGGGAACAGCTTCTCTCTATATTCTGGCTGGCTGGGGTTTGGAGCAGCCCTGCTATCTGGGGGGGGAGGTGTTAGTGTGGAGCAGGTCTGAGCCCATCCCCCATTTTCTTCCCCCTTCTCCCCTAAAAGCCACTTGTCTGGGAAAGGGCTTTCCCCTTGGCTCTACCTGGCAGGATTGGTGCGCTGTGCACCCATTTACCGCTGCAAAATGCAAGTGAGCAGCAGTAGGCTAACCCTGCAGCCTGCCTGCTCCCATCCCATCCCTTCCATGCAGAGAAGTGACACATGAGGGGACATGCACTAGGTTACATTACCCCCACCCAGTTTTCTGCCAAGGTCTGCCTCCCCAGCTCTCTCTCCCTCTCTTTCCCCTGCTAGCTGGAGGCAGCCTGGGGCCAGGACAGGAGAGGTAAACAATGGCATGTGCACCAAATAGCTGGGAGGAGTAGGGAGTCTGTTGCTGCTGCTTCAGCTCCGAGGGGGAGAAGTTAGATAGGGTAGGAAGGAACAGCTGCTTTCCCATAGGGGAACTGAAGGCAAGGAGGAGGGCTGGGCTATCGGCTTGGGGAGGGGGATATGACACTTTAGTTGTTGGGGGAACCTTTAAACTGTGTCCCTTCCCCCCTCCCATCAGCAGCTGAAGGTCCTCCCTGTTCTCCTGGCTCAGAAGCTTCACTCACTAGGTCGCGGGGGGGGGCTGCTGCTGTGCCCCAATGTGAGGCAGGTGGGCGGGGGCACAGGAGATCAGTGAGTGTTCCTGAAATTAGCTCTCCCATGTGCCCCCTCCCAACAGGAGTGGGAAATGGGGTCACACAGCAAGTCGTTTCTGCCTGGCTGGCTGAAACACATTTACATAGGAACATACATAAGAACAAACAGAAAGGTGAGTGAGGTAATAGCTTTTATGGTTTTGCACCAACTTTGGTTGGTGAAAGTGGTAGGCCCTTTTTTGCTCCACAGATTCGGAGAAGAGCTTTGTGGAGTTCCAAAAGGTTTCTCTTTCACCAACCATATTTGGTCCAATGAAAGATATTACCTCACTCTCCTTGTGGCTCTTCTCCGGGTACCAACATGACCACAATAAAACATCAAAAAACACTAAATGTTATTACATGTCAAGTTGTACAAAATAAATATCCTATAGCCAGACACATTTTGTTGATTTAACTTCGTTCACTAAAGCCATTTGTAACAAGCCCCGATCAGAAGCTTATAACACTGAATTTTGACTCTAACAAGTTCTCAAGCAGCATTTCTCTTGCTTTCCCTAACTGTAAATAATTTAATTATTACTGATGGAAATATTTCAGGATGTGTATGTGCACTGTGAAATCAACAGCTAATTTCTAAATTATTTGCAAAAAACAAAACAAAAAAAATAACAACCTAGAGGTTTCGGGTGCCTAAGTGGCCTCTAAAACGACAGTTAAAGTTGCCTCCCCTGTTCCCACCACAATCTGAAATGGCACCCCTGGTGTGTCCAGAGTGGCCAGAGGGCTGCAGGAGAGCCATGGGCTCAGGCAAGATGCAGCCCCCATCTGACAACATGGAGCTCGCCTGGAGCTGCCGGTCAAGCACCATGTATAAAGGGTGAGTGTGGCGGGGGAAAGGGAGCTGCCAGGCTTTTTGCAGAGCTGCTCAAACGGTGGAGGAAGAACCCCACAAAAGGAGGCAAGTGACCCACTTAGGTTTTTTTACCCACTGTTTCATTTCACAATCAGATGCCATTCAAAAATAGCAGCCTACCATCTGTGCCTCATGTCATAGGGCAAATATTTAATCTCAAATAATCCATTCCCCCCTAGCTCTTAAAGGTGGTACTTGGCCAAAGGACTGATAGTGACAATTCCCTTTGCAAGGGGGAAGAGAAAATAGCAGGCCCTTGCACCCAGGGGAGCAAAGGACTGAACAACTTCCTTCATGTGCCCCAAAGATATGCCTTGTCCCTTAATCTCTTGAGACTCCAATTCCACACACACACACACACACCCCTGCCATCTCTGGAGAAGCTGTGGCACTCAGTCTCACCCTGTCACAAGCAACATCAAAGTTTGCAGAAGCAAAGACTAGCAGTGCTGCCTTCTGAAACTTAGAATCTTGGTGAACATCATTTTGTGTTAGTTTTTCAAATAACAATCACCCAATAATATATTTAGTGTCATGATATTTTTCACATACATTCGTATTTTATTTTTTTCAAGTTATTCTCACAGTTATGATCTGGGCTGATAATCTGATGAGTGGTTTCACGAATAGGCTTTTCACAAATCGTGCTATTTTTCCAGTCATTACTACATGCTTTTTAAATGAATCACTCGACTCTAGTTGCAGTATAGATAAAAAAAAATTTTAAAGTGCTTCTATTTGAAAGTGCTAATTGCTTTTCTGTATAGCAAACATACATCTGTATAATTATGTGTATACTGTCTTTTATCTAGTGCCTCTCAGTTTATGTACCCGTGTATAAATTTTGTAATCCTAAATGTACACTACTAAAAATATCAATTAAATTGGGCAAAATGCATCAGTGGTGAAAATATCATTGATATCAATGGTGTTGCATCAGAGAATAATTACTGAAGGACAGTTCCTTGAGGCAGAGACAAACAGAAAAAACACAACTATATTATTGGGGGAAAAAAATATGGGGGAAGTGAATTTGCATTCTATGGATGAATATTAAGGGATACATATTCTGTTATCTGACCTTCTGGAGCAGAGAATATAGCATGTATCCCAGATTCTTGGAGAGACAGCATGGATCAGCATTCGTGTTGTACTTCTTATCAGTACCCGGCCCAAGCTGGGAAAGCGAATGATCCAACTAGCAGATCAAATTCAGTGATGAATCCTGATCATGTGCTACCTGAGGCATGTTGCCTGTACTGTAAGAAAATGATGACTTTCTGGAGCAATAAAAAAAGACTAATCAGATAGCATTTAGCATCCTGCAATGTGCTGGGTAGGCTCTCATTCCAAACCATAAAGCAGCAGACTTAGTTAGACTTGCTTCCCTGGAACATATTGACATATGGGTGACACTAGGTACCAACTAGTTGTAAGTAAAGTATAAAAGCAATTATTTTATAAAGATAACCCTTTCCAGAACTGGTGTATTATTAATTGGATTCAGTACAATCTTGTCTTTTGTTTCCTTGAATGCAGAGGGCCAAAAATCAGTCAAAAATCAATGAACTTTTAACTTCTCACCCCAGAACTGTACTTGGCACATGGGACACAAAATAATACTAGCACATCCCTATACAGATCCTTAGAAATTGTCATTATTTCTAATGAAAAAACAGGGACAAATTTTCTTCTGGTGTGACTACACGTTGAACCTCTCGAAACTAGGGCTCTCTGGTCCAGCAACATCCATGGTTCAGTAGGATCATGGATATTCCAGAACCAGCAAGTCCCGGTGTAGGGCTGGGAGCTGGGAGCCTGGCAGTGCTAGGAGCCCAGCAGCAGGGGTTGCCCAGCACATAGTGGGGCTGGCGGGAGGACCAGGGTTGGGGGGTTTGGTGGCAGGGGGGCCAGAAATGACCTCTCATGTCTGGTAAAATCCTTCATCCAGGACCGCTCCGGTCCTGATGGTGCTGGACCAAGGAGATCCAATCTGTATTAATGACAAGGGGATCAGCTGGTGAATAACTGAGCCCTAAGCTTCTTTTTGTATCATTTATAAAAACTTCTTGGCCCATAGTCATTTTGTTATACTTCATATCAAGTTTATCATGCTTACTAAACATTGGCTACAGTGGTATTCATTACTGAGTTACTCCAGTACTAGTGTAGATATCAGTGGATAGGCCTGTGGCACCTTAGGCCATGTCTACACTAGGAAACTATTTCGAAATAACAAAATTTGACTTAACTCCCGCTTTTACAAAATAAAAATAGTATGTCCCCACTACAGGGAAGCCTCAAAATTAGTCCAAGGCAGGCTCCTTAAATGTGGATACGCTACCTCGA
The DNA here is from genome assembly GCA_019425775.1 of Rafetus swinhoei. NCBI lineage: Eukaryota > Metazoa > Chordata > Testudines > Trionychidae > Rafetus > Rafetus swinhoei. The sequence goes on along the minus strand of CM033447.1, from coordinate 17,978,309 downwards.
TTTAGAGCCCCAGGAAGCACTGGGGAGTAATTAGTTTGAATTACTATGAGGAGCAGTTATTTTGAAATAACGGCACCAGAGCATCCACACTAACTCTATTTTGACATAACTATTTCCAAGTTAGCATTATTTCTCAAGAAAAGCTGGAGTATAGATTTCGAAATAAGTGGCCCCTTATTTCAGAATAACGGGCTTGGTAGTGTGGGCATTCCGTTTATAAATTCAACCTCAGGGGGGTTATTTCAAAATAAAGCCCTAATGTAGACCAGGGCTCAGAGACTAACAAAAATATATAGTATTATGAGTTTTTATAGGTTTTGATACTCATGATGCTATGTATTTTTGTTAGTCTCTAAGGTGCCACAGGACTACACGTTGTTTTTAAAGTTACAGACTAAAATGGCTTCCCCCTCTGAGACTAGATATTAATGGAGTTACATGTGTACAGAAGTGGAATAAAAGTGGTAAATCAAGCCCACAGTGTCACGGGGGAAGGGGGGAGAAACTAATAAGAAACATATTTTCAATAAAAATTATAAGCATTAGGTTCTTATATATGGAAATCTGAAAGCCTGCAAACAATTCAGAAACCACAATATGTTTTGGCTTATAGTACAATTCCTATGGACTCACATTTTGCAGTGTAGTTTATTTAACCATTAGACATACCATGATTCCATCATTATCTTTGAAATTAATCGATACAAGTTATGTCTAGAACAATTTCATTGATTAGAAAAACAGCCCCAGATTCTGAATGACAAAATGGGGCTAGGTCTGTCAGAGCATTAGGTCTGCAATGGCTTGTTATTACTCGAAATAAGCAGTTACCAAGAAAATATGATCCCAGTAATTTTAGGCCTATGCTTGAAAGAGATGGACCTACAGTCTGGGAATTTAGTAAGGAGTGAAAAAGAGGGCATCACTATACAAACAAAGCTGAATGTGACCAGCAATATGCTACAGCTATGTATAATTAACTGTTGCTTCCAGCTTTGAAATTATTTGAGTTGGTCCAAAAAATAGCATAATTTTCCCCCATAGAAAAGTGTCCTTTTAATCAAAAACATTTGAATTTTGAAAATATCTGACCAGTTCTAGAAAATAATCTGGTAGGGGTCAGAAGGTGAACGATGCCCAATTTGATTTAGGAAATAGGTCCCATAGATGTTGCCTGAAACTAGATGACAATAGATGTTCAAGACAACAATCTTTTTACATACATGTGTGCAAATATCTTTGTCATCATGCTAATGATAGAGGATACCTGGTATGATACTAAAGTACAAAAAGAGAAGTGGAATATAATGGATGGGAGGGCAACTACCCTTTTCTAGACATCCCAGCCATTCGGTTAACTAAATTGCCTGTAAGGTGTTAAACCCAGAGACAATGGGTCCCTGAAAACATCCAGGAAGTATTGGCAGGGAGCCACTAGAACCAATGCGAAGAGAGTGTGAGATTTGAATTGAAACAGTTTCTGCCTGTGTCAGTCTTTTGTGTGAACAGAGCAAGAGCTGGGAGAGATGAGTTAACCAGGAACAAGGCATGGATTTTCCAGAGATAACCATACCTAAAAAAAAATTGAATCTTGGAACAACAGATATGTAAGTGAACGGGGAATGTTTAGTTTCACACAATCCGGTTATTTTCTTTAATTTGGGGTTTGGTTGAGCTTCTCTGTGCTGATTTATGTATACCCCTCTCCTCTATGCTGTAACTTTAAACTAAATCCCAGGGAAGCAGTTCTCTGTGCTTTTAAATTGCCTTTTTTCAGTTGCTCTGTAACACCTTGCAACCAAGTATGCTTTACCAAATATATCTTCTTTGTTTTGTTAATAAAATCACCCTTTTAAGATCATGATCTGATTTATGCGTCCCAGAAGGTAGGAGGTTCTGTGCGCACATGCCTGAGACCGAAAATCAGCTATTAAGAAATTGCAGTTTGTTGTCAAGCTCTCTCCTGAGGCAAGAAGTTCCCACAGAAAGAAATTCCCAAGTGTGTCTTCCTGGGTTTTCAAAAAGGTTTTTGCATTCGGGTGGTGGCAGCAACCTTGGGTCGTTTTAAGCAGAAGCCTTTAGAGGCAAGGTATTTTTAAGGACTCTTGCGGGCCTGCACCTTCCGCACTCAAAGTGCCAGAGTGGGGAACAACCCTGACAGGGAGTATGTCATGATTGTAGGAGAAGGGGTTTAAAACCTATTTCCCAATAATGAATAAGCATCTAACACATGATAAAAGTTTCACAGACAACAACTGAGTGAAAAACTGAGGTAACAACAATATTCACACAGTGTAAATACATCAACCAACCAGTGAGAGAAGATGGCAACTGATGGAATGTTGGTAAAAAAACTAAGGGTATGTAATTGACATATTTTGTGCATCTTGTTATGTATCCTGGCTCACAGAATTATGGCATGTGCATATGAAATGATGCAATGAAAGCTGCTTTGGCTTGCTGTTCCAAACACCAGTTATTTACAAGTTTTGCAGAGTTTATTTTGGTTATTGACATCTATTCCTATGTAACAGTGATAAAGATTAAAAAACAAATTACAATTAGTGTCGCTTCAGCAGGCAGAAACACAAAGACTTAAAACAGCAAAGTCTGATTGTTGCTAATTAACGATGGCTTTTGAACTTCTCTCATTGTGACGCATTAAGGAGTTGCTGATGCCTCACTGAAATTTTGAAAGACATTCTTCTTGTAAACAGCTTGGAATGAAGCCAACTTTAGAGAGTTTAGAGATTCCAAAACCTTTATAATGATTTCATTGGCCAGAACTCCCATCTGAGTAAGAGCTGAATAAAGAATTCAGGATTTTGTCAAATACAAGTAAGTTTATCCTGTATACATATCTATCCACCAACTAATCACTGGTGGAAGTATTCCCAAATCTAACTAAAATGAATAAATTAGATGCAGTAGTATGCCCAGCAATAATAGTACAGTCTTAGCCTGTATAATCTTTTCCATGAAGCTCCTTCATAGGTGTCTCAAAGGCAGCTGTTGGAGTCATGAAGGGTCAGAGCAGATGGTCTTTGCCTCCCAGAGATACTCCAAGATCCCTATTGGCCTCCAAAGATCTGCTAAGCTTGCCAGGATAAGCCCATCAAAATAGGCTTTCAGTGGTATTTAAGTGGTGCTTAGGACTTCTGCAGGGAATCTTTATGCAATTTGCCAGGTTCTGATGGCAAACTGAATATATATCTTGTTTTCTGTTATTTCCACTCCACTCCAATTCATCTGATGAAGTGGGTTTTACCCCTGAAATCTCATGATTCTATATATCTTTGTGAGTCTCTAAGGTGCCACAGGACTGCTCGTATTTTAAGGTTAGAGAAAGTAATTGAGGGAGTTTACATGGCCCAGCTACCCTTTGCTGTAGCCATACCATGCCACAGAGAATGCATGGTAATCTGATTATGGCCCACATGTGAATTTAATATGAACCAGTTCAGTAGCTAATTACAACTTTCTTTTCCTTTGACCCTGATGGGCAATATCTAATACCAGTCATATACTGGCTGGTTTACTTTTCTATTACAATTTGACATATTGTAACCTGTAGTTACTTCCACTGAGCCAACAAATAACCAACGTATCGCGGTATATAATGACACCCATTTGTCTTATACAAAAAAATGCAGTGACAAGTAGGAAAACTTAATTTCATACATTACACTACAATAATTCTTTTAAAGCCTTAACTTGAAAAACAAATGCACTAAAACTGGACTCGGGATGTCTCCAGATTGCAGTACAATATTAATTGGTGCCCTTGTGTGAATTCATTAACAGCCTGACTGACTAATCACAAGACATACCCATTTTCCTTTTTATACAACTGAAAGACAGCCCATTTCCAGGGCAACAGTAAACACACGAACTTTCATGACTTGCCACAAAATAAACCACTCACTCTTGCAACATTAAAATTTATAACAGCTCAAGAGTCTCCCACTCAAAAATCCTTAAAAGACATCAGCATTCTATTACAAGTCAGCGAAGTGTAAATCAGGTCCAACTGTCAACTTTATGACTCAAAGGTGCCTGGAGAACAGAACCCATAGATAACAGAGTTGAGAATAGAAATAAAAAGAGCCACCCACTCTCAGTAGTAAAAGAAAAGGAAAGTCTGTTGGTACTTGCAAAAAAGTAATAAGGCATTGATTAGCTGTCTCCTATAGTTGAACACACACATCCACATGTGATCAATTCAATCAGCATTATTGGAATACTCAGATTTCTCGCTGATGCTAAGCTTTTACATACTATCATCCATCAGTAATACTTTCTACCCTCTGCAGTTGGCTTGGAGACTTTTCCTTCCTGGTGAACCTAACCTCAATTATTCACGCCTTTGTCATGGCTTGTCCAGACCACAGCAATAGCATATACTTGCACATGAAGTCTTCAGTGCTTAAGAAATTCTAAATAGTACAGAACACTTTAGAATGCCTCCTCCAAAAGATCACCTAACGTTCCAGGTGGAAGACAACTACACACCTCTGTCACAATGGAATTATTTATTTACAAATAAGGGTGACACTTATCTGTGCATGAGACAGAACTTTCTTGGGGGGCTGGTCTAGGACTGTGGAAGGAACTCCCATAGGAGCTAGGGACTATCATACACCTCACCACCACCCACTCCAAGTGCAAGGCACATCGCTTTGACCTACCTTCCCTAGCAAAGGTATAGAAACATGTAGATTTTAAAACATACACATCTAAACATCTTACCAAGCCAAGGTGTTCATTGCATATGCCTCTACCTTTGAGAGAAGATGAACATAGTTGTCACATTGTTTAATACACTACTGGAAGGCATTTAGTTACTCCAAAAGAACACAAGAACGGCCATACAGAGGGTGTGTCTAGACTACAGGGTTTTTTTGACAAAAGTTGGCTTTTGTCGAAAAAACTATACCTGCGTCTACACTACCACCGCATTCTGTCGACAGTAAGTCGACAGAACGTGGCAGTTTTGTCGACAGCAGTAAACCTCATTCTATGAGGAATAACGCCTTTTATCGAAAGTCATCTTTTGGGAAAAAAGGTGCTATTGCATGAAAACTGTGCTTTTTCGAAAGAGAGTGTCTACACTCTTTCGAAAAAGCGAGCCATTTTTTCAAAAAAACCTTCTTGTTGTCTAGATGCTCTTTTTCAACAGAGGCTTTTTCGAAAGATGCTTTCGAAAAAGCCTCTGTCGAAAAAGGTGTGCAGTCTAGACATAGCCAGAGTCAGACCAAAGGTCCATCTAGCCCCAGTATCCTGTCTTCTGACAGTGGCCAATACCAGATGCCTCAGAGGGCGTGAACAGAAACAGGTAATCATCAAGTGATCCCGCTCCTGTCATCCATTTCCAGCCCCTGACAAACAGAGGCTAGGGAAACCATTCCTACCCATTCTGGCTAATAAATATTGATGGACCTAACCTCCATGAATTTATCTAGCTCTTTTTTGAACCCTGTTAACATTCTTGTCATCACAACATCCTCTGGCCAGGAGTTCCACAGGGCTGACTGTGCATTGTGTTAAGAAAAAACTTCCTTTTGTTTGTTTTAAACCTGCTAACTATTAATTTCATTGGGTGACCCCTAGTTCTTATGTTATGGGAATAAGTAAACAACTTTTCCTTATGCATTTTCTCCATACCTGTCATGATTTTATAGACCTCTATCATATCCCCCCTTAGTCTCCTCTTTTCTAATCTGAAAAGTCCCAGTCTTTTTAATCTTTCTTCATATGACAGCCATTCCAAACCCCTAATCATTTGTGTTGCTCTTAGTTCATTTTATTTCCAACCATGAATTCTTGCAGGCCTGGTTATTGGAAAGACAGTCTCTAGCTGTGTCATATCACTGAAGTTGTAGTCATCAGGGTTGTGCAAGCCAGAGCTCAAGCAATACATTTAATCAGAAGGAGCTGTCACTTCCCACCTGGTTTACCAGAGCCCAGATTTGCTAACACTTCAGGCTTGTTCCAAAGACCACACTGAAAAACATGCAGGAAAGGGGCTGTAGTCTGATGGACTGAGAAAAGGGATGCATGTGCATGCATAAGGATGTTGAGTCCTCACATCTGATTAAAGAGACAATAACCAACACAAAACACTAAACTTTGTAAAGCACCCAGAGTTTTGATATGGTGTAATGGTGTGGCGTCCGCCTCTCACAAGCCCCCCCGGCCAGGTGCATGCGCCTTCAATCTTAGTCTCCAGTGACTTTCAATGATGGTTTCTCAGGCAGGTTCTCAATGACTAAGCCCTCCAGCCCAGTCACATACACACAGTGTGTACGTGAATCAAAGTAGGCCCCTTCCAGAGTATACAATCTAATGGGGGCCTGTCCCAGCAACCCCCCATTAACAAAAATCACTGTACCCCTCCCCAGTCTCAATATTTAAATACCCCCAGTCCTGGCATGGGGCCATACACTCAGGGCTTCTTCCCTGAGACTCTGAGCCTTTCCATATCTCAGTTGAATATTCAAGGCACTTCCCCCGGTGGCTAATTGGGATGAGGGAGAAGACTGAGGCCCATGCACTGCTCCAGGTCCCAGCCCAATGACCCTATAAATAGCACCTGCCAATTGTGTCCTTTTAACTATATTGTGTTTCTGTTCCATGAGCCACTTCCCCACGGCCCCAGCACCTCCTCAGAACCTTTTCCCTTATCATAAGTCTAAAGCAGGGATGGGCAATTACTTTGGGGGAGGGGGAGTCACTCCAAGGGTTTGGTAAGTTGTCAAGGGCTACACTCTCCATGATATTAATGGAGGAGGTGCAGGATATGAGATGGAGGTTGTGTGCAGAAGGGAGCTCAGGGTAGAGAATTTGGATGCAGGAGGGGGCGTGGGGTCTGGGAGGGAGTATGGGTGCAGGAGAGGATTCTGACCTGGAGTAGTAGTGTAGGAGGGGGTGCAGGGTCTGGGAGGGAGTTCTGACCTGGGCAGGAGATTAGGGTGCAGAGCCTGGGAGGGGGTATGGGTGCAGGAGCAGAGGTGCAGAAGGTAAGCGGCAGAGAGGAGATGATGTGCCTGGTGTAGGCTCCAAGAGGAACTTACCTTAAGTGGCTTCTGGCCAGCAGCCCAGCAGGAGCCTCAGGCAGCCTCCCTGCCTGCCGCACCCCTTCACACCGCTCAAAGCAGCCAGCTGTGAGAATCCCTGTGTGTATCTGTGTGTCACGCACCTTTGCAGGGGCACATAGAAACACACATGGCCCCCATAATTGGCCACTTTAAGAGGTGTTCGGGGTGCAGCAGGCAGGGAGCCCGAGTGAGGCTCCCATGGGGCTGTGGGACAGTGGTGGAACAGATCCAACAGTTGGGCAGTATTCAGGACCCAAGAGTGCCTCTTGTTTTCCCAGTTTCTCCCAATAATTTCTCCGAGATCCTGCTGTCTTTCAGCTAGCCAGGACCACAACTTTCACTCTTCTGGCTCCAAGCAACAACCGACTATCCTCAGGTACTGCACCTTCCTGTATATGGTCTTCTGGGCCCTGATTTGCTGTTCCTTGCAGCCTCTCTTGGCTGCATGATTGACTCAATTCCTCTTCTCCTTTCTGGAATGGGATGTGGTATAATGACCGAGGGGAACTCAGGACTGGGAACATCCCATCACATATGGGAATTCTAAAAATCAGTAAGCAAGTTAATTAATTAAATGCCATTTTCCTTCTGCTCGTTGCAATGGCATATTGATGTACTGTGTTGTGGTATCTAACAGAAAACAGTAATTTGCAATTTCCTTTTTTGCAGTGATTGCAAAGACAGACAAAATTTTGTATATGCACTTACTGCATTTTCTCTTTATTTTAACAATAGTTGTGATTTTCCTTGCAAATATCTGAGCGCTAACACACAGAAGTCCATCATTTGGTGGGAAGGAAATTCTGTCCCATTCAGACAACCGCTAATATTGTTTTGGAATGGTAACTGCTAAGATTCTTGCCTGTTCAGTCATATGTAAAACAAATACACATTTAGGAGGCAAGCCAAGAAGGGATAAAGGAATTGTTAACAAGGGGTAGTATAGCAGGATAAGAAAAGACTGTACAGTTTTCCAGGCCTTAATTACTCTTTCTTAACTAGGGGCATGGTGGATGCTCTGTAACGAAGTCTTTCTATCAAGATTGGGTGTCTTTCTTTACAGTCTAACCCAAGATATGGACTTGAAGCAGGAACTCTTGAGTGAAAACAGTGCCCAGGGGACTCCTTGTATTTTAGCAGCATTTCATTTTGTTAGTATGCACCGAATGATGGTCTTTCCAAGTCAAAGGACTGCTGTGACACTCATTCTACTGCTGTGAAGCTAATTTAACAGGAATAAGTCTGAAATAAGTCTGATTAGAGTTTTTCTATAAAAGCCACGTTTTTATTTTTTGAGGGAGTTTAAATTCTGTGTTACCCGAATTAAAAACCTGTACTTCTTTTATTACCGCTAGCTCTGGGTTTTATAGTTTAATCACAGCACTTGCATGGAGGGCACTTCCTATGCTTCCAAAAGCACAAAATTCACCTCCTAGAATGGAATTTAACTCATTTTACCAGAGATTAGAGTAGATGCCATACAAAAAATGTATGTGCATGTAGGAATAAGATTACTGCATGCAATCTGGTGGAAACTTCTATTAAGATACTAAACTAAGACCAATACTTGGATAATATTTGAGTTTAATGGAGAAACAAAAAAAAAAAAAACCCTAAGCCCTAATTTAAAACGGCTCTCTGTCATTCCTTTTGCTGACAAATGTGCTCCGTTTTTGATAGAGAAAGGAGGATAATCTCAAGGATTATTATTGGAAGTATTCCTAATCCATTCACTTGATTTAGGATCCCAGATCTCCAATCTAAAGAACCGTCACCAGCAGCCCTTGTAAGAAACCCATCGTACAGACTAAATGGTTGTGCAAAGAAAGGAAATGTGGGGATTTAAGGAAATACTATAGCGATTACAGTAAAATATTGCTGTTTCCTTGTATACTTTAAATATACTTTGTGAAATAAGGGTCTACAGGGTAGAACAAATGTAATATATACCAAAGATGGCACCAAACCATCATCAATTAATGTTTTTAATAGTCATTATGCCTTTTCTGCACCAATAAACCCTTTAAAGTATTACGCCTCACAGCAGCTTGTAGTGAATCTCATCTGTAAATTCCCCAAAGTGTCAGTTTGAATCTGTGCATGGTACTGCAATTATAATGAGAATGTTCTGAATTTATAAGCATTTACCTTCAACCATCTGGACTGGCTCCTTTATTAAATTTGTTTTCTGTGTTTATATAGTCTCATGGTAATTAATTTAAGATCTAAAAGAAATTTATCGCTGTGTGCAGAAGCCTGTCATTCTTCCATTTAATGGCAGCGTGAAAAATTAAGGAGTAAGCAGGATGTATCATTACCAGACACACTGCTGTAGCTGGATGCCAAGGTTTTTTTTTTTTTTACCTAGAACTGGCACAGTGAGAAACTCCTGATGCCTGATACACAGAAAAGAGCTATAATATAATTTATCCTTGTTAGCAAGAAGCTTTGAATCAGATCTCAGCACCAAGTGAGGTCATTCAGAAACTAGCAATACTGCCATAGTCTGAGGATGATTTGTGGGCATAAGGTAGGAACAATCTAGTCTCACTTCATGTTTCCACCTGAAGCTGATGGCGTGAAATGAAACTCACCCCTGTGTACCTGGCCTCAGAGCCATCCCATCTGTAGGATGGTTCAGGGTGGCCACCCCAGACCCCTCAATCTGGGGGCCCTGTGGCAGGCACCTCAACCATCCTATGATGGGACCCTTGGGATTACATGAGGCAGCAGCAGGAGTCACCCCACACTCACACTCACCACAGTGCCAGGAGCTGGAGCGACCCGGCAGCCTGCTCTGCTCTGCTCTGCCCTGCCTCCTCCCAGCCTGCCCCAGCCCCAGGGCACTCCACTTCCTGCCACTACAGTTAAGTGAAGCACAGTGGGCTGGGAGGGGGCAGGCCAGAGCAGGCTGCTGGATTGCTTCAGCTCCCTCCCACTGCTGTGGTGAATGCAGGGCAGGTGACCCCTGCTGCCACCCCATGCCAGGTCCCCTGTAATCCTCCATCTCACATTGGTTGGGGGAAGGGCTTCAGGCAAGGGGGCGAAGCAGGGGCAGGAAGGAGTATGGTTGGGGCTTGGAGAAGGGATGAAGTGGGAGCAGGGCCGGCTCTAGGCACCAGCAAAACAAGCAGGTGCTTGGGGCGGCACATTGCCAGTGGTGGCATTCCGGCCGGAGGAGGAGCAGGGCGGCGGAGCGGAGGCTGCCCCGAGCTGGGAGCCCCGCGCCCAGCTGCTCAGAGCCTGCGCCTGGCTCCGGGGTGCTGGCAGGGTGGGGCTGGGCAGGGCAGGGCAGGGTGGGGCGGGGCGCTGGGAGGGCCGGGCGCCTGGCAGGCGAAGCTGAGGCCCGCGGGGCAGGCTGCGGCCACGGTGGCTGCTCCCAGAGTTCAGGGGCTCGGCGGGTGCTGGGGCTCAGCCGCAACAGGGCCCCATCTCCCGAGCGGGGAGCCCCGCAGAGGCTGCCCCGAGCCCGGCTGCTCAGAGCCTGCACCTGGCCCCAGGGAGCTCTGTGTGGGCAGCCCTGAGGCAGGGTGATTCCTGGAGGGCGGCGTGGGGTGCCTGCGGCTGGTGAGGCTGAGCCCGGCAGCCTCTTCTTCGCCTACATGAGTGCGCCCGCCCCCCCCAGCTGGCCACCCCCGTCCTGTGCGCCCTCCCACAACTCCCCTCCCCGCCCCTACCTGTGTTCTCTCCCGCAACTCCCCTGCCTGTAAACCCCCTGCCCGGCTGTCTCCCCCGCCGGCCTGTGTGCCCCTACCCACTGAACCGCGACCCCCACACACGCCTCCCCCTCTCTTTTCCTCCCCGGCTCGGCCTCTGCCCAACAACCCCACCTCCTGGCCCACTGCAACCCTGCTGGGACCCGTCTCCTCTTCTCCCCCTCCCGGATCCCCATCTCTTGTCTGGCTCTCTAAACAATCCGCCCTTCCCCTACTCTCTGGGCCCTGAACCCTCCCCACACACACACACACACACCTGCCCAGGAACCCAGTCCCCTTGTGCTGTGTCCTGACAACCTCACCCCTGCCTGGGACCCAGATGATTCTACCTCTCCCTTTGTCTGAGGAAGGGGAACTCTGGTGTTCCCAGTGCCCGTGTCCCCAGGTCCCTTCCTGTCTGGGGCAGGAGAGCTTTATTAAAATTGGAATTGTGATCCCATTTAAATAGGCTTTGTTTTAAATAATATACCTTTAAAATTAAATTAAAAATTGTTATGGCCTAAATTTATCATAACCTATTTAAATAACTCATTAATTAAATTTAAAAATTAAATAGAACATGTCTCTTGTCAACTTTTAAAGAAATTCTACCAGTTCACTAGTGTAAGTACCCAGAACCAGTGTTTACATCAGCAGTAGGTTCTTCTGCAGGTGAAGAGAGAATGTTTTTATCACTTTGGTTTATTCGGCTAGTTCAATTCAATGATTAGTTCATTCACTGTTGCAAAACCGAGAGTTGAGGAAGCAGAAAAACTTGTTTTCCTCTTCTCTCAGTAAAATACTGGTTATGAGAGCATTCTAACATCTTGAAGAACATGATGACTAGATTCGATCTGTTAAATTCACTATGGACATTTCCTTTGTTTAATACATGAATTTTAGATGCAAAATGTGTTTGGTTACTTTTTTGTTATGTGTCCTTCACATTTAAGGTAGTTTTATTTCATACAAAAATTAAATGCTGGTTTTGTTTATTTTAAATAGAATTTCCGTCCAGACAGAAGTAGATACAAATCATATGTTTTTAAAAAAGTAGCCACCACTTAGCAAATAATAAATGGGATAAAACCTGTCTCTTAAGTGTTACTATTATGCACCATTTTGTAATAGAATAAAAATGTAAAAATTAAGAATCTGATTAAATGTAAGTTACACAATTATTTGGGCAATTATTTAGTTGGTAGCTGTACTGAGTGTGTTCTCCTGGTTAGTAAATAGAAGCAGCAAATTTGGCATAAAGGTTATATTTAGCTGTAAATCAAGGTTTTTAAAGGTTGCTAATCATTAAGACTCAACCATCCTTTAGGAAAATATTTTAAAAGTATAATTTAAATGATTAATTGCTCATTTAAACCAAGGTTTTCTGCTTGCCAGTTTAAATCATGATTAAAATTAGAGATTTAAATCAAAGCTATTTAAATCAATCCACCCTGCTTCAGAGACTGTTTGGTCCATCCCTGAAGGAGAAAGCACAGGGCTGCGCTCATGGAATAGGTCCTAAGCTAGTGGGGTTTTGTTGTCTGGTGCCTGTCTTGTTCTGGACAGTTGAGCTGGGGAATTGAAACAAAAGTTCTCTTAATCCCTTTGAACTGTCTCACTGTATAGTGAGGCTGATTCTTGTCCATGGACACCAAGAGTTGGATAGCTTATGTGTTGGGGTTGGAGTCTGAGTGATTATAAGGCTTCTAATAATAAAATCCCTTTGCAGAGTGAGGAGTGGGACCTGGTCTCCAACACTAGGTGATGTGAAGAGCTGCATGCTTTGGAAGTCTTTAACTGACTTGCTGTGGATGAACCTGCCCTCCCATTGTCCTCCCGTGGGGGAGTCCCTGGCGCTTTCCTAAGAGATGAAACTGCCCCGGGGTTTGGGCTCCCCCTGAAGTGCACGCCCCACCCCCAGGAAGCTGCACAAGCTGCATTTGCCCACGCACCCCCAGCAAGCTGTGCAAGCTGCATTTGTGCACGCACCCTCCCCGGACAGAAAAAAAGAGGGGGGGGGGAGCAAAAAAATGTTTTGCTTGGGGCGGCAAAAAACCTAGAGCCAGCCCTGAGAGGGAGGGCAGAGCCTGTGGCAAGAGGGGGTTACCCTGGGCCCTGGACCTCAGGAGGGGATTGCCCTGGGCACTGTGCCTCTCTAGAGACAGCCCTGGGTGGCCTATGCAGCACTGAATAGCCACTTAACTCCACAAAGTAGGCTTACACTACTGTCAGGTGACTCCAGCCCCACTGTGTTAGACATTGTGTACAAACAGAAAGCAGATTCCTGTCACTAAGATCTTAGGATGAATAAGGAAGTGTTAAGCAGCGTATAGGTTTGGGCAGGTCTTCTGCCTAAGAGTAAATTGTACCTATTCAAAGAAAGGTAAACCCCACATAATGCATGGAATTATGCAGTAGCACCCACTGTCTGTGTGTGGCAGGTTTCTTTTTTAATACTGGCTAGTGATTCCTGAAGTATTAATAGCCTTGGCAATTTTATTCTAGCTAAAGTAAACACAGATGTTAGTCTCACAGACTATGTCTACACTGCCTTTTTTTTTTCAGCAGAAAATTGTGCTCTCATTTGCATATCTTCTGCTGATCCTTTTTGCAGAAGAGGTTTTGCAGCTAAAAAGTCCCATGTAGACGGGGCCATTTGTCAAGGAAAAAACCCTTTTGCACAAGATCCTGTAAACCTCATTTTTTGAGGAATAAGGGATCTTGCGAAAAAGGGTTTTCTTCCGACAAATAGCCCCGTCTACACAGGGCTTTTTAGCGGCAAAACCTCTTCCGCATAAAGGATTGGCAGAAGATATGCAAATGAGAGCATGATTTGCGTATCTTCTGCCAGAAAAAAAGCCACTGTAGACATAGCCATATGTACAAGTTTGTCTTTGCATTGCTGTCTACAAGAGTCTAAATACATTTCACTAAACTCATCCCTCTAGATACTAGAGTTGATCCAGCTAGCTGTGAGGAATGCCATTCTCTTTGAATGTAGCCCCTACATTGGTGAACGATTCCTTTCTGAACCCATCCCAGCTTAGATGAATATATTTGTTACTCATATTGCTAGTGCTCATCAAGTAGGCTGGGTGAATAGTTTTGAGACTCTTTTGATCTCTGTTCCTTGTTTGGATGATAGACTTAGTCTGCTGAGTCACGAGGTATATTTTCTGCTTCTGAATCCTATCAGAAACATCTTAAAATCAGAGAATAACAAAGAGCAAATAATGAATAATGCCATTTCTGTTACACATTTTTAGACAATTATTAGGTTAAAATTTATGAAATTTACCAGATTTCCATGAATTTAAGTGAATGATTTACAATTGTCTAAATATTTGTAACTAACATGAACCCTACATCACAAATTAATTCAGGACTTCTGGGATGCAAAAATATTGATGAAACAGCAGTTGGCCAGCTGTAGCAGAAGGCCAGAACTAGATCTTCAGCTGATATAAATGATATAAATGTATATTGATATAAGTGATATTTGATTATATAAATCAACATAGAAGCCACTGGATTGATGTTGATGTAAGTGAACTGAGTATGGCGGCCCAGAAACATGGGGAGTTGACAAGATACAACCCAGATTGAGGTTTTCCAATAAGAAACACTTCTCAAGTTATTTACCTTTGACATTCAGATAAAGTCTTGATCTGGCATTTTTATACTTCTACTTCCTATAGCAGCTGAGACAATGAAAAGAAAGGCAAGAGGAGTAGCTTCCTCTGAAGTCAACAACAATGCTGTGTAATGGATGAGTCAGCAGGGGTGCCCTGCCGACTCAGAACCAGTCCAGTGAGCAAGAACAATGGCCAGCTGTAAAGTCTTACAAAAGGCAAATCCATTTGATCCATGATTATATTTGCAAGTAACTAACCTTGCATGAAAGCAGAATACCCATTGCTGAGATATAAGGATGTGTGTCATCACACCAGAAAATCCTGCTCTTTACAAAGTGAGCACCATCCTCTATGTGTTTTCAAGCCTCTGGAACATTGCTCAGCAATGAGGGGCCTGACCCTTCAAACTGCTGAGCATCCTCAGAATCATCCTCAGTGCCTCTCAGAATCAAACCCCACTGTGCAGAGCTCAGGTCATGTATTCTGCCATTAAAGTTTCATTTAATTCTACTGTCGCAAAGAGTAGATACAGCTATCTCACTGATGCTTGTTATCGGAGATCAAAAAGTACTGAGGGCCACAGCACGTTGCCAGAATCAGCCCCTTTCAAAGTATCTGAAAACAGTTGTGAGAAGCTGACTTTACATAATAGTTTTTATTACGTATTCTCTTTTCAATAGGAGATTGAGCACAAGCATTGTACAAAATAGTCATAAACTCCCCTCTCCCAGATTTCAGCTGCTTTGTTCTTAACCATGTTTAAAAAAAAAAGTCTTTTGTTTATACCGTGGCTGCCTCTTAGCTAGAGCAAGTCAGCAGCTGTAAGTGAAGTAATTATATTGACTCTTCATTACAAGAATGAAATGAAGATTTAAAAACATTCCCAGCAGAACACTAGGCCAGAATTCTCTTGAAATCTTTGAGTACATTAACTTGCAAAGAGAGCCTCTATTTGGTTTTTTTGTTGTTGTTTTTGTTTTTAATGAATGGTTAAGATTTTCTCTAAGCTACAGTGCTAACTGAAGTGTTGTTCCCTTAGAGCTAACAGATATTTAATCCATTTCCTTGCTATTGTTTTTTTAACTTTCTCTTAAGAGATTGTTTTTGCTGTTGGGCCCATGACCCTGAAAAGGAATTCATTGCCATCTGAAATCTGACTGTGCTTATTTAACACCAGGAGAGACATCTGTATGTGACGGAGTTTCTCATTACTCAGGTGAACTTTGTCACAAAGTATATGTAGCTCAAAAAATGTAGTGCATTATTAAAACCATTTCCATCCGAGTGGAATGCACTCAAAAGTATATACTACAAGTAACATACAATCACTCAGTGCCTTCCAGAATCAAACTCCACTGCATCACTAATACATCTATACTGCAGTTGGGAGTGCATCTCTCAGAATGGATAGACAGATTCATGCTAATGCACTAAAAAGAGCTGAGTGCACATTGTGGCATTGATACTGGCTCAGGCCAGCTGGTGGAGCTCTGGCCCATCCTACCCGAGTCTGTGCTCAGGTAGCTAGCACAATCCTCCACCAGTGTGGCAACATACATACCAGTGCAGCAAGCCCTGCTAGAGCAAGGCTGTGTCTACACTACAAAGAAAAGTCAGAAAAAGATACACAAATTGTGAACCATAATTTGCGTATCTTTTTCCACTTTTCTTCCGAAAGAGGCTTTTCCGACATTTGGCCCATCTACGTGGGGCCAAATGTCAGGGAAAAACCCTCTTTCAGAACATCCCTTCTTCCTCGTAAAACGAAGTTTACAAGGATGCCGAAAACCGCATCTGCTTTTCCGAAATTTTTTTCGGAAAAGCAGACATGTTCCTTGGATGCGGCAGAGTTTAGACGTACCCCAAGTCTGCCTATCTATACTAGAAGGCTTGCTCCCAGCTGTGGAAGTCAAATCTTAGTGAGGAAAATAGAAAGGAGCATAAACATTGTCAAATTAAGTGTAAAATTATAATAAGAAAAGCCAAAAATGAGTCTAAAGAACAGCTAGCTAAAAACTCGAAGGCTGCGTCTAGACTGGCATGATTTTCCGCAAATGCTTTTAACGGAAAAGTTTTTCTGTTAAAAGTATTTGCGGAAAAGAGCGTCTAGATTGGCACAGATGCTTTGCGCAAAAGCACTTTTGCGGAAAAGCATCCGTGCCAGTCTAAGCAGCTTTATAAGAAAGCCCGATCGCCGTTTTAGCCATCGGGGCTTTTTGCAAAACAAATCTCAGCTGTCTACACTGGCCCTTTTGCAACAGTTTTGCGCAAAAGGGACTTTTGCCGAATGGGAGTGTCAAACCTTTTCATAAAAGCACTGATTTTGTACATGAGAATGTCAGTGCTTTGCGGAAAATCAAGCGGCCAGTGTAGACAGCTGGCAAGTTTTTGCGCAAAAGCGGCTGATTTTGCGCAAAAACTGGCCAGTCTAGACACAGCCAAAAAGTAATAGTCAAGTATTTTTTAAGTACATCAGAAGCAGGAAGCCTGCTAAACAACCAGTGGGGTCCTTGATCAAGATGCTAAAGGAGCACTCCAAGACAATGAAATCATTGAAGAGAAGCTAAATGAATTTTTTGCTTCGGTCTTTATGGCTGAGGATACTGGGGAGATCCCCAAACCTGAGCCATTCTTTTTAGGTGACAAAACTGAGGAATTGTCCCAGATTGGAGGTGTCATTAGAGGAGGTTTTGGAACAAACTGTACTTAACAGTAACAAGTCACCGGGACCAGATGGCATTCACCCAAGAGTTCTGAAAGAACTCAAATGTGAAATTGCAGAACTATTAACTGTGGTTTGTAACCTAGCCTTTAAATCAGCTTCTGTACCTGATGACTGGAAGACAGTTAATGTGACGTCAATATCTAAAAAGGGCTGTAGAGGTGATCCTGGCAATTATAGACCAGTAAGTCTAAAATCAGTACTGGGCAAATTAAATGAAACTCTAGTAAAAAATAAAATTGTCAGACACATAGATGAACATAATTTGTTGAGGGAAAGTCAACATGGTTTTTATAAAGGGAAATCATGCCTTACTAATCTACTAGAGTTCTTTGCAGGGGTCAACAAACAAGTAGACAAGGGAGATCCAGTGGATATAGTGTACTTAGATTTCCAGAAAGCCTTTGACAGATTGATAACTGGTTAAAACACAAGAAACAAATGGTAGCAATAAATGGTAAGTTTTCCAGGTGGAGAGAGGTAACTAGTGGGGTCCCCTAAGGGTCTGTCCTGGGATCAATCCTATTAATATATTTATTCATAAATTATCTAGAAAAAGAGGTAAACAGTGAGTGGCAAAATTTGCAGATTCCAAACTGCTCAAGATAGCTAAGACCAAAAACACACTGTGAAGAGCTTCAAAAAGAACTCACCCAGCTAAGTGACTGGGCAACAAAATGGCAAATGAAATTTAATATTGATAAATGAGAAGTAATGCACATTGAAAAAAATAATCCCAACTATACATATAATATGATGAGGACTAATTTAGCAACAACTACTCAAGAGAGACACCTTGGAGTCATTGTGGATAGTTCGCTGAAAACATCTATTCAGTGCGCAACAGCAGTCAAAAAAAGCAAATAAAATGTTAGGAATCATTAAAAAAGGGATAGAGAATAAGACAGAAAATATCTTATTGCCAGTATATAAAATGATGGGATGCCCACCTTTGGAATACTGTGTACAGATGTGGTCACATCTCAAAAAAAGATATATTGGCATTGGAAAAGGTTTAGAAAAGGGCAACAAAAATTATTAGGGATTTGGAATGGGTCCCATATGAAGAGAGATTAAAAAGTCTTGGACTTTTCATCTTAGAAAAGAGGAAACTAAGGGGGAATGTGATAGAGGTTTATAAAATCATGACTGGTGTGGAAAAGGCGAAAAGGAAAAGTTATTTACTTGTTCCCATGATAGAAGAACTAAGGGTCACCAAATGAAATTAATAGGTACCAGGTTTAAAACAAACAAAAGGAAATTTTTCTTCATGCAGCGCACAGTCGACCTATGGAATTCCTTGCCAGAGTATGTTGTGAAGACTAGGACTTGAACAGGGTTCAAAAAAGAGCTAGATAAATTCATGGAGGTTAGGCCCATCAATGGCTATTAGCCGGGATGGGTAGGAATGTTGTCCCTAGCTTCTGTTTGTCAGAGGCAGGAAATGGATGATAGGAAAGGGATCACATGAGGATTACCTGTTCTGTTCACTT
Source organism: Rafetus swinhoei (assembly GCA_019425775.1). Taxonomy (NCBI): domain Eukaryota; kingdom Metazoa; phylum Chordata; order Testudines; family Trionychidae; genus Rafetus; species Rafetus swinhoei. The sequence goes on along the minus strand of CM033447.1, from coordinate 17,959,667 downwards.
CCTCTGGGGCATCTGGTCAGCAGACAGGATACTGGGCTAGATGGACCTTTGGTCTGACCCAGAATGGCCGTTCTTATGAGGACCAATCCTGATCCCACAAAGGTCAGTGGCAAAACCTTTTTGGCTTCAGCAATAGTGTGACTGAGGATCTATGTACACTGCAAATGTCAGCATGGTTGAGCAAGTTTTAATCTAGCTCACCAAGGTACTAATAACTGCTGCAGCTTCAATGCAAGGGCTTCAGGGCAAGTATGCAGGGTCCCAGGCAGACTTGTGTAGCTTGCGCTCCCACCAGTTCACTGCTTTTGATACAGCACTAGCTAAATCAAAGCTAGCTCAAGTATGTGCCCTAATCACACCCTGCAACTGTGATGAAGGCAGTTGTCTGTTTTACAAACAAAGGGGACAGATTCCAAATGGAATTTGCAGGGTATTGAGTCCATGGGAGAGGAGGGCATTCATCACCTTTCAAGAGCCAGCCTTCTAGGACTCTGATTTTCAAACACAAAACATAGAAAAGGAACCTATAAGTAACAGTATCATTTTAAAGTGAAGAAAAGTAGAAATGCAGTGTGAAACACTATGCTATTTCAAATTAAAAATATCCCCATTCATTGGCCTGACTTACACAGAAATCTTAAAAGCAATGAGTCTTAACAATGTAAGGGAAGGACTGCCTGAGAAGCAATCAAGGGAGCTGCAACAAGAAATATCACATCTGTGGATTGAAGTGTCATATTATGCTCTAGAGGATTTGTGTTGATTACAGTACATTTCATATTTGCCAGAAAAGTGCCACATCGTTTGAATATTTAATATTATGCTCAATAGAATCTGGGTTTGTTGGTTTGGGGATTTTATTGTTTTGTTTTTGTATAGTTGTAAATGAACATAATGGGCCTACATGATATGAAGAGAGAGAGATAGGTAATTATTGGACTCCGATTTAAATGTTGTGGAATTGAGCTGTTCCCCATGAAATAAACCCCTGAAAGGAGAAATACAACATAACTAGGTCTCAGAGGATTAGCCGTGTTAGTCTGTAACTTGAAATTAAAAAACAAGTGGTCCTGTAGCACCTTAGAGACTAAAAAAATACAGATAGTATCATGAGCACAATCCACTTTCAGATGAGCATAAATAGGTGTCATTCCATTAAAGATGATCACGATCTCATCCCTATGGTTTGTTTTAATTAATTATTGTTTCAGAGTGGCAACTATATGCCCTCGTCAGGAACTGGTGTCCAAGTGTTCTAAGCGCTGTACAATGTATAACAAAAAGACAGTCCCGTCTCCAAAGTAGGGATGTTAAATTGAGGATAATCAACTAATTGAATAGTGGATGGAATTTCCATTGACTACTCGATTAGTCGATAAGGGGGGTGCTCACTACCCTGCAGCAGCCCAGCTCCTGCTGCATTTAAACTACAGAACTACAGCAGGGTTAGCTCCCCAGGTAGCATGAGACAGGACTAAGCAATCCCAGTTTCCAACGCTCCTGGGAGCCATCTATCCCGACTTACGCCCAGTCCCAAACTGCTGTGGCTCTGCTTTTTAAATATAGTAAGAGACGGGGCATTTCAACTACATTAAAAAGCAAAGACGCAGCCGTCTGGGATGGGGGCGCTACCTGGGACAGCTGATCGCACCTGATCCCCCACTGTGGCTCTGCATTTTAAATGTAGTAAGAGCTTGGTGGCTCCTACTACATTTAAAAGGCATAGCCACAGCAGTCTGGGACTGGGCGTGAGCTGGGACAGCTGACTCCCCCGGCTCGCGCCTGGTCCCCCACTATGTCTCTGCCTCCCCTGTCCCTTATAAGCCGGCTCCCCCCAGCATTGGTTCCTGCTCTGGCCCCTTGCTGCCTGTGGGGCAGCGGGGGAGGGAGGGGGAAAAACGACTAGTCAAGTTGTGACTCAACTACCCAATAAGCCTAGGCTTATCGACAGTCGACTACTCAACTAATCACTTATATCTCTACTCCAAAAAGCTTACTCTTCAAGTTCAACTTACTTTAGGGTGGGTGGGTGTAGTCTGTCTAAATGTACGATTGCCACCGTCTCATACAGTCACATAGAAGATAAATCAACCAACAATTAATTTCATTCTTTAGACTGAAAATCAAAGTACTCTGACTACAGCAGTAGCATCTTCATGAACTCCACCCCCAATACAGAGGACGAAGACAAGGGCTATATACCACTTAAGGTCTACTTTGATGAGCATTCATATAAATAAAATGTGACCTCTTAAATCCCTGAAGAGAGCAACCAAAAGACGGGAAGCAAGCATTTGTAGGTGGGTTACAATTTCTTTATGCCACCAAAGCGGCTCTTTTTCCTTTCACTTATACTTTCTGATCAGCTTAACCTCGCTCATCAGCCAAAGCATCTATTTCTTTAAGTGCTTGATAAACATTTCCACAAACATTCAGGTTTCTAAATCATCCTGCATTTTAGAATAAGATCTATTACAAGTGAAATCCACTTCCTCTCTTGCTGCTGGCTGAGCAGCTTTCATTATATTTTTTGGCTACTAATGCTAATAATATGGCATTTATATGTTTTAGATTTACTGGTTTGGGAAAATAATGCACTCACTGTTCATTTAGAGTCCAATCTAAAATCCAGTGAAATCAATGAGAGCTTTTCCATCAGCTTCAGTGGGGTTTGGGTCAGTCCCTTAAGATATTAGTTGATACCAGCCAATATTGGATGGAACAGAAATAGTTAAATTAATTAACCTTGCACTTTACACATGAATACCTCAATGCTTGGTAGATGCCTCCTGGAGAGCTACAGGACATGCAGGTATGAATGGGTTCCTACAGCAGGGTTGACAGCTACAGCAGACCCAGGGGCAAAGTCTGGGAGAGTGGTGACACACCACCAGAGGGGGCCGGGCCTCAGGCAGAAGGGCTGCACTGTGCCCCCCCTCCAGCTCTTAAAGCCACACAGAGCACCTGGTACTGCTCCAACTGCAATTTAAAGGGGCCTGGGGCTCTGGCCACCTCTGCTGCTGTAGTAGGGGCGGCAGTGGCTGGGAGCTCTGGGCCTCTTTGAAACAGAGGCCCCAGGGCAATTGCCCCCTGCACCCCTCCCCCACCATCAGCAATCCTGGGTTCCTACAAGCCTACATATAGCACCCCTCAATACTAAGCCAAGCATCTGTCAGCCACATAAGAGGGGGAGGAAAAGCAAGAATATGGCCCCATCCCCTTTTGGGTGGCAATGGAGCAGCTCTGGCACTTGGGTTCAGAGAATGCAAGCACCAGTGTTTGAGCTGTCCTCAGCATGGGTATGCACGTAGACAGAGATGGATCTCTGTGCCCCCTCCCTTTTTTAGGCACTTGTGTAAGCTGAACCTTAGTTTGATGAAAGGGTAGTAGTCTTGATTCTGCTCTCACACAAGTGTAAATTACAAGAACTTTCATGGAAGACTAGGAAGTAAAATCTGTGAATGTGAAAGAAGAGTCAGTCTCGCTGCGTGTGTGTTCAGCCCATCACAGCACATAAAACAGAATTCAGAGTTTGAGTAATGTATAGTGACCTGCATGGAACTCAGATAGATGGCTGCAGGCTGCGGGGGCAGACGTTTGGAGTCGGTCCATGTGCACATGGCTAAAATGCTCAGCTGCAGTACCTCCATACATAGCAGCTTTAACAAAGAGACAGTTTCATTTAAGAAGAGTGAAACCCTCTCGTGTTATTACTTGGCATGCAGTTCATGAAACAATAAGAACAAATTCTGTTCTCTACACATGTAACTAATGGGGATGCACATGTGCAAATGAGCACAATCTGCTGTCCATTAGCCTTACCTTATGGCAATTTGTGTATATTTGTGTGAATGGAACAGTCCAGAAGAATATATTTGAAAACACCAATCTTTCTACAGATTTTCAATCCCCGTTCTAGAATTGTATAGCACAGATTTGATTCTCTATTACATTCTATGTGTTTTACAGTAATTTCCAGAACACCTCACTTACCTTTTGTAGACCCTCATTTTTATATCCCTGTTCGACTTCCCCTGCCCAAACAGGGGAGTGTAAGGGCCCAGCTGAGGAACCCTCACTTCCATCGATGAGCACTCCTCCACCTAGGAAGATAGGCTCACTGACTTCAGTGGAACCACACGCATGGAGCGTGCTCACAGCCGGGTGCTGGACCTGCTGTGGCAACACCAAACATGCAGGTTGCCCCAGGGAGAGAGGACAACCCCAGCCTTTTCTTACTACAGCAGCTTGGGACCAGGTGAGAAGCACCTGTGCAAGGCCACTGCAGATGCAGCACACGCAGATGGAGGAGGAGTGCATGTCCCCCAGCTGAGGGATAGACTGACACATAGACAAACTCTCTGAAATATATAGTAGATAGCTGTGCCTTTCTCCACCTCTGCTCCCTGCTGGCCCAATGGGGTTATAACTGTCCTGGTCCCCATCTCTGGCCCCTTGCTGTCCCCTGCGGCCATTTTACAGTGTAACTGTCCCTCCTACCAACTCCTTCCTTTCCATTTTATGAGAAACAATTGAATTCCAGGTACATCCCGTTGTCCTGGCACAACCAAACCTTGACCTTGCTTTAAGTTATGATAAGAGGAAGCTGCATACCAAATTTGGTGGTCCTAGCTCTTGCTATTTAGCAGGAGTTCTTGAACAAATGGACTCACAGATGGATGGACAGACAGACACACTTTTCTAAAATATATCATAAGACTTTTCTCCTATCATTATGGGCCATGTCTTGTAAAATCCTGAATGCCATCATCTCCCACTGACATCAGTGAGAGATGACGTTCTTAGCACCTTGTAGGATTTGGTGCTATAAAGATACAATGGAACTTTCCCATAAGGTATTGAATAAGGATTATACAAGAATTACCCTGAAAACCTACAGAACTTGATAGAGAATGGTACTCTATTCTGAAAACCATCCTATAGATTTCTACAGCAGTGGCATAATTCTCTTTTTTAATGGCCCAAAATAACTATAGAAATGTCACCATTTTCTATTAAAAGGTATCGGGGCTGAGGACAGACTTCGCTGGGCCCAAAGGTAGGCCAGCTCCAGGCCCCCAGAAGAAGCAGTCCCTTTGGTGGAAAAGGTGGGGTTGGAAGCTAGCCTCCCCTGGCCAGCTCTTCAGCACCTCCAGGTACACGCTGCTGGGGCTTTCACATGATTTAAAGGACCTAGATCACCAGCCACTGCCAATGTAGTGTTAGCAGCAGCCAGGAGCCCCTACCCCCTTTAAATCGCAGTGTTCCAGGGCAGCTGTCCCTTTTCCCCATATCCCTCTTAGGCAGCACTGAAAGCTATCAGAGTCTTCCATAATGCTAAGTCTCCACAAGGCTCTATATAAAAATGGCTTTCTGCAAGTTTTTCTTTGCTTGGTAAATGTATAATAAGCTAAAAACCAGGCTCAAAGGAAAACTATTTTCAATGCTTTAAACTTATTGATAGTTCGGATATGATTCATTACTTAATCACCTTCAGCTTTTTCAATATGTAGTTCTGCATTAGAAAACTAAAAATACAGCCGTTTCTTAGTAGTGCTGATGAGAGTGTGATACAGTCTAACAACCAAATTAAAATTATCTCAACCTGCTGATAAAAATAAGGGAAGGCATCATATCAGGCCATCTGGTATTCTGTGAAAACTCCTCAGAAAATACGGTATTACTTGTTTAGGTGCAAGTTAACAGCTGTTTATTTCACTGAAAATTTAAAGATGGTCTGCACCCAAACACTACAAAATGAGAAGTGTATATAAAACACAAAAAAGAATTCACTAGGAAAGCAGACATACCAATAAAAGAACTTTAGGATAAGTTGGCAGCGTTGACCACTTCACTCCTCAGAAGATATTCAGCCTGTCATCTTTCCCATTTATGTTCTCTTTACTCTGGGACAATAGAGAGAAGTCTGCCTACTCCATCTTATCTTCCCACAAATAGTATATTATGGTAACCCTCTTTGGGGCCTATATTTTCCATCTTGCCTTGTCACAGGAGGGCCTTCCAAGAGGATAATCATGGTAGACTACTCTTCCCTGCCTCTCTTGCTATAGGAATAGGTCATTTCCTCAACCATGAAGGAAGAAAGGAGTTCTAATACACCCTACTTCTGAAACACTGGCCTTTGCTGCTAATAGCAGCAGCCAGAGAAATTCTATCCTACCCATTCTATTGCTTCCCTGAGACCACTTCCCTTCCCTCAGTGGCAATGCCTTCCTGTCATAGACCAACTTCCTCTCAATACTGTAACTAGCATTGAAATTGCTTCTGCCAGCCCCTGCCACCTTACTATCTCTGACGCCTATTCTCCAGACCTGGGATGAAGTGCTCACAGATGGCAATGGGAGTTGTAGCTGAGAGTAGATCGTACAGTGTGGTCCTACAGCAGGACAATAATATAACTTGATTTTGTTTTGCATTAACAGAGATAGATCAACTTCCTTCTCTAGTCCCCTCCAAAAAAAAAATCCTAGGACTAGCTTCCATATTTGGTTATTTGAGGAAAGTCCTACAGAAATCAGGTGCCCATGGCAAAGGGGGCTGAAATTTGGAAATTTAAACTGATTTGACTACTTTTCTTGAGTGAACATCAGGAGTGGTTTTTGGTATACCTTTGCCCATGAAGGTTCATCAGTTCCAGTTGCAAAGGAGTCAGCAGCCCTTCACAAGCTTCAGTAAAGCCTCAAGAGTAAGTCAACTCTGCTCTAGCAGTCCTAGGAGCATATGCTATGAAATCAGCCTGTTTCTATGCCTCACATACAGGAAGCCTCTTCCTCTTTTCTCGGCCATCATACTGCTGGAAACTATACTCAGCTGAGCCATAAGTTTTCATTTATTGTGGTACTAAGGAAAGTTGGCGCTAAGGGCAGATTGCTCATTAAGAGGCAGTGTTGTCTGATGGGTAAAGGAGGAGTTTTCTTTTCTGGCTCAGTCACAGACTTGCTTAATTCAATCATTTAGCAGCTCAGTGCCTCACTTTCTCCTTCTGTAAATTATAGTCATGTGTAAAATAGCTAATTATACTTATTTACTTCCCAGGATTGGTGTGAGAGTTAATGAATGTTTGCAGAGCAGTGACAGATATTCACATGGAAGGCACTGTATAGATTAGAACGCGCAGTGATTTAGAAGCTATGAGGAGAGTACTTTAAACAATAACTCCAGCATCTATATAATAGGCTGTTTGGATATCTACCAGAGAGTCCCCACTAAGGGATACGATCACTCCTCTGTCCTAGCCCCCTCCCCATATTATTTTAAATGTCATTCATAAAGGAAAAGCAGAAAAGATGGAGCAATGGTAATTGTTTTCTCTGCAGATCCTGATAGACTTCCCCAGTGCTATCTCATTTCTCATAAGCACCATTATTTGCCAACTGTCCTATCAGCTATAATGGCCTTCTTGTAATTCAGGTAGAATTGCATAGCAGCTGGTAATTACCTAGTGTGTGTATTTTTAATAGAAACATGCACAACAGGAAGACACCAACCCATCGTATTAATCTCAAAGGGCCACCTGCTTTCCATGGCTGAGCAGTGCAGAAGGGAGTGAAGGAACAGGAATTTTTTTTTACTCATAGACTTCAAGGCCGGTAGGGATCACCAAAATCATCTCATCTGATCCCCTGCGCATCACAAGCCAAAATACCCTCTCCTGCCTATAATAGACGCATAATCTCTGGCTGAGTTACTGAAGCCCTCAGGTGATCGTTTAAAGACTTCATGTTTCGGAGAATCCAACATTTACCAGTAACTGAGGTTTGTCCGGTGTTACAGAGGAAGGTGAAAAACCCCACAGGTCTCTACCAACCTGACCTATGGGGAAATTCCTTCCCAGCCCAGAATATGACAATCAGTTGAACCTGAGCATGTCAGCAAGACCCACCAGCCAGACAGCTGGGAAAGAATTCTCCAAAGTAACTCTGAGCCTTGCCCATCTAGTGCTCCATCTCTGACTGTTGGAGATGTTGGCTATTAATGATCACAGGTGGGCCACATGTCCTTTTAGGCAGTCTCATCATAGCATCCTCTCCATAAACTTATCAAGCTTAGTCTTGAAGCCAGTTCCTTGTTTTGTCCTCACCGCTCCCCTTAAAAGGATATTTCATAACTTCATTCCTCATATGGTTAGAAATCTTTGTCTAATTTCATGCCTAAACTCATTGATAGCCAGTTTATATCCATTTGTTCTTGTGCCAACAGTGGCACTAACCTTACATTACTCCTTTCTCTCCTGGTAGTTATCCCTCTAATGTATTTATAGAGAGCAATCGTATCTCCCCTTAGCCTTCATTTGGTTAGGTTAAACAAGCCAAGTTCCTTTATACCTCTCATATGGTAGGTTTTCCATTCCTCTGATCATTCTAATGGCTCTTCTCTGCACCTGCTCCAATTTAAATTCATCTTTTTTAAACATGAAAGACCAGAGTTGTACACAGTACTCCAGGTGAGTTCTCACCAGTGTCTTGTATAATTGTAATAACACTTCCTTAGCTCTACTGGAAATACCCCACCCAATGCATCCTAGGATTGCATTTGTCTTTTTCATGCACATATCAAACTGAGAGCTCATAGTTGTCCTGTGAACAATCGAAACACCCACATGTATCTCCCCCACTGACACTTATCATGATTACCTGTGAGTGGTAGGAGCTTCATAGGTAGAAATGGAAGGTATATGCCCTGAAGAGCTTATTGTCTGAATAGGCAAAGTATAAAAATAGGGAAGTAATGGCACAAAATGGGGACAAAGTGGCCGAAGGTCATGGAACAATGAATACAGACCCTCTACACCATCCCTCTCCCCTGCCACCAAGCCCACGGAATCTCTCTACACAAGCACCACCCTAATTAGAACACTAAGGGGTTTACATGGAAGGGGGCTATTTTGGGTTAGAGAGCAGAGGCAGGAACTAGCCACACGTTGTAGCATACTCCATTAGCCAAAGGAAATTCATTCTGCTCCTCACAGCATTTAATACTTACCCTCCCAGGCTCCCATGCAGTCCAGAAAGAGGGGAGTTTGTACAGCTCTGATGTGGAGCCTGGCTCTAAGAGAATACTGCTCACAGACAGGAACAAGCCACCAGCAGACAAAACACAGGATCAAGATCTGTGAGGATGGAGCCAGCTATTCTTACACACCCCTCACACTCCACAGCCTGCCCTCTCAGCCTTTCTTCCTGATGGGAGAATCCAACTGCAACTGACCATGTTTATAATTGCAATCTGCACCCCCCCCCCCCCACACACACACACACCGTTTCCCAAAAAAAAATAGCATTTAAATAACATTTGACCATAAAAACACATTCCGAAAGGTAACTCATTTCATAGGTTCTAAGACAAGAAGGATCTTTATACTCATGTGGTCTGCCCTCCTGCATCAGTTGTACACAATACATAAGATGAGTTCTCACCAGTGCCTGGTACAGTACTGTGGAATTTCACCCAGTGACATCCGATCCTGATTTAAAGACTCCATATAATGCAGCATTTGCCACATCCTTTAGCAGTCCACTCCAACAGCAAATCACCTGCACTGTTTCAAATGTGCAGATTATTTCCAGCTTGAACCTTGCTGGCTTCATCTTCCAGACACTGGATCTTGTTATGCCTTTGATTCCACAGGCTTGTTTAATATAGCAGACAGATATTTTCTCCCTGCCTAGGTGGTACTTACTGATCAAGTCACCTCTTAACCTACTTTTCAAAACCATTTGTTTTCCTTCCCCTGGGCAGTAGCTCAGCTAGTGAACTAAAAGAGTGATTCTATGTTATTAGAGCAGCAATAATTATAATTTGATGCAATTTGAAGAGCTACCCTTTATTTCTACCGGTGACTAAAAACAGCTAATTCCTTTAAATCCACAAGAACTGGGAATGTTATGGATGACATCTGACTATTGCTTTTGGAAGCATGTGTCTTCTGAAGGGAAAGAAGAAAGATATCAATAGAAGTGGCAGCATTAGAAAAATGGATTAAAGGGGATTTAATTGACGCCTATCCCATGTTTGACATTGTAGGTATGCAGCTTCTATAATCTGTTCAAAGGAGTTTGTTGATAAATGAACCAGAATGGAGTGATTTAAGTTTTTGAAAGGGTTTTTTAAAGCATGTAACAAAAACAGTCTTATGTGGTATCCAGGTTAAAATTTCTTTCATCATGCTGTTAGCTGTCAGTTTTCCATAGTGTCAGTCATTTGGAAATTGAAATAATTTGGGCCAAATTATTTTGGAAAGAATCAATTTATTTTATTTATTTATTTTTATTTAAATATTTTTACCCCGCCTTTCTATTTGAAATATTCAAAAGAAATTACAAAAAAAAGATACAATATAAATATATATAAAAATTTAAAATATGAGACCCCAGAGGGACATAACCAGCTAAAAACATATAGAGAGGAGGAACACACACATACAAACTCAAACATTAATAAAAGCACGAATAAAAAGGGTGGCTTTAGCCTGATGCCGAAACAACGCTAGCGTTGGCACCATGCGAATATCCCGAGGAAGAGAATTCCACAGTCTGGGAGCAAAAGCTGAGAATGCCCTGTTCCGCATAGATGTTAATCTTATCTCCACAAGTGGGGGAACACGAAGCAAAGCCTCCCCAGCTGACCTCAATCCCCATGCAGGTTCATATGGGAGAAGACGGTCCTTCAGATACCCTGGACCCAACTCATTTAAGGCTTTATAGGTCATAACTAAAACCTTAAATTGTGCCCGGAAACATACCGGAAGCCAGTGCAGCTGCCGAAGCACTGGCATAATGTGCTCCGTATAACTAGTGTTAGCTAAAACTCGAGCAGCCGCATTCTGGACCAGCTGAAGTTTCCAAAGGCTCTTTAGAGGCAGCTCCACATAAAGCATATTACAGTAATCCAGTCGGGATGTAACAAGAGCATGGATCACTGTGGCCAAGTCATGCTTGTTCAGTAAGGGTCGCAACTGGAGGATCAAATGAAGTTGCCCAAAGGCACTCCTGGCCACCGAAGAAATCTGATTTTCAAATGTTAAAAAAGGGTCCAGGAAGACTCCCAAGCTGCGTGTCTGTTCTTTCAGGGGGAGAGTAACCCCATCTAGAACAGGTGCCATGCCACATTCCCGAACAGATGGCCTCCTGATCCACAGGACCTCAGTCTCATCTGGGTTCAACTTCAGCTTATTTGACTTCATCCAAACCATCACTGCCTCCAGACACAGATTTAGATCAGTCACCGCCACACCTGGTTCTAATGTCACAGGGAAATAGAGTTGGGTGTCATCTGCATATTGATGGCACCATCCTCCAAAACTCCCTATGACCTCTCCCAGCAGCTTCATGTAGATATTAAACAGCATAGGGGACAAGATAGAACCTTGCGGGACCCCACAGCACAATCACCACGGGGTCGAATAGCAGCCCCCTAGCTCCACCTTCTGAAAGCGTCCCGACAGGTAGGACCAGAACCATTGCAAAACAGTTCCTCCAATACCCAACTTCGCCAGGCATCCCAGAAGGATATCATGGTCAATGGTATCAAAAGCCGCTAAGAGGTCTAAGAGAATCAACAGGGATGCACTCCCCTTGTCTATCTCCCGGCGTAAATCATCTACCAGGGCGACCAAGGCTGTTTCAGTTCCAAAACCAGGCCTAAAGCCAGACTGAAATGGATCTAAGTAGTCTGTTTCTTCCAAGAAAGCTTGGAGTTGCAACACCACCGCCCACTCGAGTACCTTGCCCAAGAAGGGAATATTAGCAATTGGGCGATAGTTATTTAAGTCATGTGGGTCCAGGGAAGTCTTCTTGAGTAACGCATTTATCACTGCCTCTTTCAAGGCAGCAGGAACCATACCAGATCTAAATGACACATTAATAATCCCCTTGACCCAGCCAGTCATCCCTTCCCGGCTAGATTTAATAAGCCATGAAGGGCAGGGGTCAAGTGAACACGTGGTCGGTCACACTCCTCCAAGCACCTTGTCCACATCCTCAGTCTGCAATAGCTGAAATTGATCCAGAGAAAAAAGACTGGATGGTGTACTCAACACATTCTGTGCCCCACTTACATAGCAACCAGAGTCCAAATCCAACCGGATGCAGGCGATCTTATTTGCAAAATGCTTTGCAAACAGATCGCAGTGGGGGGCCAAAGGCTCCTCTATTTGATCATGAGTGCCAGACGAATTGGCTTGTACAGTTGTAAGTGAGTGGAGAACCGGATCTATAGCAAACAAGAATGAAATCACTCAAAGTTTAAGGTATTGTTCCTCCTAACTTTATAATATTTCTATAGCTAGCTAAAGCAAACCAGAAATGTTTAAGAAAATTTTCAAAGTTGACTATATTTTGCAAAGTTGAGATGGATTCATTTTCCATGTTTGTGATTTTTTTAAATCAATATTTTAATTAAAATAGCTTTTAAAATTTGTTTACCAAAACCTAAGAAGAAAACACATTTTACAGTCAATTAAATTTTGTAAATGATTGAGTGTGAATTATCACAGAAAACTGCATGAAAAACAAAATATTGATTATGTCGACATTTTGGAAAGTCACATTTTTTAAAATAGGCCATGAAAAAACTTGTAACGAAAAAAATGTCAACCACATCAAATTCTGGTGATGTACTTGTACCACCACATCAGCTGAATGCCATGTAAACAGTGATAAATTTAGCCTGACAGAATCCTGTTGGATAGAGAAGCTTCTGCTTCCGTTTTACAGATGGGAAACAGAAGGTCAAAGAGATAAAATGCCTTGCCCATAATCCACAAACTTCTGGCAGAGCTCAGAAAGGTACTCTGGTCTATGGAATTCCACTCCTGTAGCTTAACCACAAGACTGTGCTAGGTATGGCCTTAGCTATAAGCTGAATGAAACTCTTTATACCCTTTGCAAATACACTAATCTAAGGCCTTGTCTACACTAAAGAGGAAAAAAATTGATTTAAGATATACAACTACAGCTACATTAATTATGTAGCTGGAGTGAAAGTATCTTAAACCGTGTTTTGGTGCTGTCCACACAGCGGGAGGTCAATGGCAGCACACACTCTTACTCTTCATAGGAGCAGGACTAAAGGCACAGATGGGAGCACCCTCTCTAGTGTCTTCACTAGACCCGCTAATTTGAACCCCAGTAGATTGACTGCAGCAGCTTTGATCTTCTCTGTAGAGTAGACAAGCCCTAAATAATTTTGGTGATCTTCTGCATGCTTCCCATGTTGTATGTTCACAACCATTTTGACATCCCTTCTTTTTGATCTTGCTCTTTACTATTTTCCCAGTTTCCCAAAGGTACTTAAACATACTACAATGGTCTAATTAATGGCCAAGAAAGGTTTTCTTTTGGCTTTTCTTTTAATATTGGCAGGTAGTTACAATTGCCCTGAATTTATGTGCATTAATTTACATTTTTATTTGCAGTAAAAAGAAAATGACTCCTTTATCTTCTCTGCATTAGCATCCAAGCTAAGGTATGAGAAAAGAAAATTACCAACATTGGGTCTTCTGGTCTTGACAATTTCATTGGTGCAAGCAAGATTTTATCTTGTGTGGCAGGAGCATTGTTGGCAACAGTTTCAAGTCATGTGCCGAGCAAAGACCTTTCAAACCATGTTAATGAAATAAGCAAGGTTCTAAGAGCTCCTCTCTGATTGTTTGGATCCCTGTTTCCCCCATATTAAAAAAAAATCTACACCATAGCAAAGTGCCAATAGATTCTGACATACACATTTATCTTGCCTGCAACTTTTAATAGAAACCTTCAAAGTAAGGTCCTCAGCCCTTTTTAAGTTCCCTTTACATTGCTATAGCAACTCAAAGGAACCTTAAAACTACCTTCTGGTAACTTGGCAGGATTCCTCTGGTTCAGACAAAGCTTCAATGGCCAAAACTTGGGACTGGACAACCGGGGAAGAATCATTCAATAATTGTCCTGTTCTGTTCATTCTCTCTGAAGCACCTGGCACTGGCCACTGTCAGAACACAGATACTGGGTTAGATGGACCTTTGTTCTGACCCAGTATGACCATTATTATGTTCTTAAGCTTTAGGGCTGATTAAAGGACAGGCAGGATACTTGCAGGGCTGTACTTACCCATATGCAGAATATGCAGCCTGTGTAGGGCACCCGAAATTTTGGGGCAGCACTGGGTCTTAATATCCACCCATATGCCTCTTCCTATCCCTGTTCTGTAGCTCTGCTTCCACTAGAGGGGATCTAATTAACTTAAAACTGATAAAGCCTGCAAGACCTATGAGTAGAACATTGAACACGTGAAAGAGCCAGTCAAGTGGTAATGAAGCCATTTGCCAATCCCAGGTATGTACTGTCAGTTTCTAAACATACTGTATTAGTCTACAGCACCTTATTTAAAAATCCACTTTAAACAGGTTATCAGTGTGTTGCTGAATACTATAAAAATCACATCTCTAAAAAATCCTCATTTCCCCTTGGGCTGCCATTGGGCATAATTTAATAGTACTGTATAGGGCCCCATAAATGCTAAGGATGTCCCAGAGTACTTATCTGGCTTCGGAGAGGCTGGGGCCACAGCAGCTCCATTCTTGGCTGACAAATCAGCTACTGTTTAAATCCCGGCAGCTTTTTTGACTGGGAGAGAGAGAGAACAGAAAGTTGGTAGCAACCCATCTGTGCACCCACGCATGCACCAATCACTGGCATTGAGTCTTTTGATCATGAGATAAAGAGACAGCAATAATGTGAAGATGATTATAATGATAACCAAATCCATATTTTTAGGTATATCTAGATACACTAGATAACCCACAGGCTAGGAGGAAAAGAATTCTAGTGTCACAAGAAAAAAATTCTTCATTAGGAATCTTTGTTTCATTCTTTTCCCTGGACAAACTATCTTGTTAAAGATTATGATGTAGCTCTGAAGTCTTGAATAGCTAAATTAAGGAAGAAGTGTTGTGATAATTAGGTGTACAAAATTATCCTAAATGTGAGCTCAACTGTAAAAAGTGTGCCAAAGTTTATGAAGTGTAACAATAACTAATATCAATGTTGATAGAAAAAGTGTAAAAGGGAGACAGACTGAACTAGTACAAACCAAAAGGCCTCTATATCACATCACTCAAGCACTGTGATGAGATTATGCCCAGTACACAAGTAAAGTGTGGAATCAGAAATCATTTAATCAAAATTGGTATGTTGGCTATGAGGGCTAATTAGTGGACAAATAATGGGGGAGTGGGCTTTCGGTGAACCCTTTTGGGGTTCTTAAAGTGATTTATGGAGAAAATTTATTTGCTGGAGCACGTTACATCATCATGCTTGCTATACCTAGTGGCTGAGTCTAGACTGGCATGATTTCGAGGAAATACTTTTAACAGAAAAGTTTTTCTGTTAAAAGTATTTGCGCAAAAGCGCGTCTAGATTGGTCCCGGAGTTATCATTACAACGATGCACTTTTGCGCAAAAGCACATCTAGATTGGCGAGACGCTTTTGCGCAAAAGCAGAAGCCCAGAACCATTTTGAAGAGGGCAAAAGGGCACCAGCCCTTTCCGGGGGCCGGGGCTGGAGCTCCTTTGAGACACATGCTTAAAGGGATCTCCCTGGACAGCTGTTTCTCTCCTGCTGCGTGCTATAGAACCTCTTGCAGGGACTGACAGCCGTAGCAGTTTTTGTGGTTGCCCTCTGCCTTTTTGGACACCACTGCCCTTTGCCTTTTAGTGCCTTTGCCTGTTTTTTTTTCATCTTGCTTGTTTTTTGTGCCATGGAGCCAGGGATGGCCATGTGCCTGCTCTGGCCCCTTCCGGCCATTTTGGAGTGCCTGCAGCTGGTGCTCCAGGCTGGTGCCCTCCTCTTCGCTCTGGACTCCCTCACCAGGGAGGCCATGGTGTCCCTGTGGCATCACCACCCCAGTGTGGAGAGGCCACTGTGGAGACTGGACACCAGTACGGACTGGTGGGACCGGCTGGTCCTGGGGCAATGGGACGACCAGCAATGGCTCCGGAACTTCCGCACGCGAAAGCGGACGTTCCTGAAGCTATGTGCCTGGCTCGCCCCTGCACTCCAGAGAACCACCGCCCGGCTGCAGGCACCCATCCCTGTCAACAAGAGGGTCGCCATCGCAGTCTGGAAGCTGGCCACCCCAGACAGCTACCGATCGGTGGCACACCAGTTCGGGGTGGGCAGATGGACCGTCGGTGTCATCGTGATGGAGGTAAGTCCCAGGGGGAGTCGGGTGGGGGGAGGGTGCTGCACTCCATGCCCAGGGGCAGCCAAGACCCCAGGCTGGGTCACCCAGGGGTTTGGGCAGTCCCTCCCTTGCACAGGCCTGCTGGTGCGGGGGGTGGGGGGAGGCCGTGGGGCGAGGGAGCCCCGGTGTGTGTGTGTGCGTGAGCACAGAGGGCATCATGGGGGGGGGGCCCAAGGGAGCACACACTCACCCTGCCTTATGTGATGTGTTCCCCTGTGTTTCTCTGCACCCTTCTGCAGGTCGTCCATGCCATCAATGACGTCCTGCTCCCGAGAGTCATTCGCCTGCGCGACGTGGACGCTATGGTGGCCGGCTTCGCTGCCCTCGGGTTCCCCAACTGCGGGGGAACCCTGGATGCAACCCACATCCCCGTCCATGCCCCGGAGCATCGAGCGGCCCATTTTATGAACAGAAAGGGGTACTTCTCCATCGTACTCCAGGCCCTCGTGGACCACCGTGGCCGCTTCCTGGACGTTTATGCGGGCTGGTCCGGCAGGGCACACGACTCCCGCATCCTACAGAACTCCAGCCTGTTTCACAGGCTGGAGGCGGGCACTTACTTCCTCCGGCGGGAGTTTACTGTTGGGGATGTGCCTATGCCCATCTGTGTTGTGGGGGATGCGGCCTACCCCCTGCTGCCCTGGCTAATGTGGCCCTACACGGGGCGGCCGGACCAGAACCGGGCCTGGTTCAATGACCGCCTCAACCGGGCCCGCAACCAAGTGGAGTGCGCCTTCGGCCGCTTGAAAGCCCGGTTCCGTTGTTTGCTCACCCGTCTCGAGATGGGTGAGCGGAATGTCCCGGAGGTAGTGGCTGCATGCTGCGTGCTCCACAATCTTGTGGAGCGAAGGAGGGAGGCCTTCCTCCCGGCATGGATGGCAGGCAAGGGCCAGGCCTACGAACAGCCCCGCACAGCTGCCATCCGCCAGGCGCACCAGGATGGGGTGCGCATCTGGGAGGCCCTGACGGACATGTTCTCCCAGGCCCCATAGTAGGGTCACCTCAGTCTCCCTTTACAACTCCCTCCCATCCCCTACCCTTCTCCCTCCCCTCTCCTTACCTCCCAATAAACAACAAACACAGGTTTTTTTTTTAAACACAAACTTGTAACTTTTTATTTACAATGGGGAGAGGGGAGATCTAGGATGGGAGGGGGAGGAGACCTTGAACTGGGAGGGGGAGGAGCTACTCCTGGGAGGGGTGGCCCCTGCAACTGCTTCTGCGGGGGCGGACCTGCACATGGGGGGCAGGCCGCATCGGGGCAGGCAGCACGGGGAGGTGGGCAGGAGGGGCAGGACCAGGAGCAGGAGGGGCAGGGACAGGGGCAGGAGGGGCCATTGCAGGAGGGGCAGGAGGGACAGGGGCAGGAGGGGCCATTGCAGGAGGGGGCAGGGGCAGTGCTAGGGGAGGGATGGCGGGGGCATGGGGCAAGGCCATGCCATAGTGGATGGCATAGCCAATGTATGCAGTGAGGGTGGATATTGCATCTGCCATGCAGACACACTGGGCCTGGAAGGAGCCCCAGGCCTCCTGGCGCCACTGCAGGTCCGCCTCCACACGCCAAGTGATGGCTGCCTCGACACGCTCGACGGCCTGCATGAGGTGCTGAAGGAGCTGGTCCCGGTGGTGGAGCTGCCACCTTGGTGGTTGGGTGGCTGGGGGTGCTGCTGATGCCGCTGCCACAGGGCTGGAGGGTCCCCGGCTTGTGCTTGGTCCCGCTGCAGGGAACAGAAGAAAGGATGGGTCAGTCAGGCAGCCCGGCCACTGTCCCCACACCTCATGCCCTCCACCCCTGAGCCCAGGTGACACCACAGTAGTGTGGCTTGGGCCCACTCGCCCCCTCCCCCCGTGTTGTATGTTTGCATACAGGACCGCCCCTGGAGTAGGGTCCTCCTCCATGTATTGTAACCACCGGTCTGTGTCCTGGCCCCTTGGAGGGTGGGAGGGTGCTTGTGTTGTGTTAACCTGTGGAACTCCCTGCTGGTGGAGGCTGTGAGGCTTTGGGCTAATCAATGATGTTTGACAGGGAGCGAGATGAATCCCCACACAGTGCCTGGGAGCACATCTGGCAGACGTGGTCTGGGCTCTCAGATCCCCATCACGTGGGATGTCTCTTGGATGGAACCAGGAGAGTGACTGGGGAGTGTACCATCCTTGCAGCAAAACTCAGGCAGCCCTAGGGCTGGTCCGAGCGCTTCCCCCCCTCCCCCTCCAGCTAGTCCTCACACACGGTAGCCCAGGGACATGTGTGGCCGCAGTGGGGACTTCCCTCAGGGGGCCAGCCAAGGCACCGGGAGCAGGTGAGGGGCTCAGTGGGGGCCATGCTCACAGGCTGTGACGCTGCGGTTTTACCAGGAGCAGCTGGCTGTGCCTCACAGCCAGGCATGGGACAGTGTGCCGTTCTGTGTGCTGCACCCTTGCGGAGGTGCGGGCTCTGGCCTGAGTCCCTGGGGGCCTGGCTGGTTCCAGCCGGCATCCACCCTTCCCCCCTGGTCCCGCCGGATGTGTGTGAACAGCACGGTCCCAGGCGTGCCCTGGAGCTGCCTGCCGCGGACACATGGTTGCACGTGCTGCATACTGCCTAATGCTACACAGCCCATGCAGCTCACGTGGCCTGAGTGACGTGCTCTCCCCCTTCCCCCTCCGGGCGCCTGGCTCCCCCCCCGCCCTTGTGAGTGCAAAGTGCAACACTCACCAGTGGATCTTTCCCCGGCCTCCGAGGACACACGGGAGACGTCGGGGCTGCCGGAGGGGGCCTGCAGGGTGACAGTGCTGGCCTCATCCTCCGACCTGCTGCTGGTGTCTCCTTCCCCCGCCTCGGTGGTCCTGGTGACGGGGGGACGCACGCTGGTGTCCACAGGGACATCTGGTCCCTGCGGTGCTGGCTGGCCCAGGATGCGGTGGAGCCGTCGGTAGTGGGGACAGGTGTCTGTTCCTGCACCCTGGCCCTCACTGGCCCGGACATAGCTCAGGCGCAGTTCTTTGACTTTAGCCTGGACTTGCTCCAGGGGTCCGGGCTGGATGTCCCTGCTGGGCGAGCGCCTGGGCCATGCGGTGAAATATGTCCGCGTTCCGGCGCCGGGAGTGGGTGCTGTGCAGGGCTTCCTCCTCCTGCCAGAGGTCCAGTAGGGCCTCCAGCTCCCCCGAGGACCAGGACAGTGCTCGCCGTTTCCAGCCCCTTGGGGCCTCCTGTGTTGGGGTGCGGGTGGTTGATCCCCCCCTGGAGCTGCCATCGTGCTCTGGGTGGTGTTGGGGATGGCAGGGGCCACGTGGCCCAGCTCTCAGCAGAGCGTGGCAAAGGTGCTTCTGCCTCGTGGCCTCTGCAGGCTGCGTCTGCCTTAAGGGGGCTCGGGTTACCAGGAAGTCCGGGAGCTGCCTGCAGCTACGGAGCCTCCAAATGGCCACTAGGGCTTTTTTCCGTTAGGCTGCTTTTGCGCAAAACATCTTAGCTGCCTGTCTACACTGGCCCTCTTGCGCAAAAACATTTGCGCAAGAAGGCTTTTTCCTGAACGGGAGCGTCAGAGTATTTGCGCACTCATTTCAGACAGTAGAATATCAGTGCTCTTGCGCAAATTCTCATGGCCAGTGTAGACAGGCGGCAAGTTTTTGTACAAAAGCGGTTGCTTTTGCGCAAAATCTTGCCAGTCTAGACACAGCCATTGTCTCTTGCGACCCCAGATCTTGAAGATAGACTGACCAAACTGGGCCACACAGAAAGGGGCAGAGGACATCACCTGTGACATGCTCAGGGTACATACAGACAAATGGGTAGCTATATCACCCCTGTTCCTTACCAATTCTCCACCATGTGTTATTTTCCCCTTGTTATCAGTAATAAAAATCTAACTTCTTTTCTTGTGTTATGAGAAGGCATAAAAAATAACTCTTCCTTATTTATTTTCTCCACACTGGTCATGATTTTATAGACTTCTATCATATCCCCCTTAGTCATCTCTTTTCCAAGCTGAAAAGTTCCAGTCTTATTAATCTCCCCTCATATAGAAGTCGTTCATTACCCCTAATCATTTTTGTTGCCTTTTTCTGAACCTTTTCCAGTTCCAATATACCTTTTTTGAAATGGGGCAACCACATCTGCATGCAGCATGCAAGATATGCCTGGGCATACCATGGATTTATAGAGATACAATATGATATTTTCTGTCTTATTATCTATTCCTTTCTTAATAATTTCCAGCATTCTGTTCACATTGAGTGGATGTTTTCTGAAAACTATCCACAACAACTCCAATATCTTTCTTGAGTATTAACAGCTAGTTTAGATCCCATCATTCATTTTATATGTGTATTGTGATTATGTTTCCAATGTGTATTACTTTGCATTTATCAGCATTGAATTTCATGTGCCATTTTGTTGCCCAGTCACGCAATTTTGGGAGATCCTTTTGTAGCTCTTTGCAGGCTGCCTGAGACTTGAATTATCTCAAGGGCTATGTCTACACTGGCACCTTCTTGCGCAAGAACAGCCGTTCTTGCTCAAAAACTTGCCTGCTGTCTACACTGCACGCGCGTTCTTGCGCAAGTAAATTTACAGTACAGCATTGTAAAACAGGGCTTCTTCCAGAAGAGTTATTCCTCTCCCCACGAGGAATAAGCCCTCTTGCACAAGAGCTCTTCCAAAAGAGGGCAGTGTGGACAGGCAACATGAATTTCTTGCGCAAGAAGCCCCTATGGTTAAAATGGCCATCAGAGCTTTCTTGCTCAAGAGAGCATCCACACTGCCATGGATGCTCTTGCGCCAAAGCACATACCAGTGTGGACGCGCTCTTGTGGAAGACTTTTTGCACAAGAACTCTTCCGCAAAACAGTTCTTGCGCAAGAAGCTGCCAGTGTAGACGTAGCCAAGTAGTTCGGTGTCATCTGCAAAATTTGCCACTTCACTGTTTACCCCTTTTTCCAGATCATTTATGTTTGCATGTGGAGTAACACTGCCAAGCTATGCACGGATCTCATCCTTAACGGGACAAACTAGAAATCAATCAGTAAAAAGAAACAAGAAACAGAAAAGACTCTCAGATGTCATGACAAGATATTGGTGGTAGTTTAACTGAATGAACCTTTCCAACTTTTGTCTAGGATAGATGTTCTCAACTATAATTCTGAAGGCTCCTGAAGGTATTTTTTAGTGTATTGGACTGATGATGCAAAAATAGCACATGTCCAACTGGTATCTTTGTTGTGCAAGGCCCATAGAATTAAGTATTTGTCTTGTCTTACAGCAATGACAATTTGTAATGACCTGATTAGAAATTATCATCAGTTCAGTTATAGTTGGCAATATCACTGGATAACTAATTGGCTTAAAGGATGTAAGAATCCTGGGCATCAGACCTCCTTGAACTTAAAGTACAGGTCCCATCAGTATGCATAGGGAATTGTGCTTTGAGCTTAATGGCATTCAAAAACTGGGACTCTCCAGGCTTCCTTTATAAATAAAGGCTATAAAAAAAGAAACTGCTTTTATATGCCAATAGAACAGCTTCAAATACATACAAATGTAGGCAATGAAAAGCGAAATGTGCCTGTTTCAAAGAGCTCAAGGCCTGTGTCAGAGAACAAAGTCCAGGGAAAGAAAAATACAGCAGTTGATCTTATGCCTCTCTTTATTAAGTGAAAATCCTCGTATGAAAACTAATAGAATCTTATTAAAATAGGCATGCAAATGTGGCAACCCAACAGAAGAATAACGGACTCACTTTGCATGCATGAGCAAGGAAGGGTCTTGTTTAGTAGGTATGGACCTACTAGATGGTGTTCCCTGAGGCTACGTCTAGACTTCAGGCTTCTTTCGGAAGAAGCTTTTCCAGAAGAGATCTTCCGGAAAGCTTATTTCGAAAGAGAGCGTCCACACAGCAAAAGCACAACGAAAAAGCAATGTGCTTTTTTAAAAGATAGCGTTCACATTCATTGGACGCTATCTCACATTTAAGTTGTGATTTGTCTGGACGGAGTGGCCACCAGGGCACCTGTGTTATTTCCTGAAGGCCTCTTCTTTCGAAAGAACTCCCTCTTCTGCATCCACACATGCCTTTTTCCAAAAAAACTTATTCAGAAAAAGGCTTCTTCCTCATAGAATGAGGTTTACTGCTGTTGGAAAACCCCCTCCATTCTTTCGACTTTCTGTCGAAAGAACACAATAGCAGTGTGGACACAAGTATTGTTTTTCCGGAAAAACGGCTGTTTTTCCAGAAAAACACTTTAGTGTAGCTAGAGGACTCTATTTCTTGTGTGAAAGCATCTGAGTTCTAGTCTGTGTTCCTTGTGTATGTATGTGATTTATATAGTAATTTCATTTGCATGCAGCAAGGGGAGCCGACAGCCTCACCAGGCCTCTGGTCAAGAATGGAGGGGCTGACTCCATGCTCCCAGAAGGGGCGGGGCCACAGGCAGAAAGGGTGGGGCCAGGTGCAGCCAGCCCTCAAGACCACAGTGCACCCTCCCCTCCAGCCCTCAGCACTGCCTGCAGCAAGGTGCACTGTGCTCCAGTGGCAATTCAAAAGGGCCCCGGGGCTCCAATGGCCACCTCTGCTGCACTGTAGGGGTGGCCAGGAGCCCTGGGCCATTTTGAATCACTGGGCCCTGAGCAATTGCTCCCTTTGTCCCCATTCTTCCCCCCGTGGGTGGGCCTGCTTGTGTAACATCTGACAGGTGGAATCGGACGTAGGACCTTTGGAGTTTAGTGCATGAGCCTCTATCACATGAGCCAAAAACCAACTGGCTCTCAGCTAAGGCTGTGGAGCAGACTCATTATTCTCTCTGTAAGTGGTCTCAGTGCCACTACAGTGCACCACGCCCAGATGATGTGTGGACTACACTTGCAGCACACGGATTCCTTATAATAGTTCTCTTTCCAGAAGGTGAGCCAGGTCGGATTAACCTCGCTCCCATTTCCCCTTCCTTGCAGCAGCAAGAGGGCTATGCTTTCCACCCTTGCTCAGGTAGTATTGCTGTAAATTGCTAAGCAGTGAGTCCTTTGTCTGACAACCTCCCAAAAGGTCCTGTTCAGTCATTCTCACCAAGGGGGGGGGGTGTGTGTGACAGCTTTCATGTGGGAATTTGAGGTGGAAGGAAATGGCATTCTTAGCACTCTCTGAGTAACAAAGTAGACAACCCAGAGGGGAAGGAAGGAAGGAAGGAAAGCCATATAATGACAATGTCTCCTTTCTATTTCCTTTACTTCCTTTTTGTAGAAACCACATATGGAGAAATAATTACAGGGATGCTGTGTGAAAAACCTGGAGACTGACAGCCACAGAGTTGCATAAAATAGCTGGCAGTATCCTTCCTGAAGCTAGTAATATTTCTGCCAAGTGTCTTAGCTAAATTGTTTATTGATAGATTATTTTTTCCAATATAGCAGCCTCACAATAACCCAATTGAACTGGTTGGTCAGTTCCTCCCCTCCAAAAACATTCTAGAAGATTCCTTGCTATTTAGGATAGCAGCACAAATTCCACTATTGATTACAAAGTCATATCAAGTGAGGAATGAAATACTTCCAGAAGTTACCCACCTAAAAAACATTGATTCCAGATAGAATAACTTTTTGTCACACAGCTTTAAAAAAAGGCTAAGTTAACTGAAATCAGTCACTGAAAGAACTTTGAATCATGCCCTTAAAACATGATTAGCCAGTCAGTTTAGTTTAATGAATGACACATTAATCTACCGTCACAAATACTCTGATGGTATTAATGTCTGCAACTTTCACTCACAGCTCAGTGGGGTGCATGTACGTATGAAAGGGGTAGAGAGGAAGGCAGTTTCCATGTGTTTACATGGTGTAGTGATTATTAATGCAAATTGCTGTTATCTCCACATATGAAGATGCAAGACAGTTTCCATGCTTCCCATACACAAGAGCAGTAAAACACGAGGGGACAGTAACAAAGTCTTTTATCTCCTGAAGATATCAGGCATTCACCCTGTGTTTTTTCTTTATTAGCATACGTCTAGCAAAGGTACCAGAATGTGAAACAAATTAAATATTTTCTTCCTTCTGTGTGTTTACTGAGCCTTGGTAAATTGGAAAGTTTTATACACAAAAGAACTAATCCCTAAATGCGAGCTATAAATGAGCTTTGAAGTTTCTCAAAAGGCTCTGCTTCTCTATTGAGCTCTTTTTCCTCTGTATATATTAAAAATGACTTAGAACAAATCATATGGAACTAAGTTTTATACACATACTATGACACATCACTCTACAAGACTGTCAACATGGCAACAAATATGATATAAAAAATGGTTAAAGCATGGACAGTGATTATTTAAAACTCTGAAAAGTTTCTCATGAGGAAAATAAATTTTAAAATATTGAAACTATGTGGAACTCACACAGTTGGGAGATAAAAAAAAAAAGCAAACTGAACCATGGATGAGCAAAGTTAAAATCTGCCATAAAATTGAAAGAGAAATTCCTAACTGCATCACTGCAGCTGAATTGAATTGCTATATATGTCTCCCTAAGAACAGTTTCCAATTGTTTCCTCATTTCTCTTCATCTGTTGTCATTGTTTGTTTATGAATATGGATGAGTCTGAACCAAAACTCTGCAACTATGTGCACCCAAATGTTTGGAAAGTCTAGATCCTGGTCTGAACTTTAAGAGGAGAACCCAAATCAGGTTATGGTCATCCATCTGGGATGTTGAAGCAGGAGGGAGACGGGTACATAACTCCCTTTCCCCCTGCTAAAGCACTCTCCTGCTGATGAATACCACTCCCCGATTGCTCCCCATCCTTTTTGGCCAATCCAACTTCTACATCAGTCTACTTTAACCTCTGAGCTGACTAATGCAGTGTGATCTTAGATAAGCATCCTATTGAAACTGATGCTCGTGTAAGACTGGTGCTCGGATTGCAAGCTCATTAGTTTGACACATTTTGTTCTTAGTTACATTGCAGTAAATGTAGAGTCACTACTTTAATATCAGTGAATGAGGTGTAGCTAAGAGTAAAGGGTAAGTAAGAAAAGAGAGAGGCAGATATGAGCATTAGATACGATTGGGACACAATGTGGGAGGACTGCACTAGCAAGAGCATGAAGAAAGAAGAAGGAAGAATGAAAAGGGAGGAGGGAAATGTAGCACAGGAGGTAGAGAAGGAGAATGGAAATACCAAGCAACTGCTTTTTCTACTGCACCTCAGCTCAGAGATAAAGCAGTGAGGGATTCGAGTATGAATCGCAGCAATTATAATACATCCAATGCCTCCTTTTGTGTATTTCCTCAGTAATAAGAAACAGCGGGATTTCTACAGTGATCCTATAAAATATAATGTTGATCCAGTGGTAATTAAAGAATCATAGCATGTAATGTATAGGGCAAGAAAAAAAAGGAACCTGGTACAAATAACTAAATAAAGCTAAGTAAAAAAATACAGAGGCCAACCTCACCCGCCCGCCCCCCCTCCACAAACATGGCATGAAAGGGTTAAATTATGATCAAAAGTCAGATGTATGCAAGATATCAGAAAGGCCTGAGAATGCAGTGCTAGCTTTTCCTCTTCAAGGACCAATCCTAGCCTACCTGTTTCTGCAACAGGATGTCAGTTGGGACCATGCAACTCAGTCAGAGTTTGCCACCACACAGCCTGTTTGAAGTCAGTGGGAGAAATGGGTAGCAGGTATAAGAGGCAGGGAATATAGCGTGGAAAGAAGGGAAGGCACCTAAGGAATGGACAAGATCTGTGCTAGTGACAATACACAAGAAAGGAAGTGTGTTGAAGTGCAAGAACTACAGCACAATTGCCTTAATGAGTCATCTAGGCAAGGTGCTGAAGATGATACTGACAGAGAGATTGAGATTGCAGATAGAACATCTAGCGGATGAGCAAGCGGGATTCAGGAAAGATAGAAGTACCATACAGCAGATATTGGCACTAAGATTGATATCAGAGAAAGTTTGGTGAAAGAACAAGAACATCTACAATTGCTTTGTCCATTTTCAGAAGGCATTTGACAGTATAGATCAGAAAGTGACTTGGGCGGTGTTGGAGTCGTACGGAGTGGATAGCAGACTGATATGGTTGTTGAAGGATATCAACGATAATGTAGAGGCAGCGGTGAGAACGTACGGAGAGTTGGGAAGTTGGTTTAGAATGAATAGAGGTACGAGACAAGGAGATCCGATATCACCGAGTATCTTCATCACACACCTAGAGAGAGCGATGGACAAGATCACGGAAGAAGGGATCACGGTAGAAGGGATATCGGTGCACGGGATGAGAATTAACAACTTGAGGTTCGCAGATGATATAGTTATCATCGAGGGAGATGAAGAGAAGTTAGCGAGAATGGTGCAAGTGCTAAATGAGGAAGGGAAGCGGTATGGACTGATTGTGAATATCGATAAAACGAAGACAATGGTATTTGTAGATAAGA
This sequence comes from Rafetus swinhoei, assembly GCA_019425775.1. NCBI lineage: Eukaryota > Metazoa > Chordata > Testudines > Trionychidae > Rafetus > Rafetus swinhoei. Next base: position 17,933,026 of record CM033447.1, on the reverse strand, counting down.
AAATAGGAAGGAAGATCAGTACAGATGGGATCGAACTAGAGAACGTAGAGAAGCGACATGACGTAGGATCTAGACTGTAATAAGGAAATAGCGACTAGAATAGCGAAAGCAATAGCGAGTTTGAAGGTGATCGATAAAGTAAAGCGATTAGCTTAGGAATGAAGCTGAGCATCTTAAAAATGTGTGTATTTAGCAGCATGTTGTACAGATGTGAGACATGGGTAATAACGAAAGATTCGAAGAGAAGGATATTGGCGTTTGAGAGGAGTTGTTATAGAAAAATTCTGACAATAGGATGGATGCAGAAGGTTACCAACGAGGAATTATATAGGAAAATACAGCCAAAAGAGAACCTACTGCAGAAGGTTATACAACAGAAGTTACAGCTATTCGGGCATATCTGCAGAATGAACGACGAGTGAAAAGTTAAGATCCAGGTATTCGGCATAATGGATGGTCCAAATAGGGGAGGCAGACCCCACAGAGAATGGGTAGATGATATAGTAGATTGGTGCGGAGCTAGTCTACAGAAACTAAGCCACTCCGCACTGGCCAGGGAAAGATGGAAGGAAATAGTGAGGGAGGCATCTGACACCAATGGGCGCTGAGCCAATGGTTGATGATGATAGGCAATACTTTCCTAAACTGGGAGGCATGGCCTCACCCATACTCCATCCCCATCTTCAGCATGGCTCCCAGGCTTCAGTCATGCTGAGGCTGGGGATGCTAGGTCAGTACACACTCCCCATGCTACAGGCCAAGGGGGCTACCGTAGAGGGCTGGCGGCTTGTCCCTGCGATAGAGAGTGGGTTTGGCTTTCGTGGGAGGTGGTGCCTTATACTCACCCACTGCCCACCCATTATATTCAGCTCTTCCTCATCCCCGCCCTCCGCCCCACACTTCAACATGTGCTATATGGCTGGGAGGATGCTGGCAAATTATGTCATGCCAAGCAGAGTGGCAAGTTACTGGCTTGGCTAATTAACATAGAGGACCATGGGGACCAGAACCAATGATTCATTGGAGATGTCCACCATGAAAAAGAATGGGCTCCCTAGGATGGAGATAACCACCTCCCACCATGCCAATGGCAGACAGCATCCCACACGACCCTGCTACCCTCCGCCCAAAAGACACATTTTAAAAAATATGCCACAGGCCCCAATCCTGGCTCTTCTTGTCCCTCTCCTGTCAGTGACATTTGGGAGAGAGAGAGAAGCCAGAATGTGTGAACAAGGAGCATCTCTGTGGGGCCGAGCCCTTTGGCTTGGGAGCAGGTGCTAAGCCTCGTTCTGCTGTTCTCTGATTAGGGTTCAACTGCCCTCAGGATAAGAGAGCCAGGCTGCAGCCTGTGGTCCTGGTGTCCCACACCCCATAGAGTCTCAGTAGCAGTCCTCAGGGTTTGGTCCTAAGGAAGGAGTTCACACCTGGCTCAGCTTCGTTTTGGCTGGAAAAGTCATTTCCCTCTCATGACAGTTAAGTGGCATTTGTGAGATAAACTGATCTCTTAGTCTGGCATCAAGAGTAGGGGTGGCCTTCTGGGATCTAGAACAGGAGTCTTAGCTGTGACGCCAAGAACATAGAAATGATGACAAGGTTATTGCTTTTCCTTTATAGGGTTCCACTTTGTTAGGGTTAACTTCCATTGAAATCAATAGTCATCTTCCTATTGACTTGACTAACAGGTCTTAGGGTACAATAATGTGGCAGCTTGCATGGACATTGCTCATGCCCTCCACATTCTATGAATATATAAAAGACCTCGCTGTCCAAAGCTGTCCGATTTGAGCCTTACACTTTAAAAAAGTAACTAAGTTTGTGCAATAGTTAAGCTAAATTATGGTGCATGACTAGAATGAAATTGCAACCGCTAGTTTGAACATCCTTAATGTTAATATCAGAGCAGTTTTTTGCTTTTGAACTGCCGATGACTTCTCTTCCCGCACCCCACACTAGAACACTTGCATCTGGAATCCATTATATCCTGAGTACCTCCAACAATTCAATTCTCTAAGTAGTGACAGAAGTAAGCTCAGTTTGGTTTGGCTCCCAAGCACTCCTGAACTCACTCAGCTATGCAAAACTGCTGTATGCAGTAAGGTGTTGTAGTCATCAAAATCTGAAAGATAAAACATGAGCAGCACAATTTATGTGGAGAACATAGTTTGTTTCCTTAGCCTTGTTTCCTATATTTAGATAATAAGTTCCAAGTCCAACCTTTCCTCCTGGTGAAAAACTCCAATTACACCTATAAAACCCCCATAATCCTTTTAAATTTAATTGAATTGAAATAAACTGAATAATTCTAACATGTCCCCCAAAATAATTTTAATATGACCTTGACATAATGCAATTTAAGGTAAAAGATGTTAACTTCAAACTGCCAACTGCAGCAGAACACTTATCTCAGGCTGGTAATTCAAGGCAGAGGTTGCAAGCAGCACCGCATGTTCAAAGAACTTATTTCAGTGCTGGCTTTGCTCCACTGTGAATTTCACTTAACTCTACGGATTCAATTATTTAATGAATGCTGCATCAGCTGAGATGTGTCTTTGCCCAAAATTGAACTCAAATACTGCCAGGGTCAAATTTTATTCTCAGTTACATCGGTGTTAATCTGGACTAACTTTACTGAAGTGACTCCAGATTTATACCTGTGTAAAAGGGATCAGAATTTTGCCCTATATCTGACGGCTCACAAGTGAAGTGAGTGTGGTAGTCTGTTTCTCATTTTGAGAAAATTCATCACAATAAGCAATCTCTGCTCAGTATAAAGTCAGCATTGGAAAAAATAAGGATGCCCCAAGCACATGAGTACATGCACTGGCAAAAGTGTATGGGCACCACCATGGCCAGTGACAGCATTCTCTTCTTTCCTGAGGTGAGTCAGATAGAATAAAAAGTTACAATTCAAATGTATCCAATGTTCTCCCTGTGCACAATGGATAAAATTCACCTAGCACAGGACTTACATGCTGACTGTGTTCTGCATAGGGATGAATGCTTCCTGCATGTGACCTACATTTGGCTCTGATTTCTGATCTCTTTTATCTGGCTTCTCAGACCACTTGCAGAGAATTCAAGCTGTGCTAACCAACCTGGTAGCTTGCATGTGTGCTTGTGCATTCGCTGGAGACTACACAGAGACCAGAAATACATTTAATTTGCCTCCCAGTTCTAATGTGAACCCTGAATTTCACAGGCCAGATCGTTGCCTCTCTGAGATACAGAATCAGGCCCCTAGAGCAGCTAATTTTCAATTGTTCTTTCCCATCTTTCAGCAGTGGGAACTGGGATGTAGAAAGATGGAAAGTACTGCAGAAGTGCAAAGTATTAATACTATGGCATTTAGCGGTTTCATTATCTGCAGTATCTCTGATGCACCTCACAGGTTGGGTGGCACAGTTTAAATGCCCTAACTGAAATTGAAGAAATAGCACAAAGATCTTTTGTGAACTCCCTCCCTTGTCTTGTCCTTGTCAAATCCCATTTAAAATTACTTAAAAACTTGAGAGTGGTCAGTTAGATCATCCGTAAATTAAAAGGACAAGAGTGGGAGTTTGGCACCTAGGCACTTCTGAAAATCCTCATCTTTCGATACTAAAATAAAAATACCTTTGCGTATATTTCACATAGGTAACTTTTGAAAATAAAACGTAGCAAAGTCAAGGTCATGCAATGTTTAGCAGAGCAACACGTAAATGCCTTTAAAAATCACAGCTTCTGTGCCTTTATTCCTCAACTGTACAATGGGAATAATACTATCCTACCACACATGCGAGTTGTCAGTGAACGACTGTGTCATGCTTAGATATTGAGCCATGGGATAGAAAGCTCCATTGAAGTCAATTGATGCTGGTTGAGGATCTGACTCTGACTGACTATAGTACCAGGCTGAATGAAATGAAGCAAATAAAATATCTATACAAGCTGAAAGTTGTTTTATTTCTTAACTTGAAGGGACATAATCTGGTTAAATTTGGCCCCATTATCAGCTGTTGTAAAAACAAACTTTTACTTAGTCTTTAGAAATGTTTTCAAGATTTAGTTTTTTGTTGTACAAAATATAATGGAAGCATTTTTAATCTCATGCAGCATTCGGAGCCCAAACATTACAGCAACAGTGCTATCAGCTGAGAACAAACAGATTTGATTAGTTAGAAGCTGATTAAAGTGAAACACCAGAGTCTAGTTTTGTTGTAGGTGCTGAGAGAAATGCAAAATGAGCGAGAGAAACCGTACACAGGGTAGAAGTTAAACTAGAATTTTAAGAGGTAATTCAATAAACAAAATAGTTATTTATCTTGAGAACTGATAAAATATTATTTTAACAATATACCGGTGGGACCTCCCTGGTCCAGCACCCTCAGGATCCGAGTGGTCCCGAACCATGGACTTTGCCAGATCGGGGAGGTCAAGGCTCCATTCCCAGATGTCAGGCCTACTGCACCCAGCCCTCAGCCCAGGACTTGTCTATGCTCCCCAGTGCACTGACCTCAGTAGGAACTGTGCTCCCACTGCCAGCCAGGGCTGCACTCCCAGGCTCCAGTCGAGGCTGCACTCCCAGACGCTAGCCCCCCTGCCTCTGGCCGGACGAGGCTGCATGCCCGGCTGGGGCTGTGTTCCCTGCCATCAGCCCCAATGGGAGCTATTCTCCCCACCACACTGGCCCTGCTACCACCAACCCTGCACTCCCCACCACCAGCCCAGCCCCTGAACCTGGTTACCTGGGGAGCTCTGGTCCATCAATATCCATCGTACTGCTGGACCATAGATGTTGCCGGACCAGAGAGTCCTAGTTTTAAAGGTTCAACCAGTACTTCCTGAATAAATTATCTGAAAAACATTTATTAACTAGCTCTATTTGTTGTAGCATATAAGAAATGACTTTCTCATATCTTTTTTTTAATCTGACAGTGTCCTGTTAAGCAATGGGCACATTGAAATAGCTTTTACAGCAAAATATTAGGGAGTCACAAAAGCAAAACCATTCAGATTGTATGTGTGCGCTGAACTTGCATTATGCTTAATTTGCTAGTAAAGGTATCTTGTTAAGGATAATTTTCTCTGGATATGGATTGAACTTTCCTTGTTTTATTAGCAGCAGCTTCCGAGGTAAAGAATAAGATAATTAATGGCACAATTAATCAAACAAGATATTACATGGGAAGTACAGAGGATAAAGCTATTAGGGCAAAGTGAGGTACAAATAAGTACCCAGTAGACTTGTATATTGCAAAAACTGTGCGGGACTGACAATAAATTTGAAAGATCGTTGGTGGGAAACACAGTTTGATTTCAAATACAGATGCAATTATAGTGCTATTCAGCAGCGTGATCAACCCAGAATGACCTATAGTGAGTGACACCTAAAGAGTGTCCCTACAAATTAGGTTGGAGAGGTTGACACGACAGTATGAGCAGTGTCAAATGTACTGATGTTGCCCATGTAGCTGATCTAGTTCTTGGGTTTTCAGGATATTAGTTTGACACCTTCTTACTAAATTTACTTAAAAATTAGAGCTTGTCAAAAAACTTCATAAAAAATTCATTAAAAAGATTTTTTGAAGTTTCCTTGTCTATAAATTCACAGGGAGTTATGGGGAAAGTCATCTTTTTTTTTTCATGGTAAGTTTTGAAAAACTTTTGCAAACAATTTTTGTTGACATTTCAAACAATTTTGACTAGCTCTATTTAAAAATGTTTTCTTTCAAGCTTAGTTAAACAGGGTTTGGTCATCCAAAATCCATACCATGAAAAGACCAAGCTATGAATCTTCAACTCAAATGTTACAGGGCTGTCAAACGATTTAAAAAATTAATTGTGATCAATCGCATGCACTGCCCCTTTGAAATGCAGCAGTGGCATTTCAAAGGGGCAGCACTGCAGGAGCCCAAGATCAGCTGGATCCTCAGCTGATCCCAGGCTCTGCTAGCACTGCCCCTTGCAATGCAGCAGTGGCGTTTCAAAGGGACAGTGCTGCACGGAGCCCGGGATCAGCTGGAATCCCCAGCTGACCCTTGCTCGATGCTGTGCTGCCCCCTTGAAAAGCCATCCCAGTGTTTCAAAGGGGCAGCACTGCGAGAACCCAGGATCAGCTGGAGTCCCCAGCTGACCCCAGATCCATGCAGCACTGTCCCTTGGAAACACCACAGCCGCAGCATTTCGAAGGGGCAACGGCAGTGCTGCAGGAGCCCGGGATCAGCTGGAGTCCCCACCTGATCTAGAGCTCCACATTGGGCTGCCTCTTTGAAACACCGCAGCAGTGTTTCCAAGGATCCCCAGCTGACCCCAGTTCCGTGCAGTGCTGCCACTTGGAAACACCATCCCGGCGCCATGGGAGCCCGAGATCTGCTGGAGTCCTCAGCTGAGCCCAGGCTGCGTTGCACTGCCGCTTTGAAATGCCAGATCAGGTGGGGACTCCAGCTGATTCTAGGCTCCTAATGCGCTGCCCCTTTGAAATGCCCTGGCAGCATTTCAAAGGGGCAGCGCTGAGGAAATGCCTGCAATTAACACGTTCAATAAATTAACACGTTAATTGTGTTCTGCATTAATCGCAGGCATTAACGCGCATTAATTGATAGCCCTAGTTATAACTAGAACTGGTTGGGAATTTTCAATCAGAATAGTTTTCCAGGGAATATAAGAACAGCCATACTGAGTCAGACCAAAAGTCCATCTAGCCCAGAATCCTGTCTTCAAACAGTGGCCAATGCCAGGTGCCCCAGAAGGAATGAACAGAACAGGTAATCACTAAGTGATCCCTCCTCTATCACCTATACCCAGCTTCTAACAAACAGGCTAGGGACACCATTCCTGCCCATCCTGGCTAATAGGCATAGATGGACCTAGCCTTCATGAATCTATCTAGCTCTTTTTTGAACCCTGTTAATGTTCTAGCTTTCACTGCATCATCTGGCAAGGAGTTCCACAAGTTGACTGTGTGCGCTGAGTGAAGAAAAACTTATTTTTGTTTGTTTTAAACCCGCTGCCTATTAATTTCATTTGGTGACCCCTAGCTTTTATATTATGGGAACTAGTAAATAACTACAGGAAAGCTTCAAAAACGTATTGCCAGTATTTTAGCCAGGATCTTCCAAACAAATACCATACCTATTCTTCACCACCACCACCACCACTAACAACAACAACATAGCCTATGATACGCCCACGTAAAACAAAAAAAACACACAACCAAAGAGAGCTGTAACACCACTTGGACAAATTACTTGTATTGTCCTGCAGTTTACTTGAATTATTTATGCTTTGCTGCTAGGTATATTAATACTTTTTCTTCTGAAAAATATGCTGGTTACATTATCAGTGTTGCAACTCTTTTACCTAAGTAGCAACGCTTGGGGCAAAATGGTATTTTGTGGAGGTACCTTCCAGAGGTTTCTTTTTTAAAAATACCTGTCAATTAGTGCGGTCAACTTCATTCTAAATAGTAAAATATTTGCTCTTCTGAATATTTTGTAAATGCCCCACGGTAAGTTCTCTCTAGTAAGAAAGAGTTGACAACATCCAGAGAGGGGAGGACTCTAAGGCTACATCTATACTATAGCAGAAAGTCGACTTAACCTACATGAATAATGAGTTGCTGTGGGGTCTACACCACAAGAGGTCGACAGAAGAACCTATCCCATTGACTTCCCTTACTATTCTTGGCAATAGGTACAGTAAAAGGGTCAACAGGAGAGTGATCTGCAATTACTTTGACAGGTCTTCACTAGACCCACTGAATTGACCATTGGTGGATTGCTTTCAGAGCATCAAACCAGGCTGTAGGATAGATGTAGCCTAACAGAGAAAGAGAAATCAGATTAATGGTCCCTTCTCTTAGCTAGGAGAATGTTAATAAGGATCTTCCACCTACTCACTCTTCAGTGAGTTACGGTTAAATTAAAATATAAGGCTAAATTCTCTGCTGATGCAGTTTCGTGGACATTTGTGGAGCTGCATCAATTTACACCATCAGTCAATATGGACCTTTCATTCCTTCTGGTAATGTCCCTTAGCTCTCTATCCAAACCTTTTATGTGAGAACATTGTACCTTGACATTTGAAATGCAGCAGTATTATTGATTCAGTTAACCCATCATTGTTAATATGCACAAGAAATTGACTGACAATCATTGCTAACAGCAAACTCAGCATGACAATACTGCTTGTCATTCAAGCAAGTACAGTATTCATTGCCACCATTTACCCAAAAAGGCACTGATACTGAAAATGATTAGGTATACGTTGACTCATTGAGGTCAATGGAACTATGTCCAAGAATAAAATTAAGATCGCTGGATTGTATCCAGAGTATCTCAAAGTTATATTTTGTACCCGATGGAATAAATCCCTTTCTTTTTATGAACAATAATTACATCTATTGAATAAGACCTTATAAAAAACAAAGCATTAGTTGCCCGCGAGAAAGTCTGTGAAACTCAATCGGTATTATTGCTATAATATACTCTATCAAATTGAGATATTTAATGTTAATATTATTGTATAATAATGAGTATAACAACATTATTGAATGTTACCCTAAACAAAATTAAGTTAATTGTTGTAATTATTACAGATTTGTTTGATATTTACAAATGATTTATAAATCTTAAAATACTTCATCACTAAATAGCTATTTTAAAAAATTCTCCACTAATGATTGAGAAGTTAGTTTCTGCTCCTACAAACATGGCCTAACTATAGCATGTGTATCCCTACAAAATTGCCCACCATGGATTCGCTCAGACTAGTGAGCTAACACTCACTAAAATGTGATTGAAGGATTGTGCCCTTAGTTATTTGATGATGAAGAAAGGTTTTCAGCTACATATAATCTGGAATATTTTTCTGCTTCTTAAAGTCACCTGGACAATTAGCCATCATCATGTCAGCCATCACTGAGTGCTCAGTGGCAGGGGGTGGCTATTTATTTCCCGACCACCAACAGAAACAAAGTGACAGGTTCATAAATGAGAAAAGGAAAAGTTGTGTCTCGTCAGTCTATGCAAAAAAATCTCATTAAGAATCTCATGAAAAGTAGGAAAATATTTCTGTGAAACTGTTATGCAATTGTCCCAGCCTGTATTATACATGGCTTTTCAAAAGGAGGAGAAATACAGACTGCAATTAAGTATTTCCCTGTGTTATGTGTTATTTATTAGGCATCCACTTTGCTGCAAAATGATGGGGGGGGGTGAGAGGAAGTAATTTGATGCAAAAAGAGCATAAGAAAAGACTAGGTGCCAAATACAGTTACAGCTAAGGAAATACAGAATGGATGCAAAAAATACTGAACAGACTCTTGAAACAAAACTGACAGACTCAATGGCTAATTCTCAGCTGGTGTAAATTACTGGAATAAAAAAACCTCATTTACTGTTTTTTCCATTTTTCTTGTATACAATAAAATATGGCAGCCCTTAACCCACTTTATCAGCACCTTTTCTTTGCATGCAGCAAACACAGTATTTGATTCAGAAAAGGTCCATTTCTTTGAGAGCAGAGTTTTAAAATCTGAGTGAAACCATTCTCTAACCTGAATACTACTAGCTAAATCTATAATGCTGCAAGTGGACTTCATTGTCCATCATGCTTTCCCTCACACCTGCCCCTCAATTTTATAATTCTTTCATCCCAATCTTTCCTATTTAATCACCATATCTTAGCTTAACATGCAGTGTATTTTTTTCTGCTGTGACTTATATTAGGCGCCTGAGAACTCCCCTAAAAGCCACTTTTCTATTCGGAAAGTCCAGCTAGAGCAGAACTCAAGAGCCAAGTTGTACTGTGATGTTTTTGCAGAGAGCATGTTACCTATGCATCATATGATCTCTGCTGGCCTTCAGTTGTTTTCAGGTGCAATTCATCTTATTATATTTCACTTATAACACCCTAAATGGTGTGGAATCTGGCTTTCTAAGAGATTGCCTCTTTCCGTGTGTGCAGGGCAGTTCTTACCAATGCAGAATATGCAGCTTGTAGGGCACCTGAAAATCTGAGGCACCATGGGAGTCTTAATATCCATCCAACCACCTCTTCCTATCCCTGGTCTGTGGCTCTGCTTTCTCCAGAGAGGGTCTAGTTAACATAAAACTAAAAAACCCTGCCAAACTGATTAGCAGAGCACTAAACATGTGAAAGAGCCATTCAAATGGTAATTAAACCATTTAATAGGAGTTTGCCAACCCCAGGCATATACTGTCAGTTTCTGAATTTACTGTGTTAGTCTATAGGACCTTAGTTTAAAATTTGTTTTTAAAATATTTAATTAGTGTGTTGCTGAAGACTATAATAGTCACATCTCTAAAAACTCATCAGGCTGTTGTTGGGCATAAGGCACCAGTTTAACAGTACTGTGTACAGCTCCCTAAATCCTAAGGATGTCCCTGCTTGTGTGATACTGTTGTGATTAAGGTCAGCTGTGGTGTTCCAGCTGATAAAAGCCAAGTTTGAATGAGAGACCTGCTTAAGCAGGTATGCCAGGGAGGGGCTGTGGTACTTGGCCTGACAGAGTTTGAAGGTGAGATTCTGGGCTGTGCCTCAAAGAAGTACCACATGAAACTCATGGCCCAGGGGCAGCATAGAGATAAAGCAGCTTTAAGGGTACTTCTACACTATACACTTATTTTGGAATAAGCTATTCCTGAAGAAATATTTCAAAATAGTTTATTCTGAAATAGTGCATCTCCACTACAGGGAAGCCTCAAAATTAGTCCGAGGTGGGCTCCCCTAATGTGGATGTGCTATCTTGAATTAGAGCCTCAAGAGGCATTGGGGAGTAATTACTTTGAATGGCTTTGGGGAGGAACTATTTCAAAATAGCAACGGAATGTCCACACTACAGCTATTTCGAAATAGCTATTTTGGAATAGGTGTTATTCCTCAAGGAATGAGGTTTACAGAAGTCAGAATAAGCTGTCTGTTATTTCAAATTTATTTCGAAATAACAGTATTGCTGTGTAGACATGCGCATTGTTATTTTGAAATAATGTCAGTTATTTTGAAATAACTGTGCTGTGTAGACACACCCTAAGTGACCCTTACTCCATTGTGATCCTGAGTTGCTCCAGAGCTTTCGATATCACTTAGTTAATCTTGGGGTCTGTCTAAATGGTCACAGTCTCACCAGGTTGCCCTGTGGGCTGTAGTTCCAGGTGTACTTTCCATAATGCTGCATGGGCCAGGATTGCTCCTTCTCTCTCAGACCCCCCTCCCTACACACTACCTGCACCCAGGCTTAGGAGGAGGAGGAGGAGGTCTTCAGAAGGTAACCTGTTGTCTCTGTTCTGCTGTACCTGCACCACGAGACTGTTTCCCCAGCTGGATATAGGACCCTGTTATACCATTACAGCGCTTAAAAATGGTGGAATGGGGCAAGAACCGTGGTGAGATTTGTTGATGTGAGGCCAAATGAGTTGTTTTTCCAGGTTTTGGTGAGTAGGTGGGTTAAGATTAATTAGCTATTCTCCCTACGATGCTTTGAAGATGACAAGTGCAAAATAAATGCTGGGTATTGTTAGTGGAAAAGGGGGTCCTTGTTGTTGGATAGGTGAGACATTTGTTATTTATTTGATAAATTTTAGGCCTACCACCTCCTGCAGGGGCCATTTCTAGGGATGAGAGTATAAGGCTGCTTCCAATGTGTATGCATTCCACCATCATCTATCTGATTAGGTGCCATTTAGTACAACTGTGAAAAGATGAACGGAAACAGGGTGTCCAAAAGGCTGGTAGAGTTTTTGTGTGATTGCTGTCATGCTTTTTTTTTTGGGGTGGGGAGAAGGGGAACGGTTGGTGAATGTAGAGTAGACCTTTCCCACTCTGCTTATCCAGAGCACCCTGTGAAGTTCTGGGAAATCACTTTATAAGTTTTCTGGGATCCAAAAACTCAGTTCAGCTCTCACTCACCACTTGGGTTACTTTATTGGGCATGTAGTTCCTCATTGCCAGCAAGATCTATGCCGACATTCAGAAATAATTGTGAATGACAAATCCTTAGGCTCTTCTTTAGGCCATTTCATGAATAAGTGGGGAAAGGATTTGTGTGATATACGACTATTTACTGGCAGAATGTAATGAAAAGCAGAAACTTAATATAAAACAACACCAACAACAAAGAAATTTACTTATTAAATGCATAAAGTCATAACATCAACCATATCTCTGTCACCTCAAAAGTTATATCTGAGAGCTGCTGAACTGTTCTTGTTTGTCCTTCGGAAGATAGTAAACAAAAATAAGAACTTTCAGGCAAAGACCTTTTTAACAAATTACAAACATGTTGGGTTGAGAGTGAAATCCTCCTTTTCTGTTCATTCCCATATTGCTCGAGTGGCCCTATTTCACGTGTAATGGGCACAAACCAAAAATCCAATGTTTTGGGAGTGCTCAGAGCTTACGTCCACACTGCAATCGTGTTCTTTTGAAAAAAATCAAAAGAACAGAGGGGTTTTTCCGACATTGGTAAACCTCTTTCTACGAGGAAGAAGCCTTTTTCTGAAAGAGCTCTTTCGGAAAAAGGCGTGTGGGGATGGGGAAGAAGGACTTCTTTTGAAAGAAGAGGAAATAGGAAAAAGCACAGGTGCCCTGGTGGCCCCTCCATCCATAGTAATCACAGTTTAAATGCGAGAGAGCGTCCATTCAGTGTGGACGCTATCTTTCAAAAAAGCAGATCGCTTTTTCGATGTGATTTTGCTGTGTAGACGCTTTCTTTTGGAAGAAGTTTTTTCAGAAGATCTCTTCTGGAAAAGCTTCTTCCAAAAGAAGCCTGCAGTCAAGACATAGCCTCAGAGGGCAATCCAAGATTGGTCCTAAAGAAGTAGCTGACCCCTCCTCATGTACACATCCATGAGAGAGGGCAAGGTCACCATACAAAAGGTCCTCTCTACATGCAGCTCTCTTGGGATCTGGTTCTATTAATCTAGTACGCAGAGTTGCCAGGAAGAGCCTCAATAAGGTCTCAACTAGCTTTTTGTTCCTTTTTCTAGTGACTGTGTGAAGAACATAATGGCCTTAGCCATAACACCACCACTTGACATTATCTTCCCTGGGACAGGGAAATAAGCTATGCAACCTCCCGGCCCAATGGAGCTGGAGTTTTATTTACAGGGCAAGTATGATGCCTGCATGTTGATTCAGACTTTTCCTAATGGGGTAGGTTGAGAGGAAAGGGTGCTAAGTCTGTGATATTGTTGCACCTAGATGGGGCCAGTGAGGTGTCACTGTTGAAACTGATTTTGTTTGTGTTGTGAGTTTTCATTTCCAGTGAGTGAGTGACACTGCCATAAGCTCCCTAAGGAAATAGAATATATTTTTAAGCCAAATAAATGTGGGTGGACCAGACTAATTGCAGATGTTTTTTCAGGGCATGGAGTGCGAGGCATTTGTGAGATTTCAAGTCAAGAACTCTTCCCAGACTTCCTGCAGCCCTGCATGAACCTCTTCTTGGAAAGAGAAAGGTCCATTCACAGAAATCTTTCACCTATAAGAATCTATTTTGTAGTGCAATATCGCTCTGAACACACACCGTCAGTTCTGGAGAGTAAAATGTCCCCTTGGGTCTGTCCATGCACCCATCTAATTGAACATCAGACCATTTTTCTGTTCCCATTAAGCTGCATGGAAACAAGAGAAGGAAAAGCAAGAGCCATGTCGAAATGCAATTCACCCACCTTTCTTGTCAACCCCATGCAATCAGGATCTCTCATATTTTTTTAGGAGGCAGAAGAGCCATTTAATCCCTTGAAAGAAAAAGGTGATGAGCCAGAAAATGGATGAATCATAAGCAAGTGCAGACAGTCCATGGGAGAACAATGATGTGATGTGGTTCCCGAGAGAGAGAGAGAGAGAGAGTGTGTGTGAGTGTGTGAGTGTGAGTGAGAGAGAGAGAGAGAGAGAGAGAGACGAGGAAAGTGTCACACTTTTTCATTGATATTTTCCCACTTCACTTTTAACTCCAAAAAGGAAAGAGCTGCCAAATCAGAATGGATTAAAATGGGGAGGAAAATATGGCCTCTTTAGGAGTATCTTTTGAGCACCACTTACCATACAGTGATTAACATTTTGCAAGGAAATAGGCCTGAATTAATGCTAAGAAAATTAAATGTGACTTTTAAATGTTACTTAAAAAATATTGTGGCACTATTTGACTTTTTCTACCATCATATTGTTTGTCTGTTAAACCCCCTTCCCTACCTTGTGTCTGTGTTACCTACTATAGACTATCTACTGCTCTGTTTGTATAGTGCTTAATGTAATGGGTCCCCTTTCTTGGTCATTCCCGAGGCACCATGGCAATAAATATAATTAGCAACAATAATTTAGGTGCCCACAGAAATTCAATAGGAGTCGAGTACCTCATACCTACCAACTCCACTGAAAATCCCATCCCTAATTTTGTTAGCCATAATAGTTCAATTTTGTGGGTGTCCTCATCAAATATAAATATCAGGTGTGCTCATATAGTTCAAACCACTGCATGTGACTAGTTTGAGGATTAAGGCCTCAATCCTGCAGTTTGATTCACTTGGGCAGACTCCCGTGGCCAGACATTTAAGTTAGGGGTTCACCCATTTAGCTCTTATTCCAAAATCAAGGTCTATTTTACTGTGTGCACCACAAATACCATGTAGATTATATATTTTCACACATCATATAAGCACATGCAGAGGAATGGGCATATTACTACACTTGTGATGCTAAACTGTGATCATTTGACCTAGTATAAGGGCCATTTGGTTAACTAAAATCCTGCTACTGAAATAATGATTTAAAAATATTTTTGCCTACAATTCACCAATTTTCTTGATTTAGGAACATTGCTTTACTTAAATAATTAAAAGCAATTGATGCTAAAACTATGTATGTTTTTAAAAAAAAAAGTTATATATATATATAAACACAGGACGCATGTATATAACATGCATGGAGGATATAAAACATATGGCAGATTGACACTTGGACATACTGAGAGTTTTTCTACACAAATAAATTTACTGTCATAATTATACTGATGTAAACTTCCCTATGTGGACACTTATACTCCAAAATAAGAGTGCCCATATGGGGAGTTATATGCATATAATTACAGCCATCTAATTTTACTGGTATGCTTCTCTGTTTGACAAACCTCTACTATATACTGTTGGTTTCGGTTTTGTTAGAGATCAATTAGATTGCTATGGTTTGGAATATAAATTAGGCCAGCAGATGTCAATATTATGTGCCTGTTGTGGGCACCACACTGCTGTAAGTTACTTACAGCGATGGATTGGATAAGTGTCAAGTTTTAGGAGGTAAGAAATAACTGGGTTAGAGATACATGGGCACAGGTGCTTGGAAGGGTTTACCTCTGCAATGGCATGTTAACTTTTTCTTTCAGGCGCATCCAAAGTTCTAGCATAGTGCGTGATAAGATATTATAATATTATGCTTTTGAGGCCATTGGACCTTCCTATAAACCAGGTGTGGGCAATAATTTTTGGTGCAGGGCCACTCCAAGATTTTGGAAAGTGGTCAACGACCTCACTTTTGTGTGGAGGAGGTGCAGGGTCTAGGATGGAAGCTGGGGGCAAAAGGGCAGACGGGGTAAGAGACTGGGGGTGTAGGAGATCTGAGAGGGAATTTGTGTGAAGGAGAGGGTTATGACCTATGTCAGGAGATTGGGATGCAGGAGAGGATTCTGGCCTGGGCGAGATGTATAGAAGGGGGTATAGAGTCTGGGAGGGAGTTGTGAGCTGGGTCGGGGGGGGGGGGTGGTCCAGAGGGTTTGGATGGTGACCTCGGGGAAGGAGTTGGGTTTCAGGAGGGGCAGGTGTGCCAGAGACAGGCTCCGGCTGGGAGGCACTTACCTAAGTGTCTCCCAGCCAGAAACTTTGCAGCGCCTCCTCCTTCCCCGCCCACCCCAGGCAAGCTGGGCTCCCTGCCTGCTGCTGCCCCAGATAGCTTGAAAATGCAGGCTGCTCCCTCCATGTGGCTCTCCTCTCCAGGAGCGGGGAGAGGCTTGTGCCACCTCGTCCCCCAGGCCAAGCTCTTCTCTCCTATTGGCTGGTTGTTTCTGGCCAATCAGAGCTGAGAGATTGGCTGGGGTCAGTTCCTACTGGCTGATTGTTTCCATTCAATAGGAGCTGAGGATTGGGCTGGGGGCAGGGAGATCACCCAAAGCTTTCCCCTCTCTCCACAGTAGAGTCACACGGAGCACACCTTAAACCAGAAGGTGCTGTGTGCCTGAGGGTCCTGGCAGAGGTGTCTGCAGGCCAAATCTGGCCCACAAGAGGTATCTTGCCCACCCCTGCTATAAATCCAATTTTCAAGCATTGGCCTCTAAAATTTTTCCAACCGACTCCACTGACCTTTCCTTAAAGGGGCCCTAACAGCTCATTTAAATTGTCTGAAAATAGCACTTTACAATATCCAATATTGATTTGCACCTTTCATTTGATTTTTTTTATTTCACTGAAAACTCTTTTCTGATTGAAGTTTAAATGCCATACCTTTCTACTTGCGCAACTCAAATATTGCAATACTCTGCTAATGCAGAAAGTGAAATACATTAGGGTTATTGTTATTGTCCAAGACAAAGAATGTGTCAACAGTAAATTGACAGCATAATATAAAAGTGGTGGGTGAAAAGTAAATGAGATTTTTAAAATTCATTCGGAATTAATAATATTGGGTAGTAGTAGTAGTAGTAGGTAAGGATTTTGTTTTAATGAGTTTTTACACCTGATAATTAAAAAAACAATTTACAGACAGGACATTAACTTATCTGTTTGAAATGCTAACACAGATTTCATTCGTTAGACTCATCCCTAGCAATGCTTAATTCAAACAAACATTCTTGTTTTGATTACAACTTATCAATTAACCATAAAACATTTATCTTTCATGATTCTTTTGTCATGTTGTGTAACTGCTATTATTCACTGAAAAATCAGCACAGTTACGTGCCCATCAATCACTGATTCTTTTCATTCTCGATTCCCCCTTCCCTTCTCCAGGGTTATTGGTTTCTTGCTGGATGGGAATATTGCATGACAGTTCCATTTATATCCGATATGTTACATAAAAATGTGAAATTTCTATTATCTTGTAAGGCTTACAGTACAGTACTTGCTACATATTCTTGTAGGAACAATACAGCTAAACCCAGCTTTCTTCTAGACCCTTATATGGAAAAATGTAGCTGACCTAATTAAGACAGCAAACTGAATTAATCTTAAAATTAGATATGTTGAATGTATTTTGTTACATTTGCTAGATTTTAACTAAAAATCTTGAGCAAAATTCTCAAGCCAGCCAAACTGTTCACCAATATACAATTGGTGCAAAGGGCCAACCACAGATTCTACTAGTATAGGATGAACCTCTCTAGTCCAGCACCCTTGGGAATGACCAATGCTGAACCAGAGAATTTGCCAGACCACGGGAAGTCAATATTGTCTAGCAGCGTAACCAACACGTCCATTGCTTACTGGGCTCTCAAAAGACATTTAGGGGTTAATAATAGCATAAAATACTGAGAATCAGGACTGGTGGCTGTAAACAAACTTTATGGGACCTCAGTAAACTTGGCCACAGCCATGATAAGTGGACATCTGGCTAACTAAAATCATGACAGACCATGGACGTTGCTGGACCAGAAAGTGCCGGACTAGAGAGGTTCAACCTGTACCAACAAGGTCACTAAATGTTTGCTCTACT
The DNA here is from genome assembly GCA_019425775.1 of Rafetus swinhoei. NCBI lineage: Eukaryota > Metazoa > Chordata > Testudines > Trionychidae > Rafetus > Rafetus swinhoei. The sequence continues at coordinate 17,915,323 of CM033447.1, read as the reverse complement.
ACTGGCTGGCTCATACCTATGAGCTTGAACCTATGTCCCATATTCAAAGACAGGCTGAAATATACTGAAGTTCTAATAATACAAATATATCCTCATCTCTGCTTCCCAAGAGGAAGCAAATTAATCTAATAGACCAAATAGTCTGCTGGTGTAAATCACTATCACTCACAGTTACCCTGATTTACATCAGATGGAGGGTCCTGACCCAACTAGTAAGACGAAAGCAAACCTTTTAACTCCACCTGCATTGTTACAGCAAGTTTCCGTTTCACTCAGCTAATGCAGTCTAAGGTCCTGTAACCAGCAGTATATTATTCTTCCAGTACTGCACTGTTCATGCAGATGCTGTGAAAATAAACATTTATTTCACTGGGCAGAGTGAACATTTTAGCACAGTTGATACCCTGAAGTGTATTTACACAAGGCCCACGTAGGGAGGCAATATGGCCAGTGTTTCTCAACCTTTTTTTATAAAGTACCCCTTTAAAAAAAAAAAGTACCCCCAGTACCTACAGTTTTCAGACACACAATTTTTTTCTAGCATTGCCACACATTTCTTTAAACAACTTAATCATAGCCGGGTGGGTGATGAAATTTTTGGGTGTAAAAAGTACACAAATAATAAAGCACTGTAAAACTTAAAACAAAAATTCAGTTTTCTCCAAATTTCAGTTGTGTTGATGTACTCTCCAGACTTCTCTCAAGTACCTCTAAGGGTACTCTTACCACTGGTTGAAAGGACTAGTGGATAGCACTGGACTGGCACTCAGGATGCTGCATTCTAATCTGAATTCTGCTACTGGATTGCTGGATGTACTTGACATGTCACTTCACCTCCCCCAGCCTCTGTTTCCATATCTGTATAAAGCCAATAAAACCCTAGCTTCCTCTGTAAAGCACTTTGAGATCTGTGTGTGATGAACACTATAGGAGAGGTAGGCATTTTCCCTGTTATTCTCCAAACCTTTGACTCAGGAAAGATCAGCTTAATAGCCCTACCATTTGAAAATATCTGCTTGGCAATTAAAACCTCACTAATGAATGAGGTATTGGCAGAATCTCCTCATTCACCACAAAATAAGATGCCTAAATCCTACATTTTACTGACAAATTACTCCTAGCCTAAGTCCAACACAAATAATAACTAGGAGCTATGCCTAGCCATAGGGGAACACACTGTCAAAAGCAGGAAAGTCCATGAGAGTCACCTGCCATAGTTTAGGCTCTTTTGGGATCTACAAGACCCCAAATTCCCTCCTCAGAGAGCCTGAAAGTAATGGTGCAGATCTATGGAGCCTCCTAGTCTTCATGGGGTTGGCAAGAGGCAATGCCCTGGAGAACCCTGATGCTCTGTTTCTGCCCCAGCCCTACACAGAACAAGTCCATGGAGCACCAGTGCAGAGGCTCCATCTGTGGGAATGATGCGGCTGAAGAGGTAAAGTCCTCCTCAGAGGATTCTGCCTAGCAAAGATTCCCTCTGCTTACACAAGCCCAAGGGAGGATCAAAGCCTGGTCCTGTTAGTGTATTTTTCTTGTGCTCCCTTCGCTTCCTAAACCTGGCACCCTTGCAAGGAAGCATCGAAAAATATCACAACAGGGCAGTGTCAGGGTAATGAGCATTATGCACTAAAATGTATAAGCAATAGCACTTCAACCATTTCTTCAATCTGTGTAGCATCCACTAAGCTGAGTGCTTGGGCAGCCACTTAGGAGAGATTCAAATGCCACCCAGCTGATTAGCAGAGCCCTCCCAGCCAGCAGCATGCAATTCTACTGGTGGTACACATTCTCATGTGCCTCCGTGCACACAAAAATTATTCTGCACAGAGATGGAAAAATATTAGAGGAAACATTGGTAGCACCTTGCCCAAAACTGGCTCCCAGTTAATTCAGTGGCAAAAACTCCCGTCACTTGGGTAGGGGTAGCATTAGCCCCAGTGGTGGAAACTCTCTTCCACCTCTCATGTCTAATAGCCCTAGTATGCTGCTGTACCTGATCTTGCACAGAGTACAGCTACTTTAGATACAATTCCCCCATGTGTCAGCAGAATGTTGAGCACTAGAAAAAGTGCCAAAAACCATGAAGCAACTCCAACGGCTGGGTGATACCAGAAGAGATTAAAACCAAGCAGGAGTCAGAGCAAAACAGCCTGGGTAAATATGTTGATGCATCATGATGTCAATAAAAACTGGGGGGAAAAATGTAGGAGGCTAGCAAATTGCTAAAATGCATGTTTGTCACCTCCGTAGCAACGCACATGCCATCAGTGATGGCTCATTTTAAGTTCAATCTCTAAGATTCCTTCTAAACTCATCGTATACTATATGCTCTGCTGCTGACATTTAAACCAGAGCAGCATACTAATAAGCCCAGGAAAAGACACACATTTCCAGTACCAGCTTTACAGCTTCTGTACATTTAGCAAGAGAAACAACACTGATATAATAGTTGCTTTGCCAACCTGTATTGAGAGAAGAATATAGCAATTGATTACTAGCACTGAGGAACAACTATATGGTGGCTCAGCTCCAAAATCATTCTGTGTTTTTTCTTGTATGGCTTCCTTTAACAAAATTGGCTGTTAGGCAAATAATACAGGATAAAAACAGATTGGGCCAGATTCTCAGCTAGCGTAAATCAGCATAATTCCAGGGAAGTCAAGGCAGCAACACCAATTTACAGCAGCAGAGGATCGGAATCAGAATCTCCAGTTAGTTGATTTGCCTCATTTATTGGCAGTCCTACATACAACTCTGCATGCTTTGCCATGCATGTGTATGTAATCGGGTGGTACTTACCTCACGCAAGCGCCCCGCTCTGCCTTAGTTTGTTAGCCAAAAGTCTCTTCAGCAACACAGCCCTCCAGCCAAGTCACACTGCTGAGTATCACAAACCCTTCCGGGGCCCATCCCAGTGCCCTCTTCAGTGTGTCTCAGTTCACTGTCCATTCTCTCAGTTCATTCCCCATGCTCCAATCAAGAGTGATGATTTCAGGGGTTCTCCTCCTGGAGACAATTCCCTTGCCCTTTTCTTAGGGCTTTATCTTTAAGTCCGTCAGTCTCTCAGCAGCTCTCCACTTGGAGCTGTCCACTGCCGCTTCCTCAGCCAGCCAGTTACCCCTGGTCTTCTCTCCTTCAGGGCTCCACTGAAACTAAACTGCTTCTGAGGTTTGCAGCTCTTTTTGTAGGCCTCCCGGGCCCCCTATTGGTTGGTTTCTTCTGTTGCCACTCTTGCCTCCTGGAGGACTTGTCCATGGTCCTTTTTGGCCTCAAGTCTAGTACACCTCATTACAGTGTAATTCCATGATCTGGTAGTTTCTAAGTCTCTTCCAAGTCCACAAATACAATGTCTCATTTGCAACAATTAACTACCTAAAACAAATCTAACATTCCTTAACAGCTGAAATGAATACAGGGTCTGGTGGGAGCTATGCATTGCTTAAACAGAATATATACATGGGTTTCTGTTGTGCCATGTAGGGCCAGTCCAAAAGGGGGGTTGTTTAGTGCTACACCACCACAGGAAGAGCTCAAGGAGATGTAGAATACACCACAGCAGCAAGGACATGAGACCATGCTTCTTCACCATTCCTTTTGGGGATGTGTGGAGGATAGGGCTGCCAGATGGTTTAACCAAAAATACCAAACACCCCCCACCCAAAAAAAATCACTGGGGGAAAATTCTGTTGGGGGGGGGGGGAAGGGGGAAGATCAAAGTTGTTGAGAAAAAAAAAAGGACCCTGAAAGTTATTAAGCAAAAAAATAAAGAATAAAATAAAATAAAATAAAATAAAATAAAATGGCATTAAAACAGCATGGCCTCTTTAAGTGCGAGACGGGAGAGGTTGAGCACTAAGACCCAGGAAAGGCATTGCTTCAGGTCTTTTTGCCAGCAGCCATCTTGTTTTCTTTATCAAGCTCCTCTCCCCTCCCCCCTCAGGTAAGCAGAGGGTCCGGGGGTTGGGGGCCAGGGGAGACTGGGGGCTGGGTCCAGTTGCCGAGTGTGTCTTAGGGTTGCCAGGTGTCTGGTATTTTTGCCTCCTGGCAGGGAAAAAACCCACAAAATACCAGACATTTCAGGTGTCCGGTATTTTCTGAATTTTTTTACTGGACAGGAGGTGAAAATACCGGACTATCTGGGTAAATACCGGACACCTGGCAACCCTAGTGGAGGACGCAATCCTTGCACTCCTCCAAGACCTACTGTAATAATCCCTTGAATGTGGCACCTAAGAGGGAGCACTTCCATGTGTGCATCCCACCACAATGAAATGAGTAGGGAAGAAATCGTTTCCCATGATAACCTGCAGTTCACTCCGCACACGTTCATCCCATGGTTCTGCAAAAGCCTCTGAGCACATCTTCATGGACTCATCCTTGAATGTTCTCGCTGCAATCATTTCCCACCTTGCACCCTGAGCCAATACTTTCATAAGAGAGAATTTGTGAATACTGGGGCTTAAAAAACTAAGGGGCATATAGGTAAAATCCTGGCTAAATAATTTTATATCCTGTTTGCTTGTGTGTGTTACTGGAAAACAACATCCATGCATCTTCATTCAACTTTCCTTGATCAAATACAAAGTGTTCAAGTGCCAAATTACTGTATTTTCATTTCATGCAGTGGGAAAAGCCTGGGGTAACCAGAAACCAAACCCATTTACAAGATCTAGAATGTAGCATCAAATCCATGGCCCCCTGAACTTGGGGAAAGTTTGTGTATGGATGTGAGGTTGCAGCTCAAGCCAATTTCTCATGTTAAACATCTGATCTCCGTGTTGGCTCAATTAGCTCTTCCTTCCTGACCTCTAGATTGCAGATACAGTGGGCCTCATTAAAATATCAGCATTGCCATACTTGATTTTAACATAATATTTGTGATAGTCCTTATATTGAGAATGAATAATACCACAAATATATTCTTGGTAAACACTGATATTTATAGCAACCACTACAACAGTTGTTTTTTAAAAATACGATACATCTTTGTTTTCCAAAAATATGGTCATTGGGCCATTTGGTTCAACAGCAAAAGTAACTCAGAAGTAAGTGTGGATGTGGAAAATTGACTTTGCTCATAAGAAACACACAGCAGAAACTGCTCAGTATGAAGTTATAATCTCCATAGTTTGCAAGGAAGTGCCAAAAATCAAGTATAAATGGAGCAAATGAAAAAAGTGCTGACACCTAACACTATAACTCCACCAACAAAATAGGTTAGAAGTTCAGTCCTGAATTTTGACTGTAATGAATTTCTCTATTTTGCACTGAAATCCCTGTCTACCCTGTTTTCCTCTAAAACAGGAATAATATCCCTTATTATAGATATACAGACTTATGGATCTAAAGCTGAATGTTGTATTTTCCCAATCATTGAGGTATTAGTTGGGAAATCAGCCAAAACCGAAATTTCTGGTATTATTTCTAAATTGTATATAAATAACCTATAACTGCTTTAATAGTTAAGTTACTGTTGCTGCCCAGTGGCGGCCCATCCCTAGAGGTGAACTAGGCGGTCGCCAAAGTTAAACGGCATTGAGGGGTTTGGAGGGAGGGGTACCGATCACGCGCTTCGCCTAGGGCACCAGTTGCCGGCAGCTCGTCTAGGGCTGTTCCTGTAATGCTGCCCCTGTCACAATATGGTGTTATTCCAAGGCCGGTGCCCAAATGGATGTTTTGATGTAAATGAAGAGCATCTGCTTTTTTAGTCATTGGAACTACTATAAATGTACTCTCCTATAGGTGAGATCAGAATCTTGTCCCTTACTTACAAAAAAAAATGTAATTTACAGAATTCTTCTGAAAATTATTTCTATTACCTTATCAAGACCCAGGAACCAAAATTCACAAACAACTCAATCTTATGACTGTATAAAAGTGAATATAGCAAACTTAAAATTCTATTTCGGAGGCTGCACCCAATTACAAAAGTAATTACTATGCACTTGTGTCCAATTTGTGAGGAACAAGACAGACATTTTACCATTTTAAATCCTGTATCCTAAATCCCAGAGCAAGATACTGTTATGTGATCCCCCCACATTCCTCTGCTTTTTTACATTTTCTTATTAACTTCCAATTCCCTTTCCATTACATTCCTCCTTATGCCAGCCTTACACTCAGGTGACCCCTGCTGCAGGAGGAAAAAAAGTGGATTTAACTCAGAGTTTATAATTACCAGCCTACGAATGACAGTACAATGGATGGAAGTACACTGGCCTCCAGGTAGATAAGTCCTCTTTTTGCTCAGATGTGAGCCTTAACTATTAATCTTTCTAACCACAGAGCATAAAACACTCATCATCAAATGGAACTAATCTCTCCTGACTGTATTCAAGGCACCTCAGCTACTTGTGCTCAGGTGTGAGTACCAAAAACTGGTACATTGTAGCTGGGATGTTAGCGATGACTCTGCATTGCATCAATTGTCCCTTAGCTCAGGGGGCCTCCATCTTGCTGAAGAATTCTGAGACCAGAAAAGTGCCAAGATTCTAGAACAAGCAGCACAACGTGGATCTACAGGAATGAAGGTGGGAAAGGAAATAAGACCACTGATGATGCTTGGGAGGAGCTCCCCCAAAACATCTGCAGAGCTACATCAATATCCTGCTTGAAAAACTCTCCTCTGCCATTATTCCTACAAAAAACCTTGACAAGGGTGAGGCCGACCATGCCCGGAGACTATTGCCTATCGTTCTGACCACTAATGTCTCATTGTTTCCTTGTTTTCCCCATCTTTCTGTCTGTATCCTTTGGTTGTCTCATCTTAGATTTGAATTGAAACTGGCGGCAGGGATTGTTGTTCTGTGTTGGTCCGACACCTAGCAGGGACTCCTATGCACTGTGGCAATACAAATAAATAATAACGGCACTTCCAAAAGAACAGAAGCAGAGAAGGTGACAGAAACAGGAGACAAAAGTAATAGTTTCTGCATGTGCATACTCTGGTAGGGGCCATCACACGCCCCACTATACAAGCAGCTCTGCATGCTGCCATTTTACAAGGTGAGAACAGGGCAGTGGTGGAACTAAAGTGCGAGTTGTCAGCATTTCCAGATACTTCACTTTACAAGGGCCGCTGAAGTCAGGAGCTCCTCGGCAGCTTGCAAAAACCAGCTCTCACTTGACCAGGGAGAAAATTCTTACGTTGATTGAGGAAAAGGAGCATGAGCTCCAACAAGGTAAACACGATTGAGGGGAAGAGGGAGGGCAGCTGTCATTTAAATTAGCATCTAGTAAAAGTCCAGGAGCCAAGAATTTCACCTGGGGCGGCACAAATACCTATAAAATCTAGACAGAACTGTTTCTACTTATTTCTTAGTTAATATAGAGGGTATACCCACAGATAAACTAATAGAAGTATCCAAGAAGCTGGATATACATATTTAATGGAGAAAGCAGGGTGAAAATGCTGTTTATTCTTAAAAAAGGGGTAGGTGTGCTCATCTGGATCTTCCGAGTTTCCTTCAGTTTAGAGGGCCTGATCCAAAGCCCATTAACGTCAATGAGAGGTTTGTAATTCAGACAGTGTTTTTTCTGACGTCCCTTGTCTAATTTTCCCTTTTAAATTTGGAGGTTTTCGTTGTCTTAATTAAATTCTTATGTGTGTGTGGAACTTACTCACATGCAGAGGCCTACCCGTACAAAAGATCAAAGCACATAACAAACCTAATCAAAAGATTGAACATAACAAACCAGTATCTTGGGCTTTCTTCAACATCTAGATGTTCTATACATTAAAAATGAATATGCTATTATGTGTCCTTTGCTGATGGGCTAGAACAAAAGCAGAGCAGAGGACAGAAATAGAAGAGTTGTATCTGAGTTGTGTCTTCCTGTGCTTTCTCTCAGGAGAACTGAGGAAATTCCTGCCAGCATGGCTTCTTATTTATTAGCCCTGAAAGACAGCTACTTTCAATAAACATTTAAAGTATCTGCTCATGCATGCACTTTAAATGCAGAGCTAATTGAAAGTTGTGTAGCAGACAGCGTTGATTATAGTCGATTTCCATCTATTTTAAAATGCCCTTTATTAGTATGGTCTTTTGCAATTGCTGTATTGATTTGTTTTGTTTTGTTTTGCTTTCAGAACAAATCTACTTAGACATTCATTTATGGCACTAGAAAGTTAGACTTTTAAAGGTACGGTGACATTTTTAACAACACTGCACACCTGAGCTTTATTTCTGAAAGGCAACTTTGCTAGGAGGAGGGAAAGAATCTTTATTGTACACAATTTTAAGATTCTCTATTTTATAAAAGGTTCATAAAAAGTCATTTTCCTTTGAGTTGCTAGCTCAGGTTATTAGAGATGGGCCCACTTTGCAAAGCTCAGATCCAGAACCAGCACTGATAATGTTCAGGTCTAGGGTGTTGATTTGGACCCTTTAACTCTAGGATGTCTTGACTAAAAATACATTTTTTTTTACATATCTATCTGATGGAGATCTTGGAAGGGGATTGTGTCTGCATATTTTTCACTTATTAAAAAATTAACAACTGTGTGTCAAATACAACATATTCCTCCTCTTTTTCTCTTGTGGGCACATTCAATGTTAACTATTTGCAAAGCACTACAGAATGACTTTTTCCAGGTGCTGTTGATTTCCTGCAACCCATTAGTCTGCATTGAGTGTGGGCAGTATCTTGCAGGGTACAGCTTTGTAGTGTTATTTAAGGGGCATGATCCTGATCTTACTTGCACTGACTTTACTCCATTGTCATCGGTGGAGTTACTCCAGATTTACCTCAGCATTAATGGGATCAGAATCAGGCAAGCTCTATGCTTATTTTTTTTTCAGATACTTAAAGAAAGGGTCTGTTGTAGCAATTTACATTTTAATCCCTCTGTTCTAAAGTTACCCCAATTAGTTCCAAAGATCTCCTACTAGAAAGACAAATGGGATCCTGTATACTGAAGCATCCCATGTAAAACAGAGGAAAACTTTGGTGCACACTTTGCATTATGGTCTTGGCCACAAGACTCTTATGCAAGTCTTGTCTGGCTGCTGGATCAGGAGAGAAAAACGAGTGAATGGAGAGTAGAGACAAAACAGTCACAGACTAGGAAAATGACTAATAGGGAAATAGAAAACCACTCAAAGATGACAAGAAAATAACTACCAGAGACCCTGAAGCTGAACTAAAAAGAATCAAGAGATGAAGGATGTATGTTATTGTTCTCATTATAGCAGGGAAAGCTGGTATTTAGCAACTAAGCTATTTTAATGTAATGTTTACATAACTCTAACACAATAGTAACCAGGGTCTTACATACACTGCAGCTCCATCATCTCTCTAGTTCAGAAGCCTGGCTTACAAAATGAAGAGTGATCTTTGGCCTCTGGAGCTGCTCCCTTCATCCTTATATAACAATAGTAGCAGGCTTCAAACACATATCAGCAACAGCAGCTCCTTTTCCAACTGACAGGTGCTTTCTTGTTTCCCTACCCCTTCTGAACAACAGTGATGATTTATTTGTCTTAGAGTAGCATACATAGCTTCTCCCCCGCTCCCTCCCTGCTGAGAGTGGAGCCCCACTGCGCAGCACAAACACACAGGAGGTGACAATACCTGGCCCCAGTAATTTTACAGTGTAAATAAAGGAGGCAAAGGCTAGGAGGGGAGACAGACGCACAGAGAGGTGAAGTATCTTAGCCAGAGTCAGACAGCAAGGCAATTGCTGAGTCAGGAATACAACCCATATTCCTAAGTCCCAGTGTAGTGCTTTACCCATTAAACCACACTGCCTCTCATAAGTAATTTCATTACCAATTAGCAAAGGAGGTGAAGGAGAAACTCGGCCCTTTAGATGATGCACAACGTGAACACAGTGGTCACACAACGCAGCAGTGGACTGCACTGATAAAGTGGAATGAGTTGCAAGCACCAACAACTTAAAGTCTTAGCGTTGCTCTACAAACTTATGTTGACGTAACTCTTCCACTCGGGATCTGGAAAATCCACACCCTGACTGATGCAGTTATACTGACTGAACTCCCAGAGTAGACAGCGCTGTCAGGAGGGCTTCTCCAGTTGGCATAGCTACCACCTCTTGTTTACGACAGAATCATCTCCCCAGTCAGCATTTGTAGTATCTTCACTAAGTGCTCCAGTGCCTTAGAGAAGGTGAGCAGCTAGATTTATGTCTAAGGTTTCCCTTTTCTCTTCAAGATGCAGGCAGGGCCGGCCTTAGGCCGATTCGCCCGATTCCCCCGAATGGGGCCCCGCGCCTAAAGGGGCCCCGCGCCCTGAACCTGGAAGTGTGCTGGGCGCCATGGGAGGCAAGTTAATATTCAGAGCTGGGGGCCCTGCTCCAGCAATATGTGGAGCTGGGTCTCTCCCCCAGCTCTGACTGGGTCTCTCCCCCAGCTCTGACTGCAGCCCCCACCTGCCGGCCCCCCCGCGCATCCTCTCACCCCGCCCCCAGAGCGTCCCCCTAGGCCCCGTCCCATCCCTGCCATGCACAGCTCTCAGTGCGGCTCCCCCTCACCGGCTGCTGCTGCCATGCGTGGCGTTCTCAGGTGTAGTGCTTTACCCATTAAACCACATGACGTCACGGCCCAGGAATTTAAAACTCCTCGGCGCCGTGTGGCCTAGCAGCTCCAGGTTTGGAGTCCGGGGGCCCAAGCGCAGACTCCGGCCCCGCAAAGTGGAAGGCAGAAGGTAGGGGAGGGGGAAAACTGGGGAGGGGTGGGAGAGGAAGGGGCTTGTACAGAGTGGGAGGAGGGCTTATGCGGAGGGGGGAGGGGAGGAAGGGGAAGAGGAAGGGGCTTGTGTGGAGGGGAGGCAGGAGAGGAAGGGGCTTGTGCAGAGGGGAAGGGAAGGGGAGAGGGGAAAGGAACGGGCTTGTGCGGAGGCAGGGAGAGGAAGGGGCTTGTGCGGAGGTGGAGGGGGGAGAGGAAGGCACCAAGAGACAGGGTGGAGGAGAGACAAATGCCAGGGGCCAAGTGCAGACAATGAGGAAAAGGGCAGGAGGAGGTGTCAGTGGGAGGGGGACAGGGTGATGCTGGGAGAGGAGAAGAAAGGGGAAGGGCATTGGGGCTAGAGGGGAAGGGGAGGTGCTGGGAGAAGGCTTGAAAGAAGGGGTGGGCATGAGAAAGGTGGGGATGGAGCAAGTCATGTGTGAGGGCACAGAGGGGCAGGAGGGGAACAGGGCAGAGAGTGGTGAGGGGGTGGGCATCAGGGGAAAAGGGGGCAGGGCAGTAAGGGAAGGGGGAGGCACCAGGAGGGTGCAGGGCTAAGGGAAGGTGCAGGTGCCAGGGGATTCTGGGGTGAAGCAGAAGGGCAGACACCTGCAGGAGGGACCAGCACCAGAGGAGAGAGGCAGGGCAGGTGTGTAGAGGAGGTGTTAGAAGAGGGGATGAGGAGGGTAGCTCACATGATCAGAGTGGGGCTACTGGAGGAGTAGGCACAGGGGAGAGAAGGGCTGGTGGAGGGGGCAGGTCGCAGGAGGGCTGAGGGCAGTGAGAAGGGCAGGAGTCAGGACAGCAGAGAAGGGTGAGGAGTTGGGGGGCAGCAGGCCCAGGAGAGCTGATGGAGCAAGGGGAGGAGACATGGCAGCAGAGAGAAGGTAAAGGTTTATAAAATATTTATTAATAACTTGGGTACCACAGTGGCACATCCAAACAAGCCACATGAACTCAGTACAGGTGCACAACACAAAATCCATTCTGCTCATGGGAGGAAACTCTTAGGCTATGTCTACACTGGCGGCTTCTTGTGCAAGAACATCTTGTGCAAGGGTTCTTGTGCAAGAAGTCTTGCACAAGAACACGTCCACACTGCCATGTGCGAGCTGTGCTTTTGGCGCAAGAGCATCCATGGCAGTGTGGACGCTCTCTGAGCAAGAAAGCTCCAATGGCCATTTTAGCCATAGGGGTTTCTTGCGCAAGAAATCCCTGCCAAGCATCCACACTGCCCTCTTGCGCAAGAGAGCTTACACCTGTTAGAAAAGAGCGTAGCTCTTGCGCAAGACACCCTCTCTTACCACGCCATACTGTAAATTTCCTTGCGCAAGAGCAGGCGGGCAGTGTGGCTGCTCTGTGGGTTCTTGCGCAAGAACGGCTGTACTTGCGCAAGAAGCTGCAAGTGTAGACATAGCCTTAGAGGGAACACTTCCCCCAGCCCCTCTGCCCCCGAGTTAATGTCACACACATTGGGTTAATGCAATTGCAGGATAGTTGCATGAGGGGGGCTTGGTGGGGGCCAAACTAATCCCTGTTGGTAGGAGGATGGTGGGAAAAGTCCTTCGAGGGGGTGACATGACACCTTTTACTTCTGGTCATGTGTCCATCTTGCCCCGAGCGTGTTACCTCCAGAGGCCTGGTTAACGGGGGTCAGGGGTGTGGCGTGGTTAACGTGGGTCAGGGGGTATGGCTAATGGGGCACCACCAAAAATTATACAAATCTGCCGTCCCTGCCGGCCCCAGAGGAGGAGTGTGTCAGCTGCCTGCACCACAGGAGGTGAGAGTTTAGCGCAGGATTTTCCTGTGCCGCGGGAGGGGGTGTATGTGTGTGTTGGCAGGGGATTTTTTGTCCTGTGGTTTTTGTTGGGTTTTTTTGCTCAATTAAAAAAAAATTCATGGGGCCCCCCATTGAAACTTGTGTGCCTTTTTTTTTTTTTGCTCAACCAAAATTGCTGCGGGGCCCCGTCGAAGTTGTTCAAATTGGGCCCCGCACTTCCTAAAGCCGGCCCTGGATGCAGGAGTACCAAGAAGAAAGACAACATCAAAGATCGCGATCCCTTGTGGGTTTCTGATTCAAAAGCAATCCATCCTTAAGGCCAGTGAAAGACACACTGCAACACAGATCTCATTGAGAAAACTACTAAGCAGACCTGAGAGAGAAGGCAAAATTCGATGAAAGCTTCAATTCTTGCACATCTTATGTGTCCTTACGGGGCAGAGGCTAGTACAAAATTATGTACAAGTGATGCCTGTATAAACAGTTTCTTCTGGGACCATGTTTAGTTTCTCTTCACCTGAAATGTTTAGTTTCTCTTCACCTGGAATCTCTCAAGTCAGGACTACACTATGCAGAAGATCGACACTGACACAATCAATCTTCTGGAATTCAATTTAGCGGGTATAGTAAAGATCTGCTAAATTGAACTCAGAGGGCACCCCCACCAGTACCAGTACTCCTGCTCCTCATGAGAAGGAAGCTAAGCTGACAGGAGCGTTTGCTCCCATTGGCCTCCTGCTGTGTGGATGGCAAAGAAACTCGATTTAAGATATGTTGACTCCAGCTATGCAATTAACATAGGTGGAGTTGTGTATCTTAATTCGACCTTCTGCTGTAGTGTAGACCTGGCCTCAGTGCTACTTTACCAAGCAATGGAGTGTAACTCACTTTACAGAGATATGTGAGGGTCTCCTTTGGGCATGAACTTTGCGCAGACAGCGCACGCCTTAAAGCCTTGTGGCCCTGGCATTCCTCACCCCCGCAGGGGGAGAAGGAAAAAACAAAGAAACACTAACTACCTAACTCATTGAGCTACTCAGAACTATTTACAACACTAACAGAAACGGGAACCATTAACTGATCTAAGAGAAAGACACGCTCCAACGACTGTCACGGGCGGTAAGAAGGAACTGAGGTGGGGAAGCGCCAGCAGGGGTACTTATGCCCCGCCATGGCGGCACCACTCCAGGGGGCGCCCTGCCGGCGCTACGGGTACCGCTAGGGAAAACGCTCCGGAAGACGCGGTGCGCACACCTGATTCGAATGGACATGAGCAACCACTCGAAGAAGAACTCACTTTACAGAGATAAGCAGCCCTAAGATCCAGCTGACAGTGTAAGATGGAAAAGGTACTAATCCTGAATCTGAGTTGACAGGCAGTTCTGCTGAATTCAGTTTGAATTCATTTCATTTCCAAAAGGCTTTTAGTATCTCCTTAGGCTTTCAAAGGGCACTAATATCACCATGGGCATTTGCTACAGCTCATTTTTTCTTCTCACCATGCTAATCTTGGGCTGACCTCAGGTTATGGGTTAGAAATTCTATTTAGCTATTTATTGCATGGATGAGCTTATAATAAAGCTCATTTCACTGCCGAATTTTGAAACAATGGTCTTCCTATTCATCTCATGGTGCTTTGCTTTTCTTCATAAATAATCAAACATGACTGTATCTGGTCTCTACAAGGAATTGTTCGATTGCCTTGTCAGATTTCAGTAACTGTGTGTCAGGTTCATACTTGGGAGCTTTCCAACTCTAGTAGACAAGATTCATATGCAGTTTTGTGACCTTCCTAACACAAAAGCCCAGACTTTTCTCCGAGTTACTCTCCCTGGGTTGGGTTTAATTGGTTTGGGTTTATGCAGGGCTGAACACGCAGCCCACAGGTGGGATCTTTTGAACATGGCCTCCACTGGGAACACACACCATAATGGCGAGTCAATATGATAGTCTTCTGTTTATATGCGTTTTAGTAGTTAAATTCCTGGACTGTCATTGCTCATTAAAAGTGCTGTCATATGGGTGGAAATCGGGTAAATATTGCATTTTATTAATATCAGCAGAACTGACTTAAATGGGACCTGCATGTTGTGAAGACTTGCTTTAATCTTTGTATTCATGCCCATCAATGTGAAAGACGTTATTTGCATATACTTTTGCATGTACATGCAACCACACTTAAGTTACAGCCCTTGGCATAGGCTGTGAGTATCATTGTGGCCCCCGGGGCTTCCAAAGTTAAGTAGCCCTGCACTATAGCTTTGCATAGTTTAAAAAAATTAATGGACCCCTAAACAATGTTCCCTCTAATATTTTTCATCTGTGCGCAGATTTTTTTCCATCCATGTGTGGAATAATTTTATGTGCACTGAGGCATGTGTGAATGTGCCCAACCAGTAGAAACAAACTAGCTATGGGTGCTCTGCTAGTCATTTAAATTTTTCTTGAGTGGCTGCACAAGAGTACTAGAAATGGGTTTACTCCCCTGTAACAGTAACTCCTGACATTGCATTCATAGTACTTATCCAAAGAAGGTCAAGTGAAGTCTCTCATGAAAGCCTATATTGTTACCCAGAATTTTCAGAACCCAAAGCAAGTGGTAACTTAACTGACTTTCTCCAGGTGGTGTCACGACTAAATCAGTGGGGGGAACAGTTCCTCTGTCTGATATGTGATTGATACAAACCACAGTGCTTTTATCTAAAACTACTTTTTATTAGATCTTAAGTGCGCGCACACACACACACACACACACACACTTGCAGTAGGTTGAGAGTTCCTTATACCAGTGGTTCCCAACCTTTTCGAGCATGCGGGCCCCTTTTCTATATATTAACATTTCACTGATCCCCTTCCCTGGGGAGAAAAAAAAAAAAAGAAAAAAGAAAAGAAAAGAAAAAGAAAAAAAGTGAGGATTGGGCCCACCACAGTGGGCCCGATCCTTATTTTTAAACTTTCCATAGGCCGCCTGCAGTACTGTCACGGACCATCAGGAATCTGCAGACCACAGGTTGGGAACCACTACCTTATACCTTTATATTTACCAAAGTTTAGATGGTAAGCCAGGGTTCTAGGGGACCCCTCCTTCCATCTAGCTGCTGGGGAACTTAGGAGTCAAATCCTTGCCCAAAGAAAGCTTCCTTGGACTGCTCCAAAGCACCCTAACAACACTTTTTATCATAAAAGCACATAACACATCAAAGCCCCTAATAGGCTAACAGCCAATACATGTATTCTCCTTAGCAGCAATGCATTTTTAGTCATAACAGAAAAATATACGTCAAAGCACCTAAAACCAAGGCTATGTCTAGACTACAATTGGAAAAAGAAACGCAAATTGCGTATATTTTTCTGATTTACTTCCGAAAAAGGCTTTTCCAAAATTTGGCCCATCTATACGAGGCCAAATGTCTGAAAAAAAAAACCTCTTTCGGAACATCCCTTCTTCCTCGTGAAACAAGGTTTACAAGGATGCCAACAAAAGGCGTCTGCTTTTCCAACTTTTTTTTTCTGAACCCATTCCTTGGACGCAGTATCCCAGAAAAGCTCTGCAGTCTAGACGGACCCCAATAGTGGCCGAGCATTGCTTCTATTTCCATGAAACCTTAACTCCATGTCCTAACCTCCTATCCTGACAGCAACACTGCCAACCTGAACCTTGCTTTCTCAGAACCCTACAAAGATTTCTAGCTGTGTGATGTTTGGCTTTCATCTGGCTGTGAGGGAACATACAAAAGAGCTAAGTGCAGTACAGTCAAATTCTGGAGTGAACGCAGGAATGCCAAGTTCAGGGGTTCCAATGTCCCACTGAACCTCATAATCATTGTGAGGTGTATGGATGGGTGACACTTAAGTTCTGTGAATAACCTGGAAAATAGGTTTGGAAATCTGAATCAAAGCAGGATTGCCAAGCAGGTTTTGCCCAAGCAGAGGAGGCATAGTCACATCTCTGCCTTGGTTCACATGTAAAATAGGCCCTCTAAGCCAACACAACGGAAAGCTACTTATATCCTATGTCAACATGAGGCTGTGAAGGCAACAGGGAGTACCTAGGGAAATCTTGAGTAGGAGTAGAAAAGTTGTTTTACCTCTATATATGCCTTGCAGGAGGCATACGGGATCTGTCGAAAAAGACTTTCTTTCTCGACAGATCCCCCTCTAGGCTGCCTCTTTTTGCCAACAAAGTGCTGAGTCAGCAAGAACGGCGGCCATTTTATGAAAATTAAGCATGGGATATTTAAATCCCCACTTTATTTGCAATGTCGACCTGCCTAATCTGCATCCCTCTGCCGACAGAGGGATGCAGTCTAGATATACCGTGTGTGTGTATTTGCTTGCCTGAGACTGGGCTGTTAGCTACCAGAGAAAACAGCTTGCTTCTCTCTTTTCAAGTTCTTTGGGGCAAAAGAGCTTGGGGTACCTGTGGGAGAGGAATTCAAATATTGCCCCCCTTTTTTTAGGGTCAATCACCTGATGGTGGCAGCTTTAGTCCCCCCCCCCCCCCCAGAGCCAGGGCATCTGTGACTCTGGGGCTACGTCTACATTGGCAAGATTTTGCGCAAATACTTTTAACGCAAGAGGTTTGCATTAAAGTATTTGCGCAAGAGAGTGTCTACACTGGCATGTGCTTTTGCGCAAGAGATGTGCTTTTGCGCAAAAGCATCCGTGCCAGTGTAGACGCTCTCTTGCGCAAGAAAGCTCCGATGGCCATTTTAGCCATCGGGCTTTCTTGCGCAAGAAATTCATGTTGCCTGTCTACACTGGCCTCTTGCGCAAGAACAGTTGCATAAGAGGGCTTATTCCTGAGCGGGAGCATCATAGTTCTTGCGTAAGAAGCCCTGATTTCACACATTAGAATGTCAGTGTTCTTGCGCAAGAACTCCCCGCCAGTGTAGACAGGCAGCATGTTTTTGAGCAAAAGCACGTGCTTTTGCGCAAAATCATGCCAATGTAGACACAGCCTGGGAGTTTTTAGAAGCAGAGCCCAGAGGCACAGGTATTTAAGGTCTTTGTGGGCCACCACATTCTGCATTTGGAGGGCCAGAACAAAATAATTATATTTAGTTACGTAAGCTTTAGAAATCTTGTATTCATCTAAAACGCTGACACTCAGACTGAGGCTCATGAGCCACAAGTGGCCGGGGGGGGGCAACCAAATTGTTGGGCCCCTGGGCAAGATGGAGGGTAGCTCTGTGCTCTTGGAAGGGGCGGGGCATTGGGCAGAAGGGGTGGCACGGAGGGCTAGCCTGCCCCTACCAGCTCTTAAGTATCTCCCAGGGCTCCTGTGGCTATTTAAAGGGCTTTGGCTCCCATTGTGCCACAATAGCAGCAGTGACAGCTGGGAACCCCTGGCCCTTTTGAATCGCCAGGTCCTGGGGCAGTTGCCTCCAGTCTCCCCCTTTCCCTCCCTTATCGGTGGACCTGCAAGTGGCTCTTTAATGTGCCTCCTGCAGCTCTTTGCAGCATTTGATATTAAACTGCAGTGTGATTTGATTAACCACCAATGTAAGTTATTTACCAATCTGGATACTTTTCCTGTATTATCAATTGTCATTGATAAAATAATAATAATGCTTGGGCAGTCATTTTGCTGTGAGAATAATCTATACACTCCAAATATTTTCCCTGTCCTATTGTTTAAGTATGAATATGTAGTACTGTAGTAAGTGAAACAATGAATTGACACTACTGTGGCTCCGTGGGCTAATGTGGATTGTTCATTTGGCTCCTGAACCACTGAGGTCTGAGTAAAACTCAGCCAAACATACTCTGTATTGTATTGCCCTCTTCACCTAAACCAAATGCTGATAGCGATATTGTGGCTACTGTTCTGTTGAAGGACACTTTGCCCTACTAGAACTAAATAAGAAAATAGAAAAATATCCATTGTTAATAACCTAAAACATTTCTCATTCAGCTGCCTCTTCAGCTTCAAAAGGCAACAAAGAGAACTTAAAACTGCCTCCCTGATCACTCGAGAGTTCCATGAGGAGCACCGTACCTGTTCTCTTTTCCAAATAGCCAATTACGCAGTGGCTGTGAAAAAGCCACAGGAAAAATTGGGAATGACACTCACTAATCAGCCCATTTCCCCTCTACGATTTACCTGCCAATCAAGAGCAGTGTTGCTAATTTAGAGACCATCCTCCACAAAAGCCAGAGTGGGTTGAGAACAATGTCATAGATGCTATCTGGTCACAGCAATGATGAACAGAGCAGGGCGGGAGAGAGGGAAAAAATGAATTAGTTTTTATAACACCAACAGGGTAGGCAGAACTGCAATCCCAGCCTTACTGCAATTATTCAGTTAAAGCTTCAAGAATCAACATGACCAAATAAGTCCTGGACCAGGAGATAGGATTGCTGGGTTCTATTCTCAGCCCTGCCACAGGGCTAGCCCTGGACTACTCACTTTCCCTCTCTGTGCCCATTTCCTCTCCTCTATTCTCTGTCTTGTTTATTCAGACTTGCAAGCTCTTTAGGGCAGGGGAGTTCTCTCGCTCTGGGTTCGTGCAGTGCCTAGCATCTCAGGGTCCTAATTATGTCTGGGCCATTAGGCACTATTAAAAGAGAAACAATAAATATTAAACCAACATAACCATGTTTTAAGCTCCTCTTTCTAAAGACATGATAGCAGTGCTAAGTATTAACACAATGCCAACACTACATTTATATCTGTATATCAGATGACATGGAGCTTTATGAAGGCAACTCTCAAAATGTGATGCCAGCAAATCTGGTATGGACCTTAACAATATGGTTATTTGTGTTTTAAAATCTGGTTTTATTAGCATGACATTTTATGTACAATTTTATTGTGCACTGAAAGTATTAAGTTACCAATCAGCTCTCTCTTTTGTCTGTGTATCTATCTTTCTAATTTACAATTTTTTCCTTGGAGGAATGGCAAAAGGAGTCTATACTGAATGGAGGCAAATTGAGTTATGCTAGCTCGATGCATCAGCTGCTCACCAATAACGTTGCAGTGGCAAAGTGCATGAGCAATACCAACTCTCTTGACACTTCCAATCGGTGTGATGCAGAGAGAGAAGAGTAAGGATATTGTACAACTGTCTCCAGGGCTGACCTTACCATGAGGCAAACTGAGATGGCCGCCTCAGGTGCCGGACTATGTGTGTGGGGGGGTGCCACTAGGACCCAGAGTGTAGAAAATTGTGCAGCTGTTGGTGCATATGTATTCTCTCTGCAGTACCATGAGAGGAGTAGAACAGAAAGAAGGCAGAATTGAGACCTTTCAAAGTTTTGGCCCAAGCAAGGGGGCATGGGGACATCAGTTGAGCTCCCTGCCTCAGGTGTCAAAATTTTGTGGGCTGGCCCTGACTGTCTCTGGCAGGCTAGATGGTAGGAATTTTATTTGTTTTATAAATTGGAGCTAATTTAATACTGGGTCTCTAAAAGACTGCACCATCTGAAACTTCCGCTGGGAACCCACTCCCTAAGAAAGAAATTTGCTATCATCCTAAAAGCTTTTCCAAGAGGGAATGTATGCTCACAATACCTCGGGTGCTTTTTGAAACATAATGGGAAGCTTATGCTTATTCCAGGTACCAGAAAAAGCCCCATTCATAGATTCAAAAAAGGAACAGAACAGGACCCTTTCACAGGCTGGTTAGAGCTCTGAGAGGAGTAGGACTCAGTTTTGCCTGTGATGTACCAGATACCCTCATCTGATCCTGATCTATTTGCTGTTACCATCAGTAACCCTTCCCCAGCAGGGATCACTAATTGTAACTGAGTCCAGAATAGGACTGGCTGCCAATTAACTGCTAAGTCACAGGTCAGGCTGAGCTCAACACCTGTTAAAGTGCTTTCTCAGCTGTATGAACACATTTCATTTTGTGATTGTTAGGTTATGTGCCAGAATAATAATACAAATTGTGTCCTTACCCCGGTACATTATTTATTTGTATTCACTTGTGTAGCCCTTCCCTCCACAGAGCTCGGTGGAAAGAGACATAGGTATTGGAATAAGCAGGCTCAATAGAATGACAGATGGAGGAGACAACTGTCAGTCAAGTGGAACCTGCAGAGGCAAGTCTTTGCAGTGACAATCTGGGACGACTCTGGCTCGGAGCCAGGTTATTTTCTTATCACTCTTGACCTGCTGTCCTAGTCAAGACAGCTTTAACTTATCCTGCTACGGATGGTCTTTAAAAAAGGCTGGAACCGTCTTCTTACACTCAAGATTGAATAAAAGGGCATTTTGAGAGGGTGGGGGAAGCTCTTATACAAAGAACATCTCCGAGATACTTATCAGTTCTTTCACTTCAAGTTTATTACATGGACTCTGTGTTATGAATCAGAGAGGATTTGGAATGATTTGGCTCACTTTTGAGCCAATCCCTAACCTGTAAGTTGAAAAAAGCATGGCACTGCACAACAATCTTCGTTTCCACTGTACATGCCTGTTAAGTGGGGCAAGGAAGCATTAAATAGCCATTAGTTGACAAGAAATTCATTCTTGATTTAAAAATAACGAAGCAACAATTGCTATGGGATGGTGGCACATATCATGGTCACTGTGAATTGCCGGAGCTCCCTGTTCAAATGGCATCTCTTGAAGAAGCAACTGTTAAACACCTATTGAAGATCCCATCTCTATCCCCTGTTAATCTTGCTAAATTTGACTCCAATTTTGTTATTTTTTTGGGTGGACAAGGAGAGATTTCAAGTCTGGCTTTCTTCACAAACAAAAAGCAGGGAAGTTGATAGTAGATTATTGGCCATATTAGGGCTAGTCTACACTAGAAGTACTAAGGTGGTGAAACACACTATGCAGACAGGAGAGAGCTCTACTGGCAGCATAATAAAACCAACTCCAGGAGGTGTTAACTATGGTGAGATAAACTATCCTGCCAACACAATGCAGCCCACACTAGTACTTAGGTCAGTGTAATGTACGTCTCTCAGGAGTGGCATAAAAATGAGTAGTCTTGTAGCACCTTAGACACTAACAAAAAAATATATATGGTATGATGAATTTTCATGGGCAAAACCTACTTCCTCAGCTGAACAGAGGGGAGAGAGAAGGGGGGACCCTCACAATTTATAACAGAAAAAGAAGGGAGGGGGGAGGAAAAGCACCTGTCAAGTGTAGTGCTGGTGCTAGTGAAGCTAATTGAGTGAGCTGGAAGTGTCTCATACTTAGCTTTTGATGTCAAATGGGTGCTGAATGTAAGGAAGGCAGGTTTTATAATGGGCCATCCAGCTCAGATCTTTGTTTAAGCCACAACAGACGGTGTCAAATTTGTATATGAAGGCCAATTCCACTCTCTCTCTCTCGGTTGTTGGCTTTTGAAATTGCTTTGTAGAAGAATGGGTACTTTTAAGTCCATTAACTAGTGCCCAGGTAGGTTAAAATTTTCCCCTACCAGTTTGTTTGTTCCATTTCTGATAGTTGACTTGTGTCCATTTATCCTTTGCTTTAGAGACTGTCCAGTTTGACCAAAATACATGGCAGAGGGGTGTTGCTGGCACTTGATGGCATAAGTTATATTGGCAAAGAGGTACAAGCGCTTAGCTTATCTGCCTTTGTTTTGGGTGAAGCTCCGAATGATCTCAGAGGTGTGCTACAGTGCAGGATGGATATGCACAACACGCTGCAGCTTTCTTGGCACCTGTCTACATTACATATCACTCTGCTCAGCGGTGTTACGCAGCTTTCTAACACCTCCCCTATTCCAATGCCACTGAAATGCTACTTTGTTTCCCCAGTACTAGAATGTTTGCAATGCAGGATAAAGTAATAGCCTTCTCCTAGTGGTGGTGTTAAACCCGTCACTGAATCAACTCCTCTTTAAAAAGCATTGTAATGATTCCTTTGTTCTTACAGTGAGAGCTGTTCATGTTATCTAGTCATGTAGAAAATCTCTGGCACCATCCTCTTTAATGCAAGCTATTAGTGTTGCTAAAGATAAAGTGGCTTGGAGCGTGGACGTGGCTAAGAGAACGTTTCTGCTCTTGGTTCTCTAATTATTTGCATAAATCTACAAGCACTGCTAAAATTTCATTGTATCTTTATGGAGTTTCATCTGTTAGTGTTTGCTTTGACACTGGCATAAGGGATCAGCTTTTTCTACCAAAAAAAGCATTCTAGGACAAAAAAGGAACACCAAGTGATTATAATACTGTGAATTAACCAGGAAGTAAGTATATGAGCATGTTTTAGCTCCACTGGTTAATCTCATTTTAGGAACTCATGCAAGCACTCCCTGACTTTAAATGGTAAAGAAAACAGGCATCACAACTGGCGTTTCACCAGAACATTTGATGCCAGAGGTTCGCACAATCTCACCGTGTGCTAAGGCATGTGAGACAGACAAGTCTACGATAGGGTACTTTTGTGGGGTTCTGAATAAGCTTTCCCAAGCTGTCCTCCACCTCCAGAAATGTTACTGGGGATAAACCTTCTTATCAGAAGGACATAAATACATTTCCCAAGTGCATGGTACAGGTTTTTGACATAATAGTAGAGCTCATAGATAAACCTAAGCTTTGTATCCTACTCAGACACTCACGGATAATTATTCAAACAATGTTGGCCTGTGGAACTGATTACTAAACAAATAAAATGAAAAACATTCACAGTAAGCAAAAGTTCTTTGTTAGGATAGAAAAAAAGCATAGGGCTGACATCTCCTGAAATATGAACGGATCGCATATCATCAATGCAATTTCCATTTTCTGGCTACTTATGCATCCCAATATTAAATATGCCAATTAGGGATGTAAAATTCCATTTACTCAGTTCACTTGATAGTGTTATGTTTAACTGATTAACCTCTTAAATAGTAGTACACGGGGGGGGAAGTGGGGAGAGGGGCGGGCTGGATCAGCCCTCTATGCGTGTGTCTCCAGGTTCCAACTGGGACATGCCCTGCATGGGCTAGAGCAGCCTCCTGCCCGGAGCAGGTGGGGGGCTGCTTCAGCCCTCACTGGTTAACCGTAGCCAGTAAGCATCAACTGGTAAGGGTAATGCTTACTGGTTAACCATTCACATCCCCAGGACCAAATGCAAAATGCAGGTGTAAGCTAGATAGAAAACAGAAATACCCAAAGCTAGACAAACAAATTGGCAAGATTTCCAGTGAGAAAAACTATTTTAAACCCACTGAAATATAAAACAAAAATACTGAAGAAGGGGTGTTTATGGATTACTTTCTGCCAGCCACCTTACTCTGGATATTTTGATGATTCCAGTGTGGCCAAGATTTCATCAGATAGAACAGACAAATAATTGATGCATAGTATTTTGGCATCTACTGTAAATTTTGATGGGATCTTTCATGATGGTTTCCCAAAAGGCTATTGCATCAATAACATTAGAGAAAGAATGACAGCCATTAACAATATTTTGCACTGATTGAGGGGATTAGAACTATATTCCTAATTCAAGTGAAACAATATCAACAGCTATTGCTGAGGCAGTACAACAGCACATCCCATCGGGGAAAAAGATATTTTGAGACTCACTGAATTTCAATTTGACTTTAGGCACAACCCTTATTTGTTGCTTACTAAGGTGAATAATCAAATATTACAAGCATGAACTGTCATGAAATGTGGATTTAACACGGTCTCAAATATTCCATAAAAATAAAGGTTGAAGGGTGTGTTCATTTGAGATATTTGAAATGTATGCTGTGCTCCAATCCCAAAAGAAAAACAAATACCATCATCTCTTCTGCAGCATCCGACTGCTGCTCCTTCTCTGGAGCTCTGACAGCAGCTCCTTCCCCTGTGGTGGTCAGCCCTGACTGAGTTGCTCCACTGGCCTTTATACTGGTCCTCCAGCTGGAGCATGCCCAGCAGGGCTGTGGGGAAGGGGCTCTCTCAGCCAGATAGGCCTGGTTAACCCCTGCAGGCCCAGTGCAGGGTTGGTATACCCCGTCAAAAGGCCTTCAATTCCAATATAGGCTGTAGGCCCCCTTTCACCTTGGGGATCAAAAAGTAGTGGGAGTAGAAACCTTTGTTCTCCAACTCTGGCAGTAACCTCTCCACTGCTCCCATCTGGAGCAACTGGGATAGCTCCTGCTTGAGAAGATGGTCATGAGAAGGGTCCCTGAAGAGGGACGGGGCTGGAGCGTGGAAGGATGGTATGAACAACAGATGAAGGGTATAGTCATGCTATATTGATGTAATGTTCCTCCATGCCAGGAGGAAGGGACAAAGCCTGAAGGAGAAGAGGCTGGCAGGATCTTGGTAGCTCGGTCTCTCCTCCCTGGGTGAACCCTCAAAGAGAATGCTTGCCCTGGAGTTTTGCCTGACTGGTCGATTGCTGGCCAGGCGGAGGATGGCAGACCTGTCTCCACTTGGGAGGGCTGTGGGTGTGAACGGGCTTTCTCCTGGGGTGGAGAGGAATACTGGCCCGTTGGTTGGGAGGATTGTGGCTTAAACCTCTACCCGGGACATAGAGGCCTAGGGCAAGGGTGGCCAACCTGTGGCTCGAGTCACATGTGGCTCTTTGCTCACAGAAATGCGGCTCTCAGGGTTACGGCTCGTTCGGAGCTGCATGCCCACTTTGTGCACGTGCTCCAATTTCCGGAGGGAGAAGTGCGTGGCTGTGGCACCATTGGGTTAGAATGGGAGGGGCCTGGGGGTGCTTGGCTCTGAGGGAGGGGAAGGGCATTGGGTTGGGAGGGGGGGAGAATGTGTGGCTCTTTGCACTATTATCCACAGCTTTTTTGGGTCTTTGTGTCTAACTGGTTGGCCACCCCGGCCTAGGGTTTTCAAGGTTGTACAGGAGTTCTTTAGCCTGTGCAACGTAGTGTCCGTCTGTTCTGTGAACAAGGCCCCTGTGTCAATAGGGAGGTCCTAAATGGATTTCTGTGCCTCTGGAGAGAAGCCTGACAGGAGAAGCCAGGCCACACGCTTCATGAAGATGGTGAAAGCCATAGATCAAGTCGCTGAGCCCACGGCATCAGATGCCACCTGCAAGGCCACCAGCCCAATAGAGGACCCCCTCCTCATTCAGAGCCTTATACTCGTGGGAGGCTTTGGGCAAGGAGGTCTCAAATCTGGCCAGCGCCTGCCAGGTATTCACTTCATCCCTGGTGAACAAAGCTTGATGGCTTACCACCCTTAACTGAAAGCTGTCCGAAGAATAAATCTTTTTACCAAATAAGTCCAAGCATTTGGAGTCATTCTTGGGGCTGGGAAGTGGATGGTCCTGGTACTCCCTGTGGTTATCCAATTCCACCACAAGGGAGTTGGGTAGTGGGTGGGTGTATAGGTAGTCATGGTCCCCCAACGGCACAAAGTACTTCCACTCGGCCCTCTTGGCTATAGGCAGGATATAAGAGGGGGACTGCCAGATGGTCTTGGCAACCGCCTCATGCACAGGCAAGGCTACCTTGCCAAGTCCTGCTTGCCCCACAACCCCAAACGAGTCCGAGGTCTCTTGCACCTCTTCAGCATGGAGTCCCAGGCTGTTTAGCCACCTGTCAGCCGATGGTCAGGGCAGAGAGAGAGAGAGAGAGAGAGAGAGAGAGAGTGTGTGTGTGTGTGTGTGTGTGTGTGTGTGAGAGAGAGAGAGACACTCGAGTCTTCAACTGCTAGGACTGGGGTCCCTTCGCAGCGGGCAGCCAGAGGCTGACGGGCACCCCAAAAGTTTGCAGGGAGAGCTTTTACATCCGTGTCTTTAGCTGCTAGGACCGGGGTCCCTTCGCAGCAGGCAGCCTAGGGAAGGCCGACAAATGCCCCAAGGATCTGTCCCGTGAAGGCAACACAATCCAAATGCCCAGCTCTTACTGCGTCTGCCCCTATGACCGGCTGGAGTTCTTTAATTGTGTTTGGTTCTGTTACAGCAACAGGAGGAGTCAGGTTAAAGTTTAAACAGTTACAGGTTTATTAAAGGGGCTTATAAAAGCACGTGGTTACAATGGCTATTGCTCTACTTTCTTAACTGCTAGCAAATTCAGATCTTAAAATGGTTACAGAGGAAAAAGGAGATAGAAAATAATGGTACCAAGTGACAGCTTAATCTTTAAAGAGCTCTAAGTCTATGTGTACACTTAAGACAAAGGACATATACCGGTACAATTTTTACCCCCTTCTGTGCCTCTCAACTCCAGCGTATCAGGCCAGGGCCGGTCCCTCAATTCCTAGCAAAGACGAATACGAGGTGGGCGTCCCCGTGGAACCTCGGGAGGCCAATCACCTAACCCGACCAGCAGATAAATGGTAGATTGACGCTCAGAGTAAGTGTGCTGCTGGACCCATCTTTATACCCATAGGGGCCCATATCCTCTTTCTTATCTAAGATGTCAAATTGTGTTGGTCTGTCTTTGTGACGCCAGCTCTTACAAGGGAGTTTCAACTTAATTTACACTTGCAAGAGAGATAACTAAATTGTGAGTACTGGACATTCTTTACTGGCGGAGATTCCTCCCCGGACTAGTGTGTGTGATCGTATATGGGTTTCAGTCAAGGGCACTCCTCTGCAGCCTCTTGGTCAGCGATTAGCTCGATCACCCTCATATCTATGCTTACAGTTGTCCAGGGTCACTGTGAGCTAGCATATCAGGGCCTCCTGTCAAGGCTTCAAAGACTATGCTGATTTTACTGCTCTGTGTGCCCCCTGTATGCTCCAGGCAAGCAAGATGGATGTTACAGGGGGGTTCCTGTCTGGCTACACCACCCTCCTTAAGAGGTCCTGATGGGAAGAAGAGGCGGCAGCCAGGGCCGATTGGCTTTCTTCATGAGGTGGGGGTTGGCCACTCACCCCTGCCATCTGTTGAGGGGTGGCTGGTGTTCCCACATCTTCTTGAAGCCCACAAGACCCTGTTGGTACTGAGGGGGCCTGGGACGTTCTGGTGACTGAGCGCATAAGCTGGGGTTGTACCAGGAAGCCCTAGGGAGTCCAGGGGCACCATTGTGCCTGCTACTGAAACGGTGGCCATGGTGTGCCTTGGGACAGCATCGGGGGTGCCAACGTTGATGGCACTGAGGGTTGTGCCGACTGCCTCACCAGAGGGATAGAGGCCACCTCTGAAGCCACGCTGCAGGAGTGGATGCTCGCTGATGCCCACAATGAGGAGCAGGAGCGGCCACTGCCAGAGTGTCTGCGGGAGCTACAACGCCCCGAAGAGCCATTCTCGAGTCCAGAGAATGATGCCAGAGAGAAGATCCACGGTGTCGGGACAGGGAAAAGCTGGACGTGCCTCTGGGGCCAGGAAGGCTCGGTGCCGGTGAGTATCTACAGTGCAGCAAACAGTGCCGATGCCGTGGAGAGGAGTCCCTACATCAGTGTGGTGAGTAGGGAGAATCACTATCCCTTCAATGGCTTTTGTGCTGGGGGGCACATGCCTGCACAGTCTGGACACTGACTCCAGCGACATGGGATATCGCGCATCGTGCCCTGGTCTCTCACATGCAGACCTATGGGGACTTCAGAGCACCCTCTTAAACTCCGGAGGAGAGCGTGATTGGACTGTGCCAGGAGATCAGGGGCCTAGTGGCAGTTTACCCCTCTGCTGGGGCCCCATCGGCAGTACTGGCATGGCACTTATGTCCTGCATGACTTGGATGGCCTCCGGCGTGGAGGGGAGACGAACCTCCAACACAAATGAAGGTGACCTGGACGCAGGGCTCGGTGCATTCTGAGGCTTTTCTAGCCTGTCCACTGGCTAGTCACTCTTCTTCCCTTTATCCTTACAAGGGGACTTGTCTCTGCCTGGCTTCCTAGCATGTCTAGCCAGAGCCATGGGCGATGACCAGTGTAAAGCCATCACTGCTAGCTGTGCACTTCACACCGACGCACCCATACTCGGAGTCGAGTCTGACCGCTGATCCTGTGGGGCATGTGCTGACTCCATTAAGAGCACTCTAAGATGAATGCTTTGCTCTTTAATAGCTCTGGGATGGAACGACCTGCAAATGCGACACTTGTCCAAGACATGTCCTTCCCCCAGTTAGCGCAGGCAGGCAGCATGCGGATCGCTGATTGGCATGGGCCTGCAGCGTGCTGCGCAGGCTTTGAACCCAGAGGGGCTGGGCATGCCCTGTCCCCCCAGGTAGTGTCTCTTCAGAAGAATTGAAAGTCCGACAATTTACAGGTTCTTAGTTTGTTTAGAACTATCAACAATGCAAAGAGTGCTTGCTACAGCTAAGGCTGGAGCATGCAGTTCTAAGCGCCATCACTGGCGGTAAGAAGGACCTGAGGAGGGAGGGGCCAGAAGGTGCTCTATATAGTGCAGCATGCATGTGCCACTCCAGGGGACACTGGGAACCCTGGCCCCTACAGGTACTGCTTAGGAAAAAGCTTCTGGCACCAGTGCATGTGGCAGACACACACACCTATGTTGAATGGATATAGCAAGCACTCAAAGAACTCTTTTTACTGGAGGTGGGATCAAGGGGAGGAAGACATTCCAAAAGCTAGAAAATGTTAATGAATAGATTCCAGAATTTTACAGGCTGTTCACAAGCATTTCAAGAACTGAAAAAGATGAAATTAGAGAGTGGTTTTGTTAAACTGAATTCCCAGCTCTAATAATAGTTTCTTAGGTCATTAAAAGTGTTTAGTTTGTAAACTTCTTAGGTCAGGGACTTTCCACAAACGTCTCTCTGTAAAGCATCATTCACATGCTTATCACTACAGGTTACCAGCTGTTTCAGAGCTGGTTGGTTTTTTCGTTATTTTCTCCTCAGCACTGTCATTTCATCTAATTATTTGCCAGTTAAATTGCTGCAGTTGTCTCTGTTTTGGAACTGAAATTAAGGTTGGTTATACCTCCAGTTAACATTTCTAGCAATTTCTCCATTCAGTTCAGGCTGACTTTCTTTTGGTTAGTCTTCTATATTTCATTCCTTTTTAAAATATTCTCTCACCTTCCCCATTTAAATTCCTTTAGTGTTGAATGCCAATACCACCCATATGCCAGCTGTCTGGGATGATCATCCCTTTATTTCAGTACTAGGTTTTTTACATTGAATTCACTAATTGTCTTTTTACCATCTGACTTTCAACTCTGCATGATAGATCTTGCACCATTAATACATCTTCACTCTCTCACCCTTTTCCTTGCCTAATATATTTCCTTCTCATTAGCTTCCCCCCGCTTTTCTGTTAACCCTAGTTTGTCCATATAGATGCAAAACTATTTCAAAGTAGCATTTCACCCAACTTTACTTGCTATCTGTGAAAATACCTTTTAAGACCAATTGCCAGATATTCATTTGCTATACATTTGCTGTTAATACCAATGGAGCTATGCAGATTTAAACCCCATGAATGCATTTGCAGTTAGCTCCATGCTTGTTGTACATGATCAGAGCCATTAACATCCAGCCAGATTAGTTTTTTAAAACATGAGCTCATAAATAATTTGAAATAAAGTATGCATTTTAGAGTCAGCATTTCAGAATATAGTGTTGATAAAAAGTAACAGCTTATGGGTCTTACTATATTTAAAGTACAAATCTATTTCCCTTGGTAATTTCATGATTAAAAACATACAATATAAAAGAAATCAAGCTAATAATATAATGAATCATCCACATTCAGGCCCCATAAGCGTGGGTGCTTGTAGTGAGCTGCCGTGGTAATGAACTTGTGACCACCACAAAAGAAGCCCAAAGGGTCGGGAGTTCAAGGACTTCTCCCATCAGGGAAATCATGTTAGATTTGGGATGATCTCTGCTAAGGTTAAGTAGCATGTGTGTGGTTATTTTATATTTAATGTTTTCTCTGTAGTGCTTTTATCATATGAATAAAACTGGCTTGCATAGAAAGAGCTGTGTGCTGAATTGTTGACAATTTCTGAAGGGAAAGCAAGCAGGTGTGTTTCAATAACCTCTCTCTGCTGGGAACAACACAGTAAAGCAACACACTGTGCAGTCTGGAAGTATCTGTCACAAGGGAACAAAATGGGTTTCCACCCAACACAGGCACCAACTGGGAAGCTGCAAGCCTGAGAATGGGTACCCTTACTGGACCACAGAGAGAAAACAGGTGCAGCTGCCTTGAATTTTGATATTAATCTTCAAATCCAGATACTTTACTATCCACTTACCCTTAAACTCACCTTCTTCCTCAAATGCCTGAAGAAAAATATAAGCTTAATAGTTAAAGGCTTCATCCCACTTCACAGAGCATCCTTCCTTCCAGTCCCCTTGGGGGAAACAAAACAAACTACCACACACATTGCTGCTATTGCCATTATCCTTTATTAGAGTCTTAAAATGAATTTTGATCCAGACTATTGTTGCTCTACTAAATCTGAATTTTCCCCAGTCAGGATTGTGATACACAATTAAATCTGCATTTAATACAGCCACTGTATTCATCACAACCACTACTTTTGCAAGTCAATCAGAAAAAGCAGTGCAATTTTCATGGTTATTGATAAGGCCAATCTTCATTTTTGTTTCACCTCAGTCTTCTGGTTTCTTGCCTAGTTGTCAGAGATTTTCCTTAAGAATATTTGTCAGCAGTTCAATAAATGTATTAGTCAACACCCTCAACAAAAGCCCTTTTTTCTTGGTAGGTATTTTTAAAAGGTCTTCTCATTCTTCAGATTTGTACGCCGTTTTTCTGATCAAGCACAGACTCGTGTGCTGATGGTTCAATGCATGAAGTATGTGTTTGGGTGGGTTCTGTAAAGTCAGATTTATGGTTTGAGATTTGTATACTAGAAACATCACAGGTGGTTTGACATAGTAAAATTGGTGGTAGATAACCTATTCATTACTGCAAACATTGAAGTTGTCTGTGGAACCTTACATATGCCTTCCCTAGCATTCAAACGGTGTTCTAAAAGTAAACTATAATATTCTTAGTTACACTCATAATATTCTTAGTTATGGTAAGCAGTGGTAATAAAAACCCTATACCAATATTCTTACAAATCTTAAAATTTGTCTGGAAATGTACCATAAAATTAAAAACCACAAGTAGCCCTGTGGATTTAAAAGTAGCCATTCTTCTACAAAGGAATTTCATTAACCAATGACAGAGTCTGAAGAACTGGAATTCATCTACAGATTTGACACCATTACCTTGGGCTTGAACAAAGACATTAACTGGTTGGCATATTACAAAGCCAATTACTCCTGCCTTTAACATCTGCAAAAGCTATGAATGGGACACATCCAGCCCACTTAATTATCCCCGTTAACACGGGTCCTACAATTGACAGGTACTTCTGCTGTTTTATATATAAATATTGGTTTCTGTTATTTCTACTCCAATTCATCTGATGAAGTAGGTTTTGCCCACAAAATTTCATGATTCTATATATTTTGGTTAGTCTCTAAGCTACCACAGGACTACTCACTGTTTTTTAAATTACAGACTAACCCGGCTACCCCTCTGATTTTTTTGCCATAAAATTAGTTAGTTCTATGTTTCACATTATTTTTAACTGTACTGTTTTTAAAGTAAACAGATTTTTATTACTCACCAAAAAACCTAGCACCACCCTAATTTGGGTGAAGAAAAAACCCAGTTAATGAATAGACTTAGACATATGTATTTACTTTAGGAATGTTCTGATGCAGAACAAAGACAAGGCATGCCTATAGCACTTCACGAAACTTCGGTAATAAGTAATTTCTTTTTTTTTTTTAAATTCATCTCACACTTGCCTTATTTTATTATTCCAGCACAACACCCAAAATTCTAGCTTGGCAACATAGTACATGTGATATTTAGGGTTGCCAGGTGTCCCGGTATTGGACCTGACCGCCCGGTATTTGTGGCATGTGTCTGGTTTAAAAAAAAAAAAAAAAAATACTGGACATGTAAAATGTCCGGTATTTTCTGTTTTTCTTGGATGGAAGGC
The DNA here is from genome assembly GCA_019425775.1 of Rafetus swinhoei. Lineage (NCBI taxonomy): Eukaryota > Metazoa > Chordata > Testudines > Trionychidae > Rafetus > Rafetus swinhoei. The sequence goes on along the minus strand of CM033447.1, from coordinate 17,883,053 downwards.
TGCTTGGGACATTCTTCCCCTGCCATGCTTGGTGGGGGAAGTGTGTGGGGATTTAAAGGGGCCCTGACCTTTTTTCCCCCTCTCAACAAATTCTGCCTTGGGGGCGGCCTCAACCTATTTTTTTCCCCCGCTGTGTTCAGTATTTTTTGTGAAACTATCTGGCAATCCTAGTGATATTAAGGGCTGTGTGTCGCACTGGGCTTTTCTTAGGAAGCTAGTTGCAACCTTTACTATTAATTGGCTACCTTTCAATAGCTGCATGGTGGTGGTATGAGTTAGTGGTTCCCAACAGCCAGTCCGCAGACTGGTGCTGGGCCACGAACCACTGACTGCCATGCCGCAGCACACTGCCCGAGCCGGGGTAGGTGTTGTGCTAGGACCCAGCAGCAGTGGGTAGAGGATCTGGGAGCTGGGGCCTAGAAGGCGCTGCAGCATAGCGGTTGTTGCGCTAGGACCCAGCAGCAAGCAAGGAGGAAGCAATCACTGGGCTAGGCCGCCGCAGCAGGGAGTGACTCGCAGCTGCTGCTTGCGGAGACTTTGGGGCAGGCACCAGTCTGGATCCCCAAGCCCTGGTGGGGGGGTTGGGGTGTACTGCAGGGCCCCCACAGCCCGGTCTGCAGCAGGGAGGGAAATCTCCAACTCTTCCAAGAGCCTTCCTGGGCAGCACCCCCAGCCTGCCCATCCCCTACTCCAAGGCGGGCAGCGCTTGGGGCGCGCAGGTAAGAGATGCCCCTACCCCTGGAAGCAGGGCCCCAGATGCCCAGGACTGCAGGAGGAGGGTTTGGTCCCAGTCTGCTCCCAGTGGAACTGGCTGCGATCCCTGCCCAGGGAAGCTGCCACCAGCTCCCAGCGTGTGCGGGGCTGAGGGAGCCAGCCCTGGTGGGGTAAGCAGGGGGCTGAAGAGGGGTGGGGGCAACAGGGATGTGCGAATTGGGGCAGGAGAAGGATACAGGAGGCGCTGAAGGGATTGGGGGCATTCAGGGGAGACTTATTGAGTGGATAGGAGCAGGGGTGCAATGGAGAGAAACAGAGCGGGTCACAGGGATGGAAAGGGGGGATGCAGGGAGGGGAGGCTGGGTGGAGAAGGGAAAGACACAGGGCAGGGATTGTGCAGAAGGAGAGGGCGAGATACAATGGCAGCTCCCACACCCATGGGGCAGGAGGAGAGAAAGCAGAGGTGACTGATGCTAGCACTTGGGGCACCAGCTCCTATGCCCCTGACAATTTCTAAAGCAGCTAAATAGGGTGCCCCAAATGCCCCCTGCTTCTGTGGGTGCCCCTCTTTGCACCCCTCCCTCTGCAAGCACTAGTTGCCCCTGGGAGAGGGGCTGCCCCACCCAGCAGCCAGAGGGGAATTCTGTGAATTTTTTTTAGTGTTGTAGATATCTGCAAACTCTGATCAGTTATGGACTGGTAACATTTTATTTGCATATTCATTATTTTCATAATAAATATGAAAATATGCAAATAAAAAGTTAGCAGGCCACCAAAAGTTTGTGAATGGGTTTGCTGGTCCGCAGTATAAAAAAGGTTGGGAACCACTGGTACAAGTCACTGAAAACATATTACACCAGTTCATTAGGGTAGTGGTTTCCTGTACACTTTTAGGTGCAATAGAAGGCGTTGGGTAAATTATGGAGGGCAGATGAAATGCTTAAGCTCACCTTTTAAAAAGTCTAGGGATTGGAGACCAGATATTCATTGTAGAAGATGCTGGCCTCCAGAATTCAATTCTTCCAGAACTTTGACAGCATTTAAAAAATAAAGAGCCATGAGAGTGTTGCCTAAAAGAAAACACTTACTGGAACTCAGGACACCCTGATTCTCTGCTTCCTTCTGCCAGCATGCTGGGTGATCTTGGGAAAGGCACATCACTACTTTTGCCTCAGTTTCCCCATTTATAACAACAACTGACCCCGTTGGTAAAGAACTCTGAAATCTTCCGATGAAAAGCACATTAAAAGGGCTAGATATTAGGTTTCATACTTTCATCCATGACATTGGCAATGGACAAATTTAATATAAAGGAATCTAGGGTCATAAAGGCCAGATTTTCCAAGAAATCGGGTATGTAATTTTGTCACATTTGCATGGACAAGTTATCGTGATCGAGAGTGGCAGTGTGAATACTGCCTAATTTGCATGCAAAATTGAGAGCCTTATTTGTTGGAAAAGCCAAACTAAGAATTCTAACTAAGTTTAGCACAGCAAGGAGCCCGCTTTGTTTTGGACATGATTTTAGCATTGTAAACCCATATGATTTAGAACCTACAGCTACACAGATTGGCATGTTTATTCCTGAGAGTTTGTTAGCGAGAGATTGAAAGTTATATAAAAATAAAAAAAAATATGAAGTGATAGGAAAGTACTACAAGTGAAGAAATCCACCATAATGGCAGAGAAATGGAGTGGAAGTCATTGACAATGGAAAGCTGAATATTTGTATATTATGAGGAACGAGTTAATCAAGAAGCATTTTTGTAAATAAGAGAGGCCCAAAAGAAATAGATTGATCACAGTACAGGTTCATAGAATCATAGAACCATAGAGCTGGAAGAGACCTCAGAAGGTCATCAAGTCCAGCCCCCTGCTCTAGGCACGACCAATCCCAACTAAATCAACCCGGCCAGGGCTTTGTCAAGCCGAGACTTAAACACCTCTAGGGATGGAGACTCCACTACTTCCCTAGGTAACCCATTCCAGTGCTTCACTACCCTCCTAGTGAAATAGTTTTTCCTAATATCCAACCTGGACCTCTCCCACCACAGAGAGGTTGAACCTCTCTGATCTGGGACAGTCTGGTTCAGCAACATTGACCGCAGATATTGCAGGACCAGAGAGACCCTGAACAAGAGAGCCCCAGCAACAGAGGTTGCCAGGGGCTGGGAGCAGAGCTGGTCTAGAGGCCAGCTGGCCACCCATAGGGCCAGCAGAGCCCTGGAAGCTGGCTGCCTGCAGGGCCAAGGGAGGCTGGTGACCGGAGTGGAACCAGGGGCTGTGGAGCCCCAGCGGCTGGAGCAGGGTTGGCCGCTAGAGCCCCGCTAGCTGGAGCCCTGCCACCTGGGACAACGGAGCCCCAACGGCTGCAGCAGGGCTACTGGCCAAGGGCAGGGAGCCCCAGCAGCTAGAGTGCAGCTGCCAGCTGGGAGCCCTGCCAGCAAGAGTATAGCAATGACATGTAGTGCAATAATAACGGATGGGGTTTTTAAAGAAAAAACCACCTGAGTGTAGCAGAGAGCTGGGTTTCTTCATCTGTTGATCAACACCCAAGGTCAGGTGATGTTTTAGGTTTCAACTCAAGAAAGAACAAGAAGAAATGAGTACAATTTTCAGTACTATGCAAGACTCAGTAGTAATTCTCTGGTAAGAAGTTAGCTGTATGGACATTTACCCACATCACAATGTTAGCTTCATCTATTTTTTCCTCTGACAGCGGAATCTGTGAACAGGTGGTACTGAGTGATCAGGGTATATCACAAATGGAACCTTTTTACAGGTACCTTTACAATAGCAAGAAATGGTGAATACAAGATAGACAAAAAGAACGGTAAGGTGCATGAAAAGGAAATTGACTAGAATTGACTATTTTCCACAAAAATCTGTGTAAAAACAGGTTATTTAAAGAAGTATATCTGAATACAGAGAAGAGCTGTTCAGCAAAGACAGTATCAGAGAAGCGGTATGCATAACCTGGAAATTGGAAAAAATGCTGAGGATGAGTCTTCTCTTAGCAGTCCTTGTATTCTTTTCTTGGTATTTGCAGAGTAAAAATTGTGGATTTAAAAAATATAATGTAAAACTAGTGATTTTTACCTTTTTGCTCCATTTTTCAACATCTTTGGGGGATTGGAAAGTTACAATTGTATCATTTCAATATTAGAGCTCATATGCCTGATAGCTTTAATAATTTGAATTTTAGTATTTTTTCCCTCCCTTATCTCTTTGCAAAAGTCCATGCGATCTTTTGTATTTTTAGACAAGTACCTCAATGATCTTCAATCTAGCCTCTATTTTCAATCTCCCCTTGTGAACACACCCAAGACCAATTTTCAGAACATATATGGATACACAGTAAGGGGGGGGGGAGGAAACTTTACAGTTCCTGCTTCCAAGTGAGACTAGCAAAAAAAGTGTATAGTCTTACAGCTAGAAAAGCTTCAAAAAAGTCAGCAAGTCACCAAAACCAGACCACATACATCCAAATCTCTTACCAGCATTAAAATTACTTCTAAGGAAAATTGCAACAGGGAAGTTCACATGGGTCAGATGAGATAGCTGAAAATGGTAGACTGAGAGACCAAAAGGCTTCATATGACCCCAGAGGAGTGTCAAGAAATGAAAGCCCAACTAATTACAGTCTCAAACTCTGACATCATTAAATGCTGTAACAAGGGCAGGGGCAGAGGCAGAAGGAGGGGGAAAAAAAAAAAACTATTTAGAAGGGTGAATGGCATACATTACTTAGTAAATTTCAGACACGTACAGCCATGGGGAAGGGCCTTAATGAACTAAAAGATAGGAAACAGACACCAGTGAAAATAATTAAAAGGCTTAAGGATAACTACCCAGTATTCTAATATTAAAGTTTCAATATTACATGCTTTTGTGCCCTTTCTTGGTATTGCTAAATTATTTCTAAATTTAAAGTAATGTTGCCCAGATACTTTACTGATGGCCAATTTAGAAGCGAGTGTGATTTCTGTATCATTTGTCAGATGGAAATGGTGCTTTCATAAGACAACAGACACAGAATTAGGGGAATAAATTACTGAAATAGGTTATTATGATAAATAATACTTTCAGAATACGACACCCTTAGAATTATTACATGGGTTGTTCAATTCAAAGCTGATAATAGTACTTGAGGAAATGAGAGAACAGGAATCTAGTTCATGATTACAAGACAAGTGATATAATATGCTGAACTGGAGAATATCAGAAATGGATTATGAAATGGCAGATATGTGTGTGAGCTCACTATGTAAAGAAGCAGTGGAGTGGTATAACAACACTGCACTAGGGTGCATGAAAGAAAAAGTATTAAATGAAGATTAAATTAATGCCATTGTGTAAAATAGTTTGGAACAGCAGCAGTGGAAAATCAAATGGATTTGTATGTGAAGAAAAACACAATCCCCATTTCCATTTAAGTCTATCGAGTTTTGCCCTTGATATAAATGGGAGCTAGGTGAGACCCATAACAGAGGGTATACCAAATATATTGTCTTGAGGATAACACTTTTCTAATATTCATATAAAATCTTAAGTTGTTATGATTATTTATTATTATTACTATTATTATGAAAGATATTCTATTTCAGCAACACCTAGACCCTCAGTCAGGAGCAAGGCTCCCATTGTGCTAGGCACTATACACAGTCCTCACAATGTAAGTAGCTAATAATCCAGAGTTCTGAAACGAAAACAAATATCACACGAGTCAGTTATAAGGTAATATAATGTATTCTCTTGCCAATGCACTTTGTTTCCAAAAGTGCACTTTGTAGTCCTCCTTTCCTATTCTAACAGTACAGGATTCCATGTTCATTGTCTCCGGCATCCAGATCAGTGTCCTTGGTTTACTAGAAAGGATATTTTTGCCTCTAGAGAATAACTCTGAAATTGGATTAGAAAAATCAAGCTGGGTTTCCCCCCTTCTTCTACATGATTAAAATTTATACTGATCAAATTATATCCCACTCTCCCCAAAGGTCTGTACTGCTGTGCATCACCAGCAGAACTGTTTACTAAGTTCCAAGATGGAACAGAATCCAGCTTGCTATTTCAGCAGAGCCAACGTGATTTAAAAGCAGAAACTTCTGTCACTGCAGTAAGCAAAAAGTGACTGAATACATATAAAAGAAAGCATAGTTACAAGGTAATTAATGTGCAACTTTTCGAACAGTCACTTTTCGGAATATACTTCACATTTTAGACGGCTCAAATAGTGGAGATTCACCATAAGTCTAAGATCCCAGTGAGAATTTTTTCCTCTGAAATAATTGTTCACCTTACATTATCAAGACAAAAAAGTATTAAAGTTTAAATTCCTTGGAATTAAAAATGGTTCATAGATTTAAAATTTTCAGGATCAAAAATAATGTATCTATTTTAAGTGACTAAATGCTTAAATCTGTTTTCAACCATAATTTCCTTTCACAGTTATGAATAATATACTAGCAAAAAGTAAGCTGAATTCCCAACAGCACCCTACCTTAGATTAAAAGTGGTAAGTTATATTAAACAACCTCTGGAAAGTTTTTTCATTACATTTATTTGGTTTGCCTTTATGTATTCACTTCAGCACACTGTACACATTCAACACTGTTGTAGATTCTTGAAAACTGTTACATCTTTCATTCTTTGGTATTTTATCCAGTTCTACAGGCTACATGATCTGAATACCAATTATATGCGTCTGAAATCTGTTGGGAAACTTATCTTTAAGGATTTACTGAAGGTTTTGGGCTTTTCCACTCATTGTACCATCAGCCACATATATCTGGCAAAATTTATTCTAATTTAAAAATAATTGAAGAGAAATTACTGTACTAAATGTAATCCTGAATATTCAGAATGGGAGAGGTGATACCAAAAGCATCTAAGGGCCTTCTCATGAAGTGGGAGAAGAAATAATCATTCACTATTGAGATAAGTACAAAAGCTTGCTTTAAAGATTCATTGGTATTACAGTATGTTTTAATTATACTAACCAAAATATACACACAAAAATGTGTATTTTAGATATACTCAAAAAAGCCACTGTGTTCCATAAGAACTCATTATATGCAAACATTAGCAAAATGTCCTTGCTGCAGCAACAGAAGCAAATATTGTCAACATTATAGGTGAGGCAATTAGCATTAAAGATGCAGCCAGAGAGTTCACAGGGACTCTAATCTAGAAGACCTCACCCCATCCAACTCTCTGATTTCACTAAATGAAAACAGAATATGGATCACAACCCGATCTCAGCCCTGGTTGTTACATCTAGCTCCCATATGCTTGAAAGAGTCTCGACATTCACATTGGTGAGAAACAAATTTTCTGAGATTAATGTTATGATTTTAGTTCTCAGGTAGAACAGCCAACAGGCCACGCAAACAGTTAATTACCAAAATGAAATGTTATTTGACTCATCCCTCTTTGTTCTCTACATCAGTTACAGGCCAAGAGATGTGAATGCTGAACTAGCTGTAACAAATCTCTATATTTTCTATAGCAAAAGATCATTTCACTTCCATTGCAAAGAAGTCGTAGGGTTTAAAAGCTTATAAAATCTCAGCAGTAGGCTCACAGTAGGAAGAAAATCATTCTGGCTGCTGGTTTTAGCAAATACAAATGGCTTGATGTAAAGCAGCTTATAAATAAAATTCACATTTTGTTTTTAGAAATGGAAACACTTGTTTTAAAAAGAGCAGATTGCTGTGTCTCAAGTCCTTTCTTTAATAAGAACATACTGCCTTCATAGAAAATACATGTTTGACACCTAAATGAGACAAGATAGCTAGAAGAAAATAATAATTTGCATGCCACAAATATATTTCATTGGTCACGTTTGGCAACTGTACAATTAAATTTCAAAAAGAAGGTTTAATTGTGTCATTCCAATTATGGTTCCCAAACTGCAGTGTTGATTGTTTCACAATTTTAAAATTCTTTTGAGTGAAACAAGAAGGCAGTATCTAAATCAAAGAGTTCTGAACTGAAGAAAAAAATGCTGTTGTAATTCTGATTCTTGTCATGTGTGACTAGAGAAATACTGGAGGTTCCTCAAAATGTTTTGTCAGCAAGCCAGTTGGAACATTAGATATGCTGTGCAGAGAAAAACAAAAACAGGAAAGGTGAAACAGTGAACGTTCTCATCTTGCAGCATTACCACATTAAAACAAATGTTCATTTTCAAAGAGAAAAAAATATATTAAAAACCCCCACACATTTCTCATCATTTTATTAAAACGAAACACCCAAAGATCTATTTTCCCCTCCCAACAACACAAAGAGGATCCATTGTGGTAATGTAAGTTATGATTACAAACTGGAGTGATGAGAATACTGCAATGTAAATTGCACTAATGGGCGATTTATGTTAATCCCCCCACAATGAAAACTGAAAACATTCCTAAATATCAAAGAAATTGAGTCCTTGGTCTTCATTTCTGATCACGGGATCACTGTGCATTTGGGATAGCTACTGTGTGCATATGTCTAAGTATACCCTTTACATCATTTTATAGGATATGCAGAGGCAGCTGAACACAGAATTTAATAGCTTTGGCTTTTTATGAAATTATATTAACTTAAATGTCATGCACTTTGGAAGACCCACTATGAAAGAACTAAAAATACAAGTAGGGCATACAGTGGCATGGAAGAACTAGAGATATTTAGGGGACACAAAAATGACAAGTGCAAATAAACACCAAATCATACAAAGTAGATTATATACAAATGATGAAATATTAATCTAACACATTTCTATTCGACCAGGCTATATTGGGTATACTATTTTTACATAATGTAGGTTATAAAGGACAGAAAAATCCACATTTTTTGTTCCCACTGTATCTCCATAATTATTCTAGATGCACACCTTGCTCAGACTAGTCTACACTATACATTACTACCAATTTATACTTACGGCAGGAATTCATAATTAAGATAGATTTTAGGGATGATACACAAAGAAAGTGAAAATGTGTGCCAACGCAATATATTTTCAAAACAGCATAATAACTTATTTAATATGATTATAAGCATGCAAACATCACAAATAATCCTGTGAACTTCACAATATTGTTATCAAAGAATAACTTCAAGAAAACAATGCAGAAAACTCATTTAGATGAGAGGGCTGGAAGATTTTTTTCCCAGGGTTTAGATTACTTTGGTCACAGCTGACTGTCAGATCTTGGGAGCTATTCACTGATTGGTTGCCATAATAATCTCAATTAAAGCTGATTTTTTTTTTAATCAACAGTCCAGATGAAAAGGAACACATCCACCCAGCCTTGTTAAACAACAGTACACACTCATACACTTACACCTCCTCCGATATTTCACACCAAACACTCTTTACTATCACAAACACTTCACACCAGCTTGTCTCAAACTGATCACTTCACAATTCACTTAGTAATCACCTCTTACCTCAATCACCAATATCCTTAGCTCACCCCCATTCACCATTCTACCCAGTGAACATCATTACACTTAATTCATCACTCTTTTCTCTCTCCATGTTCCCTAAATTCCCCCCTCCCATTCAGTTTCCAAATCTACTGTCACTCAAGCAGAGATTTTTTATGACTATATTGGTCATCTCAACCCCTCAGGCTTCTCAAAGCTGCCTCAGCACGCTTTCCTAACTGCACTTCTACTCTTTTTCTGAAGGCAAGGACTTCTGGTTGTTCCATGATCACAACTTCGTGGAAAAGCTGGGGGATCCTATTCATTCACCCACTGTAGCCACAATAGCATTGTTTCCCTCCTGTTTTGCTTGAGGTCTGATGCAGCTTAGGACAGCAAAACAGGAAGGAGTATAAGCCTTCATCCCAAGCGGTAAGGAAAGAAGAGGAAGGGGAGCTCAGGGCTATTGATGATATTTATTTTTCCCCATTCACAAACCCAGGAACCTACAAACTGCTCCTCCAGAGAGTCTGCTTCTAAACAGTGACAAAGTAAATGGAGGATCATTATAGCCAGAACTACAATTTGCACATTATAACATTATATCCTTTGTAACTGCCTGTTTCATACTATAAGCTTTCATGGGAAAAGAAAAAAAAATGGGTCTCCAAAAACATGTACAAAATTATGCTGGGATGTAAGACCATATGAGGGCATCACTTACGAATTCAGGTATACACACATCAGTGCTGCGGCTGTTCCGGGCTGATATTCATAGTCCTATATATTTCTTTGAGAAGAAGCAAAGCTGTGTCTTCAGATTCCCTGTGAATAAGAAGGGTCTGTCAGTGTTTTTATAACCAACATTCTATTGCTTGAAGCAAGTCCTAAGAGTTGTTCAAATATTGTGCAAGCCCTTCGCATATCCTTCCAAATACACTAGAAAGCAGCTAAGTGAGAAAGAGGTGGAATTACAACTATGATGATGATTTATATTAAAAGGATATTACCCTTTAAGGAATGCTGTTTATAGAATGCCAATACACAGTTAAAATGCAACAGAAATGATGGGATTGCATATATATATTTACAATGAGATTTAGCATACTGGAAGGAACCACATTATAATCTCATACCTCACTATATACTTGGACCATATATGTTAAAATAAGCAACAAACTTTCAGGAAGAGGGATCAATACCAATGTTTCCTCCTCCTGAAGGTTTGGCTCATTTCACTGATTTCTTCCTAAGAAACCTTTTAATGTTTGATGCTCATCACACAATCTTATACTGTGAATGGCAAAGGCACTATCATACCATTATCTACTAATGACAATAAGGACCATGACAACAGCATGTACATACCATTACCACCTATTTCCACTAAAAGGACAATTTGAATTCTTTGGTCATTACCTGCTATGTTGCTCTTACTTACGCTGAAGCTACTTTAATATGATTTTGTCTCAGAGTAACCAATCTATTGACAGAAAAGAATAACTACAGACTGCCACCTTGTGGAGAATGCAAACTACACATAAATACTGTTAATCAGAAAGATAAATCCAGACAATGAAGGCTTATGCAGAAGAAATTACCATCAGTGGAATTTATTGATTAAACTAGGGAAACCCAACCACTAGAGAAAACTGTTGATAAAACTGGCATACCTCAGGAATGGAGCCTAGGTAAGAACACCCCCTATATAATAAACTATCAATTTACCACCATGTAAACATTATCAACATTAAAAAGAGATACAACTTCAAGTCTGGTGGTTTAACCACTAGACAACACTGCCTATACCCAAACATAATTTAGATGATTTCTACTGAGTTTTTATTGTCCAATGGCAGAAGACATTTCAGTGGCACCCGATGACTAGTGCAATAAGCTACTTGTGTCTCTTATGAAACTAACAGTAAAACCACACAGTACCAGTTTCACTGGGGGGAGAAGGAGGGGCGGGACATTGCTTTGAAGCAGGGGTGGGCAATAATTTTTGATGGGGAGGCCACTCCAAGATTTTGGAAAGTGGTCGAGGGCCACACTTTTCCAGGATATTAATGGAAGAGGTGTGGGGTCTGGAATGGAGGTTGGGTACAGAAGGGAGCTTGGGGTAAGAGATTGGGGTTGGGAGGGAGAACGGGTAAAGGAGGTACAGGAGGCTCACGACTTGTGATGTGATTCGTTCTGGAGAAAGCGTCACAAGTTGGGGGCATTATAACTCGAACCCACATTTATGGTAGGCGCCATGCATCAAATGTGGGCTGAGGACATAATTCGGGGGGTTTCCAACCCCTTCCACACTTACAAAAATGGCTGTAAGTGTGGGGGGTCAGAACTCGGGTGGTTGCATCTCGGGGGCCTCCTGTAGTTGTGACCTAGGGCAGGGGACTGGGATGCAGGATTTTGGGATGTGACCTAGGCTAGGAGGGGCTTGGTATGCCAGATCTGGGAGGGGGTGTGGGTGCAGGAGGGGGCAGAAGGTTTGGGTATATGGGGGGAGCAGATAGGGTTGCCAGATGGTTTCAACAAAAAATACTGGACACACTTGACATGACATCACAATCTACATTCCATCTGAGTTAGAAAATACTGGACATTTCTATTTTCTCATTTCTATTTTCTCAATTTGTTTCCCGAACAGAAAGCTCAAATACTGGACTGTCCAGTTCAAAACTGGACACCTGGCAACCCTAGCAGCAGAGGGTTGGGGAAGGGTGGGGCTGGGGTGCCAGAAGCAGGCTCTGGGTGAAGGTAGCTCACTGCTCCACGTGGCTCTGCTCGGGTATGAGAGGAAGGGGAGGAGGGAAGGAGAAGAGGCCCCTGCTCCCAGCAAAAATTCTTGGCTCCTATTGGCCAGAAACTGAGAGATTGGCCAATGGGAGCTAAGAGATTTTGCTGGGGGGTGTGAACATCATGAGAAGTCCCTCTTCTCCCTCCCCAGCCGTCAGGAGCGGAGAATAGCTGGCTTTCTAAAATGTGAACTGATCTCTGCCTAAGGGTTCCAGCGAGGGGGCCGCAGGCCGGATCTGGTGGCTTGGCGGGCCAGATCTGGCCCACTGGCAGCCTCTTGCCAACCCTTGCTTTGAAGGAACAACTTTAGTTTACTTTTGTTTTTCTAAATATCAAACCGGTCTTTGCAACAAGAGAAAAAGATACAGTTTACTAATCATTTGGATATTTAAGGATCAGTTGTTGTTCATGTTGTACACAAGTCATGTCAGCTGTCACATACAATTTACACAGTACAGTTCAAAATGCACTCATCTAAAATACACAAAATTGAGAAATTAACCATGCATAGGAGGAAATAGATTGGCAACTTTTCTTTCAACAGATTATTGCTGCTCATGAAAGTCACTCTGTATCTTGCACCATGTTAAATACATGAAATTAGGGTGTTTTTTTTTAAAGTACTACTGTTTTAAGTTCAAAATCCAGATAAAGTATATTAATTAACAGTGTTTTGCATGGCCATTTACATGATGGAATTGAAATTTCCCTTTTTATGTCCTAAAACCCAGCTGTGATACCATCATTTACATCAGTAGTAAAAATTATAATATACCAAACTTTGAAGAAAAATCCATTTGTGACAAGCCTATTTCTTTTACTTGGTTAAAAAAAAAAATCTAATGACAGAGCAATAATATCCTACAGTTTCATTCCCACACAAAGTAGCCATAAAGTTTTGCTACTTACTGTGCTCTAATCTCTTTTCAGGAACGGTTTCATTTGATGCAGCTGTCAAAACAAATATGGTGCCCTTGCCTAGCCTTGAAAATGATCTTTGCTACATTTATCTGTTTTGAGTACCAAGTTCAGAATAGGGATAAAGTTAAGGCAAAGAATCATACATGAGATAAGAATATAAATTTGTTTCTCTGCAATAACAGATCAGCTCTTATTTCAGAACAAAGTGATAATGCTACCTAGATAGCTGCATGCACTTTTGAGGGTGACATTCTAAGATAACCCCCAGAGAAAATGACTGCAATGCACTTAAAGCTGGGCAATCTTTGGCTGGACTTGCAGAGAGAGGGCAGCTGTGCTTTATGGCTGGGGGAAGGAGGGAAAAAATGAGGTCAGAGACTGCTGCAAAAGATAAACAGTTGTCAGCTTTGTGGTGTTCACCCACAGGAATGAGAGGTCTGAAGGCCACAGGCAGCACCCTTCCTTAGTGGGAGCAGGTATCAGATTGGGTTAGAATCCACCACCAGATTGGCTTTGGTGGAGTGAGGTTTTTTTGGGTTTTGACTTTTTTTGGGTTTTGACTTTCCCAGAGCAAGTGTCTGGGATGACCATTTTTGCTAAGAAAAGGGGATAGGCCATATGCAACAAATTATTTTATAAGTGTGGGGTAGATGTCCAGTCCACAAGGAAGGCATACAGTGATCAGATAAATAGGCTGGTCAAAGACTTAAAAAGGAAGTGCTGGATAAGGAACAGAATAGGGGAGTGGGGTTGGGGACTCCCATGACTGGTATGGCAAGGTGCCAACCTCCTCTCTTCACTTCCACTTCCATTCTCTTAGCCCACCTTAACATTCCTACAAGGAGCGTGGATAGTAAGATCTGAGCTCTCTCAAATGTCTCCTGACCTTTGGGCATGCCCAAACAAACTGATTTCTAAACTGGAGGATTTCAGGAGCTTCAGGGGTAGCCGAGTTAGTCTGTTACAGGAAAAAAACAACAAATGGTCTGGTAGCACTTTATAGACTAACAAAACATGTAGATGGTATCATGAGCTTATACCATCTACATGTTTTGTTAGTCTATAAAGTGCTACCAGACCATTTGTTGGAGGATTTCAGAATACCAGGGATCTCACACATTTTCTAAAATATCACAGTGAAAACTTCAGATGCCAGCAATGCAAAACATGTCACCTGAAAAAGAAGCCACACTAGAAAAAGTACTATTCATCCATGTACAACAGGAAGAAAAAGAAATGTTGGCCATTTAAACAACAGTGAAAACCATTCTCAACTTGTGCAGGAGCAGAGGTGAGTGGGGGCCTGTGATTGCAGATGAAGAAGGATGCTGTCATAAAAGGTTGAAGCTACATTCATACTACAAGGTTCAACTACAGTAGCAATGTCTTCAGACTACTTAGATTGGTGGTTCTCAACCACGTATCCATGGCCCCTGGGGAGCCGCAAGCAAGTTTCAGGGGGTCCATTAAGCAGGAATAGCATTGGACTCGCTGGGGCCCAGAGTAGAAAGCCTAAACCCTGACAAGCAGCGCTCAAGCTCACAGCCTTGAGTTCTGCTATCCAGGACTAAAGCAAAAGCCTGCGCAACTTAGCTTTGTGGGGTGCCTTGCAGCATGGGGCCCAGGGCAACTACCCTGCTTGCTACCTCTTAATGCCAGCATTGGCTTTTATACACAGAAAACTGATGATCATGGCATAAGTGGGCTGTGGAGTTTTTACAACATGTTGCAAGGAGATGTGGGGGGCTCCAAAAGAAAAAGGTTGAGAACTCCTGAACTAGATGACCTAGCCGGATAACCTCAGTAGAACATCTATGAACCACGTACATAGAACTCCAAGTGGTTCAACACAGTCAATATTCTAAATGAGAAGAGTCTGAGGCTTTAAACAGAAGCTCATGTACTTCTACTAGGGTGCTCATTAACAGGACCTTGAAACTGTGGGTCAGCGAAGAAGCAGCATTTAGACATGGCTCTCTTGCAGGTAGCTTAATTTAACATGCCAGTGTCAAAAGAAACAAGAAGCTGAACTTTGATTTATTCAGCTTTTATCTAAAGCCAAAGGACCTTTTATTATTGAGGTTGATACAAAAGATCTTGCTAGTCATAACAAGAGATATTAGCAGAAGTTCTTATAAAGCGTGGAATACTATGAGTATGACCAGCTCATCTTATACTTCCAAGAAAGTGTATGGTGGTGGTTCCAAGTCTAACTTAGAAAGCGTCAGTGCTGCTCAGGAATACCATTTCTCAATGCTAATTCCCCAAACACATGATAAACCCGGCCTCCTTCACATAACAAGCAAAGCTTACTGTAATGGATGGAAAAGATTAGAGGGAACATTGATATCAAGCTGTGAGAGATTGGACAGCTTTGTGCTTTAGGGGATAGGTTTAAAATTCAAAACGATCAGGACAAACTAGAAAAATGACCTGAAGTACACAGAATGAAATTCAATAAGGACACATGTAAACACTACAATTTAGGAAGGACTAATCAACTGTACAAATACAAAATGGAAAATGACTTCCTAGAAAGGATTTAAAATCTAGAAAATATGACCTACTAGGAAAGACTTCTCTGTTTGTAGTAGAGAAGAAGGAGATAAATACAAATACATAAAAGGCTGTCACGGAGGTAAGAAAATTATTCTCCTTAACCTCTGCAGATAGGACAAGAAGCAAAGATCTTAGATTGCAGCAAGGGAGGTGTAGGTTGGACATTAGGAAAAACTTCCTGTCAGGGTAATTAAGCACCAGAACAAATGAAATAGAGAGGTTGTGGAGTCTTCATCATTGCAAGATTTTAAGAACAGGTTAGACAAACGTCAGAAATGGTCTAATTCAGAAGTGGGCAATAAAATGGTTGCAGTTCACCAGAGTTAGCCCCCTGGCAAACCACTGCCACTACATTTACTTGAGCCTGCACAGGTACCGGCAATTGCAGCTCTCATTGACCATGGATCACCGTTCCCAGCCAATGGAAGCAGCATGGACTGGGACACGGCTTCCCGCAACTCCCATTGGATGGGAATGGCGATCCACGACCAACAGGAATTGCAATTGCCCATATCTGCGAGAATGTAAATACAGCAGTGGCAGACTACCAGGGGGCTAACCCTGGTGGACTGGATCTGGCCTGTCAGCTAATATTTGCCCACCTCGATCTAGTTATTACTTAGTCCTGCCTTGATAGCAGAAGACTGGATTAGAAGACCTACTGAGATCCCTTCCATTCCTGTATGTTTGTGATTCTATTGTAGTGTCTGAGCCAGAGCTGGGCAAATTGTGACCTGGGGGCCAGATCCAGCTTGCCAAGCCACTGGATCCAGCCCAGAGACCACCCTGCCGGGACGCTCAGGTGTGCAGCTGCCACGGTTTAAAGCGCAGACAGCGCAGCTCTCTGCTCTGCAGGGAAGGGGAGGCTTCGTGTGATCTCCCAGCCCCAGTCCAATCCTCAGCTCCTATAGGCTGGAAAGAACCAGCCAATAAGCACTGACCCCAGCCAATCTCTCAACTCCTATTGGCCAGAAACAATCAGCCAATAGGGAGCTGAGAGATTGGCCTGGAAGATGGGGGAAGCACAAGCCTCTTTCCTTTCCCAGACCTGAGAGCCATGTGGAGGGAACAAGCCTGCAGTTTAAAGTGATCTGGGGGTGCTGCAGGCTTAGGTAAGCACCTCCCAGTCAGCCTGCCTCTAGCACTCCCTGCCCCTCCCACATCCCAACTCCCTTCCCGAGGTCACCATTCAAACCCTCTGCACACACCCCTGCCCCAAGTCACAACTCCCTCCCAGACCCTGTGCCCCCTCCCACACACCTCTCCTAGCCACAATCCTCTCCTGCACCCAAACACCCTCCCTGACCCTGCACTCCAATCCCCTGCCGCAGGTCACAACCCCCTCCTTCACCCAAACTCCCTGTCATATCTCACACCACCTCCCACACGCAAGTCCCTTAACTCATGAACCCCTCTGCACCCAACCTCCACCCTTGACCCCCGCATCTCCTCCACAGAAAAGTGCAGCCCTTGACCACTTTCCAGTATCTTGGAATGGCCCCCCACCAAAAATTATTGCCCACCCCTGGTCTACACACTCTTGAATCTTCTTCAAAACATCCCCTATAAGGCAGGGAAATGCTAATATCCCAATTGATAGATGGGGAACTGGGGCAGATACTAAGGGTAAAATATTTTGAAATAACTTAGGCTCTGAAGTCAGATAAGCTAATTTGCAAGAACTAGGGTTGCCAGGTGTCCGGTATTGACTCGGACAGTCCGGTATTTTCGCCTCCTGTCCGCTAAAAAAAAAAAAAAAAAAAATCAGAAAATACCGGACACCTAAAATGTCTGGTATTTTCTGATTTTTTTTTTCCCTGCCAGGAGGTGAAAATACCAGACAACCCTACCACACTCAGCAACCGGGCCCAGCCCCCGCCCCACCTTACCTGGTTCTGCAGAGGAGCTCTCTTCTGACACAGAGTAAGAAAACAAGATGGCTGCCAGCAAAATAAAAAAAGCCCCAAAGTTCTTAAAGGGGCCATGCTGGGGTTTGTTTGTTTTTGGCGCAAGCTGTCAGGGTCCTTTTTTTGGTCTCCCCCTTTTTTTCCCCCCCTCTCAACAGTTTTTTTTTTGGGGGGGGGGGGGGGCGCGGTATTTTTGGTTAAACCATCTGGCAACCCTAGCAAGAACCCCTTAGAGTTTTGGTCTGGAACTCGTCCAAGTTCATAGAAGCCTGTATAGAAACACCAAACCCCAGTTTCAGAAGTACCTGTTTAGACTCTCAACCACTGAACCATTCCTCCTCTTTGTATTAAAGACAACCGTTATTTTACCACTGTGCATCAGCAAACCCATGCCAAAACTAAAGGTGTATACACTTCAGTAAAAATCCAACATAGCTTGCATTGTTTCTAGCCCACTTCCTTCCACTCCTGGTCAGTAACATACTGAGGAAAAATCCTGTGTAGAAAACTATTTGTGTTAAAAAAAGGGGCGGTCTGGAAAATTTAAGCTCTATAGCATTATATTTCTCAGAGTGATCCTTTCACTTTTCATAATGGAAATGCTAGAAACGAGCAACAGCATTCTTTTTATAGTCACATTGGCCACAGAAACTATACAAAATAACAGGAAGAGGACTGGTAATTAAATACAACTACACTGGAAAAGCAAACATGATATTACAGAAAAAATATAGCATTCTTACCAGTAACACAAGTGACTCTGTAGAGCAAAAAGGTATTCATTGAAACTTTCTATTGGTTTTTCCTGTAGAACATAGTCAATACGGCGTCCTCCGTTCAGCATCCCAACCTTTACTAAGACATCCTCATCCTTCGAAAGATCCGGACTTTCAACAATCTTTTCAGCTAGAATGGATAGTTTTAACATTTAAATCAGTCACAAGCTCTACTCTTTATTACTGCTCTATTCATTGACTGTGAATGTATGTCACCATTTTCCACGTTCGTCTAGGAAAACTGTACTAGCCTCAACTGAACTGTGTTACATTGAAATTAAACAAAAATAAGTCTTCTAATGTTCTCTGTATGGCTTACAAATATGTGTCTCGGTTTCTTTTTATTATAAATTTAAATAATAGTGCAACCTTGAAGCAGTCTCTACAAGACATTGGATAATTAATAACTATGTCTCACTATCATTCATGGGACTTCACTATCATGTACTATGTGATTAATAACCACAAAAATGAATTGTTTCAGTTAGTTTCTGCAGCAGCATATTCTACCCAGAAATAACAAAGCACACAATGCTAAGTAACACCTGCCAGAAAAACGAGAGCAGGCAGGAATCAAACCCCCAACCTCTCAAGAGATCAATGTTTGTAGAAGGCAACATGTATTACTTAATGTTCATTTCAGTTTGTTCACATCCACTTTGACTCTTGTCTTATTGCTTATCTTGTACTTTCTAAGCAGTGGAGCATAATTAAAAAGCAGAAATCCTACAGATGTTTATTCATTTTTCTTACAGAAGAGTAAAGGCAAGACATTTGGAAACTTGCTCTTGACATCAAGCTCAACTGTAAGACTGCACTAATCAAAGCCTCCTTTGAAGTAGGTGCTGTTAATACAATAGCAAATATGAAGTGTAACATTAAGAACCTGAACAAGTGTGTTTTCCTAGACAAGATCAAATAGCAATTAACTTAAAATCTAACGTTTCTAATGATCATTGGAGCTTTGATGTTTACACAAATCGGAGATTAGTTTATTAAGAAAACATTAATGAACTGTCCACCTACCTTCTACCACTTGTTTTTCTTCCTCCTCTTTAATTTGATTAGCTACCTTCTCCAATTCTGCTTGCAGCTGAGTTGAAGAGGTATGAGCACGTGCAAATTCATTAAGAGTCTGCCAAGCATTCTTCAAAGAACTGATAAAACCCTGTTTTAGATCTGATCCCATACGAGAGAGAGAATCTTTCAACTCTAAAAAGATCACAATATCAGAACAATTATTAGTGAAAATGTTATGTGAACACAAATTTTTAAAAGTAAGTACTTGCCAAAGGTACCAATTATTGGTGCATATAAACCCAGGCTTCTTTTTCCTTTTCATTAAAAGATGACATAAAACACAGCATCCCACTATGAAATCAGTATTTTGCCACTCGTTTATTTTTTTAAATAATGTTACAGAGATGTACCTGATCAAGTTAAACTAAGAGTGGATACCAAAAGATGAGGACCCCCCCCCCCCCCCCCCCCACACACACACACACTTACTCCCTCTTAAAGTGTCAGCTATTTACTTCTAACACTTACATTTGTGATGTGAAAAAAGTTGGGTTTGAAAAGCAAAACTATTACAAGGGCATTAATTGCCAGGGGAATCTACAGCTATTCTGTGGAACATTTATCCTTTAGCCATTAAGTGCATTACAGACAACTAGCTTTTCTTTGACTTCAAGAATGAATGTGTTGCCACATTTTCCCTTTAACACCCACTTACTCTGATTATAAAAAAAAATTCCCACTGACAGACATGTCTAATTTACCTTAAGAAATTATAGTCAGTAATGATGCACTATAGAGATCTCTTCTAAACTCCTAACTCTGCAGAATTCCCTCTTCAAAGTATCTTAATTACTAACTGTGTGGAGAACTTTTGCAACAGTAGTCTCACCATCCAAACAGTGACATTGATTCCCTTATTTTAGTATGTGAAATTTAAGAGTGCTACCTGTCCAGATGCTGGTATGCATATATGAGAGTGAGTGTGAGGGAGAATATATAAAGCAGCAAATTTTGGGACATAGTTTTAGCTGAAGCGGATTCTGATAAAGCCATTTTTGAACACAGAAACAGATAACCATGAAAACAACCCTTGTGCACTAGTGTCCTTGTGTTGATTCTGCTGTAAATGGCCATTTCATCCTAACCCGATGATTTGTTCCTAGAGCTCTAGAGGAGTCTGAACTTCCTCCAGGTTTCTGACAAATCTAACTTAGGAAAAGATCCTTTCAATCCTGAAACATGTCAGTTTAACCAAAGACATATGAGTTTAGTCACAAGAGTCAAGAATCCAATCCCAGTTACACCCCAGATATTACTAAGTGTCTTAGTAAGTATTTTTTCTTGACTGCTCCAAAGTGACACAAGCAGAAAGGATGGCTAGCTCAGTAGCATGAAAATCAATGTGCACCTATTGTGTGCATAATTTAACTATATATGAGAGTGGCAGCATTGCAGGGACTGGGGAGACAGATGGGGATCTAGTTAACTTGGCTATTGCCTCTTCTCTTCTGAATTTTAAGAAGTTAATATGAACAGGACAATTACTGGCAGCTGTTAAAAATACACCTCCAATTAGTGAAGTTACTGCCTCAATTAAGAAAAGGACTAATATTTTCAAAACTGAACTAAGATTGCAGATGCCCAATTTGAGACAGCCAGATATCAGAAAGTGCTGAGAATCTGCCCTTTGAAATTCAGCTTCCTTTAAAGCAGCTGAAGCTGGGTCCCCAAGAATTAAAGGTCACAAAATCATTACAAGTTGTACCTCCCTAAACTGGGACTCTCTGGTAATATCCGTAGTCTGGCAGAGCCCAAGAACAGGAAGAGCTGATGGCCAGGGCCCCGTCAGGGCAGCCATGGCATTCCGGCTTGGGGAGAACCCAACCGAGCAGGCAGCAAGGGGTCTGGAGCTGGAGCCCAGGGGGCAGCAGGGCCAGGGGGAGGGGGGGGGGGAAGAGGAGAGATCTCCCCTGGCCCCAAAAATCCCCTCATTCAGAACCGGTCTGGTTCCAACAGTTCCAGACCAAGCAGGTCCAACCTATATTCCCTTTTTTAAATCCTGACCTACAATATTTCATGCATTAAAAAAAATATCATTGAACACACACACACACACACACACACACACACACACACACACACACACACACACACACACACACAGTAAGATATACATATAATAAATCTTTTACCAAGATGCAGTCTTTTTCTGCCTTTGTGGTGTGGAACGAGAACTGGTTTTATGTCCAACTCTGGAATAATCATAGGTTCTAACCTGTAAGCCACTGGGTCAAGCTGCAAATAAAGAGAAAGCCACAATAACTAAATTTATTTGTTAGCTAGCAAAATTTTAGTGACATTTCAGTTAAAGAAACCCGTTAATAACTGATGATAATTTGTAGATTGTCTTTCAGTTAACTCAAATGAACTAATGTTTAGTTAAACTGCAAAGCACTGCTGGTTCATTAACAAAATGAGTGTTTTTATTTACTTAGGCTGTGTCTACACTGCATCCCTTTTCTCGAAAAAGGGATGTGAACTAGACACTTCGAAATTGCAAATGAAGCCGGGATTTAAATTTCCTGCGCTTCATTTGCATAATGACTGCATTTTTTTTTTCCGAAAAGGGGCTTTCCGAAAGAATAACAGCTGTTTAGACAGGCATATTTTGAAAATAAAACTCCTCATGAGTACAGGAACTTTCGGAAAAAGGTTTGATTTTCGAAAGATCCCCGTCTAAACAGTTGTTTTTCTTTAAAAAAAACCCTTCTCGGAAAAAAACACAGCCGCCATTATGCAAATGAAGTGCAGGAAATTTAAATCCTGGCTTCATTTGCAATTTCAAACTGTCTAATTTACATCCCTTTTTCGAGAAAAGGGATGTAGTCTAGACACAGCCTTAGATTCAAAGCCTCTAGAACATGGGTTCCCAAACTGGGGGGCATGAAGAAATTCCGGGGGGGAGGGAAGGGGGTATTCTAACATGCATCTGACAAAGTGGGTCTTGGCCCACGAAAGCTTATGCTCCAATACATCTGTTAGTCTATAAGGTGCCACAGAACTCCTTGTTGCAGTAGCTAGTATATTAATTAGTGCCATGATGAGATGGGGAAGAAGAGGATAAATCTATTGTATTTTATAATAACTATGAAGAGTTTTGAAATCTCAATTTGAACATGAGGAGTGAATTATTATTTTGGCTCTGGAAAGTGAAGAGGGCAGGTGACGAGGTAATTGGGATAGGTATTAAGAACATGAATTGCAACCAACTACTTATTTTCTGTAGAGGTTCAGAAATAACTGAAGGTGATTGCAACCTTCAGGGGACAATGACTGTTTTAAAATTACTTTTGGTGTCATAAGAAGTTTTAATGCAGCTTTCCCACCTTCTTTTCATCTAAATTACTTGAAATCCAATCTCACAGGTACTTCTCACTCACTGGATGGTAAATATTGAAGAATCCGTTGCAGGTAGGAAGTCTATAGTTCTCATCAATCTTCTCCACTCCTCGTACAGAAAGGAACACACCAATTGGAGAACCCAGGGCAAAGAAATTCTCTGGTTTGAAGTCTAACACACTGTAAGCCACAGAAACCTAGCAGCACAGATTAATCAAACAAAATAAATGCCACCTCAAGTGTCAGGCAATTCACTTTAAGCCCAATTAAAAAAAGGAAAGACTGACAAACACCCAACAACCCGCTAGTTTATACAGCACAGTGCCTGATATTTGCTGGGCTATTCTGCCCATATGGCAGAATCCTCACAAAAGCACCTTACAGGAAAGTATATGAGGCTAAGTCAAATTAACAGGAAATATTTCAGCGTACTTTTTTAAAAACAAAACTTTAGAGTAAGGAAAGACCATTCACATTTTAGGTCTTCAATGGCAGAGAACAAAGGTAACCTGTAACCATCCGAAGAAAACCCAAAATGACCATTCAATACCAGGGTAGAACATGTGCTGTAATTCAATGTAGGTGACTTAGATTGGGGAATGGATCCACCCCTAGACACTTTAAGGAGGCAAAATCTGTTGTGGTGGCCTCTTTACTGAAAGCAAAGCCTAATGCTAACTTTAACAGGTCATTTCCATAATGAAAAACAAGAAATGCAGATTGGATCTCCCTGGTCCAGCACACTCGGGACCTGAGTGGTCCTGAACCAGGGAGTTTTCAAGACCAGGCGAGGTCAAAGCTCCTCTCTGGGCTGTGGGGGTCCCTGGAACTTGGGCTCTCTGCACTGCTGCCGGCCCCATACCAAGACTCCCAGGTTCAGCCTCCTCGGGCTGGGACTCTCTAGCTGCTGCTGGCCCCACTGCTGCTAGGGTTCTGGCCAGGGCCAGGTCTCTTCCCCCCACCCCCCGCTCCAGGCGCCACCAGCCCCTCTGTCACTGGCCTCACTCCTGCCAGGTTTCCCAGCCGCCGTGGGTCTCCCCAGGGCTGGACTCCCAACCCAGCACAGGACCAGCCCTTGCCAGCCCAGGTGGGACTCCCCAGCTCCCGTGGGATTCCTAGCTGGCTCATGCCCCTCGCCTCTGGGGCTTCTGGTCCAGCAACATCCATGGCCCAGTTGCCAGACCAGAAAGTCACAGATTTTAGAGGTTTACCCTGTACGAGAGTTCTTTTTTTACATGACTAGAATGAAGTGGGATTTAAAAAAAAAAAAAAAAAAAAAAAAAAAAAAGTTTGTTTTGATATGTTTTAGTACATCGCTCTATTCTCATACAAGATGTTTTAACAACCTTACCTGGCCAGTACCAACTTCAAAATACTGATAATCAATGTTCACAGAAGAAACCAAGGCACCAACAGGAAGTTTTCTCTTTGACTCTTCATGCAAGCCACCAGATTCTGAAGTGGCATCAGAAGTAACTGCCTCTTTTGCTTTCTGTGCCGCTTTCTGAGTTTGCACCAAGGCCGCCATCATTGCTTTTTTTTCTGCTAATGCTTTTTTCTTTTCCTGTTGAAAAGAAGTTACCAGAACCAGAAAAACAGTTTATTGCTATGGCAACTTTTCTCATTCCCTATCTTGGGTTTCAGACACACCTCATGCATTTACATTTGTTCTGCTTCAGATGCCAGAAGTACATGTACCCAGTGCTTTTTTTGTTTAAAAAAAAAAAGAAAAAAAAAAGTGCCGGTACTCCAGGGGAAAAGTTGTTGAGCTCTGACTGGAGGGGCTGGTACTGTGTCTGGACGTGCCAGTACTGTGTACTGGGCAGTACCGTCACAAAAAAAGCATTGCTTGCACCCCATCTCTTGTTAATTTGCCTATTTTTATCAATTTTCCTTATGGAGCACTGTGGGAACCCACACAAAGAATTCTAGGGCACAACTAGCATGAGCTCTTGCAGGTAGTCAAACAAAGTATTACAGCATGAGAACGGAGAATCTGCGCCATATTACCCAATGAAGTAAACATCACTGTCACAGCCCCACTGTGCTTTATGAAAATTGAGTTATGAATATGAATAAATATAACTTGAAGATGCTTTTAGCAAAACCAGTCTCGTGACAATTTTAAAAGCTGTAATCCACTGCATCTGTATATCCTATTTCTGTAAATGTATTTTTTTATATGTGACGTTAAAAATATTAAGTGGAAACTTGTTTTATGAGGCCATGTATTCTAGCAAAAGCTTTTGGTGATACTTTAGGAACTTGATAGCTGGGTAATCAATTCAAATAAACTGTGAATAGTTTTGTTTTCCCTATAAGCCCAAACTGTGGTTGGCCCTACAGAGACACGTGACAAGGCCATCTGGTGCTGAAACCCATTTTGGATCTTGTACTTTTCCACTTAAGATGAGAAAAATCCAAACTGAGCACAAAGAACTCCTGCCTTGGGAAAAAGGCATCTAAAAGGGATGAAAGGCCAGACTTATGGAGACTCTCCACCCCACCACCAGCACCTAAGACACTTCCTGGAAACAGCTAAGCCTGAAATGAGAAGGATCAGACCCAAGCTAGGAGGTTGCCTAGTTTGAGAGAGAGAGATTATTAGAACTTTTAAGATAAGAACGTGCATGTAACAAGTTTCTTAGTGTATTAGAATTAGCTGGTGTGTTTTGTTTATTTTGGCTTAGTAACTTACGTTGATCTGTCAGTTTTCACTTGCAATCACTTAAATCCCATTTTTATACTTAATAAAAACACTTTTGTTTATCATCAAGCCCAGTGTAAATAATTGTTACCGGGGGAGGAGCAACCATTGTGCATCTTTCACTGATAAAAAAGGGCGAACTTATAAGCTTTCTCTCTTTCTTTTATACAGAGTAAAATTGATGTATTTGGGGTTTTGGTCCCTTTTGGGGGGGCTATGTTCCTGGGTGCTATCAGTGGCCTTATAGCGGAGCCCTCCTAGAGCTCAGCTGGTTCATAGCTGAGCCGTGTTGCTCTGCAGGGGGGCAGTAATGCCAACTCTGTGCCTTGGCTGGAAAAGACCAGAGCTTCTGGCTCAGAAAGACACTGTCGTGGGGAGTCCCAAAGGACAGGAAGGCAGGCATCAGTGGCTTGATCAGCACACTGGGTGACAAACCCAAGGGGACTTCTGTGATCCAACCTGTCAACCCCATTGTTTGATTCTTCTAGTTAATAATACATTTAATGACACAACATGCAGTTAACATTTATTTCATGTTAAGAATAGTTACAGAAGACAGATGAAAGCATTCCTCCATCCATCAATCTTCAAAACAAGTATTGTTTATAAGGTGAAATTAGCTCAATATTTGAACAAATGAGGCAGTTTTTTTCATCCTCTTTTGCAAAAAGCATAGGAAGCTACAACTATGACAATATCAGGGTATAATAGGAATAGGGATGTAAAATCCCGATTAATCAATTAGCCATGTGTGGGGCTGCTAGAGCTGCTCCCAACTCTCCCTCTCCACCCCTACTCTCCCTTCTCCCCCCCACTACACACAGTTACCCATTCACATCCCTAACAGGAGTAATAGAAAACCTCAGTCTTAAACTGCAGGCCACCTCATTCTAAATTAAGTGCTGTAAAAACGGATACCTTAACGGAACGTGCAAGCTACCTAGAATTAGTGGCTGATAGCAGTTTGGAATATTATACTATACATGGATTTTCACTCTGATGACCAAAAGCTATTCTGAAAAGTTAGAAAGCAGCCATTTAAAGAAAGAAGTCACTTGGAATTGCTGTTGAAAAGAAACACATTTTTCAGAACAGAATAGAACCAGTAAATGAGGTTATATTTACAACTAGTATAAAAAAACGTAATGGCAAACAAACAAAAAAGATACAAGCATTAATCAGAGGAGGGACTAGGGTTAAGTCTACCCTGTCACTTTACAGTGCTGTAACTTTCTGGCAAAGGGATGTGAAAACACCCCTCTCCCCAAGCACAAGTTACAGCGTTGTAAAGTGCCAATGTGAACTAGGCTACAGTGCTAGGAGCCACACTCCTAGTGCTGTTAGCTACTCCCATGGCCAAATTTTCAGTTTAAAGTGCTGCACTTCAAACTTTTAAGTGCAGACAAAATATCAAGTAGAGAGAGAAACTTTTGCCTCTAAGTCATGCACTCAAATCTAACTAAGACCATTAGTGACCACAAGATACTATCTGAATGCTGTTCTGTGGCATACATTAATTTGGTGGTGTAGTCCAGCTCCCAGTCAACAGAGCAAAATCCACCACCAAACTGGCACCAATTTGAGCAAGGATAAAAAAATTGGGAATCTGAAATATCCTTCTGCCTTCCATGTCAGGTGTAAAGCATGGGTGAGGGGCTCAATGTGTGGGACAGGGCTGCCAGCGAGTGGGATAGGGATGTAGGATCTGAGTGGGAGATGGGTTGCAGGAGGGGGTGAGGAGAGCAGGGCTGGGAGTTTGGCAGCAGGAGAGGGTGGGGGTACAAGAGGAGTTTGAGGGGTGGGAGCGGGTTGGGGGAGTAATACAGAAAAGGTGAGAATGCAGTCCAATAGCTAGCTGGGGAATAAAGGAAAGTGTAGCTTCTACAAGTAAAATTGTATCCCCTTCACCCCCCCACATTTTCCCTCTGTTCCAGCCTCACTCCCCTCAGCCCCATGATCCTTCCCCGCAGCCTGATCCTCTGCATCGCCCCATCCCCCGCATCCTCCTTCACCCCCCCTTTGTACTCCTACATCCGTGTGTCCCCAATGTGTACACTGGCAGGGCAGCAGTGCTAGGACTTGCAGCCCCACCCGGGAGCAGTGCTGGGGTGAGGAGGGGCCAGCGTCACTTCCCTGCCCGGCCCAGACGTTCGGGGCTCACCCCTCACCTGCAGGCTGCGGCGACCAGAGGCCAGGGCTGCTCAGGGCTGGTTCTAGCCCGGCCGGGCGCAGCGGAGTGCTGGGGAAGGGGCTCCCCACCGCCAGATACATCCTGCAGGGAGCAGTGCAGCGCAGCCCAGGCCCTGGCACCCCATGGAGGCAGCAGCAGCAGCTTGTGACCAGTTGCCCCAGATCTGCAGAGCAGCTCCAGCCCTACCCCCACTCCCGGAGCAGGGCCAGTAGCAGGGTTAGAGGAGGGCGTTAACCCCTTAGTTCCTGGGAGCTGCAGCCCCAGGGACGCAGAGCCCAGTGTGGGGTCATGCTGCCCACTCTGCTTGCCAGGCTCCCCCGCCGCCGCTTGCCCTTCCAGCAGGAAGCCAGAGCTGGTTCTCCAGTCTGCAGCTGTATGGCAACCGCAAGGCTCCAGCTGCTGCAGAGGAGGGGAGGGGTGGAAGGGGCTGAGCTCCCGCCGCACGTGCCACTGAAAAATCGGCTCACATGCCACTTATGGCACACGTGCTGTAGGTTGCTGACCCCTGTCCTAGATTTTCAGATGATGGTGGCAGGTTTTGTATCTTTTCAGTATCATCAGTTGGTTGCAACTAGAATTGTCTGAATTTTTCAGAATTTTGAATTTAACAACATTGATCAATAATTCAGTTTGTGAATGGAAAACTTGCAAACGTTTGTGTTGATATTTTTGAACAGTTTTATACATGGTTAAACTTTTCTAGAACAAATAGCTCAGCAAAAAGTTTGAAAAAAAAGCTAAAATTGAAAAAACCCCAGCAGATTTAAAAAAAATTCTTATGTGCAAGTCAAGGAGCTGATTGTCTACAAAACTCTGTGGCTTTGTCTACACTGCAGGCTTTTTGCCAAGAACTGTTTTGCGCAAGAGTTCTCGCGCAAAAAGTCCTGTACAAGAGCACGTCCACACTGCCATGTGCTTTTGCACAAGAGATGTGCTTTTGCGCAAGAGCATCCATGGCAGTGTGGATGCTCTCTTGCACAAGAAAGCTCTAATGGCCATTTTAGACATTTAGCCTGTTGCCCATCCACACTAGCCTTTTTTGCACATGAGCTCTTGCGCAAGAGGGCTTATTCCTCGTGGGGAGAGGAATAACTCTTACGCAAGAAGCCCTCTGTTCCAATGCTTTACTGTAAATTTACTGGCGCAAGAACGTGCGTACAGTGTAGACGCTCCACAAGTTTTTGCGCAAGAACATTCGTTCTTGCACAAGAAGCCTGCAGTGTAGACGTAGTCTGTATGCCTACAAGACTAGGTATCTGAGTCCATTCCTCTCCCCATGCCTACCCAGAGCATCTTAGACCATATCAAATAGTCTTGCTCCCTGTCGGAGAGGATTTCCTGGGAAGAGCACACATTACTCTTTTTTAATGTTTAAAGCCAAAGGTTTGGCAACCTTTAGATGACTGAATTGCTATATAACAGCTAGGCACATGTACAAAAGTCAGTAATACTAATAGTCAAATCAAGTCATCATATTAAAAATAGCTCCCCCTTTACCTTCGCCAGTGAATCCCCTACAAGATAAACAGCCTTCATCTGCTGGTCACCTATTCCTTTGATTAAAAAGACTATCACCACAATTAATCAGTTCTGTGTAAAAAACCCCAAAACACGTGGGGCAAGATTTTCTGAAGTACCTAAATGACTTGGGAACCGAGTTCTATTGACTTTCAATTGGACATAGACTATTAAGTCATTTAGGCACTTCTGTGATGACTAACATTTCAGATTCTTTTCTGACAATATAATATACAGGGCTGTCTAGTGATTAGCAAAATTCATCACAATAAACCAGTGTCAGACAATAATAAAACACTACTGAAATATTTTTGATGTTTTCTACATTTTGCTCTTTCAATAATTGAAGCAGAAGACTGTTTTTAATTACATGCTGCATACCCTCCTCCCCCAAGAGAGCTTCTGACAACCTCCGATGTGGTAATTATATGTACATTATATATAAGCACTAAAATGCCAATATAAATGTATTCTAAAACAATGAGCATTTACCTGTTTGGCTGCTCTGTCTTTTACAAAGTTGGCAATTTTCTTTCTGGGTCCAAGAGGTATACCCATTTCCTTCAGGTCATCAACTGTACACATCATCTGATGAAAAAAATATAATAGATATAGCACTTCTTACTTCTTAGTGACATACAGAAAATATGGCTTAAAAATTAGCTCAGTAAACTCAAAATAGTGCTTCAGATTTAAACAGAATTAAAGAAAGATCAAGCAGAGTACAGGATAACAATAAATGTACATAACCAGAAGATTAAACTACTTCACTGAAAGTGCTATGGATTCACATAATATTTAATCTTAATGCCACATACAATTAAAGTTTCAATATTTTAAATAAAGCTCTTCAGACTAAGCTCTAAAGCAAAAAAGATTGTCAGGTTCCCGATGCCAACTGGAACTGTTAGTTATACCAGAGATTCCATATCAATTCTCTCCTTTTCAAATGTGTCGATATACTCCGAGACACTAAGCATTTCAAGAGCCTTCTGTAAGGTTGGAACTTCATCCTCCTCATCAGAACCACAGGGCTCATCACCAGAAAGAGTAATTACGGGCGCCAAGGAGTTGGTATTCTCTGTCATCTTAAAAGAAGATTAAAGCAGCACAATGAGATTAAAAACACAGCAAGGTGTTAACAGCAAAATCCACAGAAAAAAAAATATGCTAAACCATATTTTTTAAATATCAATATCATCTGAGCATTGTTAATAATCCTAGCCTCAGGGCTTTAAAGAAAGCGAACAGCAACATCAAATCTTCTCCCAATAAGAATGGACTGAGCTTAAATGAAAACAGTTAAAGGGAGACTAAAAGTGGCAATTGGGTTCCAGGAGTTCTGTAGTTCCATGGTTTACACTTCAAATACCCTTTGAAAAAAAAAACCAAAAACAAACCCTACCTGCCCTCATAACTCTCACTCCGAGAACTTCAGTACACAGACTCCTCCTCTCACATATTTATCATTTCCCACAAAGTTCTGCAAGCCAGTATTTTACCTCTTTTGTAGACAGCTTTACCTCACCTTTCCCACTTGCTCAATACCACAGATTCTGGGACAGAGCCAATGTCTAGAACTTAGAATTTCTGGGTCGCAGACCCATGTTCAAATCTACAAGAAAGAATTGCCTCCACTGACCTTTATGTTTATAAGGTGCAATAAACCTCAAGTATACAACCTACAAAAACACCAACTGACTATTTTTAGATTGCATTTTTGCCTTTAATCAATTAAAATGTACTGTCGTGTCAGGTACTGTTAAACTGGCAACAGTTTGAGAAATATCTCCAAAAAAACCACCAGAGTGAATCATTTCAAAATTCAGGGATGCAAGTAATACCTGCTTGTCACGAACACCCACATCATTCACAAGCCCATTAGTAGCAGCAGCAGCAGGCCCAGAGTTCCCTGAAGAAGTCAAATCCTTCTGGTTGGATAATATGTCAAATAAAATTAAGGCACCTGAAGATATAAAGTAAATTGTTTTGAGTAAATATTTCAGTTTTCTTGACCCAGAATCTTCACAAACAGGACTTCTTTGTGATGGCAGTGGCTGGAAATAGGATGGGAGAAGGTTCACTTCAATCATTTTACAGAAAAATTAAGAAACAAGATATTTAGATACTACACCTACACTGAAATGAGAATTCCTAGTACAATGGATTTGTACAAAGCTGGTTTTCCTGAACAGTAATTATAACAGCCAACATCATCTTTACTATCTCAGGCTTCCTAGAGGCAGGAATGGAGAAGCAGAGCCCAGATACGACAGCAAGGAATTCAAAGTTTCATAATACCCATCATGCAGGCATAGTATTATCCCATTTTACAACTGGGAAAAGCAGGCACAAAACTTAACTGACAAACCCATGGTCACGTGTCAAGTTGTTTTTTTTAAGACTAGACTCCAATCTCTCAACATCCATCTATAGATTATAATTAGGTCCTTACCAAATATGAAAAATGTGTCACGGACCATGAAATCTGATGTCCCATCATGGAATCTGGTCTTTTCTGTGTTTTTAGCCTGTACTAGAGAGAGTCACAGGAACTACCAGCATTTCTCAAATTAGAGGTCCTGACCCCAAGGGAGTTGGGGGAGAGAATCACAAAATTACGTGGGAGGAGAGCATGATATTGCCCCCCTTACTTCTGGGCCACCTTCAGAGATGGGTGGCTGGATAGGGTCAGTTATTGAATAGGCGTCCAGCTCTGAAGGTAGCAGAAGTAAGGGTGGCAGTACGATACCATGCTACCCCTACTACTGTACTGCTGCCTTCAAAGCTGAGTGACGGGGCATTGGAAGCTGCTGACTGAGGGCACAGCACTACAAGTAGCAGCACGTCTGTAAAGCTGGCAGTATCATACCATTCCATCCTTACTTCTGCATTGTTGCTTGTGGTATCTCTGCCTTCAGAACTGGGCTCCTGGACAACAGCTGATGCTCTCCATCTGCTCAGCTCTGAAGGCAGCTCCACCAAAAGCAGCCGGGCAGAAATAAGGATAGCAGTACTACAAACCCCTCTACATTAATCTTGAGAAACCGCCCCCTCCACCCATCTAACTTCTTTAGAATCAGGAACCCTTCAATTACAACACATAACATTCCAGATTTAAATAGCTGAAATCATGACATGTACAACTGTTAAAATCCTACGATCAAGAAATTAACTAAAACGGACTATGAATTTGGTAGAGTCCTAATCATTATGCCTCTTAAGAAGAGAGTATTATTAACTGATTATATTTACATATTCCATTAGGAGCCAGCAACATTCTAGAAAAGCATCATCATCTAACAGATCAGCTTTCCCCATGCTTAAATGCAGTATGCATTGTCCTCTATTGAGGAATGCTATTTTGTCCCAGAAAGTAAACAGATATATTAGTAGATTACCTAAACTGTGCCCAGCAACAGAGACTCCTCCTTTAAAGTCTGGGTTGCGACTCATGAAAAGTGCATGTAGGCGATTCATCTCCATGCCTACTTTATCTACAATGTTCTGACAGTAGGTTGGGCTGTTGTAAAACAGTATATCAAGCAAGGTCTCGTTGGTGAAGTGGCGCAGACGTCCAATGCTTGGCAAAGTGATTTTTTTAATATTCCTGATGGTGCAAAAACATTAGATGGAGAATGGTTATTTTAAAGTCCATTTTTCCATAATTTTGAAGGTTTAACCATCAGAATACCATAACCATAGCAGTCAAGTTCTCCACAATCCTCAAACCAATATAAATTTTCTGGTCTCATCTCACACTCATACATTAATGCTAATGCCTTCTCTTTAATTGTTAGTGTTCTTATTTCTATGTTATGGTACTAATATCTCTCTCAACCTTTGTTATGTTGAGGTTTCAGGGTAAACCTGTGGCATTATTTTATTATAGTTTTGCCCTATTGCCAAGCATGTGAGCATGGGAAGAAAAGATTGTGGCCTAGTCTACACCACTGCGGAACATCGATCTAAGTTATGCAACTTCAGCTACATAAATAACAACGCTGAAGTTGACATACTTAGATCTAATTTCCGTTGCATCCATGGCAGACACTCTCCTGTCAACTCCACCTATGTTTCTCATTCTGATTGAGTACCTGAGCTGATGGGAGAGCACTGCTTATTGCTCTGGCACCTCTCCGTACCAGCAGATCTGGCTCCTGGCAGCTCAAGGCAGGCTGAGGGGGAACGAGGAGCCTGATAATGATATCAGCTGGCACTGTCAGCTGTCAGAGGCCCACAATGGCCAGCTGGACAGGCAGGAGTCAGGTGTATGCACCTGAAGATATGGCAGTTTTATGGCTGGGGGCAATACTGGTTAACAAAGCTTTCTGATTAACAGAGTGCTGGATAACAAGGCTTTCACTGTATTAACCTTTTTACTGCACTTAGCTGTAAAAAAGGATGAGTGAAATACTCATCAGGGAAATAATTACCATATATTTATGCATTATCTTCCCTCCTATTAATAATTACTTAAGCAATCTTGTTAATCATCATTAGAGATGTTATGCAGAAAAGAAATGTCAGGAAAATATTGAATCTATTTTTAAGTATCTTTTCATGAAGTTAGCACCTGAAAATAAGGGAAATAAGCACCATGTGATCGTCCCACTTGTCCTATCACCCACTGTTTAGAAACTTCTAAACTAAAACACAACAATAGAATGATTCCTCTGTAATCAGGCTATGTTTATCTACCTTATCTCTCCCATTCATTTTCCTTAACTTTATGAAGTACTGTATTATGACATTTGTGTGACAGACATTGTGCATAGTAGTACTGTACTGTATACAGACCTGTCTACACCTGTCGCATCCCCATGCAGAGAGCTATGCCAGTGAACTGGGAGGAATTCAACTCTGCTCACTTTAAGTTCATCTAAAGACTTCTTAAAATGAGTATGCAACAGTTTCAGAGACACGGTCCTAAAATCATCAACTTGGTGGTGGGAGCAAGGGGAAGAAGTGCAAATCAGATATTAATGTCAAATCAAACAAAGACTTAAGAACATAATTTCAGACATGTTTCTCAACTAT
Source organism: Rafetus swinhoei (assembly GCA_019425775.1). Taxonomy (NCBI): domain Eukaryota; kingdom Metazoa; phylum Chordata; order Testudines; family Trionychidae; genus Rafetus; species Rafetus swinhoei. The sequence goes on along the minus strand of CM033447.1, from coordinate 17,849,084 downwards.
ACCGGACATTTTTAAAGTCTCTGCCAAATTAATCAATTATTTTTAAAAAGTTATTGCATTTCACAAAAACTACTTATTTAAGTATAAGAAAACTCTCAGGAAATGGTTAAATATCTAGTTCAAAGTTGTATTTGGTGTATCCCCAAATAAACCATATTTAGTTTCATGACCAAATATATTCTGGTGGTTTTTTTTATTAGACTATGGAATATAAATTTATTAAGTAAAACTTTTATCCTAAATGTAAAAGTTGTTGTTGAGAGACTAATAGCAATAGCTAAAAATACCAATAACCATTTTGACTGAAAAAAATCAAGACTATTTTCCATTTTTGGCCCCTTTCTCAAAATAAGAAAATATTTGTGGTTCTTAAATTAACATTGTTCAAATAACATTTCAAAAAGCAATACAAAAATTGTTTACACCACATTAAAGAATTCAATTAATGAAGAAAACTAAAAATCAAACAAATACTTAAGCATAAAGCTATGACAAAGACTTACCACATTCAATGATGCTTCTAAATCTTAAATCACACACAGGACCAATGCCATGAACCATGAACACTAAGTGGTCTATTTGGGACATCTCCCCTATAAAAAAAAAAAAAAGCAAAAGAATAAGTAGTCTTAGTATAGGTTGAAACTCTCTTAACCAGGACTGTATGATCCAGCAACATCCGTGGTCTGGCAGAAGCCCAACGCAGAGGCTATAGGGTTGCCCAGAGCGGCAGTAGGAACCAGGCTCTGCAGCAAGAACCTGGTACACAGAGGCAGCAGGGATGCACAAAACAGCACTGAGCGCCCAGTGCGCGAAGGCTGCAGGGCTGCCAGGTGCTTCAGCGGGAGCCTGGTGTGCACACAGGCGCCAGAACTGCTTGGCGCAGCAGTGGAAGCCCAGAAAGCAGAGGGCTGCCCAACGTGGCAGCAAGAGTTGGGCACGACAGCAGGAGCCCGGTGCGCAGAGGTGGCAGGACGCCTGGTAGGGCAGCAGGGGCTGAGAGGACAGCGGCTGGGCCAGGGCTGGAGGGGCCTGGTGGCGGGGGGTCCCAGAAATGACCACCGCTGATCCAGCAAAATCCCTCATCCGGGACTGGTCAAACCTGTATACGATTATGCTCACAGTGATGCAGTTTATTCATGTAATTTTATATAATAGACTTTTAGGGGTTTATGACAGGACTGTAATAATGTGTCTCAGGATACAACTTCACCTACAAATTTTTTTTTTTTTTAAATAAGAAAATCCATTTCTTGCCAGCCATCCAATTTTACTTAACTTTTCCTTTAACTTTTGAGTTTTTCTGTGTTCATTATTTGCTACAATGTCAGTGTCATTCCACATGTAAGAGTGAAATGCCTCAGAACCTTCCCTTCGACTTAAGTACAGAGCAAGTTCAAAGAAGTACATGCTTAAAACTGACTGATGACTATGTTTGGTCTTTTGTTAAAATGTGAAGAAAAAGCTGTTGTTCCAGCCAAAGCAATCTAACATTTATACAATTAGCACAACACTCCCATCAGCCATATTAAACTCTCACACTGTATATGTATATCAGCAGAAAACTAAGCACTGTTAACTCTTCAAAAAATTTCAGAATTATTGAATGCAGTAATCTAGAAATCCCAGAGGCAGATTTAGGAACTGATTTAACTGTAAAAATTAGAACATAAGAACGGTCATACTGGGTCAGACCAACAGTTCATCTAGCCCAGTATCCTGTCTGCCGACAATGGCCAATACCAGATGCCCAAGAGGGAGTGAACAGAACAGGTAATCCTCACGTGATCTCTCTCCTGTCACATAAATTGAACATTTATTTGTGAGCAAAGGGCAACTGACTGACCCTTACAAAATCAAACAATGTTCCCCAATTATATTCAATGATGGTTGTACTGGTAATGCTTTCCTCTTGGTTATAAGAATGATACTCTCCAGGAAACACTGTCCGCTTGACAAATACATTGGGGGCAGAGAGCAATTGTTGTGCAAAGCTTTGATCAATCTGATTTACAAATCAGACAAAAAACCGGGACTCAGGAAGTCTCTCCTACTGCAGTCCACATGTGCTCTAAGTCACATACCATCAGGAATTTCATCAGGATCATCATCAACTCCACGCTTTACCACCCTTGGTCTTGTCTGACCATCTTGAGTGGTCCCCCATTCATCTGGTATTGCAGAAGGTTGGAATTGAACTATAACCTGAAAAGAAATATATTGTGTAACTTTAAACAAGGGAAACTCATTTTCTAGTCGGTTTACCTGAAAATTCTGGCCTTGAAATCTATGAAGGTCCTGTGTTTTAACACACCTCTTCTTATTCATTAGATGCATCTCTTGTGACTGACTTCAACACATTTCTGCTTTTAGCTATTACTGTTCCTATGCTTTATTGGGTAAGTGACTAGCCAACTAAACTACACTGAAACAAAACTTAAGTAATGCTTGTTGGTTTGGGGAAAGTAACTAGACAAAATAACTAAGTTGTCATTATTAGCAGAGGTAAGTTGGCCTATTATTTGATTCAGGTTTGCACACCCAAGTTTATTGACTTTGTGGTTACATTGCAAAATCTCTCTGGTTTTAGAAGAGAGAATGATTTTCATTTAATTTTGTATTCCCCTACAGGACAGCAATTCCCAGAAGAACCTTTCACACTTTTCACACTTCATCCCCACATTTGGTTAGCAGGTTAAATATTTTTCTTTCAGGAAAGACTTCTCACTAGAACTACTTCAAATAAATCAGTCTCAAAATAACATTCAGATGCACTTTTTCCACATGTGGCAAGTATCTTAAGTCAGTTCAGAAACTTCAGGTAATACAGAATATAGCCACCTGTCTGCTCACTTGAATTTTCAGCAGAAAGCACATTATATTTGCATTCTACAAGCTATACGGGACTGATGCAATTTAAGGTATAAGTATTGAATTAAACAGCCTATAACGATTTGAATGCTGCCTACCTGAAGGGTTTACTAGCTGAAAAATCATATCTTGTTATATGCAGTGTTGTAGCTGTGTTCCAGAATATTAGAGACACAAAATAGATGAGGTAATATCTTTTATCGGGCCAACTTTTGTTGGTGAGAGAGAAGCTTTCAAGTTCACCCAGAGCTCTTATTCAAGCTTGTATTATGCAGAAGTTCGAAGTACAGTAAACTTCCAATAATCCAGCACCTTTAGGACCCAGGGGGTGCCGGATTATCAAATATGCCGGACTATCGGAAGGGGGGGCTATGAGGGGTCTGGGGTGGGGTGGGGAGGTATGGGGGCGCGGCGCTATGGGACCAACCTGGCAGCACCCCAGCTGCTCTGCCCCAGGCTTCCCCAAGTCAGCCGCTGCTGAAACTGACCAGCAGCTGACTCCGGGAAGCCCGGGGCAGAACCCCCCAGCTACTCTGCCCCAGGCTTCCCCGAGTCAGCCGCTGGTCAGTTTCAGCAGCGGCTGACTTGGGGAAGCCTGGGCAGAGCAGCTGGGGTGCTGCCAGTTGGCGGCGCTACGGGACCAACCCAGCACCCCAGCTGCTCTGCCCCGGGTGTCCCCAAGTCAGCCGCTGCTGAAACTGAACAGTGGCTGACTCAGGGAAGCCCGGGGCAGAGCAGCTCCAATTGTCCGGCTGCCTGGAGCACTTCTGGGTTCCAGGTGGTGCCGGACTAGCAGGAGTGCCGGACCACTGGATGCCGGACAACTGGAGTTTTATTGTACATGACCACAGTAGTCCCTTCTAGCCTTAAAATCTAATATATATTACTTTCCATGATACCACAATAGCCAAGGTCAGCTGAGCCGACAACCCTTTTTTTAACCAATTGGGATCTGCTGGCAGGTATTCATAGCAAAAGGCCTTTGACTTTAAAAAATTCTCTCACCTGCAAGTGGCCTAAGAACATTAACATGTATCAACTTTGTGATTACATTGCAAAATCTCTCCAGTTTTAGAAGAGAGGATGAGTTTCATTTCTGATAGGCTGTTGGGTAAGAAGAGTTTATACACTTTTAACGTACATATATCAACAGCAATGGATGAATTCATTTTTAAAACCCCACATAACTCTAAGTTTGCATTCAAGTTATGCTTTAGTTTTATATAAAAATATACTCAAGTCCATGCTATATTGCAAAGAACAAACCAGATGTTAGAATTACCTTAGGATTATGCATAACAATTGTTTCCCCATTTGGGAATTCAAGTCGCCGGTGCCATTGATTTGTAGTTACAGCTTTTTTATATTCTGCCTGCAACAACAGACAAACTTATGTAAAACAGTTTTTAAACTAACTATATGTAATATGCCAAGTCAAAAGTTAGGGCTTGTCTACATGATGCACTAGAGCACTCCAGCTGGGGTGTATATTGTCATGAGCACTACTGTGTCACACAAGAACTAGTTGCGTAAACCCTTCTGGCATGTACTGAAATTTCTTTAGAATAAGGTGATGCAACGCTGTTACAAACAGCACTATGTCGATGTGCTTTAGGAAACTTAGTGCAGATAAGCTGGTACACCACCCGAACTTACAATCCAGCTGGTGTGCATTAATGCAGTATTTCTCAATGACCAGTGTGTGGAACAGTGTCAGTCCCTGAGATCAGCCTGACACAGTTTAGGAAAGCAGAAAGCTGGTCTCTGATATCAAAAAAAGTTGAGAAGCACTACACTAATGAACCAGATTGACAAATTTTTAGACCGTGTTAGGACACGACTCGCATTATTTTATTTACAGTAGAGAAAATCATAGGGATATACAAGATTATAATGTGACTCAATTTGAAATATGAAAACTGCATGACTATATTTTAGGCCAAAAGCGAGTCTTAAAGCATCTTTAAAAGCCCCACACTTTGTGTATTAGGAAACACTAATTTAGCTCCTTTCCTGAATACAATTTCAACCAGGCATGTAAAAGCTTTTCTAGAAAAGTAATAGCTCAGAATTGTTAGGTTAAATTCTTAGTTATGTTTACTTGAAAGTAATACCAACCTCTAGCTTCTCACTGAAATCCTCAGTATAAGGAATAAATCTGCTGTCTTTGTCTCCCTTATAAAACCACGTACATCGCCTGACTTCAGATGGCTCTTCTTCCCAATATACAGCTTTTCGTAGTCTGTCATACAGGTAAATATCATAGCGTCCCCCATCAGTGCTCAAAACCACACTCTCAGGATCAGGTTGGACTAGAATACAAAATTCATGCTTTGTTACAACAGTATTGTGTGCTTTTATTTTTTTTAAACTGTATGTGTGATTAGCATCCTGACTCACATTAACCAATTAAAACAGTAAGTCTTTGCTGTTTTGAACTCTGTTCAAAACTCAGAATTTTGAACTCTGTTCAAAACTCCTACCATTACCTCTCTCTTTATAACGTATGTACTTTCCACACTTTTGAAAATGTTTTCACTCCATCTAACAGCTTAGAGGTACTTAGGTTTTTCTGTTGAACAAGGGATGTTACCAAAACACTTGTGGAGAAAGACCTATTCGGACATACTGTGGTGTGCCACTTTCCCCAGTTGCTCCACTTCGTTCCATTATGAAATTCAATAGGCTGAGAGCAGAGTAAAATATGTTACTATCCTGCCCTATGAAGTGAAGTACCTTGAAGACAAGGACCCTAATTAGTTTCAGATGCCTGCTAGTACCCGGAAGTAAATGGAGTCTGAAAAAGGACAACACAAGTACCACGTGATGGACGGTACAGGAAAATGAAAACAAGCCACAAAAGGAAGGAGGGGGGGGGGAGAATAACATGAAAAGCTGAAGACTTCAGAACAGCGATGAACAGGCAAGTTTCTCAATCAGTCAAGTAGTTGCTAGACATTTTCTTTTAGGTGTTGTTTACTGTGTAAATAATACTAATTTCGTATCCACCTCTCAGATTCAATTGCCTTTTTACTGTAGTGTGTAACAAATTGACAGCTGAAAGTTTACTCTCACTGCTTGATTATGTGCAGCAGATCTCACTGCTCCATAGTCGTATTTGCAGAAACAGCACTCTTACTCCATTTTAATCTACACCCACACACATCCAGAAACAGTTAATAACTTCCATTCTTTCATTAATGAAGATCTTGATATCTTGGCCTTTACAGGATCAGTAAACCCATTTGAAATCACACCCTTCTAGCACTGTTATTTTCTAATTAAAAGGTCTTTAGCGCCAGTGAACTGTTTTGTCATATTTCCCATTATACATTTATTTTTATCACATCCTTGAATATAAGTTATAAACTTGACCAATTTCTTACCTCCAATTACTAGCAAAAATAAATTAGAGAGAAGTGGCTGTCAAAGCAGATAGCGTTAAGTTAGACCAACCATCTCTTTTCTGAAAGACCAATACACTGCTCTACCATCTTTAACCCAAAAAACTGAAATTTTGCCTTTCATTTTCATTCTAGTGTATGGGCAGACCTAAGAATAAATATAGGGCATACAATCAAAGAAAATGCAGCATAGCAAGTTTATTATTTATGAATTAGACGTGTTAACATCAATGGTAATGATGCCAAGTAGCAGACATACAACTAAACCTCTGGGATTAGTAAAACAGATTGGCTTCAACTTTATCTTCTCAACACCCATTATTCTCACAGCATTTCTTCTTCCTTATCTTCATAAACGAGCCACAGAACTGTAATATTTTCTCATTTAAAGGTGAGCAGCCACAATATACAAAGAAGACATAAAACAGTTTAATTACTTACCAGAATTATAAACTTCCTCTAGTTTTACAGAATCTAGAACACTGAATGGCATCCATATCTGCTTGGTTTCCACCTCTTTGCAGTAAAACCAGTGGGGCTGAACTGGCTCATATTGGTTCTGAAGCAAAACAGGTGGTGTCTGTAGCAGTGGACCTGCAGGTCTGGAGGCTTGCAGCGGTTGTGATGGCGATGATAATGCTGGCTGCGAATGAGGAAACTGAAAATACACAAGCTTTATTACATATGATCCAAGTATCTCAATCTCAAATTATGATTATGGTGTATATTTTATATCTCATGTAGGAGTTTATTCTCACTCCTCATTCCCACATGATCTCCTCTTTCCAAAAACTATATTTTAGGCCAAAAGCACAAGAGGACAGAAGTCTTAAAGAATCTGAAAAAGTCCTATTTTGTGCATTAGAAAACACTAATTTAGCCCCTTTCTTGAATACAGTTTCAACCAGGCACATAAAAGCTTTCCTAGAAGAAGAAGATAATAGCTCAGAATTATTAGGTTAAACAACTTTTTTTATTCAGGTCAAGCTCCTGCATATGTTTTAAAAATCCATGTTGTTTCAAGTTAAAGAGCTGACATTTTTCTCTCCTTATAGTAATCAATTAAAATTGCTGACATTTCAACCTCATGTGAGAAAAGGTAGCAAGATCAAGCACCCAAAGAGTCAAGATATTTCAGATTCCAAAAGTTATGTTTTTTCAGGGATCATTAACTTGGCAACATTACATACACTCAGACATATACCTTTCTATTCCTCTTTCCCTAGTAAGCAACAGAGGCAGGAACATTTATGTAAGAAAATATAATTAACCTAATATTTTCTCTTTAAAACTGAAATCATTTTGATAACAGCTTGCCCTCCAAACCAAACAATTTTTTTAAAAGCTATCTTGAAAATCATAAGAGCTAGAAACTAATTCTTTTCAACCCTATGAAACCTTGGAATTCAAGGTTTTATTTGTTACAGAATCTTGCTGCTAAAATCATGTGGCTTTGAAGATGTCACTTAGCGTACCAGTATACTTTCCCAAAGCACTGGTCTGAGATTAGTGAAGATGTTTTGATAACAGATGTCAAAAAGAACTCAAGAGTCTTACTTTTTTTAAAAGGTAACATTAAGCAGAAATAAAACGGGAAATTAAGATGATGGTTAGGGAAAAATTTAATGAAAACAAAACTATCTGAAATAATTCTATATTAACACCAAGAAATCAAAGGTCATTTGCATACCGGTGACAATGATCCTGGAGGTGTCTGATACACGTGAACAGGTGGCACAGAGGGTGGTGGTTGGACATATTGGCTTGGTGTCTGACTCTGCTGCAGCTGTGGTGGAGTTAGGTAAGGATTAGCTCTACTGCTTATGGTAGTATGGCGATATGGGTTATATCCTTGGTGAGATGTTCCATGGGGAGGAGTAGTAAAGTTTGCAGGTGGGGGACAACTATCTGGAGGAGTCTGATAAGCACTGATTCCAACCAGAGAAGTAGGTGGGGCATTATAAGATGATTGTGATTTCGGAACATTTGCTGAAAAAACATTCTGCCCCTCTTGTGATCCAGGCACGAGTGGGAGAGAAGTTGGAGTCTTGGAGAAGGCTGATGGCCCAACAGGTGGTGTCACTGTAGTTAAGGGTGGCTGCCCAATGCTTCCAAATGGATCACTGCTACTAGGTACCTGGGAGAAATAGCTAAAAGTCTGTGGTGGGTTAGGACCAACAGAAGTCTGACCCAAGAAGCTGTCCTCTTCTCCAACATCTGTGGAATCATCTGTAGTGAAACATACAGCAATGTTAATAGAGTTGTTCTAATAAATGTTTATCATTTGCTCTGTAGACAGAAATTATTTCCAAAATTCTACTTAAGTGCTTTGGCGGAATTTAAGGATCATATTCATGAAGATTAAACATGGTACACACTAGAAGGTAATAAGCACCAAAAAATATGAATAATTTTATAGTCGATTTTAGAAACACAAAGACAAAACAATTTGAGTTAATTAAAAATCCTAGATGTTTAGCCTTACATCTCAATTCCTCTAATTTACAATGTGTTTATCACACCAAACCAGGCACACTTGCACAATACAAAAATTAATTTTAATCATGTAGTAAATAAATGACATTGTAAGAACTTCACACCCTTTTATATTTCTCCACCTGAAAAAGAGGAATCTTTCAACTAATCGCATCTCCTGAGAAAAAAGCCAATATAAACCAATGTGCAAGGGGGAAGCAAGTTCCATGTACATGAACATTTTAGAGCAGCTTGACCAAAGCGCTCCCTACCCCTTCCATAAGTCAACACCATAGATTTGAGAAAAGTTTATAAACAATTAGTGCCATGGTTGGCTCTAATCATATTTAGATCCGTACCACAACATGGTTTTCACTCGATACACGGAGGTTGCAGCTAACTGCACAATGCCCCTTCCAATATCCAATTGTTTTTCTGCATTCAAGTTGTAACATTTATTTTACTAGTAGGTTTACCCAGGGTTCCTTGGGTGTGTAATTCAATAAATGGTCGTTGGGTTGCTGGCATAGGTAAGCACCGGGACCCTCAGGCATGCAGCTTCCGCAGTTTAAAGTGCAGTCCATGCGGCTCTCTGCTCTGCAGGGAGGAGGGGGCTTAGTGTGATCTCCCAGGCCCCAGCTCAAACTTCAGCTCCCACAGGCTGGAAACAACCAGCCAATAGGAGCAGAGAGATTGGCCTGGGGATGGGGGCAGCACAAGCCTCTTTCCCTTCCAAGAGCTGAGAGCCCCGTGGAGGGAACAAGCCTCCAGTTTCAAGTGATATGGGGCTACAGCAAGCAGGGAGCCCAGCCTGCCTTGGGGGTGCTGTAGGGTTGCTAGAGTAGGTAAGCGCCTCCCACTCAGAGCTTTCCTCTGGTACCACTTGCCCCTCCTGTATCCCAACTCTCTCCCCCAGGTCGCCATCCAAACCCTCTGCACCCCCACCCCCTCCCCAGGTGACAATTCCCTCCCAGACTTTGCACCTCCTCCTAGAGCCCCTCCCCCAGGGCAGAATCCTCTCCTGCACCCATACTTCCTCCCTGACCCTACACGCAATCCCATGATGCAGGTCACAACCCCCTCCTTCACCCAAACTCCCTCTCAGACCTCACACCATCTCCTGCATCCCAGTCCCTTAGCCCATGCACCCTTCTGCACTGAACCTCCACCCTAGACGCTGCATCTCCTCCACAGAAAAGTGAGGCCTTGACCACTTTCCAAAATCTTGGCGTGGCCCCCACCAAAAAATATTGTCCTCCCCTGGTTTAGGAGAAGTTCTTTCTTTCTAAACAATATCTATATATAGAGAGAGATTATATTAGACAAGTTGCTTAGCAGAGCTTGTAGAACTGACTGGTTAGTCCTCTATCCTCCCAGCTTTCAACATAACATCAATGGTGTTGGTTTGTGCCAATGGTCTCTCTGCACACAATCCATCCTTTGCTATAAAGCACAGATGTAGACACAGTCAGATGGCTAAGTAACTGTGGACATGGAAACAAGATCAACGTAGGGTAGTGTGAAATGCTATGGCACCGATACAGGCTTATTACAAAAAGAGAAGTGTAATACTAACGTAATCATAGCCTAAGGCCTAGTCTACACTACGGGGGACCATCGATCTAAGTCACATAACATCAGCTATGTGAATAATGTAGCTGAAGTAGACGTACTTAAATCTATTTACCATGGTGTCTTCACTGCATTGTCCTTTAACCCGAGTCCACCTTCCCTTCCTCCCACCCCTTATTACAGTAAACTTCCGATAATCCGGCACCTTTAGGACCCAGGGGGTGCCGGATTATCAGATATGCCGGACCATCGGAAGGGGGGCTATGAGGGGTCTAGGGTGGTGTGGAGGGGATGCCACCCCAGACCCCTCATAGCCCCCTTCCGATTGTCCGGCTCTGCCCCAGGCGTCCCGATTCAGCCGCTGCTGGTCAGTTTCAGCAGCAGCTGAATCGACGCTATGCAGAGCAGCTGGGGTGCTGCCGGGTTGGTCCAGTAGCGCCGCCCCTTGGCGCTGCGAGACCAACCCGGCAGCACCCCAGTTGCTCTTGGGGACGCCTGGGGCAGAGCAGCTGGGGTGCTGCCCGGTTGGTCCCGCAGTGCCAAGGGGCAGCGCTACCGGACCAACCCGGCAGCACCCCAGCTGCTCTGTCCGAGGCGTCCTCAAGTCAGCCGCCGCTGAAATTGACCAGCGGCTGACTCCGGGAAGCCCGGGGCACCCAATTCAGTTGGGGTGCTGCCGGGTTGGTCTGGTAGCGCCGAGGAGCAGCGCTACCGGACCAACCTGGCAGCACCCCAGCTGCTCTGCTCCAGGCGTCCCCAAGTCAGCCACCTGCTGAAACTGACCAGGGGCTGACTCTGGGAAGCCAGGGCAGAGGAGCTCTGCCTCGGCTTCCCGGAGTCAGCCGCTGGTCAGTTTCAGCTGCGGCTGACTTGGGGACAGCTGGGGTGCTGCCGGGTTGGTCCCGCAGCGCTGAGGGGCAGCGCTGTGGGACCTACCGGCAGCACTCCAGCTGCTCTGCCCCTAGCTTCCCCGATTCAGCCGCTGGTCAGTTTCAGCAGCGGCTGAATCAGGGAAGCCGGAGGCAGAGCAGCTCCAATGGTCTGGCTGCCCGGAGCACTTCCGGGTTCCTGATGGTGCCGGACCATCAGGAGTGCCGGACCATCAGATGCCGGACCAATGGAGTTTTACTGTATTAGGGTTTCAAGATCAATTCCAAAAGTAACAATGAGAATATTCCAGAAATTCATTCTGTCCCCTGCTTTGAATACAAAATCCTTAAGGGTTCCCACCTAACAAATCAGTGCAGCCAAAACCCACCAGTAAAATCTTTCAGTAAGTGAGTGAAGTCTAAGCCATCAGGTTCTGTGTGAGAAAGTGAGAAGATGGGAAGCAAAATGTTATTTCCCCCCCTCCAAACACAGAAACAGAATCAATTCAGTGTAATGAGTAGGGATGTTAAAATGGTGTTTTTGTGTAAATGTGTAACTACTGGAATGCTTAGCGGTTACACATTTACACACAGGGCAGCAGGCAGGAGCCCCCCGATACAGAGGCAGCAAGGGGGGGGAAGCTGTGTGTAACCATTAAGATTAACCAATAAGCCTGGGCTTATTGGTTGTGAAAGTAGCTACACACTAATATTCCTAACAGTGAGTGCCCCAGTTGTGTTTACACCTTGTATGAAAGACTGCTTTAGAAATTACTTCCATGATACCAAAACAGTCCAAGAACCCCGACACTGGGCAGCCCCAGCAGATGGCTTAAGTGGCATGGAACTTTGTGCTGGTCCTCTGCATCAAGGAATTTCACCTGCAGCAAGAGTATATGATAACTTAGACACTGAAAACAGTTATAAATCAAAGGTCAGTCCTCAGTCCCCAGAGTTCCTACTTTTCAATGCTCCAGCAACATAAAGCAGAGGAATTACCAGATCTCTCAGAGCCAGCACAGCTAGCCCATACGTGCGTAGGGAATGTCTTGATCTCAGCTAGAGATGTTACTGTATAATCGTGTAAACGATTAACTGAGAAGCTTGGGATTGGGGCCAGCCCTGGGGTGTATTTTAGTAACCGTGTAATCCCTAAAGAAAAGTTTCGAAAGGGGATATGCAAATTCTGCGGGAACTTGCATATCTTCTTCCGATCTCACTTTCAAAAGCAAAGCTTTCAAAAGTGAAAGTAGTCAAGACGCTTTTTTTCAGCAACCTCCCCCCTTTTTCGAAAAGCTGCTTTTCCTCAAAAATGGGGTTTACACGGCTTTTCGAAAAAGGGGGGAGGTTGCTGAAAAAAAGCATCTTGACTACTTTCACTTTTGAAAGCTCTGCTTTTGAAAGTGAGATCGGAAGAAGATATGCAAATTCCCACAGAATTTGCATATCCCCTTTCGACACTTTAGCATAGTCTAGATGAGCCCTAAGCTTGGCTATCATGAAACAAGTTTCTTCCCTTTATAATGGTATGTATTGCGGTTCCGGGCTTCTCCCTCTACAATTGTGAGTTTCCTCTCACCTTTGTCTATTATACAGGCTGAACCTCTGTAGTTTGGTACTCTCTGGTCCAACATGATTTTAGTTAGCCGGATGTCCACTTATCATGCATGTGGCCAACTTTACTGCAGTCCCTTCAAGTTTGTTAACAGCCACCAGTCCTGGCTCTCAGTATTCTGTGCTGTTATTTAGCTCTAATTTACCCCTAAATGTCTTCTAAGAGCCCAGTAAGCAGAGGAAGTGTTGGTAACACTGCTACACAATACTGACATCCCATGATCTGGCAAATTCTCTGGTTTAGGACCAGTCAGGTCCCAAGGGTGCTGGATTAGAGAATTTCAACCTGTATTATGCACTTCCAAAATGAAATTTAAAAATCAGCCTAGTATGTGAACCATTATGTGGCAAAGGTCAAACTGCATTATTAATTAAGGCCTGGAGCACGAGGTTCTGCTTATATACCACAGGTTGAACTTCTCTAGCTGACACCCTCAGGGCCTGACCAGTGCCAAACCAGAAAAATTGTTGAAACATGGTAAGTCAATATTGCCTAGCAGCATTACCAACACTGCCACTGTTTAGAAGACATTTAGGGATAAATTAGAGCTAAACAACAGCACAGAATACTGAGAGCCAGGACAGGTGGCTGTAAACAAACTTTAAGGGACCATGCGAAACTTGGCCATACCCATGATAAGTGGACATCTGGCTAACTAAAATCATGCCAGACCACAGATATTGCCCAGAGAGTGCAGACTAGAGAGGTTCAACCTATACTCTCAATCCATAAAACAATCCATAAAACTTATGCCAAATGAAGTCTACCCAAAAATCCAGGCTCTTAGTTATTAAAACTAACCACTACGTTTGGCATTATTAAATCTCAATGAAAAAAGTAGTGCAGGGCACCATCAGGTATGTACTTCTATCATTTCCATCCTCTTTTTCTCTGTTTTTCATCTCTTATGCCTGAATTTGTACATTTGTTTCCTTTGTGATATTTTAAGCAAATAAGTGAACTTAAAAAACTCAATTGACAGTGAGTTTCCCAATAATTAGTACAAACGAGAAAGTTGCACCTGTAATTGCATGGCACTTCACAAGCATTGTCAATGAAGCACCACACTTCAATTTCCAATCCAGCCAAAAGGAACCAGGAACTCAAATATGACTACCAAGATAAGAACTATTTATGTGCTACCTGTAGACGTGTAACTTTGTTTTTGAAAACTCCCATGACCGCTACCTTTTTTATCTCAGTTATATTTTAAACTCGTTTTTACATTTAAAATATAAACTATTATGAACTATAATAATTACAGATACTGGAGATAGGGATGTAAGAGGCAGCAGGGAGGAAGAGAGAGAGAAGAGAGTGCTGGAGGGAGCTGGCTTAAAAGCCGGTTCCCCCCAACTCCAGCTCTGTGGGACGGGGTAGGGGTGCAGTGACAGCCAACTTTGAAATATACAAGAGTCCCCGCTGGGGCTCTCATATATTTAAAAGCTGAAACACCTGGGCCAGCAGGGAGTCCCCTACTGACTCCAGACACCATGCGGGGGCTTCCCCTTTGAAATGTACAAGAGCCACAGCTGGGGACACTTGTACATTTCAAAGTTGGAAAGCCCAGTGCGGGTTCTTGTGCATTTCAAAGCAGAATCGCCTGCGTGGAGCCCGGGTCAGCGGGATTGCCCACTGGCACCAGGCTCCACGCTGCATTCCAAGCTGGGGCTCTTGTACATTTCAAAGGTGGAACACGGAAGTTCTTATCAACTAATCGAATAGTTGATGGAAATCCATTGACTATTCAATTAGTTAATTAATCAAAATTTAACATCCCTAATCGGAGTAAAGACATTTACAACTTTTTACAAAATATCTATACTTAACACACCCAACTATTATTCCTTACAAACAACGCTGTATACTAGAGCTAACACATCTTTCTGTGAAAGACAGGAAAAAGGTTCCTGATGGAATTTTTTTGTTGTTGATGATGTTTATGTTTTTGTTTTAAACAAAAAGTGGTTTTCATTTAGCTTTACTAAATTGGAGCATAAAGACATTTTGTATAATTAATATTAAAAGAAAAAAAGGCCTGACCACACATGCAATTTTGTTCATAGCATGAACTATACTGGGTATTATTTACTTTTTTCCATTTACTTTTTCAGTACTTATTTAACTGGAGCCATGGCAACATCCCCAACCAAAGCCATTTACTCACCAATTATCAAAAGACCTAAGACCCCATCTAAGGAACCTGTTGAACTCATTCATCTCTTCTCTCAGATTCTTTAATCTGGAGATGGCCAAGAGCCTTCAGCAAAATTCCTACTTATAAACTAATTGAGTTCATAAAATCAGAGAATACTAGAACTGGAAGGGACCTTGAGAGGTCATCAAGTCCAATCATTCCTAACATCTTAGACGTTTGGTCTAACCTAGTCTTAAAAATCTCCCTTACCAATTTATTCCAGTGATTAACCACTCTAACAATTAGGAAATTTAAGCCAAGTGCTATTTCTCCTATCCTCAGAGGTTAAGTAGAATGATTTTTCTCCCTCCTCCTAGAAACACCCTTTTAGGTACCTGAAAATTATAATGTCCCCTCTCTGTCTTCTCTTTTCCATACTAAACAAACCCAAGTCTTTCAATTTTCCCCCATAAGTCTAGACCTTGAATCATTTGTGTTGCTCTTCTCTGGACCTCCTCCAATTTCTCCACATTTTTCCTGCCAGAAAAAATGGTTTGCATAACTGGTCATTCATAAGATTCTAGTGTATAGTAGGGATGTGAACAGGTAACTGCATAACCGATGTGGGTGAGGGGCTGCTCCAGCCCAGATGGGGCAGGGGCCGGGAGCTCTGGACAGGGTTAGGAGCCCCGGGGGCTGGGGACTGCTCCAGCCAGGCTGGAGCCTGCTCCAGCCAGGCTGGAGCCTGCTCCAGCCAGGCTGGAGCGGTCCCCCATCTGGGATCCCACTTAACCAGTTAACTGATTAAATGCAATTATACATTCCTACTGTATAGCCTTTCCTCACAAATGTGTACAACAGAACACAATTGCAAGCTTTTGAGGATGTGATAGATTTGAGAGAATATGTTACTTCTAGGATTAGCTGCCAATTCACTTATTGCAATTCCATAATTGCTTACCATCAATAACAACCTAGAATGTTTAGGACGACAAACATTACCTCTCTCAGGTAACTTGCTGTGAACTTGGCAAGCTGTTCTGTGTAAGTGGGTCCCTATGATGTCAACAGGGCTATGCATAGGTTCAAGGTCCAAGTTGACAGGGCAGCAATACTGCATCCATCAGTTCCCAAGGTAGAGCATGCAGAAATCAGCTCCCCAGGTAGAGCATGCAGAAATCAGAAACGCTTCCCAGTAGCTCCTTGCTTAGCCAGCCAGAATTAATTCCAATCTGATAGTCTGTGCCTGACCAACATTTAGAGCAAAATATGAAGTGCATTTTTTATCAAGTTTGTAGGATGGGAAACACGTTATCAATTAAATTCTTGGGTGGCTAGCTTTGAAAATCTTAATCTTTAGGAAAAGTGGTTCAGCTTGCGCTCCACCTGTATTTTACTTGAATGACTTGGGTCTCAAAACTTGCTGGTGCTTCAGAGGAAAATTTTGTGTAGCTGCACTGAAGTTGATAAGTATTGCACAGATGAAAGGGCCTGGCCAGATGTATGCAATTGGCGTATCAGGGCCTCAGAATTTTGTGTATCCTTGATTTGTGCACACAACTCCTTATGATGTTAGAGAGCGGACTCCTTCAATATAAACATTTTATTAAAGCTAATGTTATAACTGTGTTAATACACAGGTTAATAAAAGAGTCTGTACTTCTGGGTAGTACAAAACTTGGTTTGAAAGTGATAAAATACACATTAGGGATGTAAAATCCCATTTAATCAGTTAACAGGTTAAATGCTAGGTTTAGCCAGTTAACCGATGAAGTGGGATCCTGGGCGGGTAACCGTTCCTGTCTGGCTGCCTCTGCCTCTAACTATTCAGGTACTTCACTCAGAGGATCATATTAAGAATATTTTATGGAAAGCAAATATAGCAATGAGTGAAGATTGTCCCTAAATAATTGAGAATTTAGGATGAATTGTATTTTCTAAGGGACAGTCTATCAGGGAAGTTACTTTCCTGACTTAGTTTCTCTTCAACAAAAAGAGAGGGTGCTAGGTTACCTGTTAAAGTATGCCTAAACCTGCCACATACATAAAATTCTTCTAAGATAAATCTAGAACAAACCCCTCTTTCATAGAGAGTGGGGTTTCCTTCATAGTTCCTGAACATATGGTATTAACTTTAATACATTAATAGATCTAGTGAGCTATAGTATTGTTGGAGCTTAACCTTCTAACTTAAGTACACTTCAATCGAATCACAACACTAAATGATTGTAATTTATAAATATTGATTTCTTGGGTATTTTCTAAAGAAAATAATGAGTTTTGAAGAAGATCCATGCACTACTTGCCACGAAAGCTCATACATACAATATTTTAAATATATTATATACACTGTTGGTCTTTAAGGTGCCACAGGACTACTTATTCTTTTAAAAGTTACAGACTAACATGGCTACCCCTCTGATAACTTCAGTAGTGTATAAAATTATTTGAATGCAAGTTTTTAAAAAAATCAAATAAATGCACTAAGAGAACTTAATTGTACATATATTTGTCTGGCACACTTTTGGGGGAATAATAATAATATGACTCTTGTGCAGTTAAGTTTTTGAGGAAATTAAGCTGCACGTGCTGTGTGCGCTATTTTACTGGTGTTTAGTTTATTTCTCAACTGATTAAACTCACATTTGTGGAGAAAAGGAAGATATGGGACAACTGTGTGAGGACTATTTATATATCCAAGCTGGAACTTTTAAAGTAAAAACATTAGCTATTCTTGTGCATGAAAGTACTCAAATAATTTGTAATAGCTGAAACAAACACTATTATTTCTCAAGTAGATAACTGAAAAAGGGGCAAAAATGTTTTTGTCCCCCTCAGCACGGTCCCAAAGCTACAGCAAAATTACACACACTTCACAGATGAGTTCATTTCAGCCTAAGATAACTTTTCCATACTGTTGTTTAAGAAACTGACAAAAGAGGTTTGAAATGAAAGCTAGCTCAGCAGCTCTATTACACCAATTAGAAAAGCCCACTATAAGAAGGAGATTCAAGTCAAACTGCAACTCAGTTCACACAAATGAAAGTTTTCTTTGATCCAGTATGAAATACAGTGATTGAAATCTGCATTCTTGCTGCTCCTTAGGCAAGAGTAGGAGACACAGTTCCAGGAAGAGGGGAACGAATAGGACATACAGTTCTAGGAACTAACACCACAGAGAGACTTGAAGCACAAAAGGAGAAATGATGTCTCCCCTCTGACCACATATGAACCAGTGAAATTTACCCTCAGTTCAAGATCATCCAGCAAGGCTTCTAGATTAGAATTGATGTAAACAGTGGGAGGCCCCTTCAACCAAACTACACACTTGGTATTTAATTTTTGCTCCTGGTACTAATCACAGCAAACAAAGGAAGCACATATCTCTTAAAGAAAAGTTCATCAAAACGAAAGATCTAGAGGAAAAACTTATTTTTAGGCAGCAGCTTGTCCACAGGGGTTTTATTCATGGCACAAAAGTTACACCTGTGTGTCAGCACAGGATGCTGCAGATCATAACTGTTGAAACAGAGGGCAAAGGCAACTGTACCAACACACCACCAGGCAACCAAAAAGGGAGCTGAAAGGTCATCTCCCCACTCTGCTGCACGCTGAGTCTATCAACCACCATGCCACACTCTCCCCCCAACATACCATGTCTCCCGTTTCATAGACTCTTCCTTCCCACTACTCCAACATTGTGTCCCCTTCATCAGGACCCCTCGTCTCTTCTCTGCTTCCCCTAACACTGTGTCCCCCCTACCAGGGCTCCCATCTCATCCCCCTCCCTTATCAATCCCCGACACCGTTCCCTCACCACCCCCCCCCAACGTGCACCAATGCCTTCCCCATCTCCTCCTTCTCCCCACCGCCTCAACACCATTTCTCCTACAAAGGCCCCTGTCTCATCCTCTGCCCCTCAGACACACCCTACCCCATGTGCCCCACACCACGGCCTTTATCTCATCTCTCCCCAGACACCCCCAACACGATACCCCCATCACATCCCTCCCCGACACCTCCCCAACACCGTGTCCCCGCACCAGGACCCTCATGCTCCCACCACCCCAGCTACCCCCTCAGCTCTTCCCCAACAATCCCCATCACTCCCAATTTGCGCCCCACCAGGATCCCCGGCCAGCCGGCCCCCCCAGTAGCTCCAGCCCCCCGCCCCGCATACCTGTGCCGAGGAGAGCGGGCCCCGGGGGCGCGGCGGGCGCCTGGCTGACCGGGATGAAGGGCACAGTGAAGTTGAACTCGGTAGCGGAGGAGGAGAACAGCAGGTTGGTGCCGCCGACGGAACCGGACCCGGGGCCTTTCGTGGCGGCCATAGCTGTGGCTCTTCCACGTCTCCTCCCCAGCCCTCAGGAGCCGCCAGCCCGGCCCCTTCCGCCCTCAGCGCTGCCCGGCTCCAAGATGGCGGCGGCGGCGCAGCCCACCCGCGCCTTCACGCCGCAGCGTCAGGGTGAGAGGGGGAGGGGCCGCGCCGGCCGCCGCGGGAGGGAGGCCGCCTCAGCCGGAAGTTCGGGACCCAGCTCGGGGAGCGCGCGGGAGGGAAGGGGAGCGCGTGGCGACGGTGGGGCGCAGGGCCCGATCTGCGGGAGCGGCAGGCTCGGCCAGTCCCGGCTCCCGCCCCGCGCCCGCAAGATGCCGTGTGTGGCCGACTGGCTGAACAGCCCCCTCAGCATCGTGCAGGGCATCTTCGGTGAGCGCGGGGCAGCCGGGCGGGGCGCCGTGGCTGGCGGGGGAGGCAGCCCCCGGGGGCAGGCGGCGCGGGGCCGGGAGCTGGATAATGGGGCTCCCGGGGCGGCTGCGGGGAGGGGAGTCAGCGGGCGGGCGAGCGCCGGGCCCTGCGGGTGCCCCATGGCCACGCTCGGGAGCGCGGCGGTGGGTGGCGGGGAGCCGGGGCTGAGGCAGAAGTGGCCGCGGTGGGGCGAGCAGGGGCGGTTGTGGCGGCGTGGCGGGGCTCGGTCGGCGCCTGGAAGGAGTCGAGTAACAGCCCAGGCAGGGCGGGGGCCAAGCCCGCTGCTGGGTCGGGTGCTCCTGGGGCAAGACCGGAGCCTGGAAGCGATCATTACCGCGCGGTGCGGAGCGCCGTGCTGGGGACTGTTTTGTGCCTTGAAATACCCAGAAACAGAAGTTGCGGGGGGGGCTACAAGTGCTGGGCTGGACATGTGGGGGCGGGAGTTGCTGCCTGTAGCTAACCGGGCTGTCAGGCAGCCGAGACACCTTGTAGGACACAAATTTCTAAAAAGTCTCGTAACACTGCAAAATTATTCTCTCACAAAAGCTCTTAAATAATACTTTAGTGAAGGAGTCTCCTTCCTGATGAGAGACCTGGCAGGGCAAGACATGCACATTCGCTGGTGCCCAGGGTGTGAATACACAGTTACTTACAATAGTCTATTCTTTTTGCATTAATAATTCCACTTTGCAACAATATCTCCTCTTTCAAAAAGTGTCAGTTTTCCCCTGGAAAATATGCGTTCGGAATGCAGTTTCTTCCTGTTTACAAGTCCTGAAAGAAACCATTATAGTATTGAAAAAAGCATTGCAAGAGCAAGACAGTCGTTCATGGGTGATGTTAAGACGTGATCACTAAAGTTCCTGAATTTGAATCTGTTGAATCACTCTGCAAACTTTCCCATGGGCTCAGATAGAGAGAAGGATGAAAGACTCCTTTACCATACAGAAAAATAGGACTCACTATGCAAAAAGACTTTGCTGAGGAAGCAACTCAGGAAGTCATTGAACACTAGCTTCAGGGGGTAGCCGAGTTAGTCTGTTACAGAAAAAAACAACAAATGGTCTGGTAGCACTTTATAGACTAACAAAACATGTAGATGGTATCATGAGCTTTTGTGGGCACAGCCCACTTCTTCAGATGACCACTAGGAGATTTTTAAAGTGTGTACCAAGATGAGGAGTGAAGGCAGCTAGATTCCACTGTATCTGCAGCTAAAAAAAAATAGAGGCAGCTGAGATGGATTAGTAAGGATGTGATTTCAAGGACTTCCTTTGAAATACAGGTACATCATGTATAATTTGGGCTCCTGTCTACATTGGACTGCAACTTAAGAAGCTATACTTTTAATTCTGTCCTTGCTAAGGAGGTATATGTAACAGTTTGGTGAGCTAGTATGGACAGAACCAAAGCATGTTACATGTTTCTAAAACATGTTTTTGTCTAGAATTATAAACATTGTAATAAACTCTAATACCAGCCCATTAGTATTTGAAACTGCTTTTTGAAGAAAAAAATTCAGCTCTGTTTGATGCCCAGCACTCTAATGAACTGAAACTTAAGTTATATCTCCCTTGTAGTGATGGGTATATTGTTCTCAACTACCAATAATACTATTGAAGGATATGCCAAAAAAGTTCTTCATTTTAACCAAAACATAATCCATAGTTTCTTAATTACCGGAATAGGAGCTTGTGCAGAAATAACACTTACGAAAGGTTACATAATTCATGTGATAAAGAAGAGTAACACCTAATCAGTCCCCCATCTTCCTTGTAGTCTTTAGTGTTTTTTAAATCTCTGGTGTCTGAGCTTTTCCCCCCACCTATGCAGTGGATATATTTTCCTTTTCTCTCTGTTAAGGTTCTTACAGAAAGATGAAAAAATACAAATGTTATCAAGGTTGTTATAATATGCATGTTGTGTAGGAATAAAGTCCTCTTAAAATTCAGTTCACATCAGCGGATTCAAAATGAGTGTCAGATTGCTCATCATGCTGAATAAAAGTTGAATGTACTGTACTATTGCCATTCTTAATGCAGTTTGTTTTCTAGCTCAAAATGGTCCAAGTCCTGATTGGGAGAAGAAAGTAACCGAATACTTTAGAGAGAAGCTAAAAGAAAATAATGCAACTAACTGGGTAAAATTGGTTAAATTGTTTTTTCCATTCTTCCAACTCCTGTCTTCTTGCTTCTCGGTTATAGTGGCAAGTTTGTTCTAAAGAAATGTGTGTGTGGAACTTGCTCATACTTATCTGAAAGGGACACTGTTGAGATTCTAAGCCCAAACTTTGGTTTATTTTACAGATATTTAAATGTGAAAACCTAACTAAAGTAAAACATATAAGGGTCTGATCCAAAGAGTATTGAAATTAATGAAAGTGAGTTCAGTGCACTTTGAATCAGTACCTAAACTGCTGAATGCCAACTAAATGTGCTCCATTAGATGGCAGTAGCTGACAAATATTATTCTCTATTGCGTTTGTATAGGCATAAAAACCTGCTCTGACTTGTAAATTGGAGATAGATTTTTGTATTGCAAATGTTTATGGTTGCCTGCAACATTAGAATCTCATCATGATCTATTATTGCAATACTTGACATTTCAACTGATTGGAGAGCCAGCTGTTATAACTACTGCCTTTCAGTTTGGTGGTGGAAGAAAACAATTCACACCTCCCACTAACTGCATGCACCCTCTAATGCCATCCTAATTCCTATGCTGTATTTGGAAATTTGATTATAGGTTGAACCTTCTTTAGTCCATCACTCTTAGGATCTGACCAGTGCCAAACCAGAGAATTTGCTGGACCATGGAAGATCAATATTGTTGAGCAACATTATCAACACTTCCACTGCTTACTGGGTTCTTAGAACACATTTAGGGGTAAAGTAGAGCTAAAAAACAGCACAGAACACTGAGAGCCAAGACTAGTGAGTATAAAAAAAGGTATGGGACTGTAGTAAACTTGGCCGCACCCATGATAAGTGGACATCTGGCTAAGTATAATCATGCCAGACCACGGATATTGCCAGACCAGAGACTGCCAGACTAGAGAGGTTCAACCTGTACTACATTCTCCTCATCTGCAAGTGTAAGGTGCAATACAGTTTGAGTCTTCATAGTATGTTTCTATAATGAAAGATGACTAAAACTGACACTGAGTTCTGTATTTATTGGCCTTTGGGAACTTTCAGGTCAGAGCTCCCCACTTTAATGGTAGAAAAAGATATTTTTTTCCAGCTTGGAATCTGAAAATAGTTTACTGTCTTGTGCATCTACAGTTTCTGCAACTGGAAACTAGCGAACAATTTTGTTAATACACAAGCTGGAATAGAATTTTCTCTCTCTGTATGTTAGTCCTGTAGAGTTAAAAATAGTAAAAGGATTGAAGGTAATAAAATATTACATATGTACTTATTTTAAAGTAAGCAGATCTGATTCAAAATAAACACCCGTTTCGATGTTTAGTTAAAAGTTTTCACTTTTACATGGTATCATTTCTGATGCCACTCATATTTCAAGATGGATATTTCCCCCCCAAAACTGACAATCCAACCAACACTTGATTTTTTCAAAACTGAATAAACTTCCGATAAAGCTTGTGCTGCTGTCATTCATATGATGTGGAATTTGGTTTTCCTGGACAACCCATGTTTTTCTCTTTCCTGTTATGTCATCCCACATGGAAAAGCCTCCTTTACCTTAAAGGAGCCCTGTGTTTTGACTGCCTTTTCTTGGCTGTTTGGAACTGTGGACGTTTTGATAATCAGAAGAGTTGTATGCAGTGCCTTACTTTTTGCAGTGACTTGGCTGTGTTCCCTTCATGTTTCCCACTATTCAGAGTTGTGCTTTTCCCTATTAAAATGAATAAAAATATATATTTTTTTTATAAAAACCTTCTGCATGATGGGTTCATCCCACAGTATGTGAAACTTTACCCTTGTGTTGGCCAGATAAAGGTAGCCAGACCTGGTGAGATGGAAAAAAGTCACTGTGTCATGGCATGGGATGGTTCTGGAGTCTTTCTGCATTAGCTTACCTCTTTTTAGGGCTCCTCAGTAATTTTACTAAGGCTTTCTTGCAGTTAATAACTAGGGATGTAAAATCCCAGTTAAAAAGTTAACTGGTTAACCATGATCCTGTGGCGGGGGGCTGCTCAAGCTGGGCCGAGCACACCGTGCCACATGCTTACCAGGTAATCAGTTAACCCTTACCCATTACCAGGCTGGCTTCTTATCATAATTAACTAAAGTCCTCAAAGTCCAAAAGTTATAAGTCAGTATGCTGAATGTTCATATATCAAAGTTTATATATTCACCCTTTCCCCTACTTCATCAATCCATTCCTATGTTTTTGTATCTGGAGTCTTTCCTGCCTTGGCAAGCCATTCCCAGTCCTAGCTAGCTGTAGTCTTTTCTCCCTTGGTGTCTCAGGATCTCCTACAGAATTATTCTGCTCTCTACATCCCTCAGCCTCTGCATAATTCTGAGTCTTCTCCTGGTATCTCACTGCTGAGGCTGCTCCCTTGTCTAAGAGTCTTGGTTTGGTTACATTACATGGCCTTCATTTTCCCAACCTAGGGAGAAGAGTTAGTTGTGTCACAGGTAGGGCTCATACCTGTTTCCTTCTAAGGGGCCAGCCTCCCTGTGAGAATAACTTTATGAATTTTATTCAATTAGAAAATTAAAATTGTAAAAGTATGATGCTTTAGAGATGTTACAAAGTATAGAAAATAAATTTGAATTAAATTTAAAACAATTTAAAATAGGACAGGGTCAGGTGTCAAGTTTGTCAAAAAGGGACATAAGTTGAAAGTGAAATCTGGTTCAAGAAACACTGTTAACTTGAACTTATTTTTAAATTTGATAATTAAAAAAAACTTTCTGATAAAATGCCCTTTAAACAGCATGTCTCTCAAATTCTGTAAAGGGTTTGCACAGTGTTTTTTCCTATGCCCCTGTTAAAGTTTCAAGAGCAGCGCTACCAAAAATAGGCCCACCTCCATTCCCTCCTTCCTTCTTGTTCAGCTTCACTTTCAACTTTGCTCTTTCCCAGGCTTTGATGCAACAGCAGCAGGATATAAGCACAACTTATATCACCAAATTTGTGAACTAATTATACACAAAGCTGTCAAGTGGCCAAAATAAACAAACTGGAACAAGATAACAGAAATACATTTTTAATTACAGTAACCTCAACTGTGGTCTGTAACAACAATAGTACAAAAAATTCAGATGGAAATGTAATTTACACAGTTGGGTTAGGAAAGTAAAAAAATCTTGTAATTGACTACTTGGTGAGTGGACTAGAGCGAATAATTTTGTTAGCAATGGTGAAGTCATGTAGGAAAAGAAATTAATAATGAGTGCTAGGTGATCTAAGGATAATAACTAAAATATGGTATGGTCTCTCTGCATTATCTAATTTCCTTCTTGGTACTTATAACTTTTATATATCATGTTTAAAATAAAATCTCCTGTTCATTTGATATTTGTTCATATTTCTTTTAAAGATACCATCATTGAATGATGTCCCCCTCCATTACCTGAAGCCCAATAGTTTAGTGAAATTCCGTTGCATGGTTCAAGACATGTTTGATCCCGAATTTTACATGGGAGTCTATGAAACAGTTGATCCAAATACTAAAACACGTGTAAGTAAAATATTGAGAAACTATTAGGGTAAATGTTTGGGGTGGACTAACTTTCTTCATTCATGTCTTTATCCTTCTCTGTCTTACTGAACTGAACCTCTTGAGTATTCAAAGGCTACACAACATTAGTTCAATTTCAACAAACTCAAGAGGCATGGGGGACATAACATTTTACTACATTTTGAGTTATGATTTGCCACAAGTAGATAAAATTGTGGCAATTATAACAAGTGTTTTGCGGGATCTGTGGGAACTGAATCGCTTTTCTGTTTAAAGTCTTCAGGTGGTAAAAGTTTGCACAGATGTTTTGGAAGGACTTTAGCCTAATTACTTAGTTTCTGTTATCAATAGTAATTGATGTGATTCAACATGTTGAAAGGAACAAAATTATCATACTGTTTTATTTGGCAGGTTTTACATTTTGGTAAATACAGAGATGTAGCAGAATGTGGGGTAAGTTGTGAAAATGCTGTATAATCTAAAACTAGCCCTTAATTTAATATATTATATTTAAGCTTTTCATTCTCTTCTCCTTCGCCCTACAATGACTTCCAAGAAAATATGCAATGAGTCTTCTAATTAATTAAAATAAATCCTTGTCAACCAGATATCATCTCTGCCACTTGCAATGTTATTTTTAGAGAGCAATATAGATAAGACTTGAATCTACTTCTTTGTCATTATCTTTTATTTTCATTTTTCTGTCTTTAAAGTTGTAGAAACCAAGAGTGTTATAAAAATTGGCTGTAAAATGCAGTTCATAAGAAGTATTGTATATGTGCTGGATTAATAATTTTTTCAACCTTTCAGTTCAATTCCTGGAAATATATAGTTCTATGGATTCAGAGTGAATCCCGGGGAGCATTTCTTGTTGTTCATGGATCTTGAGCCATCTCCATGTCACTTAAAACTAGTTTTGCATACGAATGTTATTAGTTGTGGCCAAGAAATAAAATTTTGGCCAGTAATCCCATCAAGAAGTTAAGACTACTGGCAAAGCGTGTTGCCTTAAAGGAATATACTCTGAGTACTTTGATAGTGAAGTCAGTTACTTTTTTTAATAGAACAATTTTATTAGTACTAGAATTACAGTCTCTGTTAGAAAATATTGAGAACAAATTGAGGCTTACATTTTGTAATATAGAATAGATCTGAATTTGTGGTTATAAGCAGGTTCTGCTGGCTTAAGCCATTCTTACTGTTGTGGCGCACAAGTGTGAGTTTGTGGTAGAGATCAAGTAACTAATAATAATCACCCTTTCTTTCCATACATTCTTGAAAAAGAGTAATTAAAAGGTGACTTTTTCAACATTTTTCATGCGATTGCATTTGAGACCATAGAATCAGTCATTTAAATTGTTGACCCACAGTAGGGAATCCTTTAAACAATTATTATTGCTTCTTCCCACAGGGGTTAAAGTGGGTGAAAGCACCAACATTTTTCCATTCATGTATTCAAAGAATGGAGTAAGTCCTGTCCTACTCAACTTCATGCAAAAATTGCAGAAGAATGTTTCCTTATGGCACCAAAAATATGGTCTGGAAGATGAAACACAATATGGAAAACTTGTATGGAGTGCAATTTAACAGTGCTACTGGATTGTATTTACATTTTTATAGTCTGAATTTTTGTGCTTTAAATAGTAATTTTTTTCATTAGGAAGCTACTTATTCTACTTCATAATAGCTAAGTACATAATTCTACTGACAGAGTAAGGCAATGACTTAAACAAATATGGTCAATGTTAAAAATCTGAACCTTATGATCTATTGATATCCTAGCCTCAACAGGAAATTGATTTAAACTCCTCACAAGTGGTCACTTTGGAAAGACAGACCTTCTACTGTGTTCCAGTGCCTGGAGAGTCAGCGTGGGTGAAAGAAATATCCTTTATTCAAGCCTGAATTATCTTAATTATGACAAATTTATTTGAAGGGCCTTGTACTTTGAGAAGATAAGACAGTTATTAACTTAAATGTGCTATGGTAAACGGGTGTCACAAGGAAAAGGGAGAAAAATTGTTCTCCTTGGCCTCTGAGGATAGAACAAGAAGCAATGGGCTCAAACTGCAGCAAGGGAGGTTTAGGTTGGACATTAGGAAAAACTTCCTAACTGTCACGGTGCTTAAACACTAGAATGAGTTGCCTAGAGAGGTTGTGGAATCTCCATCTCTGGAAATCTGTAAGAGCAGGTTAGATAAATGTCTATCAGGGATGGTCTAGACAGTACTGGGTCCTGCCATGAGGGCAGGGAACTGGACTCAATGACCTCTCGAGGTCCCTTCCAGTCATAGTATTCTGTGATTCTATGGTGCCGTTCCCTGATGAGGCATAATTTACACACTTGTTGTAATAATACCTTATCCAGAAAGATGGGATAATGCAGCTTGTGCTGGTTGACTTTTTTCATATTAGCAGGATAAGTCCTTAATTCTTAATTTTACGCATATATTAGCGCAAGTCAGGCTCGAGTGAGCCCTTCAACATCCTACACTCCAAGTCGCCACAAGAGGAGTTATGAGGAAGATGAAGATATGGAGCTGCATCCACCTAAACAGAAAGAGCAGCATATGGGTGGTAATTGATCTATAGATTGATTATTTCAGTACCATTATGAACTTTTATGTATCAGGGTGGTTTATTAATGTTGTCCTTGTCTTGATCACTGTGCTGGTTGAACGGTGAATGGAAAAAAATAAGAAAACCAGCAGTTTAACTTGTAAATTTGCCCAGGACAAATGTTACCTTCTATATTATATTATATTTGTTTTCTGTTGCTTTACAAAATAAACTAGTATTTTTTGGTGGCAGCAGTAGTAAAGTGACTATTGTGTGAAGAAAGGAAAGGCTTCCGGCACAGAGTTTAATTTTCAGTTCTGTCAGACTTCTTAAGTCCCTTCATCTCAGTGTCGCTTTTCCCTTTGTGTAGAAAGGGGATAAAACAATGGAATTGTCAGTTTAAATTGTAAACTCTTTGAGATAGGGATTGTCTCTTATTACTTGTACAGAAAGCACTTACCGAAAAGGGGGCCTAAATATCTGTTGGGGACAGCTTTACTATGAAGAACAATTTTAAGTCTCAAGATCTAGCCCACCTTACTACTCTATCTCCTGTGACTGCCTCCTCCTATATTCAGCTTTTTAAAGGAATGTAATTTATTGGTATTACCTGGAACTATCTTGAGCCCTCCATACCTTGAAAGGGAAAATGAGGAATACCAGGCATTTGTAGTTCCCTGAAAAAAAAGTCCTAAAATTATGGATGGGGGGTGAATGGCTGGCCTGGGAAGGCAAGCCCAAGGTCCCGCCCCTTCCATGCCCACTGAAGCCCAGTGCCTATTGTGGCCAGCTCTTCCTTTCCCCCCCCAACCCTGGAATGCTGAGGAGCCATGTGATCTTTGGAGCAGATGGGCAGCCGTGCCATGGCCCCAGCCTTCCCCGGTGACCAGAGCATTTGTAGGGCCACCCCTGTCTTTTTGGGAAGGCAGTGCCTTCCCTGGCGTACAGTACTTGCTGCCCTTGCCTAAAATCCAAAGTACTGCAGAATCTGTTAAAGTTTTTTGTTTGGTGTTATATTTGTCAGCTGAGCTGTCAGATTTTAAGGTTTTAAATATTTTTCTAATAGTTTACAACTTAAAATATATCTCTTTCTTAGTCTGTATTAGATTTCAAAATAAATACTCGTATTTGTAGTCTGAAGCAGTTACAGAATGTCATTTTATCTTTGCATTAGAAAATCAAGGTGCAAAATGCAATATTTCCACAGCTCTACACAAAGGGTAGCTTGCCTTGCAAATGACAATATGATGCTTAAAGATAGCCAAGGAGATTTGATTTGACTAACAGATTTTCATGCCTAAAATCCTACATATTCATAATGGTGTTAATTTTTGGTGATAGATATACAAATCTTTTATATTTGAGGGACAGTAGAGTAACAGCTGGTAGAAACTACTGATTTGTTGTTCTTTCAGGATCCCTTTTCAATTCAGCATGCTTCTGTATTAGTTTCTGAAGGAAGAAAAATTGTTTAGATTTTGCTGTTATGCTTAAGTAAGCTGTAGAAGGTTGTCATTCCTTCATGTTGCAGGGAATGTAGGTGATATCCATGGGTGTGGAGAGCCAAAGCGATTAGAAACGGAAGCTTCTGCAGGACATCAGCTGATCTCCCCAAACTGCTCCCCTCCACTGGATCTAAACTTTCCGCTGCCAGGAGAGAAGGGCCCTGCATGTCTTGTCAAGGTAATCAGACTACAGCGGTGATTACCAAAGTATGTTTGCCTCACTGAGGGGATAGATTAAGGTGTGGGAGAGAAAACTCTGAATCCAGATCAGTTCCAGTAAGAAGCCTATATTATCTTGAATTTTTCCTCAAATAACTACTGTCCTGTTTACCTCCTCGCTGCCCATAAGGGATATTAGAATTGATAACAGCAGTGCTATTTGGTGTTAAAGCACATATTCGTAGCTGCACTTGGCAAAAAGGTTTGTCAGTTCAAGACAGCCAATGTAAGGATGATATTGATTCATGAACTTTTCAATAGGTTGAAGATGCTCTCTAGCAGAAAGTTTCTTTTTGATTAATACCTAATGTTGACTACAAAACTGCAAGCAGTAAAACTCATCTGTTATTTCTATATTTAATATCATATTCTTCAGAAATCTTATTTTAAAGTTAGTGCATTTCATCCTTTAATAAGTGCAGAATATGGTGGTTTGGCAGAAGAAACTAGATAATGTAAATCCTACAAAAGTTGAAAGTGTTTTTTCTCATCTCACCTTCTTAAAAACTTACATGGACCAGAAGATACAGCCTCACTGCACAGAATCTCTTTATTCTACAGTTGTTTTCTGAAATTTCTGGTCTTGTCTGATTGACAATCCATGCTGTCCTTGTTCTTGTAATACGTTCTGTTCTGTCTGCCTCCTTGTTTTATCATGCTGTCTTCATGGCAGGTCTATGAGAAATGGGATAGTTTCAAAGTCAACGATATTCTTGAAGTGTATGGTATTTTGTCGGTGGATCCAGTACTCAGTGTAATGAACAATGAAGAGAGGTAAGACTTGGGCTTTTTGTTCTAATCTGTAGGGATTTACAAAGTTAAAAAGCAAAGTGCTCTTGAATGGTTTCACCCTTCAAATTAAGGAAGTACCTAACCATTTGTCTGGGCATTAATCTAAAAATGCTTTTTGCCTAAATTGAATATAATGCTTGTAGTGGATTGACAGCCCTAGAAATTGAAGTCCTTGTCCACAGAACAAGTACTGCATGAGTAATGACTGTACATAATTTCCAGACTGCCCCAATGTGCCTCAAAACCATGGAGAGTAATGTTTGTTCATTTTTCATATCTATTCAATCAATGGTGAAAGGCTCCTTATTGCATAACCAGTTCATTTAGTGCTCAAGATCTCTCAACTAAGTCTGGGTTTCATTCTTCTGCCATTGAGGGGGCAGTGTTGGAACATTTACCAGTTCATGATTTTAGGAGAATAAACCATGGCAGATAAAATTAAGCTGAATATTCAAAAGACTAATATAATTTGAAAAACATTTAAGGAATTTCCTGGTTTTTTAAGTCTTTTATTAAGTATATCAGAAGCAGGAATCCTTCAAGAGAATCATTACATAAAGGAAAAAATTGAGGATAAAGATATTTCAAAGAAGCTACATTATTTCTTTGCATCAGTTTTCATCACAGAGGATGTTGGGAAAATATCTGTAGTTGTTGGATAATGCAGATGAGATACTGTCAAACTGAGGTATCAAATATTAGTGCTTGAAAAAAGCTATAAAGAGGACAGGACTACCTGGTGTTCACTAAGAGATTTGAAATAACTTCAGAATGAAGTGGGGGTCAAGTGTTAATGAAATATTACAGTTAGTTTCTCTAAGAGAGGACTGCAAATGTATTTTTTTTCCACCGAGTGCTGGATAATTCTTGGAAATTGACTACAGAAACTTATTTCAAGACCAAGTAAAATGGTTGAAAATTAAAAAAAAAAAAAAAAAGTTACAGAATACCTGTAAAAGTATAGCCAAATGTAAGATGAAAATGAGTTGATCTGGAAAACTTTCCATATGAGAATATGAAATAATTAAGACCATTTACTTAGGAAATAAGTAGGAGCATAATAGAATTATACAAAATACTGAATGGTGTAAAGAAATTGTGTCAGATGTTCTTATTTACCTTCAGAATACAAGAACAAGGGAGCCTCCAATTAAATTAAGACAACAGATTTTAAAATGTTAAAGAAAAATGTTTTGTTTTAATGTGATGCACCATTAATCTGTACATCTCACTGCCACAGATTAGGTAGGTAGACAAATCAAGAGGTTAGTAAAATCTGAAAAAAAATGATTAGACATCTCTATAGAAAATGTCTAAAGTTACATTAGATTTAAAAAAAAATACAAAGAATATAAAGCCTGGTATCATGGTGTAAGCCAACCACTAAGGCTACGTCTAAACTACACCCCTCTGTTGTCAGAGGGATATAAATTAGACATTTCAAAAGTGCAAATGAAGCAGGTTTTTAAATATCCCGCGCTTCATTCGCATAATTGCGTCGTGACGCTATTTCGAACAAGCTTCATTTCGAAACTGAAACCGCTGTTTAGATGCGTTTGTTCGACAACGCGGCGCTTTTTCGAAAGATCCTGTATTCTGAGTACAGGATCTTTCAAAAAAGCGCCCCGTTGTTAAAAAAAACGATGGTTTCAGTTTCGAAATGGTGCTTGTTCAAAACAGCGCCATGACACAATTATGCAAATGACATGTGGGATATTTAAATCCCCGCTTCATTTGCACTTTTGAAATGTCTAATTTACATTCCTCTGACGACAGAGGGGTGTAGTTTAGACATAGCCTAACTGATGCGACTTGGGAGGAAACTGCCCTAAAAGACATGTTATTTTATGACTGTCCACTTGGAGTCCTTGTTTCTTTCTTTGAATTATATTAGCCACTTTTGGAGAGTAAGTTATTTACTCCTGGGGGAATTGTGCACTTAAAAAATTAAAACTGTGCGCACAATATTTTAAAATTCTGCAAAATTCTACACGTTATCATCAAAATAACACAATATAATTATGATTCCATACTAGGCATTTTTAATACAGAACTTTGAGTAATAATTCATTAAATTACAATACAGGAATGAATTTCTGCACCCTTCAGTAGTAGCCCCAAGGCTTAGGGGAGTCTCATGGGTAAGGGAGGAGCTGAGGGAGAGGGAAGTAATTCCTAGGTGTGAATATTGAGTGATGTTGGGTGTGGGCAGCAGAATTATAGAATGGGGTTTCGTACCATGGTGGGGGGAAGGCAAGGATTGTTGGGGAGTTGGGAGCATCACCCGTGTAGATTGTGGCTGACCCTTAGTTTCTCCCACTCATTCCAGCTAAAGGCAGCACTGCTATGGAGCTTTCTGCAGCCTCCTGAAGGT
Organism: Rafetus swinhoei; assembly: GCA_019425775.1. Lineage (NCBI taxonomy): Eukaryota > Metazoa > Chordata > Testudines > Trionychidae > Rafetus > Rafetus swinhoei. Next base: position 17,816,292 of record CM033447.1, on the reverse strand, counting down.
GGTTCTGATTTCTCCTTCTTGGCCCTCCCTCTCCCCCTCCCAGAGCAGCTGTTCTAGGGAGGAGAAAGTCCAGTTGCTCCCCTGCCTGGCCCTGGCTGAAGCAGTCCCAGCAGCATAGGGGAGATCAGATCCGCCTCCTCCTGCTGCAGGAAGCTCCGCAGCTGTTCTGCCTTCAGAGTCCAGCTCTGCAGGCAGCAGAAGTGAGGGTGGTAATTCTGCAATTTCCGCTCCCACCCCAACAATAATTTTGTGAACCCCACTCCTCCAGCTCCCTTTTATGTCAGGCCCCTGCAGTTATACTGCCATCTGAAAATATTAAATTGACCAGTTTTATAAAACCCTCTGGCCATAAAATTGATCAAAATGGATTGTAAAGTAGTAGGTTAATAGAGCCTTTCACTTCTGTCTCTGATGCAAATCCAATTCAAGACGGTAGTGACTGAAATATGTTGCTATTTGATGTCTCTTTGTTCCAATGTTTACATTGAAAGACTAAAATAAAAAATTGGAGCTACTTTTGGAATGTCTCAGAGACTGAGAACTGAATAGTCAGCAGCTCTGAACTGTTTTCTCACCACCTGTTTTCTCAAAGGGTGGTTTCGCCAAGTTAGGTTGAGGCATGCTGATGGGAATTTTTGTTTGCATCTGCACTACATGTTCTGTGGCTGCATAGAAAATTTTGAAGTGTCCAAGACTGATAATCTGGCAGTCTTGTGGAAGTCTGTAGCTACACAAATAGACTTTACTTGACACAGTTGCTTTATTTTTTCAAATGTTAATATCTACATTAGATACCTGCTGAACAGAAACCTGTTACCATGAAGAATACTTAGCAGGGCTCATTTAAATGATGGAAAGATTTAGGAATTTGCTTCCTTTACAAAACTATTGTCAGTTCATAAGATTTTCATGTACAGTAAAACTCCAGTGGTCTAGCACTCCTGATAGTCCGGCACCAACTGGAACCCGGAAGTGCTCCGGCCAGCTGGACAATTGGAACTGCTCTGCCCCCGGCTCCCCCAAGTCCGCTGCTGCTGAAACTGACCAGCAGTGGACTTGGGGAAGCCGGGGGCAGAGCAGCTGGAGTGCTGCCAGGTTGGTCCCGCAGCGCCGCTCAGGTGAGGGGCGGCGCTACGGGGACCAACCCAGCAACACCCAGCTGCTCTGCCCCGGCTTCCCAAGTCAGCCGCTGGTGAAACTGACCAGTGGCTAACTTAGGGAAGCCGGGGGCAGAGCAGCTGGGGTGCTGCCAGGTTGGTCCCGCAGCGCCGCCCTCTCCCACGCTGCGCAGTTCCCTGCCAACCCCACCCCAGACCCCTCATAGCCCCCCTTCCGGTACTCCGGCATATCTGATAATCCGGCACCCCCTGGGTCCTAAAGGTGCTGGATTATCGGAAGGTTACTGTATTTGGTATTTGTGGTCTTTTTATAAATATCTAAGATCTTTCAATTGAGCTCTTATAATTCAAAACTAATTTATAGTAGTATAAATGTAGACTAAAGTAACTGAAGCAGGGAATGGATGTCACTTGTGTTTGTGTAACATTAGTAGCATAGATTCCAAATTCATTTTGACGAGTGGAATTTGCATAGAGTGTCTTTTAAGCTCAGTTTAATTGTGACATTTACTAGGGAGAACTCCTCGCCACTTGATCCAATGGAGTGTATGGACACAGTAGAAGAACAGAGAGTACATAGTCCTCCTGCCTCGTTAGTTCCCAGAATCCATGTGATTTTGGCACAGAAGTTACAGCACATTAATCCATTATTGCCTGCCTGCCTTAATGAAGAAGAGAGTAAAAGCTGTAAGTATCTGAACTGCTAAATGGAACCTTGCCTTATCACAGATTAGTTCACTCTGGACTGCACTGTACTCCTCCCTACTATAAACAAGTAACTGTTTGTTGTCAGGAAAATGCAGCAATGGTAGGTAGGAATGGGGGAGTTGCATTACTTTATACTGAGTTGCCTCAGACATGGTAATAAGTGTTTAATCATCATCAGAGACTTTATTCTGTAAGTCTGAAAACTCAACTTACTAATACACAAATTGCAAGATGTATTCATTTTCAAATGAGTTGCTGCTTTATTTTTTAAAATTGTACTTTTTTTTTTGGAAGAGTTAGCTAAGCAGGTAAATTTGAAGTACTTAAACTATGACCTTGTGGATATAAAATATGCAGCGAATGTCTGTACTCTCAAGGAGCTTGAAAGAAGCTAAGTTTAAAAGAAAATGTATGCGGCTAGTTGCCCATTTGATTGTTCTTAAACATTCACCACAAACTGGCATGTTTCTATTTTTTCTTAGAATTTTTCTTCTCCATCTATGAGTGTTTCTTGAACTCTGTGTGTGAACTTCCAGAGCTCCTAAAATACTGTTAAGTGGAGTCCTATATAGACGTATGTACTACTCATCTCAAGCATTTAGAAAGCCGTAGGTTTTGGAACCCAGTATATAATAAAACTTTCAGTTAAAAATCTGAAAGGGTTTCTAAGAGGATGTTGAGCAGATGATAGTCTATTCAAGTCAGCAGTTATTCAGCAAATTGATGATTGGGATTCAACTCCTACTCATATTCCTGTTTTAATTTTTAAAAAATCCTGCTTTTGCTATGGTGACTGCCACATTGCTTCCATCTGAGATGGAGGGCAGCTCCTTATACATCATTACTGGGAAATAAATAAGAGTTGTATTATTAATGTTTTAGAATAACCTCAATTTCTAGCCAGAGCTAATTTTTTGAACTATATTTTTCTGAACTTTTCTAATTTCATTAACTATATTTTTCTTCTACATACACTACCTTTTCTATTTTATCATTAAAAGTCTTGATTTTTTCCATGAAATTAACATGCACAATAAGTTACTTAACTAGTTATATATAGTAACTAACTATATATATATAGTTTATAAAGGGGGATATATAAACATTGAACACTAAATATATCAGAAAAACGGTTTGAGGATTAGAGCAAAGAACAGTATGAAGCTAAATTTGATGATCCTCTGACTTACCACATTTCAGTTTGTTAGAATATAGCTCCTGTTCTTATTTTCATTATCTTCTCCCGTAGGAGCCTGTGGCAGTGATTGGAGAAGGGTTTTCTTTATGATCATAGTGGCACTCAATTTGTGAACTATGCTAGAAGAAAAAATGCATAATTCTGCAAGTCACATTTACTAAAATGAGTACATGAATGTAGCAGCAGCATACAGCTATGAATCAGTTTGTTGTGTTAGTAAATGCTGGCTCACAGTATGATCGGCTCAGTATCATCTTGGGAACCCTTTCAGATTTTTAGTTTAAAGTGGTGTTTATATGTTTGGCTTCAAAGCCAAACATACACATACTTACTTACATGGCTTCCCGAGAGTTTAAGATGTGTCCGTGTGTATGTCTATATAGAACTCAACTTGATAGTAATTTTAAGAGCTGTGGAAGCGCATAGGTGGCAGAGCTGTGGAATTCAAAAAAATAGAACATCCTCTCTCCCCCCCTTCCCCCTCCCGCAAGATCTACGAATCTCTGCCACTGCTACATTCACTTACTAATTTTGGTAAGTGTCTTGAGATTTGTCTACTGTTTTTTTTACAGCATTGTTAACATAAGGAAAAGCTGCAGAAAGTGGCAAGTGAATTTTGTTTTATGAGACACTCCCATTACTTTAAAAAAAAAAAATCCATTAATGTGAACAGATTGATGGTTTAAAACTAAAACATGAGCATTGGTGGTCCAAGAGCCTTGGCAGCCTTGAGAGTTCTCAGGTCTAGGCTCTGTGGCAGGCCTGGCAGTGCTGGTTTAAGCAGGTTTCACAGGGTCTAGACCACAGGTGGGCATTTTAGTTCTGGTGGGGGGGCCACTCAAAGATTTTGGAAAGTGGTCAAGGGCCGCACTCTTCCATGGTATTAATAGAGGAGTGCAGGGTCTGGGATGGAGGTTGGGTGCAGAAGAGAGCTTGGTGTAAAGGATTGGGGTGCAGGAGGAAGAACGGGGTCTAGGAAGGAGTTTGGGTGAAGGAGGCAATTGTGAACTAGGGCAGGAAACTGGGGTGCAGGGTTTTGGGATTGTGATCTCAGGCAGGAGATTGGGGTGCCAGATCTGGGAGGGGGGTATGGGTGCATGTGGAGTAGTGGGAGGCAGAAAGGGGCTGGGGTGCCAGAGGCAGGTTCTAGCCAGGAGACTTACCAGCCAGCAGCCAAATCAGCCTGCCTGCAGAGCTAAAGGCTTGCAGAACTTAAAATGATTCTGCCTGCTCAGCCATGTGCTTGAGTGAGTAACTGAGCAGGAGTGGTGTGCTTCATGGCTGCCTATTATTCAAACAGGCAGCCTCCATTGGCCAGTTTCTGTCCAGAAACCGGACAGTGGGATTGTGCTGGGGGCCGGAGCAGCATCTGAATCTTCCCCCTCACCTCTGGACTCAGAGAGAGCGCCCCGTAGCCATGTTTTTGAGCGGTATGTGGTTCAGGCAGGGGAGCCTGCCTGGGGTTCCCCGCTGCCTCTGAGGGCCGTATTTTGCCCAGGTCTGGTCTAAACGCTCACCTCTGCAGCAGAGATCCTGGTAGTCCTGAGGGCATTCAAGTTAAATGTGGAGAACCAGCTGCCTTGATTTGGGGAGCCCGGGAACCAGCTGGCTGGGATTCAGGAAGCCCTGGAGTCCCCTATCCTGGATCACTCAGCATGGCAAGACAGATCTGGATAGTAGAACTGCCAGGAATTCATGGATTTCTCACTCCAAGGAAATGAGACTTTTCCCCCAGCCCTGGAAGTCTGGCAGCTGGTGGCTAAAATTGACATGTTTCCTGTCCGTTTTATTGGTGCCAGTGGAATTTTACAGACTGATGGGTTTCATGGCTGCTGTGAGATCCTGAGGCTATATTTACACTACAGCAGAAAGTTGATTTAAGCTACGCAATTCTAGCTACATGCATAACATAGCTGGGGTCGACGTACCTTAAGTCCAGTTACTGTGGGGGAATGACAAGAGAAACTCTCCGGTCATCTTCCTTTGTTCTTCTCATCTGTGGTAGATAACAGGGTCGATGGTAGAGCAATCTACAGTTGATTTGGCCGGGCTTCAGTAGAGCTGCTAAATCAACTACCGTATTGATCTCTGAGCCTTGATCTGGGCCGTAGAGTAGATGTACTGTAGTTTGAGGAACATGTGATCAAATACTCTAGCAATATCAAAATCAGAGGGTTAATGTACATGCAGAACAGATCTAAATGAAGTAACATCAATTACCAATAAATGTAATGTCAAGCACCTATGAGGGGAACAATCAGAGATACAGACTGAAGGAACAGCTATCTGAAAAGCAGCAAAAAACTGAGAAGGTTTCTAGTACATATAATAAGCTGACAGTGAAATTGAGCACTGGATGTGACTGCATATGAAATGTGTGTTTCTCTATATATCTCCCATTTTTCTCTGGGCTCCCCACTACATCCTGTCCATGAGACTGTCTTGTATAGATTGTAAGAACTTCAGGCAGTGGTGCAGAGTGTGGTTTGTTTTTTTTTCCACCGCACACATTGTTTGAACTTAATCAGTAATTGTGACTGCTGTATGTAACTTTCCTGTCCCACCTGACTGGTATAGAAATATTAGATTGAGCATTTTCAGCAGATAGTCCTTCGCTGTAGAATTCATGATTGCTACAGATCAGACTGAGACAGAATCTTGCTTCAGCATGTAAGACACCTTATGGGAACTCTTCTAGGAAAAGAGTTGCAAACTAGCCTTGGTATGGGCTAGGAATAATCCCTTTCTGCTTGATTTTTATTTGACAACTGGCTTTAATTTCTATGGGATGCAAGCTTTGTTCCTCGTTGTGAAGGAACTGTACTTCTAAATCAAGTGGTGGCATTCAGATATTAGCGTGATAGGGGGTAAAGCAGACATGCCTTAGAAATGTGTACAATAAGTGAGACACTTCATAGCTCTGATGTGACTATTTCTGTAGCAAGGAAGGATATCAGAGATCATTAATGTGTCCTTTATAATTAACCACATAACAAAAGACTTGGGCCAAGACTTTCAAAAAACAGGAGCCACTTGCTTAAGAACCTTATATCAGATTACAGTTTTTTAAAATCTTGGCCCTGTAACTATACTGTTGCCTTCATGCTTCCCTCTTCCTTATGTGTGTTTATTCCATCCCCTTATTCTGGTTAATTTAGATAATTAACTATTTGAAGCAGGAGCTGTCTTACCACTGTATATCACTTACCATGGCTGAGCTCTGTTCTGCTGGAGGTCTTAAGGCACTACTCTAAGACAAAACAAGTTGCATGAAGCTATGGTCACCAAGGTTCAGGCAGGCTGCAGTAAAAGCAAGGTTTAAAAAAAGGAGCACAACAAAGGAGCATAAAACAACATAGTGAAGAAGGCTGAGTAAAATTTGCATAGTCTAGGAAAGAAAACCCATTTGGGTGAGATGACTCTAATTACATGCACTCTAAGTCTCAGTAGAGGATATTTGGTCTCAAATCTGCAAAGCAAGGAACAGTGTCCTGAATCTAAAAAAGGGTAGAAAAAGTCTAGGTAAATGAGGAAACTTCACTCACACAGTGGAGTGCTGTTCTTTTTCACTCCCCATGCCCTCTGTGTGGTATTGCAACAGAAGGTAAGCCTCATTTGGAGGAGTGTGAAGAGATGCGGGGCATTTCTGACATTTGTCTTCGATTTCTTGTCAGTTGTTTCTAGTTTTATGATGGAACTTTCGCCAGTTAGAGCAGAGCTGCTTGGATTCCTCACTCATGCACTCTTAGGAGACAGCCTGGCTGCTGAATACCTTATACTGCATCTCATCTCCACAGTGTAAGTACGTAGATGCCGGCTGAGAACACTTAATATGTTTGTTTAAAAAAATATTAACTTATTTTTTTGCCAGTCTCTAACATTTTCAGTAGAGTTGGTGTAAATATTATTCATATTCCAACAGTGTCCAAAGGGGCTCCAATTGAGGACCCCGTGTTATATTAGGCACAAGTGCAGAGATGATTGTCCACAGTCCAAATAGATCTTAAAACAAGGCTAATTTCAAAGCTTAATACCTTCTGAGCATTTGAGTTAACAGAATCCCTCCCACTTCTGTTCTCTGTTCACCATTGTTTTTTTAATTATGTCCTTGGATTAGAGTAAAATCCTCAAGTGATACATAGTTAACCAATGAGGATGTCCTGGTTCCTATCTGATCTCTGTGTGTGAGCAGGATATGCTATTGCTACATTTCCATTAAGAGTTTAGAGCAGTAGTTCTCAGCCTATTTATCTCTCTGGGCTGCACATGGAGCTCTCTGTACATTGACAAAAGGTTTATGATTTTTTTATATTGTAGGGATGTAATATTATAGGGATGTAAGCAACTAGTTGACTATCCGATAAGCGTAAGCTTATCGGATAGTCAACTAGTCCCTTGATTAGTCGCTTCCCCTCCCTCCTTGCTGCAGCAAGGAGGGGGAGCCAGAGCCAGTGCTGGGGGGGAACCGACTTAAAAGCCGGTTCCCCTGAGCACCATCTCCGAAGGTGGCAGGGGAGTAACGGGGACCAGGCGTGAGCTGGGAATCGGCTGATTCCTGATTCCCAGTCCCAGACGCTGCTCCTCTGCTTTTTAAATGTATTAAGAGCCTGCTGGCTCTTAATACATTTAAAAAGCAGAAGTGCAGTGGGGGGGGGTGATTTAGTGTGAGCCAGGACAGCTGATTCCCTGCTCACTCCAGGACCCCTCCCCCCTGCTTATCAACAGAAATTCCATCTACTAGTTGATTAAACTAAATTTAACATCCTTATATATTACCATTCCAATTGATATAGCCCCTTTGATTTCAACACCGGCCAATATCTCCCATGAGCATTTTTGATTGGCAACATATGTCAAAACCTTTATTGTTAAAGTTAATTTAGTGTAAGGATGGTGTGACCTATTGCCACCCTCTCTTCCACACTGTTGCGGAGCCTGTCTGCAAAGATGGGGAGCCCTGTTCAGCGTGGGGTACCCCTCTTACCCACAGACTGTGTGTAGCACAGAACAGCCAACAATGTTGTGGGTGTCATACCTGCCCAATGACATAGCCAGTTTTCAAATAACTTATTTGAAAATTAGGAATTCTACCCTAGTACTCAGTATGAATACATGGTAGCCAAGTAATCACAGTGGCACAAAGCATGCTTGTGTAAATAGGACATTTTATAGTCTAACTGGAATTCTGTTTTCGTTGTTGTTATAGTCAGATTTTACCATTCTGCCCTTTTGTGGTATTCAGCCTCAGTTTTCTGGCCAGGCTTCTAATAGTCTCTCCAGACTGCAGTGCCTTCTGAATTGCAGAAGTTTATCTTCCAGTTAGGTCACATTCAGTCCTGATGTACACGCAGTCCTATATATGAAGCAACACAACTGTAAACTCTTCCCTTTTCTTTTGGGAACTCTGCTTGGTGCCAGTCTTCCTCAGTCCCTGGCACTAGTCATCTTTCTCTCCAATAGCCCAGCTCCTACATCTGCACTCTGTCACTTCCAAACTGAAAAAGACTCCATTTAAACTCCTTATTCCTTTCCTGCCTTGCATGGAAGGTTGTAAACCCCGTTACATTAGTCATAATCACTCCTAAATCTCTCATGGTTCTGTCACTGATCTTGATGTAAAATTCATTTTCACATGTGCCAGCCATCATCTATTGACAGTAGCACCCAATATATTCTAGCTTTGTGTAGACACACAGGAAAACAGTTACTGTCCCCAAGAAAGAGAACAAGGATGTGAGAAAAGGGACACTGCATATGGAAAGTGACCAGGGTGATAGTTCACACAAGCTTGTGGCTCTTTTTATGGTTGTGTTTTGATTATAAATAGGTATTAAATGTTCAGCTAATCTATTTTATTTTTTTGTCTAGCTATGCGAGAAGAGATGTGCTTCCTCTGGGAAAATTCACAGTCAATTTGAGTGGCTGTCCAAGAAATAACATCTTCACAGAACACACATACCGCATTATCCAGCAGCTTGTTCCAGCAGTAAGAATAACATTAGTATGCTTTAATGTCTTTATGATTGTGCAGTGATTTTTGGCTGTAATGTTGTTGTATTTTTCAAACAAAGCTGAAAGTTCAGTTTGAAGCAGGTTCCTTCTTCCTGGTTGAAGTTCTAGGCCAACAACTAAAATGGAGATTCAACTTTCAACCTAGAGGGAGCTTAGGTTTTTCCCCTTCCCCTTTCTCCAGCAACCATAAATTCCTAGAAGATATTCTGGTATTTTGCACTGTGAAAACAATAATTTGAACAGGGACCATATTGACTGGTAACTTGCAGTACAGCAGCACATTATTAATGCTATTCCCATAGCTGTATATAATTTTTAAAAATTTAACTTGCCATAAAATTATTTTGCCCTTGAAATTCTGGTTTCCTTTAATTGTTTTGGAACTTCTGATTACATGTATCTACTCTGTATTCCATTTAATTGTCCAATTTTGTACATAGTACAGAATTCTAAACTTACTGATCCTGTTAAAGTAGGATACTTTTACGTACAAAGGCAGGTGGAGACTTGCCTACTTAGCTAACAATTTTCCTTGCACTTCCCAGTCCTATCGTCTGCAAATGACCATAGAAAACATGAATCACTCACGATTTATTCCACACAAGGACTATGCAGCTAACCGCCTAGTCAGTGGAGTATTGCAACTGGCCAGTAACACTTCCCTTGTGATAGACGAGACCCTGCTTGAGCAAGGACAGCTGGACACAACAGGTAGGCAATGCATTGTGTTCCTGTCCAGCCTGTAGAACTTTGAGCTGATACATTAAGACATATGGTGATGTTTATGTGGTAATAGTTAAACTTGTTGATACGGATCATTAAGTTTTGTGGGGGAAACCACCTTGACCACAGATACCACAACTGGTTCATGTCTCAGACTAGCTTTTCAGTCTCAGATCTTTTTATAGAGAGGTGCCTGCTGACTGTTCAGTGAGGCAGTTGCATTTTATTTCTCTTACTATTGCTTTACTATAAACAAGCGTTTGGATATTTTTGTTTGATTTAAAGTCGTATGTATGCTGTTTCAGGTAAAAAGTGGTAGAGCTCCTACAGATGGTAAGAAGTAGGTAGGTAATTAGGAATTTTTTTCCTGTTAGGTGAGCATTTAAAATCAAGGAGAGGGCGCAAAGAGTACATACTGTAGTGTCTGATTTCTTAGTTCACTGGCCTTTGTATTGCAAAGAACACCTGAACAACTGACTTTTCTTGCACTTTCACTAGAAAAGGCCAGGAATTAAATGAAGCTATATCCTAAGCTACTTTATTGCCTCATAAAAGTGGTCTTTCCAGATCTTGGGTGAATCATAAGTGGAGCAGTGTGGGGAACTTTATTTCCACCATCTCTAGCATGCATTTTCAATAGAAGACAGAACAAGCCTTGGCTACATAGCTGACTCTTTTGAGCACTAAAATCACTTAGCTTTTTTAAATAAAAAACAAAATCCCTATTACTGTGTAGGAGCAAGAAGTTTTCATTTGTGTATATGTGGATTTCCAAAATTCTTCTTGTAAACATTGACTTGTTCTGTGTATCAAAGAAATGGAGGCCTGGAAGGTACTCTAAGCCTTTTAATCCAGTCCTTTGGAGCAGGAGTAAGTATTAGCTTACTATCCCTGACAGTTGTTTGTCTAACCTGCTCTTAAAAACCTCCAATGATAAAGATTTGACAAGCTCCCCACATAATTTATTCTGGGCTTAACCACCCTGACAGGAAGTAGAGATGTTAAATTTTGATTAATCAGCTAATTGAGTAGTCGATTAATCAAGTAGTTGATTAATCAGCTAATGACTAGTCAATAAGGGGGGCGCTCGCTATCCCACTGCGCCTCTCCCTTTGACATGTACAAGAGCGCTTCACAGCTCTTGTATGTTTCAAAGGGAGAGATACAGCAGTTCCCTCTGCCTTTCTCCCTCTGAAATGTACAAGAGCCGTGGCAGCTCCTGTACATTTCTAAAGGAGAGAGGCAGTGGGAACCCGTGCCAGAGGGGAGCAAAGCAGTCCCCACTGGCACGGGTTCCCCTCTGTGCCGCTACCTTTGAAATGTACAATAGCCTCAGGCGGCTCTTGAGCATTCCAAAAGGAGAGGAGCAGCAGTGGGACCAGCGTGAGCGGGACTGTTTCAATCCCTGCTCGTGCCATTTCCCCGCTGCTCCCTGCAGGTATGTCTAGACTGCATCCCTCTGTCGGCAGAGGATGCAGGTCGTCGTCGACATTGCAAATGAGGCAGGGATTTAAATATCCCGTGCCTTATTGGCATAAAAATGGCCGCCGCGTTTTGCCGACTCAGCACTTTGTCGGCAAAAAGCAGCAGTCTAGAGGGGGATCTGTCGAGAAAGAAAGCCTTTTTCGACAAAGTGCTGAGTTGGCAAAATGCGGCGGCCATTTTTATGCCAATTAGGCATGGGATATTTAAATCCCTGCCTCATTTGCAATGTCGACCTGCCTAATCTGCATCCCTCTGCTGACAGAGGGATGCAGTCTAGACATACCCTGCCTCCCCTGCTCCCTGGGGAGATGGTGCTGGGGGCAGGAACTGGCTTTTAATCTGACACCCCCAGCACTGGCCTGTGCTCCCCCCCTTGCTGCCTTTCTCTGATAGAGGCAGCAAGTGTGGGGGGAAGCGACTAGTCGAGTTCCTACTAAACTACCCAATCAACTAGTTCCTTCCATCTCTAACAGGAAGTCTATTCTAATCTCTAACTTAAATCTCTCTTAGTGCAATTTAAGTCCCTTACTACTTGTCCTGTTCTATATAGAACAATGTATCATGCTCCCCTTCAACCTTCTCTTCTCCAGATTAAACAAACCCAATTTTTTCAATCTTTCCTCCTAGGTCATGTTTTCTAGGCTTTTAATCCTTTTTGTTGCTCTCCTCTGGACTTTCTCCACATCTTTCCTGAAGTGTGGTACCCACAGCTGGACACAGTATTCCAGTTGAGGCCTTATTAGTGTTGAGTAGAGTGGAAGAATTATTTATCTTGCTTATAATACTCCTACATATGCAGCAATGAATCATAACCTAGAAAAAGAGGGACGATTAAGGTGAGCTTGGAAGAAAAGATATTTGATAGCTGGGAGTCAGGCAGGTACCTGGGACATACGATTGGGGTGTTATTCACTTTTCTCTCCTTCTCTCTCCTTCCCATCCCCATCTTCCAAGTTCAGGTAGGGAACATCAGATTGAGCACAAGGTCAGATAAGAGACCAAAAGCAATGTGTCTGTAAAAGCAAGCGGGTGCAGTTTTGATTTGGAATACGGGTGAATAGTAAGTAAAGGTGACTGTGTTAAAAGAAGCACTCTAATCAACTGTACCTTATCCCTCCTGGAGCTTGTGACATCAAGAACAGTCCTGATTCATGATCTTAAGCACTACCATTAAGATATGCTCTAGTGCATGGGTTCCCAAACTGGGGGGGGGCGTGAAGAAATTCCAGGGGGGGATGCGAGGCCACCCAGCCTCCTTCCCCTCCCCCAATCAAGTTTTGCTGCCCTGGTCAGTTCCATTTTTTTTTCTCAAGTTTTGCTGCTATTTGGAAGGGGGGTGTGAGGGTTTTTCAAAAATCAAAAAGGGGGGCATGATGCCAAAAAAGTTTGGGAACCACTTGTCTAGTGAGTCCATAGCTGTTGATCTCTTTTCATCGTCTTTACAAGCATTAACAGTGGAATAATAGGGAACTTTGTTAATCTGTATATTTTGAACAGATGAGACCGACAGAATGTAGACAATTTTAAATCTGTCTGTTTTTCTAACTGAAGTAACCAAGTTTAGATTTCAAGTTGATACTGTTAAGAACTAAGGGAATGAGAGGGGAAACCGTGCCAAAAGAAAGAGATTTAGCACAATTTGCCATCCTTTTAAAGAATAGTTAATGACTGCTGGACTATAAGATGCAAAGCATTTGGCACAGATGTTATTGTTCAGTGCAATCTGATTTATCAGCTGGATTTTACTATTTCAACAATCTAAATTAGAAGTTTCAATTTTTCGTCTTTTCTGGTTTGTATTTTTAAGAATCTTACTAAATTTTTAAAATAAAAGGGTTTGATTTCAATCAAAACTAGCAATAATCTGAGAACTGATGATGGTAAACAGAAGAGGAACGGCTTAATCTTTCTGCTGTTCCTCCTTTGAGTTGGCCAATCTAATGCACCTTTTATGCAATGAGGCATTCTTCTCCATTTGCATTTTAGAAGGTGATTTGTTCTCTTATCCAAAAGTAAAGTACCAGTGTATTACAGTCTAAAAGTAATGTACAAAGAAATGGAGGGCAGTGATGTAGATAATCTGTTCAAAGCTGGTTTGCCAGCTGTGCACAGTGAAGTACTGTTTTTACATAGAATGGGAGCAGTAGGGGGCAAACATAATGGAAGTTATCCTTCATCTACGAAAGGACCTGAACCCAGAACAAGATCCTTTTTTAGTGTGAGCGAATAGTTGTCTCCATGCCCATTCGTTCTTGGTGAGTTATGGTAATTTGTCGGATGTTGTATCAGTTCTCTAGGATCTGGTTCAAAACCACCTAGGGATGTTAAATATAGGTTAATTAACTAGTCGATGGATTTTTCCATTGATTAGTCAATAAGCGGGGGAGCTGCCGGTGCCCATCAGCTCTTAATACATTTAAAAGGCTAAAGTGCAGCGGGGTGGATACAGTGTGAGCCAGGAATCAGCTAGCCTGGCTCAAGCTGGGGTCCCCCCTCACCCACCACTGCACTGCTGATATTTAAATGTATTAAGAGCCAATAGGCTCTTAATACATTTAAAAAGCAGAGTCTGGTACTGGGCACAAGCCAGAAATCAGCTGATTCCCGGCTTGTGCCTGGTCCCCACTACTTCCCTACCCCTTGCGGAGACGGTGCTGAGGGGTACTGGCTCGTGCTCTCTTTCCCCCCTCCCCCCCGCCTCTGATAGAGGCAGCAAAGGGGGGGGGGGGGAGTGACTAGTCAAGGGACTAGTCGACTAGTTGATTACATCCCTAAAACCACCATTTTTCACATAAGCCATTGCATCTGTGTTACCACATTGCACTACACATCGTATTTGAGAATCTTTAATGTTCTGTTTACTAGAGACCTTCAGGTGTGAAATCTAAACAGTGACAGTAAAAAGTCTCAAACTCATCCCCAGACCACCAAGCCATGTGGCCTTTGAGACTTTCTCAAGGCATAGTGACACCATACTAGGCTTCTGTGATGGACTTCTTCATTTTAGAGAGTGGTTTGTAATAGAGTAACATTTGGCAAAACAGTGATTATTCTGCTGTTACAAATGCTGTTTTAAAGTAACACGATCACAGTCTAGCTTGCTGCAGCTATGCAGCCAGTTGTGGAGAACAAATTGTGGTTTATGAATGTTGTATGAAAAGATCTATTAAATTTCACTCACCAGCCCAGCTGTTCAGGGCCAGTGCATTACCATGCATATAATCAGCATCTGGATCCCAAATATTGCTGGTTATCCTTGAGGCTATAGGGTATGTCACTCCCAGCAATCTCTGCATTTCCTTCCACGCTAAAAGTTTCTCCTGCCTGGTTAATGTCATAAATGTTGAAAAAAACTAATTGTCTTTAAACTTGCTGGAGAAGGTAACCTCAGCAAAGGGCCTTTTGAAGCTAGGAAAAATGGGCATCTTCCTCAGCCAGTTCATTGAATTAAAATGTCAGCTTTAGAGTCCAGTATCTGACTGCTAGTTGGGCTAGAAACAGAAGCTTTGTGCCTTTGCCAGTGGTGCTGGATAAAGACTCCTGGTCTTGTGTAGTCCTGGGATATGACTTGAAATATTTGTTTGTGTGATTTGTTTTTCTGGAAGAAGGGCAGGTTGATACAGAAGAGTTAAGGTTCTGAGCCTTTTATTATCTTATGAAGAGCCAGCTGAGCCAGTGCTGTCTGTGGTCTCTAGACTTTATAGCAGGGACGGCCAAAGTTACTGACCCTCCAAGCCACATACAACTATCTTCACAAGTTCAAGAGCCACAGTGCACCTGCCAAGATTCAGGGCTTCAGGCTCAGGTGGACTTGAGGTTTGGCTGCTGGGGCTCAGGGGCTCAGCTCTGCTCCCACTTAAGCCCCAAGTCCTGGCAGGTTCCTCCCATGGAGCTGCAGTCCCAGGTCCCCCCTCCCTGCTGGCATAGAGGCTGGAATTAGAGGTGTGGGAGAGTGCTGCCATACCTCCCCACTTAACATGGTTTCCATTATATACAGGATTTATAGTCTGGTTCAATGGCTCTCAGCACCCCCACTTGAAAAAAAATGTTCCAATACCTCTGCGTGCTGGCAGAAATCCCAAACTCCCCCTAACAGTGTAGTAGGTGGAGAATGGGGGATGGGGCCATCAAAAAACACACTTCTTTTAACTGTAAAAGAGCTATGTGGGGCTTATGAGCCACAGATTGGCCACTACTGCTTCATAGCCATAAATATGTCAGTCAGAACATTTTAAGTACATTTCCGAAATATCCAGAATGCACGATGGTGCAATTTGGAATAAAGCATTAGCCCTATTAATTTGGGAGGGCCTAAGTTACTCACTCTAATATAACCACAGTGTACTCCCTCTAGTGAATTTTCTGCATAAATATTTCCCATAAATGACATGATTATTAGACCAGGTCATCTTTTATGCCTGAAATCCTTCAGAGGCTCTTAATTTTGTTTAGCACCTCTGAGTTTAAGTAACAAACCTGTTTCCATTATGACCAAGTAACAGGTTCTGCCAACTGCTAATTAAACCCTGAATGAAAAGTCAATTTCTACTCTGGTGATTGTTTGCATCTGTTTCCTTGCTTTTCTAGGTGTACATAATGTGACAGCACTGGGTAACCTGATAACTTGGCAGAAGGTGGATTATGACTTCAGTTACCACCAGATGGAATTCCCATGCAACATTAATGTACTTATCACATCAGAGGGCCGATCACTCCTACCGGTATGGCAAGATCTTCTTGAATTGAGGGATAATTACAGTTAATAGCTACTTAGTGAAAAGAGGCCATGCTATTCCAAAAGTGAGGGATGTCAGGCAAATGATCCTGTTGCGCTGAACTGTGTGGGCAGGCTATGACACAGATTCCAGTGTTCCAGCCAATGCATCTAGAATACCTGTATTTAGTGACAGTGGGTTGAAAAAGGAACTGTCCAGTGAAAGGCTCAACGGAAACCTGACATTGCTCTGTCTTAGGGGTGCCTGCTGTATATTTGGCTGCAAGAGACTGAAAAATTAGAGTATAGGCATAGCTTTGGTAATGGAAGCAGATTGTAGATGCAGATTTATTGTATAGAAATCTCATTCCCATACAATAACCGGCCTTTCCTGTCTGTAGTGAAGAAAAAGAACCATCTCAAATTCATACCGAAAAAACTGTGAATGGCTTGTATTTATGTATGACTAATCACTGTTGTACTAACGTCCTCTCCCTACTTTATATACTGAGCCTTTCCTCTCTTAAAATTGTGATATCGATGCCTGTTCAAAGAGAATGTGTTCTCTTCCAAAGTAGGGAGATGAAGAGTGAGATTTCAGACTGGGAGTTCTTCAGGAAAGAGCTTTTCATTTGCTATGCTTGGTATTAAATTGATTTTATCCTGTCTTCATTGATAATGTGGGCAACACTGACTTCCACCATTGTACTGAAATCATAATTATCCTACTGCAACAGGCCAGTTGTGAGTGGGGATAGGAATGATGTGCAATTTTTGTTTTTCAGTCAGACTGCCAGGTCCATTTACAGCCACAGATAATTCCACCAAACATGGAGGAGTACATGAACAGCCTTCTCACAGCAATGCTGCCATCCATGCTCAACAAATTCCGCATCTATTTAAGCCTGCTGAGGTTGATGGATTACAGCATCTCTGATGAAGTGACCAAGGTATGGAAGGCTTCACGTACACTAACACCTACTATATAAAACTTTGCCTTCCACTAGGGAGAAGTAATTCTGTGGCAGTTGGAACAGCTGACTATCAGTAATTGTACTTCACTCAGTGTAGTATTGGACTCTGTGAGTGCTTGGGGAGGTGTTTTTTTGGGTGGGCTTCTGTGGTGAAGGTTTGCTGATGCTTGGAGAACTTCAGCAAAAGGCACAAAGACTATGGTTTATAAAGTAGATAATGGTGAAAGCTTTAAACCCTTAGATTCAAGACTCTGAACTTTCAAAGACACCTTCTGAAGTAGAGAGCAACTATTTTATTGCCTTTTAGGTAGAAATACTCTCTTCCCCTGGAAACAGGACTCAACCTAGCCTCCCTGCCTGAAGTTGTATGAGTCTTGTAGGAGTTTTATAACCTCAGGGCAACATGAAATACTATTCTTGTAGCCCTACCACAGTGGCTTTTTTCAAGTTCCTCCTCTATTGCAATATGTTGTATTCACTGCAAGAAGCACCAATGTATTGTTTTAATGTAGGCCGTAGAAGAAGACTTCGTAGAAATGCGTAAGAATGACCCTGAGAGCATAACAGCTGATGACCTTCACAGAACTCTGCTTGTAGCAAGGTGAGCATCCTTAAAACTAGTCAACCTGCTTTTTCAATAGGGACAGCTGGATATAACTTCCTTCCACTGACACACTTTCAGTGTGGAAGTAAAGAAGAAAAGTGCACAAGCAGGAAGAGTAGGGCTAAGTTAAGTTCATTCCCATAGATATGCTGATTAACTACTAGTTGTACAGCCAAAACTATTTTGTGGCCACTGCACTGAGACACTGTGTCCTCCACTCCCATGTCAGACTTCTGCTTACTTACCCCTGGGGACTTTGCCACTTGAGTATTCTAGCCTGCCCCTAGGAGCTCACTGGAAGGTTGAAGTGAGGATGTGGGAGGCTTTGCTGCCAGTCACAGCAATTAAATGCCATTTCCTAATTTTAGTTTACTGCTGGAATTGATAGATGTCGCCAATTATTGATGACTGACAGCTGCTTGACAGTTCTGTAACTTCCTGTGGTAGTAGGGCTATTTCCTTTTGAGCTTTGCCATGAGAGAGAAGGTAGCTCTGATTTCTGATTAACTTCTACTTTTGCCCATTCAGATTTCTCTCTCTCAGTGCTGGCCAGACAACACTGTCAAGAGAGCGGTGGCTAAGAGCAAAACAGCTGGAAGCATTACGTAAAGCCAGGCTCCAGCAACAGAAATGTGTCAACGGAAATGAACTTTAATTCCCTCCTACTACTATGCTTACTTGTGACTATGAACATGAAAGGTTTGTCTAAGTGAAGCCAGCACTAAGAATGGGATACTGTTTATACCAGTTTCTTGTAGATAACTTATACCAAAAAATTATGGACATTTACCCTTGAAACCTGAACCCATTTAGTCTTTATGCTGAAACTTACTGATTTTATGAAACTTTTTGGAACTTGTTTTGTAATGAGAATTAATAACAATGAGCAAATTGTTTGATATTAAAAGTTTAATACGGACAGTGTGTAAATGCACTTTAATTGTGAAGTCAAGTGTGGGCACAGGTTCTGGAGCCACAGGAGAAACTTTACAGCAGGAGAGGTCAACTCAACTGTCTTAGTGGTACAGGCTGCAGCTCTTTGTTGGTAAAAGTCTTTCAAACTGCTGGCTGTCTTACCTAGCCGTTTGCTCTTGCAACACAGCAGGTGTATTTAAATCCTGTGACAAGATAAATCGGGGGGTTCTTTTGGGGGGAGGTGGATTTACACATGGGGGGGGGGGGAAGAACCTGTTTAACTACCACAGTTACTTCCTGAAGTAATAGGCTTATCATATGATAATCTCTTCAAAACACCTTCCAAAGAGTAAAAAGGCAGAAGATGAGTAATTGAACAACCTTATGTTTCAACAACTTCCTGACATAGGTGCAAAGTGTAAAAAAGGGAAGACTGCAGCAATGAATAAGCCATCTTCAGCAGCAGAAAAAGCAAAGGGTATTACTTTCTGATCCAGCTGAAAGCCAAAATTCTTTAGTCCCTCTAGGCCCAGTAGTAAGTTTTGATTTTTGCAAATAGCATTTCAAATGCATCACATCAAGACAGTGGTATAAGTTGCACTTTTTATTCTTGTACAACCAATCCAGTAGTTTAAGAAACTGCTATAACTTCTTCACAACCTCTCATTGATAGTTACAAAATGAAGTCCATCTTGTAAGTTCACCTGGCAATTGAGGTCCCCTTGTGGCACTTTGAGAAATATTAAATGGGGATCAATTAAACTTGTAAGCACTACTCAGCCATGACTGAGGGCTAAATTTTATGTAGTTAAACTGCTGTGGCTGGTATTGACCACCAGGCATATGCTATATCAGCCATTTACTTTTGAATATAAAGGTGACGGCTTATTATAGTGCTATTACTAATGTATATACACAATAACTTTATACCTAACTTAAAGTGTCCCAAAGGGTAGATACTATAGTGATGTAAATACACTTCCTGGAAAAGACTGAGATCACTTTACTTTACTGCAGGCTCCTGTAAGTGGGTAGGAAAGACAGGCTGCACCTATAGCCTATTGTGTATTTTTCACCTACATTACCCTGAATATGAATTTTCACTCATTGCACTTTCCCCAGAGTTTGACTCCTGGCCCACCCCTGTTTTTATTGTTGATCTAATTTAAAATTAAGGTGACAGACATCTTTCCTTAAAACACTAGGTGGCTGTACTCACTTCCACCCCCTCCCCCCAGCAGCGTTCATAGCCAGAGAGGTCATTGTCACCCAGCTGGAAAAATGTTTATATAGAGAGAGTAGCGGGGGAACTTTTCTTGAGGCTGGGGCTGCTGCCCCCTAGGCAAGTTGATTTTGTGTGCTCCATCCCCCATGGGGGGGGGGGGGGGGGTGTCTGGAGTGCCAGCAGAGGCTGCTCAAATGGGGCAGAGGGGAAGCCCTGAGCCTTAGGGGACTGGATCTAGGCAAGCCAGGGGGGTACAGGTTCCCCACCTCTCCTGTAGAGAGAGATGCAATGAATGGTTCAGTTGTTAAAGGCATGTGGTCAAAGCACATCTATCTACAGAGCACTGGTACTCCTCCTTAGCTAGGACAAACAAGAGTTTCAATTGCAGCCCCAGCCTTTTAATTTTAGATAATCCATGGAGTTTGCAGCGCAATGGTGCAACCTGCATCCAGTTAAAGTTCACTGTTGAACAGAAAGCAGTTTGACAACATGCAGCTATTCAAGAATGACACTCTACATAGTGACACTCTACATAGGCTTAGCTTTCAGTCTATACATTTAAAGATATATAGCAATACATCATCAGTATGAGCTTTTCATGAGTCAACCATGGCACAAGGTAGAATTTATTCAAGCCAACTCTTGAAGCAGAGAGATGCTATTCAGAGTAAATATGCAACAAGCTTTTCTGAAACACAGTATTAGGTAAATGGTAACAAGGCCCTTTTTCTTGAGGGAAAAGCTACTTCCACATTTTCTGTCACTGTTATCACTATTTTCAGTCTCTGTTCAGCTTTTAATGATTTCTAAGAAACTTGCTATTGTAGAAATACCATTTGTTCAGTTATTCTGGATACTCAATTCTTACAAAAAAAAACCAGCATCCACCTGCACTCTTATGCTTATACTGCTGTGTGTTATACTTCTGAGAGAAAATATTCTTTCTAGGGCTAGTTAAAAAAAGTTGTGATAATGGTAGTTCTGATGCTTTTGCCAGTCTAATGAAAAATATTTTACATAAGGTTTGTTCAAAATTTTGCTAACCTGAGGAGGGGAAATAACTAACTTGACAAGAAGTCTTTAGAAGTTTTCCTGACAGCACAAAGTGGGGTCATCCTTATTCTACTGGGCTAATACATAGATTCACTCCAGTCTTCACAAAAAGGCTTAATACAATCAGTTTGGTTAGGGCTAGCTCAGACATTTCTCCACACTCTATATATGTACCATGTAATCAGACAGCCTTCTTGAATTCTCTGCTCAGCTGTAGACAGTTGCATGTGCTGAAAGTCTGAAATGAAGTTCATTTTCAGCACTCTGAGAACAAGTTTGTACAGCACCTGTATACCACCTTCCACGTAATGCTGTTCGAGACCCTCATCTGAAACTGAGCTTCAAAGTGGCTTGCTGGATCACTAGAGGATTCCTGTTTTGTAGCGGACAGTAAGATTCTGTAAGTTTCCATGACAAAAGCTTCTGTTTACACAAAGCACTTTGAAAAGTTAAGCAGGGAGTTACACAAGTTATCTAGAAGTGGAAAACCCCGAAGGACAACAGATTGTCAGTGTCTCACTTCTCTCCCCCTCCCCCCCAACCCTCCAACTCAATATGAGTCTGTTATGTGTATTCTTTGCACACACGCATCACAAGGTTACTGGTCCCTCCAAGTCTCCCAGACTTAATACTGTCTACCATTGGTGGCAATTAGGGATGTTAAAATGCATTTATTTTGGTAAATGTGTACCTGCTGAAAAATTCATTTACATGCATGGGGGGGAGGTGGCTCTGCAGGAGTTGGTGCACCCAGGGAGCCAGCTTTTAACCTTCACAGTTATACACAGTCCTCTCTCCTGCCCCCCCCCCCGGCAGCAGCACAGAGGGAAGGGACAGCATGTCGTTGTGAAGGTTAACCAATAAGCCATCGTTTATCCGTTTACACTATTGCATTCCCAGCAGCAATCTGACTCCACACAAACACAGCTGCCACCCAACATGGATTGAACAAAAACCCAGCATTCTGCAATATTTAAAAAATTCAACTGAACAGGATAAACAAAATCTGAATCCACTTGGGGGTTTACATACACCTTGCACAGTAGTTGGAGAGAAAAAAAGTAGCCTGAGGTAAGTATGATGAAGCAAGATATGAGCTAAGCTCATTGTTTTCTTCTCTTTACTGTGCAAGTTCTTTCTAATGATGAAAAACACCACTAACAGACCACTGAGCTCTGAAAAACGTCACTTCTATTGCCAGTTTCAGAGTGTTAGGCTAGAGGTGTAAGTGTCCCATCAAGCCATAGAATCTGCAATCTCCTTAAGTAGTTTGTTTCCAGATTGCCCCTGCTCATTGCTCTGCACAGCCCATCTTAGGATGGCATCTTGCTATTGATTATGCTCAAACCTAGACTTCCCTCAGGCTGTAATCACTAAGCCAGTCCCATATTGCTACCTCAAACAGACAGGCTCTTGAAAATGGAAGCTTTGAAGCAGGATATCCTATTGCAGAAAAATTAATGTTCTTCAAGTCAGTGCCTAAATTACCAATGATAACCAAAAAGCTAGACAGAGGGGTATGAATCTGCCAAATGCCCCACACAGAAGGTGATAAGTTTCCAGCACATTCCTTCTCAGATTGTCATTTGCAAAACATCTACACCACATTGTACGTGCATAGGCTTTCGACATAAATGTCCCTGTTCCTAGGAGCTTACTCCAGGGGGGAATAAAACTACAAATGCATACAAGTTATCAGGTGTCCTATATCTGTAAATTAATTCCTCCTTCACTGTGCACCAATGCCATAGCATCCTGAACTGAGCATCTGCCTGCATTCCCTGAAGTGCCTTAAGAGTTACTGATTTTTTTTTTTTTTTTTTCAAATGTTGCAGGAAAATGTGGAAACTTTGGCAGGCAGAGTAAGTGACAGAGATGTGAAAGGTTAACTGGGCCTGCCACAGACAGGAGCTGCTCTGGTCCTTCCTGTCCTATCCCTGGCAGCCCTGGGCACATTGCGAGCAAGGTCTGCTTTGGTTCCACTGGAGCAGCCCCCTTAATCAGTTCACCAATTAAATGGGATTTTAAAACTCTAGTAAGTGGTGATTCAAGGCTAGAAAGGACCAATAGATCATCTAGCCTGACCTGTACCATGCAGGGTGGGCAAGAGGCTTCCAGCAGGCCAGATCCAGCCCACCAAGCTACCACAGCTGGCCCACCGCTGCCTCGCTGAGGCCCTTAAGCACAGCACAGCTGCAGCCCTTTAAATGTGGCTGCTCTATTCTAGAAGTGAGGAGGGGAGGCTTTGTGCTCTCTCTCACCCACCCCACTCCACCCCAGCAAAATCTCCTAGCTCCCATTGGCCAGTTTCCAGCCAATAGGAGCTGAGATATTTTGCTGGCAGCAAGGGCAACCAAACAAACCTCGACCCTCCCTCCCCTTCTCTACCCTGCTCCTAGCAGAGCCACATGGAGCAACTTGTGACTGCAGCCTTCATGTTCCTGCAGGGCTGCTGCCTGGGTAAGCACCTCTCAGCCAGAGTCTGCCTCTGGAACCCTCCCTGCCCCAGGCCATCACCCAAACTCTGTATCCCTTTCCCCAGGTCACAACCCCCTCCCAGATCCTGCACTCCCTCCTACACCCTTCCCCCAGACCAGAATCCTCTCTGGCACCCATACTCTTTCCCTGACCCTGCACTACATTCCCTTGCCCCAAGTCATCACCCAAACCCTCTGCATTCCCTTTCCCCAGGTCCCAACTCCCTCCCAGACCCTGCACCCTCTCCTAGAGCCCCCTCAGGCCAGAATCCTCTCCTGCACCCGTACTCCCTTCTGGACTCTGCACTCCAAACCTCTGCCACAGATCACAACCCCTTCCCTTACTCAAACTCTCAGACTCCACACCCCCTCCTGCACCCCAGTCACCTACCCCAAGCTCCCTTCTGCACCCAACTTCTACCTTACACCCCAAACCTCCTCAGTAGAAATGTGGCCCGTGACCATTTGCCAAAACCTTGGAGTGGCCCCCCATTAAAAATTGCCCACCTCTGGGCTAGAAAATAGCATCTATTTACCCCTGTGTTGGACCTAATAACTTGCTTTGGCTCAAGCATATTTTCCAGGAGATAGAGAATCCGCCATTCTCCTTGGTGGAGGATTTGGGGTTGTTTAGACCTCTTACTGGAAGCTCGTATAGGGCTAAAACCTGGGAGCCAGGGAGTGGACAGTGGATGCAAAGAAGGCATGAAACCCTGAGCTACATTGGGAAGATGTTGTTTTTGGTTTGAAAATTGAGAATCTAATTCCAATATCCCTTCAGACATGAAGAAGCAGAAAGCCTCTGAGTTTATTTTTTTAATTAAAATATCTCTCATGTTCTTCCCTCACATTAAAATACAATTGATATTTTATTTTTAAATATAGTCACAAATGTATATAGACACGCCAAAAAACAAACCACTTCACTGTAATAAAACAAATAAATAACAAAATGTCTGAACTTTGATAAACAAATTCCAATCAGGTTAATTAATAATTACTTCAGTTACACTAGAGAGGTTCTCAGACACCTTACTACCACCATGACATTTGTTAATTGCTTAGAACACCACATCATCTACCTATATGGTACATGTACTAAAACACAGAGGCACTGGCTGTATAATAGTGGTGGTTATAGTTATGAACCACAGTATAGCAAGATGCTGCTTTATATGCAGTAGTTTCTATAGATGACATCCTACAAAGGACAGTGTTGGAAGGCCAATTCTGAGGGGGAGAGGGGAGGGAATCAAGAATCTAAAGAAATTTAATTCCTTACACATACATTTATTGGTCCCTAATTCCCTTCACAAGTATGCGTTCAGCTTCATCCATGCCCATATCACATAAGGTCAAGTTGGTTTAAACTAAACAAACTGTTTCAATACATATTATTATAATCTTTTTTTAAAAATTACCAGACTGACTTCATGAATGAGTACTCTTTCCTTCTATGTTCTTCTTGCTTAATCACTTTCTGGTTTTGGCTAACGGGCAGTTAAAACTTCTAATCAAATTAACACAACATCAGGACGTGACCTGATATACTAAGCAATATGCATCCAGAAATAAGTACCCTGATTGTTTTACCTTATTATAGGGAACAAAAATTACAGAGCAATGTGTTTAGTAGAACATAAAAGGGAACAAGAGAGTTTTAATACCAGCAATTAGTTCCCATTGGTTTTACACAATCCTCCCACCCCCATGCTTTAAAGAAGTTGCACTTCAGGCAATTAAGATATTAGATTTTTGCTAGCTGTCTTATCCTTTAATTGAGGTAGGATAGACAAGAGTTGTGGCTGGGAAGAGTAAACTTTCAGTTAATGTAACTAAACGAGTAGCAAAAATTATCAATTCCCATTGCAAAGACACCACTTCTTGAGGAACATGTCTAGAACTGCAATGGAAACCGCACCAAAAAAAAGTAAAAAAACCTACTTCAAAAATAAATAGAATAAATGTCATTTGTCAGTAAAATATATATTGCTGGTGCAGTGCAAGATTAGTAAGGTAACAGAAGAAGTGCAGTACCAGCCCCTTTTACTATAAATATTCTACACAAATCAGAAGACCTACAAAATTTGTCTCAAAGATAACTGTGCAATCAATTTAAAAGGAACAGCGTGCTTACTAAATATCAGTGTATAGGCTACCTGTTCAGTATAGTATGTCTATCATCTCAGCTGCATCAGGGAATTCTGAAACCTGTTCAGAACCAAAATCAATTTGCCTCAAAACACACCTCCTGTAAACATTACTATTGTTTTATCCCAATGTTCAGTGGCAATTCACAATACATGGGTCTTCTAGTATGAATTTTTAAGAATATGTACAAGCCACAACAAGAACAAATTCTAAGTTAGCGA